>OX411714.1:27408857-29808857 GCA_948252095.1 Dicycla oo
TTACCCAGTAACTGGGTTGTGGAGGTCAGATAGGCAGTCGCTCCATGTAAAATACTGGTATTCAGCTGCATCCGGTTAGACTGGAAGCCGACCCCAACATAGTCGGGAAAAGGCTAGGCAGAAGAAGACTTTTCAGTTCTGAGCAGATTTACGGCCGATGAGATGACATCTGAAACTTTTATGCTATTTGCAACAGATGTTCTTACGGTTTCTGACACTACGGTATCTATTGTATCTGGTCGGCACTAGACTTATTAGGCTCATTGCATTCCTTTTGATGCAAGCTTTCTTATATTGCGGTTTTTTTCATTTCTGAGCAGATTTACGGTCGACATGAGACGACATCTGACATTATTTTGCTATTCTTAATTTCATATTTATTTTTAACCCTATTTTGCCCCATATCCCGACACGACGACGTTCTTGACAGGCCAGTGGGCGTGGTTCGTTAAGATACCACCTATCATGCCGCAGGTCGTGGGTTCGATTCGCATCCAGGACAAACATTTGTGTGCATGAACATGTCTGTTTGTCCTGAGTCTGGGTGTAATTATCTATATAAGTATGTATTTACAAAAAAAAAAGAAGTAGTATATGTAGTATATCAGTTATCTGGTTTCCATAGTACAAGCTCTGCTTAGTTTGGGATCAGATGACCGTGTGTGAATAATGTCCTAGGTTATTATTATTATTTATATTTCTGTTGTTTCTCTTTACTTGACAAAGACACCAGATTAGCTGATCGAGCTAAACACGTTTTTGCGCTATATGAATTGATATTTCGACACATAGTGAAAAGTAGAGGGTCGCGCGCATGCGCGTGCACCTGCAGTGTCACACACAAATTATATCCGGCCTTAAAATTGGTATAAATATGACCTACCTTTTGAATGCTCAACCATTACTCTAACATTAAAAGTCTCGTAGTTATTAGTGGTTGAAATCTTACATGTTTTTGTTAGTCAGAAATATTGGGCTTACCACGAGTACACCGAACGAAAAGACGTTGTCACGTCAAAATCTTGTTCCTGGTCAAAATCTGTTATCCTGGTCATAATCTACCTACATCTGAAATGTGTTTCAAGTATTCTGATTCACTTTCAAGATCACCAAACTAAGATTATCGCTAAACGAAAGAGTGAAAAGCTTCGAGAATGTTACCGAACTCAAAATATGTAGTTGATAGCTCTGTGTATTTTTTCATTTGTTTATGTGTAAATATTTACCCTGCTGTTGGCCATGGCACACTGTAATATTTACTTTATTTACCACCTCGTCATATCGCTCTAGTTCCGAAGTGAATGTAAATAAAGTACATATATTATGAGTCTTTAATACGATGAGATTATTTAATTACTTTAATATCTTTGCCGTTATTTTAATTCTCTCCACTGAGTAAAGATTGACAAAAATGTAAAAAAAAAGTAAACATGTAAGGTCTGTTCTATCGCCTCCTACTTGCAATATGTTTTGGTTAACTTACCTTGTTGACCAAAACTTCGGACAAATGCTATTTCAGCATCTGCCTAGCCTTTTCCCGACTATGTTGAGCTCGGCTTCCAGTCTAACCGGATGCAGCTGAATACCTGTATTTTACATGGAGCGACTGCCTATCTGACCTCCGCACCACAGTTACTGGGTAATACGATACCCTTTGGTAAGACTGTTTGTCAGACTTTCGGGCTTCTGACGACTCGTAACGACTGCCAATAATCCACGAATGACAGCCGGGACCAACGGCTTAACGAGTTTTCCGAGTCTTGGTAAGTAAAGATGGTCACCCATCCACGGACCAACCGCGGCAAGCATAGCTTAACCTGATCGATTGGCCCAAGTAGCTGTTATTAGGTACATAGCTCTGTTTATTTTTTTTTTAATTTATCAAGATATGGAGAGCGTTGAAAAGCGACCAGTTTTAGGATAAGATTTCAATTGGAAATAGATTAAGTACTAAGTACGTATATATAAATGCCCTAAAAACTACATATTTCTAACAAATACAAGGCAAACGAAAACAACCTATGGTAGCTACGTAAGTATGTGTCGTCATAATCAAAGAGCGGAAGCGGCAAGACTGTCGAAACTGCTTCCAATTGTCCTAATTAACTACGTAATTATGCTTACCGGGGAATCGAAGGAGTGGCTAGAACATCCATTGATAACAACACAACAGTAGGCCAGTTGTATAACTTCAATTTGAGATAAAAACTCCGAGTAAAAAT
Source organism: Dicycla oo (assembly GCA_948252095.1). Classification (NCBI taxonomy): domain Eukaryota; kingdom Metazoa; phylum Arthropoda; class Insecta; order Lepidoptera; family Noctuidae; genus Dicycla; species Dicycla oo. The sequence goes on from OX411714.1 coordinate 27,411,080, forward strand.
AAATAATTTTAATTTAACCATCACCAACATTTATAGGGACCAATCAGACTTCCGGAGTTTCTGGCAATGCACCAACAGTGTCAATCCAAGACCTGGTCGCCCGGTGAGCGTCGGCGGGGTGAGTGACTCTAAAGGTATTATTCCTCAAATATAATTGGTTAAAAAAAAATAAGGACCTTAGAATGTAAATAAATAAATAAAATAATATCATAATCTTAAAATAATATGAATATCACCATGAAATAATATCAAAACCTCATAACTTCCACGAGAAATAAACCCACCAGCACCAAAATTTCAAAAATGATGAGATAACTCGTAACTCGTTTTTCAAAAACTGCAACAACACCGCTTAAATTAATATGTAAACCATGATGAAATCACACATTGGATCTTCGGAATGCCACCTTTGCCCGATAATGCGACAACACAGACTAAAAACCCATGGAAACATTGGAAAACAGCCTTTGCCTAAATCTGGAACAACACAGGCTGAACCCATGGAGACAAAAGCGAATCCCAAAGTAGATGGTAGTTAAGAACTTACGTAGTACCGTAATCAGTCATCTCGTTATGGGAGTCTTTCGGCAGATAGGGGCTGATCAAGCTGCTCCTATATAAGAAATATTAGTGAATATACAAATTTACAAAAATATACTAATATCAGTAAACTTTGTGTTGTAACTTCAGATAAACTGCAAGATTATGTGAGTCACATTTTAGCTATACAATTTGTTACAAAAACTCTATTGTTCTTTTTATCACATGATTGTTCTCATCAACATCTCATCACAAACAACTTTTACTATGGGACCCAACCGGAATTCGCGAAAAAAAATCAGCTGTTCCATACATTGATGTTCGCATAACTCGTCAAAATGTAGGGAGCAGCTGATTTTCGCGATTTCAGGTTTGTAAAAGTTGTTTGTTATGATGAGCATCATGTGTTAAAAGGAACAACAGGGTTTTTGTTACATAATTGTAATAATAATCGCCTTACACAATAAAATAGGATTACTTCCTAAGCTTTTACGCTAAACACATTGGAATTTTTAAATTCAGCATCTTGAAACATACTTCATCATCAAGTGACGAATAACCTTCAAAGTAGGCATTTATAGCATCAAAGCTTGTGCAGTATGAAGATCCACGCAACATGTCATATTTAAATGTGAAAAAAAAACCTGTCAAGAGCGAGTCGGACTCGCGCACCGAGGGTTCCGTACCATCATTATATTTAAAAAAAAGTGTGCTATTTAGAGACATCGTTTTATATTTCCTGTAATCTTTACATAAAGTTCTATCACATAGAATAATTTCACATTTTTCTCTATGCAAACTTCGAAAATAGGGAGGGGGAGGGGATGTCCTAGTAGCCCCACTTCGAGTTTTTAAGATCCCCTTTCAGTCCCCTTTGCAATTTTTTTTATTTGTTAAATTTCTTTCTTATTTACAAAATAATTGAGCAAACGTCATCTAACACCATTCCAAAATTCAAGTTGATGGCATTAGTAGTTTTAGAGATATCCAGCTGTGACAGACGGACAGACAGACAGACCGAGTCGCACCATAAGGGTTCCTTTTTACCATTTTGGTACGGAACCCTAAAAAGGCTTTTACGTAACCCTCAATTCATCTAGCTATAGATTAACCTGCACAAACAAATTATTTATATCCAACAAAAATAAAAGACGAGCGAAAAAGTCTCTTTCAAAATGTTTGACGTCAGTATGAGCAAATGTTGGTGCCAATAAATTGCCAACAATAAGTTGGTGCAAATCTAATGAAACATAATTGGCCATGCTTGTTTGTTTACAAAGTGTTAATGTGTTACCGCGTTGCACGAAATGGAATCACACGACTATAATTATTATTGAACACCCACGTGATAATAAGTTTATTTGCATAAGATATTGTGTTCTATATTAGCTTCAAGTGTTGTTAATTTTAAATATATGAAGCAGCAATAACAAGTCTTGTTGTTGAGTAACGATTAAACGGCTCAGATCCACAAACCTAACCTAATTTTAAGACTAGGTATAAAGGTTTTGACCTAGTCGATTTATTAGTATTCATTCTTGTAATCAGGACCACTCGCACACCTATTTTTGGCACACAGCTCGTAGGTATTTGTGCTGCTAATTATTACGAAAGTTGGAGATAATATCAATGAAATGTAGGTTCAATAAGTATTCCATATAAACTGAAAGATACCCTAGTCCAAACCTTGCCAAAATCAAACATCTCAGATAAAATTCCTGATAGCACCTAAAGAACAATAATTAAAGTCTTCAACGCTATCCTTCCTCCTTAACCTCATAAAGCAAGGCCACAAAATGGCAGGTTCATTACAATATAATGTGACACTATTTGCCCAACAAAGCGAGCAGTCACAAATGCGTCATCCTTATCTGTCACGCGACACTTATCTTGCTCAAACAAATGAAAATACTCAGCTAATTACAACTATTTAATTAGTTAAATTACTTTCCTGTTGATTGAACTTGTTTTGGGTAAAATCATCACATGATTTGATCAGATAGCATTTTCTGATATTGTAGATGCACGAGTATAATATTAATATTTGACTTTCATCATTATCGTACTGCAGTGGTATCAACCTATTTTTTCTGTCAACCTTACTTTTATTTAAAGTCCTTCTTTAAAAATAAATAAATCTGGCTTTTCCCGCCAAAGCCTAACAGTTGAGATGCACATTATACTCCTAGTGTCCTATTATAGAAAAAACTCCATAATCTGTATTGACACGCCTCTTAGGGCACGTAAGGATACTATATCTAAACCCTCAGCAATGGAAAAAAGTACCATCCTGAAAATTTATACTGTAATGTAACCATTTCCATCGCGGTGTCAAATCAATGTCTGAATGTCACTTGGTTTAAAGAGCATGCTTAAGTTTTCAAAACCGTGTTAATGTCATTTGAATACACAAACATGTCATGCTATGTTGACCACGTCGTCGCTTCACCAAAAAGCCTTTGTAAATTGTAACTTGTGGTTAAAAAAATAAAGCTATCGTATGACATCATGCTTACTGATTACATACAAAACTAAATGTGACCTTTTAATGAACGTTACAACAAAGCAATTAAGTTTATGTAAACAGGGGAATTCAATATATAGGGTGTAGACCTTTTATCATACGTTTGTTCACGTATGTTTGCAGCTAAAATTCTATATGCAGCAATAACAAACACTGTAGGAACAGTAGTTTATCAGGTTCGTTAAATAGTGAAGATTATTTGCTGTCCTCATGTAAATACCAGCCACTCAGGATAAATCCACAAATCCAACGACAATTTGCTGATGTGTAATTTTAGAATTATTTTTATTTACGAATGTATTTTTACGCTGTGACCATGACTTTTAAGTCTGTAGATAACTAACTCTATTAGTATACCGAAGCCACGACTTAGGTTTGACGTGTCCGTTATGGTAGCGTACACATGATGTAATTCACGGTTGTTGTTATGCCCAATAAATAGAGCATAAATAGTGCTTAATTAGTGGAAAAGTAAAAAAATAGTGCCTCTGTAGTTTCAGAAATAAAGACCATTTTTACTGTGTACGCTGGCATAACGATCAAGCTAGCGTACACATGGCTTTTATATTTTTTATTTTATTTAAGATGGGTTTGCTCTGGACTCTAGGTCGGAGGCGACAGAGACAGAGTCGACGATGGAGTGAGCTTACCCAGAAGAAGCCTGTTCACTCTCACTTTCAAGAGATTAGGGTTGTATGCGTTCAGAAACACAGACGCAGCTAGAGAGTTCCACTCTTTTGCTGTGAGCATTATAAATGACATTTGGAAATGCTTAGTGCGAATTTGTGGAAAAGCAACAAGGAAGAGATGATGCCGCGATGATGCGATGAGCCAAGCTCTGAAGCTTGGCATCCACCAGTTTTACGTTGTACGTTAGCATAACGGACACAGGTTTGACGGGTAAAGATAAATCCTAAAGCCATAATCAATCTTGGATCATCTCAGAGCTTTCTGAGACACACGTGAGGCATACTTCAAATAGCACCACTACGTAGGCACTTCATGAATTCACAAGCACAACCAATATTATTTACAATCGCATGCCAACTTTTAAGCCAGGGCGGCTAAATTGCTTTAGGAGATGAAGCGAAGAAATTCGGAATAGTAGAGGAGAAGAGAACTATCATAGGTGGACAAGCATCCTTATTCGTGCTAAAAATAATAGCGAGGCTGATCTGATACGCTAGAGTGCCGTAAGGATGTTTTGGCGTCTGAATGACATTGACAGAGAGGCGTATTTGGTAAGCATTTGTGAAATTGTCGCAGAAATTGTATTGACAAAACAAGATGGCCGCGTTAGTTCTGATTTTGCCAACGCGCCAAAATAACCTTTAGCGTTGTAGATGTTATGTACAATCCGTTCATAGTTACCTTTGACAGCAGCAATCCAACATCAACCTTATTGTAATAAAAATAAAGATCACTTTAATGTTGACAGTGATGCAAGAATTCAGGTAAAGTAACTGTGAAAGGACAGTGGTGGAAGCTATTTTAATGCAGGCTTGAAATCTTAGCCCATTCTCACACAGAGTGACGGCGACTGAACCAAAACTGAGTGGTAACGGGCGTTGCCAACTGCGATGCAACTGGTACTCTCACATGGCGCAACTTGAAATAACTGTGACAGGACTATAGTGGATGCTATTTTAATGCAGGCTTGAAATTTTAACCCATTCTCACACAGAGTGACGGCGACTGCACCCAAACTGATTGATAACGGGCGTTGCCAACTGCGATGCAACTGGTACTCTCACATGGTGCTTGAAATAACTGCGACAGGACTGTAGTGGATGCTATTTTAATGCAGGCTTGAAATCTTAGCCCATTCTCACACAGAGTGACGGCGACTGTACCCAAACTGATTGATAACGGGCGTTGCCAACTGCGATGCAACTGGTACTCTCACATGGTGCTTGAAATAACTGCGACAGGACTGTAGTGGATGCTATTTTAATGCAGGCTTGAAATCTTAGCCCATTCTCACACAGAATGACGGCGACTGAACCAAAACTGATTGGTAACGGGCGTTGCCAACTGCGATACAACTGGTACTCTCACATGGCACAACTCAAGTTATATCAATTTTAGTCAGTCACACACAATAAGGCGCCAATTTTATGAAAAGTTGCACTGGCAACGACTGAGCGACCTGCACTGCCAGTCGCGCATGACTGGTTGCGTCGCCGTTGAAAATTAGTTTTCGACAAGTTGCATCCTGTGAGAACCGTCATAGAAATGTATGTCGCACATCCGGAGCAACATTGACACAAATGCAAAAAATGTAAAACTAAGAGCCGATTATTCAATCGCCTGATAACTTTTATCTGCAGAACAAAAATGGCGGTTTGACATTTTCTATGCAAAAGCTGCCAAACTGCCATATTTATTCCTCTGATAAAACTTATCTGACGATTAAAATATCCGCCCTTAAATATATAAATGGCAGTTGTGTCAGTGATATTCCGGATGTGCGATGTGCTAACGCGATTGGTTGCGTCGGCGTTGCAGACTGGTTTTATTTTGGTCACCTCGTGTGAGAATGGCCTTAGGAAATTGTTTTCCTCTCCGAAAACCACTTATTGGTGTCATCTAACAGAGATGAAAGCACAAATAAAGAGCGGGATGAGAAAAGAGAAACAGATAAAATTACGATGAAAGATTTGTGCGTCACAACATTTTTTTCTATCCGAACTTTCATTGGTTTTATTACGAATTATGCCACGCGATGTTCAAATGTTATTTCTAAATCAAACTAGAAATAGATTTACTGGTTGACGTCAAAACAAAGCATATAGGTAGCCGAGTATGTACTGTAGATACTTATTTATTTATATAAACGTATCTAACGTACTCGTTATCGAGTATGAACTCATGAAAACAAACTATGGTAGGCGCCTGTTTTGGGTACTGATAATGTATCAAATGTGACGTCTGACACAGTGATATTATTATGTAACTGTCAGAAACAGTTTTGTGCGATACATGATTATCATTATAATCCTATTATTTTTATGAACAGTATTCTCTCTTTTCTCTTATTCTTCATTGGCCGTAGTTTTCAATTCTTATTCCTTTCTATAGTTTCTATCGATTCTGGTTTACTCATTTCATGATTCACTTTCCCTTCAGAAGCTGTTCAAGTGTTGTATATAACAGATTGCTGTTCTTCGTCATGCAAACACCGATTTTAGTTAAAATATCGTATATGTATTTTAGCACTTAGAAATACATTTTACCGTAATTGCAAGCTAAAAATATCAGGAGTGTCATTATTTTGGGCATGCCGAACCTCGCAAAGCGGATACTAGAGACGACTGCCAAGCTTTGAGAACTAAGACGTAAACATTAGGAATTAGAAATTGTGGTATTTTATTTTAAATAAATCATAATTTTTGCCACGAATATTAACAGCATTGCGAATCTAGTCACAAGAGGCAAAATGTTAGAAAACTATAAAAAGGCAAAATGTTAGAAAACTTTATAACTCAATCTGAAATTTCGGAGAAAATACACTTGACACTAGGTAAACTTTGGCCCAAATTGAGACAGATGTTTAGTGTCATTCAATCCACATAGGAGTTCCGCAAGTACGCGTCAATATCGCAATCTATTAGTACCGATAGGGATACGACGTTCGGTTGTGTGGTCGGGACACTTCGCGGCAATTTAAACGTTTCTCTCGATTTGGGACAAAGTTATGCCCTAAGTCAAAGTAATCCACCCTTACGGTAGTTCATAATAATATCAGTCTTAAAAGGCTCCAGCCTTTTAAGACTGATATTATATTATTATGATATACGATATTATTATGAACTACCGAACAGCCTTCAGGCTGAAGAAGAAAATAGTACGAATTAACCTACTACGGTAGCATGGGACTGCATTCAACAGGGAATATCCACGCAGAAAAACTAATCGGTAATCCGCATATAGCCGGTAAAATAATAATTGTGTAAAATTAAAATGCGAAGGAGGATGCTGCGCTTAGATAATATTAAACTACATATCAATTCGTCAATAAAGAGGTGATTATGCTTTTGGCAATATGCCCTAGGATCATAATTTTCAGCTTCAGTAAATTAGATAGTTTGCGTGGTCTAAAAATAGATCAATATTTCGAGATTTTTATATTATGAAAATCGTCATTTTATGTTAGCTCACGAATCTCAATAACAATTATCACATAGTTGCTTGCTCAAAAAACGCAAAAATATAAACTCTAAACACGACTATTGATTTGGTCGATTGGTAAATAATCGTAATGATAGTCTACCATCCATATCATAATTATTGCGATAAATACGATCTTAATCTCATCGATTATATGCACGCTATTGAATTGTATGGAACCTGTATACCTACATTAGAAAAATCTGTAAGTATTGAACAACAGTCTTTAGAAACCGTTCTACAGTAAATAGGCATTATAAGTGCTTCCAATATACTGCTGCCTCGAGCTATTTGTGTTTTGTGAATCAAGGCCTCAAGGCATTTATTTTGCAGAGAATCGTTAGGATTTTTACATTTTACACACGCCCACCGGTTAAGACTTTGCGAGTACTACGCACCTGACCTTTCTGAAGAACATCGCCAATAAGGTCACTACACATTATGTCCTCCTAGGGCGTCCCCTCCCGGCATTTCGATTTTTATTTGCATCACATTGACGTCGCTACGAATCCGTGATGTTTTTCCGGGAAGCCTTGCTTATGTTTCCAGTCACCTTTTGGCAAAGATTCCTCAAAACCGTTTCGGTAGTTTAGATAATTGTGCAACATATTACTGCTGAGGTGTTCAGCTTAATTTTCTAATAGCATAACGAACCTGATTCCATAACCTGCATGCTGCATGATGTAATTCCCTGCTCGATTGTCAATGGACAATAGAAATTCGTCTCCATAGGAGTTATAGATACCACCATATTTTAATGGAAATATCCTCGTACTGTTTTAAAAAACGTCCAGCCAAGTAGATATACTCATGATTTCATGAAGTTGTTTTTGAAACAATTGGGGATATTAATATAAACGATATGGTGAAACTACAGAACACTACCTGTTACGATCCATACAGTCATATTATGTCCTTTCGCTTCGTTTACATCTGGTCCATAGAAATATAAAAAACTGATCTGGTCATACACGCACGCTAGTTGCGAGTACTACGCACCTGACCTTTCTGAAGAACCTCGCCATTAAGATGACCTTCTGGTGCGTAATGATTTATGATATTTAGGATTATAAGAAACCAAAAAAATAAAAATTGGTACCTAACTACCAGTTTATCTGAGCTTATCAAAGTTACTAAGATTTGCAACAAACGTGATATAGAACGAACAGTTTTAAAACATTTTATTAACACGTTTTTCGATAAGATAAGAGTGATTGACAAAAGATTAAGTCCATTATAGTTGTATATGTCACCCGGTGTACACATGAACGACATAGCTAAAGCGAATGATGAGCATATCTGCTCATCCGATATAAGTAACAATGGTTTTATAATAGCACGATAGTGGAGAATGGAGTTCTTCATCGTTTTGTGGTATCTGAATGTGTGCTTGTCTTAGATATGTCTTAATTTAGCTCGTGTATATTATGACCTAATTAACCGAGCGAGAGAAGCGTCCCTGCTTCAAGTCTGGCAAAATTTGCTTTAGTCTGTCAATTTGTTGCTGCTCATCTACAGGTCGTATTTTAAAACCGATGTGGATGAAATTTGGGATACAGGTTTACGACTTCATATAACTATTATGTCGTCGGAGATTTTTGATTGGAAAAAAGCTACTGGATAGATATCCAGTAGCTTTTTTCTATCTGCGTCTTATGAGATCCGATTTCGATGGTTCTTTTTTATTTGAATGGTAGTAACTTTAAGTTGGTCACATAAAAATTTGGTGAAGATATGATGAAAAATAAAACATGGTAAATATCGCGTTTTATATAACTTTAAAGGTATGTTAATTGTAACAAACAAGTTTGTGCTCGCAAGGTCTACTGTTCTCAAAACTACTAGTTTACTAATAATTAATGCTTGATTTTGTGTGTGGGTAACAGCAGCAAAGTTAGCAGTACCGATGACAACGTGCCACTACACGTGGTCACGTGGACTAACACGGGACTGCTGGTGTGTTCCAGTGACTATTTTAGAGACCTATTGAGATGGACACGCCGACTAAAGTGGAGCTGTTTGAAGTACCACACTTCAAACAGCTCAACTTTAGTCGGTCTAAGTACGACAAACAAATTAGGAATGAGTTTTCAATTCAGATGTTAAGGTGAGTATAGTCGTCGACCCGTAGTCCCATACAGTCATTGCACAGACCCGCTAGCGAATATTTTTAAATTTCCGCTGTTAAAGTTGCATTTTGTAAAATTTTATCATTATATCAAAATAAAAAAAATAAAAAATACACAGTTGTAAGATTGTAGTGTAAGTTGTAAGTGATTTACCAATGTTATCGTCGCTAAGCCGTCGAAATAACACGTGTAGTTTAGAAGCAGTAGCGAATTAAAAGTTGAAAACATTTTTTTTTTATTGTTGGTAAAATTTTTTAAATGCTCGTTTACATATCAAAGTTTCATATTATACTATATTTTTTCTGGAATTTTCTGTAGGCGCATTTAAAAGCATTACGCTCTCAAAAACGACCATTTCACGACTATACTCACCTTAATGCAACGTTTGCTTAGCGGGATGATTAAGGGAGTATTTATTGGACTATATAGTATTTATAGGTATGATAACAAAATATCTTCGCCAGAGTATAGCGACTTTTCTATAGCGTTAACTAAAGCTACGGTTTCCTAGAAGAGTGGTGGCCGTAGTGACGGCTGTCATGAAAACGACGACAGCGGCAAAGATTTAAATCGTTAGATTCGTCCTACCGCGTCTAAGGATATTCTCATTTAAATATGTTTCGTTTTGACACCTCTGACTCGCAATGACACAGTGACTTCACTTGAAAACACAACACATGGAAACGTTGTTTAATAATGTGTGAGCTCACTTGTCTCAGTAAGGACACTTTTTCTTGTTTCTAAGTACGGTGAGATCAAATCTAACGATTTAAATCTTTGGGGGATGGAGTTTGACTTAATGACAAATACTGGTGAAAACAACAGATTTTCATGGCATTAGTACTCGTATATCTATGATGGCATTACTATTTACGTTTAAAATATTATTATTGTAATTCATTTTTGCGGACGTTTTCCTAGGAAATCAAAGCTTAATGAAACAGCCCATGAAAGTCATGTATCATCATACCTTTTAAAAGCTTTCGAGTGGGCAGATGTGCACAGACTTTTGAATATATCCATCTTTTAATGTTGTCCTGTGGCTTGTAGCCAAAATGAAAGGCATTCACGTCCAAATCAGTCTGTGAATTATGACGTTACCTCTTTAGTTGCAGATATTTAAAATCAGAACACTGGCCATTAAGTCACAAAAAATTGTAATGCCATTAAAGTCTTATTTTTATTTTGTTTTTCGTGTTTATTTAATGCCTTATTATTAATTTTCCTGTGGATTATGACTGTATGTTTACGTGCAACCTCTTTGTTTTTATCAAACATTTTTTGCGATTACCCGACGATTTTATCAGTACTTATTTAGAAAATTACAACTTCCCTACCTAGTTGCTATTCCACTAATTCGCACTAAGCGTTTTCAAATGTCTTTTATAATGCGCACAGCAAAAGAGTGGAAATCACTACCTTTTTTTTTGGGTGGGAAATAACCCGCAACCCTGGCAGGCACCGGCCCTAACAGACCGCATCAGTTAGTGCTGACATCTCTTTGAGGCGCGCGTGGAACACAACGCGCCGTCGATCCGGGGTTGGTCCTTACCGTACGGCGAGCTACCCATTACACGCCGTCCGCAAGTCCGCGCCTACGGTGGCCGGGAATTGGCTATCGATTTCCGACGCCCAGAGCGTCTCCTGCAGCGACTAGGGGCGTGAGGGCGCAAAGATGGCCTCTCCCTCGCGCGTTCCGCCTCCTCCTTCGCGAGCATTACTGCTTCGCAGAAGGAGATGACGGCTTCCCATGCACTCTCGCTCCGTACCATAGCCTAGACCACGACCGGACGCGAGAGATCGCCGCCGCCGATCGCCTCCGCGAGGACGCGGCGGTGCTCCGCCCAAGCCGGGCAGACCTCCACCGTGTGTTCCGGGCGATCCACACAATGGTAACACCCGGGTGTTTCCTCCCGCCTTATCCGGAACAGGAACCTCCCGAACCAACCGTGTCTGGTGAGGACCTGCGTCAGGCGGAATGTGAGGACGCCGTGGTGCCTCTCCCACCACTCCTCAAAGAGGGGACTTATCGTCGCAATTGTGGCGCCCAGGAACTCACTCTCTGCGTCTGTGTTTCCGAGCGCACACAACCCTAATCTCTTCTGAGTGAGAGTAAACAGGCTTCTTCTGGGTAGGCTCACTCCATCGTCTATTCTGTCTCTGCCGCCTCCGACCTAGACTGGAGTCAAGAGCAAACCCATCTTAAAAAAAAAAAAACGATTCTGGTATGGGGAAGATTTTGTACAAAAGCCCATATTAGTAAAGTACATTTATATGACACACATTCACTTGCATAGTCACACGCAAAAGCTACAGTTACATAAACGTTCGGCATACTGAAATACAGTTTTTTCTTTTTTCAATGTCGAACATTTTTACGAGTCTCTAATTATGTTTAACGTTTGGCACTGAATTTCATTTCTCATTACCGGTAGCATACGTCATAGCAAACCATTATTTTTGTTGGCTTCGTATTGAATCTGAAATAACTTCGCCACACCCACTTTGGTTATGTAAATCGAATCTCGTGTTTCCCTGACTTCATGTTGGCCCCCGAATTTGGACCAATGTTGGCACAAATAAAAATGCTTTTGATTGAACTGACATTTGGGGCAACATTTGCTCTGAATGTTGGAGCCAACATGTGTTGAGCCATGCTTGCACGACTTTTTTTTTAATAATTTTTGTGACCGTGGTACTGCGAAAAAGAAATGGAGGTGTGATTTTGGCTCCGTTTCATGTCCGGAGCGTTATATTTAGTTTCAATGTCAACTGATTTGTTTGAAAAATTAGGCGCCATTTGTTTTCTTACAGGAAAAATGTATCTTGATTTCTCGTTATATAAATAACTAAATACTTAATTTTAAATGTTTATGTACCTACAAGAAAACGTGCACACAATCGTAGAAGCAATTCTATTGTGACAAAATCTCAACCTTAATGGTTGAGATTTTGTCACAATCGTCGAGAAAACATGGTTAGGTGTGTTCAATTATGTCGTTCTACTAAAAATCGCTGGTGTAACTAAGCCCTCACAGACAACATACGATGTACCTATAGACGAATTGTTCCCTTTACGTCGAAGCCCTCTACGTCGAGTCTTAAAGGTTCTGCAAGGATACTGATATTCATGCTTTCTAGTCCCTTTACATTGAGTTTGGAAAGGTACAGTCAAAACAAAAATAAAAAGCGCACAATTTTACAAAAAATCACATTTATTTCACATAGCATTTTTTAATAGTAGGGGAGGCCACGATGCTTTTGGTGATTTACTCGAGCGTCGTGGAGACCTATTGGTAGAAAGAAAAAAAACTTATATACCCTTCACCGGTGGGAGAGCAGCTATAAGTTTTCAAAAATGCAAAAAGAACTGTCACATTTAAATCCATGTGACAGTTTTTTTTTTGCATTTTTAAAACCTCTGACGCGATCGAGTGCGTTAGATATTGATAGTGTATATGTTTCACGCATTTCTGATTAATCAATCTGCCTATAGCCTTTTCCCAACTATGTTGGGGTCGGCTTCCAGTCTAACCGGATGCAACTGAATACCAGTATTTTACATGGAGCGACTGCCTATCTGACCTCCACAACCCAGTTACTGGGTAATACGATACCCCTTGGTAAGACTGGTTGTCAGACTTTCGGGCTTCTGACAACCCGTAACGACTCTCAAAGATCACGCATCACGCATCACGCAATCACGCATTTCTGATAACAGAGGAATATTAATAATATCTTCCGATTTGCATGGTGGGGGTGGCCGTACGAAGGGGTTGAAAATGAAAAAAAAAATATTCGAGCGAGCCAAATTGTCAGAAGGGATGTTAAGTAAACCTAAAAGAGCTCCTATTCAAAAGAGTGACGATTTGGACGCGACCAAAACTCATGGCCAATTATTGAAAATGCAAAAAAAAAAAAATATCGTGACATTGAAATACTCGAGCTCGTAAGATTAATATACAGACGGTTCATCTTGATGTCTTCGTCGTGCTGACCTATAATCTGACAATTAGAATCTGGAACTTCCTTAATCTGATGATTTATTTATTTTTTCAAACCGTCAGATTAAGGAAATTCCTCCTCATAAGTGTCAGATTATGGGTTAACACGACAAGGACATCAAGCTGAACCGTCAGTATATTAATCTCACGCGTTCCAATATTTCAATGTCACGATATTTTTTTACATCATATAACCTTTTTTCTTTCCACCATCTAATCTTCAAAATCCAATTGATCTCCACGACCCTCGAGTCAATCACCATTTAGCATCATGTGGGTTCTACCACAATTAGCTTGTTTCGTTGTTCATATTTTCATCTTAATACTTGGATAGAGGTTCTAATAACCAAATGTGTTAACTTGTACCTACTTTGAATATACCATTAACCGTATTTTCCTATTATTTCTGACGGCACTCGACGAATAGAAGGAATAAAAACGAGATGACTCTCACGAACGCGACGTAAAGGGAACAATTCGTATAGACTGCAACGCGGGAGATTTGACACAATGTGATCCTAAATTAAAATGTTTATAGAAGCAGAGAAACGACATAACAACAACTAAACCCATCTCTAAAATATGCAAAAAATCATAATTTCCAGGGCTCGCGATTCCAAATACTCGCCTGATTTATCGCTATGAAACGATGCCAGAAATCCAGTAGACACGAGACGAACACGTGATAACTAAACATAAACATCCCATTTTGGCGTTTGGCAACCCCAACGGGAACAGACTAGGTAAGGAATTGGCGCGAATTTACGCAAGCTCGCGTGATTCTTGAGAACTGAGAGTTATGAATTTCTGTGTTTTTACAAAGGATTACGGAAATATACTTAGATGCAGTATGAAAATAGTCTGGAAAATTTCGATGACTATAATTTGTGAATTTAGTTCATGGTAAAATCAAAAACGTTTGTCAGACAACGCATATCCTGACAGCTGAAGTTACCTATATCTACTTACAATAAAAACGAATAATAATAATAATCAAACGATGTGTGACGCCAGTGACAACGCCGCGCTGCGCTGCTGTGCCGTGATTACAATATTTTATCACCGAGAACAAGACAGCAACAAAGGATGGAGAAGATGTAGAGACTTAGTAGGTAAAGATTCTTCTCGATAACTCATTAGGTAGTTCTAACCAGGGGTTTATGTTTGGAAGGAACATCTTTATCTAAGTGAGACCCAAACCGGTCATAAGAAAATATTACGCAAGCTGATCTAACAAAGAAGAATACAAATGAATCATTATTATTGAACCCTGAAGCCCTATACCTATCTGATAAATATAAAGGAATAAGGATATATTTATTTGTATAAACATGTGTAACATTATACATATACATGCAAATGTGGATGTAACAGTGAAAATCTGAGATCAACATGTTTTGCCACCATTGGCGTACAAAATATTTATAGACACTTGAAATGTAACACAAAAAAGCATAACAAAATCAAAATATAACATAAATAGATTAGAAACTATCATTTAAAAAAATCTTTAACATAATAGTAACATTTTTCATTAAGTGACTTCTTAAGTTCTCTTTTGAATATGTTTGTCTGGTTTATATTTTTAATAACCTCTGGAATTTTATTATATATTAATGGTGCCATACAAAACACGCTTTTATGAAGGAATGCTGTTTTCGCAGAGTGAGACTGTAATAAATTCTTATATTTAGTACGTCTATTTTACGAACGATTAATACGAATACCATTACAAGTCATCACTGTCTAATTAAGGCATATATTACTCGACTATTTCCAAGAATTTAATTAATTACAGATTAAACAGAAAGGTTAAGGAAATAAATTAGAATCTCTATAGGTATGGGTCAATCGTTTACGTTTATAATGCTAGTATTAATGAAAATTGTTGTGTAATAGATTACAGTTGGTATACTCGTATTGATGGGAATATAGTCAAACGGTTTACCTACTGCGCATTAATCTCATGAAGATAGTCGTACACAACTGAATATATTATTATGTATCTAATAATGTACACTTGCAAAACTTCATGAGCCCTCTGAGCGTAGGCAAGAGTATGAAACCGCGCATGGTATAGTTGAGTGCACAGTCAAAATTAATTAAGATGTGAAACATTTTTATTTAATACATGTGCTCGAAAAGAGTGTTATCCAAGCAGCCAAATTGTGCGGAAAGTGCCACTTTTTTGCACTAGTGCTTTTACTTTTCTTTTTTTTTTTTTTAGCTCCGTCGTCAACCCGACGCAAAGAGTATTTATTATTTGAGCAAAGCTGTAGAAATTAGTCAAGTACAGATTATCATTCATATAAAAGGTACCTACAATAATACTAATACTTCATTAAACGTGTTATTTATTACTCTAGATTTAGAATTTGATCAATTAATTAATTTTACATATCAATTAATTAAATATGTTTGGCTGAACGTATATTTTGTTCGTGCCTTTTTGCAATTCGACGTGGCAGCTATTTGCACATGCACACAGTAGTAGATATGCTGAGCGCGTATGTAGGTATTTAAAATAAGCTAGCCATTTTACTAATTTGTTGCTTAGTTCGGAGTCGATCTGTGTAAATCTGCTAAAAATGTCGAGTTCAAGTGACGAATCAATTAATTTAGCCTCGGAAAATGTTATTCAAGAAGCGCAAAATGCCAATGACAGCCTCTTACCGGCTAAATCAAAAGAAAAATACTTTTCAATATATATTTTTTTATTTCCTCGCACAATGCATAGTAAATCGTTGTATGATACGCGTGCGTAAAATGACTTCCGACTTGTGTCGACTTATATACTCGTCGGAAATCACCTACTTTCCGCACTTGTAGCTTAAATAACTATTATAGTAGGTACCTATTTACCTACCATTGCATTGATTTGATTAACACAAAAATAATTAGCTATTAATATAGTGTTACACACAGATCGCGTGCTCACTTCCGAGAGCTCATAGGGTTTTGCGCGTACTGGACCTAGGTCGCTTGTGACTTTAATTTTATGATTGAACTGACTTACTTTGCCTGTAAATCGCAGAGTTTGAGCTAACTCTGAATCAGTCAAGATATAGAACATGATGCCATGATATCTACAAAGTCGTCGAATGTTCCAGTATTCTGATCAACGGCTAGCCGAATGTATAGGTATTCTAGTCAATATATACCCTGACGTCAGTCCCAAACCTATCAGTCAGAAGCACTTGAAAGTGTTCATTATAACCCGTCATTAATCAATCTACGCCCGTCCGTCGATTAGGCAATCTGTTACCGCACTTGTGTATTATACTGTGTTCTATTGTGATTAATACTGTTTACCTACGAGTATGCGTTATTAAGATAGCTATAACGGATCGTAGGCATGGCGTGAGGTGTGGTTTGGGTAGTATTCCATTGTTATGTTATTTTTGGTGTTTGGGAATGTATGGTCTACACTCCACAGTGAGGAAAGCATATGGTGGCACCAGTCTATAAAACAACTAGCTGGGCCCCGCGACTTCGTTCACATGGTAGTCGTAAGATACACGATATACTAAAATTACAGACACATTTTAATAAAACCCGCCGCGTTGAATCAGCCGTCCGCGCAATTTGTTCACAATTTCATGGGTTTTATTGTTCTCCCTATTTTTTTCTAAAATAAAAGTAGCTAAGTTACAGCAGCTTCTAACATCAGCTATTTGCCAGTGAAAGTCCCGCCAAAATCGGTCCAAATTCAAATCTGTTTGTTCACAGACACACACACACACACTGTTTGTTCACATGTTGTTTGGGACATACAGACAAAAAATTTAAAAATAGTTTTTTTCTTGTTATAAGTACCGTATATAACTACATATGCATTTAGTAAAAGGCTGTTATTTTGACATTACAAACAGACACTCAATTTTATTTATTTGTATTTGTATTTAAGATGTAAAAGAATGGAGTCGCAATATACCTCCATTGAAAATTTAGGTGATATTCTGTTTAATCATACCGTTGCTATCAACATTTTTCAGGTAATGAATTTTATCGTGTGTTGTTATTGATAGTTATCCTTTGCAAATGAAACACTGAAATTAATTGGCTATACACCAAATTAACTTACTGAACCTACATACTAGGTAGTTCAATAAAACGCAATTTAATCATTAAGTATAGTTCATTTTATTACGTTTTTTCCTACACGATTTACAGTTTCTGTGAAAATATGTTTTGTATTTAAGGTGAAAGCTCCAGGTAACCCGCGAAATTCAAATTTTCTTACGTTTTTTGCAATTTGTAGGTCAGTATCAGGTTGATTTGCATATAATTATGTTTCGCGACCGTAATAAATCTGTATTACAGATTTATATTCATTAAAATCATCAATACAACTTTCTGAGTTCATATCATAATCCTAATGAATGACTATTTCGTGAAATTTCGACATTTAGGATTATACTAACTGAGTTATATTACTGGTTCTAATTATTATAATTTTGTAAATACATATGCATAGGTTACGGTCGCGAATCATACTTTAATCAATGTACAACCTAATACTGACTTGCAAATTGCAAAAAACGAAAGATAATTTGAATTTCGTGGGCTACCTGGAGCTTTCCCCTTAATGTAATTTCGTTCTTCAACAGCTACCAATTATTATTCCATGCAGTCTTCAGAACTCACATTTAGATTGAAACTCACACAAATTCCAGACAAACTGACTTGTACATTTATCTATAACTCCACACCCGAACTCCACACAATATTAATTTTTCCATCCATCCATTTTCTTACTACCCACATTTCGGTTTTTTTGCGAACACGTGACTGAGATTCTGCCGGTATTGCATGGTGCCAAGAGAGAAGGCAAGGTGAAGGGCAGTGGCGTTGAGCCAGCTTTCATTCACTGGCGAATGCTCGCGTGAATCGGTCGACAACCGAGCTGACATTTCCGATAGAAGAAAACCGTAGAACACCACACTTGTTGCCATAATAAATATAGGTGTGTGGTTTTTATGAAACTATGGAATTTGGAAGTTATAATAGAGGGTAATAAAAACCCATAAAAGAAAAAGATATACCTTTCAAGCAAAAAAACGGTGCATTAGGACTATGTTTAAATTAGACTCAACCGAAAGTTGTAAGCCTTACTTAAAAATATAAAATATTGACTCTGCCATGTCTTTATGTTTTAGAAATTATTATGTTTGTAAAATCTAAACGATACTTATTTCCACGGCAATCAGAAGTAGTCAATCGTAACAGACGCGACGACACTATTCTTTGTTTACATAGATCGAAAACCGCATTGATGCACAAAAGTGTTTTCTGTATGGCTCTCAGAGTTATACAACTTCCAAAAAGTACAAAAGTTTCCACGCGTTCAGTTGCCTCTGCCGTTGATGCATGTCGCTCGTGTGTAAGAAAACTAAACGTGTCGTTCGAGGCACGGAGGAGTCTCGGAATATAAAGATGGTTACCCACCCAAGGAACAACCCCAGCAATTGTAGCTTAACCTGATGGATTGACCCGTGAGGCATTACTTAGCCACGAGCTCCTAGTGGCTAAAATAATTATGTGAAAAGAATATTAAAGTAGGTACTTGAAAACATTGGATCGTATATTTCGAATTTCCCTGCTTCTATTATATATATTTTCAATTTTAATACCTGTGTTCACCAACATTCAAACCACCGGTTAGGTATTTAAACAGTTGGTTTATATCTAATTTCCTATGGAAAGAACTGACTAAATATCTAAACAGCCGTTTTAAATGTCGGTGAACTCCGCCCCAAGGCATGTGATATTATGTGCACATTAAGTTCGGGCAAATTATTATTCGGACAAATGATGATTAGGACAAAAAAAAAATATGGATAAAAAAGTTAGGGAACACAATAGAGAACCGAATAAACACATCGATCTGACAGCCGTGTTCATTTACTTAAGTACCTACTTACCTACATTATAATAATATAAGTTAAGTTATTAAATGAATGATAATAAATTAAAAGGTAAGCAAATGGATCAGAAAACGTAACTTTTTAATACCTATTTGGTGTGCCACTTACAAAAGTTATTTAATCCAAAATCAAACTTTATATTTTTGATGATGAAATTTTTCATTTTCGTCGAGAATTTTTCAATTAAAATTTAATCATGTTATTAAAACAATAATTGTTGGAATAACCGGGTGACATATACAGTTGAATTCTTCTAAATTCAAATCAATATGTTACTTATTCCCTTTAGTGATTGATTGCGTAAATTTATATAATTAACGAGAACAGGGGATTGTGTACACTTTCACTTTTGGACCAGACAATAGATACATATAATTATAATCTTTGGTATACAAAAATGTACCCTGAAAACTTGACTATTAGGTCCTTCAAATATTTTATTCATTTACACGATCTTAACAAAAACTAAAACATTTTACAACCGCATTTATGTGTTATTAATGCGGTTGCAAAATGTTTTAATTTAGGTACCTATGTGATAATGGTTAATAATAAAATAATGTTCCTCTGTTGCAGTTTATCTACTGCACACATTTAATTCTCGTTTAGAATAGATAAATGGTTGGTCACAAAACTAACATCAGCATTACATTTTATAGAATTTTCTTAGAAGTCCCTAAAACGACCAATCCCAATTGATCAATTGCCATCATTTATATTGTAGTAATATTGTCAATATCTACTAAAAATTGACAATTGCAATTGATCGTTTCGGGGACCCTTTTTAACTATTTATCTTTTGCTTTAGATAGGGATCTATTGTTAGGTAGGATGTAAAGGGGCCATTATAGTTTTAAGATCACACGTTGTAAACCTACATGCTAGCAAACAAATGAGTTTGAATTTGTTTTACTTATAAATTAATTTTTGTAGAAGACGGAATTTACATAATTATTCCTTTCTGCTAGCTAGGTAGGTATATCAACCTGTTTTATACCGATCGTTATTATGTAGATTTGTATTCAACATTTGTCTAACCAAACTATAGTTTATTAAGCTATTAATTATTTTCCTCTTTAATGCAAGAATGTGGTCGCGAATGCGAGTTAGTGTATTTATTCGGTTGGTCTTCGTGCTTGCTTACCTACATAGATAACGACGTCTGCTACTGTTGGGTTTAAATAGATTCTAATAGTTGCCTATATTATTTTAATTTTATTTACTGCCTTGCCGGTTACCTTCGCAGGGTGGCTGGTACCAGCTGGAGAAGAGAGAGTAGACGATGATTATACCTACCTCCGACTTTTCCTAACATTTTAAGTTCGCGTAAGAAAGAATCAAATAGTAACCGTAATATTCGCGTTAGATTTTGTTATTATTTTCACTGATCCTGAAATACGAATGTCATTCTCAATATTTTATTCTATTTTATTTATTAAGGAAAACCAACAATTACACACTATACATAGTTAACAATAGCTTATAATCTAGGCATATCAGTGCGTAACTAACTACTTTATCCACATGTTACATATTCGGATTGAAATTTGGAAGAGCACTAGTACAGCATTACTAATTAATCATGCATTAATTAATCTTATTCCTGTAATAATAAAATTTATACAAATATGAAAATACGGTTAATCATCAGTTTTGTCTTCGATCATTTTAAGTAATTCAATACGAATTTTGTTAACTGACAAAGAAAATAAGTCTAGGTCTGAAAAAAAAATATTATAATTATTTGCTAATCGACGTAAAGGTGCGCGGACACCCGCGTTGGTGCGACACGAGGACATTGCAAAAAGCGGGCGCCCACGCACTCCACGCCGCACAACAGTTCTAGGTTAGATATAGCACAATTTGTTTGTTAAATCCAAGCAATCATATTTGTTATTACACAGATCATAGAGAAATTTAGTTTCCAAAAAGATGCGTCTATTACGTAAAGCAGTTAGTTTATAATACCTCAATAAATTAACTTAGGATGTTTTTTTTCTTCGGAAGCAACGATAATGTGTGGCTTTAAGGAATTTATATGGAACGATTTCAAGCTTATTATTATTATATTATATATTACTTACGTTTCTGTATCAGAGATTGTCGCCTAAAAAATTACTCTCGCTAATTTATTGTCATTGTAAAATGTCACTCCTATAATTAAAACAAATAGATACCTAGTCGGTGTTATTAGCTTTAAAAATTACAGCACAATTTAATTTTATAGTAAGTAGTATCTATTATATTAAAAGGGAATAAATGTACATAGAATACAAGTTTATTTATTTGACAGTGCTCGGTACACATATTATGTACTTATGTATTGGTAGGTATTTGACTGAGTTAGCGTCGCTAAAGATACCTGAGTTTACGTATCCTACCCACTTTTAGCGATCGATGTGAGAATTAAAACACAATTTACTACAGAAAAGATTTGTTCATGTTCAGAGGTTATTGGTTATTGGTAAAACACCAGCAACCTCTTAAGGGGTCATTGTACTCATCATTATGAACAACTTTTACTATAGGACCGAACCTGAAATCGCCCTACATTTATGTTCGCATAACTCGTCAAAATGTACGGGACAGCTGATTTTATTTTTTGCGATTTCAGGTTTGGTCCCATAGTAAAAGTTGTTCATAATGATGAGCACAATGACCCCTTAAGAGGTTGCTGGTGTTTTATTAATAACCCTGTATATTTTAGATTAAGAGAGTACCTACCTAATACACCTGCTTCATTTTCGTTTGAATTATTCATAGATTGAGTGTAGTTTCAAAAAGAAACAATCGTTAACTAATATTTTGGTAGTTAGAATATAGCAGGTTCAATAATCCCATTATCATTACAAAAATAACACAAGTATTAAAAATACTCACTTCTCGTCCGCCATTATTTTAAAATTGCACTTGTGACTAAAAAATAAAAAGTATCTGGACACAATATCACAGGGAATAATTTCACTTATTATTTACTATCACATTATTTTTTAACAAAACTTAATTGCACTTTATTCGAGTTAAGTTTCGATTGTTTTCCCGCGCATTTTATAAAGATGGACGCGTTTGCGCTCGCCGGCGTTTGCGCGCCAACTGACAAAAAATGCGAATTTCCCGCGATTTATCGTTATTTTCTTCACACGACAAAGCTCGCCAGTCGAGACGAGATCTTTAATTAACCCTGTGGACAGAAGCCTTTGCTGTGTACTTTCAAGAACACACTGTGATAGCGAAATATTAAATCGTATGACCCCGAAACTGTTTTTCTTTTGTTATCTCAAAAAATAAGAAATCTTTGTAAGTCATGCCGCTTAGTTATTATTTTTTTACTTTCTTTTTACGAGGATCTATCAATAATGTCAATGTCAACTAGAAAGTCGCGGCCAACGAGATTTATAATTTCATTATTTAAAGAACAAGAACATTATTGCAACTAGCCATTACTACTTTCTCGAGTTTTTAATCAAAAGCCCTACTATGTTTTCTTCACGCAGTCGCATATTAATATCTCGTAAAAATTAAAAATCCAATATAAATAGACACCTCACTTTCAGGCTCTGTCATCCTTGTCGTAGCACTGTGTACTGAAGGCGCTACGCCGTAGCACAATCAACCTTGACCGTAGACCCTCTACGAATAAGGAAGTTGACGATTATTATGACAGTAGCTACTGCTCGCGACTTCGATCGCGTGGAAGTCGTAAGACACCACAATATACTAAAATAACAGCCACATTTCCCATCCACGATACTACTTCGTTTTGGTTTAGCGTTCTTTGTAACTTTTTTTTTTCTTTTTGCTCGGCTCGTAAGGGTCGCAGCGTGATCTTCAATAACCAAAAAGATTTTTTCGAATCCGCCTGGTAGTTCTAGAGTTTAGTACGTTCAAACAAACAAACAAAAAGCAAACAATTTCATTTGTCTAAAGCGGCTAAAACGAATTTCTGTCGTCCCACTTTACCTCCAATGATGAAACCTGATGGGTCGCTGGCTCATTCTGCAAGTGAGAAAGCAAATTTAATTGCATCTCTCTTTGCAAGCAATTCACGTCTGTACGCTGGCTCCAAGCAATCACCTACTGTACCTCATTGTGACTCCTCGATGCCGGAGATCGCAGTTCTCATTAAAGAGGTCCGAAGAGTATTGTGTAGTCTAGACATGAATAAGGCCAGCGGGCCTGACGGCATCCCAGCGAGAGTGGTGAGGCACTGGGCGCCTGAACTGTCTCCTGTGTTGACACGTTTGTTTCGCCTCTCTATTGATAAAAGAACGGTGCCGAAATCCTGGAAGCTTGCAAATGTACAACCAGTGCCCAAAAAAGGCGACCGTGCAGACCCTGCCCATTACCGTCCGATCGCCATTACCTCCATTCTGTGCAAGGTTATGGAAAGGGTACTGAACAATAAGTTGCTGACCTACCTTGAAGACAATGATCTCCTCAGTGACCGTCAATATGGCTTTCGCCGGGGACGGTCAACTGGCGGTCTTCTTGTGTATGTCACGCACTGCTGTGGCGAAGCCATCGAGAAACACGGCGAAACACTTGCTGTATCGCTTGACATTTCGAAAGCCTTTGACAGGATCTGGCACGCTGCTCTGCTCAGCAAGCTTCCTGCTTATGGCATCCCAACTGATTTTTGTAGCTGGATATCAGATTTCCTTAGTGAACAGTCTATTAGATTAGTCGTTGACGGCTGCTCCTCTGACCTTATGGCTATTGATGCCGGAGTTCCTCATGGGTCTGTTCTCTCTGCAACTCTTTTCCTGCTGCACATCAATGACCTGCTTTAGCTGCGTATTGTTGGGTACGCAGATGACAGTACAGTTTCAGAGAGATACTTGTCTAGCGCAAAAACCAGCGAGGCCGAAGTTCTTACTTTGAGAGAGGCCATGGTAGAGCGGACAGATTTGACCTTAAGCCTAGTCTCCCAGTGGGGTGATGATTATCTGGTCTCTTTTAACGTCACCAAAACACAGGCGTGCCTTTTTACCGCTAAAAGGAGTCATTTCGACCAAACTCCTACTTTTCGGGATACATCTGTTCCTGTAACTGATCGGCTTGAGCTCTTAGGCATGGAGTTGACTTCTGGTCTCAACTTCGGCGCCACCATCGAGTCCCAAGCAGCGCAAGCCCAAACAGCGGCCAAGAAGCTGGGCATCCTAAATAGGGTGAAGCGATACTCTACGCAAGTCCGATCCTGCATGGAGTATTACAGCCACCTTTCGGATGGATCAGCTAAGTACCAACTAGCTGCGCTTGACTCGGTGGAACGCAGAGCTAAGAGGCTCATTGGCGACGTAGAACTGATGGATGCCAAACTTCGCAGCTTGGCTCATCGCCGCAAGGTTGCCTGCTTGTCGGTCTTCTATAGATTGTACTTCGGTGAGTGTGCCCAAGAACTCGACGACCTGACTCCACCAGCCCCCTTCTACCATCAGACATCTAGACGCACTGCCGGTTACCATCCCTACCTGGTTAGTATTCTACCAATTCGCACTAAGCGTTTCTAAATGTCTTTTATAATGCGCACAGCAAAAGAGTGGAACTCACTACCTGCGTCTGTGTTTCCGAGCGCATACAACCCTAATCTCTTCAAAGTGAGAGTGAACAGGCTTCTTCTGGGTAAGCTCACTCCATCGTCGACTTTGTCTCTGTCACCTCTGACCTAGACTAGAGTCAAGAGCAAACCCATCTCAAATAAAAAATAATAAAAAAATCATAATGAAGAATTCTATCCTCAAGTAATGACTTCATTAAGAAATTATTTGATTATTTATAAATACATAGATAGAAATATTCAATTATACACAGTATAGTATAGATATGATATGTAGGTATAGGTATATTATATTTTCATTAAATTAAGTATCGTAACTTCTAGTTCTATTACAATATTCATAAAGCCATTAATAATTAATAATTCAATATTTTAATTATAATACTTTACCCGTAGACACAACATGGACATATTCGATACAAATACGAAGGTAATACTTATTTAATAGACATTTTATCGTAGTTTATATCCAAGTTATTTTGTTTGTCAACCAAGGTGGGCTCAGACTATCATTTAATAGTTTTGTTTACCTCGTAATGATGGCCAATGGGTAATAAACCGCCGGTGAAGTGCAACTGCATTCATTTATGAGAGATGTTTTAAAGTTTATAGTCTGTCTAGGATTCAGGTCTGAGCTGTTGTCATACATTACATTTTATTAAATTAAATATCATTTATTTCAGGCAATTGTTAAACCCATACCATAGAGACACATACTCTTAAATGTCATAGGCATTAACATATTACCACAGATAAAACATTAAAATACACAAATAGTCTGTAGTGAAAGTGTATAAGTGCACCTCTATAGGCAGTAAGGATCTGGTTCGGACTCGTGGCTAAATAATAACAGCTGCACGAGTCAATCGAAGGTTAAGCTACGCTTGCCGCAGTTAGTTCGTGAATGCGTGACCATCCATTACATATCGAGACCCCACGGGTAATTACGGGTAATCAGAAGCCCGAAAGTCTGACAACCAGTCTTACCAAGGGGTATCGTATTACCCAGTAACTGGGTTGTTGAAGTCAGATAGGCAGTCTCTCCTTGTAAAATACTGGTTAGACTGGGCTAGTCAGATTGATTGCATATCGGTTAAAATAGAAATTATGAAATAGCGATTATAATTTCTAGAGTCTGAACAAATAATGTTCACGATCCGGTGGTTTTTGATATGTAATATCTTCTTTCGCTTTCCTGCAATCTGTGGAAGTGATCCGTGCAAGGGGGGACGGAAGTGACGCGAAATATTTTTCGAAAGTTCTTTTGCCACAGAGAACTAAATAAGGTGAGATGACATTACGCATCATAAGCCACTGCTCGCTCGTTTTTAATTATTATTTTATTTTATTTGTTTTGGTGTATTGTAGGTTAGTAGGAAGGTATCCCAGAGTGGACGACCGATGAGCGACGTCCTGAAAAGGCTCTACCTCCTCTGTTGAATTTCGTCGATACATTTAAAACAGACAAATTAAAATGCATAAGGCCGAGAATGGGAAGTTTTTGTACAATTTAGGAAAGGATTATGGTCGGAAGACATCGATAGTTGAGTTAAATCTTTACATATGAAAATACCGTCAAATCAAACATCACACAATCGGAACCGGGGACATCGTGAAATCCGTGAAGTATTTACTTGTAGTGTTAATTCACAAGTCGCGGTCTACAAAGGACAGCGTGTAAATACACGAGTGCTAGTTAGAGGCTAGCGACAGTCGTATCTATCTCGATCATGTGAGGGTATGAGGCGAGGACGAACGGACAATATTTGTTCAGTCGACACGTGAGGGCAGCGGTGGAATTTACTGGCAGTTCTATTTAAAAAAGAGTTTTCGCCTTTATGAATTTAGGGAATACAAATACAGCAGATGTACTTGAGACCGCATTGGTTGCAACGCAAACAAACAGACGCTCAAGCTGGGTACCTATTCACAATGTTCGCGCTACTCCGTACATTTCTTCAGTGTTTTCTTATAAATATCGGCTTCCACGACAAAGCTCATGCGTACCGCCAAAATGAGTAGCAAGAGTGAACAAGCATCTTATGATCACGCTCGCTCCATCGTAGACCTCATCCAACGCTTTCCTTCAGGCGAGATCGTGGACAAGAAAAGGCTCAAAGCGGATTTGCATAGCACAGTAAGTTGTTATGCGAACATAACGCATAACCAGATTTAGAGCAAATAATAATTTCATCCCGTCTGCGGTCACACTTCTTTGCTATCGGCACATGTTGTACCAAAAATCCCTAACATATCTCTAAGAGCATCAGAGCGAGTACAGTAGATCGCTCCACGTTTTAAACCCAATAGCCAAAACTGAAAATCAGACTCAGTTCCTCTCTTAGAACGTTTGGAACTCGACAGAGCTACCGAATATCTAATCTGAAATCTCTTTTATTAGGTACATAGGTACAGTCAAGTTCACTAATGTATAGGCAGTGACAATGTTTCAAAATATTGTAAGCGTTAAAAAGATAATATAGTTCTTCTACAAACTTAGACATCAATAAAATGTTATCATATAAACTGTTCATAAGTAGGTACCTATGTTATGGTAGTGCAGTAAAAAATATCTAAATACTCTTGATTTCAATATATTTGGTGCAACCTATTCGTAAATATCACGATGTGCTTTGAATATGCAACTAAATGGCCCTTATCATTAAATTTATTTTTGCTTGCCGGAGCAGAAGTATCTACGAGTAATGATGCAATGTTGCCGTTCGTAATAGGACTGTATTAATCTGACAACGTTACGCAGTAGCTGTATTATTTAATTAATTAAGTTTTAGGAAATCTTAAGGTCAACCTATTTGTTTAAAACTGTTCAGTCGGTTTTAAAAATAAAAATAACATTTTAAGCACATTATTATTTCATTTTTATTTTATTATTCTTCAATTCTTATTTTGTTCTTTTGAAAACCTAACATTTATAAGAAAAAAATATTACAATAAGATATACTTCCGTAAAGAGATTGTTCAAATAATTTAAGAAATTGCATAGATATTTGTGTATCTAACTTTGCGCTAAATAATATGAACCAGGGATTGCGCACAGTTTTTAGAGTATTTGTCTGTAGCAATATTATTGATATAATGTAGTCACATATTGTTTACAATTTATTGTAAGGCAAAGCTGTTTAGAGTTTTATGTAACTTACCATTGCCTATATATTTTTGATTCATGAACATGCTCAGATATTACAGAACTCGAATGTACCGACTTATATTTTATTTAAATACCAGCACAATTCATATTTTATCATCTTGACAACCTGCAACCTTAGCTACTTTATTTTACCTTAGATACCTACGCGCACTAACGTCCTTCAGTTGATATTGTGTTCAACTGTATCAATCGAAGAAATTTATTTGTTTTTAACTTTTAAGTTACAGCAGCTTTAACTGGCCACGGGTCATTTAATAAACACCTCTTTGTCATCGTCTTTGTTTGCCTCGCCTCTTTGTCAGGAGTCACAGACAGTCCGCTGTGCAGGGCCTGCATGGAGGATGACGAGACAGCAGCTCATGTGCTTCTAAACTGCCTGGTGGTCGCCGCATATAGGGCAAAGTACTTCGGTAACCCAGGTACCCTCCGTGAGGTTGTCAGTAACACCAAGGCGCTGCTGGCCTTCTTTGAGGAGCTGGGGTGGATCGAATAATTGATTTTCCCACCCTTACGCAAAATACGCTCATTGACGTGGAGTTGCGGACACCAGCCCGTATTAACCCGTATTACCTATTATTATTATTATTTTTTATATCACGCATACCTATTTCTCCAACTCACTTTATATATTGGCAGAATAGTGAACATCGGTTTTGCTTGTCATTTATTAAAAATAGAACTGAATAGATAAAATACCTACTTTTACTCACATTCATAACAATAAAATGAGCATTCCAGCTATAAAAAACCCACTATCTCTTCTAACGAGGCATTAATGAACGATCAATGAAATACCATAGACCAGGGCCGTCTATACATAGCATTTGATAAACCATGAATTTATGATGTTGTACCAAACACGTTGCTGTTTGATTCCTCATTATTTTTGGAGATACGCCAGCAAGAAATATTGGTATATATCTGTCTTTTAGTTCATCAGTGGATGAATGTAGTTAGATGTTATTTAATCTATATCTAGTGTAAGTACAAGAATATAGATATTCACGATCAAAATATGTTATGGGAAGATGCAGTACCTATGTACTTATCTGCATCTTTTATTTAAATTCAGCTAAGTACAAACTAGCCGCGCTTGACTCGGCGGAACTCAGAGCTAAGAGGCTCATTGGCGACGTAGAACTGGTGGACTCATCGCCGCAAGGTTGCCTGCTTGTCGGTCTTCTACAGATTGTACTTCGGTGAGTGTGCCCAAGAACTCCACGGCCTGATACACTGGCCCCCTTCTACTATCGGACCTCTAGACGCACTGCCAGTTACCATCCCTACCTAGCTGCTATTCCACCAATTCGTACTAAGCATTTCCAAATGTCTTTTATAATGCGCGCAGCAAAAGAGTGGAACTCACTACCTGCGTCCGAGTTTCCCTAATCTCCCTAATCTCTTCAAAGTGAGAGTGAACAGGCTTTTTCTGGGTAAACTCACTCCATCGTTGACTTTGTCTCTGTCACCTCTGACCTAGACTAGAATCAAGAGCAAACTCTTCTCAAATAAAAAAAAAAATGCAAAACCTATTTGATTCGAATCGAAGCCGGCTAATTTTACAGGAAATAAAAACAACAATATTAGTAAATAATAAATTACACAGTTTTACAAAGTGAGCCCCACAATGAAAATGAATTTATCATTCTAGAAACCTGTTTCCCTGTTGTTATTTTTATTTATTCAGACTATCCTCTTTGTAGTCTGAATAAATAAATAAAATCTACAAAGTGTAACAAAATAGCTTAGCCAGTTATACCTACCTGTCTTATTTATAACCTGGGACTTCTGGGAGTAATCAAGTCTTGAGTGAATAGGTTACTTATGTTCCTACTTCTAGGCAAACGTACATCATCGTCGCTTACCATCAGATGAGAAAGTGGTCAAGGGGAATAGCAACAAACAAAAAAAACTTTCAAAGTCATCTTTAAGCCAGCTCTCCGCCAAAGGAAAATAAAATTGTCACCAACACATGTTGACAACATAAATGTTGGCAATTTTCCTTTGGTGGAGAGCCGGCTTAAGAATGACTTTGAAAGTTTTTTTTTTTTGTTTGTTGCTAGACTGCTTGACAACATTATTTAATCAGACTACGAAGAGGATAGTCTTAGTAAACAAAAATAAATAATAACAACTGGGACACAGGTTTCTAGAATGATACGAGTAGATTCATTTTCATTGTTGACCTCACTTTGTAAAACTGTATCATTTGTTAATATTGATGTTTTTATTTCCTGAAAAAATAAAATAAAGTCGTGAGTGACAAAAATACGATATTGAGAGATTGGATGCATTCGCGGTGTTCTACTAATATCAAACAAAATAGATCACGAGATATTTTTAATTTAAGAGCTCTTACACACCACGTTTTTGCAGGCGCCGCCTTCGACGCGCGTTGTCGGCACAACTAAACTTGAAAAAGGCAGATTACTTGCGATTGCATCGCTGCAAACTCACGAGAAACGCGCTACAGACGCGCGTAACCAATTCTACTTGTAAACTGAAACGCGCGTAGCACGCGCGCGTAAGAGCCACAAACGTGCGTGTATCGCGCTGGAAACTGGTGGGGGAGAAGCCTGAGGCGCACACTCCGTACGTACTTCATTGAGAACGCACTGTACGTGTGTGTGTGCAGCTAAACAGACGCGTTGGCACAGCGCGTCTGTATCGATGCAACTCCGCGCTAGTAGCCCGTCGACAGCACGTGAAAAAGTCGTCGCCTGAATACTATGTTTTTATGAACGTATGAATAGGTAAATTGGTTGCGATAACATCGCGTTTGCAGCGCGTTACAGTTGTGTGCGACGTGCGTCGACGGCGCCTGAAAAAAACGTGGTGTGTAAGAGCCCTTACTGTTTAAATATGTGTACCTATCTATTATAATATAGCTCGAACTCATGCTTATAACTAGATTGTCACCAAACTCACTTCGTTGTTATTTTTTCACAAAATATAGGGTAAACGACTTTCTCTGAAATAATGTCCTTCACACAGCATCTCGTTGAGCACCCGTGTTTGTATAAAAAATGTTATTATTGTATCATTATGCTACTATTTACTGTGCCTACTTGTGTAGTGTATGTTTAGACAAACTATAATAATGCCTGCCTATTCATCATGATTTGGCGTCAGTTCTACATGTACCGCAACTTTTTGTAATCTCAAGTTTATAATAAACTACCTCTCACCAGTGGCTTTGCCTGCGTACATGTCGGAAATTATAACACGGGAACATACCTAATACCAGGATAGAAAGTATCCTATGTCCTAATCCAGGGCATGGTCTATGCGTGTGCCAAATTATAAAACGTTATATTAGACATAGAAAACCAATAAATGATTTTTCGATTTTGTTTACATTGTTTTTTTTTTTTAATAAGTAGTAAGAACTAGTAAGAACTTTATATTCCCTGGTACATTATTTTTGATGGAGCCTAATGAAGTCGAAGAGTACTACTCCAGTAAGTATGCCGGTTGTAACTATTACATTTTTATTTATTGCCAATAAATCGTGGTATTTTTAGGCACATCACATCAAGCTACTAATTGTAGTAGCTTGATTGTGGTAGCTTAATTTGACAGATTGCTGTTAAATTTCTTTAATATATTTTCTACTTTATCGCTAAAGCATTAGGTTCAAGGTTGATTGGGAAAGTTTGACAGTTTCGGGTAGCTTGACCTGCTGGCGTCTGTAGGTACCTTAAAGTTACCCCTGCCATTAAATAAATAGCCATTTTTCACATTTTTCAGCCATCAGTTTCAATGTAAAGCGTTTATTTTTGTTATCTAGTATATGGTAATTGTAAATATTTTAATTAGATTTTTAAATACCTGAATGTTAACCCTACCATTAAACAAATAGCAACTACTTACATTTAGCCATCTATTTCGATGATGCCACATGTGGCATTTTATTACACGGTTATACTGAAACTCTGAGATACGTTCATTTGCGCCAAGCCTGGTTTTTTTTCATACTTCGTGAGCATTCTCCTTTTATCCAAATCGTTCAGCCGTTTTAACATCAAAGCGTAACAAACAAACTGAATTTCAAATTCATAATATTAGTTAGGATTGTGTTACTTTTTCACTCGCATGCTGTTAGACACTAAGGCTCTAGACAGGTCTAGACTGCATTTCAACTGCACTCCGACTGTAAATTTGCAGTTTGAATGCACTTAGTACAACTGAAAACCACCCGAGCAGCCCGATTGCAGTTGGCGTGCAATTCCAATGATTTCACGCTGACTGCAAGCTAGCTGCACGGTCGACGTGCAGCGAGCTTGCATTTGAACTCGATCACTACTCAGACCGCGTGATAGGATATACCTACCCCGCCCACCCGCTCCTGTCCTGCTCCAAATGAAGTTCTGTAGCAGTCCTGATGCAGTTGTTCCAACTGCATTTGAACTGCACGTTTACCGTGCAGTTCGAATGCAGCTTGCAGTCAGCGTCCAGTCGTTGGAACTGCATTACTAACTGCATTCCAACTGCAAATTTGAAGTCGGAGTGCAGTTGAAATACAGTCCGTCTGCCTAGAGGCTAAGAAAGCATTTTGTATGGGTGTTCAATTAGACACATTACTGTAAACAAAGTTCTGTAAAACCGCCATCTTTCAATTTACGTACTTACTAATCTCATCAAGGCAGATGAAAAGAACCAATAATTATTTTGAAACTGTGACCTCATTTTAGCGGCCTTCTCTATTATACCTTCTTTTATTACAGACACATAGCATCACGCCTGTAATCCTGGAAGGGTTGGGCAGATGTGTACTACCTATAGTACACCCACATTTCGCCAGTTATGATAAAGTCCCATGTAATAGGATGCACACCTATTGCTATCAACCGGGCACAAATCCAGACTCCAGGCTGCTATTGCGCAATTCCAGATGGAAAACCCAATAACAACTTGCCCGACCCGGGAATCGAACCCAGGACCTCATGCTCAACAGTAGCGCTTGCGACTACTAGACCAATGAGGCAGTTACCTTATTTTATTTTACCCCTGAAATAATTAAAAACTTTTTTTTTTCGTTAGGCGACACTGTCCCAAACGCTTCTTCCAAATTCTTCCACATATGCTTTTCCTGAGCCACTTTTCGAACCTGTTTCTACTTCTTTTACTAAAATTAAAATAATCGCGATAGGAAAACACACACGTAAATAAGTCGGAACCAATAAAATTCATGCGCAGTGACACATCTGCATTCACAAACGTCACGCGCATGTGCGAAGTTCGCACTGTCAATGGCTGCCAGACGGCTTTATGATAGCATAAATTACGCCAACTATCTTTTCCTCTGAAAGATAGGCCGTCACATGACTGAGCTTTGTGGGCCGTAATGAGTATTGAGTATATTCTGTTGTGTAAACATAGGGGGTACCTCGTGATTTGTGTCATTGTAAACCTACAAGGTTATTTTAAATTGGCTAGCTAAACTCCGCAAACGCGATGGGTATCGATATCTAAACACCATAAAATAAAAAGATTTGATGTTTTTTTTTTGGGAGGTCAACGACCGATTTTGACCGAGTTGTTTTAAGTACCTATAAGTTGAGAAAAACTGATTTTATATGTTTTATCATGTTTAGATATTATTTAGAAAGAATAATGTTGTCGAGACGCCGACCATCACGTTGCTGACATTCCATTCCTCTAAACTCGAATGACGTTTGGAGACAACGCATTGCTCGCGAGATTGCCGCCTTTTCTGTTTTGATAATGTGCTGCAATTGCGTCAGATTCGTCGGTGTTTTCTCGTATACCTTACTTTACAAGTATCCCCACAGAAAATAGTCAAGAAGACTGAGATCAAGACTCCTGGGAAGGCCAGTTAAAGGTGCCTCTACGAGATCTTTTTGTTCTGGAATAACTCGATTATCGCAGCAATTGATAAGTCAGTAATATGGCAAGTGGCTCCGTCTTACTGGAACCATCCCAAGGAGCAAAATATATCATATAATAAAACATTATGACTATAATTTAAAAAATATCATATAAAAGTACTAAGCTTTCTTCGGAGTGTTTCGCTCGACTATTTAGTCGTCATTAATCCGTGTCGTATTAATACCTTCTGCAGACGTATACAAAACAATCTTATACGACTTTTCAGGCACATTATACTTGTGTCGTATTGAAACGTTATGTAAACGTTTACCCAATCAAACTACACGATCGTTATGTATTGGTATTATGAAAACGTCTACATAACAATCTTATACGACTTTTCAGTAGCGTTATACTTGTGTCACAGTAAAACGTTACGTAAACGTTTAATCAATCAAATTATACGATCGTTATGTATTGGTACTATAAAAACGTCTACAAAACAATCTTATACGACTTTTCAGTTACCTACGTTATACCTGTGCTATTGAAAACTTAACATAAACGTTTACTCAATAAAACTATACGATCGTTATGTATTGGTATTATCAAAACGTCTACAAAACAATCTTATACGACTTTTAAAAACATCACTATATTTATCGAAAAAATGGATTCCGCTTCGCAATTTGCCTTCAAGAGCAATTGCAATATAGCAATTAACGTATTGCGAATATGTTGTCTTAATTTTAACTTTATTTTTGCTTACCTTGCAGACGTTCTGATGCAGCATATTCTACGCCTTAAAATAGTTAGATAACTGAAGCTGCACTATTTTTAGTGGAATCATAGATTTACTGTAACCATTGTCTGACCTTTTTTTTGTGGATGGGAAATCATCAAATAACTTCTCCCGCTCTGGGTGGAGCGGGAGTGCGTGTCAGACTTCTACTGACTAAAACCCAGCCGTGTTCCTTTCAGTTCCTGTGCCAGGGCCACGGTAACTCTTTCGAACAATCCGCAACCTTGGCGGGCATCGGCCCTAGCGGACCCCTTCAGCTAGTGCTGACATCTCTTTGAGGCGCGCGTGGAGCACAACGCGCCGTCGACCCGGGCCTGGGGGCCGATTCTTCTAATTTGCAACGTTACTCGATCAATTGTGTTTCAACAACAGTTTAGTTTCGATCGCCGTTCGATAGTTACCAAAAAAGTCATTCTACTATTCTATAAGCAAAATGGAAACTAAACTTAAACCGAATCGTAACGAGAACGTAACAGCGGGTAACCTGTGTGACCAACATTCCAAATAGTATGTTTTATTAATACCATAGAAAAAAAAGTTAAATCTAATAATATTACTAAATACGAATAAGTGCTACTAAAAGTATTTTTAATACAAAAATATATCTAGGCCATACTTATACTTTTAGTCTAGTTTTAGTTTTAGTATATTTTTTTGTAACATTTCAACTTTATAAATAATAAAAACTCAGAAGAACGTTTCGTTTTCGGCCCCAGCTTGCGAAATCTGTGAAACGAAACATTTCAATTATGTCAAAGAGATAATGATGCGACTAAACGTCACGCTCATGTTCGGTTTTGTTAGCAGAATAGCTTTTGAGATTGTTTCGATCGATCGGTGACTGAACTGAAACGTAACCGCAGTTGGATCGTAGTTACATTAGTGGAATGCGAAAACGCTCAAAAGCCGTGGTTCAGCTGCCATTCAATTGCGATTTTTTAACAATTTTATTAGTAGAATCGGCCCCCTGGTCCTTACCGGACGTTGAGCTACCCATTGCTCGCCATCCGCAAGCCCACGCCTACGGTGGCCGGGAATCGGCTATCGATTCCCGACGCCCAGGGCGTCTCCTGCGGCGACTAGGGGCTTGAGGGCGCAAAGATTGCTTCTCCCTCATGCGTTCAGCCTCCTCCTTCGCCACCAGTACTGCTTCGCAGAAGGAGGTGACGGCTTCCCATGCACTCTCGCTCCGTACCATGGCCTGTACCAGGGCCGGACGCGAGAGATCGCCGCCGCCGATCGCCTCCACGAGGACGCGGCGGTGCTCTGCCCAAACCGGGCAGACCTCCACCGTATGCTCCACCGTGTCCTCCGGGCGATCCACACAATGGTAACACCTGGGCGTTTCCTCCCGCCTTATCCGGAACAGGAACCGCCCGAAGCAACCGTGTCCGGTGAGGACCTGCGTCAGGTGGAAGGTGAGGATGCCGTGACGCCTCTCCAACCACTCCTCAAAGAGGGGACTTATCGTCGCAATTGTGGCATGCCCAGCACTGGGTTGCAACAGTCGCACTCTGCATGTCCCCATGAGATCCCGCCGGAGCCCTGTCCGCTGTGCCATGATTACTCGCGGCATCGGAATTACGCCCCAGCGTTTTGCCTCCTCGCGCCTCTCCCGTGTATATGCAGGACTTTTGCTTCCAGATCCCATGGCGGCAATCCGACAAGGAGGCTCACCACCTCACCAGAGACCGTGCGGTATCCCCGAACTAGCCGGATGGCCATGACCCTTTGGGACGCGTTCAACCGGCGGGCTGGTCGCCGCCCCAAGGAACGCGCCCACCACTGTCTAACCTAGAGGTCGAATACGAGACATTTTTTACTGTTTTACGACATTTATGCAGTAATCACAATTTTTATTCAACATTAAAACTTAAAAGGAATTTACAAAACGTTGTCACTACAGTTATTTTGTTCCTTGGAATCTTCTTGAGTTGTATCCATGAAACTCTTACAACTCTTGGGCCAAAAAGTCTCTTAGCATTTTGCAGTAACTTTCACCCATTAGTATTTTGTATTGCCACCACGAGCTGTAAATACAGCTGTTATACGGTTCGACATGCTTTCCACCAGATTTCTGAGCCGATGCTGAGGAATATTCTTCCATTCCTCTATCAGTGCATCCTTCAGTTCACGAAGCGTGATTGGAGGGGAATTTCGCTGGCGTACACGTCTACCCAGTTCGTCCCAGGCATGCTCGATGGGGTTCAAGTCTGGACTGCGTGCTGGCAACTCCACGCATGCGATAGCGACATCTTCAAGGTAGTCAACCACTATCCGAGCTGTATGGGGGATGAGCGTTATCTTGCATAAAGATGGTGTCCTCGCCCATGTTTACTAAAAATGGGTCAACACACTCATTTAAGATTTCAACCACGTATCTTTCTGCAGTTAAAGTGCCATTTTCTATCAACACTATCACGGTGCGGCTTTCGGAAGAAATTCCAGCCCACACGTGTATGGAGCCTCCACCGTATGGCACTTTCTCTTCAATGCAAGCTTGGTTTATAGAGCTCTCCTGCAGTGCTATTCTGTACAAATCTCACCGTGAAAACTTAGGTGAGGTGAGCGTGGAGTGAGCTGTCGATAGTGTCAATCAGTCATCAGGTGGAATGACAGCTCTCTTCAAGCTCACTTCACCTACGTTTTCACGGTGAGATTTTTACAGAATAGACTGGCAGGTCTTCTAATGACCAGAAGGCGTGGTTGGTTAAGATACCACCTGCCATGCCGCTGGTCGTGGGTTCGATTCCCATGTAGGACAAACATTTGTGTGCATGAACATGTCTGTTTGTCCTGAGTCTGGGTGTAATTATCTATATAAGTATGTATTTACAAAAAAAAAGTAGTATATGTAGTATATCAGTTATCTAGTTTCCATAGTACAAGCTCTGCTTAGTTTGGGATCAGATGACTGTGTGTGAAAATGTCCCAGGATATTATTTATTTATTTATTTATTCTGTAGACTCTGCCTCCCATCGTGCGTGTATAGCATGAACCTCGACTCGTCCGAAAACATTACTATTGACCAGTCACCCAGAGTCCAATTCGTGTGTTCTCTAGCGTAACTCAGCCTTGAATTTCGATGCTGCCTTTCGAGTTTCGGACCATTTGCAGGTCTAAATGGCTTCAAGTTTGCTTCAGCAAGACGCCGCCTCACTGTACACGTGCTCGGATTGCTCCCTCCAGAACGTTCAAGCTGATTTTTGACTTCAACAGCCGTTTGAAATCGATTTCTCAACATTGTTGACACCATATATCGATTCTCCCGCAGTATCGTGCACCTTGTTCGACCTGTTCCTGGTCTGCAAATATTGGATCCAGTATCTTCAAATCACTGGAATACTCTTTGAACGCTTAATAGCGACATATCAACAGTTCGCGCTGTATAACGCTGACTGCACCCGTCTTCAAGCATTGTCAGAATTCTGGTACAGTCTCCAGGGGTCAGTAGCACGATAATTGAATTTGGTCATTATAGATCAGGGTAATGAATTTCTGCACAAGAAACACAGATTGCTATAGTAGTAGCAAACTAACACGAAATGCCATATTTATAAACAGAAACAGTAAAACAAATGGATTCAAAGTTGTTAAAATTTTAAAAATGGTCTGTATTTTTTTATTGATGGTTTTTAGTACAATCACCAAAAAAAGGTTTTACGTCTTCTTCAGGTTTATTATGTAATGAAATAATCATTTTTATTTTAAAAGGATTGCTCGAATATTTTAAAAGTTATCGCATTTTTTATAACCGACCCGCTTTCTTTGCGGCCCAGTGTACCTATATCTACTTATATGAGTGAAAATAAACACGCCATTTACAAAAATTGGTTATATTTCCTTTTCCTCTTAAATGCATACAATAGTGAAAAAGATACAAAATAATTAAATGCTTGTTAGTATTGCTTTTTCGTAATTGGCCGGTTAAACATTATAGTAATAATTCTAAGTGTTAAATAAATGTTTTTAGGCTATATTGGAATGTTAAAAAAAATACATTTTGTTAGTACAGACGTCAGCACATCAAGCTACCCGAAACTGTAATTTTTTTCCTATCAACCTTGAACCTAATGCGTTAGCGATAAAGTAGAAAATCTATTAAAGAAATTTGACAGATGGTAGTAGCTTGATGTGCTGGCGTCTGTACATTTACATAGTTATAAGATAAAATACATTTCTTTAAATATTTGTCTACTTATTAACTAAACATAGGATTATTATTTCATTGCTATAGTAACACCAGAATGACATGGATTTTATATGAACGTGATGTACTTAAGCCATTGTCCAAATAATAATAAACAAATCATAAAACAAACATGGAATATTGTATTTTTAAAATGCAATGAATTGTATCCTGCAATTGCATGGAATGTACCGTTTAATTAAATATTATGCAGCAGGCAACTGAAACATGATCTGTATTATTTGAATGACGTAAGTCGGGATCACAGTAAACACGCTTGTAGAGTGCTATTAGAATCTTTTGGCGCCGATTGACATTGACAGGGGTTAACATTTTGTGAAATTGTCAATGAAATTGTATTGAAAAACAAGATGGCGGCGTCGGTTACAATTTTGCACGCGCCAAAAGATCCTTGCACATTTATAGGTTTGTATCATCCAGACCTACAGTGCCCTGGTGGTGCCCTGCCCTCCACAAGTTAGTGACATCGTTCCACTTCAGCTGTACCTAACTGCGAAAGCACGGCCTATCGATCCTTTAGTATAAAGAGTTTTCAGCAAGAGGTGCCAGAAAAGTTACCACAGGGATAACTGGCTTGTGGCAGCCAAGCGTTCATAGCGACGTTGCTTTTTGATCCTTCGATGTCGGCTCTTCCTATCATTGCGAAGCAAAATTCGCCAAGCGTTTGATTGTTCACCCATCAAAAGGAAACGTGGGGTTAGACCGTAGTGAGACAGGTTAGTTTTACCCTACTGATGGCTTGTCGTTGCGATAGTAATACTGCTCAGTACGAGAGGGACCGCAGTTTCGGACATTTTGTTCATGCACTCGGCCGAGCGGCCGGTGGTGCGAAGCTACCATCCGTGGGATTTGTCTGAACGCCTCTAAGGCTGAAGCCAGCCTAGCCGAATCCGGCAAGAATATGCTCACTGTGGAGCCCCGAGAGTCGGGAGGCTCTAAACAATGTGACTTTACTAGACCACGTGAGGTGCGACGTTGAAGCCCATTTGGATTGCGGAGATCGATGCTGTCCGTTTAACGCGTGCATCACGGCTTCTAAAGTCCGAATTTACCTCAGTTCGATGTCGGGGCTCGGAATAGTCTGTAGACGACTTCCGTTCCTGGCGGGGTGTTGTGTTCGGTAGAGCAGCGTCGTGCTGTGATCTGTTGAGACTTGACTACTCGTAAATATTTTATTTCTTTGCTACATAAGTATATACCACTATTTTTTTATAACAAATAATAATAAAAAAAAAGAATAAACAAAGAAAACGTAAATACATAATAGGTATTTTACCTTTCCATAAGGTAATTTAAAAAAAAAAACTTTTGTTGGTTGTTCTATTTTGACAGCCACTGATATGCAATATGCACGAGATTTAGCCATTGTTAAAGGCGCGGGTGCGGTATGTACATTCAAGCGAGCGCGTGGCAACCGACTGAGTTTTGTTCACCTAAGTGAACGCGAGCCGTAGGTACTTAACGCGTGACCTTGAGCGAGTGACGGAGGCCTGATTCAACTACGTGAGTACCTATGATAAGGGGTTACCTGTTTTTTTTTTACCTTTTTTCTGTTGGTAGTATAATGTGGCATTGCGGCTGAAAAGGAAAAATTTCAACTAACTGTTGGAGGGCACTGTCATTCATTCACTCTCTACACCTATATTGTTCCCAATTCTAATGGAATGGTCAACATTTACAAATGAATAAACTCCTTCAAACTTTCAATCATCTTATTCTTCGTGTAGGGCCTTAGGCCCACTTGCATATTCATGGGTTAATCCTAAATAACTATGTAGTTAACAGCTAACTCAGGGTTTATCAAATAATTCTAATTGAGCCACCAACAGTTAAGCCTAGGATTAAACTTATAAATAATTAAGCCACCGATGTGGGAGAGTTAAGTTGCTAAACTCTGGGTTAGTGTAAGTAATGTCAAAATAAATTGATGTTATGAGGTACCGCTGATAACTTATTTTATATTGTTCGACGTCAAAGTACCTAAGTGAAAATTCAGTACCTACGTACTATATCAGCGGACAATATATTAATGAACACATATTATAAAAATAAATACAAATTACAAAAAACTTAAAAGTTAATTTTCCTTATCTGTCGGTTCCGTCAATCAATAAACGACGGACGATTAAAATGTAATGTCATGTTATAAAATTCAAATAATATAATAATAATAATATCCTGGGACATTTCAAAGACAATAAAGTATTACGTATCGTAATGTAGTGTTTTTTTGTAAATTAACTAAAATTTATTCATCAAACTGATGAACTCTGTGCCTTTAATTTATTTTCAGTTTCTGAAGTTCAAAAAACAAAATACACGTTTCACGATTATCACGAGTAGGTAAACTAAATACAACTGAAAGTTTTCTAGCCAATAAAACTGCACAAATTGTGTAAAAGTGAGGCGATCTTAAAATATTACGTTGAAAATACAAAGTTTTCAAAGATATCAGCATAATGTCCTAGCTTAGTCTAAACTCTATTATAGATGGAATAATATGAGAAATGCTAAAACCCATGTCACCCACGAACGACTGATACCATCACCCCTTATACTAAAAAACATAATAAAATTATATATAATATTATAAATAACACCTCCATCCATTTATTGTCCTCACTTCACATTATTTGCACTAATGTTTATTATATACATAGTCAAATAATTATAGTCTCATTTTTATTGTCCATTATCACTACACAATTCACTCATTTATCTTGAAATGTATGCAATAGGTATTGTATTAAATGTTTTTCTGTTTAGCTCGTTCTCCGACGACTATAAAGAGGTTTTAGGTCATATGACATAGTTATAATTATGATATAAGCTGTCCTTATGCATTGTTGCATAATTAATATTATAATATGTACTTGTTCTTACGAACACTAGGCGACACTAAAATGAACGCCTAAATAAAATCGCGCTGATGGATTTTCAAAACTCGGCTCAGCGCCGAGAGTTGAAAATGCAACAGCGAAGTTAGTGAAATCGGGATAAGCCGTCCTTTGTTTTTAAACATCTCATTTAATATCTGGTCACGATAATATCGAAATTTTCTTCGAAGCGTATCAATTTCTTTGGCAAAGAAACTGTTATCGTCTTTACCCATCAAAGAAAGTTTATTTATTTTGCAGCACTCTATCAACTTCCGCGTTTTCGTTTTCTGTTAATCAGTCAGTCTTTCATAGTCTAGAATAACAGTTCGTCATTCCAGTACGGCTTTGGAATATCTATATTAGAATCGTTTATCCTTCAACATTCGGCTCTTTGGATATATTCCAATCGCTTCCCATTATAGGAAAAATACTCCCGCGTATAATAATCATTCATTTTAGCTCTTCAGCTCCATACAAGGTGCTTGGCATTAACCAGTTCAAATCATTTTACTACCTGAGCACCATAATCGTCTTACTCGCTCGCACCTCAACATATTTCTTTATTCGAGTGAAAGAGACAGAGTATAATCGTG
The DNA here is from genome assembly GCA_948252095.1 of Dicycla oo. Classification (NCBI taxonomy): domain Eukaryota; kingdom Metazoa; phylum Arthropoda; class Insecta; order Lepidoptera; family Noctuidae; genus Dicycla; species Dicycla oo. Next base: position 27,453,417 of record OX411714.1, read on the forward strand.
TCGCTTTTCGTGTCGTGCTAAGCGGGAGCTCCTTGATACGGTTCAGAACATGATTGGTTTTCTTCTTCATGAGGAGCCAGGTTTTCAGTTGATGTGGTGTTACCAGATAGCAGGGCGTACCGCGCCTCTCTGTTGATAGAAAATGTGTATGTTAAAGTTTGTAGATACGTTTAGACCTATGGAATGATTTCAGGGGCTTTTTTGGTGTTCACTTTTTTGCGAACTTTCGGCTGCCATGCGTCCGTTTTGACGTTTAAAATGTTAGTAGCATGATGTGTTTTATTGTTAGCTCTGTTTTTTGTGTTCACTAATCCACAAGAACGAGAGAGAGGGAAGGCTTTCATAGATAATCAAATAGTTTTGTAGAATAGGGGTGTTGTTATACGTGCGTTAACACTAGACTAAATTTAGACATATACCTATATGTATAACCGCTAGCACCAGAAGGGTTAATAGGAGATTTCTGCTGTAGGCTCTTATATGAGTATAGTAATTAATACTTACTACCAGATGCTGTATTATTATATACTCGAGCCAGCTATGTTCTATGTTATCGGGTTTGGTTTCCGCACTTAGTCCTTCAAGTGGACCATTGTACCTACGTGAGCCATGGCGGCCGTCGGTGGTTATTCCAACCAGCCCACCTACCTCCAGAATATAATCACAGCTTCTGGTCTGTTCAGAACATCTGTGAAAGATCTGGGTGCCCCGAGGGTTTCCATTCTTATCTGTGTAACGCCTGTGCATTCGAAGAGCACATGCGCAACGGTTTCCACGGACGGTTTACTCGAGCCAGCTTGATAGCGTGTGGTCCGGATTCAGGACAGATCAAGAGTGTAATTAATGGTTTTCCTAATAATAAATTGATGGTTATAGCCGTATTTTTCTAATTGTGCGTCTGTCAACGTCAAAATATTACAGTGTATGTACTCGTATTTAAAGTAACAATAACAACAACGAATTATATGACAGAACTGTTCATACAGGAGTGTGTTGTATTTAGATCTTAGACAGGCGTCGGCAGGGCGCTGAGAAGTTAAGCGGGCGCCGAATTCAATCATCCAACCAAACGGTTTTGACAGCTCCAAGCGCACAGTTAAAAAAATCAAATATATTGTCAGTTTGGTTTCAGCACATTCATTAATCCAGCCTGTAGCCAGCATTTCCGTACCCAATCCCAGCTGCTTTAGCTTTGCTAAGAGTTACCCCTTTTTCGCCATAGAAGTCCAGTAATTTAACTGAACTGAACTAGGCGGCACGACGCGGCATGGCACGGAAAATTTGTATGGTCGGAGCTTTCCGCGGCATATCGCAACATTCCGGGGTACCCTTGTGACGATATCAACGAAATGTGAGTGCTAATGGTATAAAAATAAGACTCACAATCATTTCCGCTTAAAAAAATCCATTGCCATGCCGCACCGTGCGTCCTGGTGAGCGTTGGAAGCATTTATTAAAGCCTTTAAAGGAGTCTTAATCGGTATAGGTTGACTAAAGAAAAGAGACTTGTATTTAGCTAAAGCATTTGCTTTTAGTAAATACCTACCAACCATTGTGGTAGACGCTTTTTCGTCATACAGCTTCCGTCTCAATCGACAATGTAGCAGAAGGTACTTAAAATACCGTATTTTTCTCTCAATTTTCTTTCTATTATTAAGTTATTACTCAGTACTGTTGGTCACCCACTATCTTTATATTTTGTCTATCACAGTCTTCTTGGGTGGTATTCGAAAAAAATACTTGACAAATTATCATTTAAGTAGTCACATAATTTCTGTTATAGTAGAATTATAACAGAAATTACGGCCGAAATATCTTGGCGAGTCCGAACTTCGCGCAGGAGCCTGCGTAGTAACATTTTTGGGAACCAAATGGTGTCACCATTTGGTTCCCAAAAATGTTGAGGCGAGTGTGAGTGAGAGAACATGCGCGAAAGTTCGTAGTGCCTATGTTCAGACTTGCCAATTCCGTAGTGTATCTGAATTATGTGTTATGTTCATGACCTTAACTAATTTGTATTATGTTGTATTTCATTTCATTGAAGTTAAAATAACTTTATTAAAATTTTACTTTTAGTTTATAAGCAGCTTCTATCCAATGTCTGTTTTTTAGGGTTCCATACCCAAAAGATAAAACAGGACCCTATTACTAAGACGCCGCTGTCCGTCTGTCACCAGACTGTATCTCATGAACCGTGATAGTTAGACAGTTGAAATTTTCACAGATGATGTATTTCTGTTGCCGCTATAACAGCAAATACTAAAAAAACAATAAAATAAATACTTAAGGGGGCTCCCATACAATAAACGTGATTTTTTTTATAGATAATGATACGGAACCCTCCGTGCACAAGTACGACTCATACTTGGTCGGTTTTCTTTAAATGTTATTATTGTATACCTATAATTTGTGTATTAATTAGCAGTAATACCTTTCCTAAATACTTTTTTAAATCAATGCTGAATGTATATGCAGTTGGTGTTCCTTAAGGCGAAAGCGTCAAGGTAGCTCACGAAATTCAAATTTTCTTACGTTTTTTGCAATTTACAAGTCGGTATTAGATTGTACGTTGATCAAAATATAATTTGCGGCCGTAATAAGTATGTATTTTACAGTTACATAATTAGAATAATTAAATTGATCAGTACAACCTGGTCTTAAAGATAAGACCAGGTAATCCTAATGAATCACTATTTCATGAAATCTTGACATTCCAGGATTATACTAACTTAATGAGTTGTATTACTGATTCTAATGATTATAATTCTGTAAATACATATTTGTTACGGCCGCAAATCATACTTTATATAACATACAACTTAATACTGACTTGAAAATTGCAAAAAACGTAAGAAAATTTAGGAATTTCGCGGGCTACCCTTAATAAATAAATGGTCGGACTGTGTCATGCATATATCGTACGTTCACCTTGTCTTCATAACATGGTAGCTGACAGGCTCATGATCTTGTTTCAATATTGATGTTGCCTACCTATGTACTACAATAAATAAGTTTATGTACACAGATATTAGCAATGTTTTCACTAATAATTATCGTTATGACGTTTTCTATTAGATTTCCATATTAATAGTCGCCGCTGACATCACGTATGGAAGTTAGCTGCAGTTTCCTATTAAACGCTAAAGTAGCATCTGGCTTTAGCGTAGACTTCCCAGAGTATGCAGCAGTGAGTAATTCAGAGACCACATCAGTGCATTGCCATAGCAACGTCTTCATTATAGTCAGTTTACCTCGCCCCCATTAAAATCGTTATCACATGTTCCATGTCAACATATTGTAATCACGGAATGTTACTTTTGTGCAGACCAGACGAAGCACAGATTTTGTCTGCTAAAGAAATATCAACCTTACATAATTTTAAATAAAGTTGAAAATAAGTAAACTCAACCACGCAACGGCATTAAAGACACGTGAATGAGATTATCTATTATCGTCTTTATTTCAACAAACAAAGGTTGATATTTTCCTGAGATTTTCTAGACTCCGTGTCATTCTATATTGTGAGTGCAATCATTTCTGATACCACTTTTGTAGTATTTATTATTGACTGTGATGCATGTTTGGGTGAAGTCAAGGGATAAAAAGAGAAACACAGCCAAGCCAATATTAATTTATTGAATACCATTTAAACAAAACCTTATAATACTATACAATGTGTAATGGAAAGGGTACAAACGAGGTGAAGTATTTTTGATAGCTGAAAACTTTTCAAAGGAACGCTTAGCAAAAAAAAAAAACAATTGAACAGAGCTTTTTAAAAAACGAACAGGAATAAATAAATTTTGCTGCGTAGTTTGTTATTGTATAAAGATATCTAGGATTTGATAATATATTAAATTTATACCCTTACAGTTACACATTGTAAATTCTCTAACAATAAACTTAGTTTGACAAAAAAAATTATTGAGATTTAAACAGTAACATTTTTTTTGGCACTTACAATTGAATAATATATTTAATAGTGAAGTGTTCTTCTCGGATTTAAAGGATAGGTATGGGATAATAGTCCGAAACCTATTTTTAAAGGATGGCAATCAAAACAGCGGTGATATTATCATTTCACATTTTAATATAAAACGTGTTATCATCACAGATCCTTGAAACGAATGACTTTGTCATTTAACAAACATTATAATAAATTGTAAATAGAATTAATTCAGTTTTTAACCGTTTTTACCAATTTATCATCTATTTTTTCTCCTAAGAATATTAAAAGCTTTCGAGCTCTGCATGGCTTAAAAAGATGTTTTGTTCACATTTACAATATATGCTCACGCGCATAACACTGTAGCAAAGAGAATTAGCTATACTTTGCAACTTTTTTTTTTCAACTTTGATTAAACTTTTAATTTTCATAATTAAGAAACAAAGGAACTATTTCTATTTGACTATTTATCAAGTATGTTCTATTAAAACATATTATATGCAAATAATCAAATAAAAAGTTTCATAAAAATTATAAATGCGTAAAATACAAAGAAAATCAGTCTGTTTATGATGTTTTTGAACAGAAAATAGTAAAAATAATTTATCGGACAGTAACCTAAGCAAATAATAATTGCATAAATATCTTAATTGTCCATAGTTAAACGAAAAAGATCCAACCCCCATTAGGTGTAATGTAGGTTGGATCCTTTTCGTTTAACTTTGGACAATTGTAGTAAAATAAATATACTTACGGAATATCATTACATATTGCATTGCTATGTGTCTCAATGTAGGTATCCCGAGTATAAATACGGTATATGGCAGTGACAGATTATAATCAAATGCTATAGATGTCCCCAAAATATGTTTTATATAAAATTAAATTATTCGAAAATACACTTATTAACCCAATGAATACTGCTTGCAAGCCATTTTTAATTTTATAAACTTGCTCTAATCTGTCAAATAGATGTTTATAACTAAAAGCATTGCAATCCTTAATTACATAATATTTTTAAACGTAAATAAGTCATTACATACAAAAATATCTTAATAAAGCTAAAAATCAGACATCAGCAACAATCTGAAAGTTGTGGTTCAAAAGTAAACCTTACAGGATTAAAAATAAGTTCTAAATTACTATGGAAAACTGGAGGACTGGTTGCGGTCTTCATCACGCTTTGACGTCCAGATCATACTTTTTCTCGCTGGAGTGCCTAAAATATATTCAAAATGTAAAAAGCTGGACGGGGTTTAAATATATGGTGGAGGTGGCGAATCTACAATTTATTGCAATAGATTGTTTTATTTAAGCATTTATTTTATCAAATTAATAAAAAAAAATTGTTGGCCCAAAACTTCGACCACTTACTTTACAAGTTTACACCATAGTCGATCACAAGGCCAATTAGTTTTTTTTTTTTTTTCATAAACATACTAAACAATAATCTATACATACATACAAATAAATAAAATTGAAGTGTCTATGTCACAATAACAGCTTTTTACTAAATGCACATGAAAGTACATACGGTACTTATAACAAAAGTACAATTTTTAGAATTTTGTCGGTGTGTCCGTCTGTCTGTTTATTCCGGCTAATCTCCGAAAAGGCAACACCGATTTTAATGGTACTTCCACTGGCAGATAGCCGTTGTAATAAGGAGTAATTTGGGCTACTTTTATTTTAGAAAAATATTTAGAGTTCCGCGCAAAGAAAAAAATAAACATCCGATTCAAATAGGGAAGTATTGACTTCCACGCGGGCGAAGCTACGGACCAGTTGCTCAATAAAATTAAACAGCCACCATTATTCTCGCCACCTCAAGGCTCAAACCAAAGCTATTCTAATTCTACTAGAAGTCTAAGATAAGACAGAAAAGATACAGCGTGTGTTAAAGAAGGCGTTGTACATACCAATCTTGCACCAAAACAAAATACTCCCTCCCTTCACTACTGCTTGACAACTCCGACCCTTCGTCACTACTGTTTACCCTCACAAACTCTTTCCCCTCTCTGAAATTGAACCACAAAAAATGTTCCTTCATCATGTTTTAAAATCCGCCATTTTGTTTTCCCCAAAGTGCGTGAAGCTTAAGCGAATGGTCCCGATGATGGTTGAGTGAATATTTTTTGTAACAATTTTTGTATGTGTTTTTTTATTACAAAAAATATTCTGTTTTTGGATGTTGGTTGATCTTTGTTTCGTCACAATGTTCCATTAATGCCTTGTCTCGATTTCATTACATAAGGCCTGTTATCCACGTTTCGTTATTAATTTCTTCATAATCCTGTCATATTCCGTTTCTTTCTAAAGTAACTTTCATCTTGCCGTTTCACAGGATTTTTGCGTTTGGCTACTATCGACTTCTTCACTGTTCCGTCATCTTCTCAGTTGTAGTAATAGTAACTCAATACTTCAATAGTAGATGTTCCTCTAACTTTTCTTCTGATTATGAAATCATGACATTCCATACGTCATTCTTGATTCATCAATGTGACATTTCTCGATTCAACTTCGGTGCATTGTCGTTTCGTACATCTTTATTTTCTTCAGTCTTGAAGTTTATATAAAGTACAGGACAGGCATTTTGTTAGAAAGTGAGTTAATGTGTAGGCGTTAGTGAAAACAGGACGATTATGTCTATGTTAGTGACCCACCACCGCTTAAGACGACATCGGATGGTTCATTTGAGCTCTTAATACTTATCTTTTTATTATTTTTTGTTTAGCTGATTTAAAAATGGAATGGTTCATAAAATTAATAAAGAATAAATTAACCTTAATTTGAATGAACCATTATTATCTCGAGTGAACTGTCTGATATCACCTTTAGATGAAAGAGGAATAAGAAAAAGTAGTAAAGTTTCCATTCCACATAACATCTTGTTAGTAAGCACCGGAAAAACTTATTCTAAAGGAGTTGTCGTGTTAAAATATACTATTTTTTTTTAAATTATAATAAAATAATGATGATGACGTTTGGTAGTTCTTTTTTTTTCGATAAAATGAATTCCCAATGATTTTAAAATAGAGCCTGAACGAAAATGTAGTTTTTACTTTCATATAACAACATATTAATGTGGTTCATTTAGCAAAATTCAAGTAATTGTAGGATAGCAGAATTTAATTTCTTTTTTCGGTCAAACTCTAAACCCGAAAAGATGCGAAATAGATTTTTTTTTTTAAATATATAATGAATAATAGAAAAAATAATCTCAAACCAATAAAATAAACTAACTCAATTAAACCATAAAAAAACACACGACCACTCCTATTTCAATAATTCAAAAAAAAGAACTTCTACATACCTATAGAAGACATAGTGTTGTAGAATGAAGAATATGTCAAAGACGAGACTGAACAAGCCTAGGCCGAATTTCGTCGCATCGCCGAAGAATGAGATCCAATCGTTGTAGTTGTAAGCGTTCAGCGCCATCTGTAGGATGGACAGAAAACCTCCCACGAAGTCGAGGAAGATGTTGCCGATGCTCCAGCCGACTGTGGATTTGCGTTTGTAGTTCATGTAGGCCTGGAAATTGAGGAAATGAGGATAAGATACTTGTATTCTTCCGAAAGTTCTCCGTTTGTTTTTATTTTGTTGGAAAGTTTAACTTGAGAGTTGAGAGTATGTCATGCTTACTGAAATGTCTCGCTGATGGTGGCGCGTGTGTTGGATTCCCTATTCCTACGGTTCCCTACAAAATGGTTGAGGGGTGCTGATTCACGCGTAATGTTCGTGAACGGGGGCCTTCAGTTGGGACTGGTCATCTCTTAACCTCCAGGGCTTATAGAAGCGACAAGACAGAATTTTGTAATATCTTGATTAGAAGTGTCCGAGGAATTTCTTGCCCGTTCTTCTCCATAAAGATCTACGTTTTGGAATGGGCAACAAGCTTCAACTTTCGGACTAACTGACCTACTCTTTGACAATTCACAAGTGCCTGTAATTGATTTAATTCCAATAAATGCACAATAATCGAAAAGTAAACAAATCACTCTACTCGTAACTCGTAGAATTGGCTTCCATGGGACATGATGTGAGCATTTCCCAAAAACAGATTTCCGTCAAACTGGGCTGGTTTTTTTACTTTTTTTTATTTGAGATGGTTTTGCTCTTGACTCTCGGTCTTGGTCGGAGGTGACATAGACAAAGTCGACGATGGAGTGAGCTTACCCAGAAGAAGCCTGTTCACTCTCACTTAGAAGAGATTAGCTACGGTTGTATGCATTCGGAAACACGTGGTAAGTTCTGTGTTCTTTGATTACCACCCAACAGTAATTTGGATAACTGTCTATATAAACATACCGGGAGACTAGGGAATTTCATTTTTTCATTGCAATTTCAACCTTATGCTACTAGCAATAAAGTTGATTATTAATTTTGACACTGCCTAAGGTCATTTTTCTTATCTATCGAGATAGGTCTTGCCATGTCCATTCACGACGCGCGATTATACTGGCAACGAGAATAATGAGACATTTGTGTCGCTTGAACATTTTCGTGTTATATTTAGAATAAAATAGTTCTCGAGACCGAATTTCGGCTATGGCGACCAATCTTATCGGGAGATATTCGGCGCGCAGACACCGGTGCTCTTCCCTCACTCTCATAGTCCGATGGGACGGCCATCCGTCACGAGCGGTGAGAGATCAGGCGCAGGGCCAACAGCGACACGTGCCACGGGGGTATCATACCACCAACTTTTAAACTCCAGACTGGTCCTAAGAAATTCGTAATGGAACAACCCAATAACACTTTGCCCGACCCGGGAATCGAACCCAAGACCCCACGCTCAGAAGTCGAGCTTGAGACCACGAGACCCACGGGGCAGTCTAAAGACCACTATGTTCCTATGTCAAAAATAGTTTAAAATACCAACCTGAGGAACATATTTAATGAGCGTGATGGACAACTTAATATAACTGCAGTAGTAGAGGAAGTCGAGCCACTTGAGTTTTCCAGCGAATGTCACTCCGGCTGTCACGATGACAATAGCTGAGAATACGCCCATTATGCTGCGACCAGTTGTGGATACTCGTTGGTCTTCGCGCTGGAATGGAGGAGAAGTAATGTTAATTAAAAAAAAAAAAACAGACATTTATTTCGGACCCATACGTATAGTCCATTTGGTTATACACGACTTAAAAACCAGTGTTAGTCCTTACATCCACCAGAAAAACCAAACAAACTACCAATGAGGTGCCACACTCAAAGCTGTGTGTAGATGTCGCTGTAGTCGACTGTACCTTGTTTATCTTTCGTGTCAGTAGTGTGACTGCTATTTATGAGATTTTAAAGTGTAATTCGACTATAATATGTACGCGTTTATGACTGTGCCTCAACTAAAAGTTGAGCTCCGTAAAAGGAACGCAGCAATTGCCGACAATAAGGCCGATTTGTTTGAAAGGAAAATACTTAAAATATTTGAGGTTATGATTGTTTGTGAGCCTTTTTCTATAAGCCACGGACTAACATTCCTATTTTATTTTTTATAGACTACATTCGTATGATCAAAACCAAAACTTTGGTGCTCACTGCGACATCCAAGACGACACCGCATACCTATGTCCACCTTCTGATACATTCAGAGATATAAAAATGCAGATACTCCTTTACCAATGATTAACAGACAGGAAATACAGGAATATTTTGAAAACTAAGTCTTTAGTCAAATCTTTAGGAGACTTCTTTAATCTATGTAAGATTAGCTAATATAGTATATTTTATGACACATTTATTATGATGACAATAATTTTATTTTATTAGATAATAATCTTGATTCTTTTGTTTTATAGATATAATACTCAGCCTAAAGGACAGCTTCTTTACTAATCTTATCCTCTTCTGTGAAATGCACAGCAGACAATCGTGCAGTACTACTTGCCTTAAAGTTTTTAATACGTAACGCCAATTCCCATTGTTTACTGCCCATACTTTCTTTAGGGAACAATGGTACTCCTCTGTTTTTACAAGTTAACGCACTACATTGAGGCATTTTAGACAAAATTATGGAAAATAGGAAAGCTAAACTTCGTAGATTGCAAAAATCCATACGATTTGACAGCTAATATATCAAAACAAGGTACAGTCGATTGTGCGCCATCTATCGTGATAAAAAGTTAGTTTTCCTCCCCATTACTACGCCACAGTGGCATGTAGGCGTATCCAATATGAATATGGTATGGGGCCGTCTCACTTATCAGCTATAGTTTTCCAGAATTCAAAAATCATCCCAGATTTTTACTATTACTATGAATATACACGCTGATTATTTACTGGCTAGGGAGCTGCCACGATAGTGTTGTACTCATCATTATAAACAACCTTTACTATGGGACCAAACATGAAATCGTGAAAAAAAAAAATCTGATGATCCCTGCATTTCTGGTCGCATAACTCGTCAAAATGTATGGAACAGCAGTTTTTTTTTCGCGTTTGGTCCCATAGTAAAAGTTGTTCATAATGATGAGTACAACACTATCGTGGAAGCTCCCTAGCTAGTAAAAAAGCAGCGTGTATAGCATGTAGTAGTTTTGTGGTGATCCACAGGATGAAAATGTGATTTTGATAATAAACGTGTGTGCTATTAGGCGCGTTATTAATCAGCGACGCGCATATTGCGTGCTATTCCCAGAAAAGTTCATTGTTATCGCTTTTGGTTTCTGTATAAGTATCAAGATTTTATTTCGTTCTTTCTTAATTTTCATTGTTTATTGGTAGTTATTAGGTTTGAAAACAAAATAAACATCCCACGGCCTTTTTAAATGCCACTTTGCATATCATATAAGTGACCTGTTATGTTACCATTAATCACTTATTTAGATACGAGTATTCATAGTGGTCGCAAACAAACTTCATGCGAAGCCAAAGGCGCCTGCGGTAAAACTCAGGTAGGAAGGCCCAACGACTAGGACTACCGGGTAGGTACCCGGTAGTCCTAGTCGTTGGGCCTTCGACAGCAACGAGCTGAAACTGGTAAGTTTTTTTTTTAGCTGTGCATACCCTGTCTGAAATCTCTGTGCACGCCACTGTTTACTAACAGATCATGGAGATTCTTTTTAAACTTTTTCATTTCCGTAATTATTCTAATAAGCCCCGGAATATTATTAAAGATGCGTGAAGCTGTACAAAAGATACTTTCATGCATTAGATGAGTCTTACTAGCTACTGTGCGCAATATTTCCTTACGCTGTATACGCGTGTGGTGATTATACACGTTATACATATTATTTTTGACAGATAGTGCGGCCTTTCATGTTTTAAACAAATAGCTTACAGGAGGCAGTTTCATATAAGTTACATATAGCCCTGCTGCAACGTTTTTGAGCAATGAAAGCACGTTCCTTGTTGTACTGTTGCCCCAGAATATTACATCGTATCTGAGGATAGAGCTAACGTAACCGTGATGAGCTGTTAGTATTCCGATTCGCTATTTCCCCCTATCTGTGAAGTGCACACGAAAACTGTGCCAGCTTTTGCAAACATCGCACGCTTAATAATAGACTGACTTAACTAAAAAAATCTGAATCGTGACTTGTCTTACATAACAGGTTATAACTCAGTGAAAAAGCATAATAATAATGAAATAATGTAATGTAGGAATAATTGATGAACTGATTATTGATACAGAAATGATATTTTGAAGAAATTTCTTTGTACGCGTAACTCGTTTTGGACCTGAACCGTTATCGGTCAGTTTATTATTAAGCGTGCGACATGATCAACATGTAATTGCCAATTAAGTTTGTTGTCAATATGTAACCCTACAAATTTTGTTACTTCAGTTTCTTCAATGTCGCTATCTAATGGATTTTTAATGTACCCGTACCTCGAGTTCGTATTTTAAAATTCATTATTTTAGTTTTGTCAATGTTAATCATTAAATTATTCATTTCAAACCAGTCTATAATTAAAAATTTTGTTTGGTTAATGTCACATTCTAGATACCTTGCCGTGTAACTACGTATACAGGGTTAAAGGAAGGAAAGGAAATAATAATAATAATATCCTAGGACATTGTTCACACACGGTCATCTGATCCCAAACTAAGCAGAGCTTGTACTATGGAAACCAGATAACTGATATACTACATATACTACTTTTTTTTTTGTAAATACATACTTATATAGATAATTACACCCAGACTCAGGACAAACAGACATGTTCATGCACACAAACGGTTATTGGTAAAACACCAACAACCTCTTAAGGGGTCATTGTACTCATCATTATGAACAACTTTTACTATGGGACCAAACATGAAATCGCAAAAAAAAAATCAGCTGTTCAGTACATTTTGACGAATTATGCCAACATAAATGTACTGAACAGCTAATTTTTTTTTTCGCGATTTCATGTTTGGTCCCATAGTAAAAGTTGTTCATAATGATGAGTACAATGACCCCTTAAGAGGTTGTTGGTGTTTTACCAATAACCGTATAGATTTATTATTATTTTATTGTATTAAAAATGATATTGACTATTTATTTCAGTATTTAATTAATCACAACACAACACACACACACACACACACACACACACACACACACACACATACACACACACACACACACGCATGTATGCTAATTTCTTTTTAATTTATTCTCTTAATTTATTATAAAACGGACACACACTTCTCTGTGTTTATTAAATTCTAGCGTATGGCACTCGTGGGTTGCAGCTGAAAATCAGCGTCAGGTGGTATACCTTGTTACCATCTGACATTATGCTGAGCTGAGGCCCTTTTGGCATTGCAATCATGTTTCCATAGTTTTAAGGTGTATTTATTTTATGCTGTAATGCCAATTAAACGCATTTTTCTTTTTTTCTTTCAAATTGGTAGTTCTTGTAATAAACCTTACCTCATACAAGAAGCACTGTGTGATGGTGATCAGCGTGGCGAAGGCCGCGTGCAGAGAGAAGAACACGTCGTTCAGTTGTACCGGATTCAGACCTCGGGGGTGGCGGCTGAAGTACTCGTTCTGAAAACATTATGAACATCCGTTTAATTTATGTATAGTCAGTCGTTTTAAATATATTCTTCGACAGAGTTATTATTATTATATTGTTACTAGCTTTTGCACGCAGCTTCGCTCGCGTTAATTTATTTAGAATAGCGGTTTAGGGCGTGAAAAAGTATCAAGCAAAAAAAACTTACTTTCGCATCTATAATAATCTCGGTATGGTAAAGATGGTCACCCATCCACGGACCAATCCCGGCAAGCGTGGCTTAACCAAAAGGATCGACTCGTGCGGCTGTTATTACTTAGCCACGAGCTCCTCAAAGATCTGTCATTATAAAGTATTTATTTATTTAGGTTATCCACCAATTGTTTACACAATACATTTAAATAGTACGTTTATTAAGTGCTTAAGAGGAGCTCGTGGCTAACTAATAACAGCCGCACGGGTCGAACCATCAGGTTAAGCTACGCTTGCCGGGGTTGGTCTGTGGATGGGTGACCATCTTTTCATACCGAGATTCCTTCGTGCCACGGAAAGCACGTTAATCCGTTGGTCCCGGCTGTCATTCGTGGATATTTGATAGTCGTTACGGGTCGTCAGAAGCCCGAAAGTCTGACAACCAGTCTTACCAAGGGGTATCGTATTACCCAGTAACTGGGTTGTGGAGGTCAGATAGGCAATCGCTCCATGTGAAATACTGGTATTCAGCTACATCCGGTTAGACTGGAAGCCGACCCCAACATAGTTGGGAAAAGGCTAGGCAGATTGATTTTTGTTTATTAAGTGCAACAATTACTTACAGGCTAACATAACAAAGCTAAAAAGGATATTATTACAAATTACTCAATAATTTTTGGTATTTCGTGCGTAACAATAATAATATCAAAAATTTCATATAAACAAATAAATAAAATTTAAGTGTCTGTTTGTAATGTCAAAATCATCAATCAGCTTTTTATTAAATGCATTATTATGAAAGTATATACGGTACCTACTTATAACATTTTTTTTTTATTTTTGTCTGTCTGTCTGTTTGTTCCGGCTAATCTCCGTAACGGCTGGACCGATTTTGACGGGACTTTCACTGGCGGATAGCTGAAAAAGTTTTAAGGAGTAATTTAGGCTACTTTTATTTTAGCAAAATAATTAGTGTTCCGCGCAAAACAATTAAAACCCGTAAAATTGGGAATTGAGTATTGACATAAACGCGGAGCAAGCAGCGGGTAACAGCTAGTTCAAAATAATGAAATGAAAACAGATTGATAACATTAACAAATTAAAATAAATTGTCGTATTTTAATTTCTGATTCCGTAATATCATCAGATCCTTGTCATATCAAGTGTTTCCATAAGTGGTATTACAATTTAACTGAAGCTTATCGCGGTTGTCGTGAGTGGGCAATAAATTGGTAATTCTATTATTGTTATCTGACACCCAGGTTATGACATTATGATCGATTGTAGAATGGAATTCCCTTGACCGAACTAAGAATTAATTAGTATTTAACTGCATAGCGTATCTTCGTCATAATAGCCTTTTTCTCCAAATACCTGCATCGTTTTAAAACTTAATATCGCTAATTTGGAGAATTCACACCGTTCTTTTTTGTCAGGGGCAAAATAGAAGAGTATGACACTACTACATTTAGCGCCATCCCTTTTTCGCTCTGGATCAATTATGAATCCGACACTTCTCTATATGACCCCAGGCGCTAACTAAGATTTAACCCCAAAAATCTTGCAGATAAAGCACATCACCACTCCATAGGTCCTCCACTACATCAATCAATCTGCCTAGCCTTTTACCAACTATGATGGGGTCGGCCTATGTGACCACAACCCAGTAACTGGACAATTCACAACCCCTTGGTATAGCTGCCGGCACGAGTCGTGAGCACAAATTCCAAATGAAATGTTGTTGCCATCGTCAACGGGCTTTTGTATTCTGTTTTCTACCTGTATATAAATAAACTTGATCTTATATTAACCTCATTGCCCCTGCCCGTGTACGAATCACCGTAATAGGAAAAAAGATTTGTAAGGTTTAAAAGTTGAATTTGTGCTCACGATTCGTGCCGGCTACTATAAGACTTGTTGTCAGACTTTCGGAATTCCGTAACGACTGTCAAAGTTCGTGCGTGTTTTCCGAGGCACGGTTATATAAATATGTTCACCTATCCACGGACCAACCGCGGCAAGCGTAGCTTAATCTGATGGATCGACCCGCGCGGCTATAATGTAATTTTCTTGCAATCGAAAAAGAGCCGAACCGCAACCTAGAAATTACGATAAATCAAAAATAAAAGCATGAACATACCTGAATATCCCTGGAGAAGTAAAGACCGCAGTTAAACAGCGAATACATTGTGAACCCCATGATATTTAGGGCCAAGAAATCAAAGTTGAGTCCCACCACGCTCTTCCTTTTAAAATTGATGTAGATTTGAGGGTAGAACGAGACCGACCAGGCTGCGAAGTAGATCCAGCCCATGATGTAGGAGATGACATTGATTGCGTGGGAGTGCATCACTGTGATACGGAGGAATACTGCGTCCATGCTGGAAGGAATAGAGGAAACTCAGTTACTGATATTATTATATGTGACTAAAGATGTAAGCGGAGTATTTTTAAATCAATTGGCGAAACTTCACAAACTTGACGGGTATTGGTATACAGGGTTATTGGTAAAACACCAACAACCTCTTAAGGGGTCATTGTACTCATCATTATGAACTACTTTTACTATGGGACCAAACCTGAAATCGCGAAAAAAATCAGCTGTTCTGTACATTTGTTCGCATAATTCGTCAAAATGTACTGAACAGCTGATTGTTTTTTTTTTGCGATTTCAGGTTCAATGATGACCCCTTAAGAGGTTGTTGGTGTGTTACCAATAACCTTGTATATGAAAAAGCGAAAAAAAAATACTCAAGTATGGTCAGCTGTTTACTGTGTGCTGTTTGCAATGAGACCACCCATTGTGTCACCGTATGTAAAATTTCTACATTGGCTATTTATCTATATTTTGGGACTTATTAATATTTCGAAATTTGCGAATTCATTTTTAAAAGCCCCGTATGTGTAGGTATTTATTATAATGACAATTATGCAAAAAATTATCCTAAGTGCAACAAAATGTGACGAAACTACGCCACTGTCTTAACAGTTGACTGAGGTAAAAGGCAAGTTAAAGGACGTGTCAAACAATTAGGCAATGATAATGACGATCATAAATATGTGCGTATTACAGACTACGACAGACACACAATCCGGTATCTACAAATTATTCTAGGCTCTATGGAGTACTCTAAGCAAAATAAATGGACAGTTTGAAAGGCACACTTTAGGAATGTACTTTATGAATTGAAGATTGTCATAATATTATACTTACTTGACAATCCCAGCAGGTGTAACATTGAAAGTAACTTCCGAATGTCCAGGACTCTTTGCGTACGCGCAGATATCGTAAGTGATCTTTACTGTGGAGTTAGGTTCTTTGGAACCTGGGATGTCGATCGTTTGGGGAACGAATTGCACGATGTCTGGATGTTGGATGTTCGCTGTCACTTTTAGGCTCTCGTTGTATTGGCCGCTGAAAATTGGTGTGGGAAATTTTAAGATAATAGTTTTATAAGATAAAAAGTTAATAGTCTATAATTTTAAATTCTATAAGATTATAGTCTATAAGATTTAGGTTTATAAGATTACAGTCTATAAGATTTAGGTTTACAACATTATAGTCTATAAGATTTAGAATCTATTTCACAATGTCAGCATGTACATTAGCTACCAGATAAAAATTATAAAACTGAAGAGAATTTTATGCAGATATCAGCCAGAAAAATCCAACTAACTTTTCCAGAGGTGTTGCACAGGTCATGAGAATGTTATGGAAAATAAAATTAGAATTAAAACCGGAAACGGTTTGTTCTAAAAATAATTAACAAGGAAGTGTACTCGAGTACAATAGCTCGTGTTTACTTATCGATTAAAGAGTTCGGTGTTACACAATGTCTTGAATGAATGAATAAATAGGAATTTTTGCTCTTTACTTACATTTGTATCAGATTCATGAGATGTGTATCATCCACGAGGATGTTGAGATCCGATTCGCTTACGTACATTTTATCTAACTGGGAATGTGCACTTGGGATACCTGGAAATGAACAAAAAAAAATATAACTTAGAACTTGTACGTAGGCACTCTAGAATATGTACAGTCAACAAATGGCCGAGATGAATATGTAAGGTGATGGATGATCTACCTACCAAGTGGTATCTTATCGTAAGACTATAATTATGGAAAGTCACATAATATTGACATGACTCTCTGAGGAGGCTCTCGCTAGGCATTTAGTTTGAAGACTTGAATTAGCAAGCGATACTCACTACTCAAGACGCGGCGGGTATTGTTAGAGGGTTCCTCTCTCTGGGACCCTGGCCACCGATAACTTGGACCTTGTCCCCTACACCGATGGGCTATTATTTAAATATTAATTATATTCACTATTTTTATCATAAGTTAATCAATTATTTAAATAAAACACTTACCTAAAAATAAAATGATAACAAAACAGAGGCTTAAACTATGACTAGAGGATGCGCGCGCGGCTCCGCGCGGCTTCAATACTGTTGCAAGAGCAGCCATCTTCTTTATTCTGTCAATACTTCAAGTGTCTGTGGGAAAAGAAAAATATAGTTATTAGTAAAATATTTACTAAAAAAAGTCAGTAAAAAAAAATTGCCACATAAATTATGATTTGAATTTTGGAGATTTGGAGATTAAAATATTTGATAATCTTATCTACATAGCCAACGTTTGATTTTATTTCCGGTGTTTTTAGTTTGATTAAACTTGCATTTTCTGTTTAAATCTCAGGTAGTTAACAATTTCTTAGTCTAAAGGCAGATTTTTCTAAAGGAAGAAACTCTGTGCTCTCTGTAGACAGCAAACAATTATCAACAACTCGGTCCTTAAGCCAATAAGATGCAATTGTGGGGCATTGTCAGCAAAACCAACATACTTTGTCTGCAGATGCCTAAATGGTATCCTAATCAATAGCAAATGCACCTTGGTTTGCTAGAAATGATGTACCTAATCAACGACGACAAATGCCAACAGTTAACTCTGAAATCGAGCAGTACAAAAATACTACACAAAGCACGCCTAACCTTGCATCCAAACTCATTAGTTCCTGAACTATTAAACCTGACAACTATAGTAAAAAGGCTGAATATGAACCACCGTCTATAAGTAGGAGGCGCTTCACTGGCTGCTCCACCACAACACCATTTGACATGGAACGAATTCGCTTATGATCCGACAACCGATTGCAAATACAATTAAAAGGAAAAAAAGGGCAGATTTTCCAAAATAAAAATAAATAAAATATCTACACTTGAAAGGCAATATTTACCAAACGACATGCTGGCAACTTTTTTTTTTTTTTGAATATAGAAATCGTAAAAAATAGCCTAGGTACTAGTCATAACTATACCTGATTCTAACGAATTTTAAATGCAGTTTAAAGGCTTAATAAACTGGAATTTATAGATAACTCTACGAGTATACCTATAGTAATAGCCCAACATGTCGCTTGGTAATTCTTGCCTTTCATGCGTCGATATATCTGAGGAATAAATATTGCGGTTTGACAGCTTTTGTACCTATACTCGTATAAAGTATCTCAAACTGTCATATTTATTCTTCAGATGAAAGTCATCTGACTATTAAAATCCCGAAGTAAATACTAATTCTGTGCCTATTTACCAAGCGTATTATATTATTTCATCATCTGTTTACCTGAATCTGTTAAAACAGATAATTGTAGGTATTTCTTTTTATGTAGATTACCAGTCCATACAAGTAAATATCACTTATTATTCGAACTAACCTCACGATACTAACACACGGGTATCTTGAAGGCTAACTACTAACTGTGCGGTACGATTAGTTGTAAGTACCTACTCGTTCTGCTACTTATAATTAAATCACGAAATGTATTAATGAAGCTTGCAATACGGTATTCGTATAAGGTATAATGTCGAAGGTCTCAATAGGATTCAAGTTAATGTAGATAGTAGGTAGCTGCTATTATTCATTAATTAGGAATCTATCTAATTATAGGTACAATATATCGCGCTTCTCCAAGCATCATCTTCATAATATCATCGCTGCTCCTGCAAAAGCAGGATAAAAAAATTAAGGTAAAAATTCTAAATTAATTTTGAGTAGGCGCAACTCTTGTCCTTCCATAGGTACATACTCGTAATTATATATCTATCAGCCATCATCTCAGTATTCACAGTCACAATCTTAATTCTAGCTATACCATCTTTCACACAATCAATCCAATCTGTTCTTTGGTCCACTCTTAAATACACATTTAGATTCAAAACTTTCTACAGCAATAAATCAAACAGAAAAATATCTTGTCGTTTATAACGGCGTATTAAAAGACAAGATATTTTTCTATTGATACCGATACTATCGATCTTTTGGTAGTTTTTTGCCAGTTTGTTGGCATATGTGGTCGCTAAGCGATGAAGTTAGTAAAATTAATATAGATGACTATACGCATTAACATTTGTATTAGTCTAACCTTGAGTAGAGTCTCGCTAATTTCACCTTGATGTGTCAGCACATTCTATGGAAAAATCCTAAGCAAATTATCTTACGCTACTCGACTGTTGTTTAACAGCTATTTCGAACATAAACTTGCTTTGAAAATGCGAATAGCTATTCTTATTTTGATCGCCATTGCTGTATGAACAGTAAGAAACCCTAACCATGCTAATTAAACCGATATTTGTGTAACTATACACAAGAGAGCAGTATTATTGTCATCCAGAATCCAAAGTGGCATCCAACCAGAAAAGCGCAGACATAATGAAGCTCAGCGAGTGCTATAAAAATGATTCAACTGCTTTAGATAGAAACTTAGAACCGATTTTTTATTTAATTTGTGATAGGTTTGCGTTTACTCTAGTCTAGGTCGGAGGCGACAGAGACAGAGTCGACGATGGAGTGAGCTTACCCAGAAGAAGCCTGTTCACTCTCACTTCGAAGAGATTAGGGTTGTATGCGCTCGGGAACACAGACACAGGTAGAGTTTCACTCTTTTGCTGTGCGCATTATAAATGGCATTTGGAAACGCTTAGTGCGAATTAGTGGAATAGCAACGAGGTAGAGATGGTAACTTGCAGTGCGTCCAGATGTCGGATGGTAAAAAGGTGCCGGTGGAATGAGGTCTGGAGTTCATGAGCACACTCATCGAAGACCTGTAGAAGACCGACAAGCAGACAAACTTGCGGCGATGAGCCAAGTTGTGAAGCTTGGCATCCACCAGTTTGACGTTGCCAATGACTCTCTTAGCTCATCATTATTCACAAAAAGAAGGGAAATGGGAGAAGCAGTCTCCCAGTATTCGATAATTTTACTTAGGTGGTACCACAAATTAATACAGATAGGACACTCCGCAGTTTAGGTATGAAGCTACAAGTACACGGCGGGCCTATCTCACTGGGCCAATGCAATAGGACAGCCGTGCGGTCAGAAGGTATAAGAGTTACGCGTTAAAAAGAGAGGCAACTTGTAGCTGAACGTAACTGTGGGTAATAAGCGTTGTTCGACCTGAATTACACTTTATTGTGTCGTAGCAAGACTCGCTTTTTATTTAAATGATTTTGCGGAGTGTCCCATCTGAATTAATCTGTGGTAATACCGCTATATCATCACCTGTAGTTTCGACCATTACACACAGTACCAATGCACCATGGTTTCAATTAGCAATAAAACACTTATCGAGCAATAAGTAAACGAACAGCGCGTGTTGTTTTTATTCATAAGCCTTGACTTTGCACCATAATTCACTGTGACCACTTAACAATTCCTTACTTCGAAACCTCGTCAATTCCTTGAGCTAATCACGACATCTGCTAATAACCTATTCTGTATGACACAATCAACGAAACAGCCTATAAATAAAAATTACTCTGTGATGTGTAAGATGGGTTTCTACAAGACACGATATTGGTGCAATCGGCACCAATATCGTGTCCCTTGTTCACAAACTAAACTAAATTTAAGTTCAGTGCATCTTTTTCTTTCTATTTCATTAAGAAAAGGACAGAAGATAAATATTAGTTTAGTCCTGTCAAATAGTCAGCGACTGACGTGTTTTTAGTAGCCAATTTTTTAATCACGTCTAAACTTGTCTATGGAGTATCTTAATTTGACATACTAAAAATAAACTAATATTTATCGTCGGTCCTTTTCTTAATGAAATAAAAAGATGCACTGAACTTATATTTAGTTTAGTTTGTGAACAAGGGAATCGGCGCCAATGACGTGGTTTGCACGTGGTAAGATATAAGCGGGGAATAATACAGAATTGGGGCCCTGGCTATGGGATTGCTGCAAAAAATAAAAGCTACACAAATAACGAAATCAGCAGCATAAACAAAACTTTACCTAAGTCCTGTAGCGATGATAAGTGTTATAGGGATATGGTCTGATGGGACCAAAATAAATCAATACACCTGAAATCTTTTAGATGGAAATCTTTTAGATGGAAATCTTTTCTTTAACAGCTAAGACGCGATTAAAGAAGATCCACTTATGGGTCTCTTTTTAATCTCGGAGACTAAATTGACAAGTGAAAATATTAAAATGAGTTTTATGACAAAATATTAAAATGACTTTTTTTTACTGACAAATGCGTGCACTGACTGGACAGGCCCACTCAATCTGTGTGGTTCTTTCCTCAAAATACCATTTCAGACACCAATCTACATGGTCTTCACATGAAGTGACCAAGATTATGTCTGGACTTTATAAGAGACTGTGACCTCTGAGTTTGTTTCGGCCTTTCTTCTCAGAGTAGTCAGATAGGAAACGCCGACCTCATCTAGTTTAAAAAAAAAAAATATTGACTTGTAAAAGTGTTTGTACAAACCTACTTACAGAAATAAAAATCATTTATCATTTATGATAATACAGTAGGTAAGCCAGTTTGACATTTGCACTTGTCAATAGAGTTTACGAGATTAAAAAAGAGACCTTAAGTACATACATGATTGTATATATATTACTAAGCTATTGTCCGTGCCCGGCGTCGCCCGGGTGAATTTCATATCTCTATCTCCAGTGGTTTATTTAGGCTGTGTGCTATCTGTTTTCATACAAAAATACTATACAAATTTCCGACCTATCCGGTGAATTTTCCAAAAAAAATCTGTCATACAAATCTTGTCCTGACATTTACAAAAGCAACAAAAAAGAATTAGCCAAATAGGTGCAACCGTTCTGAAGTGATGCGCTTACACACATTCGGCAATTGATTTTTATTTATATAGATTTAATCAAACTAACGAAGACAGTTAAATAATGATAGACACACCTGCCGGACAGAATATTGATCAAGTTCAAATTATAAACAATCATTCCTGAACTTTAAACAAACGTAACGTATAGTTTTGCAACAACTATATCTAACAATAAGATCATGAACAAATATTGATAAAAGAAATGGTGGAACAATTCGACGCCATTCAATTTGTACAGACGCCAGAACATCAAGCTACTACAATCTGTCAAATTTCTTTAATAGATTTTCAATTTTACCGCTAAAGCATTAGGTTCAAGGTTGATTGAAAAAATTTGACAGTTTCGGGTAGCTTGACCTGCTGGCGTCTGTACACACTCAAAACACAAAAAAACAGTACTAAAATAGTCAGGATAAAACTACGGAATAGCTATAATTTATTATAATATAAGTGAGTTCTTGAATGAAAAAGTATTTATGTTAGTGTATTTTTGTGTATCTTTTGCATACCTACATGGTAAAATATGGCTGAACTTGTTATAAATTTTGTTATCCTTTATACTCATATTTGCAAAATAAAATGATCTTAATCTTGATGACTGAGCTAACGGCAACTTAGAAACGATCGGCTAAAAAGAAAATTCTAGAACGAAACAAAGCCAAATTGAGGATGGGGATGAATCAAAAAAGCTGCGGGTAAAACTTGGATAAGGCTAGCCTATATTCAGAAGTGGATCGAACAAGGATGTCAATAATGACGAAATTGATGATAAACTTCCCAAAAATAAAGACTCTAAACAACAAAAACTACAAGGTTTAAATCAAGACATAAAATAACACTAACTTGAATTGTACATACTGCCTACTGCAATGGTGATTCAGCCACAGATTGTTCCAATAAAATGGAATAAGTATGTAATCTCGATAATGATTTTCGCGATAAAACATCTAACGACTACACATACTATTGTGGAGAAAATTGAAACTTATCGAATCGTGTTTTTATGTTCCAAGCTTGAAATATGTGATTGCATACCTTTGATATTCGTGAGATGATTTATGTTATTTTCGTTCACTTTATACACTTGCGTGCAAAAAAAATCGATCCACCCCGTTCTCTTCGAATTGAAACAAGATAATTCATCAAGTATAATTGACAATAGCATAATATATTTTGTACCAAAAGTTTCTTAAATGTATGTAGATTACGTTAGTGAAATATTCATTAGTTTTTGAGAAAATCGCGAACTTAAGAGCATACTGGTCGAATAAAGACTCTTTTTTTTAAGTCGGTTAAATAGATTAATTAATGATCAATAAACGAGCACTAATAAACATAATAATGCTTTTGTCAAGTTCACTGACAAAAAATGTCGTCCAGTTTTTCCAAACAAAAGTGAGTGATGAGAACATCTAAACAATCAAGTCGATTTTGTAAATATTGCTTTTATCAAAGTATAGGATATGAGTAAATGAGCTTTATCTTAACTACTTTCAAACAACATAATATAATAATTAAAATATACATTAAAAATTTTGAGATATCGTCTCGTATCGTCGATAGAGACCTAGGGGTGGGCCAATTTTTTTGCACGCAAGTGTTTGTTTTTTTTTTATTTTCTATTTGACATGGGTTTGCTCTTGACTCTAGTCTAGGTCGGAGGTGACAGAGACAAAGTCAACGATGGAGTGAGCTTACCCAGAAGAAGCCTGTTCACTCTCACTTCGAAGCGATTAGGGTTGTATGCGTTCGGAAACACTGACACAGGTAGAGAGTTCCACTCTTTTGCTGTGCGCAATATAAATGAAATTTGGAAACACTTAGTGCGAATTAGTGGAATAGCAACGAGATAGGGATGGTAACTTGCAGTGCGTCTAGATGTCCGATGGTAGGAGGGGGCCGGTGGAATGAGGTCGTGGAAGTTCTTGAGCGCACTCATCAAAATACGGCGGCGATGAGCCAAGCTGTGAAGCTTGGCATCTACCAGTTTTGCTTCGCCAATGAGCCTCTTAGGTCTGCGTTCCACCGAGTCAAGCGCGGCAAGTTGGTATTTAGCTGAGCCATCTCAAAGGTGGCTGCAATACTCCATGCAGGATCGAACTTACGCTTTGTAAAGGGTTAAAAGCTGTCCAGGCGTACAGTATCGCTTCACGCTATTAAGGATCTTGGCCGCAGTTTGGGCTTTGTACTCGATGGTGGCGCCGAAGTTGAGACCATATGTCAACTATCTGCCTAGGAGCTCGATCCGATCAGTTACAGGAACCAATGAACCACGAAAACCTCATTATCACCACCCCACTAGGAGACAAGGCTTAAGGTCAAATCTGTTCGCTTTACCATGGCCTCTCTCAAGAAACGAACTTCGGCCCCGTTGGTTTTTGCGCTGGACAAGTATCTATCTGAAACAGTACTGTCGTCTGCGTACCCAACAATACCAGACTGAAGTAGGTCATTGATGTGCAGCAGGAAAGGAGTTGCAGAGAGAACAGACCCCTGAGGAACTCCGGCATCAATAGCCATAAGGTCAGAGGAGTAGCCGTCAACGACTACTCTGATCGACCGCTCACTAAGGAAATCTGATATCCAGCTACAAAAATCAGCTGGGATGCCATAAGCAGGAAGCTTGCTGAGTAGACCAGCGTGCCAGACCCTGTCAAAGGCCTTCGAGGTGCCTTGTGAAGTAATACATTAAGCGCTTCGCCGTGTTTCTCGACGGCTTCGCCACAGCAGTGCGTGACATACACAAGAAGATCGCCAGTTGACCGATAAAACCATATTGACGGTCACTGAGGAGATCATTGACTTCAAACTAGGTCACCAACGTACTGTTCAGTACCCTTTCCATAACCATGCACAGAGGTAATGGCGATCGGACGGTAACGGGCAGGGTCAGCACGGTCGCCCTTTTTGGGCACAGGTTTCACATTTGCTAGCTTCCAGGATTTTGGTACCTTTTTAAAAAAAAAAAAAACCTGTGCCCAAAAAGGTACCTTTTTAAAAAAAAGAGAGGCGGAAAAAACGTGTCAACACAGGAGACAGTTCAGGCGCACACTACCTCAACACTCTCGCTGGATTGCCGTCAGGCCCGCTGGCCTTGTTCACGTCTAGACTGCACATACTTTTTGGACCTCGTTTAATGTGAACTGCGAGTGTAATTTGATTACGCGTCTAATAATAATTCAACATTTAACGCAGATACTTTTAGTCATCTCTGTTTTGAATAGGTACATTCTGTGATAAGATTAAGCGTGTGTTCATTGAAATGAATAAACACTAGGACGATATTTATGACAGGCCAGTTGGCGTGGTTGGTTAAGATACCCGTCGTGGGTTCGATTCCCATCCAGGACAAACATTTATTAAGTACCCAATTATCTATATAAGTATGTATTTACAAAAAAAAAAAAGTAGTATATGTAGTATAACAGTTATCTGGTTTCCATAGTACAAGCTCTGCTTAGTTTGGGATCAGATGACCGTGTGTGAATAATGTTCTAGGTTATTATTATTTATTTATTATTTATGTAATTTACTTGTCGGTCAAACATGATCATTACTTTTCATGTCATTACTAACTACCTAGATAGTAATAACAGCTGCACGGATCGATAGTTCAGCTACGCTTGCCGCGGTTAGTTCGTCGATGGGTACCTAACCATCTTTACATACCAAGACCTCTCCGTGCCACTTAAGCCGTTGGTCCTGGCTGTCATTCATGGATCTTTGACAGTCGTTACAAATCGTCAGAAGCCCGAAAGTCTGACGACCAGTCTTACCAAGTGTATTACCCAGTAACTGGTTTGTGGAGGTTATATGCTGTCGCTCTATTTAAAATACTGGTATTCAGCTGCATTCGGTTAGACTGGAAGCCAACCCCAAAATAGTTGGGAAAAGGCTTACAGATGATGATACTCGACCTCATAAAGTTGGTTTACCACCTTAAGGTTGAAAGTCATTCCGTACATCATAAAACCACAGTGTGTACTATGTATATGTGACATTAAGATAGTTTCAACCTTAGTGAAGTTTCGATTTGCTGGGAATTGTTAAAAAGTGGTAAAGCAACAGCGTCGACTACACTTACTTGCAGAATCAACTGATGATAACTTAGCAATATTTTACAAAACTATTTCTTAATCTCAGTCATATCAAACTATATAGGTATAGCATTTATTTTCTGAACGACACTAAGATGGCGACGTTCTTTCCATACAATTTCACTGTCAATGTTTAGAATGAATAACAAAAATGTAGCTTAACCTTGTTTCATTGTGTCCAACAGAACGTGTTGGAGTAAGGACAGAATGCTAAGCGACTGTTTTGAACGCTTATTTGAAGGAAAGGACACTGACTTATAATAGCCATGTTAAAACATAATGATTTGAGCGGAGTATGGAAAAACCTAAGGGTTTCGATACAATCCGTTTCTCTATTGAAGAACCTGTATATAGTCAGATTATTTATTGAGCGTTAGAATGTGAGCCTGTATCAAGGTTGCCCACTGTATGAAAGCTTCACAGTTTTTTCTTTCTTCTTCATTACTTTTGGTATCTTTACATCTTAATATGATCGGTATTGGTAGGGTACGATATATTTGACTTTAGATGACCATTATTTCGGGGGTTTACCTAACTAAAGGAATCGAGGCGTGAAGGTTATATGTTTGCGTGTATATAATTATCTTTTGTTACAGTAACGTATAATAAGTGACACGTCAACTGCTGCTATACAATAGCACTTCAACAAGTAATTATTATAGTGTTTTGGCTACATAGTAATTTTCATGACAAATATGAGTGTTACCTCTACATTCCGTACTCTCACTACACTCCAACTGGTATTTATATTGAGGAAATATGCAAGTTTACCAAATCTCATCCTGAGATGTTTGAAAAACTTGGAGATAAATGTAAGTTCAAAACTAGATACCCCAATAGATTAATTATTCCTGGAACGAAGACGGAGCTGTAGAGGCAAGTTGGTATCCTATGTGTGCTCAGATTTATAACAAGATTCCTAACCACATTAAATAACTTCCTATGGTCAGCTTCAGAAGGGCATTACACAGTTGGTTAATTGAGAATCCCTTCTATACTATAAAAGATTTCCTTCAGTTTAAATTTAATTGATCCAATTGTACCTATACCAAAAATTTGCATGTCATTATGTTATGATTGAATATGTTAAGCTACTATTATACTACCATTGTAAGAACTTTTGTAACCATATTTATCTGCAAATAAATCTTTGACTTTGACTTTGACTTTCCTAAGTGTCAGTGCTGTGGTATAGGACCATACCACGGTCCACGACAAAATGTTGAAAGACCTCCTTACACAATGTGATGATCTTTATCAATATTCGGTAAAAGAAATAATTTGGAATTGGAAGCATTTCAATTCTTAAAGAGTACTCGTAGTATGGGTTAAGGACACGATGATAACCAATGCTTGAAGCATACCGTGTAGCGTACTGAATAATTATATTCACTCAGCTTAGAACGTATCTTCACCGAATACTAATAAAACCAGAGAGATTCCAAGGGTAGGCAGAGCCATAATCCAGACTTCGCAACTTCTATCTATATAGGGTGACTGGTAATTACTGACCGATACATAAACATAGGATTGTCTTCATGATAATAAACAACCTTTACTATGAGACCAAACCTGAAATAGCAAAAAAATCAGCTGCTCCCTACAATAATTCGTATAACTAAAAAGTAGACAGCAGCTGATTTTTTTTCACGATTTCAGGTTTGGTCCCTTACTAAAAGTTGTTTGTTATCATGAGTAGACAATCATGTGTTTAAGTATCGGTCACTAATTAACAGTCACCCTATATATCGTCGCCTTGGAGGGCAATAGAGCCAAGCCACAGAACTACACTTATGAGTTACAGACGTTTAATTATCTTAGAATATTTGACTCTTATTGAAACGACAATAAAGTTTATAGGCAAATTTGAAATAAACTTGCTTACAGTCATGATATCTGTTAGATTTATTGACTACTATAAACTATGGCTCTTTCTCAACACGTTATTGAATTATGCGAAAATTGTGGCTTAGCTCTATTGCCCTCCAAAGCGACGATATATAAAAATCGGTTTGTCACGGATGTTCGAGTTCGGGCAGCGGGGCGGACGTTGCCGGTTGCCGGCGTTCTCCGTCATCTGTTAGGTATGTACGTGTAGAATGTTTGAAGAATAATACTCTCAAATTAACGCACTTAAGACGATATGTAAAAAGCTAACTGAGCGGCAATATGAAAGTGACAGAGTCAATTACATTCACATGCGAACAAAAGAGAGCGCAACAATGCGCTGGAACCAAAATAAAAGTGCCAAACCAAATAAAAATTGTTTAAAAATAAATTAAGCTATCTATCAAAAATATGTTCAGCCAGAGTTTTCAATTACCTAATACGCACATTTTGAATGCAATTTTGCAATGAAATTACTTAGGATTTTAGAATTACAGAAAAAATATAAAAAGTAGAGGTATTTTCGGAATTAAATTCTATCGAGGAAATTTAACCCAATAGTGTTTACCTTCAGTCAGAGTATTAATCAAATAGTCAATAAACATATATCCAAAAATTAAATCCGTACATTATGTAATAGTGAAATAGATGGTTACGAAAAAGCCCCCAACTTATTTTGGTATCGCCTTAATTTACTCACAAACACAGCAACAAAACTTGACCATAAAAAAAAACAATGATTACAATGATTAACACTGATTACGTCAAATCACAATAATTGTTAAACTTGCATTTAGAGCCAATGGATTTGTGCGTGTGCATCGCGTGACGATCGCATCAAAAACCCGTATGTTCCCTATGGACTCCAAAATAGCTGGAGCGATTTTGACGAAATTTTCAGGCAATCTTCAGATTAGCCCAGCGGTTGATCTTGTGAAGTTTGACAGCGATCGGGCTGTGCGAAGTCGGGGTGGATCGCTAGTATTTTATAAAACATATAATACCTGCATAATTTCAACACCACTGCGTTTCCTCAATCATTATTACGTGTTGCAGTAGTTGGATCGATAGCTTTTATTTGCGATACCATCTTTATTTATTTATATTTCCATAAATAAACAATAAATAAAGTAATATAGAAGTAAAATTCAATATAAATATTGTAATATATGCTCTCAAGGTTAATAACACAGTAGGTAATCCAAGCCAGAACTTATCAGTTAAGATTATAATTCTGTGACAATGTTCATTAGCTTAGATTAGATTTATATCTTCAAGATATCAAAACCATTAAAATAAGAGATAAGATTACATTCGCGTATTTGATGTAACTAAATTATCGAAGGTAATTAATTGGGCTTGGTTTTTACTCGCAGCATAATTAGGGTTCCGTAGCAAAATGGTAAAAAGGAACCCTTATGGTGCGACTCAGTCTATCTGTCTGTCTGTCACAGCTGGATATCTCAAGAACTACTAATGCTATAAACTTAAATTTTGGAATAGTTTATGTTGACGTTTGCCCAACTATTTTGCGAATAAGAAAGAAATAAAAATACAGATATTTTTTTGCAACAGGGACTGAAAGGGGGTCTTTAAAATTCGAAGTGGGGCTACTAGGGCATGTGAGGTATCATATGAAAGAGCGCCGTTTGCACATTCTCAAGCATTTTTTCTTTTTTTTTTAGGCCGCATAGTTTTCGACTTTTGATGAAAAACTTTAAAAAAATATTATTCCCGCCCTTTTACCTCCGAAGTTTGCATAGAGAAAATCTGAAATTATTCTATGTGATAGAAGTTTATGTAAAGATTACAGGAAAAATAAAACGATGTATCTAAATAGCCCACTTTTTTTAATATATTTTTTTAGGCCGCATAGTTTTCGACTTTTGATGAAAAACTTTAAAAAAATATTGGTCCCGCCTTTATCTCCGAAGTTTGCATAGAGATCTGAAATTATTCTGTGTGATAGAAGTTTATGTAAAGATTACAGGAAAAACAAAACGATAACTCTAAATACTTGTTTTTAAATATATGATGGTGCGGAACCCTCGGTGCGCGAGTCCGACTCGCTCTTGACCGGTTTTATTAAAATAATACAGTTCCTACAACCATGCAGCAGCACGGTAGAGACGCCAGCACATAAAGCTACCCAAAACTGTCAAAACCCAATCAACCTTGAATCTAATGATTTAGCGATAAAGTTGAAAATCTATTAAAGAAATTTGACAGAGTGTAGTAGCTTGATGTGCTGGCGTCTGTACAATAACTGTCAAGTGTCAGACTCTGAAAAAAGCGTCTATCGAGAGTGACATCTGCGGCGAATTTCATACTTAAATTCAATATCGATACAGTTACTTATTCAGTGAAAAAAAAGTGCACGAACATCCGTGAGGATTTTTCCGTTTGGTAGAAACTGTCCCTAAAAAGATTACATCCATACTCACATGGGAAGGTAATAGGTAAAACGGGCTGGTATCAACAACTCCACGTCAATACGCGCATTTTGCGTATACTTACTTAATTCAAATATACTCATTTAGTTTATTCATTAACACTTTTAGCACTAGTTAAAATGAAACTGTAGGTATGAAGATCAGAGGTAAACTCTGAATGGATGAAGGACCAAATACAATTTCAACTAATATTGTATAGAGGTAAAATTTGTGAGTTTGTATGTAAGGTTTGGAACTCCTAAACCGATTTAAAAAAATCTTTCACTGATGCTTCGCCGAGTACCCTAGGATAATTATGTTAAACACCCGGATGAAATCTCGTCAGCCATCATATAATATAGAAGCAAAAATAATATCGCGTAACGTATGGTAGGATATTGGAAATTAAAACAAGCAAGTCATGCAATATCTATAAAAATATTAATCACTGTGGCTATAAGGTATAGAGAACTGAGCAGTCGTTGCAATGACGTTCGATTACAAAATTGCATATCTATCATTGATATCAGTAGTAGCTATATTATCCATGGCTAAACCCGGAACTATATACTTAATACTGGCATAAAGGACGAACCCAAAGAAACTATAATTGGAGCTAGTAATGAAAACATAATTATCTATAAGTAGGCGCATATATGACAACAGTGCATAAGATAAGTGTGAAATCAAGCAAGTAATGTTCTATCACAAACTTCCTCTTCATTACACCTTTTACATCTTCAAACATAGGAAATGACTATAACAAAGGTGATCAAAGGTCAAGTAAACGTAACATTATATTAAGCTAAGAGCTAAGAGGCTCATTGGCGACGTAAAACTGGTGGATGCCAAGCTTCATAGCTTGGCGCATCGCCGCAAGGTTGCCTGCTTGTCGGTCTTCTACAGATTGTACTTCGGAGAGTGTACCCGAGAACTCCACGACCTCATTCCACCGGCCCCCTTCTACCACCGGACATCTAGACGCACTGCCAGTTACCATCCCTACCTGGTTGCTGTTCCACCAATTCGCACTAAGCGCTTCCAAATGTCTTTTATAACGCGCACAGCAAAAGAGTGGAACTCACTACCTGCGTCTGTGTTTCCGAACGTATACAACCCTAATCTCTTCAAAGTGAGAGTGAACAGGCTTCTTCTGGGTAAGCTCACTCCATCGTCGACTTTGTCTCTGTCACCTCTGACCTAGACTAGAGTCAAGAGCAAACCCATCACAAATAAAATAAAAAAAAACATTAGAAGAACATTTGAGAACATTGTCTATCATAAATCACAAATCATCATACGAGTACGATTTATTCTATATTATTAGAAACTGTTAAAGGTAGAAAGAGGTGGTAATTTTTACCGTGGTCTGTAAGCAGGTCAAGACATAACACTTTTTACTCCAACACACGGTAAAATGCGAGTCGCCCTGTAAGTAGCACAGTATCTTCTTTAGCATAAAAGGAAAACTGCACTGCAACATCGATAGCCATACAAAGGCGTAATCCGAAATCAATTATGATATCTTTCTAAGCTATCTAAACTTTGACTAATATAAACATCAGGAAATGTACGCTTCATTAGCAACAATTGGCGATTCATTAACAACAATTGATTCCAACCTTGAAGGTACAGAAGGCTTAGCAAACGATTCAATAGCGAACTAATCTGAACCAGTTTGGAAACCGCCATCCGTTATACTTACACAAGTGCGACTGATGGCTGGACAGCAAAAAGCGTCCATCCGTTCAGAACCTGTTGTTCCAGTGTGGCCTGAGGTTGGTAATCATGTACAAACAAAAGCAATGCCAATATTGGGCCAAAGTTTCTCACGAGGACAGTCACTTGCGCGAACATTTACCGTTGCAACTTAATTGATTTGTTTTTGCCAACATGCAAGTGGTTGAACGGACTTTTGAGATATTATATCGTTATCTTCCTACACCGCAGCGAAATTAAAATTTTCGCAGAAACCGACTGTAGTTTTATCTAGCACCTCTGTTTGTTTACTAATTAAACTTTCTGTGCTCATTTTTACATGCAATAATGTGTCGATGATTAACTATATCAAGGCCGAACGTGCAATTTTATCACATTGACTCCAATTTATTGGTGTTAACATCATTTCTGGGGCTGATTATCGGCACTATCAGAACACTATTGAGTTGACTCTCATGAATTCAAAAGAGAAGGTTGTTCATAAAAACAGTTGGTGTATAATACCGTTATATTGTAACCTATTTAGTATAGTATTTGTGCTTTGGTTCACACTTTGCAAGATCAGAACACGATAATTGACCACGTTTATCTCTGACTTGATCTTTCTAGTGCGAGATTGTGGAAAATTGATTCCTTTGCCTGAAGTACTACTTGTATACTTTAAAAACCGGCCAAATATGTATCGGACCACGCACAATGAAGGGTTCCGTAGTTGGGATGAATTTATCCCAAGAACAAACTTATTTATTTTATTTATTTGCTAACATGTACAACACTGGTTAGTAGGCATGCATTAAAATTTCATGACACAGTATTAATACATGCACCCTGTAAGGGCACTGCAAAGGTTAACATTTACTATTTGGTTACTTAACATTGTAGTTGAAAAACATGTTCTCCCATACATTCCAACTGCAAATGTAAGTTTGTACGCACAATATTCAGAGATTTACCATGTTATTTTAAGACCATAGACTTCTTATAAGTTTTCCTGTAATCTAATAGGTATACAACTATTTTCTGTATTTTTCTTTTTTAATTTAGGCTCAGTAGTTTCGGAGACAAGGTGAAATGGCCAATTTTTATCTATTTTCTTTAATAACTTCAAACCAATTTATTAAAAAATATAAAACAAATCTATTTGAGATTCTCATAGTAAGCCCTCATTTGATATGTCACACGGTATAGTTTGCAAAACTTTTTTTCTTATAGCCCCCCAAAAGTGACCGCCATATACAAAATTCATTTATTTAGAGACGTTACACGTCCGTGTTTGGGTCACAAAAATTCACCCAAATTAATCGGTAAATTAAATTCGGAGCAATATGGCTGTGATAGATGGACATACAGACAGACAGACACACGAGTGATACTATAAGGGTTTCGTTTTTTCCTTTTGAGGTACGTAACTCTAAAAAGATAACTCCCGGAATTAGGGCACGTACTTCTGCGGCATGTTAAAAAATTAAAGAAAAATAACAGCAATAATGAAGCGTAAACCTTGAACAACGATCCGATTGCATTGATAAAAGCAGAATTACAGTCCTAAGGATTACAAGTATTAGGACTGTCGCAAACCGAGGTTTTAGTAAACCAAGAAGCATCATTTACGTTATCTTAATTAGTCCATCAGATGCTGCAACTAGAGATACAGTTATGATCATAAATTTTACAATATTAGCAACGGAGTCTAAATTTTACAGGACAACGGAGCCAACTGCTAAAGAATTTTGAATCATTAAGTTATTTTAAGTTAATCAATTTATTAAATCTAACTATAGGTACTAATAATAAAGCTGAAGAGTTGGTTTCTTTTTTTGTTCATATGAACGCGCTACTCTCTGGAGTCAGATTTGGAAAATTATTTTTGTGTTATTGATAGCCTAATTCTTAAGGAAGGGCGGCCGTGCGATGCGATGAGACGCGATGGGTTAGGTGAAAAAGAAATTTCACTAGAAGTTGCGCTAGTTGATATATAAAACCATAAAAATACCATAAGTATTGCCAACAACTGCATAGTCAGCAATTTTTCAGATTTTTGTTTTATGTCCTTTTACCACCATTTCAATAATCATAACGAAAGACTACAATCTCATATCATATGAAATGTCAATGCACATGTAACGCAGTCTCTTTCATTACGTAAAACATTTTTTATAATGCCAGTCATTCATCCAAACTTCATTTAAGAAACGCAATCAAAAATTAATGTTTCGTATCGTAACTTTTTAAATCATGAAGAAGAACAAATACAATGCAACGTTTATATTTAATTAAACATAGATGAAAGAGGAGCTTATAAATGAATCTGTGATGTAATACATAATGAATGAGAAGATATGAGCTGTGAGGGTAGCCAAAATAAAGCAGTTGTAGCTAAAACTAGCGACAGGAAATGTTACTCAAACTACTAGATATGCAACAGATTTTCAACTTACCATTGTAGCATATGTACCGACTGTTAATACAAATTACAATATCGCCCAAACAATGGACGCTATCACCAAATATAAGTTTATACAGCAAAAGGACCAATTTTTCACAACACAAATGTATTGTTGATACAGTGATGAACTGACTTACCTACACAAAATAAATAATATTACAGCAGTGATTTTTGTCGGGTATAAGCTACGTGTAGCTTATCATAACATGGCTATACTTACAATATGTAACAAAAACCCAAACAACAGGGTTTTGCGGAAAAAAATCAGCTGTCCCATACATTCATGTTCGCATAACTCGTCAAAATGTAGGGAGCAGCAGATTTTTGTTTTTGCGCGATTTCATGTTTGGTCCCATAGTAATAATAATAATAATAATAATAATAATATTCCACAACTATCACACAACGCCGTCTAGCCTCAAGCTAAGCAGAGCTTGTGTTATGAGTACTAGACAACTGATAAACATACTTATATATTTCTAAATACATACCATATATAGATAAATTACACCCAGACACAGAACAAATGATCATGCTCATCACACAAACATTTGTCCTGGGTGGGA
This sequence comes from Dicycla oo, assembly GCA_948252095.1. Classification (NCBI taxonomy): domain Eukaryota; kingdom Metazoa; phylum Arthropoda; class Insecta; order Lepidoptera; family Noctuidae; genus Dicycla; species Dicycla oo. The sequence goes on from OX411714.1 coordinate 27,488,807, forward strand.
ATCGAACCCACGACCTCCGGCATAGCAGTCAGGGCCACTAACCACTAGACCAACAGGCCAGCCATAGTAAAAGTTGTTTGTTATCATGAATACAACCATGTGTTAAAAGGAACACAGACGAATGTGCATTGAACTCCCTGATTATTGCAAAGACAGAAAAGTAAGTTTATAGATAAGGTTTCATGTCAACAGGTTTTTTCGCAATCCAGTAGATTACAATTACTGTATATAGGTTAGTATAAAAGCTGGTAAAGGATCCACACTTTCAAAGGTAGGAGACCCACGATTATTCTCTTTCCTATATCCCAATTTCTCTATCAGTGAAAGTGTAAAAGAACAACACGGTCACAAAGACAGACATGAGAAGCGGCTTCAAAAACAAAAATATGTATTAGGCTAAGTGTTTTAGAAATAAATTTAAAAAAAAAGATAAAAAGCTTTTGATCGCAGCTTCGCCCGCGTGGAGGTCGGATATTCTCCCACGGGAACGTACTATCGGGATAAAAGGTATTCTATGTCCTAATCCAGGTCATGGTCTACCCATGTGCCAAATTTTATCCAAATCCGTTCAGCCGTTTTAGCGTGGAAGCATAACAAACTAACTCACTTTCGCATTTATAATATTAGTTAGGACAGTTAGGATGTATAGATTACCTAATGCAAATATTTTTGTTATTTTTGATTATGTAACTGACCAAAGACATGCAAGATCATTTAAATCAGCTGTTGTTTTTCTTAATACTTATTTATTCTGATTAGAGAAAAACATGCTATTACGTCTCATATTTTCTTTATTGCCCTCGAACATGAATTCAATAATATTTTCATTCTCTCTCTAGTTTGATAGTATTGACATTATTTATGAAGAAAATGTTTCTTTGAATTGAGTCAGCCGTTTTAATTACAAAACCTTTAATTATCCACGGTCCTTTATCAGTAGCGAGCGTGTGTGAATAATGCTGAAAATATACTAGGTAACTGTTACTTGAGCATGAATTACATATTATTCTGAGCTGACGTTATCGTCATTCCAATGACTATTAAAATTGAAAGTTGAATGATAATATTGATATTATGAGTGATTGGCTACAGTGTAACTGGCATAGTAAATATAGTAATATCAACAACAAGCTACCCTGCTTCGCACGGTTCCTCCGTCACACAGGGCCCCAAGTCTGCTATTTTTTTATTAATTCGTCATTCCAACACGATCCCATTGTCATTTTGCCAAAAATTTCGTAATCTGCTAAATTCATAATGGTCGATCATTGGTAGGTCAGTGGTCTCGTAATAGAATCGTGGTACTGATCAAAGGAACTGTCAAAATTTTAGCAGATTACCGCATACGTCAGTCTTTCATTTGTCATTATAGAATAGAATAGAATAGAATAAACTTTATTTCGAGCCAACTCATAAATGGTTAGTAACATTGTTATTAAAATTATGTAAGAGATTACCATTTTAAGCCATTTCTTTCAATGGAGTGTCAGTGGTTGACCATTGGAAAGTCATAATGACGCCATTATATTAGTAGATTACAAAACTTGTCAACATCAACAATTATGAAATCAATGACAGACCATTCTGACACTATTGTAATAGCAGACTTGAGGCCCTGGACGTACCTACTTTTCTACCGACAACACGTCCGTCACACTTTTGAATATGTCACAATTATTTTGTAAAAAGCAGTAATAATGAAAACGGAAGTGTTTAAAATTATTTTAATGGTAAGTATATACAACCATTATTTTAATGGTTGTATATACTTACCATTAAAATAATGGTTGTAACAAATGAATGTTTTTGTGCAAAAAACAAACTGTGACACTGAATATTTACGAAGAAAAACAATGTTTTTTCGGAGAGGACATAATGTCATTGTCGATGAAAAAGAATAACTAACAAAAACTAACTTTTGCATTTATAATATGACTAGTCTCGAACTCGTAGGAATATCGGGATAAAAAGTATCCTATGTGTTAATCCAGGTCATAAAATGTGTGCCAAATTTCATCGAAATCCTTTCAGTAGTTTTTGCGTGAAACAGTAAAAAAAACATCCATCCATCCTCTTTCAATTTTCGGGTTTATAATATTAGTATACGTAAGTTAGGATACTAGGATGTATTTACTGTCAACAACGACATTGATTACAGTACAAAGAGAAGCAACAAAACAGACGACTTTTTGTCAAATTCGAAGGCCATGGTCACTGATCTTTGAAATATAGTCATTAAGTCTACAACATAATTTTCCGACTCATATGAAAAACATGGAAAATTGGAAACATTATTGTTCGAGTAAATTGTACGCAGTAAACGTAATAACGTGGTCAGAGGTACCTCGGGACACGTTATTACGAATACTGCGTACTTACATACTGTGTACATACAGGAGGTCAGAATAGAATGAAGTGACCAAACGCCCGACACATGTTGAAACGAAAATTGTGGGAGAAATGAATGTAATCTTAATTCTGATTACCAATAGGATCTTTGACAGTCGTTACGGGTCGTCAGAAGCCCGAAAGTCTGACAACCAGTCTTACGAAGGGGTACCTAATTAGTCGCTCCATGTAAAATACTGGTATTCAGCTGCATCCTATTGAAGGCGACTTCAAGATAGCTAGGAAAAGGCTAGGCAGATGATGATTTACCTACTATTGTAGGTAAGGCGTACGTAAAGGATTCTTACAATGGGCAACCATAAATTGTACTTACTGGCTGACATTCTATCGCTCAAGCAAATATGAAGCTACTTTTTTAATAAAGAAGTAGTCCTAGTTTGTTTTAGGAGTCAGAGGAAGTCCGTCTAGGGTATATATTATGTTCTGTGGATGGAAGAGAGTTTAAGAAGTGCACGTTTATCCTAAGAAAATATGTATTTAATTTAAAATATAATACCTAATTGCTTTACCTGCTATACATTTATTAGTTGAGCTTCCCCCTGTGCCGTTCGAGTACGTACATTCCCAGCCTTTGTGTGACTTTTACATACGCGCATAATCGGCGTCACTTAATCAATTGTAACGTTTTATTATTACGTCTGCGCACGCGACCAATTGTACCATAGATAAAAGTTACGATAATACCTCATTGACGTATTTCTCCTGATTACTTACTAAGGGCCGGTTTTTTGATCCGTAGTTAACCAATGTTTTTTTTTTTGGAATTTTGGCTAAATTTGAAAGGCTAAACATGAATGTGTTATGCCATAAGTTACTATTTTTTAATATGAATGAGCTAACGTGAATACATTTATGTTTAGCCTTTCACATTTAGCCAACATTCAACCATTAGTTACTATTTTAACCATTGGTTGAGTTAACTACGGATCAAAAAACCGGTCCTTACTAAGCTAATACCATCTATCGTCGTATATCCTCCACAACACACGTTAATGTCTGATAAGTTTTTGTTTAGCCGAACCACAGATTAACAGATCCCGCACTCCGAAAAATCATTTAAATAAAAAGCGACTCTTGCTACGACACAATAAAATGCAATTCAGGTCGCCCAACGCTTATTACCTACAAGTTGTATTCACCTTCAAATTGTCTCTCTTTCTATCGCGTAACTCTTATTCCTTCTGACCACGGGGCGGTTAGGGTTACTGCTGGCTTGTGAAGGGTGCACAAAATCAAAAATAAAATAAAAACGACGCGTTCGTGTCTCGCTGAGCGCGTAAAGACCCTAGTCAACACCGTGTTGTCGCGAGCTGTAGGCAGTTATCTCGAGTGGAATGTACCAGTGCAATGCCACTGGCCGAACTAAGATCGAGCCCGTTTTATATTTTTAGAAATTCATATAACTCGAACGATAATTCCCCAAACTACTGAGAATAATTTTACTGACTTTTTCTTAGGCATCGGAGGATTCAGAGGCCTACTTAATCTATAATCTAAAACAAAAGCGCTTCAAATAATCGATATTCACAAAACTATAAATGACTACAAATGTACCCATTGAAAGTTTGTTTGGTAGATGCCATATCTACTGCAACGATTTCGCAAAACAAATAGCTATGACATTCTTATGTAAGACATGAGTGACCTTACATAAGAAAGAAGTTAATGACCCCGCCAAGCTTTGTATTTGCCGACACTTGTATCAACAAATTCAACAAGGCTCTACGTATCATTATGTTTAAGCAAATAACGAAAAAAAAATCATTAAGTATAAAATTAAAAAGAACCGGCCAAGTGCGAGTCGGACTCGCGCACGATGTGTAAAAGTGCAGTAAATACAATCACCTTTGTAGTTAATTGCAACCATGAGAACTAAGCTTTGAATAATGTATTAAAAACAAATTGCAATATAAAAACTTTTGTACAAAAAAAACCGACTTCCAAAAAAAAAAACACTACAAAGTGAAAAATAACTTTAATTTCGGAAGTCGGTGTCATTGGATCTTTTAGTTTTTGCCACCGACTTCCGAAATAATTAATGTTATTTTTTTTTTGGAAGTCGTTTTATTTTTTCACTTTTCAGTGGGTCAGATTGTAATTTACCTAAGTTACAATATCCTAATGTCAACTGCTCATCACCTTTTACAAAATGTTGCTTTTCTCGATGCAGGGACGTTAATTGTTGAGTTTCCTAGTAAGAACCAGGAGAACTGGAGCAGATGGTGAATTCACCACCAGCACCACTTCACCATACGCATTGTGACTAGCATAAATTGCTTAGATCGCAACATTCGCAACCCGTGAAATAATTATTTTTGAGTAGTTCCGGTGTCCATCTGTGATCTTCATCATAAGTTCCACTTCACCAAATGGTGCTTTCCGAGAGCAAATACACGAGTCACTATAAAAATACCCAAATCGCTATAGATATTTGAGGGTTTCGGAATTCCTTCATTAGATTCGGACTTGTTGGCAATGGGACCACCTCGAGAGCATACTCTTTCAAACAAACAAAAAAAAATTGCAAATCCGCCTATATATGACGGTGTTACGCCCGAAGATACATAAAAAAAATATACATCCGAATTAAGAACCCCCTCCTTTTTGGAAGTCGGTTTAAAAACAAACTCAACAGGCGCAACTGGCAAAATGTGTGTATCTCTGCGTAACCCTTACGGGTACAGGAGTGATGAATGATTGAAATTAAAATATGTTGTAGAAAGGATTTTTTGGTAACACATATCGAGGGTTCACGGGCTATTTGTATTAAGCGCTATCTTGGCCGACATTAAGTTATAATCTTATTGAGTTATTATCTACGTGCATTAAAAAGTGAAAAACGTACAAAAACTGACCTAGACACTATTGATTCTTAACCGTCGATAGGCCACTTTTTCGCAAAAAAATAGTGATACTTTTTTACATTGTTCTTATTTCCGAATAATGAAACTTTGAAATGCTCTCCTGTAAAGTTCCAAAAATGTTGCCCAATACAAATAGCCCGTGAACCCTCGATATGTGTTACCAAAAAATCCCTTCAACAACATATTTTAATTTTTTCTGGAAATCTCATAAAGTTAGTTTCCGTATGACAAACTTACCTATTGCACGGAGACGGGTGCTAACTTCTGAATGCATTTACTCAGTTATATGACAAAAAGATTACTAACTGCTTGTACAGGTGAAAGCAACGGTTTTAAATCAATTTATATTTTATTGCAAATGTTTGCCCAATTTGTCCTATCATGCTTAATTTGTAATATAACCTAACGAAATGATTTTATAACGATTTTTTTTTGCAACATGTTCCAGCTAGGTAATTACATTTTTGCAATACTGTTAAAATTCAATTACCAAGACTTTATTTATCGCTGCAAATGAGTCCGCATGTCAATATTTTCTACAAGCAAAGCCCGTCAAAAGGCATAAAATGTGAAGTAGAACCATTAAAGCACGCGCGTAACCTATTTCCATTGTATTCTTGGAATAAAATTATAACGTATAAGTTGTTCACGGTAAAGTTAACAGCGCTGTCGGTGAATGTACTGAAGGGAAGCGAGTGACACGGTCATGAATGAAAGCCGCTTTCGCGACATTCGAAGTGTGTTGATTGTACTCGCATATACATGCGAGTTTTCTTGGCAGATGAAGTTCAATGACCACAATTTATCAATTTACTAGCGGCCCGCCCTTGCTTCGCACGGGTACAATGGCAAAAGTCAAAACATAGAGATATTTGTGCAGGTGTGTATATCTAAGTAAAATTTTAATATATTATACACATAAACCTTTCACAATAGAAGCTCTAAATCATTGGTTCTCAAAGTGGTCCAGGTGGACCCCCAGGGTTCCAGGGAAACTCGACGGGGGCTATGTTGTCGTCTAATCTTCACATTTTTCGTCGAATTTTGGGGGAATATGGTAGAAATGTAGGTGCAGGGGGTCTACTGGAACCAGCTAAATTTTGAAAGTGGTCTATGAGAAAAAGAGTCTGGGAACCTCTGCTTTAAATGATGTGCCTGCTTGTCGGTCTTCTATAGACTGTATTTCGGTGAGTGTGCTCAGGAACTCCACAACCTCATTCCACCGGCCCCCTTCTACCATCGAACATCTACTTAGACGCACTGCATGTTACCATCCATACTTAGTTGCCATTCCACCAATTCGCACTAAGCGCTTCCAAACATCCTTCATAATGCGCACGGCAAAAGAGTGGAACTCACTACATGCGTCTCTGTTCCCGAACGCATACAACCCGAATCTCTTCAAAGTTAGAGTGAACAGGCTTCTTCTGGGTAAGCTCACTCCATCGTAGATTTTGTCTCTGTCACCTCAGACCTAGACTAAAGTCAAGAGCAAACCCATCACAATTAAAAAAAATAAAAAAGAATGGTGAAAACTGCATCAAAATCCATTGTGTAGCTTAAACGATCTAAGCGGTTACATTAGCCAGACACCAAAAGCGACTTTGCTTTATAAGTCTATCTATTCATACACGAAATATGTTAAGGGGTCATTGTACTCATCATTATGAACAATATACTTACTGCAAAAAAAATCTGCTGTTCCGTTGATTTTGACGAGTTATGCGAGCATAAATATGGGGAACAGCAGATTTTTTTTCGCGATTTCAAGTTTGGTCTCACAACAAAAGTTGTTCATAAAAATGAGTACAATGACCCCCTAAGAGATTTCGTGTATGAATAGATAGACCGTGTATGGATAGATAATAGAAGCCTGTCACTAATGTATGTTCACGTAAGCAAAATTTTGCAGAGATATTCAGGACTCAATCTGCCTAGCCTTTTCCCAACTATGTTGGGGTCGGCTTCCAGTCTAACCGGATGCAGCTGAATACCAGTTTTTTACATGGAGCGACTGCCTATCTGACCTCCACAACCCAGTTACTGGGTAATACGATACCCCTTGGTAAGACTGGTTGTCAGACTTTAACCTGTAACGACTGTCAAAGATCTTCGAATGACAGCCGGGACCAACGGCTTAACGTGCTTTCCGAGGCACGGAGGAGTCTCGGTATGAAAAGATGGTCACCCATCCACAGCCCAACCCCGCCAAGCGTAGCTTAACCTGATGGATCGGTCCGTGCTGCTGTTATTACTTAGCCACGAGCTTAGAGCTTCAGGATTAATACCAATTACTCTAGTGGTTTGACACAGTTGACGGGACATTGAGCCCGCACGACGGCCCGGATCCCCGAAGGACCAGCGTGGTAATGATTTTGAAGCATATTGCTAATCCATTGCTTCGTATTTTCGAAAAATTCGTCGGCTCAACAACGTAAATAGCGCAATGAATATTGTTGAACTGTCAAAATGAAAGCCGTTGCCACTATAAGTGAAGACACTTATAGTAGCAACGGCTTTCATTTTGACAGTTCTACAATATTCATTGCGCTAAATTTTTCGAAAATACGAAGCAATGGATTAGCAATATGCTTCAAAATCATTCAGATTGTGATTGATAGTGTGTTACACAATTGGGGTGCTAATAACAGCCACACGGGTCCGTGGATAGGTGACCATCTTTACTCGGTAAGCACGTGAAGCAGTTGGCCCTGGCTGTCCACCTTGCTGGCCTGGTTGGCACCTGGCTGTGTGACCTTTGACCGTCGTTACGGGTCGTCAGAAGCCCGAAAGTCTAACAACCAGTCTTTCCAAGGAGTATCGAATAACCCAGTTACTGGGTTGTGGTGGTCAGATAGGCATTCGCTTCATGTAAAATACTGGTATTCAGCTGCATCTGGTTAGACTGGAAGCCGACCCCAACATAGTTGGGAAAAGGCTAGGCAGATGAATAATCATTACAACAAAACCAACTGGCACACACGGTTACCTTTTGAAGTCGAACCATAATGATAATGAATCATTGACCAAATTGTAGGTACCTACATCAAGTGGATTGGTGGTTGACCCTTGTTTGAAATACAATACAATGTAAGTAACCCAAAACGTTGACCTAAAAGCTACATTATGTGGATTAGTCTAAAATTAAGATATGTTGCAACCTACCAACCTGGCAAAGTAGTTAACTCTCATTGGAGTTACAGAATATTATTTGACTAAAGACCCTGCATATATAGGGCTATATAGGGCATATGCTATATAGGGCACATCTCCGCCGCGAATCCGCGAAACAGCGAAACCGCATGATGTTTTCGACTAGCGGAACATCATGCGAGTCAGTTGAATGGTTGAATTGAACTACTGCAGTTTCGCTACTCATGGTTTCCCCGGAGGTGTGATAAGAGCCTTAATTTCCGACAGAAACAGGTGGGTGTTATAAGTTAAACGTGTGTGTCTGTCTGTGGCATCCAGCACCCAAACGGCTGAACCGATTTTGGTTTTTTTTTGTGTTTGAATGGTGATTACGACTTGACAAAACATCGAGATTTCTTTACTATATACATATAGTAAAGAAATCTCGATGTTTAATATATAATACAATTATGGAGGAAATACCGACTTCGTACAACTACTGTCGAAATGCGAAACAGGTGTCAGGCCTGCATTCGCAACAGAAAATTTGAGCAGGATTTGTAAAAATTATGAAATAAATGTTAAAAATGCATTTTTTTTCCTAGTAAAACCCACGAAAAGAGAGATACGAGACAGATTTTACCTTATAAGAGTGAGATAACTGATTTAATAGTTTTTTCAGGTATCATTTAAGCAAAAATATTTTTTTAAATCATCATTTTGAATATTAGTCTTATGTGACTCGATTCACAATTCTAGCGAATTCACAAAGTTGTAAAACGATTTTTATGGCATGTACTAGCAAGAGGATAGACTAGAGAATTTTTGAGGGAGTTAGAAGATCCCGGTCGCTTTTGTTTTCTTTTTTTTTTTGTAGCCATGTAAATAGCTGTAACATGGACAGCTTTAATTTAAGTCCGAAACTTGGCGAGTAAATTAAAAAAAAAACTAGATGGCTAATGTCACTAATTTTGAATTTAAAAGTAATACAATACACATCTGAATACAATTAAAATTCAGTGTCTACGCCTTATACTTTTTTTTTTATGTAAAATTTGGGTCTTTTTTAAGTGTTTAGGGGTCTGAAAAGATACCAGATGACCCCTCCAATCGACCATTTCAATTAGGCACACGATGCACCAAACACCCTGTATAAGTGTTGGAAGTCGTAAGATATACTATATAATAAAATAAAAAACACATTTCTATAAAACTCCCTCGCCCGCCCACGCTATTACTTCGTTTTCGGTTAGATTTTTTTTTTATTAATTTACTCGGCTCCTGAGAGTCGTAGCGTCATGTTAAATAGCATATAACCTTCCTCAAGAATTGGGCTATCAAAAGCAAAAAGAATTTTTCAAATCCGACTGGCAGTTCCAGAGATAAGCTCGTTCAAACAAACTCTCCAGTTTTATTATTATAATTATGTAGTACCTATATACAGGGTGACTTTGAAAACATGCGACAAAATTTAAGGGAGTGTCCTACCCATCAATTTGAACAACTTTTACTATGGGACCAACTAAGAATTCACAAAAAAAAAAATCTACCGTCCCATGTAAAAATATGTACTTTTACATGGGATGGTCGATTTTGTATAAGAAGGTCGAAATTTTTTTGCGACTTCCAAGTTGGTCCCGTAGTAAAAGTTATTCATATTGATGGGTAGAACACCCCCTTAAATTTAGTCGCATGTTTTCAAAGTCACCCTGTATAGAACATTAATCATAGCTTACAAAATGACTAATTTATTACGATTGTTTTCCACTTTATCGCCATGATGACGATGTAAGGCTTTCATTTAACAGTTGTTTTTCTTTTGTTGTTAATTCCTGTGACTTACGTATGTTAGTCATTGTTTTAAAACATATGTTTGCCGCGTATTGTGATTTGTGGGTACTTGACAATTATTTTGACATCTGCTGTGAAGCAGTACATAAGTTATAATAAAATGTGACTTCACTAGCAGCACTATTTTTCTAATTTACACGTGTTTTCTTTCATATATATTTTTATGAGGTTTCATAAAGTTATACCTCTTCTGGTTGTATCTTGTATTTTACAAACTAGTCAAAATCGCGTTAGTAACTCGCATCGTTTACAGACCAACATTGAAACTCAGCAGACAGTTCACTATAAATTGTCCCTTGCCGTCATGTTGGCACCATTGCTTAAACCTGACAACAACAGCTTGACAAGCAATGGTGCCAACATGACGGCAAGGGACAAGGTTATAATAGTGATGCTGTGAGTGCTGTAACATTCTGCCAACGTACTAGCGTCGTCGACGATGGGCCTTTACGTTACGAAAACTAATATCTCCATTATTTTTTCTTTACAATTTATGACATCACCTACTTACTTACAGGATATTTAAAATAAAAATATAATATATATTTCATATGTTATGCGAATAAATAGAAATAATTGATTTGTCACGCTCGCTAAAAGAAAAACATTAAACACATTGAATGTATGCGTCATGTAGTAGTCGAATATTTGTGTACCGAATACATATTTTCTTATTGAATTTTGCACCTACTGCGTAACTGATCGTACTATTATAATTTTCAATACCTTCTGCCTGCAACTTCGTTCGCGTTGAACTGGTAAGACACCACAATTACTAAATAACAGCCACATTTTTATAAAAACTTCCCTGTAGGTATAGGTACTCCGTTTGTAGTTTTAGTAGCCGAAAAAGTAAAGTGAATCAGGACTGGTGACGCGCAAGCAAGCGACGTACAGTCCGTATGAGAAGCAGCTCGTCCTGAGGTCGACACCTGCAGCTTCCTTGCTTGAGAATTTTTTTTTTTTTGTTTTTAATGAGTTAATGAACGCCTGCGTTTCTGCATAATAATATACTGCACAACACTGATACACTGACTGATGCATTCTAACAGGTTATTCCTGACGAACGGTTATCACTAAAATAATCTAACAATAGCGGGTTTCCTCACGATGTTTTCTTTCACCGTTTTTTTTTTTTTGTTTTTTTTTTACTACCATAGATCCTTTCTACTAACAATTATTGTGGACCAAAGCTGTATTTTTTAATAAACTTTAATTATTTTTAATAAATTGTAATAATACGGGATTTCTCTTTAACCCGGCGAGGATGTGGAGGGGTCTATATGACCCTGTCAATTTTTAATAGAGTGTAGTTTTTTTTTCCGCGGCTGTAGTAGCTTGAACATGTCAGTAGCTGTTACTAAGGGACCCGCCCGCACGCCGCACACCGCTACTCAGTCGGCCGCCACCTGCGACGGGAACTACACGTGCGCGAAGTCAAAAAGGGTAAATATGACCCTGCTACAACCGCGACGTAGCACTTTTGTGTAATATTTCATAAGTATTTTTTATTTATTGTTACTGTGTTTTCAGGTATTTTTGGACGCAATGAATAACCGGGTGCATCAGGATGAGCTCATACGTCATGCTTTGTTACAACCAGACAGTGAAGACGACTTGTTGTCCGACGGTAGCGAATGTGAAGATCATATGAGTGCACCAACAGATAATAATATTGTGTAGTTTATAAGACTGACTTATTTTTGAAACTGATTGATCTCTAAATATATATTTATACCAAATTATCGTAATTTTTAAGAGAAGTTTTAATTATTTTTAGTTTTTTTCATGTTTGGAACGAAAGCCTTTGCCAAAGTTGATTGTTTTTAGGCCTTAGCTAAAATTAAAAAAAATAAAACATTTTGTACTGTAACTTGTTCTTTTTTTATTCAAAATCCATAAAATAATATCCAACTAATGTAATGTTATTCAATAGTTTGATAAATAATATAAATCTAGCCTTTAAAAATGCAATACAATTCCAGGGTCAAATATACCCTCCACAACCTCCACGTAACTATTTTCACCACATCCTCGCCGGGTTAACAGTCACCTAACCATAGATATATATTTTAATTATAACCATAGATAACAGAAAAGGCCTCAACTTCGTGTTCTTCTGTATATACAGGGTTATTGGTAAAACACCAACAACCTCTTAAGGGGTCATTGAACTTATCATTATGTACAACTTTTACTATGGGACCAAATCTGAAATCGCAAAAAAAAAATCAGCTGACTGAAACATCTCAATCTGCAATATTCTTCGTCTTATGGCCCGTCTTTTACAATTTACGGAAAAGTAAAGCAAAATTGCTCATAACAAATAGCGTGGTAATTTATAGCCTACTAGCAGCGCCCTGCGGTTTCGCCCGCGTTAGTCTCGAATACGTAGAAATATGGGTATAAAAAGTATTCTATGTGTTAATCCAGGTTATAAACTATCTGTGTGCCAAATTTCATCAAAATCCGTTTAGCAGTTTTTGCGTGAAAGAGTAACAAACATCCACCCATCCTAAACAAACATACACGTTTATAAGTAGGAAGTAGGATTAGTAGAACAGACTGATCAATCTTGAGAATATCTATGCAAAATTTTAACAGAATCTATGCGGTAGTATTTGTGTGATGCATACATTCAAACAAACAGATGGACAGACAAAAATTCAAAACCTATATTTTCGGCATTAAGGTTTTTTATTCATAGTTAACTCAACCAATGGTTAAACACAGTAACTAATGGTTGAATTTTGGCTAACTGTAAAAGTCTAAACATGAATGTATTAATGTTAGCTCATTCATATTAAAAATAGTAACTAATGACATAACTCATTCATCTTTAGCCTTTCACATTTAGCCAAAATTCAACCATTAGATACTATGTTTAACCATTAGTTGAGTTAACTACGGATCAAAAAACCGCACCTAAGCGAAACGAAAACGGAAGTATGAAAAGACGCGGAGCAAAGCTAAGCGAACTTAGCTTCGTTTCGCTTCGTTCCCAGACCTCGTAGCAATTACTTATTTGTTCCAAAAATATTCAATGTTCTGTACGCCGCAAAGTCAAGCTACACGAAACTGTAAAATTTTCCCAATCAACCAGGAACCTAATGCTTTATAGCTATAAAGTTGACAACCTATTAAAGAAATTTGACAGATTGCCAGTTAAGTAGCTTGATGTACTGGCATCTGTACAGTTTTGACTTCGCTACGATTTTATTATAATGCATAAATATTGTAGAAAGCTACCATGTTTCTGTTGAGAATAGTTTCTATTTCTCCATAAGACAATAGACAAGGTTATATTCAAAATGTTTTAAATTAAAAACACAAGCTCTTTGTTTATATAACGGTATAACCTAGACAATTTTTCCATTAATAAATTAGTAGTGGCATAAACACACTTAACACATTTTTTTATATTTATGTCACTTCTAAATAGATATCAATTTTATGCCGAATATAAAACAAGAAAGATTTACACAGATAAAAGTACAGTCAGCATCAAAAATATGTAGTAACTTATTGGTTGGTGCATTTTTTTAGTTTGGTTTAGGTCCAACAATAGCGATGAGTGGAAAATATTTTCAAATAAATTATTACTACAAAAAAAAAAAAATTTACAAAAATCTAAATAAGTAAACACTGAAGAGCAAAACCTCTCGAAGATCGGTTGTATTATAATTTGTAAGTTGTAACAGCTAACCCGGGCATGGTCCTGTGTAAATAGACGTAAAGAACCAACTGTGATCAATTGAAAAATGAAAACGTTGCCATACTAAGAGCTTTTACTAACAGAAACAAACTAACTTTGAGATTCTTTCTTTTTCTCATTGCTTCGGGACAACATTTTATTCCTTTTTAGCAAAATATTGATGCATGTCATGTTATACAGTCAGTAAAATGGATTGTTTAGCAATTTGACTATCAATTTAAACTGTCTGTATATTAAAAATATAAAATCATAAGTAAGTATAATTCTTTATCTGTGATAAGAATTGGCTATAGCACGGCTTTTCTTAGTGTGGCGATCTGCTCAACAAATCTTCTCTGACTGTATATAGGTACGGTAAGTTTTTGCCAATAAAGAGGTGGAGGTATAATATCCTGTGCCAGGAACCACAATAAAACATTATATAGGTACTAATCGGTATCCAATCAGCTTAGTAAATAGGATCAAACATGCAAGAAATTATACTAATTTAAAACTTGCATAGAACCTGATGACCTGTAGATATTTCATTGAGAAGAACCAGGCCATTGAGAGGAACGCCTTGTCATTTCTATGACGTAATGTTAAAACTTTTTCTATCGTCTGAATTTAAATTAAAATGCAGACATAACTGAAAACTAAATATCGAATTTAAACGTAATAGTCAGTTACAATAAGAAAAATGTGTTTTTAACAAATAAATCAATAGCCTTTTGTTATATATATTTAAGTCTTATGACGTAACAAAAACTGCGACGTAGAAGATAGTAATCTACATACATTATTAATACGTTTCCGTCCCACTATTACGAAGACGGTGAGTTCACCACCTTTCCCACATGTGAAATAGTATAGAAAAAATATTCATGCATGATAATGTGATGGTAATTAGATGGAAATATTCAAGGCGATACACTAATTCATTGATTTTTCGCAGTTAGTGATAAGGGCAAAAGTACAGTCAGCATCATAATTACGGGTCAGAATTCAGAAACTCAGAAGTGATTTCCGAACGTCAGTAATATCTATATAAATAGGGAGTGACCGATACTTAATAAAACACATTCATGATTGTACTCATGATAACAATCAAGTTTTACTATGGGATCTATAGATATAAGAATTATATTTCTATGATGGGACCACACCTGAAATCGCGAAAAAAAAATCTGCTGTTCCCTACATTTTGAAGAGTTATGCAGACATAATTGTAGGGAACAGCTAATTTTTTGTTCGCAATTTCAGGTTTGGTCCTGCAGGTGTGCCGTGCGTTAATCTCGCAAAAACTCGAAAATGGCTCAACCGATTATTATAATTTTTTTTTGTTTTATTCTCCTCGATACTGGGGTAGTTTAAGAAAAACGATAATTAGGAAAAACCCAAAGGAACAGCCAAAAATTCGAAAAAAATGGAAATTTTGTCTCACGTGGTACGAAGTTCACCGGGTCATCTAGTACCTAATAAATCATAAAGGTCAGACGTAAGTATAGGAAGGCGACGAGGACATTGTATTCATTTGTGACAATAATCTTATTGTAGTGGATTGGACCAAGATTGATCAAGATAACAAATGATTGTGATCTGCCCCACAATATTTCCATAATGAACGCTAATAATATGCTTGAACGATAGCATAATGGTTATATTGTACTTACATACGTTCGGATAGTCCTCTATCCGAATATAACCGTCGTTATCTGGTTGGAATACAAAAGTATATACAAAAGAATACCTGGATATAAGAAAACAGGCAGAAGAACCAACTCATACCATAAATTGTATGAGAGGAAGGCTGCTTTGGATGCTATTATAGGTAGAACTGCAACAAGTGTCCTAACCAAATTCGTAAAGTCAATTTATGAATGTAAATTGTGAATATGGAAAACAGCGTCTGATTTTGCAACAAAGAAAGTAAATGCCAATGTTGTTCAAAATTCCAATGATGTCATTGCAATTCAAATTAAAGCCCCGACCCGTTATTACCCGCCATTACCGTGTGCAGTTGAAGCCAAATTGCATTTTTTGTCCTATCGACTGTCAGAAAATACAGTCAGGCACAATTACATCATGAAATGATCCTACTAACTTTATAAATGGCAAAGTTTGTATGTTTGTTAGTCAATCGCGCAAAAACGACTGAACGGATTAGGATGCAATTTGGTACACAGATAGTTTAAAACCTGGATGAACATATGAGCGGGCGAAGCCGCTGGTTAAACCTTTTTTTTTTTGAGGCTGTAGTGAATGGGATATCATGTGAGTGTGTGTTGTTAACATTGTGTAGGTTTCTTTTTATGCTTCTATAATATGTTATTAAATGTATGCAAGGAGGAGAGAAAGAAGAATGTATGTAATTGGTGTTGTACAATTTTAATTAACTATAAATAAATAAATAAATTTGTAGAAAATATGAATGCTGCTTAATTGAATTCAGACATAAGTAGGCTAATAGGTACTGTGAGTAACGCAGACATATTTTGTAACACTGATGTACACGATTCGCCTCTTATTATCCAATTGACTAATGTACTGAGGTGTGTGGTCGGCCTACTACATCATTAGAACTATTATTTGTGAGAGTAACAGCTCCAATCCAAATTGTCTCGTTAGAAATCTGTCACGAACTTGCTTGCTTTGAGGCTCTTTCGATCAATTTTTAGTATTCACAAAACTAATCCGTAAAATGTTCGTACATATTGAACAAGCCAAATCCCCAATATCTTCATTTAGCCTTCTTACTGCGCCGTCAATGTACAGGCGCCAGCACATCAAGCTACCCGAAACTGTCAAATTTTCCCAATCAACCTTGAACCTAATTCTTTAGCGATAAAGTTGCAAATCTGTTAAAGAAATTTGACAGATTGTAGTAGCTTGATGTGCTGGCGTCTGTACAGTCATGAGCATTATGTATACACTGAGCAATTTTTAAAATTGAAATTTTTCTACTGTATTGATTGTAATTTCATGTTGTTACAAACATACAATTTTGTAACCCATACTCATAATAATGAAGTACGTCTATCTCAAACTTGCAATCATTATTACACGAGAAAAACGATTTCGAATTTTGTTTTGTGTATATGTTACGGTAAATGTGATTAATTGAAAATTATTAGTAATTGTCTATCATTATTAATAATTACCGAAAGTCAAGGTAAAGTAAGAAACTTATCACATTTATCGGTGATTATTAATAATGTAACCATAGCACCGATAAATCTAAAAAAAAAAAATCGAAAAATAACGTACGCTTAGCGTGTTTCTGTTCGATCGAGCAACAATAATTATTGTTATTAGGATTTTAATATTAATTTTATGATGACTCTATGATGATTTCATTTCAATTTTAGTTTAGTATTTTAGTCCAGTACCTATAAGTTTTATGGTAGGTATTATCACCTATTGAACAAAGAAATAGAAGAAAGATTTTAAATTTGAATGTCGATTTTACGGAGTCTATGATTGTATAATTTTGATTTTATCTGTTCTTGTTTGATTTAAGCAAAACCAAAGAATAAACGACCTTGCACGTAAGTTTCTTTTAGTTATGTATTATGATATAAATATCTATGGACAAATAACTTCGAGTCTTATTTTATTTTATTACTTTTACCGACGAGAGTAGTGAATTATTAATAACAACTGCTAAAAGTGATGAATTTCAATTTTATATTCACATTTACCAAATCATGTGGTAATTATTAATAATGATGGATAATTAAATTATTAATAATTTTCAATTAATCACACTTACCGTAACATATACATATTTGTGCTCGTGACCTGCGAGGTTGCTACGTACAGCCACTTAGCAAGTACATTTGAAATTATAACAATAGTAAGATATGCCACCTTAATTTACATTAAACAAATTTATTATAATCACCGTCATTAAGGTCAGTACCCTACTTTTTTCTTTCACGTGAAAGGTTCATGGAGTATTATAAGCAACAAGTAGTATTATAAACAATACAATACACACATACATACATTATCGCAAATACGTATCGATGCTATTGGAAACGATGCAATGTAATTAGAAAACATTAATTTTGTAAACTGCGACGTGTTGCAATGGAATTTGTTTTCATGTTTTTACTTGTTCAATTTGTTTTTGCTATTATTAATAACGTTATTTGAGATTTGCTTAGCGATAAGTTTTGTAAATATTCTTAAAATTGATTAAGGCTCCCGCAGACAGCGACGTGACGACGCGCGACGGCGCGGCGCGGCGAGATTCTGGTAGAACAATTTCCATGAAGTTTCATAGAAATGGTTCTACTTGGAGACGCGTCGCGCTTAAGTAGGTGTGAAAAATTACTCAGAAAATGTTAAAATTATATTGTTGCTATATAATAAGTAATTAAAGCGTAGTTGCATTAGTACGTAGGTATACTCGAAATCAAACGACATTAGTTACTATTTAAATAAAGCGTCAATCAAGCTCTGGGTACCAATACATTATGTAGCAGTAAAATATTTATAAGGTAGGTAGGTACCTACAGCAAAGTCCCGGTCATCATCACTGACATCACGGAAGATTGTTTAGCAGACAGTAGAAAATAAAAACAGTTTTTTATTGCTCTATACAAATTAAATTCAACTTAATTTTTAAACAAGTAAATATTTTGGCTTAAGTAAATAAATAAATTTTCTTTCTTTCTTTACTGATTTTCACTGACGGGCGAATTCTGCTGCCGACTGTACCTACCTACTTGCTAGGCGGGACAGCTTTCGAACTGTTTCCGAGTAAATTGGTAAAGTCAAACGGGTCCAACCTTGGAGTGTCTCATTATATCCGACGATACCAGTACGTACGGAGAATTATATAATGAACTACCATTACATGCCATAATCGATTTTCATGAAGGAAAATTTTGTACTTATTTGTTTGTTTAGTATGCTTTTACTTATTTTTTTTTGCTGGAGAGCGACTTTCTACTGATGCTATTTGCTTTGATTTAAACTTGGAAAAGTATGTCAAACGATGTTTTAGTACTATCGACGGGTTGAAATAATGATCAATACCATAATTAAATTACCTATGTTTGCATTATTTTGATTGTTAAGAAAATCTATTTTAGATTTCGCTACTAACACATATGATTGCACCTAACTGTACATAACAAGATTTTTATTCTACGTATGATTAAAGCGTACAAAAACAATTAAATTAATGTCACTGAAGCTGTCAGGATAATTATTTTATTTATTATTTTATACGATGTTTGTTACCTCGGTGGGTTAGATATCAGCTAAGATTTACTTGAACTCGTCGAGCCAGTTTTCACTAACTGTTTTACTTAGATTAACGCTTTCCAACGGAAATAGACTAAGGCGACGATAACCGACTTTTATCGTAATTATTTTAAACTGAAGATCACGTCTAAACGAGTAGGTAGTGTTAATAATTTGGAAAAAATATCGCACTGATAATACAATAAGTACTGACATTGCAACTCAAAATGTGACTTTTTCAGAATCGACGAAAAATTGATTTTTCACTTCGTGATAAAGATTATAAAAAAAACGAATACTTTATTAAGTTTATTAATACGGTACGGTACGGTTCTTTTTACAGTCTTATCGACGCGTTGGGAACTGAATTTTACGTTGGAATCAATGATTAAGTATCATAAATTTGACATATTTTAAGTTACAGCAGTGTTGTACTAAATGTTGTAAAACAAACAAAAAAATTATCATAACTATTTAACCTTTTCACCGCCAAGCACTTCTATAGAAGTTCGGGATTTTCGTGCCACCAGCGCCACAACTTCTATAGAAGTTGTTAGTTTTAATTATCTTATTAAAATAAATTTACTGTGATTAAAAGCTTTGTTTCATTTTATTATTTAAGATAGCACTGTCTACTACCCTGTTTTTATTTTTCTACACAAAATAAGCCCTAGTTTGTCCTAAAATCGGCAAAAACAGAAACTCCGAATTTTGTTACTTTCCTCAGAACGCCAATCACTTCATATCAAGTTGGCCAGTGATGTGCCGTGAAAGGTTGATTTCACCATTGAAATATTTATAAATACAGAAAGTTACGAATATCGAAAACATTTTGAGGTCAATAAAATATGAACTTAGTTATCTACTTCATTACAAAGGATAGTAGATGAATTTCGACCTTCAGGTAGATGCCGATACGTAATTATAAAGTTGTTACTAATTCTTGTCGATAGTTATTTTCCCATCTCTACAAAACAATTGGTCGTCTATGCCCCTGTGCGCCACCGAGTGCCACGAACTACTATAGAAGTTGGTCAGTGACGTCATAGGCGTGCGGCTGTCAAGGTCACTTTGGCATAGTGCAGCACAAAATCGGATTTGCGCGCACGCATCTTTCTTTCTTTCACTTGTAAATAGAAAAATGAGTGAAGAACTTGATTCGGACGAACTTCTGAAAATTTTGCAAGGTGTGTGGAATCGGACTCGGAGTATTTTGTGGAGAATATTGAACCAGAAGATAATTCTGAGGTATGTCTAACTGGATGATAATAATAATGTTTATTCATCAAAGAGTAGGAATTCAATAAGTATGTAAAATGTTCGGTGAACCCAGTATCTCCAGATGCACTGTAATTACAGTAGATTTAGGTACTGTTTTTGTACTCTATACACTATTATGGTAAATACAGTGTATGAAAGCACTGTAATTTTAACTTTTTTAGAAATTTTTTTCAAAGAAAAAAAAGGAAACCTAATTGCAATTCGTATAAAAATCATCTAAATGGATGAAACGTAACGTTATATTGTAGATATTATGATTTATGTACCTATTCTGTGCTTATATCTACTTGGTCATATTATTATGCGGAAAGGGGAATTACTGAGCAAACTGTGTCGCTATTTCTTAGTGAAATTATGTAGTTAGATTTTAGTTTCGTGTATGGGTTTCAATTTGAGGCGTTTACTTTTAGTTAGGTTATTATGCTTATGACTTCATCATGTTTGTTTAGTTTTGTTGCGCTCACAGGTTCACTGTGCTCGTAGGGATAAACCGAAAACTATTTCGGAAAGTGATGAAGGCGGTGGTCTATCGACATCAAAAATAATGAAGAAAAGACAATAAGCATTCAATTTAATAGTTAAAAATACTTAAAATTTGATAAAGTTCCTAGTTACTGTAAAATATACTGTAGTTTAGGACATTATAATTTTACTTTCCCAATCTGGAGACACTGGGTAAACCATATACCTAATAAAAAAACACAGGAATAAACAAAAATAGAAGAAAGAAAAACCATAGACCCCATCCCTGATCAGAATCGAATTCAACGTGCCCTCAGTGCCAATAACTTGATATGAAGTTAAAGAATGAGATCATGAAACAAATAGAGATGTACCCCATTCCTTATAGTTCTAATTGAGTTATGTATTAGTTTCTTTGATACTCATAAATTATACTGTTTTTTTTATTAAGGATACTGTGAAATAAAACAAATCTGGAAATATTTAATCAGTTTTTATTTATATTCGTAAAATCAACTTTAAATCTTAACTTTACGCGTACAAATCTTATTCATCGATATTACGATATCCCCATCACTACTGTTTACTGTATATTTAGTTATACATTTATAGCTTGGCGCTCGGCGAGGCATTGCGTTTTGTGTACGTTGGCGGCGAAAAGGTTAACCAACTCCTGCGTAGGTTGCAGTTTACACTAGGCATGAAACTAAATATTAAATAAGCAACAATCAGTCAATTCACAACTGAATTTTATTTCAGACTAGCTGATCCGACAAACGTTGTCCTGTCAAAATTTCAATAAATCACACAAAATTCCCATAGAAAAAGCAGTTTTAGTTATCCCGGCAACTTTTCAAACATTTTCTTTCATACAAACCTTGCCCTGACAATTACAAACCCAACAAAAAAATAATTATCCAATTTGGTGCAGTCGTTCGGAAGTTATGCGCGTACAGACGCCAGCAGGTCAACCTACCCGAAACTGTCAGATTTTCCCAATCAATCTTGAACCTAATGCCATAGCAATAAAGTCGAAAATCTATTAAAGAAATCTGACAGATTGTAGTAGCTTGATGTGCTGGCGTCTGTACATACATTTCGGCGATTCACTTATATATAGGGTTAGTGGTAAAACACCAACAACCTCTTAAGGGGTCATTGTACTCATCATTATGAAAAACTTTTACTATGAGACCAAACCTGAAATCGCGAAAAAAAATCAGCTGTTCAGTACATTTTGGCGAATTATGCGAACATAAATGTACTGAACAGCTGATTTTTTTCATGATTACCCTGTTATACCCTGTATATAATATAGATTTGTTTTCAAACAAAATCGACATGTAACCACAACCACATTTCGCAAAACAATCACATAGTAATGTGTTTAACAATCTAAAGAAAGTGTGTAATTTAAAGAATTTTAAACCTTAGTGCCTGCTAACTTATACGTATATAGGCTGACTGAAAACATGCGACAAAATTTAAAGGGGTGTTTCTACCCATCAATATGCATAACTTTTACAACGGGACCAACTTGGAATTCCCAAAAAAAAATTCGATCTTATACAAAATGGTCCAATCGGGTAACGTACCTACTTTTACATGGGCAGGTCGTTTTTTTTTTGCGAATAGTTGGTCCCAAAAATCTGCCTAGCCTTTTCCCATATATGTTGGGGTCGGCTTCCAGTCTAACCGGATGCAGCTGAATACCAGTATTTTACATGGAGCGACTGCCTATCTGACCTCCACAACCCAGTTACTGGGTAATACGATACCCCTTGGTAAGACTGGTTGTCAGACTTTCGGGCTTCAGACAACCCGTAACGACTGTCAAAGATCCACGAATGACAGCCGGGACCAACGGCTTAACGTGCTTTCCGAGGCACGGAGGAGTCTTGGTATGTAAAGATGGTCACCCATCTACAGACCAACCCTGGCAAGCGTAGCTTAACCTGATGGATCGACCCGTGCGGCTGTAGTTACTTAGCCACGAGCTCTTAGTTGATCCCAATAAAAGTTATTCATATTGATGGGTAGAACACAAGACATCCTGTATGGTGTGAAAATTAAAATCTCTGCTTTTTGTTTGGTTTGAGTTTCAGTCTACTTTTCAGTATTTTTAACTACCTAACCTAGGTATTTAATTTTTATACTTAGTAAGCAAGTTTTTTTGTGATGGGTTTACTCTTGACTCTAGTCTAGGTCAGAGGTGACAGAGACAAAGTCGACGATGGAGTGAGCTTACCCAGAAGAAGCCTGTTCACTCTCACTTTGAAGAGATTAGGGTTGTATGCGGAAACACAGACGCAGGTAGTTAGTTCCACTCCTTTGCTGTGCACATTATAAAAGACATTTGGAAGCGCTTAGTGCGAATTGGTGGAATAGCAACCAGGTAGGGATGGTAACTGGCAGTGCGTCTAGATGGTGGTGGTGGTCTAAGCGGTGCAAGAAAATGCTGCAGTCTTCAAAGCGAGGGTAAAAAGAATTGCAAGAGATCGAATAACTTATTTTGAACCTGGGGGTCAGGTGTACGTATAGACGCCAGCAGGTCAAGCTACCCGAAACTGTCAAATTTTCCCAATCAACCTTGAACCTAATGCTTTAGTGATAAAGTTGAAAATCTCGTAAAGATATTTGACAGATTGTAGTAGCTTGATGTGCTGGCGTCTAGCGTCTGTACAATACGTGATAATCATTATCTACAGGATTAAAACAAAGATATTCATTTTGTATAAGATTTTTGATAACAGTGTATCAAAATACATAAAAAAAAACAGTTCAATGTTTATATGTAGGTGTTAGGATTAGTTCCAATCTTTCACCAATAGATGGCGCTTTACATTTACCGTCGATTCCTGAATCGCGGTGTTAAGATTTGCACGCCGTTAATGATCCTCTTGATGTTAGTTTTTTTTTGTTGATTAAAAATCCTATTGAGTTCACACCGTATCGTTGTTTTATTATTACTACGCGATTTCGGTTCAACCCAGTTCATCCCTGACCTGAACATTGGTCCTTCGAGCCGGATAAAACCGAATAAGTTGCACTGTGTGCGGTAAGGTTTTGCTGTAGAGTACCGCAGCAGTTTGTTAGGGAACACCGAAGGGGTTGTGGATCGCAACTCAGGGTGTTGGAAGGGTTTCCCTGTGGAGGGAGACATCATCAGGTGGCGCCAGGAGTGTGACGTCATCAGCCAGCCCTGAGAAGCGGAAGAAGATCACCACCATCGTGACGGCGGCAGAGCACCGTGTCCGTGACGTCAGCAGAGCACCGTGACGTAATTAGAGCACCGTGACGACACAGCGGCCAGTGCGTCAGTGAATTGTGTGCGTGTGAGTGCCGAAGACAAACTGTGAGTAAATTTGTTATCTTTCATCAGTGAAGAAATATTCAAGATTCCGAACATTCCATTAACTTAGTCGTTTATGCATGAATATTGGACTTAGAATAAATAGTGTAGTAAATTTTAGGACTTAGAATAAGCGAACAAAAACGGGGGAACGAGGAATCTATGCCGAGTTCGCTTAGAGTTAAAGTAGGTATAGTTAAAACACTTGTAAAATTTTCAAGATTTTTGCTGCTAAGAAACAAAGTGTTGTTTTGTAAACAAATTTAAATTTTACTCTGAATAATGGAGAAGTACAGTAATTTGCAATCAAACTTAAAAATAATGATAGAAAGGTCAAGATCTAATTTTAGGAAAACACCGAAAGATCGATTATGTTATCAATATATAGAAACAAGATTAGAAAAGTTGGAACGAGATTGGCAAGCATTTTGTAAAAATCACTATGAAATATTAGAATTAGACAGCAACACTTTACAATCTTTAGAAGACATTACAAGTGATATGTACGAAGCGACAGAGGAAATTTACATTTTTTATAAGTCGGAACTAAAGATGGCATTGTGCAAGTACCCATCACTAGGAACAGCGGTTTCTATGAACTCAGATGTTTCTGTACCTTCGGCGTCTAGTTCTTCTGTAAGATTACCTAAAATAACAATTCCTACTTTCTCTGGTAAATACTCCGAATGGACAACATTTCAGGACTTATTTATTTCTTTAGTTCACACTAATCAGTCATTAGATTCAGTACAAAAATTACATTATTTAAAGGGCTATCTTACAGGGGAGGCAGAACAGCTGATAAAATTTATACCTATCACAGCAGATAACTATGCTCAATGTTGGTCAAAATTAGAGTCTAGATATAATAACAAAAGATATTTGTCAAATTGTATTTTAAAGAGATTATTTAGTCAGCGTAATTCAAATGTCGAGTCAGCTTCAGCCTTGAAGGAGTTATTAGATACAACCACTGAATGTTTACATGCGTTGAAAAATTTGAAGATAGATGTAAGTTCATGGGATATTATTGTTATTCACATTGTTACGTATAAATTAGACCCAGAAACGAGGAAACAGTGGGAATTGCATCTCACAAGTGATAATGAAAATTCAAATGAGTTGGCAACATTTAATCAGTTCACTAAATTTATTGAAGGTCGTTTTCGAGCATTGGAGTTTATTGAGAATACCAAACCAAGATCTGTAGTTCAACAAACCAGTGCTCAGACCAATAGACCAAAGGTGTTTCATACCTCGAATGTTGTAGTGTGTGAATATTGTGAAGAAAATCACAAACTATGTTTTTGTAAAAAGTTTGCGAAAATTGATTATGAACATAGACATGATTTTGTAATGAAGAAGCGTATCTGTTTCAACTGTTTGGGGTCGAATCATTCAGTTAAACAGTGCCAAAAGGCCACTAAATGTCGTGTTTGTAATCGTCGGCATCACTCACTTCTTCATCCAAGCAACAGCATAACCGCATCTGTTGAATCATCGGAGGGAAGTGATCAGGTCACGAAGGTCAACCCGTCCACACAAGCGGCGGGGTCAACATCCAATGATGGTACACCGGTGGTGTCATGTTTCTCGACAGGTAAGTTAAAAGGTAGTCAAGTATTGTTAGCCACTGCACTGATCAATGCTGAGTCGAGAAACGGGGAAAAAAGGGTTATCAGAGCTTTGATCGACCCAGGCTCACAAGCCTCATTCATCACTGAGGCTACAGTCCAAAGTCTAGGATTAAAAAGAATGTCAGCAAGGGGTGTGATTTCAGGAATTGGAGACGACAGTAAGGTCACCTCCAAGTCAAGGGTTAATATAAAAATCCAGTCACGAGTAGATCCCACCTTTGAAATTATAGTCAGTGCCTATGTATTGCCCTCAATCACCACTCTTCTCCCAGTTATGAAAATAACTGGGTTGCAAGACTTTAGTTTACACTCAATTTCATTAGCTGACCCCCAGTATGACACGCCTAATAGAATTAATATTCTATTAGGTGCTGAAATATACTGTCAAATTTTACAACAGGGTGTTTTGAAAGGACCACCAGGTACTCCTATCGCTCAAAGCACTGCTTTCGGTTGGATTTTGTCTGGCGTGGTATCTACTACTGAACAAACCGATCACACTGAACCGAGGCTTGTAGTTATGAACGCTACTATAAATGAAGATGAAGTTTTAAAAAGATTCTGGGAGTTGGAGAATCAGATCATTCCTCTATTCCACAAAAAATGTTAACTGAAGAACAACAGAAATGTGAAGAGATTTTTAAGGCTACCACATGTAGAACCCCCGAAGGACGTTATGTGGTACGTTTACCTTTCCGGGATATGAACCCTGCATGCAAATATGGCAGGTCTCGGGATATTGCTGTGAACAGATTAAAGGCATTAGAAAGAAAATTGGATAAAAACAAAGAAATGAAGAAAAGATATACAGAGGTTTTAAAGGAGTACTTACGGTTAGGTCACATGATTCCTGTTCCAGAGAATGATGCTAAGCAGTCTGAAGCAGTTTATCTTCCTCATCACGCGGTGGTTCGAGAAGATAAATCGACGACCAAGTTAAGGGTCGTCTTTGATGCGTCGTGCAAAGGAGTAAACGGCGTGTCATTAAATGATACTTTAATGATCGGTCCAACACTACAACCAGAGTTGCGACACCTAATTATACGATGGAGAGTTCACCCCATCTGTTTGGCAGCCGACATTATAAAAATGTATCGGCAAGTAAGAGTTGACGATAATGATTCGGTATTTCAGCGCATCGTATGGAGAGATAATCCTGAAGATAAAATTCAAGATTATGAGTTAGTAACCGTGACGTTTGGAACAGCCTCAGCCCCGTATTTAGCAGTGAAGGCTCTCCAACAGGTAGCTCTTGATGAAGGAGAAAAGTACCCAGAAGCTGCAAAGAAGGTTCTAGAAGATTATTACGTGGATGATCTTATGAGTGGCTGTCAAACCATAGAAGAAGGAATAAAGTTATATAAGGACATGAATACGCTACTTGGCAAGGGTGGATTTAAACTGCAAAAATGGACAAGCAATAATGAAATGGTAATAAAGGAAATTAGTTCAGAATATGAAGGGGAAGACGGAATGGAACACGGGGAGGAGAAGGAAATAGAACGAAACTTAGAAATAAAACTAGATTCTATTATGAAAATTTTAGGACTTACTTGGAATCGTAGTGAAGATATATTTCAATATTCAGTGAAGCTTACTCCGACGTCAGGACCTGAAACTAAAAGAAAGATTATTTCGAGTATATCACGGTTATTTGATCCATTAGGATGGTTGGCACCTGCGCTTATAAAAGCAAAGGTATTTATACAAAAGCTGTGGTTAGCTGGAATTGGCTGGGACGACGAGGTCCCAACCCAGTTACTAAATGAATGGGTTACTTACTGTAGTGAACTGGCACAACTTACCGAGTTCAAAATTCCGAGATGGCTGGGAACCAAGTCAGGCGATACTGTTGTAGACTTACATGGCTTTTCCGATGCCTCCAAGGTCGCATACTCTGCAGCAGTATATATACGAATAGTGGATAGTAATGGCGACGTCCACGTTTCACTAGTTACGGCAAAAACACGGGTTGCACCCATAAAACAAGTAAGCATACCGCGCCTAGAGTTATGCGGCGCAGTGCTAGTCACTCGTTTGCTAGTTGAAATGTCAGAAGTTTTAGGTATACCGAAAAACCACTTGCGAGCATGGACTGACTCAACGGTCGTGCTAGCATGGTTAAATAAACACCCTAGTCAATGGAAAACCTTTGTCGCGAATAGGGTTTCAGAGATCCTAACAACATTGGACGCATTTCAATGGGCACATATTCCGTCCAATCAGAACCCGGCCGATTGCGCTTCCCGTGGTATTAGACCGGTAGAACTTATAGACAATAGATTGTGGCTAAATGGACCAGACATTTTACAAAAGAGTGATAGGAACGTCGAGACTCACCTATGAAGAGATGGCCACACTGCTCACTCAAATAGAGGCTTGTTTAAACTCCCGGCCACTGTCGGTAATAGAAAGTACCGGTCCAGAGGAACCGATGCCATTGACTCCTGGTCATTTCTTGATAGGCGAGCCATTATTAACCGTACCCGAGGCAAATTACGAAACAAGTCCTATAAGTAGCTTAAAGAGATGGCAATTAGTGCAAGCCATGTTACAAGGTTTTTGGGCTAGGTGGGCTAACGAATACTTGACTCACTTCCTTCATAGACACAAGTGGACTACAAGGGTGCCTGAACCACAGATCGGGGATGTTGTCTTGGTTAAAGAAGATGATTTACCTCCGGCTCGGTGGCTTATTGGCAGGGTTACTGAAAAAGACCCTGGCAAGGATAATATCACTCGAGTAGTAACTTTGAGATGTAAAAACTCCTATTTAAAGCGCCCCACTTCAAAATTGTGCATTCTGCCTGTTGCTCAGTAATTTAACATTTAGTTTTAGTTTAAGTTTAATTTGTATACAGTTGTGCACTACTAAGAAAATTTTGGATGTCATTGTGTAAAATAATTGTATGTATTGCAAGCATTTGTTATGTTTCTATATTTTCATAAATTGTGTTTTGTTAGTTTATCATTGCGCCAATATGTCTCATGGTGGGCGGTCATTGTTAAGGACAATCGTCCTTGGTGGGCGGTATGTTAGGATTAGTTCCAATCTTTCACCAATAGATGGCGCTTTACATTTACCGTCGATTCCTGAATCGCGGTGTTAAGATTTGCACGCCGTTAATGATCCTCTTGATGTTAGTTTTTTTTTGTTGATTAAAAATCCTATTGAGTTCACACCGTATCGTTGTTTTATTATTACTACGCGATTTCGGTTCAACCCAGTTCATCCCTGACCTGAACAGTAGGTATTTTAAGTTACTATACTATTACTTATCCCGGTATAGTTAAGATAAATGTATGAAGTAATCATTTTCATTTATTTGATTTTCCTCAGATTCAATTGTGTTAATTTATTTATTTATTGCATTCCATAAAGTAAATAAGTTATAGGACCAACTATAAATGGTTAAAAGGACCAGATAATTCTACACAATTTAAAAGTAGATTTATTTAAAAATAAATTGCTTTTTCTGTTAGAATCTTTTAGTAAGAATAGAAATAAATGAGATTCAAATAAGTTTGATACTGACTTATTATCATGGAAAGGTTTTTATGCACCAAATAATCAATATAGGTATTATCACTCATTAATTAGTATCATTCTCATTGATTAAAGTAAATAATATTATCTATCGCATAAATGTAACACTATGAAATCTGTAAAGAATAGGTAAGTACAGGAAATTGCTAAAAATAATATTTACTAATTTGATTAAAAAAAAGTGGGTCACTATTGCTTATCAACGATTTAGAGGACATCTAATTAAAATTGAATACATATAAAATATATGAAGACACGTTGGTAAATGGAAGTTTGCCAGTGGTACTCGTAGTGCGCTGACCAAGTTTGTCGAAGGACCGATGGACCTTGTATCGGTAAGCGTTGTGTGGGACGACCCCCAGCTATACAGGGTTATTGATAAAACACCAATAACCTCTTAAGGGGTCATTGTACTCATCATTATGAACAACTTTTACTATGGGACCAATCCTGAAATCGCGAAAAAAAATCAGCTGTTCAGTACATTTTGACGAATTATGCGAACATAAATGATTGCATAATTGAGAGAAGAGAGTGTGCCCGAGAACTCCACGACCTCTTTCCACCGGCCCCCTTCTACCATCGGACATCTTGACGCACTGCCAGTTACCATCCCAACCTGGTTGCTATTCCACCAATTCGCACTAAACGCTTCGAAGTGTCTTTTATAATGCGCACAGCAAAGGAGTGGAACTCACTATCTGCCTCTGTGTTTCCGAACGCATACAACCCTAATCTCTTCAAAGTGAGAGTGAACAGGCTTCTTCTGGGTAAGCTCACGCCATCGTCGACATTGTCTCTGTCACCTCTGACCTAGACTAGAGTCAAGAGCAAACCCATCACAAATAAAAAAAATAATTCCGGTTTGGTCCCATAGTAAAAGTAGTTCATAATGATAAGTACAATGACCCCTTAAGAGGTTGTTGGTGTTTTACCAATAACCCTGTATATGGACCGGCGACCTTATAAAGGTGGCTGAGACTGACTGGATGCGGAAGGCGAAGGGCAGGGTCTTGTGGCGCCGCCTGGGAGAGGCCTATGCCCAGCAATGGAATGCGATAGCTGAGTTGAAATAGAAGTTTAGAAGTAGTCAAAATATTTTATGGCTACCTAGCTAAAACATCCAAATAATTACATATTATCATCTCCAGAATATTAGAATAGTAACACACACTTTATAGCGGCACACGTTAAACTTTCTTGCAACAGTTCCGTAACAATATACTTGGTACGTGTTCAAGATTAGTTTGGTTTATAAATAAAAGTTCTGATGCAAGGCACGTGGGCGTTACAGTCAGCACTGATACGACAGAACTGTGAATCGGCGCGAGCGCCATCAACAAGCAACACGCAATGCCGCATTTTTATTAGTGTCAGTGTAATATTATCATTCAAATACAAGGTTTCGTACCCTCATTTAGCTAGCATGTATAGCATTTTGTTGATTTTTTTTTTTTTATCTACCTAAATCTAAACACAAAAGCCCGAAAACCTATAAAGCTTGTTTTTATCTAGACATTTAGAAAGAAAGTTATTGATCTCAAGCTAAGTATAATAAATTAATAAGCTTTGGTATTCTCTTCAACACACGGCATAAATTTCTCGATCCCAATTCTATGGAATCAGCCATCAGAGTCAGCGTCAGCTATTACTTATATCTCTATCAGCTTGAAAAAATTGCTTTCTTAAAACACTGTGCCACATTACAAAGATCTGTGTACTTATAGGTTTTTTATTTTTTTTTTATTTGTGATGGGTTTGCTCTTGACTCTAGTCTAGGTCAGAGGTGACAGAGACAAAGTCGACGATGGAGTGAGCTTACCCAGAAGAAGCCTGTTCACTCTCACTTTGAAGAGATTAGGGTTGTATACGTTCGGAAACACAGACGCAGGTAGTGAGTTCCACTCTTTTGCTGTGCGCATTATAAAAGACATTTCGAAGCGCTTAGTGCGAATTGGTGGAATAGCAACCAGGTAGGGATGGTAGGGCCTGGCAGTGCGTCTAGATGTCTGATGGTAGAAGGGGGCCGGTGGAATGAGGTCGTGAAGTTCTCGGGCACACTCTTCGAAGTACAATCTGTAGAAGACCGACAAGCAGGCAACCTTGCGGCGATGAGCCAAGCTATGAAGCTTGGCATCCACCAGTTTTACTTCGCCAATGAGCCTCTTAGCTCTGCGTTCCACCGAGTCAAGCGCGGCTAGTTGGTACTTAGCTGATCCATCCCAAAGGTGACTGCAATACTCCATGCAGGATCGGACTTGCGCTTTGTAAAGGGGTTAAAAGCTGTCCAGGCGTAAAGTATCGCTTCACCCTATTTAGGATGTCCAGTTTCTTGGCCGCAGTTTGGGCCTTGTACTCGATGGTGGCGCCGAAGTTGAGACCAGATGTCAACTCCATGCCTAGGAGCTCAAGTCGATCAGTTACAGGAACAGATATACCCCGAAAAGTAGGAGTTTGGGCGAAACGACTCTAAAATAAGTATAATAGGTATTTAGGATGTTGGATCTACTCATGTGTACATTGTTTTGGACGCATGATAACTAGTAGCCAATGCATTTCTCATATTTACAAATTCGTAGAATCCGGTCTTTGTTGAATATCAGATTTAGTACACAAAATTGATACGCTAGTACCTACTATGAATCATGGGAATGAATTTTGTTGTCAACATGTTAGTAAACCGATTAGAAATGCCATTACAAAATGTGCAACAAAAACGTAGACAATAGACATGAAAATATTTTCTGGTGCTTCGATCATTGCAATGAATTCTGTGGCGAAACATAAATAGTGATAATGGAACAGTAGTAAGGAAGCATTCTTGAGTGACTTAACCTAGGCCAAGCAATATTTTATTGACCTGTTCCTAATATTTACCAAGGATTTGGCAGCAAGGCGCACTTTACCGCAATAGAGTGGCGACATAAACTTCATGCATAAATTCAGAATGCACATTTTAGTTTTAGTAGAAGTCTCTATAGTCATAAACAAGGCATTTTATAAGACGTAGTAAATAGTGGCAATCATATTTAGGCTATTTGTGAACACGGATGAGTAGACTTGGCCTACCACAAAGTTATACAGTGTAAACAAGGTTTTATGAGCATGACTTAGGTCAGGCAATCATGCAAACTATTAGGTATAAGTGAGACTTTGGTATTACGTTTGAGACGATTGAGTTATGCTTAAAATCACTGCGGCTGCCCCATTTCAAAACCTAGTACGGGACACTTTTTTCAATAATTGCTTTATTGCATAATCTTGCTAACCTAGTAAGTCCCTACCAAATACAAAAATACAGAGCGTTATAAACTCACAAATAAGCAGATACAACAAACATCGAAACCTAGTAAGCCCATTCACTGCCCCGTGACCTCTTTACGCTTTTGTGCTCTCCTGTAAAATTTCGTTTTAAGTCCTTACTAGGTTTTGAAATGGGGCAGCCGATTGAACCAATAGAAAAGAAAATTGAAGGCATTGTTGTGGGTGTTTGGTTAGCTTAGGAAATTATAGGAGAGAGATATATAAATATCAGGAGTTCAGGACCATAGAAATTACAGCTCACAATACGCTGACTAATTTGGCTTTACCGTTGTTTTTATGACGCTAACTACGGATGAATAAAAAACTAGCAAGCATACTGCTAGTTTTTGTATGCCGTTTCACAAAAACCATACTGCCATACAATATTTTCATCTTATCTATGTTCGTGCAATGAAGCTTTTATGAGATGTACTCCGAGCACCAATGCTATAGTATAATATACTCTAGGTATTTGCGTATAATGTCCTGTTTAACTCAGGAACGCCGTTAAACTAAGCTGAACGACTAACTACCCGTCTAGACAACCTTGAAGTGCGTATTAATAGTTAGATGCATTGCATGTTTGCTTATAATTTTGTATCTAGATCGGATCAAATTCCTCTCTGAATTGCGTCTTGTCGACAAGCGTGTAAGTACTGTTAGAGATGAGACATTTTATAAGGACTGGATAGTATCGAACGGGTATCACGTTATAATAAAAAAATCAATCTGCCTAGCTTTTTCCCAACTAAGTTGGGGTCGGCTTCCAGTCTAACCGGATGCAGCTGAATAACAGTATTTTACATGGAGCGACTGCCTATCTGACCTCCACAACCCAGTTACTGGGTAATACGATACCCCTTGGTAAGACTTGGTTGTCAGACTTTCGGGCTTCTGACGACCCGTATCTACTGTCAAAGATCCTCGTATGACAGCCGGCACCAACGGCTTAACGTGCTTTCCGAGGCACAGAGGAGTCTCGGTATGAATGGTCACCCATCCACAGACCAACCCCTGCAAGCGTAGCTTAACTTGATGGATCGACCCGTGCGGCTGTTATTACTTAACCACGAGCTCCTCTATCACGTTATAATAATACCAAAATAATACCAGAATATTTTTGTCCCACTGCAGAAGAAAGACATCTTCTCATATTGATCACCACGCTTGCGCAAGACGGGTTGGTGATTTCAGACTATTGACTAGAAGCCCAGTCGGTTATTTCCAAGAATAACTCGGAAAGTACATATGAATAGAAAAACTCACAATGGTACTTGCCCGGATTCACGTTAGGTATACCTATTTTTAAAGATTTCAGTGCTCAAACCTACTAGAACGACTTAGTGTATGGCCTGAGTGCACGCTCGACTCCAGCGTCCGGCGCGGCGGGGCGTGCGACGTTCGTGTTAAACACATGCAAACACTCGCGAGTGTCCCGAGTGACGGCCGAGCGGCGCTCGATGAACTTGCACGCAACGCTGAACGCCCCGCTGGACGCGTTAAAGATATACTGCCGTCATAAGGAAAAAAGACGTATCTGGCTTTTTTGTCGAAATAGAGTTATTTACATATTCGGAAACAGCAAAAAAATACGCATCTACCAGTATTTTTAAATTGGCGTAAACTTAACGAAAACCTAATAATTCTTACTATTAAAAGACGCATCTGTCTTTGTATCTTATAGTTTAAACAGGACAAAATATTTTTTTCTCCTTTTCAATATAAGTAGGCGGCAGTATAAGTAAGTTGTGTAATCGGCAAACCACTTTCTATAATCCTTTAGGGATATAATATAATATAATATTTCATTGAGTCCCTAATGATAGTGTCATGCATGACAAGTATCCATGATGTCCTAATATATCTGTCGCAGTCAAGTACATGATAGCTCAAGTGGTCCTCAAATATCCACTATCAGCTCTAATCCCTACTGTCATACATTCAAATACTATGGTAAGTTAGGTATATCTATTGTGTCGTAATGAAACTATGAATGAATGTGTTGATTTTGTATTCATTTGTTGAAGAGTAAAGATTTATTCGGCTGTGTTGATAACTTTACAATGCATATTTATAGGGGCATAAGGTGGAGCTCGTGGCTAAGTAATAACAGCCGCACGGATCGATTCATCAGGTTAAGCTACGATTGCCGGGGTTGGTCTGTGGATGGGTGACCATCTTTTCATACCGAGACTCCTCCGTGCCTCGGAAAGCACGTTAAGCCGTTGGTCCCGGCTGTCATTCGAGGATCTTTGACAGTCGTTACGGGTCGTCAGAAGCCCGAAAGTCTGATAACCAGTCTTACCAAGGGGTATCGTTTTACCCAGTAACTGAGTTGTGGAGGTCAGATAGGCAGTCGCTCCATGTAAAATACTGGTATTCAGCTGCATCCGGTTAGACTGGAAGCCGATCCCAACATCGTTGGGAAAAGGCTAGGCAGATTGATTTATAGGGGCATAATATTTACCGATTGCAAAAAAAAATATAAATAATTAAAAAGTCTTTGAACGCGTTGCATTTTGTTTTCCACCAGTTGGTAGGTCTGTATCTTCATCAAAATGAGACTTTCTTGATATTATTCGAGAGAAAATAAGATAATTACTTACTAAATTAGAAAACGTTTTAATTGTCATGTTACGAGAAGAAATTGCAAGCAATCAATCCAATTAACTATACTAAACGAACCGCAGCATCTACTAGAGACCGACAAGTTTAGCATGAATCACAAGATAGACATTGGTTTTTTTAACCGACTTCAAAAATGGAGGTTAGGTATATGTTCGTCTGTATGTATTTTTATTATTTTTTTTGTGGAGTTTTTGAGATAGCTTCGATAATACGTATTTAATCCAATTTGTCTGCCTTGGTGATGTAATAATACTTCCTTCCTGACATTGTTGCTTACATTACAAAACTGAATAGTGGAAAATAAAAACATTCTCCAAAAAAAAAAAACAACCGACTTCCATAAAATCACTACAAACAAACTAAAAAAAAACAGATCCAAAGACCCGGTGTCTTCCGAAATTAAAGTAATTTTTCACTTTGTAGTGATTTTCTTAGGAGTTGGTTGTTTTTTTTTTCACATCAAGCGAATTATTTTCTTTTCTTTACAAATAGATTAGTTACATATTTTAATTAGCCAGCTCATAGTCCCATCGACACTTTTCTACTTACTGAGAAACTTCCGACATGAGTATTTGACGTCATTTTCCGGTCGTAGACCGAAAGGATGATTACTTTTATTAAATATTTTCCCTATATAATGGTCTATATGAATGGGTTAGCAATTATTAATTATTAAGTGGGAAAATACAGAAGTGTTTCCTTGTGCTTTTCTCAATATTGTTACAGTTTCATTCATAAAATACATTTTCCTTACTTTAATATTCCATTGTGTTACCTATATTTACCTGTATTCGCGGAAGACAAGCTGTATGTAATCCTGGATGACAAATAAGGGATCCCAAGGTGGGCGATAACGCCCCCTTGTGGGCGCTGCAGGCCTAAAGGGGGGCAGTAAAAGACCCAGAAAAAAAATGGGGGCGTTGTGTAGAGGCTTGGGGGCGATTTGTAATGTCATCTAGGAGGACTCTTAGACACCGACTGAGCTCTCGACTCTCGACTACAATGTAGTGAAGTGCATTTGTTGTCAAGTAAGTTCAACAGACAGCAATGTGTATTTTCCATAATTATCTACAAGGGTAACAATAACAACAAATCGATGGCTTAATCTGAAAATCGGCCAACTCCGTGTTATAGAATTTTACAGGAAGGCAAAAAAACTTGTTAAGCCGACGAAATTACACTTTACCTATCTCCTGCTGAGTACACGCAGCTTAACTAAAAGATGATAAGAAATCTCCTGACAGACTACCACGTCATACTCTTCTCGGTAAGATTTAGGAGTGCATTTGCACTTTCGATGTTTTCTCTATTACAATATTGAGGCAAAAGGACAAATAAAATTGGTCCTTTGCGCCTGATATATGCAAGGAAAGCATAATGTTACATAGACGTTTTCCTCGAGTCAGAACTGACAGAAGCGGAAAAACTCCGATTATCCATGAAGTATCTTTCCACTTCCGAAGGACCTAAGAAGAGCTAGAAGAGTGAAGGCTACTCAAACACCCAGAAAGTGGTGGTTGAAATACGCACTGACACTATCGCGTTACACGTGAGCCGTGAAGTGTACGCGCGTGAAATTGATACAGTGCGGCGTTTCACAACGGCCCCAAGTGTAATCTTTCTTCATTGTTACACTATACTTTTTACTGGCTATATTATAATTTATCATCTATTGGTACTTAGGAATTGCAAAAGTGTTACCAATAATTTAAAAAAAAAAAATACTTTTGTTGCCTATTCCCGTGAGGTGGATGAATAATTACAAAAAAAAAAAAAAAGTCGCCCAGTATAGAATCACATGATAATATTCTACATAATAAGTGTACGTGTCATTTTTTTTTTTTTAACAAATCCCTACCAAATGAAACACGTTACACATTTTCCAGGCGATAATAAGGGAATGTGGCGTAAGTAAATACTTATTATACGACATAAAATATATTGGTTGAGTTTGTGCCTAGGGGCCACGCTATAGTAACTGTCCGCTCATAAAAAAGAGGTAGAAACAAGGTAATGCCAGCGAACTCATGAATGAAAAGCACAACAAATATATTGTTTGTACTTTTCATTGATGAGCTGGCTTCTTCTCCTTGTTTCAACCTCTTTTTATGAGTGGCCAGTTACTGTTGGGCTACACAGTTTTGATGAGTTTCACGATTAGTTGTGGATTTTAATGCATTTTACTCATTGAAGGATCAAAGACGCAAACAATTTCTCTTCTCAAATTAAAAAAAAAATAGTCAATCGGGCGCTTAGCAACCGCAGAAGAAAAATAATGTGAAGGATATTTCTAGGGTCGGCAAACTAAAGCACATAAGTCAAAAAGTCAAACTTTTCAGGAACAATAAAAAACTTTTTAAAAATACAAAAATATGTGTTTTAATTAGATTAATGTAAAAAAGGATAGTTTATAAACATAGTTTGTTTGTGCCAGAGAGTAATTTAGTGCAATTATCATAATTTCCTATTTAAGTGACTTAAGTTATTCGGAACATAATATTAGTATGACTTATGTGTAAAGGTTTACTTAGTGAAATAATTTTGTTAGTATATAGCAACTAATAAAAAAAACATAATTACAAATGATATCAAGCCCATTAGATTATACATCGATAGCTTCTTCTTCCTCTTCTAAAATATCAGGATCGGTGTTACGTAAATTATCTAATGTAGGTAAATTTACATAAAATTCATGAAAGATATCTGGTATTAACGGTAAAAGATCCATTAGGTCTTTCTTTTTTTCTTTGGATATTGGCAATGGTTGCATAGATATAATGGGAATATTATCTGGAATGCTTGATCCTCTTCTTTTGAAATTAAAAATGAAAAATGGCGAATTTATACATAATGTATCCTTATAAGAAATAACCCCAAATTCTTTTTCATAACGCAGCCACCTTTTTTCCAACCACTTAAACTGGCGACCATCAGTGTCTTTATTTCTTGAAACCAAAGCACTTTTCAAGAGAGTAGAAAATTCATAAAAATCTTTATTTTTCATTTCTATAACCTTAAACTTTTTGCTGCTAGATCGAATTAATTGTATCCAGTCATGCGGGTGAAATATCTGTAATTCCGTTTTCTTTTTTTTCTTTTCTATAATGCCGTGATCAGTATCTACTTCTAGATGGCTGTGACCGGGAACCATAAATTTGTGATCGATAGTCTCGATTTCAAGAGATTTTTGCAAAAACCATGTAAACATAGAACTAACATGAGAGTTCCTATTCTGTCCACCACAGGTGTCTGAATAAAAAGTAACGTGTTTGGTGTTAGCAGGAACGTGATTTTCTAAATGTTTATAAATACAGGAAGCTATTTGGTTTGCCCCACGACCTGCAATGGCTTCGTGCCACACATAGCACACAGCTTGACCTGTTTCGTTGTCATGGACAGTAAGATTAAACGTCCATAGCTGCCGCTTATAAAAGGCTACAGACGAACTTAATGCAGGTGTAGGCAAACACTGCTGCAAATCAAAAGTGTACACCTGAAATTTGTCGTCATTTTTGCACAGTTGTGTGTCAGTTCTTTTCATTTCATATGCTTCATCAGCAATCGCTTTATGGTGTTCATGTTGTGCTAAAAGATTACTTTTTTCTAGATCTACTTGACATAATTGTATTTGCATCTGAAATTTGTCACATGTGTAACACGTGTCGACACGAG
Organism: Dicycla oo; assembly: GCA_948252095.1. Lineage (NCBI taxonomy): Eukaryota > Metazoa > Arthropoda > Insecta > Lepidoptera > Noctuidae > Dicycla > Dicycla oo. The sequence continues at coordinate 27,527,895 of OX411714.1, forward strand.
GTTTTTTAAACGACAGTCCTAACTTATGAAATTCCTGGCTGTAGATTTTGATGGATGGTGGATTTTCTCTATTTTCGCAAAATAGTTCGTACATTTTCTGCATAGTCAAGTGAGATGGCAAATACTTTTTTGACGTACTCTTTCTAGTATAGTGGCTTTCATATGCTGGAAAAGACAAAATGTGCGACTTTATTTCTTGCCGTTTTTCGTCTGAAATTTTATGTTTTGGTACAGTTTTGCCACGTAAATCATCTGTTAGCGTTCCACCTGTAGAAGTTCTTTTTTTAAAGCCACTGTTTTAATAAAGTTTTCACTTTCATTTAAAGTTTTTAATAAGCAACCTCGGCAAACAGGTTCACGTTTTCCATTTATACTAAAGAAATATTTGTATGTTTTCATACGATGTTTTTGTTTCTCAGGGTCAGTGGCACGTCTTCTCTGTGTAGATTTATCTTCAATTTCTATCAAAGATGACATGTATGCAGATCTCTTACTATAGGTCCCCATTTGCCAATATTCGGTAAATATCGCATGTCTATCGGCAAATGCTATGCGATCCATACACTTCATTCTGCATGGAGTTAGCTCTTTCATTGCTCGGTCGGGTATAACTTTTCCTTTCAGAGTGTTGTATGTTTGCCCTAAGTTACGTTTCATTTTCTTCTCCCTTTTCAAAATACGCACACTCTTTTTTGGTGACACTGTATGTTGCTCTGTACTTTCTTCACTATCTGATGAAGGCGTCATTCTTGGTAGTTGGTAATGTGGATCTTGCACAGAATCATCACTTGAAAAGTCGATCTCTGCTCTGGACATTACATTAATAACATGACCCGATGATGTCGAAGGCACAGGATCGTCTACAATACTTGCATTCTCTAAAGTATTGATTTGATTTTCAGTTCCTAAAAAAGAGATACATATTCTCAATATTAGGTACCCCAAACTATCAAATTATTACAATCGTAAATAAACCTAACTGCATTGCTTTAAAATTGAAAATTTATCACAGATATTTGACAGTTTCTGGTAGGTTGATGTGCACTGATGAACATTGATGTGCAATGCACACACAAATTGCAAAAACTGCATTTTCACATAATAAAATCATAGACTCTAAAGTTAAACTTAATATTGTACCTTCATCTTCCTGTGGTTGCCTCGCTAACGCCATTTCAACTAATTTCTTTCCTCTTTGGATATCCATCACAATTAATAACACTTGAACACTCGCGACGAACTTCTTATGGCATAAGCAGTATGCGACTGATTGTACATCTAAAGTTACCCCACATCCAGACTTTGTTTACATCATAAATATTCTTGAAGTACCCTACTTAAGCATATAATAAATTCTTGATAAATCGCACCTTATCACATAAGTCAAGTTGGTGCTCCAAATCATCAAGCACAATATTGTGTTCCTTTGAACATAAGTCAAGTTATGTTTTTTATTCCGTCATTGAATGTTTAAAGAGTGTAAGGTTGATAAAGTACGCCACTTGACACGCCATGAATTATTCGTTATCGACTTATGTGCTTTAGTCAGTTTGCGTATTAAATTATTTGAAGCTCAGAGACCCAATAAAAATAATATCGAATTTTTTGACTTATGTTCTTTAGTCCGCCGACCCTACATTTTTCAAGCACTTTCTTATAAACACACGTGCATGACACATTGTAGCAAACGTGCTTTATAAATATTAAACAAATTGGAGCCAACGCGTAATATTACTGTAATCAGTTCATTTAAATATTACTAAACTACGCCAATCACAATGTGTTAATAAAATCTTATAGGACATTGTTTAATTATTTAAGTACCTACGTCAATAGATACCTACTATGCATTTTTTAAATGTCGTAAAACCTAACAATTACTTTCTTGTTTTGTAAAAATGATTTTGTTTTTTTTTGCATCCTGTACATTTTGTATAAGTAGGGGTCGTCCATTAATTACTTGAGGCGTTTGGCCGATCCGAATCTCACCCACTCTCGGGGGGTGTATCAGATAGTTTTTTTTCACAAGTAACTGTATAAAATGGCTAGAAAACCAACTGTAATTATTATAAAAAAATACGTTTATTTAAATAAATGTAATGCAATCATGTACAGATTAACGTACCTACCTACCTACATGGCGGTGTGGTGTGAGATTGGGGGGGGGGGGTCGATCTTTGGATCGACGCCCTCTAGGTCTGTACCTACATTATACAAGTAGTAAATAAATGTGTAATTAAAATTGCATGACCCCGTTTCATTTACATATTATGAATAAAATTAGGCATAAGGTTCCTACGAAATTAGAAAATTAAACAACTCTTTACAGCCTTATTGGTAAAACACCAACAACCTCTTAAGGGGTCATTGTACTCATCATTACGAACAACCTTTACTATGGGCTGTTCAGTACATTTTGACGAATAATGCGAACACAAATGTAGTGAACAGCTGATTTTTTTTCGCCATTTCAGGTTTGGTCCCATAGTAAAAGTTGTTCATAATGATGAGCAAGAGGTTACCCCTTAAGAGGTTGTTGGTGTTTTACCAATAACCCTGTATAATCAGTTAAATGTTTTCTTCTTGTATCGTCAGTTTTCGTGGGTTAGTTTAAAAAAAAAAACAATTCCCATATTATGCTCACATAAATAGGTACCTAATACATTACAAAAACATGAAAATGAAACATTCATCAACCTAAGTTACCAAACTAGATAAGATTCTCTTCTTGTCCCCACGAACACCATTGCAATAAATCTTATTACTAATTATAAGTAATTATACGGACATAGGTAATTTACTTATCGTACATATCTAAAGCACAGGCACTTTGTTATAGCATGTACTTATTCAACCAAACCTGTAATAAGTCCCATTTTGCGCTCCTAAAAATATTATGGAACACTCGAATATAATGATTGCGCCTTTTTTTGTAAACCTCAAATAATTCCCATTTCAGGGCCCAAGAAATAATAAATAGCCAACTGCCATCAACCGGCCACTGTTGTGGCACCATAAAGAGGCTCAATTATATTATTAAAAAAGTGTGCATTTTAGAAGCGCAGAAAGTATTTAGAGGATCACTTAAATATGTCCCGTTTTTATACAGCAGTAACAGAACTTCTTTACCGACCACCTCTTATTATTTTTTACAAATAAAAAAAAAAACAGAATGATTAGCAAACATGACAGCTGTCAAAATAAAATGTTTGCCAAATCAAATATTCTTGTACAAACAATTTAGGACGTTTTGGAATGTAGATTAGAATTTTAATTCGAATGGCATTGTGATTATCCGGAGTCGATTACTTGCACAAAAAATCTATTACGTAAATTAATTTTAATTTCATACATAGACGTTTCACGTAGTTTCAAGGTCAAAAGTAATTAAAGTAAAGCCAGAAAATAAAGGTTTATGATTTTATAGATCACTTGATTACCCCGAATAAGATATTAATTATTTTATGTAGGTATAGTAATTATATGTACTTGTCGTTTCAAGTGTTTAAATTACAGGTAGTTAGCTTTTACTGTTACCTGATAGATAAGTTTTATTTACTCGATGATAATACATTATCTACTTAGTTTATTATTTATTTACATTACATTTTACTTATTTAGTTTTTTGTTTAATTTAAAAGTAAATATCCGCATAGAAAAGTATGAATGAAAGACATCTATACATTATCTTATATAAGTAATAAAAAAATATAACACAGTATAGGTTTTAGTTTTTTTTATTCATGATTCGTAAACTTCTGAATTAAGTATAGATGTTTCAAATTAATGCCGTATCCAATTTGTTTTCTCGAATAAATTAAAATATTTTAAATTTGTCAACTTTAAAAAATGGACCTAAATAACCTGTAAACACCCTGTAAAGACTATACAGGGTAAAGATATATATTTTATTTAAAAAAGTAAATATCCGCATAGAAAACTATGAACGAAAGACATCTACATTTTTTTTCGTATGTAAGTAGGTACATTATTTTACATAATAAAAAACTATAACACAGTGTAGATTTTAGTTTTTTTTTTTTTTTATTCATGATTCGTAAACTTCGTGTTAAATGTTTCAAAATAATACCGTATGCAATTTGTTTTCTCAAATAAATTAAAATATTTAAAGTTTATCAACTTTTAAAAAAATGGACCTAAATGACCTGTAAACACCCTGTAAAGACTATATTTTATTTAAATAATGGGGACTTACCGCTTAAAAACAATTGAAAACTGACCTGGCTCACTGGCACTTAACACTTCACTAAAGAAAACAAAAAAATGAATAAACTTTTTAAATTTAAATTGGCGATAAAACTTTTAAAAATCGAAGTAAATATTATTCAATATGACGGAGCGTGCGTCCACGGCGGCGATACAACGCGAAATGATAACAGGTTGTGTTGGCGGCAGCGTAATTATATCAATGAGAGTCGAGTAGATTTCTGAACGAGTCAGGTGTAGAAGTCAGTCACACTATCTATTGAATAGCTAAGTGAGTAATATCATAGCGTAATTTGCTACATCATACGCGGTTGCACTTCGACAGTACCTAAACTAAATAAGGAAACTTAAGGCGAAAGCGTCAGGGTAGCCCGCGAAATTCAAATTTTCTTCCGTTTTTTGCAATTTACAAGTCAGCATTAGGTTCCACGTTGATCAAAATGTAATCCGCGCCCGTAACAAGTATGTATTTACATAATTATATTAATTAAAGTGATCAATACAATTTATTAAAACCAGGTAACCCTAATAAATGACCTTGACATTTGAGGATTATACTAACTTAAAGAGTTGTACATATTACTGATTCTAATGATTATAATTTTGTAAATACATATTTGTTACGGCCGCGAATCATACTTTATTTAACATACAACGTAATACTGACTTGCAAATTGTAAAAAACGTAAGAAAATGTGATTTTCGCGAGCTACCCTGACGCTTCCCCCTTAACGATTACCCGTCGAACTGGTTAGGTAGCTTAAGTATATCGTTTAAAAAACTGTGTACTTTTTTGGACCGTTCGAAAACCTTTCGGTCAGTCCAAAGTTAAGGTTTTCAATGTATAAGGCGTTCCGACGTCTTTACCGATTCAATAAATAAATCAACAATCGATTCCGATGCGAAACTACTTGAATGAGAAAAAATCGCGTCTCATCTCATTTTTCCTCGTCCTCACACATAACATAAATACTTGGTACAAAAAAAGTTTCAAACTTTGCTTTTCGGTGACAGTTGAAAGTAACAATATCTTCTACCAGTTTTTCCAAAGCAGCCAGGTTACTGGCTTAAAACCTCCTCGTCCTCGGGTATAAAGAGACAAACATTGAGGAGAAAAGAATTGATTGACGTTGATGTGTCAGTGAGAGACGATCCCGGGCCAAATGGCTAGCTAGATTAAAAGATATATTGCAGTGTTTACAGTTCCAGATCCCAAAAGCAGTAACCTAACAGTTTTAAGATAGTCTTTCAGTTATTAAAAGTTAAAATTATGTTATCTAGGTAGCCAAAGACGAGATTCCAGTAAATCTTGGAAATACCGATTACTGTCAAAATAATTGTTATCGATTAGTACCTATACCTACTACAACCACAGATTAATACAGATGGGACACTCCGCAGTTTAGGTACGAAGCTACAAGTACGCGGTGGGCCTATCTCACTGGGCCAATTCAATAGGACTGTGGTCAGAATATACAAGAGTTACGCGTTAGAAAGAGAGGCAAATTGTAGGTGAATATAACTGTAGGTAATACGCGTCGAGCGACCTGAATTGCACTTTATTGTGTCGTTGCAAGAGTCGCTTTTTATTTAAATGATTTTGCGGAATGTCCCAACTGTATTAATCTGTGCTATAACTAGAGATAACAAGAGGACAACATAACGCAAGGGAAAGTCCGATTTTTAATAAAATAAAAAGTTCAAAGGCATAACTACACGTATAATTAAAGGCTTCTTTAATCATTCTATCGGCCTCACAGCGTCGTACCCTTAGCCTATTCATTTGCGGTCTCTTTGCTTGAATCATTCCAAGTTGTCTATATTATTAATACCTAATTGTTGAAATTTAAATTTAATGAAACAACCCGACTTTTTACGTAATAACACTACACAAAGTGAAAAATTACTTTAGTTTCCGAAGTCGGTGTCTTTGGTTTTATATTTTCGTTTTTTGCCACCGACTACCGAGATCAACTTTTTTTTTTTTCATTTTGTAGTGTTTTTTTGGAAGTCAGTTGTTTCTTTTCTTTAGAAAAAAATTTGGTTTTTCAATTTTTAGTACTGGTAAGTACATACCCCATACAAATTCGAATACCACTGCTATGTAAATTACATCAACCACATAGACTAAGTGGGAAAAATACGTATTATTGCAGCTAACTCAAATAACCCCAAACAAAGTTAATAAAATTTATATGAGACCACCGCGCAAACTTCCTTTTCCAAATGGAAAAAGAATTTTCAAAATCGTCCACAATATTGACGAAAATATCGATTAACAGATACTTACATAATATATATATATATATATATATATATATATATATATATATATATATATATATATATATATATTGGGTGACTGGTAATTAGTGACCGATACTTAAACACATGATTGTACTTACTCATGATAACAAACAAGTTTTACTATAGGACCAAACGTGAATTTGCGAAAAACAATCAGCTGTCCTATACATTCACGGTTGCATAACTCGTCAAAATGTAGGGAGCAGCTGTTTTGTTTTTTCGCGATTTCTGGTTTGGTCCCCATAGTAAAAGATGTTTATTATCATGAGTACAAAAGTATCGGTCACTAATTACCAGGCACCCAATATACAAACGAACATAGAACATTCTTCTTTTTTGAAATCGGATAAAAAATTGTTATTTAATGATACGTATTTTATTTTTTGTTCACCAGAATCAGGCATGCAAATAAATTTTTCAGCAGCTCGGTACTCAGAAGCTGGTTACGTGAACACTTGCAAGTAGAAAAAATAATTAAAAAAAAAACAACTCCAAAAAGAAATTAACTCAAAATTATGAAATAACTTTAATTTCGGAAGTTGGTGTCTTGGGATATGTATTTTAGGTTTTGCTACCGACTTCCGAAATTAGTCATTTCATAATTTTGAGTTATTTTTTTTTTGGAGAAGAGATTAGGGTTGTGTGCGCTCGGAAACACAACGCAGAGAATGAGTTCCTGGGCGCCACAATTACGGCAATAAGTCCCCTCTTTGAGGAGTGGTTGGAGAGGCTCCAAGGCGTCCTCACCTTCCGCCTGACGCAGGTCTTCACCGGACACGGTTCTTCGGGAGGTTCCTGTTCCGGATAAGGCGGGAGGAAACGCCCGGGTGTTACCATTGTGTGGATCGCCCGGAGGACACGGTGGAGCATACGGTGCAGGTCTTCTCGGCTTGGGCAGAGCACCGCCGCGTCCTCACGGAGGCGATCTCTCGCGTCCGGCTCTGGTCCAGGCCATGGTACGGACCGAGAGTGCATGGGAAGCCGACACCTCCATCTGCCAAGAAGTAACGCTCGCGAAGGAGGAGGCGGAACGCGTGAGGGAGAGGCAATCTTTGCGCCCTCACGCCCCTAGTCGCCGTAGGAGACGCCCTGGACGTCGGTAATCGAGAGGCGATTCCCGGCCACAGTAGGCGCGGGCTTGCGAATGGCGAGCAACGGGTAGCTCGCCGTCCGTTAAGGACCAGGCCCGGGTCGACGGCGCGTTGTGTTCCACCCGCGCGTCATAGATGTCAGCACTATCTGATGGGGTCCGCTAGGGCCAATGCCTGCCAGGGTTGCGGGTTGTTTAAAAGATTTACCGTGGCCCTGGCACGGGCAACTGAAGGAACACGGGTGGGTTTTAGTCAGTAGTAGTCTGACACGCCCTCCCGTTCCACCCAGAGCGGGAGAAGTTATTTGATGATTTCCCACCAAAAAAAAGGTCGCCACACTTACACGTATAGAAAGTAAAGTATCATGAAAACTACTGAACCGATTTTTATGAAACTTGCACTGTTCCCTAAGTTGAAGCAAATGTAAGCCAACAAAAAAATAAAAACCGGCCAAGTGCGTGTCGGACTACGCACAATGAAGGGTTCGGCAGTCGGGATGAATCCCAAGAACAAACTTAACATTGTTGTTGAAAAACATGTTCTCCTATACATTCTTCAACTGCAAATTAAGTTAAAGCGCACAATATTGAGAGATTTACCATGTTGTTTTAAGACCGTAGACTTCTTGTAGGTTTTCGTGTAATCTATAGGTATTGAACTATTTTCTGTATTATTTTTTTTCCAAATTGTAGACTCAGTACTTTTGGATATAAGGGGGGAATGGTCAATTTTCGTCTATTTTCTTAAATAATTTTAAAATGATTTATTTCAAAATTATTAAAAATATATATTTGAGACCCTCACAGTAAGCCCTTTCATTTGATATGTCACACGGTACAGTTTGCAAAACATTTTTTTTTAATTTTCTTATTTTCCCCCAAAATTGACCCCCATATTCAAAATTCATTTACTTACGTTACACGTCCGTGTTTGGGTCACAGAAATACATTTGTGTACCAAATTTCAACTTAATCGGTCTATTAGATTCGGAGCAAATCGGCTGCGATAGACGGACAGACAGACAGACACACGAGTGATCCTATAAGGATTCCGTTTTTTTTCTTTTGAGGTACGGAACCCTAAAAATGATCAGGATCCGATTAATAGTTTCGGAAAAATGCGTGGAAAAACATACATACATATAAAGTATACAAACATATAAACATACAAACACACTGGCAGTTTGAGTAATCTATGCGGCCTACCCCAATCTCGTATTGTTCGTCGAATCGTTGAGCTCCTTAAGTTCTGAGTTGAGCTGCGCGATTACTGACAAATGCGTGCACTGACTGGACAGGTCCTCTCAATCTGTGTGGTTCTTTCCTCAAAAGACCATTTCAGACACCAATCTACATGGTCTTCACATGCAGTGACCAAGATTATGTCTGGACTTTATAAGAGACTGTGACCTCTGAGTTTGTTTCGGCCTTTCTTCTCAGAGTAGTCAGATAGGAAACGCCGACCTCATCTAGTTTAAAATATATATATATATATATATTGACTTGTAAAAGTGTTTGTACAAACCTACTTACAGAAATAAAAATCATTTATCATTTATCACACCTACATTTATAAAATTTTGTACATTTGTTTGGAAGCCCTAATAGATTATCATATGTGAATATACAGGGATATTGGTAAAACACCAACAACCTCTTAAGGGGTCATTGTACTCATCATTATGAACAACTTTTACTATGGAACCAAACCAGAAATAGCGAAAAAAAAATCAGCTGTTCAGTACATTTTGACGAATTATGCTAACATAAATGTACTGAACAGCTGATTTTTTTTTTCGCGATTTCAGGTTTGTTCCCATAGTAAAAGTTGTTCATAATTATGAATACAATGACCCCTTTAGAGATTTCGTGTATGAATAGATACACCTTATATAGTATAGCAAAGTGTGAAGTGTTCTAAATAAATGTATGGCGAGCGATATTGTTGTGCTATGAACTATATGCTATATTCTATTATATTATTGCGTAGTCTGAAATGAGCTTAACCAACCGTTATTTCGTTTATTGTTTACTATTCCTTGGTTTTGTTTTAGGTCTGTGTTCACTAACATAGTCGAAGTTGGACGTAGTTATGCTATAACGTTCCAATCCACACGCAGGTCGAACTGAGTAAATCGCGTTTTTTTAATTTTGTGGTACGCTTTTTTTTTGGTAGCGAGTACAACTAAGTAGTATGTATCACTTCAACTAAATAAATAAACATTATTTTATTATATACTTGTCAAAATACCTAGCTTGGGCTCAAAAACTCAATTTTGACCACCTTGTGGATTGGAACGTTATAGCATAACTACGTCCAGTTTTACTTACCATCTTGTTGAGACTTGGTTGCTTTAATAAAGAAAAACTGTAATTTGGAATTGGACAATTGATCGTGACGTATGTCAATGTATGGGAGAACATCTTTTTCCTACAATGTTAATTTTGTTTTTGGGATTTAAATTCTTTTCAATTAGGAACCGAACCAATTTTGCGTGGTCCGACACGCAATTAACCGGTTTTTTTTATTGTGCGTTTGTTGTTTCTCCTAATAATAATGTACTTACTAACAAAAGTATAACGTTAAGGCGAAAGCGTCAGGGTAGCCCGTGAAATTCACACTTGCTTACATTTTTTGCAATTTACAAGTCAGCAATAGGTTGTACGTTGATCAAAATGTGATTCGCGGCCGTAACTAGTATGTATTTACATAACTAAAATCATTAAATTCATCAATACCTACAACTCTTTAAGACCAGGTAATCCTATTGAATTACTATTTCATGAAATCTTGACATTTGAGGATTATACTAACCTAAGGAGTTTAGTATTACTGATTTTAATGATTATAATTCTATAAAAACATATTTGTTACGCCCGCGAATTATACTTCATTCAACATACAACCTAATGCTGACTTATTAATTGCAAAAAACGTAAGAAAATTTGAATTTCGCGGGCTACCCTGACGCTTTCGCCTTAACCAACTGTAATTCCAAATCACAATAGTAGATCCACAAGTAGGTCGTTAATCTGCCTACGATCCCGGTTGGTGGCAATAGTACCCCCTTTTACATGGGACCTAAATATAACTGGCGAAATGTGGGTGTACTATAGGTACACCTCTGCCCAACCCTGCGGGGATCACAGGCGTGATTATCATTAGAACTTAAAACGGGATATTTACCATGTATATTAATTGATTTGAGTTTCCGATATTTCGGCACTGTTGCAAGTGCCATGATCACGGATAAACTGAAGTTATTGCGTGTGGATGTTTACGAGCAGACAAAACGGTCTACCCTCTTTCTTGTTCGTTTAGTGCGATTGACACCGCTACCACTGTCACTTGTTACACTCACAACTCGATTCTGTTCTCGACACACAAAACTCACTGTGTCCGCTCGCGAACTTTTTTCGGTACTCTTGCGGTCTTTACACAATTGGACCACTGGATTCCGTGAGGATGGGTTTCAATTGTCGAGAGCCTGGAATCCAGTGGTCCAATTGTGTAAAGACCGCAAGAGTACCGAAAAAAGTTCGCGAGCGGACACAATGAGTTTTGTGTGTCGAGAACAGAATCGAGTTGTGAGTGTAACAAGTGACAGTGGTAGCGGTGTCAATCGCACTAAACGAACAAGAAAGAGGGTAGACCGTTTTGTCTGCTCGTAAACATCCACCCGCAATAACTTCAGTTTATCCGTGATCATGGCACTTGCAACAGTGCCGAAATATCGGAAACTCAAATCAATTAATATACATGGTAAATATCCCGTTTTAAGTTCTAATGATAATGTCAGTGACCATGTCGGTTTAAAAACTTATATCACAGGCGTGATGTTACGTGATGTATGTAATCTGTCAAAGACAACCTCTCAGGACAATGAAAACCTTTTCTAAGCTTCAACTGAAACGTTTAATGCTTCAACTCGTGGCAAAATATAGGTAGTTGACTGGGGAAAACGGTAAAGCAAGAAATGGACCATTTACCTCGAAAAGTTAAGGAAAACATCTTGAGGAAAAAAGAACAATACCTACACTAATAAAACAAATACATAAAGACTCTCGCAAACAGGCGCGACGCGACTCTAGCAGAACAATTTCCATGAAGTTTTCATAGAAATTGTTCTACAAGAGTCACGTCGGGCCTGTCTGTGGGAGCCTTAACACGCGCCGCCGTTGCGTGATTAGGTACCTACAAAATGCAGGATAAACGTTTATGAAGAAAACGTTAGGTTAACGATGAATACCAATACCTGGTGGGTACTATAGACACGTGCCTAGCATTTTCCGACTGGTTACGGTCGTCTTCCTAACCAAAAATTTTACATGGAATTACTGCCTGACCTTCCCTTGCAATATTGGACAAATCTAATATTCTAATACTCGACTTTTGGTGAGACTTTCAGACTTCTGAGTGTGAAAATAACTATCTGATTCTAACTGAAAATGACAATAATTGACCGAACGAGCGGCGCGAGCGAAGCGTCTCTGCTTCAAGTCTGGTAAAATTTGCTTTCATCTGTCAGTTTGTTGCTACTCCTCTACAGGTCATATTTCACAACCGATCTGGACGAAACTTGGTATAGAGGTTTTACAAATTTATGGAATTTATATGTCGTCGGGGATTTTTAATTTGAGGGGTACTTACTCCAAAAAGGGGCTACTGGATATCTCCGCCTCATGAGATCCTATTTCGATGGTCCTTTTTTATTTGATAGGTATAAAATTATATGAAGATGATACATATAAAAATTTGATGAAGATCTTCGGCGTGCTGAGCAGAATAGCTCCTCAATATGCAGTAAATTGCTTACTTTTAGATTTCTGCCGGTGGATTCGGCCCTTTAACTACTAGGTAGGGATTGATGGAGCACCTGGGACTATCTTCTCATCACGTAACTTGAGAATTCTGAAAATAATTATCAGAATTCTCTAAAACGAGGCTTTAAACCCAATATTAATGTTAGTTTTATAATAAGGTCACTAAGTGGCGCTGCTGTGCACCGCTAGATCGCGCTGTTGTTGTCGCCTTTTATTTTTAAAAAAGTTTGAGCTCGCGAGGTCTACTGTTCGCAGAACTACTAGTTATAATGTGTTCATTGTGCTCTCTAAACCTCGCAGTGATTAAGTATTAAGAATGGTCCCCAGGAACCCATGTATGGATTGTAAGCAGTAAGCGAACCCTAACCTCACAGGTTAATTGATAAAAGCTGCTGATATTTAGCCTCGAACACCTCAATTTAATGGTCCAGTCCGCGTCAATAATATACTCTATAAAACATGTAACGGAAAAGGTATACCTATCCACAATGCAAGGAAGATTACACCAGGACCTGAAGAAATTATGCAAAGATTCAGCTCAAAATAAATTACTCACAAGAATTGATACCAAATTTTTGGTTACGTAAGTTTATTAAATCCAAATCATAAAAAAAACGTGATGACACGTTTGTTATGATTTGAATTGAATCGTGCACTACGACGGTCCTTATCTGTTCACTTCACTTGTTAATACTAACGTCAGTTATCACAAAAAAAAAAAATCGAAAAATACCCACTACAAAAAAAGATATGAGTTTTTGAATCTCCAATGGCAGAAAACAGTAAATTACTTACAAAAAAAACTCGAAAACTACAAAAAATCGCGAAACATACATGGGGTATTTTCGAATAACGCTGAATTCAGATTTTTCTTTTGGACGTCACTATTTGGAGCAACCTGTATAGGGTATACCGTTACACGTTGTAAGGGACGAACAAATTATTCAGAACAACTAAGAAAATAAAAATTTGAACAGTCTATCTGTGTGCTATTCTGTAAACCGAAGACTAAGTACAAGCATGATTCAGCAAATCTATTACTTAAACTCTATAAATGAATAATGCTACCAACATCAAGTGTTTTGTAAAATCATAGAACAAAATGGCTGTGACGTCATAATTCATGATTCATGATGATTTTTGATTTTAATACTTGTGCAATTTTACTATGAAGTTTCTAGATCAATAGTAAGAAGTTAGATAAGGTAAGAGTGGCCGTGTACCAAAAGATAAATAATAATTGTTATAATTTTAATAAATATTGCGAAGTGACTCGTGTGCAGCATCTTTATTGCGTATATATTGTTATATTTTGTCTCTTATCGTGTTAGTAAAAAATAATAATTTGGTTCTCATTGACAAGTTTTTATTAGAGATATTCGTTCCACAAATGGATTTATATTTAATGCCCACTTTTGTGAATTGTAACGTGTAATTCTTATTCACGTGACGTCAGTTGAGAACTAGTTAGAAAATCCCGGAAAAGGGACTGGTCACGTGATAAAACCGTGAATTACAGATTCCAGAACTTTGGCGTAGTTTTTAATTTTTTCCGAGCTGCTAGAGATTTTATTAGCAATTTATTATTTCTTGTGAATTTTTAAATTGTTATTACGGAACCCATACGCGATTGGAACGATTTTAGGTATTTTACAGGATTCTTATCTACCAAGCATGGTTCCGCGAAACATGTGAGATAAAGATAAGGTCTGATGCAATAAAGTGGGTATTTATTATTTACGCGACATTCAAGTTAATTAGGAAGAGATCACCGAGTTCCCTATATAGGGACGTTAATTGTTGAGGAGTTCTCCTAGTAAGAACAAGGAGAACTGGAGGTGATAGTGAAGTCACCGTTATATCCACTTCAGCATATGCATTGTGACGAGCAAGCAATTTATTGCTTAGCAAGTACTTAATCGAATCGCAACCCGTGAAATACTTATTATTGAGTAGTTCCGATGGCCATCTGTGGTCTTCATCATCAGTTCCACTTCACAAAATGGTGCTTTCCGAGAGTAAATGCATGAGTTACTATAAAAATATCCTAATTACTATATTTGTGCCTATAAAATTTGAGGGTTGCCCTCGATTTTCATGGGATCCCCATATCAGATTCCGACTGGGTGACAATGGGACCACCTCGAGAGCATACCCTTGAAAGGGTAAAGAAAAAAGAAATTTCGAAATCGGTCCACAATTGACAGAGAAATCGGTGTAACATAAAATATATACGCTACGAATTGAGATCCTCCTCTTTTTTTTTTGTAGGTCGGTTAAAAATAACAATTTTTTTTTTCTAAAAAATCTTATGACGCCAGCACATTAAGCTACACGAAACTGACAAATTTTCCCAATCAACCTTAAACCTAATGGTTTAGCGATAAAGTTGAAAATCTATTAAAGAAATTTGACATATTGTAGTAATTTGATGTGCTGGCGTCTTACTTCCTGGGATATATACATTTTTTTGTATTTTTTTTAGAACGGCCATAAGGTCTATTATATGCTATTTCAAGGTTATCCTTACTCTTTACCGGACATCCTGTATAAGATGATTATTTTCCAAAGATCGCAAATAGTCACGTGATACATTTTCCTGCTCCATCAGAAAAACAGAAGAAAAAATCTGCAAGACACGGATAAAACCACATAATCAAGGTCTGCATTAATCGAATCAACTTTCTCCACGCATATCATAACACGGTGTAATGCGTGTTTAAGAAAAGTGAAACGGAGCGTTCGATGCACTTTAATATCGCACCGGCCAATCGGCCATGGCTAATGACGACAAAAGCGAACGCGCACCGAATAAAAAAACGTAGCTGTTGCATCAAGTAGGTGCATAATCGTCACGGCTGTAATGCCAGTCAGACACAGCTTTAAAATATTTTTTTAAAGGGGGTATTTATTCCATTTATTACAATACTGCACCATGTAACATGAGGCAACAGGGGCTAGTGTGGATATTTGAGTTCATTCGAGTAATCGAGTCTGGTCAAACCACGCTGGCGTCGGTGCATTTCATTCATGCATTCGTTACAGGCAATTGTATTGTATGACGAGTTGGCTGATGACGGTGACATGTGACCTTGTAAGGGCCTACGCTAGAGGAAACACCATAACCATTTAGCCCATTTATCAGAAACCTACCCGCCCTGTGAACCCAACGTTGGCAAAATTCAAAAATACTCAAACATAATTTTCAAACAAGTTGGACATGAGGAACTGAGGCTAGAACACTCGGAATTTGTGCTTACGACCTCCAGACTGGGACGATAGCATCTTCTGTTTTTCTATGTATGGTAAATAAAGCCCGACTTTAACATAGTTTTCGGTCATAAATCAACAAATTAATTGAGTAGAATATAGTAATAATATAATATAATAATATCCTGGGACATTCCACACACGGTCATCTGATCCCAAACCAAGCAGTGCTTGTAGGTACTATGGAAACCAGATAACTGATATACTACATACACTACTTTTTTTGTAAATACATACTTATACAGATAATTACACTCAGACTCAGGACATACAGACATGTTCATGCACACAAATGTTTGTCCTGGATGGGAATCGAACCCACGACCTGCGGGGTGAATGGCCCGTCAAAATGAATGACGACAGATTTTCTTAACTTTTTTCAAGAACTACACCGTCATGCTTGTCTTATTTTTACCCGACTGCCCCAGAGGAGGTTAATGTTTTTCGAGAGTATGTATGTATGTATGCCTATTTCTTTGGCACGCTCTGTAGCCTAAACGGTTTGATGGATTTTAACATTATGCGGTGTCGTTAGATTCGTCTTAATTGTGAGAGTGACCGGCTATATAATATTTATATCTAAAATATATATATATATATATAATTTTATGTTTAAAAAACAATCCCCTCCCTTTTTTATATTTCCAGATGTATCTGGAAATATAAAAAAGGGAGGGGATTGCTTTTTTAGAAACAAATTGCTAACATTATTGGTATCAAATGAATATTATTAATGAGTCAATTCCAAATATATATTAATAAAACTAAAAATATTGAAATAAAAAAAAATATATATTTTAAAAAACAAAAAACCCGACTGCAAAAACACATAACTGAAAAGAGAAAAACAAGCATTATAATCTATACTGCCGTCGTAAGAAAAAAGGGCACAACTAACATTTAAAAAAAAAAATCTACAAAAAATTGAGCCTTTTTTTTCTGATTCTAAATTTAACATGTATGTAACTCAATTTTTTTTGTGCCCTTTTTGCTTATGACGGCTGTATAGAATTTTGGTATTGCAGGCGGGGACAAGCCAATGTCGGGTTTTTTGTTTTTTAAAATATTTTTTTGACTGTATTCTCGTCTCGATGAATGATGAATGACATAATGTTCAACGCTGGTATTCAGCTGCACCCTAATAGCGTAACACACTATCAATCGGAATCTGAATCATTTCGAAGCAAATTGCTAATCCACTGCTTATTATGTTGAAAAATTTGTCTGCTCGACAACGTAAATAACGCAATGAATGTTGTTGAACTGTCAAAATGAAATCGATTTGTCTTACGCAATGGTGCAGGTCAATAGGAACTAATTATAATTGCTATTATTGACCCATAGGAAAACAATTAGGAACTAACATTAAAATATCCTAGTATTCTTCTTATGCATTAGGTCAATAGACCTACAGTATTTATAAGTAATCAACATCAGTTTCACATGAAAGTCAGTGACCAAAATGGTTGTGTGTCAGTGAGTCTCTCCATGTAAAATTCTGGTATTCAGCTGAATGCAGTTAGACCGATAGCCGACTTCAACATAGTTGGGAAAAGACTAAGCAGTTGATGATCTGTGTCAGATGAAGCATTATCGGAGAGATACAAAAAATAATTAGATAACGCCTCAATAGTTCATCTTATTATCACATGGTGCTTATCTAATTAAGCGAAAAAATACAATTACCCCCAGATGTCGATGTCAAGAACGTATTGATTAATAAATGTCAAGTCATTTTAAATGAATCTCGTTCTGTCCAGATTGTGGCACGCACAGACAGATACAACTACGTTATATATATGTGTGTGTGTGTGTGTCTATGTGTGTATGTGTGTCTATGTGTGTGTGTGTGTGCAGCTCGGTTCTTTAAAATTGTAGCAATGAATCTTAAGATTAAAAAATATTGATACATTTTTAAAAATGTTCTTTTTTCCGAATAATGAAACTTTGAAACGCTGTTAAGTTCCAACAGCCCGTGAACCCTCGATATGATATCGAGGGTTCACGGGCGAGGCGATGAAACGATGTGCGAATGAAGCGATATTTTTGGAACTTTACAGGAGTGCATTTCAAAGTTTCATTATTCGGAATAAAGAACATTGTAAAAAAGTATGAATATTTTTTTACGAAAAAGTGGGCTATCGACGGTTAAGAATCAATAGTGTTTATCTCGGTTTTTTACATTTTTCACTTTTTTATGCAGGTATATTAAGACTCAATATGATTAAAACTCAGTATCGGTCAGGATGTCGCTTAATACAAATAGCCTGTGAACCCTCGATATAATATCAAATTATTAAGTTAGTTACAATTACTAAGGAAAGGGTCTTATTTTTCATAACTACACGAATACGATCTATTTCAGTTTTCGCCTCTTAGGGCCGGTTTTTTGATCCGTAGTTAACTCAACCAATGGTTAAACATAGTTAGTAATTGTTGAATTTAGACTAAATGTGAAAGGCTAAACATGAATAAGTTTACATGAATGTATTCATATTGGCTCATTCATGTTAAAAAGTAGTAAAAAAAATGGAATTTCGGCAAACACATTAGCCAAAATTCAACCATTAGTTACTATGTTTAACCATTGGTCGAGTTAACTACGGATCAAAAAACCGGCCCTTAGGACCAAGAAATCAATAAAAATAGTATCCTGGGATATTGTTCACACACGGTCATCTGTTCCCAAACTAAGCAGAGCTTGTACTATGGAAACCAGATAACTGATATACTACAAACACTACTTTTTTTTTTGTAAATTTTTGTAAACCCAGACTCGGAACAAACAGACATGTTCATGCACACAAATGTTTGTCCTGGATGGGAATCGAACCCACGACCAGCGGCATGACAGGTGGTATCTTAACCAACCATGCCATCTGGTCTGTCTAAATTATTAGATTATTTCATAATTTCCCAGTCTACTACTTTTTTTTTGTAAATTTTTGTAAACTCAGACTCAGAACAAACAGACATGTTCATGCACACAAATGTTTATCCTGGATGGGAATCGAACCCACGACCTGCGGCGTGGTAGGTGATAAAGATATCACCAACCACGCCATCTGTTCTGTTGAAAAACTGTGAAGTCGACCAGTGATATCGATGACTAAAAATATCGATGACAAGTGATAACGAAAATAAAACAACTGCAATTTCACTATACCTACCTATGAATACAACCTGGATCTAGCACTTACTATCAGAAATAGAGAAATCTTGGAACTGAACACTACACTAAACAGTACCCTAAATGCGTAACACACTATCAATTGGAATCGGTTTCATTTTGACAGTTCAACAACATTCATTGCGTTATTTACGTTGTTGAGCAGACAAATTTTGCGAACATATGAAGCAATTAATGAACAATTTGCTTCAAAATGATTCAGATTCCGATCGATAGTCTGTTACGAAATTAGGACGCAGTTTGCCAATCATAAAATGAGGAGCATTTCAAAAGGTCGTATTTCTATCATAAACAAACCTTTAGATATTAAAGTTACGATGTATAGAAAAAATATGACCATTTGAACAGAACAATAAATAAAATATAATATTATAAATATTTGTAGAAAAAATATTCCTGTTCTGTTTAAACATCTAAGAGAACATTGATGCAGAAATACATCCGTTTTTATTAGAACCCATGCCTATGGCATTAAGTCCGCCTCTGTACATTTTGTGTGCTTAAAGTATTAAATAAATAAATAAATCCAAATTTTTGGAAGTCATTATATGGGAAATACGCTCCTTTTAAAAAAGTTTTTAAGCTCATTCAATGGACTATTTTTTTAATGGGTTCAAAAAAAAAAAAATTAACAGTTCGAAAGTGAAATACGACCTTTTTAACAGACGCTCTTCAAATAATACTTGGTTTAAGTACAAAAACGATTACTTCCAATAGTTCTTAAAATTGCCTTCTAATGTTGTTATCTGTAAAGTTAGGAATGTCATTGACTCACGCGCACATGGCTTCTTCGTGAAAATACTCACTATCGAATGGAGTCATTACGCCATTTATTACTGCGATACACGGACCCCACAACATTGCGTTTTTTTCCAAAATAATATAAAGTTCAACACTATCTTGGAGTAAAACAAACCTGCTTATCAGAAAAAATACGCCGATCTGATCCTCTAATATAATATAATAATATCCTGCGACATTATTCACACACGGTTATTTGATCCCAAACGTAAGCAGAGCTTGTACTATGGAAACCAGTTAAATGATATACTACATACACTTTTTTTTTTATTTGTAAATACTCTCATATACAGGATGATTTTTAAAACATGCGACAAAATTTAAGGGGGTGTTCTACCCATCAATATGAACAACTTTTACTATGGGACCAACTAAGAATTCGCAAAAAAAAAATTACCTTCCCATGTAAAAGCACATACCCGACTGGACCATTTTGTATAAAAAGGTCGAAATTTTTTTGCGAATTCCGAGTTGGTCCCATAGTAAAAGTTGTTCATATTGATGGGTAGAACACCCCCTTAAATTTTGTCGCATGTTTTAAAAATCACCCTGTATATACCTATATATATAATTACACTCAGACTCTGGACAAACAGACATGTTTATGCACACAAATGTTTGTCCTGCATGGGAATCCTGCGGCATGATAGGTATTATAATCAAAAATAGGTATAAAAGATTTAACATATAATAATATAATTCCATTAGGGTTAGCCAGAGGTGTATCTGTAGTACACCCACATTTCGGTAAAATGACAGTCTCTCTCTCTCATCTCTCTCTCTCTCAGTCTCAGGCCTATTACATCGGACTTTATCATAAGCCTATTGCCATCGACGAGGCACAAAACCACAACTCGCTCACACGGTGCTGCTACTGAGAAATTCCTCATGGAAAAACACAATACACTGCCTGACCCGGGAATCGGACCCAGGACCTCATGCTCAGCAGTAGCGCTTTCGACCAAATCAACGAGGCAGTGAAAAAAGAAAAAACGAAAGAGAAGTGGTAAAGTAAAGATTTAAAAAATAATTTTATTGCTAAAAGATAGTAGGGCCAATACTGGATGATTTTTTTACCGTCTTGAAAAAAATTGGGTACAATAGGAGAATGGAGTAGAAGCCTATGGCATTCCTAGTTTTTTTTTGTGTTTTTCAATAGCTTAGACCCAAATTGCTCTATCAATAAACACTAAATTTGAATTAAACCAGAACAATAAAACCAGAAATTTTGAAATACCTTACAGATCGTTATAAAATATCGAAATTCAAATAAAAAAATAAAGTTTTTTTTTTTAAACTAAGTCTGGCTTCTACTCCTTCACCTTATGCCCTATTTTGTTCAAAACGGTAAAAAAAAATCACCCAGTATAATCTACAGCTTTTCATCCGGCGTATCAAAGGACCAAACAAACATCAAGAAATAAATAAAGTAATGATGTTACTTTTAGAAAGACACTCACCATAATAAAGTTCTATTCATCATTCTGCAGATCTTTGTGGCTGGTAGAAGTGTTGATATGTTCAGGGTCGTGGTAGAACATCAACATCTGTGACAAAATAAGTTTTTATTACTTACTAGCTAATTAATGCAAGGCATACGTTGCAATGCCTTTTTAATTTATTTCTTTTAGAAAGAACCTTCTCGCGCACACACAACAACTTACCAAAGTTTTATCACAATATGTTGAGCCATTGCAAATGCACGGCAATTGACTTTTATTTTAAAAAAAAATCATATGAATGGAAATAATTACGATGTGTAATTCGGAAATAATTAACGCGACCCTGCGGGCGTGCCAGTATACGTATATTTCTTCCAAAAAATTTATGATATGCATGAATATGAATTACCTAAGGAAATTAAATTGTTCAGTATTTTATTACTCGTTAGGTTCAGAGTTGCCTGAGATTAATAATAATATCTTGGTAATTTATTCACACAAGGTCATCTGATCCCAAACTAAGCAGAGCTTATACTATGGAAACTAGATAACTGATATACTACATACACTACTTTTTTTTTTTGGAAATACTTACTTATATAGATAATTACACCCAGACTCAGGACAAACAGACATGTTCGTGCACACAAATGTTTGTCCTGGATGGGAATCGAACCCACGACCAGCGGCATGACAGGTGGTATCTTAACCAACCACGCCATCTGGTCTGTCTAAATTATTAGATTATTTCATAATTTTCCAGTCTAACCCCAAGTCAACATTAATTGTTTTTTCTCAAGCATGCTTGGAAATTCGAGCATTATTTTGACTACCTTCTTCGAGATAAATCGAAAATACTGTACTGCAGGCTTAGCGCGAGGACCGTAGAGAAGCGTTTTGTCGACGGAAGAGTAGACAAAAATGACGTTACCGTGTGGACAGTACGACAGCATGCACTTTTACGAAATTCACTTTTTTACATAATTCGACTCAGAATTCTTTGTTTTTTTATAGGATTCTTATTTTTTTTTCACGCATATAAAAACTACTGCGGAGGCGAGCCCGTAGCGCCCCGGAGAAGATGCGTTTCTCAACGTGTTTTATGTGGAATTTTTCACTTTTTGTATGGAAAATATGAAAAATTATTACCTACATGTAGAGTTTTAATGGGTTATGAGTTTCATAAAGAGGCGGATAGGACACATCGTTTTCGAGATATAAGCAAAATAATTTAACAAAATGAGTTCAAGCGAAGAAAATGAGTGTGATGAAAGTTCGTTGACGCCACCTGAAATTCAAGAGGCGGCAAGAGCCGTGATAAAAAAAATTGTTGCCGCCAAAATCAAAAGAAAAATAATTGAAAACATGTTTTTTTTTTTCAATGGAAGAATGAAAGGCAATCTAAGGTCTAGGGCCAGGGCTAAGGCAAGGCTCTATGCCAAAGGCTAAGCATTGCCATACAACGTGGCTTTAATGCTAAAAAGACAGTCGGGTGGATAAAAAATGTCAAAGTTCACTACATCAAACGTAAAAAAGTAAATTAAAAACAAGAAACGACTGCGTAGAAACTGAACCAAAAAAAAGATGAAAACACAATATGGCGTCTGGTTGTCACCATATTCAATTTTGATTACTGTCATATCTTTAGTAACATTCACAAGATTAAGACAAATCAATTGACGTAAGAATCATCTAACAGCACATCGATTGACGTAAAAATCACCAAAATCGCACATCGATTGACGTAGGGATCATCAAAATCGCACATCGATTGACGTAAGAATCATAAAATTCGCACATCGATTGACGTAAGAATCATCAAAATTATACATAATATAGGCTGATAAACCATAAAACAAATCATAATAATTAATAACGCGCGTATTTCAAATCTCGTTCGTACTATACCCCCCACTTACATATCGACCGTCCCTATTAACAATGTCGGTTCTGCAGGGAGACTACTGTTTAGTTCCTACTGAACTGTGGTCTTTTTCGCAGAACTGACATTGTTAATATCATAAAGATTCTTTTTTATCGTTAGGGCATACTTTGAACTGCCCTCAGTTCGAATTTTTTTAAGTAAGAATATTTTTAAATTGTAATTCGATTTATGTAAAAAAGTGAATATTGGTAAAAATGTATATGCGACTTTGTTAAATTTGTTTTTTTTTTTTTTTTTTTTATTTGTGATGGGTTTGCTCTTGACTCTAGTCTAGGTCAGAGGTGACAGAGACAAAGTCGACGATGGAGTGAGCTTACCCAGAAGAAGCCTGTTCACTCTCACTTTGAATAGATTAGGGTTGTATACGTTCGGAAACACAGACGCAGGTAGTGAGTTCCACTCTTTGCTGTGCGCATTATAAAAGACATTTGGAAGCGCTTAGTGCGAATTGGTGGAATAGCAACCAGGTAGGGATGGTAACTGGCAAATACGGCGGATGCATTAACACCTCCCAGCCAAACTCTCTTAATTTTTGCTGAGTGGCTAAAGATGTGTGAGGTCTAGCGTTATCATGATGAAAAACCACACCCCTTCTGTTGATTAATTCCGGCCGCTTTCTCTCAACTTCTTGCTTTAATCTCATCAGTTGTTCGCAGTAGAGTTCAGAATCGATGGTCCTGCCTGGTGGTAACAGCTCATAATGAATAATGCCCTTCCAATCCCACCACACACACAGCATCACCTTGTTGCGAGTTAACCCGGATTTCGCCACAGTCTGTGAAGCCTGACCGGCCTTTGACCACGACCTTTTTCGCACGTTCTTGTCATACGTGATCCACTTTTCATCACCAGTTATCAGCTTCTTCAAAAATGGTTCGGTTTCATTACGTCGTAATAAAGAATCACAAATGAGTACACGGTTCATTAGGTTTCTATCAGTGAGCTCGTGAGGTACCCAAATGTCGAGCTTTTTGTGTACCCAGTTTTTTTCAAATGCGCCAAAACTGTTTTGTGGTCAATTTCCAGTTCTTCAGCTACGTCGTAACTACTGATATCTTGCTCCACTTTTTGAAAAATGGCATCCATTTTATCCGTAATAGGGCGACCAGAGCGACGTGCATCTTTGACATCAAAATTTCCGGATTGAAAACGCTTAAACCAAATTTGTGCTACTCTCACAGACACTACACTAGGTCCATAAACATCGCAAATTTTTTTCGCGGCTTGCGTTGCATTTTTACCTTTTTTGTAGTAAAATTTTAAAATGTATCGAATTTCTTCATTAGATTCACTCATCTTGACGGTACGAAAAACAAATGAAAATCACACATTTTCCTAATTTGAATTTGGAATTATGTTCTTTAAATTTTTTATACATACTATAATGCGAAAAGACTTTTTCCCCAACCTAATATTTGAGATTAAAATTATGATTTCTATGTTCATAATGCTATTTTGTATCGCTTCGTTGTTGTTGTGTTATTTTTCTTTCAAAAATAGTCTTAAGAATATTTCATTAAAGTACAAAATTGCATGGCGTAATTTTTACCTTACGGATTTTTTACTTAGTGCATTTGAGCTCTATTAGGTTTAAATATATTAGATTAGGCATAGTACAAAATGAATAGCCAGCCTAAGTGCATTTTCAATGTACCCGAAGGTCATGTAGAGCACGAGATCTGTCAATTTTTGTTTGTTTGTATGAACGCGCTAATCTCTGGAACTCCCAGTCGGATTTGAAAAAATATTTTTGCATTTGATAGCCCAATTCTTGAGGAAGTTTCCAACATCACGCTATGACCGTTAGGAGCCAAACAGAAAGAAAAAGCGAAGTAAATAAACGAAGTAATAGCACGGGCGGGGGAGCAAGGATATGCGGTGGGTCGGGAGAACAAAAAATTTCACGCGGACGAAATCGCGGGCAGAAGATAGTTTTAAATAAAATGTTCTACACAGATAGGTACTTTTAGTTTGAATTTCCACGCATTTTTTGAGAAAAGTACTATACAAGCCTTGGCCGTAACCAGGCATTGATGGACTCACGTATGTGTGCCTCTGCTTCGGCTCGGCCCACATTTTCACGTTCGTACACCAATGCCTCTGTTGTCGGTAGTTTTAACAGCAATGACTTCTTCTACGGCATTGGCGCTAAAATCTTATAGAGGGAAGGAAAATCTGCATTTAAATACCTATATTAAAATTAAAACTGTGCTGAAGAAAAATAATGACAACACATCACGAGTTTGTAATGACTTACCTAACTACCTACAACTTAGGTAGTCTGTATGACATAATGCATTCTTATAGGTATTGGAACTTCGCTGTCATAATGGAAAGACCCCAGAAGAGGAAAAGTATCAGCAGTCTAGACAATACACCAACAAAAGACCTACTAAACTGGTACACTATAAAGGACGCAAGCGCAGAGCAGTCTATGCAGTGGCCGCAATCTCTCCTCGTTACACTTTAACCATCTATCAATCTAACATTCCTTCTACCACAGTGTAACTATTTACAGTGGTTCATCGCCCATACATTTGACAAAACCGGCGAAATGTCAAAAATTTTGACATTTCTCAATCAATACCTTAATTACCTAGTATTTTTATTTTACCAATTGTGAATTGAACACAGTAGGAGCTGAGTCGATGTCAATCGAATGAAAATGAGCTAAAATGTGCTACGAAAATTTTAGCTCAAGGTTTAAAGGGGTGTCTAAGTTTGTATGGGAGAATTTTAACGCTATTTTTTAGGCAATTCGGGACATAAGACTTACCTCCCCGATCCTTCGCTTGCTCTGCGAAAACGCTACCGTTGAACCACTGTAAGTTGCTACACTGTGCTACCTCAAAGAGGAGGTAATTTGCAATACAGGCTCTTATCCTATTATCCGGTAGATTAGAGAGTTCGGGTGTGCACACAATTGGACAATTGTCTGGTCGTTAAAGGCACTTCTTCCTATTCGTCACCGATAGCCGGGGTCAGACGGTTATTCTAATGTCGCATGAATGATGTACTTGCAAACCAAGTGCATCAAAGTACTAAGTATGCACTTTCGAAGACACGAATTCCACTATTTAAAAGGATAAGTTATCAATATTCTGATTTGTTATTTGTACTTATGTTAAATTAACAACTGTAAAAATATATGCGTCATTTGGAAGGAATTCGGTCGGCAAACAACGCAAATTTTGTTGTAAAGCCATAGGCTATGACGTAACTCTTTATGGCCCATGGCTTTACATTTGCGTTGCAGAAGTTGGCTAAAACCACTAAGGATTTATAGGGTAGTACTAATTTGGGTTCTCGTGGAGCTCGTGGCTAAGTAATAACAGCCGGGTCAGCAAGGGTCGATCCATCAGGTTAAGCTACGCTAAACCTGGTCACCCATCTACGGACCAACCCCGGCAGGGTTGGTCCGTAGATGGGTGACCATCTTTACATACCGAGACTCCACCGTGCCTCTTTCGTGGATCTTTGGCAGTCGTTACGGGTCGTTAGAAGCCCGAAAGTCTGTCAACCAGTCTTACCAAGGGGTATCGTATTACCCAGTAACTGGGTTGTGGAAGTCAGATAGGCAGTCGCTCCATGTAAAATACTGGTATTCAGCTGCATCCGGTTAGACGGGAAGCCGACCTCAACATTTCGGGAAAAGGCTAGGCAGATTGACTAATTTGGGTTCAAAGATGTTTGCATCGCGATAGACAGTATAATAACAGCATAACTGCCATCGATTTCTTGAGGCTCCGCAGAAGGACCGAAGGAGAAAAATATCAAGAAATAATTTATCAAACATCAAGGAAAATCTGTTGTTTTTTACAGCCTGAAAAATGGTTTATAACGAGTTGAGTATAAGCGTGCGTTTCGAAACTAGAACAAGTGTATTTTAGTCGGCCATATTTCCAATATTTTATTCTACAGCTATTCTTGACTACCTACTCGGTTATAAAATTGTTGTTGAAGGTCGCGCATTTACTTGTTTCTTAGGAGAAATCCTAATAGTTATTATTCTTATACAGGGTGTCTAAGAACAGGTGTCGCCAACTTAAGGGTATGGTACAGACCATCAAACTGAGCAATTTTTCCCGGGAACCAACATCGTAAACACACGGTTTACAGGCAACACGTACATATGTAGGGTGTATGTAAATGCGAACATAATTCTGTTAACTTTTCACGCCTAAACCACAGAGCCGATGGTTACGAAAGACAGACAGGTATCCTGAGAACTGGAGGACATAGGTTACTTTCCATCCGGGATATTTGTACCTATCATCATTCTCCTGCCCTTGTCCCAATTTATTTGGGGTCGGCGCAACATGTCTTTTTCTTCCATACTTCTCTATTAGTCGTCATCTCGGTAGTCACTCCCTTTCTTGCCATATCATCTTTCATCGTCTGTCCGTTATATCGTCTTCCCTTACTCGTATAGCCCTCCACATTCATACTCAACACTTTCCTGACTCACTTTAAACAACGTATAATATTCATGCTACGATTCGATGATTTTAACCGATTCGATTTGTTAATCAATATATATGGTAACACAGCTGTCACTTATGTCAAATACAAAAAAAATATATTTATAAATCGTCATATTCGTCATACTTATTTTTGATTTTTGTTACGCACAACGTTCGTTCGTCTATAATTGCCGTTTTCTTATCTCAGCCTATATCAACTTAGAACACCCTACTTTAAAATCTTACTACGAGTAGTAACACAAAAATCCTTCTTTAGTTATTTATTAAAGTACAATCTATCCACTTTATCTGAGTGAAATGTATGGTATGATTTATATGGGTTTGCCTTGAGTTACATAAGTAGGAAGGTACCTTTAAATATTGGTGGTTATTTTGAGGTTATGTATAAATCAATTTAATATCCCCAAGTCTAATGTGTGTCTAACCATTACATATTTTGTAATACTCTATTGTAGCATTCAAATCCATATATATATTCATTCTATGATACGGTAAGCCTGTATGTGATACTGAAAATATTGGGTTGGCTAATAAGTAATGAGCGACATACAACTATTTTATTTGTATTTATTTATTAAATGAATAATTGTTAATCATTAATAATATATTCACCGTCGTTTTCTACTACCATTCGCCATCGATCTGGCAAAGAGTAAATGGCGTCCGCATCTAGAACTTCGTTGGTTTTGAATTAAAGAAGTCGTCTATGTATTGTTTCAAGTGTGGTTCATTGTCAAAGCTTTTTTCCCGTAAATTATTACTAAGTGATCGGAACAAGCTGAAATCAGTTGATGCTAAGTGTAAGGTATATGGAGGGTGGGGTATTATTTCCCAATTAAGCTTCAATAGTTTTAGCCTGGTACTCTTAGCAATATGCGGCCGGGCATTGTCGTGCAGGAAAAATATTTTGTCGTTTTGTGGACGTTTGCGATGGATGTCAAGCTTCAGTTTTTCGAGTTGATTACAATATACTGTTGCTGTAATCATAGTATTAGTAGGAAGGAATTCCCAGCTTATTACTCCATGTATATCCCACCAGACAGAAAGCATTACCTTGCGAGGATGAAGATCACCTTTTGACGTTGGTTTTTCCTGTTCTTTACATCCCAGTCCCAGCCACTGGCGCTTGCGTGTGTGATTAACATAGAGAAACCACTTTTCATCTCCAGTGACAAGATGATCTAACCAATTAAATGTGCGGCGGAAAGATAAAAGTTGTACACAAATCTCAGCTCGGTAGGTCAGCTGATCTTTACTTAATTGATGGGGTACCCAAACACTATATTTGTAAGTCTTTCCCAAACCATGCAAATGATTTTCTATGGTGCCATGAGAGCACTCGAGCTGAACAGCCAAATCGCGTGTAGTTCTTCGAGGATCTTCTTAGTTAATAGTTTTAATTTATCCATATCTCTTTCCACGGGACGCCCAGACCTTGGTTGATCGGTTAAGGAAAAATCGTTATTAAATATCGTTGGAACCAGCGCTTTGCTGTTGCTTCGGAGACTGCATCGTGACATATATTACGTGTAGCTTCTGCAGCAGAATGCCCAGATTGAAACTCATATAGTAAACAATGTCGTACGTGGGTTTTAATATCACTCATTTCTTTGTGAACTTTAACGCACTAACAGCCAAACTATCAATAACGCGCATGAGCGCGACTCGCTCTTTATATACCCTCTGCTACAGAACGTTTTCGAACCTTTCCGAAAATTCTAGAAATTATAAACTAAAACGCTCATTACTTATTAGCCAACCCGATACATGGGTTTCTGCCAATCACTTTTGTGAACATGTTTGCATGTTTACAACTAACATCTAAACTATTGTAACATACAAACATCTTCACAAACTTTCGGATTGGCAGACAGACAAGAATGTTCCATAAATACAAAATATTGACCTGACTTTGACCAGCACTGAACTACAGTTTCCATAACACTTATTATTAAACTATGAGACGATAATAATATGGATGATTCAATAATTCTCGATGTGAGCTCCGATGCCTTATCTTAATTCTAATTTTAAACTGTAAACTATTTTCTTGCCCTTCTATATTTGCCACAATCGATGAATGTTATCCGGTTATTGTTTCTGCAATGATGAATATATATATATATATATATTATTCTTAAAATTTTGCATATACGTTATCACGTGTACAAAACGGACATAGGGTACCCAACATCCCGAAAAAAAGTACTGTTCCCGAGGAAAACAACAATAACGTCATTTATGATAATAGACGGCGCCACGTGTCTTACGAGTCATGATTGAGTTATAATATTGTGGAAACTTAAGTAGTATGTATATTTTTTTTTTATTTATTTAAGTACCTACCTAATACATTTTGTGAGTCTACGTATAGTGTCGATATACCGGTTTTTCATAATACTTAATACTATAAATGCGAAAGTGAGTTTGTTTGTTTGTTACGCTTTCACGCTGAAACCGCTGAACGGATTTGGATGAAATTTGGCACATGGGTAGACTATATCCTGGATTAGGGACATATAATACTTTTGATCCCGGTAGTGCGTTCCCGTAGGATAATTTCCGACAAACACGCGGGCGAGGCCGCGGGCAAAAGCTAGTTATTATTATAAATGCGATAGTAGCTCTTTCTGCCTGTTACCTTTTCATGCCTAAACCAAAATCAAAATCAAAAGTCATTTATTTAAACTAGGCTGAGAATCAGCACTTTTCGAAAGTCAAAATTACATAAAACAGTCCCCGCCGAAACACCCGCCCTTCACCACTTTCTAGTGCTTTAGCTGAGGAGAAGAAGTGGCGCAACAAACTCCCCAGCAGCACAGCTGCCTGTTCAGTTAAAAAAAAATGATTTTATACAACACTGCGCAAAATAATATAAGTACATTACGAAACACAAAACATAAAATAAAGTATTTGCTATAACTCAGCTAGCAAACGCCAATACACCAAAAAAAAATCGAAAACTATACTCAAGCCGAAATTAAAATGCAAAACTAAAAACGTAAACAGAACTTTATATCTAAATAAAAGCCTCCTGTAATAAAGGGCGTGCCCACTAACTCGAAGTCACAAATGATAAAGTAGGACCATAGAAGTAAAATAAACAAAGAGTTAATTACTAATAACAAAACACAACCAAGGTCAGCAAGACGACCAGTCACCACAAGCAGCATCCATTCACGAGCATAACGCAAAGATCAGCCATTACCATATTTGAGGGAAGGAGGCAACCCGACCCCTGACGCTACCCAAGCAGTGACATCTAAGAGAGTATGACGAACTTGCTACCTGTTGCTCAGACAAGAAAAATATGATCAATTGTCGAGGTCACTAGCTAAGCACATCTGGCAATACCACTCATAAAAAACATTGTAATGAGCAGATTATGTCAAAGATAAATAAAAGTAAAATTAACATAAATTGACTTTTACAATCAAAGAAAAAAAAAAATTATATGAACTCGTATAACCTGTCAGAACGTAAGCCAATTCTAGAGAAAGACAATAAACATTGTCTTGAGTTAATCACAGCGACCAACTATTCTTATCATTTTAGTAGTCGTTGATAGAATAGTATGCCTTTGAACAAAGAATAGATTTTTTTTTACTTTAGCTTTAAACGCATTGAAGGGCAAATCTAGCAAAGAAGAGGGCAGCTTGTATTTGCATAAAGAAGAATAAGGGTTTTCTGGCACATTGGGCAATCAGAATCTCTTGAATTTCGACGCTTTCAATGACATTAAACGGCCATAGACGTCATAACAATAAAACTTCTATTGTGTCTCGTACAGTGTCCTTGAAAGCCTTAAGATGGTGTAAATTTAGACCAGACGAGGTTAGTAGGAAGGGCGTTGTTATTAACCATACTAATTAACACACAATACCGCACAAACCCACCTTTCAGCAATAAGGTAGCCCGGCGAAGATAACGGAAATAAAATCGATGGGTATAGGAATAGGAACCCTCTGTCTGGAATCAATCCAGAACATTCTGAACTAATCGTCGCAATTGAATACTAAACGGTATTTTTGTCATACGAGTATAAAACTGAACCAGTTATTATCTGAAAAGTTTAAGTTATTCGACTCTGAGTATACATGTTGACGATCGCAGAACACGTCACCTTGGTCCAGTGCTGCACGAAACTGGCGTACATGACGGGCCAAGTTCTCGACCATCTTTCGTCCGTTGTTTAGGTTGAAAAGTCGCACATAGAAACAGGTAAAGAGTATTTCGCTTGTAGGTCACACGAACGGCCATTATCACAAGTGGACGTCAAAACCAAAATATTTACTTATATCGAAGAGAAATGTGAATGACATTACGATTATTTTAAATATAAATAAATAACTTTCAATAATAGCATGGTTGACTAATCTATATACTGGATGAATTTTTTTTACCGTCTTGAAAAAAATAGGGTAAAATAGGTGAACAGAGTAGAAGCCTATGGCATATCTATTTATTATTTTTTTTGTTTTTTTCGATTAGACGGAAATTGCTCTATCCATAAACACTACCTACACATTTGAAGTAAACTAGAACAATAAAAACAGAAATTTTGAAAAAACTTAAGTCGTTAAAAAATACCTAAATTCAAATCATACGCACTACGCGGGGTGCGTAGTGCGTATGATTTGGTTTTAGATATATCGGCGCAACTACTCATCGTGTTCGTCTATTTAAATAATTAAAATGATAATTTGATTGTTTGAAATTAATTCACACAATAATGATTGATTATTACGATGTAAAATTAACATTACTACTTAAAACGTTAACAGAATAATTGTAATTTACATAGTTCAATACTTAACCTAAAAATGTGCACGTGCGACGATCCCTATAAATACGGCCGCACTGTAAGCGCTAAGATCCCCGACCGATCACCATGTTCGGCAAGCCGATCCCTTGGGAGACGCGAGCCAAATACCTCGGTGTGACCCTCGACCACCACCTCTCCTTCGCTGAGCACATAAAGCAGGTGCGTTCGCGCGCCGCTTTCGCTCTCGGTAGACTCCACTCCGTTTTGAATGCACGTAGCAAATTGTCACTTAGGTGCAAATTGCGCATTTATACAGCGTGCATTCGCCCCATCATGACCTATGCGGGTTCAGTGTTTGCGCACGCAAAATCTCAGCTCATTCATAGGATGCAGGCCCTCCAAAACCGTTTCCTCCGAAAGGCAACGGGAGCCCCTTGGTTCGTTCGGAACGACATCCTCCACGTAGATCTCGACATTCCCACCATCTCCCAGTTCTTGAAACGCA
Organism: Dicycla oo; assembly: GCA_948252095.1. NCBI lineage: Eukaryota > Metazoa > Arthropoda > Insecta > Lepidoptera > Noctuidae > Dicycla > Dicycla oo. Next base: position 27,560,745 of record OX411714.1, read on the forward strand.
ATTCCAAGTGTTTCTTCGACTCAGCCACCAACCATCGCAACCCTCTGGTTGTCGAGCCGGCTAGCTATGTCTCCCTCTCGTATTAGTAAGTTCCGCCGCCCTAGGCTTGTCCTCTCAGATCCCGACGACCCCATAACTCTTCTCCAGGAGAGCAGCAGGGACCGTAGGAACAAAAACAAATCGACATTCCGACCTCGCCGCCGAGGTCCCTCGCGACGACCCCGAAATAATCGTCCTCCCCCCGTCCCTTGCTCGGGTATGATGTGCCAGCTGGTGGCGTAGCTGAGCCAGTAGCTTTAAACTCCCCTGACAATAATAATTCTAATCTGATCCAGCCTGTCCCATCTTGCTGTCCTCCCCCCAGCGACGCCCTAAGCCAAGGCACGTTCCCCACAGGGGGAGCCCTTAGCGTGTAGTCGCTTAGTCTGTAAGTTTTATGCCCCTGGCTGGAGGCTTTGAGTCATCTTAAGGCAGCCACAGGATAGTCCGGTTAAGTAGTCACGACCTCTCTAGGTCAACTACGAGATGCCATTTTAACAAAAAAAAAAAGCGCTAAGATCATTCTTGTTCGAGCCGCCGGACAGTGCGGACCTCTCTGGGACGTCGTCACACTGTCAGTTGAATAAACGAAGCCTTGAAACAAGTTGTGAAGTTTTGTTTTGAAAATCAAAGATGAGCCACGAAGACGTCATCAGTGACGTCAGCTACGCTGACGTCACACTTTTTGAAAATACTATGGAGGTTCTTACTCCGTCATCAGAAGTGGGATAAGATCCACTCCCACCCCTTAACCAAACAAATGCCACCATGACCCAACATATGTCTCTTTTCTTCAAATGATGAACCCGAGTCTGATATCACCGAATGGTGTGCCATAGGTGAAGTGCTCATTCTGCAAGTGAGAAAGCAAACTTATTTGCATCTCTCTTTGTGAGCAATTCACGTCTGGTCGCTGACTCCAAGCAACCACCTACTGTACCTCATTGTGTCTCCTCGTTGCCGGAGATCGCAGTTCACATTAAAGAGGTCCGAAGAGTAGAGTTGGGCAGTCTAGACGTGAACAAGGCCAGCGGGCCTGACGGCATTCCAGCGAGAGAGTTGAGGCAGTGTGCGCCTGAACTACCTCCTGTGTTGACACGTTTGTTCCGCCTCTCTCTTGAAAAAAGAACGGTGCCGAAATCCTGGAGGCTTGCAAATGTACAACCAGTGCCCAAAAAGGGTAACCGTGCAGACCCTGCCAATTACTATCCGATCGCCATTACCTCCATTCTGTGCAAGGTTATGGAAAGGGTACTGAACAATAAGTTACTGACCTACCTTGAAGACAATGATCTCCTCAGTGACCGTCAATATGGCTTTCGCCGGGGATGGTCAACTGGCGATCTTCTTGTGTATGTCACGCACTGCTGTGGCGAAGCCATCGTGAAACACGGCGAAGCACTTGCTGTGTCGCTTGAAATCTCGAACGCCTTTGACAGGGTCTGGCACGCTGCTTTGCTTAGCAGGCTTCCTGCTTATGGCATCCGGGCTGATTTTTGTAGCTGAATATCAGATTTGCTTAGTGAACGGTCGATCAGAGTAGTCGTTGATGGCTGCTCCTCTGACCTTATGGCTATTGATGCCGGAGTTTCTCAGGGGTCTGTTCTCTATCCAACTCTTTTCCTGCTGCACATCAATGACCTGCTTCAGCCTGGTATTGTTGGGTACGCAGATGACAGTACAGTATCAGAGAAATACTTGTCCAGCGCAAGAACCAGCGGGGCCGAAGTTCGTTCTTTGAGAGAGGCCATGGTAGAGCGGACAGATTTGACCTTAAGCTTTGTCTCCCAGTAGGGTGATGATAATTAGGCCTCTTTTAACGCCACCAAAATACAGGCGTGTCTTTTTACCGCTAAAAGGAGTCGTTTCGCTCAAATTCCTAGTTTTCGGGGTGCATCTGTTCCTGTAACTGATCGGCTTGAGCTCCTAGACATGGAGTTGACATCTGGTCTCAACTTTGGCGCCACCATTGAGTACAAAGACCAAACTGCGGCTAAGAAATTGGGCATCCTACATAGGGTGAAGCGATAGTTTACGCCTGGACAGCTTTTAACTCTTTACAAAGCGCAAGTCCGATCCTGCATGGAGTATTGCAGCCACCTTTGGGATGGATCAGCAAAGTACCAACTAGCCACGCTTGACTCGGTGGAACGCAGAGCTCATTGGCGATGTAAAACTGGTGGATGCCAAGCTTCATAGCTTGGCTAATCACCGCAAGGTTGCCTGCTTGTCGGTCTTCTACAGATTGTACTTCGGAGAGTGAGCTCAAGAACTCCACGACCTCATTACGCCGGCCCCCTTCTACCATCAGACATCTAGACGCAATGCCAGTTACCATCCCTACCTAGTTGCTATTCCACCAATTCGCACTAAGCGCTTCCAAATGTCTTTTATAATGCGCACAGCAAAAGAGTGGAACTCCCTACTTGCGTCTGTGTTTCCAAGCGCATACAACCCTAGTCTCTTTAAAGTGGGAGTCAAGAGCTTCTTCTGGGTAAGCTCACTCCAGCGTTGACTCTGTCTCTGTTGCCTCCGACCTAGACTAGAGTCAAGAGCAAAAGGGTTGACCTTATAATCGCGCTGACTCACGCACTTTGTGATGATAAAATTCGTCGTGAATTAAATTAAGTTGTCATTAATTCAACTTCATTCATTCATTCATTGTCATTTCTTCAACTGGTCCGAACACTGAGAGGTTTTACACTGAAACGATGCAATGACGATCCTAGAACCTCCGAGAATCTCCGAGAACCCTTCGAGAATCTCCCGAGAACCCTTCGAGAACCTCCGAGAACCCTTCGAGAACCTCCGAGAACCCTTCGAGAACCTCCGAGAATCTCCGAGAACCCTTCGAGAACCTCTGAGAACCCTTCGAGAAACTCCGAGAACCCTTCGAGAACCTCCGAGAACCCTTCGAGAACCTCCGAGAACCCTTCGAAAACCTCCGAGAATCTAAATACCCTAATATTTTCAAACATGAAAGACAGTTGTGTGATTATGTTACAACCAACAGAAAGCAACGCAAGTTGCCTAACAGATATCCCACTCAGAGAAAATTTTTCTATGCTTACAGGTACTTACAAGTATCACAACGAGAATCAACGAGGCTGGTGCAGAGCGCGCACCGCCTGTCAGTATGGCCGTATCGGCGCAACTACTCATCGTGTTCATCTATTTAAATAATTAAAATGATAATTTGATTGTTTGAAATTAATTCACAAAATAATGATTGATTATTACTATGTAAAATTAACATTACTACTTAAAACGTTAACAGAATAATTGTAATTTACATAGTAGTTCAATACTTAACCTAAAAATGTGCACGTGCGACGATCCCTATAAATACGGCCGCACTGTAAGCGCTAAGATCTTTAGTCTGTAAGTTTTATGTCCCTGGCTGGAGGCTTTGAGTCATCTTAAGTCAGCCACAGGATAGTTAAGTAGTCTCGACCTCTCTAGGTCAACTACGAGATGCAATTTATAAAAAAAAAAAAAAAAGCGCTAAGATCATTCTTGTTCGAGCCGCCGGACAGTGCGGACCTCTCTGGGACGTCGTCACACTGTCAGTTGAATAAACGAAGCCTTGAAACAAGTTGTGAAGTTTTGTTTTGAAAATCAAAGATGAGTCACGAAGACGTCATCAGTGACGTCAGCTAGGCTGACGTCACACATTTTGAAAATACTATGGAGGTTCTTTCTCCGTCAGATATTATTAAAAAAAAAATTTAAAAAACCTAGATATGCCCATAGGCTTCTACTCCGTTCACCTATTATACCCTATTTTTTTCAAGACGGTAAAAAAGTCATCCAGTATATAACAATCAATTGTCGTGCATTAGTCTCGCAAAAACTCGAAAATGGCTCAACTGATTGTTTTTTTTTCTATAATTTTCTTTTTTTCTAATCCACCCCAGTATTGAGGCGAACAAAACCTCAATACTGGGGTGGATTAGAAAAAAGAAAATTAGAAAAAACCCAAAGGAACAGCCGAAAAATCCAAATTTTTGACAGGACAACGTCTGACGGGAAAATACAGAGATAATCAAGTAAACAATGCTCTCCCTCTTGGTCTGGTTATATGTTCGTTTGTTACATGTGCTACGTCTTAGCACGTCCTAGGCATCGGCCGTTGATGGTCATAGCATCGCATAACATTCTGACTCTACCGTCTTCCTATAATGAACGCCATTAATACGTACTCAAAGTACGAGCTAATTAATACGTCGCAAATTACACACATATTATTCTCGTATGCATTACAACAATACTGTTCGTTCATTTGCTACAAAGACCACAGCTTGAGCTCAGATAATGATCATCTTTAGTCGAACTAGCTCTTTGTGAATGAAACAGTCCATTGACTTAGGTATATTATTACTGGATACAGAGCTGGATAGGAGTCGCTGATAATGAATGTATTCATTTACCACATTCTATATTATGTTCAGAATTAATTACAGATTTATAAATATTATTCATTCTATTATATTATATTTGTTTTCATTGTGAATACATATAATGAGATATTTTGTAGTCAGAAACGAAGTTATTCTGAAAAGAACCAGAGTTACCGCTTGCAGAGTAAGCAGCTGCCATATTTGTGAAGGACCGATTGCCGGCGGAGCTGAGATAGATGGACCGACAACCTCAAAAAGGTGACTGAGACAGACTGAAAGGCGGAGGATAGGGTGTTGGGGCACAGCATGGGAGGGGCAGTCCAGCAGTGGACTACGATACGCTGGTTTTGTAGTATGTTTTCAAAGTATTTTTGTATTTTGATATAATATATAATATATTTAATAAGCTTGTATTGCTAATATATTTAGGAATAGGGATCAAGTTCATGATTAACTACAGACATCAGATTGATCATTTAGATTGATTAAATAAAATGTTTTCGTATGTGTATATCGACGAAGTACTCTCTGCTTTTGCAATAATAAAGACTTTAGGAGTTAGTTAATCCTGACATAAAAATATAATAAAAATAGTTTTTATTGCGTAAAATAAACAATTAGTAGTCTGTATTTCCGTCGTTGCCCCGTTGGCCGCCCATGTGCGTTGTAACAGGTGAAAAAGATTTACTGGTGTGTATGTCGCAGGCAGATTCGTCTGATTCGTCATTATACATACGGGGCGTCGTCGTCCGGTTAAGAGGATTGTGAAGCTGTAAATTTTCATACAAAAAGAGATAACGGTTTTCTCCCCGTAAACATAGTCTAATTTTCATAATTTTTGGAAATGTTGTTGGTATAATGAAAAACTAGGTCCGCACGTTTTTATTATAAAGAAATATTGTATATAATATAAGTTATTAGCATCTCAATATCTATATTTTTGACATAAAAACATCCTCGAGCATTTTTTTTTTTTTTTTTTTTATTAAATTAAATTGAAATACTAAAAACGAAAAACGTACAGACCTAGATTAAAATGTACTGAATGTAATGAGATTAAAATTGTCTCATTTCTTAAAGGTTTAGGGGAGTAAAAACGTTATCGCCCGAAACAATATTTATGTAAATAATTGTATGAAATGTAGGCAATTGGGCTTATAATAGGCTTCACAATCCTCTTAAATACGCTCGCAGATATGAAATATGCCGAAGGCAAATTGGCAATTCGTTCAATTGTTATTATTTTGACATTGATTGTTATTGTAGGTACGGCTGGAAGTGTGAGCAACCACGCGCGAGCCGAATTGGTCGCAGTAACTAGCCAGGGCACCCCGACCTAATGGGTTAGATTAGGTAAGAACTGTGCCCAACCGCGTGCGAGCCGAGAAGCGAAGCGAGCGGTGACGCGGCAGCGGCCGGCGAGCACTACTTCCAGCTAGGCGGTTAACTAAACGGCTAATTAAACCAGTTGGCTGACAAGGTCATTAAATAATACAAATTCTACGGGATATGACGAAGTAACCATCAAAATAATTAAATTAAGCGCGAAAATTATAGCATCCCCACTTAGCTACTTAATAAACCTCTCATTTGAAGAAGGTGTTTTTCCGTCGACATTAAAGGAGTCTATAATTAAACCATTATTCAAAAAGGGGAACTGTTCTGATATGGGTAATTATAGGCCCATTACGCTGATCCCAATCTTTTCAAAAATTTTTGAAAAAGCAATGCATGACAAAATAAATAGCTTTGTAACTAAACACAATCTAATTGCAGAGAGTAAGTTTGGTTTCAGAAAAAATTGATCAACAACTCTAGCCTGTTTTTCATTAATAAAACTAATTACCGAAGCTCTGGATAAAAAGATGTCTGCTTTATCGGTATTCTTAGATATGAGCAAGGCATTTTTGTCTCACATGAGCGACTACTCTACAAAGTAGAGAGATATGGAATAAGAGGCAAGGCTTAAAAGCTATTTGTCTGATCGCCAACAGAGAACTGTTATTTCTAAAATAGAAGAAAACACTAGGACGACGTATAGCTCAGAATTAAAAATTAATAAATCTGGCGTTCCACAGGGAAGCGTACTGGGCCCGCCACTATTTATATTCAAATCTGGCGATTGAACTGACCATGGTAGGACGTTGACATTAGCTGCAGCAAGTGTGTTAGCAATGACTCTGGCAGTGTGTGGACGTGCATTATCATGAATAAACAGACATGAAGCACCAATTTGGGTCCGCAAAGGAATGAGAATTTTAGCGCATTTTGATGGCCTGTCTGTGCATTGAGATGGCCTCTGATCAAAATCAGTTCGATTCTTCCACCGATACAAATACCCGCCCATATCATGATTGTTCGCGGCTAACTAATAAAAGCCACACAGGTCGATCCATCAGGTTAAGCTACGCTTGCCGGGGTTTGTCCGTGGATGGGTGACTATCTTTACATACCGAGACTCTTCCGTGCCTCGGAAAGCACGTTAAACCCTTGGTCCCGGCTGTCATTCGTGGATCTTTGACAGTCGTTACGGCTAGTCAGAAGCCCAAAATTCTAACAACCAGTCTTACCAAAGGTTATCGTATTACCCAGTGAGTTGTGAAGGACAGATAGGCAGTCACTCCACGTAAAATACTGGTATTCAGCTGCAACCGGTTAGACTGGAAGCCGACCCCAACATAGTTGGGAAAAGGCTAGGCAGATAAAGATTGTTCCACCACTGTATGAATGGACTTCCTAGCATGATTTTAAGCGTTCTTAGCGTCCAGGGTCCTCCATTACCGTGAACGTTTAATATCTGGCCTCATACCAAATCGAGAGTCGTCAGAGAAACACACAAAACGCCACACTTCTTCAGCCCAATTTCTGTGTTCACGAGCCCATAGTGTTTAAACAGGCTCTGCGATTGCAGGGCTCAATAGGTAATACACGCAGCGGCCTTCGGGACCGGCGATTGACTTCATGCAAGCGATTTCTTACGTTTTGATCGCTTATTAACATTCCCGAAGAGCTATGACGCCTCGTAACCAACATCGTCGCGGTCATTGTACGATTTCGTCGAGCATTAATTTGTATGTAACGATCTTGACCTGCATGTGATGATGCGAGCTCGTCCTCTATATCGCTCTGCTACTTTGCCAGGTCCGAAGTCAAGTTATGCGTAACGCCCAGAGCGATTGCCACAGCACGTTGCCGAGAACCAGCTTCCAACATTCCCGCGGCTATTGTAAGCCCGGAAATTGGTAGTTGCAGATATTTGTAGGTAAACCTAAGATATTTTGGTTTATTATGTCAGACTACACTTAATCGTGCCTAAGTAAAAATTAGGTATAAGCTGAAAGGAAGAAATCAATTAAACAAATACCAGTGGGAGGTTCACGCGCGACAATAAGTTGTTCAGACAAGATTTTTTTCATAATGTATTACCGCCTACGATGGAGGACTTTCGAATCGCAACGGCAATTATTAATTGTTTTCACGTGCCAGTACAAAACAGTAACCATACTAAAGCATTTATGGTAAAAATCGACGAAAGAAGAGGCATGGAGAATCTCCTTTCATACTACGTCATAAGACGAAGCTTGAACACAAGACGGCCAGCTTTCCAGAATCTGAATATCTTCTTGGTTTTGAAGATTTCCCAAGACTCGGTGCAAGAATTAATAGTGTTTGCGTTAGGGTCGTACCAATTAAAACTGGCAAACAGCTACTATAGTGAACCCGTCCGTGACAGTGGTGTGTATACATAGAAACTAAAGGCACATTGTCGAAGAGCTCAATCGTACCTATAGGCATAACGGGAGATAATGTGGCTTTTGAGGAGAACGCATAAAGTCAAGAAGACATACGCGATCAGAATTCAGAAGCAGGCTTAAGAGCAATACAACACTATTACTGCTCATGTAAGGCTGGCAGACGAACACTAGGTTGTTGTGCCCACATAATGGTAATTGTGTGATACCTATCTTATGCAAAATATTTGGATAACTTTCATAGACCAGCTCATTTTTTGGATTCAATCATAGTCGAGTATTAATTACTAATTGAGATGTAGTAGTTGTATCAAAGCTGACAAAAGAAGTACGTATTACACAATAAAAAATGAACTTCATTGTGTAGAAAATGTTACAATACCTTAGGTAACTTTTCTTTCCCGGAGCCGTTTTCAATGAAACACTGCAAAATTAAACTTTTTTTTTTATTTGAAATGGGTTGCTCTTGACTTTAGTCTAGGTCAGAGGTGACACAAAGTCTACGATAGAGTGAGCTTGAACAAGCCTTCACCTTCAAGAAGCCATTCACTCTAACTTTGAAGAGATTCAGGTTGTATGGGTTCGGGAACACAGATGCAGGTAGTGAGTTCCACTCTTTTGCTGTGCACATTATGAATAATGTTTGGAAGCGCTTAGTGCGAATTGGTGGAATGGCAAATAGATATGGATGGTAACTTGCAATGCGTCTAGATTCTCGATGGTAGAAGGGGGCCGGTGGAATGAGATTGTGGAGTTCCTGAGCACAATCACCTAAGTACAGTCAATAGAAGACCGATGAGCAGGCAACCTTGCAACGATGACCCAAGCTGTGAAGCTTGGCATCCACCAGTTTTACGTTGCCAATGAGTCTCTTAACTTAAACTGCACATATTGCACATCAAAAACAAACATATACTATCTTTGGCCACTCATGGGACAGGCCCATACATTTTTGCCCATTCTCCTTTACTAAAAAATATCCATAGGAGTTACAAAAAATATAATAAAAGACCTGACTTTTAGTAACTAGCGATAACATGCCTGATCCCTAGACACTTTTCGGCTGCCCCATTTCAAAACCTAGTAAGGACTTAAAACGAAATTTTACAGGAGCGCGCAAAAACGGAAAGTGGTCACGGGGCAGTGAATGGGACTTACTAGGTTTCGATGCTGAAATATATCTGCTTATTTGTGAGCTTTTAACGCTGTGTTTTTGTATTTGGTCCCTACCAAATACAAAAACTTACTAGGTTAGCAAGAAAGTGCAATAAAACAATTTTTGTAAAAAGTGTCTCTTACTAGGTTTTGAAATGGGGCAGCCGTTTTGATGTGTGTATTTTGATCCCAACATTAAACATGTAAGTATTAATTTGTTTATCAATTTTCCTATGCTACCAACCAACCAGTACCCCACTGTACTGGGAAAATTAAGATGTAATGGCAAAGCGACTCATACAATGATATCACACACAATCAGTTAATACAGTTACAATATAATTTTATTTAAAAAACTACCCATTCTAACATAGAAATGACACGACCTTTTAATAAAATTTACTAAATAAAACAAGACAGTTGAATGAACAATAATAAAACAAAACAGTTGAATGAACCCATTGAACAATAGACTTGTTTGTTAATTCCCAAGAGTAACTGTGCATTTATACTACCCAACAATTATCAAAAACATAGAATATTAATGAAGTACCTAAAATTAACCTGAAGAAAACACATTACAATGATTTCAGTTTTAATATTTTTTCAAGGTGATTCTGTTGCCTCTCCATTCAGCAACGTACATCTAGTGTAGCGTTAGACTGACGTGCAGTTAACCATAATCTAATTAATTTCATATTTAATTGAAGCAATTGGACTTGTGGCTAAGTAATAATAGCCGCAGGGATCGATAGATCAGGTTAAACTACACTTGCCACGGCGTGACCAGCTTTACATACCAAGACCTCTCTGTGCATCGGAAAGCATGTTAAGCCGTTGGTCCCGGCTGTCATTCGTGGATCTTAGACAGTCATTACGGGTCATCAAAAGCCCGAAAGTCTGACAAGCAGTCTTACCAAGGGGTAATGCCAGTATCTTGGTTGTGGAGGTCAGATAGGCAGTTGCTCCATGCAAAATACTGGTATTCAGCTGCATCTGGTTAGACTGGAAGCCGACCCCAACATAGTGGGGAAAAGGCTAGACAGATGTGCCTAATAACAGGTGCTATGTAGGTATCATAAGTTATGGTTGTGCTTTGTAAGATTTTAAGGCAATATAAGGGAGGAGGACACTAGAATTCTCTTAGAAAAGGTCATGACAACCTAAATTTTCAAAAACTGTTCCATAAAGTACAGGTCAGTAATTGTTTCAGGCTAAACAATATTCAACACTGATAAGAAAATATATGACCAAGTAGAACGAAAAAAACCTTTGTACAGATTTTCTGATAGAAGCTATACAGTAACACAACATCACGCCTGTATTTCCCCGACTGTTAAGGCAGAGGTATACCTACCTACCTGTAGTACACCCATATTTCGCATGTAATAAGGAGCGAGTAACATACAATGGTCCAATTGAAGGACTAAGTGCGGCAACCTAAACCCCCATGCGGCGAGTAGTAAAGAATATTAGGATAACACAGGCTATATTAGGATATTAAATGACTTATATACTAACGGTAATTCCAGCATGACATGCCGATGGATTGTGGGCGTTTCTGTTAGAAAACTTTTTACGCATTCTAGACAATTATGTACAATCTATGCTTACTTAAGCTCTACAAACTACATGGAACAAAACCGTCCCAAACACTAGGAAAATTCTTAATAATTTGTCTAATTGTCACCTATTTTAGCAGCAAAAGGAGCAAAATTATAGTGTTATAGTCTCATCAAACTTACCCATAAACTGTGTCCCAGAACCAACCGCAGTTACGCTTTTGGCACCCTTTGTATCCGAGGTATTCATTGTTCTACATTGACTACATTCTAGTAATAAATTAATTACATTTTACTTCCTAAAAATCTACAAAAACAAACCAAAACAAAACCAATAACTCGCGTCTCGAACGGAGATGACATAAAATGACATTGACAGAAGCCAGCTGATGAGCTGAGTTGTATTATTCAAAGTTGTCAGTTTTCAGATAAAAAGGTGTCATTTCATACAGCCTCTCACATAAATCTTTCCTGTTTCTAGCAAAAATCTATAATCACGTTCCACCTGAAATCAGAGCATTTTGAGAAGATATTGATTATGATGAGCTCGTGACTAAGTAGGGTCCGTAACTTAAGTTCGAGAGTCATATGTTCGATTAATGGAAAGTCGACTGAACGATTGTTCGAATGGAATTTATTGCGAAACAACCTTATATCGCCAAACGCTACTTCGACTGAACGATTCATCGAATATTTATGAATCGATGGACTGTTCTTTCGAATGAGGTTTAGTTATTATATAGGTAGTTTAATAACAGAAATAACATTTAAAAAAAAGGAATTTTCGGCACATACTACTTGATACATAATCGAGGAAATCAAACACTTCAAAGATATCGTACGTTCTTCCCGTAGATTTAGAATCATGAAATTTGATGAAAAGGAAGATAATAAAGCACAAATGAAGGGAAAATTGTTTATTATAAAAAAAACCATTTACGTTACGATTTTCGCACAAAATTAAGGTAAGTAATCCAAATTTTTTTCGGTACCTAGATTAGGGTTCTTTAACGCCTGAGAACTCCACTAATAATCCAAACATTAAATATAAATAATAATCACTAAGTAATCATCAAATTTAAAAATTTAAACGTTTTATTTTTTAAAGTGGCAAATGTAAGCCATCGAGCTCATGAAGTCAAGCCCGTCCATGTCTTCCTTTTGATTTAAAAGGTTTTTCAGTTTTTCTTCTTTCCTAACCTGTTTCTACTTTTTGGTAGGAGAAACTGACTCATCTTGCCAGGCTTCGACTGAATTTTGGGAATTAGGCGTGTTTAATTCCAAACGATCATGGATAGACCATGTTTCAGGTGGGAACAAAGGTGGAATTCTTTGAATCGACACATTTAAGGAAATCGAAGTACCTACTAGTGTCAGTTTTAAGGCCTATTCAAACCTAAGCGGTATTCGCTGCCGCTATGGGTAGAGGTACATACCGCGCGGGTTTCGCTTAGATATTTAGTATTATGTTTCGCGGGAAAAGCGGTACAGATGAATGAACAGTAATATTACCGCATACCCACTCGGTTTTCTCTACCGCAGACGGTAGCGAATACCGCTTAGGTTTGAATAGGCCTTAAGTAATATTCTTAAAAGTGCCAGTACATAATATTTAGAAAACCAAGAAACAATTGAACTGACTTCCTTCGATAGCACTTCTTTTTTTTGAAGCAAAAGAAATGTGTCGCGAATTTCCTCTGGCTTTAAGTACGCCAAAGCAGGTATATGTCTCATTTTGATGAATCCCACACACATACTTACACTTATCTTTTTAATTAAATACTCAACATTTTGTGTTTATTTTTATTTTCTTCTCTTTTCACAATACAAACAGATAATTATAATTATACATATAGGTACAACATCAATCACGTGAACACGTTCCGCTCAGGAGCTATGTAAAATTGTAATAGATTAATAACTGCGAGGGCCCTGGTACCCTTAACACAAGTTAAATCTTAATTTGGGTACCAGAGTTCAACAAGTCTAGTATTTAAATCGTAGATAGAGAATGAACTAGTTCATTCTCTATCTACGATTTAAATGGTCTTCTTATTGTCAAATTACACGTCATACATAAAGAGATATCTAGCTTTTTTTTTATCATCAACCTATTTTTTTTATTCAAAATTTCAATCAAACAGCCATATTTTGAGAGCGCGTGAAAATTTTCGCCTATATCCATACGGTATTTGACAACAAACTTGCTTTCCCAATCAAATTTTACGCATGTGTAAGAAAAAATCAAGACAAAATGGTTCGCGCACACAACACCAAAATAATAAATAAAATGTATTCACAATTTTGCCACTTGTAAATTTTGAACAGCTGCACGATCTCGAAGCTTTAAAATGTTCCCCGGCTGTAAATTGAGCTGAATAATAGGTAACCCGCAACTAATAGATCAGCCATGAGCTGCATAATACGTAACGCCTACTCTAATAATCAGCCAATGTTCAGCTCTTGGGGTGACTGTTACCCTTATTAATGCTAATATAATGCTAGTACAGTGCAATAAGTTACCTACTAACAGTTATTCAGCTCACAGCTGTTTAATTTGTGCCCGAATCATAGTTATATTAGATGAAACAGCGCTGCTAACGCTCTTATTCAGCAGGCTTATACAGCTCACGATTCAATGGTGGACAGTTATTCAGCTGATATACAGCACATTTAGTAGCAGAACTACACGCTTCCGGAATTTTCTGGATGGTTAAGTGTCGTGTTGCAGCATTCTAGATCATTCCCGTAAATGCTAAAATGTTATCGAATTGTGTCCTCGAATTTGATGGAGCTTACACTCGTCATATTAATAGACGTTTACAAGCGCTACGTGGCAGTTCAATTTGGAATGCGAAATAGTGATTTACAGTTAAAGTTTCTGATTACTGTATTTGTGATTATATTAAATATAGTGTGTTTTTGGTGTAAATTGGTATAAACTTATTTATCCCGAACCCCATGCAGCTCGTAACATTTGGTGTCACAAGTGAGATAAATTATACCAGTTTCACTGAAGGACGATACGGACGGTATCCGTACCAGGAGTCAACGCCAGCAGGAGGTGCATCAAAGGCGGTTTGAAGATTCTCCGATACAGACACCTGGAGGTAATCAGCCAACGACCGAGCCAGTTTCCGAAGTACCTGGAGTTCCTACAGCATCAGCAGCCATGGATCTTTCTGCACTGATGGAGATGCTGCAGGAGCAGGCCCGCCGACTGGAAGAACAGGCCCGCCGGCTGAAGAAATAACTTCAGCGTGACAAAGAGGAACAGGCCCGCCGACAGGAGGAACAGGCCCACCGGCTGGAGGAACAGCTTCAACGTGACAAAGAGTAACAGGCCCGCCGACTGGAGGAACAGCTTCAGCGTGACAAAGAGGAGCAGACCCACCGCCAGGAAGAGCAGATCCTCCTCATAAGATTTACAAGCGACATTTATCAAGGACATCACAGCCGTGAATGAGACGGTTCAGCTGAATGAGAGTCGTATCTCCGAGGCTGAAATCCAGATCGCTGCGCCGGCACTGCGGCTTCAGTAGTTGCTGCACCTTCGGTCCACGGGTTTAAAGTGCCACCCTTCGACGGAACATCTTCCTGGTCGGTATACAAAATCCAGTTTGAAGCTGTCATGGAAGCAAATGGGTGGACAAAAGGGCAGGCCATGGCCGCACTTACTTTGGGCCTTCGCGACTAGGCCTTAACCATATTGGCGGCTCTCGGCAAGAATGTGACCTACGAGCAGCTGCTTGAGGCGTTAGAATCCAAATACGGTGACGCACACCTGGAACACGTATGTCGTGCCCAGTTGAATGATCGTGTGCAACGCATTGTTGAACACCTGCAGCAGTGGGCCTTAGAAATAGAAAAGCTGGTTCGAAAGCCGTACCAGTCTGCGCCTGCGCTTATCGAAGGGATTCTGATTCAAGCATTCGTCGATAGTATACGGGACCTGGAAGTTAGAGCTGCTATTAGACTTGGGCACCATGAGACGCTCATAGATGTCTTGGCCTATGCGTTGGAGGTGGAGGCAGTGAGGCATGATCATCGAGCACACCGCCTCAGGGAGGTTGTGGCATCACCTGTACGTGACTGTTTTAGGTACAGCCCTAAATACTACACCTGTGGGGAATAGGGCCACCTCCGGTCGAGTTGCCCGAAGCGAAGCATTGCCTGCGAAGATCACAAGCCAGTAAAGATGGGCGGCTGATGTCGCCGCCCAGCAGCAGGGAACGAGTGGCGGCAGCACGCCAGAACTGCGGGGCGGGTGCTGGCTGGTAAAAGAGCCCCAAAAATTTCGATCTCACAAGCTCATGATGGGAACAGCCTGATCATCAAAGGTGAAGTGAACGGAAGACCATGTAAGCTGACATTGGATACTGGAGCTTCGCACGGTTGTCAGTTCCCAACTAGCGAATCGTTTTCTTGGGGACTTCTTCGCTAAGCATGACCGTGTAAACTTAGTAACAGCTACCGGTCAGTACATACCCATCCGAGGTGGAGTTAAAACTGGGTAACACAATTTACCGCCATAGGTAAGGTCATCATGGCTGACTAGTATACGACTGCATCCTAGGTTTGGACATCATGCGACAGCACCGTGTTGTGAGATCGACGTGAATCAAGGAGTCTTGAAATGTGGCTCTGAAGAAGTATTCATGGAATCGGGGGAAGTGTACTGCTTGTTCTTCCTCTCCGGTCAGAAACAATAGTTCCAGTTAGTATTCCACAGAATTCTGGACAGAAAAATCGATGTATTCTCATTGAATGACTGGACGAAAACCTTCCATGGATGATGGTGCGGACCTGTTCTGTGGTGCGGACCTTGATAACGTTGCAGCCGTACGCATACTGAACCCTAGTGAAAAGGAACAAGTAATCAAGAAGTGTACGTTGATGGGTACCTGTGAGGAAGTAGCTTGGATGCGTAAATGCCACGATCAGTCTTCTCAGAATAACGTCCAAAGTGCAAGATTTAATACGTCAAATCTTTGGGAAGACTGTTGAAGAAGAAATTGAGAAGGCCAAGGAGATGCTACTTCAGTACGCCGACATTTTCTCCTCAAATGATGCTGACATAGGGAAGACTGGATTGGTTCAGCACAGAATGAATACGGGAAATGAGTTACCAATTCGTCAGCGACCAAGAAGACTACCAGTAGCAAGAGAAAAGGAAGTGGATACTATTGAAGGAAGGGTAAAGGATAGAGTTATAGAGCCTTCATCTAGTAAATAGTGTTCTCCTGTGGTCCTGGTGAAAAGGATGGCAGCATGCAGTTTTGTGTGGACTATCATCGACTGAATGACATTACACAGAAAGACAGCTATCAGAGCAGAGCTAAGTCTGTTAGTTTTTATCAGATAAAACACAAAAACCATGATTATTGTGCATTTAAATTATTATATTGTAATACAATACAAATATTGTCATGATTCCTTAATTTTATTGAGGTAGGTAGCTCAAATGAGGCAGCTTTATGACAAACATCACAATAATTCTTTTTAAAATAATATTAATTACATTAAGTAACAAAACAGATCTTTATAAACATAACAGATTCATACACCTATTTCAAAGGTCGCTTAAGTGCTTTCCTCTCTTTATTTAATTTATAAGCAGCAGACATCTTTTGCAAATTATCCTTGTGCACTTTATCATGGTCCACTATTCTTTTAGGGTAGTCCTGCCCAATGATGCATCCTGCTGTAGTCTGAACATTTTTAGGCGCCTTCCAAGGCTCATAAATAAAGGCAGTAGGATATTTCTTCAATTCTGGAACATACTTTCTTATGTATAAACCTTCTTTGTCTGTCTTCTTGCCAAAAGCTACAGGACTATAGACCCTAAAGAATTTATAAAAGAAAGCAGAAGCTGAGAGCCACATCCAGTTGCCGGCATTCAGAGACCAATCATAGTCTAGCAAGTAGTCCTCGAAAACTTTGGCTCCTTCTTCCCAGGATATCCATAAGTCTCCTCTTGTAAGGAAACAAGCAACCATGTGCCGAGCCAAGTGATGTATCCAACCTTCTTGTTTAAGCTGACGCATAATTGCATCAACAAATGGATATCCTGTCCTTCCTTCTGCCCAGGCTTTCAAGTGTTCTTCGTTTTTACCCCAAGGAATTTGAGTACAAACAGAATTACCAACCATCTTATCAAAGTTTTCTGTGCCTGCTCCTGCTGTGTAGTAGAATTCTCTCCACATTAACTGCCCTAGTAAAGACACTGGCGGCTCCGAGTGAGCCATACCACTTAAGGCTTCCTTCAGCTTGTGGTAAAATAGTTTTGCTGATAAACATCCATGACTGATGTAAGGACTCAAAACAGTAGTACTTGGTTCTAAGCTGTTAGGAGAAGAATTTGGCTTCTCGAACTTGCACACCCATTGCCTACGATCCATATACATATTCAGTCTCCTTAGACCCTCAGTTTCACCTCCTGGGTACTTCAAAGGATCTAATCCTGATTCATCAAACTCCAGCTCGTCAAGACTTGGAACATCGTACTTCTTAGAAGCTGCATCCGTTGGTTTACAGTGATCAGATATCTCTTTAGTAATCTCAATACATTGTTTTACTTGCACATCTTGTACTAGTGAAAGAAACTTCTGGTAAGTCAGAGGAACACTGTTGTTGTTCTTTTTCAACACACTGTGAACATCATAGACCGTGTGCTGAACCCTCCGGACAATGAAGACGTCTTTCTTCTCTGCAATGTCATCAATTACTTCATCTTGTTTGACATAGATTGGGTCAATATCAACTTGGCATGTCAAGTACTTCACTTGCCATTTATCAAATAGTTTAGGCAACTCTTCAACAGCATTTCCTCTTATAATGTAAAGGCGAGTATTTAGTTTTTTTAGATTTACATCCAGATCTTGTAGGCTTTGTACTAAAAACCTTAGTCTGTTAACTCCAACTTTATTTTTAATATCCGGTTCTATGAAGTAGACTGGCCTTAAATGGTGTTTACGGTTTTCAGCCTAAAACAAACAATAACAATAAAACGGTTATACTATTCGGACCTAGCATCTACTAGCGTGGTTTTGAAAACCTAGCACTTTTAGTAAATAGCCAGAAAGCTCATGAAATCAATAAATTAATAAGATAATCAAAAGGTGCGTGTGGTACCTTTCATAAAACCTGCATTATGAAAACTTACTTCGTTTATAGCATTACGTAGAGCAAGGTTATCGTGAATTCGAAGGTCTAACCGGAACCAATGAATAACAGATGGAACTTTAGACATATTCGCTATTTCTGAAAAACATAAAATAACAACCCCAAACAAAACGAAACGCGAGCATTCGCGCAAAATTTTGACAAACTCAAAAATGACAATGACGTTTTGGGTTTTTTTATGGTTCAGTTGAGTGAGGGTGTAGTACAGTGGTTTTGTTGGTCGTTGTGATGAAGTTGTATTGTTTTGAGGTTAGACATCTGTAGAAATATCCCTACAGTCATGAGTCATGCATGACACATGATACTAAAACATCCATGTATTGTATGTACTTACTCAACAAACTTCATTGAAAAAGACAAAAACAGTAGAAAATTTAAATTTCTGAACGTTTGCTTGTTGACAGTTGGATGACCTTGTTTGACATTTGACATACAGTTGTCATGGCAACAAAAAGCCACAACATGGTTGGATAAAATTGATATTTTACTACTTGTTGTAATCTTCCCTGCATTTCATTGGGTCTAGTGTTTAATTATTGATTTAAGAACCAATCACAATGCTTTGGGTTTATTTGTGAGTGTCAGTGGAAAATGAAAACGTACTGTTTATTTAGATAAAAGTAAACATTAGATTAATTAAACATTGAAATGAGAAATTAGTTCATTATGACAGGCTGTTCGAAAATTATATGTATAATCATGAGTGTATAGTGAAAGCTAGTTAATCGGCAAAGCGATGATGAAACATGCCAAAAACTATCGAGTTGACAGTGGAAATAGATGTACAGAGGGTAAGTTACTTGCTTTCTTGAACTTTCTTCATAACTACTAAAAGTGCAACTCCAATAAGATCACCTAATTTATCATACTATGTTTTGCCTGTACTGTTACTTAACTTTTACACCATTGTCAATTTGACATAGCTCTAAGTACATAAACTCCTGCAACATGTTTTGTTCATAGATATCTATAATTCTTCTGTAACGCTGTATGTCACTGAACTGCTCCTAAAAGGCTGGACCGGTTTTGATAAAAAAAAATGTCTGTTTGAATGGATCCCTGAATGGTTTAGAATATTAACAATGGGACCTGGTAGAAGGTGCTGCGATAGAGTTCTAGAAAACAAAAACAGGACAACTTCTGTCTGGTAAGCTAGTACTTAACATAATATTTTATGCATCAGGTATCATGTCCAGGAGTGTGGTTATGTCAAGATGGCCGTGTCTCCCTCACCGTGTTTGCACTCGGCACTAGCTACCAGACTTGCTTGCTGCCACCCACTTTCCCTCTCATGTTCAAAGATGTGTTCTACTTCCGGAAAAGATTTCAGGAGTCTTGTGCATTGAATAACATTTGCTGTTTGTTGAGTAAGTATTTTAAACACTATTTCAATTGGATTTAAACTACCTTCACATTTACTGATAGGTACTTACATATGAAATAACTTCCATAATTCATTCTTTGAAAGTCGGAAACAGTTTGTTGAAGTGGGGGATTACTGACCCATCCAAACCCAGTGTGAGTTTGGTGCTTCTTATCAGACCATGGCCTACTTGCTGGAGTGTCCTAAGTGCCCATTCACCTGCACCTTGGATGTCCTAAAGAATGACACTGTGCTGCGAAAAATATGGCCACTTACTAATCAATATAAAAACATGAAGAAAAGTACTATCCACATATAAGAAACAGTCTTTGAAAGAGGGTAGAAAAATGTCTCGTATAGCCCTGAAATTATGGCTTTTGTATATTTAACTATTACCTACATTGTAGCTCCATCGTTAGGTAAGTCCTTGCTAAACTTATTAGAAACATGGATGTGGACGGTATGCTCTTGCAGCAACACATGCAACTAACCATTACAACCACAAAATATTTCAATTGCAGAAGAAGAAACAATATACTGTGAACTGGTGCAATGGTGCGATGGCTGCACGTCTAGTGAATGTGGGATTCTTGCCCAGTACCTTGGTGCACTCAATGATGTGCTCTTTCCACCCAACATGTGCTCGAATGATGGAGTAGATCTGCTCATGAGGAGGTCTAAAGAGTTCCCTGTAATAATTTTTAGTCAATTTTTTTACTTTGCTTTTTAGTGATCCGTACCCAAAGGTTAAAACGGGACCCTATTACTCAGACTCCGCTGTCCGTCTGTCACCAGGCTGTATCTCATGAACCGTGATAGTTAGACAGTTGACATTTTCACAGATGATGTATTGCCAGCTGGTGTGGTTGGTTAAGATACCACCTATCATACCGCAGGTTGTGGGTTCGATTCCCATCCAGGACAAACATTTGTGTGCATGAACATGTCTGTTTGTTCTGAGTCTGGGTGTAATTATCTATATAAGTATGTATTTACAAAAAAAAAGTAGTATAATGTAGTATATCAAAGTAGTGTATGTATTATATCAGTTATCTGGTTTCCATAGTACAAGCTCTGCTTAGTTTGTGATCAGATGACCGTGTGTGAATAATGTCCCAGGTTATTATTATTATTATTTCTGTTGCCGCTATAACAACAAATACTAAAACAGAATAATATAAATATTTAAGTTGGGCTCCCATACAACAGGAGGAGCTCGTGGCTAAGTAATAACAGCCGCACGGTGCACCTGATGGATCGCCATCAGGTTAAGCTACGCTTGCCGGGGTTGGTCTGTGGACGGGTGACCATCTTTTCATACCGAGACTCCTCCGTGCCTCGGAAAGCACGTTAAGCCGTTGGTCCCAGCTGTCATTCGTGGATCTTTGACAGTCGTTACGGGTTGTCAGAAGCCCGAAAGTCTGACAACCAGTCTTACCATCATTCGTGGATCTTTGACAGTCGTTACGGGTTGTCAGAAGCCCGAAAGTCTGCACAACCAGTCTTACCATCATTCGTGGATCTTTGACAGTCGTTACGGGTTGTCAGAAGCCCGAAAGTCTGACAACCAGTCTTACCATCATTCGTGGATCTTTGACAGTCGTTACGGGTTGTCAGAAGCCCGAAAGTCTGACAACCAGTCTTACCACGGGGTATCGTATTACCCAGTAACTGGTTGTGGAGGTCAGATAGGTAGTCGCTCTATGTAAAATACTGGTATTCAGCTGCATCCAGTTGGACTGGAAGCGGACCCCAACATAGTTGGGAAAGGGCTAGGCAGATTGATTGCTCCTATACAACAGACATGATTTTTTTTGCCGTTTTTATAGAAGAAGAAGAAGAAGAACGGTACGGAACCCTTCGTGCGCGAGTCCAACTCGCACTTGGCCGGTTTTATTCCTGGTTTTTCTATTTGCCAGTGACTGCGTTAAGTGCCTTTTTACTATCATGTCGATTGTCACACACGTACATTGCACTGTGCTGTCGATTGTCGACAACTCAAGTGCAATATACGTCCCCCGCCTAGATTCGCCTAGTTTCCTACTTTTTACATACCCAACATTAAAGAAATTCACGCCTGTACCGTCTGCATGAGTAAATCGGCATGTTAGTAACTGTTAAGCTTCTATTAGACTTAATATTTCAGTACTTTTCGTCAGTACTTGCAATGTGCAATGTATCCCTGAAACCTAATTTTTTTTTTTTTTTTTTTTTTTTTTTTTTTTCGTTTATTTTTCAATACATTTTAGTTACATAATATACAATCTTAACACCTTGTCTAGAGACCTTTAAAGGTTTATGTGACAAGGTGGAGGAAGCAAACACGCTCACAACAAATACTAAAAAATTATGTTGGCTACTTAAAGAATTGAGATGGGATGTCACCAGTAATATAATATTTTTTTAAGGTAGATTTACATTTTTTATATGTACTAGAGGCAATATTTGACTGCACAGAGTCGGGAATTTTATTTAGAGCATCAGGTAATATATATTCCCACGTTCTCCTGCCATACACATTTACAGTTGTAGGTAGTTTATATGTAGGCAAGTAATCAAGATCACGTAACTGTTTTGGTCTACTGTTTAAAGTTAAGGAGCTAATATTATTAAATTTATCCAAGATAATTGCCGACCTGAATTTATCATAGACTGACACAATTTTACAATATTTAAATAATCCGTGCTCATCATCTTTATATTTAAGTTTAATATACTTTGGCACAATAGTCTTGAGTATACTTAGTTGTAGTCTATATATTTTATCTACATAAGTTTTGTAGGAACGTCCGTAACTAGTTAGCCCATAGCTTATGACTGAATCCGCGAGAGCAAGATACAGCATGCGTAGAGTGTGGAAGGGTAGTTTATGTTTAAGGATAGCCAACTTGGCGTTAATAGATCTTAGTTTGTTACTTACACTTTCAATGTGTGGTCCCCAATTGAAATGCTTGTCTATGATGACGCCAAGATAGGTATGCTGGTCAACAGCCTCTAGGGTAGGACACGCACACATGCGTGCAGTGGGCCCGCGATGCAGGCACAGGTGGTCATGCGCAGTTACAATAGGTACATGTCTAACCTTCATATAAGGAGAGTATATATGGATAATCTTTGTTTTGCTAGCGTTGATAACCAGGCCTGCATCGTGTGCCCATTTACACAGGTCATCGAATAATCGTTGCATTACTGTTTGAGCCTCAATGATGTTTCTATGATGGGTTACCAAACACGTGTCATCGGCAAACTGGTATACAGAGTCCTCCGGAATAATATTACACATGTCATTAACGTATAATAAATACTCAGTTGGGCCAATTATTGAACCTTGGGCCGTGCCCATTTTAGTAGGTATTTTTTCACTTAGGCAATTGCCTAAACGAACTACAGTATGACGATTTTTATGGTAATTTTTAAACCATTTTAAAAGAGGACCCTGTATACCACTTTGTTCAAGTCTATTGAACAATGTTTTGTACCTCAAAGTATCAAATGCTTTGCTAAAATCGATGAGGGCAATAAGCACTTGTTCGCGAGCGCCCAAATGCTTATTAACCTCATCAGAGAAAGCAGACAATAACTGCGAAGTGTTACGACCTTTCTGAAACCCAAACTGCTTATTATTTATGATGTTATTGCTAGACAAAAAAGTATTTATTACATGACCTAAATACCGTTCCACTATTTTGTCTATGCTAGATAGAATAGTAATAGGCCTATAGTTGTTTATATCATTGTAGGGGCCTTTCTTGTGTATGGGTCTAATTATGCCAGTCTTTAATTCATCAGGATAGGATGACGTGGAAATACAAAGGTTTATTAGATGAGTAATGACAGGTGTTATTTCGGAATTTATACACTGTAGGTCACTAACTCGAATGTTATCTATACCCGGACTTTTTTTCTTATTCAAATGACTAATTATTTTAAAAACTAATTTCTCGTTGACTTTTTTAAATCTCATCGACACATTTGACACTTTTTGGGATGATGTGTCTTGCAGTAGAGGTACCTCACATTTTTTACAAATTTTGTTGATGTTGTCTTCAAAACCACTAGCAAATTTGTTACTTAAAGAACTAAAGTCTTCATTAAAATGCTTCTTGATTACGTCATCTACTGCATTACACATCTTCCCACATATATTGTTAATTATTTGCCATATTTTGCTTTCTCAAAAGCCAAATAAAGCCACTGCAAATAGAAAAGCAAGCAATCCCTGCAACTAGCAATCAATTAATAATTTGCATGCACAATCATCACCATCAATCATCATCATTTGCATCTTGTTTGTTAATGATTTAAAAAAATATATTTTTCAGGGTATTCTGTCTCCTAAAATCGAGATAGCAACAAAAGTGCGTATAGACGAGGTGTGGAACCAACCGTGCAATGTGCCGTCTGCGCTCAAAGTTACCGCTTGCCATTGTCCTCCGCGCCGAGGGGAAGACCATAAGAGGCAGTCGAAGGCTGTACAGCAGCAGCAGGTCTGCCATACTGCAAGGTACCATAGGTGAGGTAGAACTTATTGAACTGTATTTTTTGGACAACCCTAGAGTCAACGATATATTTGTATGGAAAGTTTGTGGTGCCTGCTACAACTTTGCCCATTAGCTGTGAAAATAGAAATACTACCTCCATGGCAATAATGTAACTGCCAGGCACAAGAACACGGAACAAAATACTGAAAATATCAACATTATATTTATTGAGATATCCTTCTAGGCAAACTTGTGTCTTTTACCTACAACTGTACCTACGACTTTGGGTGCTAGTCATTCGGAAAATCAGCAAGATTTAAAAAGAAATGAGTTCTACCTGGCAAGGCATAAGGTCTGTTTACCATGTGAAACTCATTAAAAGCCAAAAATAAGCCAGGCAAATTACAGCATTTTACGGCACATAAAATTATCTTTGCTGTCGGGAACCGTTCTTTGTGTTCCAAAAGTTTTCTCGTAGTAGGTTTGGTCCCATAGTAAAAGTTGTTTGTTATCATCAGTACAATCATGTGTTTAAGTATCGGTCACTAATTATACCAGTCGTCCAGTCACCCATATATAATGAACACCTATGGAAGCAGGGAAATTATTTAGTTCTGGTGCGCCAGATTAGCACGCCAGATTAGTTAAAAAAAAATGCTTTCACGTTTTAGTGTGTGCGTGCCAAGCCTGTAGGCTGACTCCGAGTGACTCAGTTTTTTGCTAGCGGCAATCTGTCCCAATATTTTTATACGTCCATGGTATCACACAAGTGTTTTAATACCTAGTTAGAATAGAATAGAATATCTTTATTTTGCATAAAATATGCTACATAAGAGGTTTTAAATATAAATAGTTCCACATATTTTGCTTACTTTGTTTCAGCATGCATAAAACACCTTAAAAATAAAACATAAACAAAAAACTGAGATCATGTAGTCAAAAAATATTAAAAAAAAAGAATTATATAAATTACTAGTGAGAATAGTGAGATTTGTGTATTGGTGTTAATTTAAATACCTTAGGTATGATAATTCAATTATTTTCAACTTAGCTTATAATTTAGGAATTCACTTAGTGTAGAACACATTAATAGAGAGCTCTTTTTTAAGTTTTGTTGAAATAATTTGATGGCATTGACAAACATATTATAGCAATTGTTTTGAAATAGTGTGCATCTCGTGACAGCTAGTCGCGTTGGATCTCTTGAAAGGATTTTTTTTATTTTCAGGGGCTTTAAATAGCTCAGAGTGCTTTATACAAATATTCCTACTGCTAATATGTACTAGGTAGAGTTAGTAATCCTAATTTCTTAAATAGCGGTCTACAAGATTCAAATGGTCCTGCCCCACAGATTGCTCTGACACATTTTTTTTTGTGTGATAAAGACCGTTTTAACCTGTAATGAATTACTCCATATAAGAAGCCCGTATCTAAGAACTGACCCGACGTAGCCATGGTACGCAGCCAAAGCAGTTTTTTGACTTGATAACTTCTTAAGCTTTTTTTAAGCAACAACAAATTTATTTAAATTAGAGCATATGCGAGTTGTGTGTGCTTTCCAATTACAATGTCTATCTAAGGTAATACCTAAAAATTGAGTATCAAGGTCTTCTTCAATTTTAACGTTTTTATATAGTTTAGGTCTAGGGGTTTTAATTGAGAATTGTTATAGTTATAGAATTGTAAAATATTAGTTTTAGATACATTAGCTGTGTAAAATATTAGTTTTAGATACATTAGCTGTTAGTGTGTGTGTGTGTGTGTTGATTCTATAATGTTGTTTAATGAATGTTCGTAGTTGCTATCTGAACATTCCGGTACTATAACTGAAATAGCGTCCGCGAATAGAATATATTATTGTGATGTCACTTGAGGAATATCATTTATGTAAATAAGGAAGAGAAGAGGGCCTAGTACACTTCCCTGAGGAACTCCGAATTTATTTCTTAAAAAAGTAGACTTGAAAACGTGTGTTAAGCGCCTCCGGGCAACACACGTTTTTGAGGAGCTTGAAAATTATAGGTTAGTCGATTCATCAAAAATCGATTCTATTGCATTCTACATCTCCTTGACCGGCTAAGAACGGCCATTTAACCATAGGTAAAAAAAATATAATCTTTTATAAGGAGTAGTAATAACATCAATACTTTTTTACTTTAAATTAAATTCTCTATTCAAAACCCCAAACCCGGACCGGTAATGTCGTAAAAATTATGAAAATACATAATTACTACAAAATTTTAATCTTGATGCATGATACTTTTGGTACCACTTTTGGTCATTCTCGTTTCAACTTATGGATGGATGAATGTAATGGACCGACCATTACATTCCCAGCAAATTAGCTGTGACTGAAGGACAGACAGACAATCAGACACACACATGAGTGATCCTATAAGGGTTCTGTTTTTTTCATTCGGACGTACTGGAATTCCAAAAAAAAAAAAAAATAACGAAAGGTTAAGCAGAGGCCACGTTTCGCCAGTTATGTTTAAGTCCCATGTAATAAGAGGCGAGCCTATTGCCATAGACCGGGCAAAAAACCAGACTCCAGGCTGCTATTGAGAAATTCCTGATGGAAAAACCCAATAACACTGCTCGACCTGGGAATCAAACCCAGGACCACATGTTCAGCAGTAGCGCTTGCGACCAAAGACATAATGCTTGCAATCGTACATTAATATGACGCATCAGGCTTTGTAAGTGCCAGGGCAGGTGTAAGTGACAGACACGATGCTCTATAAAGCCGACCATTTTTTTTTAAATTCGATACAGTGGATGCCTGAAGACGGGCGTTGTCGCCGAGGCATGCCATAGGAAACGCTGGCGTGACGACCTGGACTCGTTCTTGCCAGATAGGCCAGAGAAGGCAAAACATAAAGACAACTGAAAAAATAAAGGAGAGACCTTTGCCTAAATGTCGGACAAAATAGAAAAAAAAACAAATAACGGCATCGTACTAAGTCTGTACTCATCGAAATTATAATTTCCAGAAACAAGTGCAGAACTGGAAGGACACCATCAGTAACGAGGTCGAGGTCACGGTCCGAATCAACCAGTTCGAGGTCATGTTGCAGCTTGACGCCGAAAATTGTTGAACACGATAACCCCTGCCATTGTCCCAAGTATGTTGTTTATAAGAACTTCAACTTTTATTAACAACATCACTCTAAATAGAGTGTGTTTTCTTAAATGGGATAGTATGGAGAAATCCGAATTCATAAGAGCTAAATCTGGGCAGCAGAAGTTTATGGAAAACTCACACTTGACCAAAAACTTAAGTAGATACTTATATTATGCCAAAATTATTTTCATGAAAAAAGACCTAATAATTCCTAAGGGTCAGTTCAAACCAAGCGGAAAAAAATACTGGATCCGTTGAAAATAGGACCGTATAGCCTAAAGTATAAAATTATCTCAAGCTAGTTGACCCGACAACGTTTTCCTGTCATAATTTTAACAATTCATACAAAATTTCCATAGAAAATGCACTTTCAGTTTCCTGAATTTTCCAATTTTCCCGGAAACTTTTCAAACATTTTCTTTCATACAAACCTTGTTCTGACAATTACAAACACAACAAAAAAGAATTATCCAATTTGGTGCGGTCGTTCGGAAGTTATGCGCGTACATACATTTCGGCGATTCATTTTATGTATCAACCGTCCCTATTAACAATGTCGGATATACATTTTTACCAATATTCACTTTTTTACATAAATCGCATTACAATTAAAAAAAATTCTTCACTGTCAAAACAAACTTTGAACTGAGGGCAGTTCAAAGTATACCCTAACGATAAAAAATAATCTTTATGATATTAACAATGTCAGTTCTGCGAAAAAGACCACTGTTCAGTAGGAACTAAACAGTAGTCTCCCTGCAGAACCGACATTGTTAATAGGGATGGTCGATATATAGATTCTGAATTTAAATCAGCTCTCACCCTTGTCCCAATTTATTTGGCGTCGGTGTAGCATGTATTGGGGCACTTGAATTAATTGAGGTATATAGTAATTTTATTATATAGTCCGGTCACAGAGCAGGAAGAAATTCGTACATTAACCTATTAAGACCTTATTACCTAGTAAGACGGCGGTCATTGCATCTGTGCAACCGCGACGGCAATATGTTTACGTGGGCGCAATAGAGACCGGTAATAATAATCTGGTTAATGTACGAAATTCTCCCTGCTCTGCGACCGGACTTTAGGTAGGCACATCATCTTCACATATAATTGGACCTAGTTATGCAGAAAGCAGCCATATGGCACTTAAAAAAAAAAGAAATGTTATAAACATAGTCATGCTAATTTCGACATACAAGTTTTTTTTTTTTTTTGCAAGAACAGCCATGTCGATATCTCTATTTATCACGGAGATATGAGCCGTCAAACGCAGCCTTGTCCATACATCCATAATGCAACCATCGACAGAAAAATGCTTATAACTCTGTTTGTACTTTTCCCGATATGGCTGCTTTCAGCATAACACGGTCCAATTAATGCATACAAAATATTGTAAAACATTTGAAAATTGATTCTTGCCCATTCTTCTCCATGCGAAACCACCTTTTGGAATGGACAACTAGAATCGATTCAATTTTCTTGTATTCAAAAGTGACTTTTATGTGCCTATTTGTAATAAATGATTTGATCTTGAATTTGATGTCTTCTTATTCCATACTTCTATATTAGTCGTCATCTCGGTATTCACTCGCTTTCTAGCCATATCATCTTTCACACAGCCCATACATCGTTTCTGAAATACATCAATCAAAATAGCTCAACAACCCGTATCTTCATTTTCCGTAGACCAAAGACACGCATGCCCCCGCCACGGCGCAAGCCACCAGGACGCACGCGTCGGTGTCGTGAGTTCTGTGTCTACAACGTACACACACAACCCTGGAAAGCCAACCAATACGCGGGCCACGATTCCGATGACAGGTGGTGAAGAGTAGGATTGTGGTAGATTTGTCGGATAGTAGTGCAATAGTAGGAGAGCTATTACAACTATTGAGTTATAAGAGTAATAAATACACTCCTCTGCAAAAATAAAAAATAAAAACGGGCAAATTACAGTCATTGGCTTTTCTATGGATAATACCTATTAATATTTTTATTATGTCATTAGCATAAATGCCTAGAAATTTCTTATTGGCAATGACAATATAGTTTTTATCACGTAAACCCTGGAATCAGTGTTTTAGTCAATGTAATAAAGTCCAGGGAGATTAAAACAATTTGTCAGGATATCACTCACAATATTTATTAACTTCTCTACAAAATCACTTTTACACTTCCACTGTTCGACGTCGACTGCCCAACGATCGTGCGCACTACTTCCCACCACATGTTATCTTTTTTACCGGAAACAGCCTAAGTTAGCATTTATAATAAAACGTGGTGGTACAAACGGAAGTAGTGCGTGCGATAACACTTAATTTTATTATTAATGTAAACAGTAATTAAATATTGTCATTAAATTTAAATACAGATAATAATTTAAACATAATGAATATCAAAACATAATCATAGACGATTGATAAAATTAAATATGTATCTAAAAATGGTTAATTGATTCCGGAAATCCGACTATCGAATAAAGAGTTTCTAACAGTCGGCCTTTCCTGATACATTTCCCGTCCCGGGAAAATTAATTCACAAACAAAAAAAAGAACTTAATTAAAATAGTGAAATATAATCAGCTTATTTGTGTATTTTCTTAAATCTACCTAAACTACAATTGAGATATTAAGGCCTCATTATATCCTTAACACCTATCTTAGCTGCGACCTGATACTTATTCTCAGATAAGCCTCTTAACTTAAGGTGTTAAGGCCTCAGACATATCCTTAACACCTGTCTTAGCTGAGACCTCAGACATATTCTCAGATAAGCCACTTAATTTAAGGTGTAAAGGCCTCAGACATATCCTTAACACCTGTCTTATCTGAGACCTCAGACATATTCTCAGATAAGCCATTTAACTTAAGATGTTAAGGCCTCAAACATATCCTTAACACCTGTCTTAGCTGAGACCTCAAACATATTCTCAGATAAGCCATATAACTTAAGATGTTAAGGCCTCAAACATATCCTTAACACCTGTCTTAGCTGAGACCTCAAACACATTCTCAAATAAGCCACTTAATTTAAGATGTTAAGGTCTCAGACATACCCTTAACACCTGTCTTAGTTGAGACCGTAGATATATTCCCAGATAAGCTACTTAACTATAATATGATAGTATCATTACCAATCATTCTTAAATTAGTCTGTGTTGTCATTTTCCGACACCTCAGACTCTGAATCCGATCTATTGAAAACTACCCAGGGGTGAATTTTGTCTACTGAAAAGATACCGCAAAAT
This sequence comes from Dicycla oo, assembly GCA_948252095.1. NCBI lineage: Eukaryota > Metazoa > Arthropoda > Insecta > Lepidoptera > Noctuidae > Dicycla > Dicycla oo. The sequence goes on from OX411714.1 coordinate 27,591,056, forward strand.
TTTCTATTTCCTTTTTTAGATAGTGGTGTATCTTCAATTACGTATCGGTCGTTATCAAGAACTTCTATAATACGATACGGACCTCTAAGTTTAGGAACCAATTTTCTACTTTTTCCTACTGATGGAACATCTCTTTCTACCCTTACAAGTTCTCCTATCTTATAATTGACTTCTTTCCTAGCTTTATCGAAACGTTCTTTTTGTATGTCTTGATTTTCTTTAATATATTCTGAAATTTCTTTTCTAGTGTCCACTAACGAAGTGGCTGAACTTTCTGTGTCATTTGTAATGTTAAGCTGTAATAACGCATTTGAGGTACTCACTAAGTCAAGACCAAACAGTGCCTGAGCAGGGCTTTTCCCGGTACCTTTGTTTAGTGTATTATTAAGTCCCCACTGAATTTCTGAAATATGTTCATCCCATTCATTTTCTGATTTGCCATAATTAGTAGCCGTCAATGCTGTTAAAACAGTTCGATTGTATCGCTCGACTTGGCCATTGGCCCGCGGAGTCGCTATAGCGTTCATTACATGTTTAATACCTAATGAACTTAAGTAATCTTGAAAACTTTTAGAAGTGAATGACGTACCTCTATCGGAAACAACACGTTTTGGAACACTAAATGTGTGAAAATAGTTTTTAATAGCTCTGATAGAATGGACAGACTTAGTACTTTTAACGGGAACAATTATCACAAACTTCGTAAAAGCATCAACAATTAATAATAGGTATGCATTTTTGTGCTTACTTCTAACAAAAGGACCTAAATGATCAATATGTACAGTATGGAATGGTTGTTCAACCTTCTCAATGGGATGCAATTTGCCTGACTTTTTCCCAGTTGGTATTTTAGAGTGAGCACATTCTAAACACGACTGAACATACTTTCTAGTGAATCGTCTCATCTTAGCAAACCAGTAATTATTTTTAATTATTTCTAATGTTTTATCCAGACCGAAATGTCCAATTTCATCATGGTTTGACTTCAAAATTTGCCATCGAACGCCTTTCGGTACAACCCAACGATCGCCAGTATCTGTTTTCCTGTATAATAGTCCCCTTTTAACTACAAAATTATTTTTAATGTCTATAATATTGTCATTTTCTTTATCATTTAATATAGCAATAATTCTTTGTAACTCAGGATCGTTTTGTTGTACCGTGGCTACCCAATCTATATCAATTCGTCTTACTTTTAACTCTATTATTTCTGATGAAATGGGATTTCGGCTTAGAGCATCTACATGAGCCATACCTGTGCCTGGTTTATAATTTATTTCAAAGTCGAATTCTTGTATGGTGCTCCACCATCTTGCAACTCTTGGCAGTATGTCCCTCTTTTCAAAGGTTGCACGAAGAGAATTACAATCAGTAACAATTGTGAAATGTATCCCTAACAAATATACTCTAAATCTCTGAAGCGACATTACCACAGCTAGCGTTTCTAAGTCATAAGATGTGAATTTGGCTTCTTCAGGGGATGTCTGTCTACTATAAAATGCTACGGCACTAAAAGAAACCTCTTTATTTGGCCTCTGCATCAAGATTCCGGCAACTCCGACTTTAGACGCGTCTGTATGCAACTGTGTTTCGAATTCTGGATTATAAAATGAGAGAACGGGTCGTTTAACTAGTTCTGTTTTTAGGTTTAAAAATGCTGATTCTTCTGCGTCTCCCCAACGCCATTTAGAGTCTTTTTTTAAGAGTTGTGTTAGTGGTTTTGCGATAATTGAAAATCCTCTTATAAATTTTCGAAAGAAACTCGCTAATCCTACAAACTGCCTAATCTTATGTTGGTCTGTTGGTCTGGGAAATTGCTCCACGGCTTCGGTTTTCTTTCTGCCTGGTTTTACTCCGGACTCACTAATTTCAAAACCTAAATAATCTATGGATTGTTTCAGAAAATTACATTTTGATAAATTTAATGTGATGCCGGAAGATCGGAAAAGGTTCAGTATATCATGTAGTCTTTGTAACCCTTCTATTGTTCTGGATGGTATAATTACGTCATCCATGTAAGCAAACGCCTCCTTGAATCTCGCGTTCCCCAAAACACTATTAACAGCTCTTTGAAATGTTGACGGCGCATTAACTAGCCCAAATGGCATGCGGTTAAATTCATAATGACCATCTGGGGTCACAAAAGCTGTCAAATGCTTTGCCGATTCTGCCATTGAAATCTGATAATAACCGGATGCGAGATCGAGGGAAGTAAAATATTTATGACCTGACAGATTATCTAACTGATCATCTATACGGGGCAGAGGATAGTGTTCTTTGATGGTCTTTTTGTTTAGTGCCCTAAAGTCAATGCAAAGACGATAGTCACCGGTCTTTTTGCGTACTAGTACGATTGGGGATGCGTAATTTGATGATGATTGTCTAATTATTCCCGAGTCAGTCAAGTCTTTTATCATTTCGCGAACTACATACTTTTCTGAATGGGATAATCGATAAGGTCTGTACACCACAGGCGTGGTATCACTAAGGTTTATGTTCATTTCTGTACCACTAATACACCCTAACTCTTTAACCGAAAAGGCGAAACGGTCCCTAAACTCATTTAGTAACTCCGTTAATTTGGTTCTATGATCAGATCCAATATTGTCATCGACCTGTATCATGCAAGCTTTAATTTGGGGTGTTACTGTATTATCTGGAGAGTGTTCTATTCTACCAATATTTAGTGTCTGTACTTCACTTAAAGGAAGGGCCCGGAGCAGTAAAGTGTCTTTCAGCAATTCGAACTCAGAATCCCTTAACAACAATCGTTCCCAGTCCATTACTCACTTGTACTACACTTTGAATAATCTCATATTGTTTATGAGTATCCTGACAAAAACTAAGTTCCACAAATAACTCGCCTGAATATCTTGGTTTAGTATAAATACTGACTGGGGTATATCCATGTATAGTAAGTGAGTTATCTACGTACACCAATACGTTTTTAGTTATATTTGTGGTTATTTTAAGCCGGTTATTAGTTTTTAGAACCACAGTATGTTCTTGTTCTGTGAATGTCTGCCCTAGTAATAAAGGAACTTGTAATAATTTATCAGGAACGATAAGAGTTTCTACTGTAGCAGTGACTGAATCTACTTTTATCTCAACACTGCATTTACCTAAGCAATTGACAACGCTGTCTCCAAAGCCTCTCAATACAGGTAATTCTGATACCGACCACAAGTTAACCAATTTCTTAGCCGCAGATTCTTGCAGCATAGAACATTGACTTCCGAAGTCTATGAAACAATCTAAATTCAGACCATTCACAACGGCGGTTTTAAAATATTTGGAGTCACTATCCGGTTCTTTTGAAATTCTTAAAACTGTTTTATTATTAGTAGATTCTTTGGTGCCTGGACAACTATCAGCTAAGTGTCCTACTTGATGACATTTATCACAACGCTTGATGGGTAGTTTACATTTGAAATATGGGTGCCCCTCTTCACCACAATTATAGCATTTTGTAAGCCTATAGTTCCTATTGTTCCTATTATCATGATCATTTTGAGCTCCTTTTAATGTCTTAGATTGTTTGCTATCAGCGTTGCCCGCCCGCAGGGATGAATTTGGCTTGTTAAACTTCTTTGTTATTCTTATATTTCTCAGATAAACTAATAATTTATCAGGTTCCGTGAACAGTGTGGCTTCTGCACGAGTTCTGACAGACCTGTCCTCAATTCCAAACAAGATACAATCTATTGCATTTTTACCATGTATGTTACAGCGATTCAATAAAAGAACCTTTTGGTAGAAATATTCTTCTAAAGACTCGCCAAAATCAGCCCTACAGGCAAGCATTTCCGTTAATAGCTGACCATAGTTCTGGTCACTTGGAAATGCCAATTTTAATTTGCTCTGCCATTCAGCCCATGAAAACAGAAGGCTAGGTAGGCCCTGATACCATTTCTGAGCCAATCCCGCTAATTTAGGAATAGCATAGTGGACAGTCTGCCTTTCGGTCCAATTATAAATCTGAGCACATTCGTTAACTTTACTTATCCATGTTTCTATTGTTTGAGTTCGTTTGCTGGGATCGAATTCTGGTATTCACGTTCAAAACCGGAAAACGTTCACTACCCCCGTCTGCTTTCATGGTCTGCATAAACTCTTTAAAAACCGAAACTAAAATATTAGTATTAGTATCTGCGTCTTTGATCGAATCAAAAGAACTCACCACTGCTGCTGGTGTAGTGTCCGAACGCGATGCTCTCGCTATATCTTGACTATGTCTACGCGGCACGTCACGATTACACGATGCGTTGCGACCTTGAGCTGGACCTGGCGACACATCGCACAACTGCGACGCAACACGCATCCGTGAAGCATTACGCGTTCGCGACGCGTCATGCGCCCCATCACGGGCCGCATCATGCACCCGCGACGCATCACGCGATCGCGAAGCATGGCGCGATCGCGACGCATCACGCGCCCCATCACGCGTCGCATCCCGCGCCGCATCACGTACCCGCGACGCATCACGCGATCGCGACGCGCCATGCGCCCCAGCATGCGTCCCATCACGCGACGCATCACGCACCCGTGACGCATCACGCGATCCCGACGCTACACGCGCCCCATCACGCGTCGCATCCCGCGCCGCATCACGTACCCGCGACGCCTCACGCGATCGCGACGCGCCATGCGCCCCAGCACGTGTCCCATCACGCGACGCATCACGCGCCACACCACGCATCCGCGAAACATGGCGCGATCGCGACGCATCACGCGTCTCATCACGCGTAGCATCACGCGTTGTATCACGCGTCGCCACACGGGGCCTTGAATCAGGGCTGCTGCGAGGTGTATTACGATCTCTCGACTCACTCGTTCTCGATTCGTCACGCTTGCAGCAAGTTTTGCGACGCCTCCGCACAGCAGGCTCAGAGCCACTTGAACAGTCGTATGACTCTCTTGTATGTTGTCGAGACTTTCGTTTGCGAGTCATGATCGCTAGAAATTAAAAAAATAACAAAAAGTCAATGTTCTTTAATTTAAAATTTTCCCAAGATAATCCTACCAATATTTCTAATATTTTAATTATCTTTAAATATTAGACAAAAGAAAAGAGAAGAAAAAAAAATATTTATCACTACTTCAGCTAGAATGCTATTAATCACTCATTCACCAGTGATCAAATGTTCTTCTTTTGAGCCATTGTTTAAAGAAAAGCATTTCCATTACCTTTTATGGGCGTTCAGTCCTTCACCGAGGGCGATTATTGATCGCTATCCCGATTATATCTCACTTCTGAACTAATAAAGTCCAGGGAGATTAAAACAATTTGTCAGGATATCACTCACAATATTTATTAACTTCTCTACAAAATCACTTTTACACTTCCACTGTTCGACGTCGACTGCCCAACGATCGTGCGCACTACTTCCCACCACATGTTATCTTTTTTACCGGAAACAGCCTAAGTTAGCATTTATAATAAAACGTGGTGGTACAAACGGAAGTAGTGCGTGCGATAACACTTAATTTTATTATTAATGTAAACAGTAATTAAATATTGTCATTAAATTTAAATACAGATAATAATTTAAACATAATGAATATCAAAACATAATCATAGACGATTGATAAAATTAAATATGTATCTAAAAATGGTTAATTGATTCCGGAAATCCGACTATCGAATAAAGAGTTTCTAACAAATGTAAACGGAGAGCCGTGTTAAAATGACATTTTTATGGGTATAATGAAATTAAGACTACGAGTATTTTTATGGTATTTTAATAAAAAAGACAGACAAGAATAATAATAAAAAATAATAACGAGTATGACCTCCCCTTGCAGCGATTACGGTATGTAATCGTCTTGGCATGCTTTCCACGAGGCTTTTGATGGTGTCCTGTTGAATGTGTTCCCACTTGGCCGAGATCACACGTTTAAGCTCACTGATGTTTTGTGGAAGTGGTTGGACAGATCGTACTCGCCTTTTTAGGAGGTCCCAGACGTGCTCAATGGGGTTAAGGTCGGGGCTCTGCGCTGGCCAATCCAAACGACTAATACCGACCTCTTGCATATAAGCATCTACGTCGCCAGAACGGTGGGCCCGAGCATTATCGTTCATGTAAACGGCATCTTCACCAATTACAGTCAGTGTGGGTTGTACATGTTGACAAAGGATTTCTGTTATGTACCTTTGCGCATTTAGTGAGCCATTTTCAATTAATACTATCTCGGTATGATAGCTGGAAGTTACGTCCGCCCAAAACATAACGGACCCTCCACCATAAGGGGTGATTTCTTCAAAACGCACGTCGGCATAGCGTTCCCCGTTCTGCGTAACACTCGCCGACGTCGGTCCTCACCATTCAGGCAAATTCGAGTCTCGTCGGAGAAGAGTACGCTACTCCAGTTACCTAGTGTCCAAGATTTGCAATTTCAAGCGAACCTCAATCGAGCAATCCGGTGCTCACAGAGTAATTTGGGGGCCCGCGCTGGTCGTCGACTGGGTATATCTCCAAAGCCTCCTCCACTGTCCATAAGCTAACTTGAGCTCCTCGTACCTCTTCAAGATTTTTTTTGAGGTCTATGTAACTACATTTGCGGTTCCTCAGCACCTGAGTCACTAAAAAGCGGTCGTCTCGTGGTAAAGATAACTGTTTTAATTCACAATAAGGCAGGATTATGCGACAAAAATAAATTATTCTGGTAAAAAAAACGAGAAGTTAGTTTTAGTTGCCTGATAACCCTTTAAACGCAAACCCGCGAAAAGTAAGTGAAAAGTCACAAATTGAAAAGGGATTATTATTTTTAAAAACAAAGTTTCGAATTTGGAATTAACATTTTTCATTACCCAGACAAACTGTAGAAAAATCAAAGAAACCGCTCGTTTTTTTTTTTTTTGCAAAGGAGTGTAGGATGATCGTTGAGTTGTAGCGTAACTGTTGAATAGTAATTCAATAATCAAAGGATTGTTGAGTAGGTATATTTAGCAAGTTTAGGTTGTACCACTTGTTGTAACTTTAGGTTGTTGTGTTAGGAAGGTACCATTTTTAGATTGAAGTATAATAGTGTCGATTCTGTTGTGCACAAACTAAACTTAATTTAGGCTATTTCTAGTAAAAACTATCTTTTAACACATTCGGTGCGGCAGACACACATGCGCGTTTTCATAACTTTCTTCGAGTGCGCCGCGGCGCACATGTGTGTTCGTTGTGCATCTCTATTGTTTCGAAAACATCGTAAAAAAAAGGGTCGGTAAGGGTGTAGCATAAAGAAGCGTTTGCATAAAAAATTCAGCAGAGAATGTGTTAAGCTTACTTTTTCTCTCTAATAAAACGAGAAAGAGACGGATGTAAAATTTAGTTGGAACTAATATTTCCATACAAATTCAGACGACACGTAAAACATGTCGATTAAAAATATATAATCCACATTATTCATACACGGTCATCAGATCCCAAACTAAGTAGAGCTTGTACTATGGAAACCAGATAACTGATATAATACATACACTACTTTTTTTTGTTAATACCTACATACTTATAAAAACACGGTGGCTTCACCGTGTTTTTATAGGCGTAAACTAGTTTGACATCTCTAACTTAGTTACCTAGCTATAGCTATGGCCGTCCTTTTCTCGCGCTGCCTGTGAGTAAAAGATAGCGATTCCCTAATTTTAGTTTAGTTATAGAACAAGAGAATCGGCGTCAATATCTAGTAGGAACTTCCTATTGAAGTACAATAGTAAATTGAATGACGAACTAATCCGAATGTTACTTTTCTAGATCAACAGACAGCACAGAAGAATCTTACGTCGACCATTTAGATGACGTTGTTGATGTGCCTAAGACTGTTATAGAAAGTCGTTACATCGAACACGGCCACTCCACAAACACCGGTGTCAAGGCAAAAGAAAAGAAATGTTTCCAGCCTGAGATATCACCCTGTATCTGCGAGATCTGTAGGCGGTACCACGAGCTGTTTCATATGAAAACCAAAAGTGGATAAAAATAATGATGAAGAGTTTTGGACCAATATTGCAGTGAGTTCACCTACCTCGTCATAAAAATATATTAATATATCTAGATATATTTCAAAATCAATGTAATCGCATGTTTTTAACAATCCAAAATTTTTGGTAAAATTCGTATTTTGTTGGTATCGTTAAGCCTTGATTTAATGGGCAACGCGAAAAGAATGGAAAATTTTAGGTAGGTACGATAGTTTTGCTAAAAACCATTTCTTATGTAATCATCGATAAATTTCTAAAGTAGAGAGACCACTTCAATATTTTACAATCACGTGTCGTCGAATTTGTTAAAAATTATATCGTTAATCAAAATTGCGTTCGTTAAATATGAATTGTACAGAAAAATCTAGTATTGTGTAAGTTTTGTTACAAAATTGTGTCCAATGAAAATAATTTATTCTTTTTATATTATATCATTTATACAATTATTGTAAATCATTTTTGTATTTGTTTTGTAATCATTCGTTTATGAAATCTGATGATCATGAAATAAAACTAATAAAATAATTAAATTACTTTTATTTATTTATTACATTATATATAGTTTTGACGCTAAGGTAACTTAAGAATAATATTTAAAATTAAGTGATATGGCTTCACTTTAAAACTAATTTGACAAAAAGGGCTTACAATAAAACCTCGTTGAACAAAACGTCTACGATCACTTATAAGATAATCAAGTAATATACATTTTCTCGAACGAAATCTTTGAACAAAAAAAAACTTTTTTTTATTTTCGCTTTTTGAGTGATCCAGGGTAACATGTATCAGTGGGTTTGGCTAATGTTAGTAGTATTAACTAATAATTATAGTTAATCTTTTTCGAAATATTTGTGTACGAGAAAATATTTCTACACGTTTGATGTAGACTCGAGCGTCGTCGCTTGATCTGTGTCATGTCTGTAATCATCCTACATTCTCTTATAATATTCAGATACGATAATACACTTTACCGTTTTTTGATATTTAGGTAAACTAACAGAAATTAAACTAAGTATGTATTTATTATGCATAGTTTTCTATAGCTACTGTATGTACAAGGCATAATGCAACATTACCAATAAGAAAAATACTGGTCGCATTGCCAGTATTTGCTGCTTATTTTACTTTTCTACTAATAAAGAGGTAGAGAAGAGAAAGCGATTAAGTATCAAAGAGAATTGTTAGATCTCTCTATTTCTACAACAAAATTGATAAACATTTTTAAGGTAATGGGATGAATAGAAACTGAAAACAAAAAAAAGAAGAGAAATTTCCGCTCCGAAAGCGTTCAAAACCCCGCGCGACATTCTGTACCTACTTACTACTCCACCAATAAAATCGGACAAATGTCAGCGAGTGAGGAACTGACATGCTTTCATGACTGATAGTTGTCTAGGTATACCTAATGGTGGAGTAGTACCACCTGGACCTAACCTACAGTTTCAAAGCGAATGATACTTTTAAAATTTTAACTAGTCAAAATAGAATGTATCATACGCTCCAAACTGGTCCCCTTTGGTCCTATTCACCCCATAGATCATAAACAGAATAAATCCTTAAAATAGTAGATAAACCTATATGGATGAAAGACCTACAGTCAGCCTTTTTATTCAACTCGCAAGTTGAAATTACTCCTAATTATATAATTTTATTATGACAATTCATACTTTTGTACATTGATCGACTTTTACATTCCTTATTACGAATCATTCAAATATATTTAGCTAACAACATTAAAATACATTATAATAGTGTGATTTCATAATTTTTATTAAAATACTTATCTGGACGATTTCTTTAGTATAGTGCGCGCGCAAGTGCTAGTCACCGCCTGAGTTATGTGAGCGGTGAGACGAAGGAGGGTGCGATTGACAAGATTGGCAAACCTAGTTAGCTTCACCTTTGTCTACCTCCCCCGTCTCACCGCTCACATACGTCAGTTGGTGACTAGCACTTGTGCGCGCACTATAATAATAATAATTCGAAATAATTCTTCATCAGCCAAATCTTCATATCGCAGTCACATGACATTAAATCATAAGGATAAAAATTTGCTTCCTCTTTCTTACAAACAACCCTCAGTTTCTAAAAGCTTCTTCTAAATCTGCTATCAAATCTTATACCAACTTATTCGATTGGTCAACCAATATCAATTGCTAACATACGATTTCTTAATGCCAGTTTTGAGATCCGTAGTTATCTCAACCAATGGTATGAATGAATGAATGTATTCATGTTAGCTCATCTATCTATATAATTGTATAAAACAAAGTCGGGTTTGTTCGAACACTTATAACTCGAGAACGGCTGGACCGATTTTCATGGTTTTTGATTTGTTGTGTTTGTATCCGTCCCGAATAGCAGAATAACTATTAAAACATCGGAAAACTACACGAAAAATTCTGAACAAAATCAATTTTCTTATACATCAAATTTGGACAGAACGTCTGTCAGCTAGTTCATATTAAAAAATAGTAACTAATGGCATAACTCATTCATGTTTAGCCTTTCATATTCAGCCAAAATTCAACCATTAGTTACTATGTTTAACCATTGGTTGAGTTAACTACGGATCAAAAACCGGCCCTTAGCAGATGTACTCATAAAACTTTCAGACACAACATAATTCAAGGAGTATTAACACTAATCTTATGTCCTCTCCTAGACGCGCGGTCTTTTCTTTTAGTGTACTTAGTACAGTCAGCAATAAACGCCACTAGACCTATGAACGCAAACACTGCGTAGAATATAGCCAAAAAGATGAGGAATGTTTCTTCACTCCACTCCCATAGGTGGTTGGATCGAAGGTAACCAAAATTGGAGAGTACTTGTGTTCCGTTCGGAGGAGGGCACGGCGATTGTACTATTATGTCTTGGTATCTGGGTATCTGTAAGAAAGGAAATAAAAGTTAAACAAAACTTTAAAAAACTTCTGAAAAAGCTTGTCTATAGAACCATAGCATCATTTAGGGACGCACTCTCGCAACAATAACTAACGCCAGCTGGCGTGGTTGGTTTTAAGATACCGTCTATCATGTCGCAGGTCGTGGGTTCGATTCCCATCCAGAACAAACATTTGTGTGCATGAACATGTCTGTTTGTCCTGAGTCTGGATGTAATTATATATATAAGAATTTATTTACAAAAAAAAGTAAGTAGTGTATGTTTCCATAGTACAAGCTCTGCTTAGTTTGGGATCAGATGACCGTGTGTGGAATGTCCCAGGATATTATTATTATTATTATATTATTACATTTTTGGGAAAACCCCAAGTGATAAATGACTTTTCCCTCGAAGAAAAACTTAATATTGTTTTTTTTTTTCAAACTGGGAATTGTTTTCAACCCGACATAACTGTGTCTTCGTCTGGGCCACCAGCCTTACTGATTAAGTCACTAGTCGAACTACCTTCTGCTTTGCTATTTTTAAACATAGCCGTTACAGCAATTTCTCACTTTAATGACTATTTAAGGTTAAAAGTCTCACCTGTTTATTAGGACACCGAACATCCTTACTAATGCTGCTTCTCAAGGCCACCTCACTAAGTTCTCTTCCCAACAGTTCCGGCAAGGCCCACCTAGATGGCGACACGTACTGCAGCCACCTGACGTAGTCAGGTAGGTCACGTTCGTGTATCATCACACCGTTGACGAGGGTGCTCAGCAGTAGACAGACCCCTGATATAACTGCCCCAGTCTTCTCCATTGGCACTAGGAATATCGTCGCTCGACATAACATTTGTATACTTATTAGATAGAGCACCATGTAACCTGAAAAAAATGATGAATTGGTGTTTAAATAAGAAGAAAATGCTTTCTGTCCTTAAATAAATTAAATTATAGGACACAAGTACATTTTTCAGTGTACTCTGGTCTAAACACCGAGCTGACTGATCGGTAGAAAATAAGACATGAAAATACACGTGTCGGAACAAAAAAAAAAATTCGTTTGCAGTGTGGCATTGACACATTCTTAGTATAGCAAGTAAGCATTTAGCTGTTCAGGATTTGGGATAAGTACACATAAGCTGTTCAAACATACCTAAGTATAAATAAAATCCGTCGAAGGACGCGGTCGACTGCGCGTACAGTCCGCTCATGGCGTAGCTTGGCACTAAGTAGGCAAGCCACGTCACTCCCGCCGACCATAGCTCCAAAAATTGCTGTAATACAAAGAAAATTCATGAAATAATGATAAAAAGTAAGAGAGAAAACTAAAGGAGTTACTATGCGGGTTGAGAGTAAGACTCAAAAGTTTAACAAAGATCTGTCAATACTGCTGAGTAGACCTATGGAACCATAGTATCATTTAGGGACGCCATCTCGCAACAATAGCATCAGGTACCTACGTTTTTTGAAAAAAAACCGAGTGATAAATGACTTTTCTCAAATAATAATAATAATAAATAATAAATTTCTTTATTTATCCAAAATAAATACACACAGACACAGTTCAGAACAAATCAATACCTACAATAGAATAAGCATAAAAACATAGCTTGTGAGCAAGAGATTTAGGTTTACAAAAAAAGAAAAAAAAAGGTCTATGCATACAAAAAATAATGAACCCTGTCTCTTAAACTAGGAAGAAACCTGTATCTTAAGAGACAGTGATCGGCCAAAATTTAAATTTAGTAAAACTAAAACTTACAAGAGTGAAAGTGTGTCGATTACCATTACTAATGCATATTAATATTAGTGTTAGTGCTATTCAAGTATGTGTGAGTGTTGAGGTGTATGTACTCGTACATACACCTCAAGGGAGGAGAGTGAACCGATGTATGTGTGGGAGTGTGTGTGTGTGTGAGAGTGTGTGTGTGTGTGAGTGTGTATGTGTGTGTATCAGATCTTGTAGGGGTTTTTGAAGTGGTTAATTATGTCAAGCGATGTATGATAGTAGTATAGACTCTGTTTTAATATAGTCCTGCTGTATGAGCCAGTCAGTAGTCTTTGATTTGACATTGAATTTATTTAGGTCTATTATGTCTAGTTCTTTCTGTATTCTTTTAAAAACAAAAATAAAAACTTAATATTGCTTTTTTCGATCTGAGAATTATTTTCAACCCGACATGACAGTGTTATCTTCCGGGCCACCAGCCTTACAAAAAATATAACAATAAGAGAGCAAACTAAAAGGAGTTACAGTGCTAAGCTCAGAATAACCAAAGTCATATACCACCTCATACAGCTAGGCAATGAGGCTCGCAATTTGAGAGCTGACGGGCACTAAAGGCTCTGTAGATCAACACAGCATGTAATAGCCATACGGACAGGTAAAAATGCTTAGGACTGCTGCCTAAGTTTCATTACGTCCCGGAACGAAACGAAAAAGATCCAACCCCCATTAGATGTAATGTGGGTTGGCTCCTTTTCGTTTAACTATGGACAATTGTGAAAATCCTTATATTATAGAACAAAGAAGAATGACCACATCACTACAGGAAGTGCCGCATTTGGTTTTATACCACGGCCATCGTTGAAACCTTAGTCGGTATTGGAAAAACCTATCACAAAAATTAATTGATAAACGATTTTTCTACAAATGCAGACCGAGATGTTATTTTGAACTTGAATTTATTAATTTATTAATATTTGATTGATGGCGCGAAAAAAATAAAAAATGCGCCATTTTTGGCCATTGGCTTACTTAATCATCCAGGCGAGAAAGAGAGAGAAATATAAGAATTTCTTTCTTTTGAGAAAGCACCCCCGAAGAAAATATTTTTTCATCCGGTCGGTTCATCAATCCATGAATCCAATAACATAAAATCACTTACATCAAACAATATGAACACAGTTCTGGAGTACAGTCCGACAGCGATGTCCCTCTCCACGTGATGTCGCATCGAGCTCGCTTCTCTTGCACTCAACCACAGCAGGATCGGCCACACGGTGAGGCACATTACTGTGTAGTGAAAACCTATTCTGTCGTTTTGTGTTAGCTGCGGATAAAGAAAATGGATGAATTGAAGTAAAGTTACAATTAAATTATGGAAAATTAGCTTTTGCTCGCATTGAGGTCGGAAATTAGCCCACGGGAAGATACTACCGGAATAAAAAAGCATCTATGTCTTTAACCCAAGTCATGGTCTACCTGTGTACCTAATTTCATCGAAATCCGCTCGGCTGTTAATGCGTGGAAGGTAACAGACAGACAGACAGTGTTACTTTCGCACTTATAAATATTAATATGGCATCCCAGATATGTAACTTCTGTTAGCAAGCGCGGGAGTCGGTAAAATGAAGTGGGCAGGCCATGTCTGCCGAAGTTCCAGTATACGTTAAAACAAACCAGTCGGTATACGGAAAGTCGGTAAACTGATTCTAAATGTTGTGATTTGATGCACTAGGAAGTGGTGAAGGGCGGGCGTGTTGGGGGACTGTCTTATGTAACTTTGACGTTCGAATAGTGCTGATTCTCAGCCTAGTTTGAATAAATGACTTGAGTTTTTTTATGATTTTGATTGAGATAAAAAATATTATTGTTCAGTATGATAAATTGATCAAGTAGTATATCCATCTCAATTTAATAGCCAATCAGAAAACACGAAAATTCAGACTGTTTTTGCGAAAAAAAAACCATAAACCAGATGTTGATCATCACTTTATTGTACCACCACATATAACAAAAAGGTCAAACATATTTAAAACTAGTGTAGATACAATAGCGGCCTTATCGCACGAGGCAATCTCTTACAGACAATCTTAGGATTTACCTTAGGATCCGTAGTCGGCAGGTCCCAGAACACGGCGCCCGTGATCATTGACATGACAGCCGCTAGGAGAACTCGTGTTATCACGTTCGACACTGTCGTCGATTGTGTGAACAACAGGCTCTTTCTGGAAATAATAAAAAAGCGATTGTTGAAATATTTGTGCGTGATCCAAATACCTAAGCTTCGTTTTACTAGCCATCACAATAGTAGTTCTAATATTCATTTTGTATTTGTTAAGCACGAAAACTGCAAACGCTAAATACATTTATCAAAAAGTTCGGATTAATTCGGGACGTTGGAACAGTTGGAACTTCGCATAGCACGCGTACCATGGAGGTCAAGAATTGTTCGTTCACACATAATTCGTGACCCAATTTCGTACGAGAACGCCTCTCAAGTACGACTGACCGTAACTATTGTGTAACAGGAAGGTACTGAATTAGAACTGCACGCCAGTTGCAAAATTGCAGTTTTGATGCAGTGCTTTTGCATTTAACATAACTGCATCGAAAAACAAAAAAAAAACCTGCATAAAGAAGCAGGCCCGACTCCTGGCACAAATGCAGGTTGATATTCGAAAAGAAACGGTTACATATTTTAGCTGTTTCTTTATGTGTGAGCGCATAAGGGACTAATTCGCTCGCACTGGTCAATATCGACTTGTTATTAGGCTTCTTTATGCAAGCACCCTTACTTAAGTCTGATGCTTGAAATATCGTACCAAAACAATTGTGCGTAGTTCCACAGTATCCCTTTAAACACTATTTTGTAAGTCCATATACTCACTCAATAAGCGCTCCGGCCTGCACGAACACATTAGGCCTGCTCAGTGGAGCCGGCAGCGGCACAGGCGGCGGTGGCTCGGGAGCCGCGTGCGCGCCCGCGAACACGTTGGCGAGCGCGGAGATACGGCCTGACGACTCTAACATCGCCGCGGCTGAGAGGTCGTCTAGGGTTACCAGGTCGACTGCAGATGAGACAGGAGGATTTTATATTTTAGTCAATCCCGTTCTTTGGTCAAGGTGTGGATAAAGCTGGCCAGGAGCAAGGAAACATTTAGGAGCGGATGTCAAGATGGAGTCATAGGTACACACGTTTCGAGCCCTTCCTGGGTGGATCCTTATTTCATAGCCTCAAACAAATTAAACTCCAGAGCCAATAAGTAGAACGAAAAGAACACCTTCTCAATTGAACTCACAAATTCATCAGTAAACACGACTGAGCAATGTAAACGAATTCAATGAAAATTTTGAAGAAGCTAGTTAGATCTAATTTGAAGTGGAACAGCGTATGAAATTCACTTACGATAATAATCCGAAGGGTTCTTGAAAGCTGGGCAGGGATAATCGATGGAGGCAAAATATGGCAACATATCCCTTCTATACCCGCTAAACATCGTTCTACCGGCTGAAATTAACACCACCTAAAAAAATCATAGCAAACATGAAATAGAAGAAAGTGGCTCTGGAAAAAAATAATTAGGACTTAACACCCGAATTGATTCATCAACCCACCTTAGTAAGCATAGCAAAAATTTCATAAGTTGGTGGATGCAGTGACATGATGACAACTCTGCCAGTACTGGCCCAATTTCTCAAATATTCTACCAGGAAGAAGGTGTCAAATATGTCCATCTCCTTCATAGGTTGGTCGAGGATTAATATGGCCATGTCTAGAAGGAGCTGACATGCTACGTTGAGGCGACGGATCTCGGAGCGAGTGAGTCGACCTACGTTGGTGTCCCGGACTTGCTCTAGTCCTAGTTCTTCTATTAGCAGGTTTATCTGAAATGGTTAATAAGTTTGTTATGACGGCTGCGGTTACACGATGTAGTTATTCAAAGCAATATTATCATGTCCGCAACTTCAGTTACTATACCCGTTCCAGGACATACGAGAAGAATAATAGATGTTCAGCGTAGTACCTACTTGTCGGTATAAAGTAGACAGACTCAGCTTACATTAATTATGAATCATGGTATATTTTTTGGTGATGCAAGTATTGGGTGTATCAGAGAATCCAAGAAAATATTGATTTTATTTCTGATTTAGAGCAAGAGTCAATGTACTAATACTACATAGACATACCCGATCTCTGTCATCCATCTTGACCTGTCCATTATTTCTTGGTCTTCTCAATGCGGCGTGAAACCTCAGAGTATGGTCAACTGTCATGGCGGCACAAAGTGACGTGTCCTTACGAACGTATGCCGCGACCTTTCGAAGAGTTGAGGAGGCGACAGGCTGCCCGTTCAACACTATATCGCCCGTCAGTTTCTGTATGAAAAAATAGAATGTGTGATTAAAATTCTTAACTAATGTGAAGTATAGAAGCTATTTCGTAACGGATTAGTGCCGTTGCGAAAAAAAGAAGGTGCTTTTCGTCTTGTATCATCTCGTTATTCATCGAAACAATGATGGATTGACGTCATGATGTGGTCATGAAATGGTAGCCGTATGCCATCTACTTTGCTAACTTAATTTCTGTAGTAGATTTATGTGTGTTGTAGTGGTTTGTATGTACCTATTGTAAGTACATATTGTGTCTTCCTCATAGAAGGGATTTCTAATTCTATACCACGTTAGTTTGATTGTCATCACCTACATATTAAGCCATTATGGCATGTGTAAAAATCGCTCCATACCTTTCGTACTCCAGCTAGAACATCCAGTAGACCAGTGGCCTCATGGTGGGATGTCGCGAGAACAGCTAATATTTCTCCTGACTTCACTTCGAAGCTCAGCCCAGATACCAGCAACGTTGACTTGTTCTCGGGTGCCGTTATTTCTAAACTGTTTACCTGCAAAGTTGGAATTTAATGATTTAATGGAGTTCCAGTACTGGAAAATTATAAATTCTTTTTTTCTCAAATATTTGAAGTTTGGAGTGGACTTCAACCCTCTTAAAACTTGGAGTAAAGTTATGTTAAACCTTAAATTTAAACCTCCAAAATTATATGGTTAAATCAAAGTTAATTTTGGTTTAATAATACTGCGGGTATAAGTATTAATAATGTTTTAAAGACGAATTATTCAAGATCGAATAAGTATAATTTTTATCTATCAAAACCGGTTGGCGAAATATCCGACGTCGAAAAAACTTTAGAAGGAGGATTACTCACATAGTAATTAGGATAAATATACGCGGAATGCGTGTATCCGTCTAGATGGTCTCCTGGTCTTAGCGTGGAATGTTTTCTGGACTGAGCGATGGACATGTGGCTGCCTGCCTTCGACATGCGACCGCCCAGGTGGGAAGGTGACATTAGGTAGCTGGAACAAACACATAAAGGGTATTTTTGTTCGTTTTTTTTGGGGTCTGGATCAAGATGTCTGTTTCTCCCTCATTCATATGTTGTGACGATTCGACAAGGACCAACGACAAATATCTAATGTCACTCTGTCTTAAAAGCTACCTTTAATAAATTTCAAAGTTGAAAACTGGCATCAGCTTCCCTCATACAAGAAGCGCTAACTTGACAACCAACAATTCAACATGTATACGTGCTAAGCCTTTCTTGGAAGAGCATCTCACCTTAAATATTTCGTAGAACTTACCTTTGGTGGTCTCCATCAGGAACATAGTCGGCGACACTGTTTCTTCTATGGCTGTAGTGAGTGCGTTGTTGTGGCCGCGCATCTATGCCCAGCAGGTTGGCTTCACTGACTGACTTGTTTCGGGAGTTCGTCCACTGACCGTCGCCTCGAATACCAGCTTGCTGCATCGCGACTAATGGTACCCCAGTATTTGGCTGGAAGACAAATGAAGATCAGAGAGGGAGAAAATATTTAAAAGATAAGAAAAGTATTGTATGTAGTTTGGATCTAATAGTTGGTATACCACTAAATGAAAGCGAGGAACAGATGTAGTTACTATTGTGACCAAGGTGAAATTGTTAGAAGTTGGGAGTAACAAATGACATCATAATAATAATAAACTTTTACATGAGACAATTTTTACTCAGACCAATGTTCAGCCAGAGAAAGAAAACATGTTCTTGATTCATGAAACGTGTTTAGTAGAAAGTACCTGCAGAGATGGATGTACGTTCTGCATCCTAAAATCCGGGTCAGAGCGATATTTCCGGCTGTATTTGTAGTTTGTGGTCGTCTCGTTGTCTGAACTGTCGTAGCCTGAAGAGGTCTCGCGCATACCTCGACTTTGCCTTTGGATCCTGTAGAGAAATGCAGGTGATGATGAGAAAAAAATCTGCTGTTCCATACTAAAGTTTAATACCTATACTGATCTAAACTGTATAGGACAGCTGTTTTTTTTCGCGATTTCAAAGTTGGTCCTGGAACTTTTACTATAAGTAAAAGTTATTCAGCTAAAGCACCTCTTAAAGTTTAAAAAGTTATTTTTTTAAAACCTTAGTATAAGTATTGATGTCATAATAATTATAACTTTTTAATTTTTTTTTTTTAAATTTAAGATTGGTTTGCTCTTGACTCTAATCTAGGTCAGAGGTGACACTTCTTTGTGTGACAGAGAATATGGTACACAATTAAATTGAAAAACAAATGTGAATGAAAAGTTAGAACAGTCGTGATTCCATTGTATTTGTTAGCAGGTCATTGATGTCCTATTCGATAAGCTGGCAACTTGTCACTATAGACCTACTATATACTGCCAACTTAGTGCTTAGGTAGGATATCATTATCTGTTTTGTTGAGTTTTGGAAAGAACAAGCATCAACAACGTGTGCTAACTTTGTATTCAGCGGAGTGAGTTCTCACTCAGTGTTTCAATAGTGCTTATCGTTTGAACCTGTCTTACCCTACTACTGTTAAGTAGATTCAGTGATAAGCACCTTGCCAAACCGCTAAAAGAATGTGAAATAAATATTACACCATCTACAATATTTACCTGGGCACAGGTTTCATGCCACTCCCAATAGAAGTCTTCGGTTTGGGCGTGCCCGAACGCTGGGATCCGTTATGATTCGGCGGAAACACCCGAGGTAGCCCGAACTTCAGATACGTGTACATATTGGAGCCGAGAGCCGATCTGGTGACAAAATGTAAGGTTTGCTGTAGGACAAGGTAAGGCAAACACCGTGACATAAATTTCATTAACGGCGAGGCCGACTCTGTAATAAAGTTTGTTAGTAGTAGGTAGGTAGGTACTCTATGTTACAATCAGTTTTTATAAAGTAGGCAGGTGCGTGTTCTAGAATTCTAATTACTTAACATGAATTCAATACTTGTTAATCCTATGCTAATCACATGATGGCAACATCTCACAATCATTGCAAATATCCTTGAGGAAATGATGAAAATGACATGAGAAAATGACAAAACCACAGCTGCAACATATCCTTAAGATTTCTCTTTGACACTCACCAAAAAAAGTTGTTTAAAAGTTGTTTGGCAAATCCAAAACAACAATTATAGTACACTTAGCATATTCAGCCTATAGTGTTCCTGCTGGGACATTTGCCTCCTCTCTCCGAGATGGAGTAGGTTGTAATCCACCACGCGGGCCCAGTGCGGTTTGGTAGATGTAGCATGTCTTCAATTTTTTGGTTCTAGGACATGCCGGTTTCCTCACAATGTTTTCCACATCGATGTTTCACGTCGGCTTTCGCTTTACATTAACTTTTGATCTGTTCCAATGATATGCGGAATGAGGAGCCACACTCAAAACTGTTTGTAGATGTCGCTGTAGTCGACTGTACCTTGTTTACCTTTCTTGAGAGTAGTATGATTGCTATTTATGATATTTTAAAGTGTAATTCGACTATAATACGAGTATGTACGCGTTTATGACTGTGCCTCAAGTAAAAGTTGAGCTCCGTAAAAGGAACGCTGCAACTGCCGACAAAAAGGCAGATTTGATTGCAAGGAAAACACTTAAAATATTTAAGGTTTTGATTGTTTGAGAGCCATTTTTTATAAGCCACGGACTAACATTCCTATTTTTTTTTATAGATTACATTCGTATGATCGAAACCAAAACTTTGGTGCTGACTGCGACATCCAAGACGACACCGCATACCTATGTCCACCTTCTGATACACTCAATGACATAAATGCAGATTCTTCTTTACCAATGATTAACAGACAGGCAATGCAAGAATATTTTGAAAACTAAGTACCTATATTGATTGATTAAATCCTTATGAGAATTATTTAATAATAATAATAATAATAATAAACTTTATTTCATAAAAATACAGATTTAACGTGTTTTATATAAAGACAATTTAATTGAGCTTTGGTAGTAACACAGTGCAATACAAATCTAAGAACTGAAATCTGTACACAATATGGAAAACCCTGCCTCTCAAACTAGGTAACCTGTATCTTGAGAGACAGTGATTCAGCTTAAAATGTGATTTAATAGGTATAATAGTAGACTGTGTCGATCTACCTGAGCGAATGAAGGATAAAATAATTATAAAAAAAAATAAAAAAATGATAAAAAGCCTACTACATTTACTACATTTAATATAGTTTATTTTATGACACTTTTATTTTGATGACAATTTTATTTTATTAGATAATCTTGATTCTTTTGTTTTATAGATATAGGACCCAGCCTAAAGGACGGCTTCTTTACTAATCTAAGCTTCTTCTGTGAAATGCGCAGCTAATAATCTTAGTACTAATCAAGTACTACTTGCCTTAAAGTTTTTAATACGTAACGCCAATTCCCATTGTTGTCTGCCCTTACTTTCTTTAGGAAACAATTATACTCCTCTGTATTTACAAGTTAACGCACTACATTGAGGCATTTTGGACTAAATTACGGAAAATAGGATAGCTAAACTTAGTAGATTGCAAAAATCCATACGATTTGACAGCTAATATATCAAAACAAGGTACAGTCGATTGTGCGCTATCTATCGTGATAAAAAGTTAGTTTTCCTCCCCATTATTGATGAAGTATAAAGTTTCTCAATACTAGTACACTTACTTGGGTCCATATCGAGGATGCGACAGTATGGACTGCACGGTGGTATCTCTAAGTTGAAAGTTCCCATAAGGCAGGGGACTCTTATCCGTACTTCCCAACGCACTGTCGGTGAAGTCAGAGTTCAAGTTTTGCCTAAAACACAACAAAAATGCGTTGATTTTATTTACAAAGCTTTATCATATGATCTGTGTTACTCTGTCATAATTCTCACGCCAGACGGTCGGATCGTATTTTGATTTGCGCTGTATTGAGCTGTACAAGGGGCTATAAATTATGAACTACTCCAAATTCAAATGTCATCCTCCTAACAGACCATACCGGATTGACATCCTTCCTTAAACGCAGATATTTTTGTTGCTGGTTGAACTAGAATAAGCCAGGAAATCTGTAGACCCTCAAACGACGCACTGATGAACGCTTTTAAACGTTCGTCGTTTGAGGGTCTTCAGATCAGAGAACAAAGACAAAGCAGGTTCGGCAAAAAGCATCACTAGCATATCTGGGCTATACCCTCATAAAGATTTTGCTAGACCCCTTTGGCGTGAACTATGTTTCTTATATGCACTCGTGAAGCAAGGCCCCTTAGAACGCCAGAACCTTAAGGTGGTTCTCATCACTCATCTCTTACACGGCCACTGCAAAGCCGAAGCAGCTTTTTTATGCTTTCCTTGTTTCGAAGACCGCTTCTCTCCAGCCATAGTCTTTTTTATAGATAATATATACAATCATACCTAAAAACCAAACTGTAGTAATAAATAATATTCACCTGTAAATAGACCACGCGTGCAGATCCTCCGAGTGCATGCCGCGGTGGTCGTGCATCAGCGGGTTGGACGGCACGGAGTACCTCCTCTCCCCGCCGAGGCCCAGCGCCGACTGCGACATTGTAGGCCTCTATTGTGTCTGTGTGTCAATTCATTATGGGTTTTAAGCTTTTTTGTGACGGATGAAATTAATTAGATCAACCATTTTTTTTCTGAGTACTTCGGAGTATCTCCGGACAGGAAGGACATCAGTCTTTTTAAAGGCGACAAAATGATAATAAATACTGAAGCGTTTTCTATATTAAAACATTTTATATTTTACTTTACCAAGAGGTCAGGAATCAAATAAATTCTCTTAGGAAAGGTCTTCCTACGTAGCAAAAGTCAAGTCTATTTATATACATAGGGTCATCGGGTCATAAAAACGCAATGAAGAGAAATGACTCAATACGACGCTATTACAAATTCCAAATTCCAATCATGAAGACAACGTGGCAATTGATATTGATATTCAATGAGCAGGAGGTTGATATAACTTACCAGTGTCATTCCAATGTTATGTCGTGTTTTGGTTTCTTGAGCTTACACATGGTCATTCAGTGTTCATGCTTCAGTTGATCTGAAACAAAAGACAGTGCTGTTAGATATTGGATTTTGACAAACGCAAGGTTTGACTAAAATCTTGACTTTTAGACTAAAATCTGGTAGGTACATCTCAGGACTGTATAAATAAAAGATGGTCTCATTTCTGCCCATACAGTGTTCTTTTAAAGCCGACCCCAACATAGTTGGGAAAAGGCTAGGCAGATGATGACAATGTTCTCTTAAAAACCATGTGTCTACAAATCATGCCCTTTTTAAAGTTTTCAAAAGCCTCCATACAAAACCATTATTGACATGTTCACATGACATTTCCCAACAGCGATCGACATTGGCCATATCCCGTACAAAAACCGTCTGGCGGCTAGCATGCCGAATCAAAGGCCGCACCAAGTTGCGTCACAAACATATCCCAACCAACAGTTGACTAGTTACCGGACGCGTGCGCGACGACCAATCTCAACATCTCATTGTCGACGTTGCGAAACAAATGAGTATGTCAACGAGCATTTGTTTTTAATTCAATATTGTTAATGTGATGTAATTTGGCTGTGGTTTGTCATCGTCACCTTTCGTTAGGAAGGTCATTGGTACTATTATTTTGCATGGGTTTGCACTTCCGCGTATGGAGGAGGCAAAATTGTAAGGCACACTTGCACATGGTGCAAAAAAAGCCCATGACCTACATGACCTAGGACAGCTGTAGACCTGTAGTTCAATTTCCTGGTTCTTAATTAGCTAGATCAATTAAAACCTGTTTTAATGACTTAAGTGGTGCGTTAAGGAACTAATCTGGGAGTCTGAATCACGAAGCTTCAAAAACTTACATCATAAATACCGAAGCAAACATCTAACGGGAACTATAGACATTACATACGTCACAGAAGCAACGCCATGCCTTGAACTAGACATCAATTATGTGGCAGTAAATAGAACCATTAACTAACCGTGGGACCCCATACAACTCATTGTTCCACAATTACGAAGATTCAGTTAATTGAACAGTGCTAAACTTACATGATTTATTATTCTCTTTAATTGGATAAATGACAACTTCATAAACGGACAAAAAGTTAAGAAAACCAGTTGGCGTGGTTGAAGTATTTCAAACCCTTAGTAATAATAATGGCATAACAGGTGTAACATCTAGGAGTAACGATAAATCGTTTCTGAAAACAATAAACTATCAAAACTATTGACCCCGCTCACTGATCAGTGTCTGGTCACTGGCAATAACCACCATCTCTGGTACTACTAGCCTCAATCAAGTGTCAGCTTTATGCTGATTAGCCAAAGCCAGTTCCTCCGATAACACAATAATGACTTCTCGATTACCATACATTATTGACTTTATGTGTCACTTTGGAAGTCACCAGAGGACCCTCACCTACATCGGTGGCGTGATGCGTGATGCTGCACTACCGGTTTTCTAAGACATTGCGTGTCATTATCATAATTGCACCAAGCTTTATTGATGTAGTCATTGAGTAATGCACCGTCTTCTCGCACATTGTATGGGATAAATAATGATGGAGATAACGAAGGAGAACAATTGCTGCTTATTTTATTAATGCCTTCATGGATTTCTCGTCAGCTCAGCGATTTGTCTTCATTTATTTAGTCCGGAGTCGTATTGGTATGTGAATGATGGTGAAGTATCGAGCTCAATGATCATTAGCCGACCAAAGAATTGAGTAGAAATAACCTTGTTTTTGAAAAATATAAGGTTGAAATATAAAGTTAATATACCTAATAAAGCTGAAGAGTTTGTTTGTTTTATTGTTTGAACGTGCTAATCTCTGGAACTACTAGTCGGATTTGAAAAATTCATATAGAAGGTTACCTATAGGCTATTTCACATCCTTAGGAGCCGAACAAAAAGAAAGAAAAGTCAGAAAGAACGCTAAGCGAAAACGAAGTAATAGCGCGGGCGGGCGATGCGATGCGATGCGATGCGACGCGGTGGGTCGGTGGCTGAGTAGGTAGTTTTATAAAAATGTGGCTGTTATTTTACTATATTGTGTATCTTACGAATTCCACGCGAACAAAGTCGCAGATAAAAGCTTGTTAGGAATAAAAGTGAAGGAGTATCCCCTGTACCTTTATTCTGTCGGTCTAGAACTATTGATCATCCGTTCTCGACATACCACTGTTTTATCATAGCAATGACTGTTGCAACTTAAACGAGGGTGATAAAGCGCTTTAGCTAAATTATATACGCATACAGAGTCATCTAATCCTATATTTGATTTTTATCTTCCTAATAAGATCTACGACCATAGTATATCATCATGTATGGTAAGTCTGTTCACGTTATTGTGTACTCGTACAATGATGTTATCTGCAGTGTTTGCTACTGACTCATCATGAGTAGGTTACCTGCATAAACGTGATCTTACTCAGTAAAATGTAAGTAGCCGTAATCCTACTTCATACAACTTT
The DNA here is from genome assembly GCA_948252095.1 of Dicycla oo. Lineage (NCBI taxonomy): Eukaryota > Metazoa > Arthropoda > Insecta > Lepidoptera > Noctuidae > Dicycla > Dicycla oo. Next base: position 27,616,467 of record OX411714.1, read on the forward strand.
ATTATGACCATGTTTGGCACTTTTATCTTCGTTGATGTCTAGGTAGTCTTGCAAAAAATGGCTTGGTATACCTACTTTAAAAAAAAATTGTCTTTAAATATTGACCATGATACCTCAGACTAAATAAAAAACCAAGACATAGCGCTGCGAACAATACAGTGAAGCATCCGCAAAATTACACCGCGCTGTGTGCATACACGCTCACACGCACATGTTTACACCAAACTACAACTAACCTACACCTCACTAAGTGCACACACATGTTTACGAAACCCGAAATGTGAGGCCTCACGGCCCTGTCGCTATGTCTTGGTTTTTTATTTAGTCTGGGCATGATACAAGGCATTTTACCCCTATAAAAATTAAGTACCTAGCTGATAATATTCTCTTAAGTATATAAGTAGGTAATTATTATAGGCATGAGTAACGCAACAATGTTAAAATGACTAGGTATTCTCTGAAAGTAACCTAGTGTGGTTTATGCAAGTGCTAGGTAACATCATACACCTCAATCAACGGATGATTAAGCCCGAAGGTTCGTGTCTGTGGGCGAGGATCATACCATGATAAGCTCTTTGTATGTTAATTACAAGTAATTTCGTATTACCAGCACGACCTTCCCTCCTCTGTTGTTACCGATGAGGAAGCTTTCAAATGTCACGCAGTAACTCATCGTGTATCAAGTAATTTCAATAATTTTTTATCACTTCTTGTAGCCTGAAATCGTAATGGCAATATGAATTCCTGTTTCCTCATTACTTATCTGTACATATTTATAATAAGATTGTAACGAAGTCAAAACTGTAAATTGAATATTAAAAAAAAAGTTATCGCTATCACGTGTGGGAAAGAGTCTGATGCTGAAAATATAGTTTTTAGAATTTTTGTACGTTTGCCTGGATGTATATGTTCCGGATTTTCATATAAACGGCGGAACAGATTTGGGTGAAATTTAGCACACAGATAGTTTATAACCCGGATTAACATATGTACTTTTAATCCCGGTAGTACATTCTCGTGGGATTTTTTTCCGACATCCACGCGGGTGAAGCCGCAGATCTTGGAATTCAGGCTTTACATCAAATGAGTTTGTAATGCCTCTAATCAACATTAGGTACCTACAGCTGAGCCTATACAGGATGATTTTTAAAACATGCGACAAAATTTAAGGGGGTGTTCTACCCATCAATATGAACAACTTTTACTATGGGACCAACTAAGAATTCGCAAAAAAAAAAAATTACTTTCCCATGTAAAAGCACATAAGTACCCGATTGGACCATTTTGTATAAAAAGGTGGAAATTTTTTTGCGAATTCCGAGTTGGTCCCATGGTAAAAGTTGTTCATATTGATGGGTAGAACACCCCCTTAAATTTTGTCGCATGTTTTAAAAATCACCCTGTATAATAATCCGCTTAGCAAATAAACTGCTTTAGGCACTCCGGCATCATCTGTTGACCCGCGTCAATTAACTTGAGATAGATTATTAAAATACAGCATTGTTTTCAAATTAAATAAGTCAGTCAAGGTTGTGTGAAATTAAAATTCTGTACGAACTCTACGACGTCGTTAAGTTAATACTTTACTGTATGCACGTCTGCGCGGGCGCCACCCACGTTACATAACTCGCGTCCTCCAAATTCCTAAAGATTTTAGTTAGCACTTACAACATTTGCATGACCAATTAGTACTTAGTTTGTGGTTCCATTGCGAAATGTAACAAAAATAACAAATCTGAATAGATTTACGATGCCTTCGTGTAGGGTTACCATCCGTCCGGATTGGTCCGGCTTTTAAGCTCCCCGTCCGGTCATTGTCTGACCTTGTCGTTTTTGGACTTTTCGAAATGAGGATTTCTTTTAGAAGATAGTAAAAACTTAAGGAGTGGGTACTGAAAAAACATACTTTTATATGTCTGGCTTTTTGTCATTCAAATTTCGAAATGGTAACCCTACGTGGTCTAGAGTAAAAAGCAATTGAAAGAATTAAAAGGATAAAAGGATTCCTGAGTCAGCATTGTGAATTTACTGAGTAATAAATCGTGTTAGACCTCTGAGCCTGCATTGTTAGTGACTTGATTGCATAAAAAGAGGATCTCGATGTTGAACAGTGATATATTGCCAGGGGATGCGAAGCGTAGGCGCCAGCGAATACCTATTTACAATTTCTTGAACAAACAATCATCTATCAGCGGAACTAAACGCAAATACCATTGGCCCTACCATTAGACTCATTAAACATAATGAAAATATGGAAAGCTAAACATCTAATGCCTACATATTCCACGTGAGTACAAGTAAGTATGTTTGTTTTACTTCCTAAACATATTACATTAAAAATGTTTTCCATGCTCATATATGTAATTAAGAAACGTAAGAGTATGGTAGCTCGCTGCTCGCTGACGCCATCATAATCTACATCTGACATACATTGTCAAGCAAATAATCCGGTGTCACAGCCGGCGTGCACAAAACGTCAGTGCGTGACTCTTGCGCACGCATTCTCTATTACGCCTCCATTCCTTCAATGCTGTACGCAAATTTCTCTGTTCTCGAGTAAATGGGCAATGCGTGTACGAAGGCTATATAGCTTGGGACAGGGGCTATTTTTACCTGAGATGGCATGCGAGTCAGGCGCTTTGGGGTGAGTGACCCGTGGTCCGCCATATTCAATCGTACGTTCACGTAGGCACTCGTGGTCGCAATATTGTTAGAACAAAGGTATTGAGACAAATTGGCTTCGTGGGCTATTTGATTATTGTTGGTAGAGCTTTTTTGTACCTAGCAAAGATTGAATGCAAGTAGTTAAGTTGTTTTAGTTAAGCTATAATTTGGCGGACGTTGAACTTTTTTGTTATTTATACTTGTGGTTGCTGAAATGTAAAAAATGGTGGGTAAATATGACTACGACTTTTTTTCTTGTGCCATGCGTACCTGGTCAGTGCGAGAGGCACAGACCAAGGAAGCATGGCACAAAAGGGAGGTAGAGTACTAAGCAGTGAGTGGGTTTCCCTACCTAGGTACCTACTCTAAAACTACGTATACAGCTGCTTTCCATATTTAGGTGCTTGCATAGGTACGGACGCCAGCACATCAAGCTACTACAATCTGTCAGATTTCATTAATAGATTTTCGACTTTATTGCTAAAGCATTAGGTTCAAGGTTGATTGGGAAAAACTGACAGTTTCGGGTAGGTTGACCTGCTGGCGTCTGTACTTGATCTTTGGTAACAGGTGCACGTCTTCGATTTTGCAAACAACCCGGGGCAATTTTTGACTTCTTGACAAAAGTTAGTTCCATATTTGCTTGAGTGATAGAATATAAGCCAGTAAAACATAAGGTTGCCCATTGCATGAAACACATAAAGTACTAATCAAAGTGATGTCCTAATGCGTTATCGATTCGATTTATGAAGAAGTTTTAATCAATTTAACACATGATATTTTATTTTAAAGAAAAAATTAAAGAAAAAGCAGCACCTATGAAGCATTTTTTCGTCTATGGTTGGCGGTTGCCTGTCAAGAAATAAGGAACTTCATGATGCTAGACGTAGGCAAAAAGGCTGCTAGTTAAAATGGGATGAGGCGGGTCATGTCAGCCGCATGCATAGCGGCCGCTGGGCAACAGTCTCAACACGGTGGGTGCCTGAAGATAGATGGCGCCGCTGAGGCCGGCCCAGTAAGAGGTGGCGAGACGACCTAGAGGCGTACCGCAAGGGTTGGATCGAGGTGGCCCTGGAAAAGGATGCGTGGAAAGATTTGGAGGAGGCCTTTGCTCAACATTGGGACAATTTAGGCTAATATTAAAAAAAATAGGTGCAAAAGTAAGTTGGAAAGATTATACATAGTTGTACATATAGGTACATTTAATAGGTATTGGTAGTCGTTGCCAGTCAATCTAGGAATGTGTGCAGAGTTGCTGACTAACGATAAAGAAATATGTGTTAAGTTATCATGGATAAAATAATAATTTATGATCCGCATTCCGTTATTACGTGATTATTTACTACGTTCAAGTGTCATATGTCACGACAAAGCTATAAGTTGTCATGACATAGTTGGCTCTACAGTCACGAGACATTTAGTGGCGATAAATATATTTCCGTTAATGTATAAATTGCTGCATTGCGCCCACGCATGCCGCGAATAAACTTGAACTTAATATGGGAACTGCATTCACGTTATGGTCGTTACTTATAAGTTGTCATTTTCGCAATTTCTTTGTCCTCCACTCCAACATGCCTCCAACCAACTGTACAATGAAGCAGTACATAATATACCTTTAATAGTTGCAATGAATACATTGGCTTACAGTATTTTCATTTTTAGGGTTCCGTACCTCAAAAGGAAAAAACGGATCCTTTATAGGATCATCACTCATGTGTAGGGCATCTAATCTCGGTATACCGAGATCTCGAAAACCGGGATCCCACATGATTGTCTACTCCCGCAAGGAGTGAGATTACGTGTGCGGGATCTGCGGGGTTTGCGGGATTGGGGAGAATCATATAAAGACGTCCTTCCTTAGGCGCTAGCGCATGAGGCACAGCACACTATTACTCCTCTAGTAGTAACTAGTATTAGGACTATTACTTCGCTAGGAGTAACTAGTAGTACACTATTATTACTAGCGGAGTAATAGTGGTAATGGCATGAGGAATACTGAGTTGAACTCAAAGTGAGAAATGAGGTCGCGCTTGCGGCTAGCGTTTGTTCGTCAATACTCGTAATTTTGAGAAATGACTTCGTATGAATCAAGAGGTTCGATGGGCAAGTATTTAACATTCGCATTCAGCTGAAAGGGCTTTTTCTGCTGCCGGCTGTTTAGCATCCCATACTTATTAGATGCAATCTAGCAGACAAAACCATAGACACGTTATATATTTTCTGAAAATATTTTTAGCAAAAAATGGCTTGAAGTTACTAAAATTTAATATATTCTCATAAATAAAAGTAATAAATGTTTCACCATATTCCATTGTCTGTAAAACACACTCACATAATAGGAGTCTGTTTTAAAGACTGCTGTAACGTTACACGTTATTTTTATAATTAACTTTTAAAATATTAGGTTATCAGATAATAATACCTAACTTTTATACAAATAATCGGGCAACATTTACCATAAAGAATCACGTGTGAGCGGACACGTGACACTGCCTATACCTATAGGCAGTCTCACACAACAGAGCATGCGGCATTTATATCATAATAAGTAGATGCGGGATCTCGCAAATACCAAGATCTCGCGAGATCAAAAATCATCGATCCTGCAAATTCCGAGATTACAAATAACCAGCGGGATTGGATGCCCTACTCTTGTGTCTGTCTGTCACAGCCAATTTCCTCTTAATCTAATGGACCGATTAAGTTGAAATTTGGTACACGTATCTGTGACCCAAACACGGACGTGTAATGTAAATTAACAATTTTTGAATATGGGAGTCAATTTGGTGGGGGGGCAAATAAGAAAAACAAAAGTTTTGCAAACTGTACCGTGCGATATGTCAAATGAAAGGGCTTACTGTGAGGGTATCAAATAAGTATATATTTTTTATCATTTTAAAATATAAATTAATATACAGTATGTTAACCAACAGAGGGCGTTCCCGTTAACCCGCAATAGTATAGCATCCATACATGCTAAAAAAAAATATTACCATTCGAAAACAAAATGGTTTTTATTTTTTTTTAATATTAAAATATTCACTAAAATATTCAAAAAAATATAAAAATATTCACTAAAAATAAAAACTAAATTGCGATGTTTCCGTCCTTCAAGTACGCGTGTACAGAGTGTTTCTTTTACGTATCAATTTAACATTTTTAGTGAATATTTTAATATTAAAAAAAATAAAAACCATTTTGTTTTCGAATGGTAATATTTTTTTTAGCATGTATGGATGCTATACTATTGCGGGTTAACGGGAACGCCCTCTGTTGGTTAACATACTGTATAAACTGTTTTAAAGTTATTTAAGAAAATAGACGAAAATTGACTATTCCCCCTTATCTCAGAAACTACTGACCCTAATTTTGAAAAAAAAAGTACAGAAAATAGTTCTATACCTATAGATTACAGGAAAACTTATAAAAAATCTATGGTCTCAAAATAACATGGCAAATCTAATATTGTGCGTACAAACTTACATTTGCAGTTGGAATGTATAGGAGAACATGTTTTTCAACCACAATGTTAAGTTTGTTCTTGGGATAAATACATCCTAACTACGGAGCCCTTCGTTGTGCGTGGTCCGACACGCACTTTGGCCGGTTTTGTAGATAACTTGTATGGTGTAGAATGTTAAACTCATAACCATATTGGTACTTAGATCAATCCATAGCAAGGACGTAGGCGGGGACGTACACAAATTATAGGTGTTTCGCGGTAGTATTATATATTATAAATAATCTATTTCGCGTATTATGCCTAGAATAAAATATCGTTATTTGCATAAAATATGGTACATGGTCTTAAATATAAATAGTTCCACATATTTTGCTTACTTTTTTCAGCATGCAAAAAACACCTTAAAATAAAACTATAAACAAAAAACTGAGATCATGTAGTCAAAAAATATTTAAAAAAAAAAAAATTATATAAATTGCTAGTGAGAATAGTGAGATCTATGTATTGGTGTTAATTTAAATACCCAAATACTTTACCTTACCTTAATTATTTTCAACTTAGCTTATGATTTAGGAATTCACTTATAGTGTAGGGATATAACTATATATTATATATACGTATATATATCACAGCTACAACAATCTTACTGCGACATGTATAAAGACAAGAAACTTACTGTTATAGTAATATGCAATGATTCACTACAATTAGAGATTGTAAATCGGGTAACGTTACGCGTTACCGACGTAAGCGCAACTATTGATTAAATTAGAACATAACATCCGATACTATTCGTAACTGTTCCGGCTTGCTAACTTCAGTTGGATCGTTACCTGCGATGCTTACGAAGCATTCGTGGTTTTAATAACAAAACGAAAACATAGGCCTCTTGAGCCTTTTTAGGGTTCCGTAGTTTTAGATGACGTTTGCCAACTATTTTGCAAATAAGAAAGAAATAAATATATATATATATATATTTACAACAGGGACTGAAAAGGGGCTTTCAAAATTCGAAGTGGGATTACTAGAACATGTGTGGTATCATATGAAAGAGCGCTGTTTGCACATTTTCAAACATTTGTTCTTTTTTTTTAGGCCAAACAGTTTTAAACTTTTGATGAAAAATGCAAAAAAAAGAGAAAAATCTGGAATTATTCTGTGTTATAGAAGTTTATGTAAAGGATTACAGGAAAAATAGAACGATGTCTGTAAATAGAACAAATAGAACACTTTTTTTTTTTGATAGTACGGAACCCCCGGTGCGCGAGTCCGATTCGCTTTTGGCCGGTTTTTATTTGTTTTTCTAATATAGCCGGGTACAGACTGGTGAAACGTAACATGATAATACTAGATATGTAACATACGAACATTCCGTCCAAATATGTATATGCAATGCTGCATGAAATGTAACAAAAGTTTTGTATTCGAATTTGTTTCAACGTGTGTTACATGTTACGTTTCACCAATGTGTAAAATGACGGATGGTCTTTTGGTGGCAGACCATGTTTATCTCAGCCTACCACTAGTGACAACATTCAATTTTCTACCAAACTCATCACAATCAACAAATTCATTGCCGCAGATACATTTATGACGTTCTACAACTTGTTCGTATCCTCAAACAGCCATCTCAGACATTAATCTGCATGGTCCTCATATGGCCTAACCAAGATTTATTTATTTGAACTTCTCGCACACAATAAGGTACAAAGGCGGACTTAATGCCTTAGGCATTCTCTATCAGTCAACCAAGGTGCTCTGACTGAGAGGAGATAATAGGTTATAAACTTACAATACACATATATATTTACTGTAATATATACCTACACTATATATATATATTTCACAAAAGCAAGGAAAAGAGGTAGGTAATTGAGATGACTCTACGCAATTTGTTTTGAAAATAACTGGCCGTCCTCATATCAAGAGGAAGCGCATTCCAGAGAAGTCAGAAGTATGAGAAGGACAGAGTAGGAGAAGATGGTTGGAAGAACGCAGATTCTTAACGTATGAAGAACATAGAGTTGGAAGTGAAGCATAAGATAAGGAGGGGTGGGAGAGTTGAGAAGGCAGAAAAGCGTGGTCAAAGCGCGCAAACTTCTTCTTAGGCGAATGGACATCCATTTGAGCTCAGACCTGTAGCTCGACACATATTTTCTTAGGTTAAATATGAACCGGATCCTATTTTGAGGAGTCTGTCGAGCTTATCCAGCAAAACTGTATTCAAGTCAATGTAGCACACGTCACCTGAGGTATTTCGCTTTTAAACCATATGTTTTTAGTTTGTTTACATTGAATGAGCTGGGGGTTCATACTAAATCTGCGCTCAGGTCATATGACTTTCACTATACTAACATTTTATATAATCCATTCATTTCAGAAACACTACTTCAATGGAAACCACACCTATTTTATTAGATATTTCATGCCTTTTACATTCATTTTCTCATTTTGTAAGAACCTTTGAATATTTTAATATTATCTAATGTCATTTATCAGATATTATTCCTTTTAAGTCTCCATTGTAAGCAAGCTGTGTTTAATGTCTAGTTCTCATGTTAGATGTCACTGGCCGTCTCTGTAACTCATCTAATCTGACGTATCTTTAAAATATTGAATATTTGTATTTCTAGAATATTTGACAGGGACCTATAAAAAGGGCCGTCACACAATGTCAGGTGTCATTCTTCAGCAGTCCTAGCAGTATATTTCTGGCAGTCTACTACATCATCCCCAACATTAAATATACGTAATGTGAAGCCTACCTCAATAAGTATTTTATACCGGAGAACAGCCCAAATAAGTTAAGGAACCCTCAAGAAGTATTTATATTCGGTGGACTCCGACTAACAGGCCAAGTACGCGTAATACTATAGATAAATCGGGAGGTTTCTAAGAACTGAACCTCTAGTGGCATGGCTTGAGCCCTGTCTCCTCTCTACTGTCCTCTTCAGACACTGAACTCCTAGCGGTATTACTTAAGTCACTGCCTGAGGGACCTCTAAAGTTCCTCTAACGGAGTGACTTAGTCGCCATCAACGGATGTTGGGGTTATATTTGCTGATCCTGTTACTGCGCGCGTCATGTGCTGCAGACCTGATTTCTGTCATCGAAAACTGAAGCTATTACTTCTCTTTGTGTTTCTTACTGATCTCCTGTATTATCTATTCTATAATTTTATCATGTGACTAACTAACAGACCCGGCTATTCGTTATGTTACACACCATAGTCGAAGATAGGGATAATCTATGCCTGCACAAGCACAGTTTTCATCTTAGCAGGCAAAAAGCTTCTCAGACTATGGCTGACCCCACATTTGGCGTGCGCGATCCTCGGGCGTGCGCGCTGCACGGACGCAGCGCGCGCGTAGCGCGCGCGCTGCGCGAGCGTCGGGTTTACCGCCGTGTGACGTGCAGGCAGCGTGCGCGCAACGCGCGCGCGGCGCGCTCGCGACGCTCGAGTCGCGTTCTTACCCCTTCGCCCGCTATCCCCGCCGCCCGCTACTGTTTCGGTTCTTCTTACTTACTCGAGCGTCGCGAGCGCGCCGCACGCGCGTTGCGCGCACGCTGCATGCACGTCACACGGCGGCAACACCCGACGCTCACGCAGCGCGCGCAACGCGCACGCGGCGCTCGCGCTACTCGCACGCCCGAGGATCGCGCACGCCAAATGTGGGGTCAGCCTATAGGGACCGCAGAGTACTGTTGACCCTTTGACTAACACTAGCAACTTGGCGTTGCCAGCCAAGTGTCGAGTCAAGAACTTTCACCAAAACAAAAAAAAAATCAGTCATTTATTCAAACTTGGCTGAGAATCAGCACTTATCTAACGTCAAAATTACATAAGACAGTCCCCAAAAACGCCCGCCCTTCACCACTTCCTAGTGCTTTAGCTTTGGAGAAGAAGTGGCGCAACAGACTCCCCAGCAGCTCAGCTGTCTGTTTAGTTAAAAAATTTGACTCTATACAACATTGCGTATAATAATTTATGTCCATTACGCAAATCACAACATTAAATTATTTGCTATTAGTAAGCTAGCACACGCCAATATACCAAAAAAAAAAGCCTTCAGTAATAAAGGGCGTGTCCACTTACATTATATCCTTATATGAAACCGTAACCCACAGACACAAATGATAAACTAGGACCATCGAATTAAAATTAACAAAGAGTTAATTACTAATAACAAAACAAAACCAAGGTTATAAAGACGACCAGTCACCACAAGCAGCACCCGTTCACGAGCATAACGCAAAGATCAGCCATTACCCCCCTCGCCATATTTGAGGGAAGGAGGCAACCCGACACCCGACGCAACCGCAAGCAGTGACATCTGAGGGAGCATGACGAACTTGCTGCCGGTTGCTCAGGCAAGAATAATATGATCCATTGTCGAGGTCACTAGCTAACCACATATTGCAATACCACACATAAAAAAAAACATTGTAATGAGTAGATTATGTCAAATATAAATAAAAATAAAATAAATTGACGTTTACAGTCAAAGAAAATAAATAATTATATGAACTCATATGTCAGAAGGTAAGCTAATTCTGGAAAAAGACAAAAAAGAGATTAACTCAAGACAATGTTTACGAGTATGTACATTGTCTTGAGTTAATCACAGCGACCAACTATTCTTATAGTTTAAGTAGTCGTTGATAGAATTGTATGCCTTTGAACAAAGGCTAGATTTTACGCATACGCTTTAGCTTTAAACGCATTGAGGGGCAAATCTAGCAAAGAAGAGGGTAACTTGTTATAAAAAGATATACCAAGCCCAACAAATGAGTTATGAACCTTATGAAGCCGGTGAAACGGAGCACGTAATTTGTCCTTATTCATTGTGGATATCATTGTTAGTGTGTAAATGTATATTTTGTCTAATATATAAGATGTTGGCGAAGATGAATTGTGATGACACCGTGAGAATACCAATATGTTTAAGAGAAACTCTGGCACTTAGCTTGGTAAATTGCTCCATAGGGGAATGGATAATATATGATGGTACCATTCAAAATAAGAAGAGGAAGAGAGCTTAAAATGGTCTGACACTTTGATACACCAAAACACGAGGAGTTTACTGATACACCAACACATCAGGCTACTTTTTAACATAATCTAAATCTCCGTTTACATCTGTTATAGCATCCGTAAACCTACCCGCTCAGCTGTATCCAATTGAAGATCATCAGCATACAGATGATACTCGTACGAACACTGAAGACAGTGAATTATAAAATTGATGAAGATGGAGAATAACAATGGAGGAAGAATACCACCTTGTGGAACACCAGCATCCAGATCGCGCCAACTCAATGAGCTCTCAGCTTCCGACATCCCCGAAGATAACAATTTCTATTCCAGGGCCTCGGGTGATATCATAAGAGAGGATAGAAAGGAGAAAATCATGGCTGACGGCGTTAAAGGCATTGGAGAAATCAATTAATACCAAGATGGTAACCTTGTATCCTCCATCGCTTTTCTAGTGTCACCAGTCACATTAAGGAGAGCGGAGGCTATACTGTGCCCAAGCCTGAATATAGACTGAAAAGAGCTAACGAGATTATGTCTGGGCTTTAAAAGAGACCTTTGAGTTTGTTTCAATCTTTTTTCTCAGAGTAATCGGATAGGAAACACCGAATTCATCTAGTTTTAAAACATAATGCATTTTTAACGTGTTTTTTTTTAATTTTTTTTTATTCATTCCAAAATCGGTGTAAACAAAAACAAACATAATGTCTGCCAAACTGCACAGCAGTTTGTCGGCAGTAGTCTCGTCTAACAATGTATTACATTTCAAAAATAAAATATTGTGCTAAAACTTATTTAAATACTTAATTATGCTAAGTAAACTACAAAGCAATACAGGCACCTATATTATTTTATAGTTCACTCAGCATTTCCTACAATCGAGATCCGAAATCGTACAATTGAAAAACACGGCATTTTTGTGTAAAAGTGTCTAACATTATTTATAGGACTGCTTTTTCAAAATCCTTCACGTTCAACACTGCGGTCAGCTCAAATTCACCCGTCCGCTGTGTGTCATACAGAGATATTTCAAAGTGCATGCCAGCTTGGCAGGCCTCAGCTGACTCACATAACATACCTGCTTAAGGTTGTACCGTTACCATTCCAACGAATATTATCACATAACTTGTACTGTGTTGAAGGTTTTAAAGTGTGAGAAGGAAAATGTTGAAGCAAATGAAAAATCATCGCCATCATGGTTTTGATTATCTATCCTTTGCTTGGTCATTACCAGCTTAAGTAGCATTACCAATTTCAGTTATAACCCGCGACGGCCACAGAGACGGTACATGCGTTTGGGGTATGAGGTGTTTGTGTGTGTGTCTGTTGTCATTTTTCTCGGAAACGGCTATGCTGATTTTGAAACGATTAATTGCTTTGTATAAGTCTCATTCTTGAGCATGTTCTTAGCTAAGTTTTATACAATAATATTACAGACCACCGAGGGCGCTATTTTGAAATTAAGGCAAAAAATAGCCACAAATAAAACATAAGTTAAAATTTTAAAAAAGAACCTACGACGCAAAATGGTGTCATGAAAAAAACTTCAAATAAAAAAAATTAATAAACCCACGACATTAAAGCGTAATATGATTCATAACAAACGAAGTACATACAAATAAATTTACAATATTTTCAAATATCCGACGAAACAGCCATAAGGAAAATAGTATAAACATATATTTCTCCAAAAACAGTTAAACATAATTCTTATCAATGAAGCTATAAAAATATAAATAATTACACTACCATAATAACTAATAAATTAAATAATATATATTAACAGCCGTCGTGCGTAACCTATATTGTGGACTACATATTAAGTAGTATGTGACAGTAGCTTTATTGTTAAATAGCTGTTGCTCGCGACTACGTCAGCGATCCAGGATTAATAGTAGCCTATAAACACGCATTTATAATATTAATTAGGATAGTTTAATAGGATGAAAAACCAATCTATCGACACTCTAGACTCACAAAATATATTAGGTAACTACTTAAATTAAACAAAAAAAAAAAACTCTTAACACACTACTAAAGTTTCTGTAATAATATAATTCAATCATGATTCGAAAGACACGTGGCGCCATCTATTATCATAAGAATGTTATTGTTGTTTTCCTCGGAAGCAGTTCTTTTTTTCGGGATGAAAGGTACTCTATGTCCGTTTCTGTACACCTGCCAACACATACGCAAAATTTCAGGATGATCTGTTTAATAGTTTAGGCATGAAAAGGTAAAGAGGTAACAAACAAACTTACTTTCGCATTTAGGTATAATATTAGTCAGGATAGTTAGGATAAATGTGCATTCTACAACACAGGTTACGCACGACGGCTATTAATAATATTCTATATAACGGTTATTTAATTGTGGTAGTATAATTATTTATATTGACTTTATTAAAAAGAATTATATTTAACTGTTTTTGTCGAAATTCATTATTATGTAAGTACTACGTTTACCTTATGGCTGTTTTGTCGGATATTATAAATTCTTATAAATTTTATTTGTGCTTAGTTTTTTTATTAATCATATTACTTTTAATGTCGTGGGTTTTAGAATATTTTTATTTGAAGCTATGTCACAATTTTCCGTCGTGGGTTTAAAAAAAAAAAATGTTTTAATTGAAGACATAATAATATGGTATCTCTTTTATACTCGTTTGTCAATAATTACATCTCTGTGACAATTATGACATTACGTTACTCCATTGAAATTCGTGTCTTTGTCATTATGTTACTCTTTTTTTATTCGTCTATTTGTCTTGTTTATCTATGTCAATCAAATATTGCCAATCGAGCATTCCATGATTTGTTCTTTTCTCCTTGTCAATTTTCATTCTATGTTCAAAATCTCTCTTGTATGCGACCCGAAAAGTCGTTGGGTTCACTTGAACTCATTTCCAGCAAGTGTTTGTAAACGCAATGTGTAAAGCACGTCGCTCCAACTTTATTAATAAGAAAAGAATTGCTGATAAGTGGAACGAAGTGAGATTGATTGTGTGCTTGAGAGATTTCATCAAGATTGAGTTTTCTAACACTTATTGTTTCATATGTTGTTACGACGTTGAAAACAGTCATAAAATAATCAATTCTATAGGAATGAATACAAGCAGTACCTAAGCACACCTCATTTTGTAACCACATCATAATAATAAATAGCACTCAGTTTGCTGCGCAATAATGCACCGTATAATATCTGAACGCAGCAAAAACTAGCAATATTTAGAAACGGTTTTACTTTCCTGTTGCAATAAAACTTACCACTTATTCTTGTTCATTTCAGCGCTTTCCACTGTCTTGTTTCGTTTCACTTGACTGGTGGTTTCACGACTTTCATTCATAACATCAGAAGCTCCTGAATGTTGCACCGAAACCCTTGTAGCATCATCATCTCCTCCTGTCCCTATCCCAATTCATTAGAATTAGCTAGGCACGTCTTTTCTTCCACACATCTCTATCAGCAGATGATCTAGATTCTAGAAGATGTAGTGACAAAAATTAAAAGAGTATGCTTAGATAGTTTGGTCATGTTGAGAGGATGAATGAAAGGCGACTAACAAAAGGTATTTACAAGACAGATGTGAGTGGAAGCGCCGGGAGGGGACGATTATGGACGATATTGGTGATGTTCTTCGGAAAAGTCAGGCGCGTAGTACTCGCAATCGGCGTGCGTGTATGACCAGATTGTGTGAACGTAACATAACGTGACGTTCTGTAGATTCTGCTTAGGTATTCTTATATTCTTCTCTCTTCTCTATTCTTCTGGGTGGGTACCCTCATGGTAAGAAGGCGTGAGTTTGTTTGTGTATGTGTACCTTTATCAGCCATCATCTCAGCATTTTAGCATCAGTATAAGTTCCTCATGTTGGTTGTTTATCTGCTTTCTAGCCTTCTTGTCGCAGTCGCGACGTGCAGCTGCCGACTATTGAACTGTTCTGTGCTCGTAATTATATATTTGTTTTAATTTTGTTCGAGTTAACTTATCTTTTTCATATGTGTTTCTGTGACAAATAAACCATTTTTCTTTATTTCCTTTCTGATGCATGGCTGTTGACTTGTTGTTGTTGTGTGTTCTTCATGTAATTTCTTAATCAATTATATTCACAGGAGGCTAAAGGCTCCCGCAGATAGGCGCAAAGCGACGGCGCGACGCAACTCAGATGGCACAATTTCTATAAAAACCCCATTGAAATTGTGCTACGTGTCGACGCGTCTCGCCTTTCTGCGGAAGGCTTATTCTGCTGGCGGTCTTTCTTGATCCTAGAGGGATCACAGAAGTCAGAAACCTTTACCTTCATAACACTAATAGCTTTTATAATCAAGTTCTCGTGACATGAGAATAATGCCATTGCTTGTCCTACATCGTGTATGTATAGGAAAAGCAATGTATGGCATTATTGTCACTTGAAGATTTAAAGATAAATTATTGTCAAATATGTCTAGATCTTTTACGATAGAAAACCAACTTCGCAGATGATTACGGTCGTTTTATAGTTACGTATCTTTATGTTACGGCTTAGATCATATGTAATACATACTAGCTTCTGCCTGCGACTTCGTCCGCGTGAAACTTGTTTCACCGCTTCCCCGCGTTGTTACTTTGTTTTCGGTTAGCGTTCTTTCTGACTTTTTACCCAGCTCAGGGTCGTATCGTGATGTTACATAGCCTTCCTCACGAATTGGACTATCAAATGCAAAAATAATTTTTCAAATCGACTGGTAGTTCTAATCTCTGGATTAGCGCGTACAAACAACCAAACAAACTAACTCTTCAGCTATTATTATTGCTATAGATATATTATAGCTTCATATACCTTCCTATAATTTCATGAAAAACTACTGTTTCTATTTGGTTACCCTCAAAATTCTCACCAACTTATAGCAAACTATCTCCTCAATTCTTATTCAATCATATTACTCAATTAATAGGTATATAATCTTGGCATAATTTTCCAATCTCACCCTTACACGATTATTACATTACTTATGTAATGTTGGGCCACAAAAGGGATGAATGAATTGCATGCAGCTGAAATGAGAATTCTAAGAGGGATGTGTGGTGTTACACGAATGGATAGAATAAGAAATGAGTACATAAGAGCAAGTCTGAAAACTGCACCGGTGACTGAAAAGTTGTGCGGAAATCGGTTGTCATGGTACAGGCGTGTGATGTGGAGGAATGAGGAAAATATCGTGAGGAAAGTTTTGAGTACGAATGTCGATGGCTACAAGAGTAGAGGTAGACCAGAGAAAGGATGGATGGACTGTGTGAAAGATTATACGGCTAGAAAGGGGTGACTACCGAGATGACGACTACTAGAGAATTATGGAAAGAAGGGAAATGTTGCGTGGACCTCAAATAAATTGGGAAAAGGGCAGGAGAATGATGATGATGTACTTAGTCAAAAAATATTCAAAGACACAACCATAACAACATAATGAAGAATAAATGCGAAAAAGATGGCGGTACCGTAAAATGCAATAGGTACAAAATTGCCTACAAAAGCATCCCGTTAGAAATCCATGGTATTACTTCCATTGTCAACAATTCACACGAGAGGAAATCGTAAATTAAAATAACATTATAGAAGCGTCTAATTTGTATAGAGATATAAGAAAATGACATGGTGTAACTGGTCATCATTGAGGCCTTACTGCTATTCCTTGATAACGACCCTGATGGTAATATTGAAGGAAACTAGTACTTAATTACCTACCTACTTAGTACTTAGATAGCTGACTCAGCAATCGCAACATCTTTGATGTGTCTTGTAAATCGTGTAAAGGCGTATCAACCGAAATGCTTATTTTAAATGTAGTTATCGCAGGGATATTGTCAATCCAGTGATATTATAAATTCACTAGTGAAATTAAAATTATATTACACAACGTAAAAAGGACAGGAAAAAATAGACTCAACGATTTTTTATAAGTAGAATATTTTTAACAGCTAATGACGATCAAGTCTGATCAATCAAGTTTCCTCTTCGTTTAAGCACTGCATTTCAAACTTTCAAATAAATGTCTAGTTTTGCTCTAATAGCTACAATCATAAATTCTTTCAATGTTATTAAATACAATTTATGCATTATTTATATTTATTGGTTTTCTCCAGATTGCTAAGCAAGTGATTTGCATATTGATTTCACTTTCTTATGCACGAGGTGTATGATTATTTGCATATGCAAAGGAGCGCCTAAGCATCACTAAATGGCATTCATTTAATTACGAATGCTCAATAAATAAGCGGATAGCGGAACTTATCCTAGGGATATGCAGTTTTGTGATACATTTTTATTGATGACTTTTTTGCATTTAAATGCAAATTTTAAGTAAATAAATAAATAAAAATAAAAATGAACGCCCCTCCACAAAACGTGATTATTTCAATGTGTGAGAGGAAACACTTATTGCAACACTTTACTTGTATGCGTGCAGTGACTTTACTGTAAACATGGTCTCGTTGCCGCACTTAGAGCTCAACTAATCGTGCGATCAGTCCAGGTACTAGCATTGTACGGCATGCGCTTTGTATGGAAGGACACATTCGCTCTGTCGCGCGTTTGTTTAATTTTTAAACTAGTTAGCTGATAAATCAAAGTCGGGTAGGTCTTGGTCTAGGTATTAAAAAAATCACACATTTTTTTTTGTAATTTGAAAAAAAAAATGTTTACTTGACTACGACGATGCATTTTCGTCGAACATACATAACAACATTTTCGATGATCGTACTTTTGCGGTGAAATCGACGCGTGGTCCCACTTTCATGTTTCTCTGGTGACTGAGCAGCCAATGGCAAATACCATGTATGTGTATTGCGTCTAAACACCTTATTTGCATGTGAGCGTAACCGCTGTGGAGGGGTGTTCATTTTTAGAATGGTTTATCTATACCTATCTATTTATTTTATCGATTCATTGTGGATGGAAATTTAATATATATTTCCATACATTTTATTTGCCTATGTTATCGTGATGTCGTGGACGTCCACGTGTATGTCCAACATGCATGTCTATTCATCTCTCATCATCAGCATTTCAGCCGAAAGATATCCACTGCTGGACACAGGCCTCCCCAAGCATCGCCACTTCGACCGGTTCTGTGCTTCCCGCTCCCACAGGATTCTGGCGGCCTTCACCAGGTCATCGGTCCACCTTGTGGGAGGCCCATCATCATTCATCTCTACCTCTCTTAAACTGCCAGTAACGAATGAGGCTTCGTTCGAGGGTTTAAAGTTGGCGGGATTTGCTTTTCAGTCCCTTCAGCGTCTTATTGTTGAGACCCTCATTGTAACAAACAAACAATGAGGGTTTTCATGAAAATCCACGCTATCAGTTGGCGCCACTTTGACATAAGGTCTCCAATACACTATATATATATATAATATTATAAAGCTGAAAAGTTTGTTTGTTTGTTTGGTTGAACGCGCTAATCTCAGGAACTACTGGTTCGAATTGAAAAATTCTTTTAGTCTTGGACAGCCCATTGTTGGATATTTCGGAAGGAAGGAAGGAGGAAGGCTATAGACGAAGTCGCGGCCGGAAGCTAGTACTAATAATAAAGCTGGAAGAGTTTGTTTGTTTGTATGTTTGAACGCGCTAATCTCTGGAACTACCAGACGGATTTGAAAAAATCTTTTCGCGTTTGATAGCCCAATTCTCGAGGAAGGCTATAGGCTATTTAACATCACGCTAGGACTTTTAGGAGCCGAGCAAAAAGAAAAAGTCAGAAAGAACGCTAAGCGAAAAAAAGAAATAGGGCGGGCAGGCAATGCCATGCGACGTGGTGGGGACAAGAAAGGGTTTAGCCGTCCTTCCATAGGCAAACTGCCCCCGATAGGAACCTATATCGTAACCTATGCTATATTGTAGAGGGTACTAATAGTAGTTCATCGAGTAGATATTAGCTCTATATCTTAGTTAATTGAGGAGCTATTTGAAAAAAAGTGTCCGGAGACGACTTTTTTTCAAAGTGATATATCTCTGTTGATTTTAAAGCTAGAAAAATAAAACCAATTCCAGTGTTTATGGTAAACTCTACAGTTTATTTTATATAAATTTCCATGAGCCAAGCCTAAATAAAAATATTTAAAAAATGCAAATAAATTATTTTTTTATTGATTTCTATCAGATCGAATTGAATTACCACTTTGAAAAAAATATATAATAATTGTCTATACCTTGCCTAATAGCATGCCAAGTTTCATTAAAATCCATAAGGTGCAACATGTTGAAAAAAAATAATGAAAGTAAGTGGACCACCTTGTTGACACTGTAAATTCAAGTAATTAATAACGAAATGCTAAAAACGCTTAATAATAAAGCGCTTTAGTGTTTGCAATGTTGAACTCCATAAGCAAACTATTGCATTTTTGATGCTCAATTTTTAATCACTGGTGCCTGTTTTAAAGTTCTATAGTTTGCTTATGGAGTTTAACATTGAAACGCTCAAACGCTTTAATCACAAAAACACTTTGATTTACAGTGGACGCTTTCAAATTGTATTAGATTTTAATAATCTTTAACAAAATAGCGTTTTGACAGTTTATATAAAGTACATTAACGGTTGGTAGTGTCACTAGTCTATTACAATATTTTGTCGGTCTACTTTTATAGTGAGTAGATTATCAAAGTACCCGCGCGTGCATGTTCCTACATGACAACAGTGCATAGTCGTGCATGGTCGTCCCAATGGAAAAAGCCACGAAGATATTCGGCGTTATTGCTGTAACTGTGCAAATGGAAATCGAACAGTTGGGTGTTGCTCCCACGTAGCGGCAATTATATATTATTTATCAATTGCAAGCAGTGGCGTGCGTTTCATAAAGACAGAAAGACACTGCCTACCCTACCTAATTCAGTATAATCTTGTTCTGATATCTATTATTATTTTATCTACGAGTCCGACGAGTACCTACTTACTAACAATAAACAAAAAAAATCAACAAACAGTCGCTCCAAGCAAGCTCGTTCAGTATTGTATTGTGGTATTGCGCGGCACTAGCGCCGCGACGACCTGAGTACCAGGAGTGCCTCGGGAAAGACACAAACTATTCGGGTCTAAATGTTTATATGTGTGCTCTCGTGGTCATGCGGAATGAATGGGTGTGCGTTCCTATAAATACGTAGCACACAATGTCACAATAACGCACACAACCGTACAGAATAGGCAGTGTCTTTTTCACAACACGACAAATTACGAAATTATCCGATGTTTTCCGAACCAAAATTAGCTATACAACTATTTTAAAAAGTGGCATTGTTTCATTTATATTGCATCCTAGCTTACACTATTTCTTTTTTGTCGTATTATTTTTTGCACTATCTCCGAGTTTGTGACTTGTTTCGTGGCCATATTGTTTGTTTGATTCGTTTTGATTTGTGTTGTGAGCCATAATAATTGGTATTTAAAGAGTTTAACGTCGATAATAGTGTGAAAAATGGATAATATTCACTGTGAAAGTTGTTCAGGTGGTGTGTGTATAGAGAAAATAAAAAATGATGTGTTTTCAAAACTATCATTCGGTGATAAAAACAAGTGATTGTAAAAGGTCGTTGTACACCGGATTTGCAATTAGTACAAACTAAAGGATTGATATGTCTATAAAATCAGTCAATGTATGGATATTTGAAGTGGCTATTACCTACGTCATTATTTAATCGACAAGACGACGAACCAAAACCAATATGCAGTAAGTATTTTGGCTTTTAAAATTTTCTGCCTACCCTGTCTAAAAACTCTGTGCACGCCACTGATTGCAAGATATAAATCTCATATAGTTCGTCCAGTATTTTTTCTATAAATAACGATCACGTTGTAATTAATGAAAATAGTGACGATAAAAGCTATTTTTTATTAATATGGATTCAACTATTACTGAGAAAAGATCATTCCATTTTCTTTTGAACCTTTCATGCCCAATATTGAAAAATCAAATATGTAATACAATTTAATTATGTACAGACAGAAATCTGACAGATTGTAGTAGCTTGATGTGCTGGCGTCTGTACCTACTATATTATTGAAAAATTGAAAGTTAAAAGCGTCATCAAAGTGGTCATAAGGTGGTCCACTTACTTTCATTATTTTTTTCAACATGTTGCACCTTATGGATTTTAATGAAACTTGGCATGCTGTTAGGCAAGGTATAGACAATTATTATATATTTTTTTCAAAGTGGTAATTCAATTCGATCTGATAGAAATCAATAAAAAATAATTTATTTGCATTTTTTAAATATTTTTATTTAGGCTTGGCTCATGGACATTTATATAAAATAAACTGTAGAGTTTACCATAAACACTGGAATTGGTTTTATTTTTCTAGCTTTAAAATCAACAGAGATATATCACTTTGAAAAAAAGTCGTCTCCGGACACTTTTTTTCAAATAGCTCCTGAATTAACTAAGATATAGAGCTAATATCTACTCTATGAACTACTATTAGTACCCTCTACAATATAGCATAGGTTACGATATAGGTTGCTATCGGGGGCAGTTTGCCTATGGAAGGACGGCTAAACCCTTTCACACGGACGAAGTCGCGGGCAGAAGCTAGTATAAAATATATGATGACGTTCACCATTCGTTCGTCATTCAAAAATTTTAATATAGGGGGTTTTTAATATAGGCCCGGACCTGGCGTCTCAGTGCTGCCACCCGGTGAACGTCATTTCAGAAAACCCTCTTTGAATCATCACTGCCCGCTGTCTCTTACAACTTAGAACTTATTACTCAGGGGTATTACGCAAGCGAAAATATTATTCAGATTTAAGGAATGTCGTCGCCGTCATCGCAACCGGACGCTATTGAATGAAAGGAAACGTTCTAAGGTTTAGTGCAGAACTTAATTTGTTACTTCCTTCAGATATTATACTAATAGTACTAATACCTGTACTAATTCCAGCCTATGAGTTAGATAGACATCGGAACTTTAAGCTAATAGCTAGGTGGAAACCTAAAATATGTAAATAGTTAAGCAATTTCTGTTAAATTTTCATCTGTACTGGTTTTCCTTTCGTTTTCCTTGAAAACTTGTGTATTAGTCATAGGTAAGAAGTTTAATAGCCGTCTATTTTATTTGTTACCTAGTTGATCTAGTCGTTTGCTAGATTCAACTCGGGAAAATTAATCCCTTCGTTTAAATTTTTCGACGGTTATTAAAAAAAAAAAAAAATTGCTGTTCCATACATTTTGACCGCACTTTTGTAGGTAACAGCCGATTTTTTTTTTAATAAGCGACGAAAATTTTTTGAATGAATGTACTGAATATGGATTCAGTACACGATTCTGGACTACCAGGTTATGCGTCGATGTATATTTCCAAATAACAGATTTGCCTCAGTCTGGTTGGTCTTAATAAAGAGTTGCGTTAGGCCCCACACATGATATAGGGGCGTTCTTAAAAAATCACAACGATGAGAAAAACGTCTGGTATTGAATCTTGAAAAGGTGAAAAATAAAAAATCAAAAGTCATTTATTCAAACTAGGTGAGAATCAGCAGTTTTCGAATGTCAAAATTACATAAGACAGTCCCCCAAAACGCCCGCCCTTCACCACTTCCTAGTGCTTTAGCTGAGGAGAAGAAGTGGCGCAACAAGCTCCCCAGCAGCACAGCTGTCTGTTCAGTTAAATAATTTGACTCTATTATTCAACACTGCGCATAATAATTTAGGTACAGACGCCAGCACATCAAGCTACTACAATCTGTCAGATTTATTTAATAGATTTTCAACTTTATCGCTAAAGCATTAGGTTCAAGATTGATTGGCAAAATTTGACAGTTTCGGGTAGCTTGACCTGCTGGCGTCTGTACATTACGCAACACAAAACATGAAATTAAATTATTTGCTATAAATAAGCTCGCACACGCCAAAATAACAAAAAAAAAAAAATCGAAAACTATACTCAAGCTGAAATAAAAATACAAAACTAAAAACCTACTTATACCTAAATAAAAGCCTCCAGTAATAAAGGGGTGATTTTACCGAGCAACCCTAATGAGCCAAAAATTATAAATAGGTGTACATATACTCGTGTATTTACGTTTACAATATTATATTGGAAGTTCTTTCGTATTCGTGTAAACTACAGCTGTATTTATTTATGGAGAGCACTGCCACATCACATATATATAACATTAAAAATATTATAAAAATAAAACCGGTTCCGAGAGTTCCGTACCATCCTACTTCCTATCCTACTATACTACTTAATATTATAAATGCGAAAGTTTATGAGGATGGATGGATGTTTATTACTCTTTCACGCAAAAACTACTGAACGGGTATTCATGAAAACACATAGGATACTTTTTATCCCGATATTCTTACGGATTCGAGACTTACGCGAGTGAAACCGCGGGGAGGTGCTAGTCATATATAAAAAAGTGTGCTATTTACAGAAAGCGTTTTATTTTTCCTGTAATCTTTACATAAACTTCTATCACAGAGAATAATTTCAGATTTTTCTCTATGGAAACTTAGAACTTAACATTTTTCATCAAAAGTCGAAAACTATGCGACCTAAAAAAAAAAGAAAAAATGTTTGAGAATGTGCAAACAGCGCTCTTTTATATCATATCCCACATGCCCTAGTAACTAAACTTCGAATTTTTAAAACCCTCTTTCAGTCCCTGTTGCAATTCTTCGGCTCGGTAATAAAACACAAATATTAAAAAAAAACTGTATGAACCTTGTATATTATAATTGTGAATGTGATCAAGTGAGAGGTGTTATGTTAAGTTTTAATACTTTTAACCCCACATATCTTAAATCCTACATCATTATCTATGGGTTTAAGTCACGCGATCTCCTAACGGCTTAATCAACGGTTAGGTAACTAGATACATACCTAACTACCATAGATTTCGCGCCTTCAAGAAAATACAAGGCGGATTGAATGTACAATCGATATTAAATACAATGTAAATAACTGTTCGAAAGAAGAGTTACTATGGGGTTTCTTGACCATTATTTTTTCATGTACGAAACTACCTTTTGAAAGGGGCACTACAATTAATTCTAATTTCTTGTAAATGACGCTCAAACGAGCCTTTTAATGGCCTCCTTGAAATAAATTATTTAATTTTGACTTTGATTTACCCGTCATCATTTGCCAGCCATTTCCAAACTATGTTGGGGTCGGCTTCCAGTGTAACAGGATGCAGGAAAGGCTTGAAGGAAAGGAATGCTATACTTATAGCTATACTATAGCATAGACAAGCCAGGTCGGAGCGTCGAGCGTCGGAAGTAGACCATATTTACGGTTTTTGTTTTGTTTTTTGTCCAAATTAGAGGTATTCTATTGTATTTTTTTCTTATTATTTTATTTTATTCCCTTACGGATTTGTACATGTCCGTAGGTGTATCCGTGGCATCACATGGTCTATCAGAATGCGCTACAGTATTTTTTTTTTATATGTTGAAATAGGAGCCTTTTTGGCCTCGGTCTTTATTAAATTTGTTAATTTTGTATTTTTTTGTTTTTTTTTTTTTAATGTTAATTTTGTTAGTTTTACGCGCTCCTTTGTTTACTGTTATTTCCTGTGGGTGTCCCAAATAAAATATTCTTCTTTCTTTCTTTCTTCACACACATTTGAAAATTGTTCAACCTTTTCCGTCTGCCACTGCACGTAGGTGCTTAATTACCGAATAAAACTGATTACTTAACGGTGTTCCAGCGTGAGCCCAAGGAATGTATTTACACAAGTGGGTCGATTCGCGGGCTTTCTATGCTATTATCGACACAATGTTGCAGATTCTCATAGGCGAATAGGAAATCGGTTAGACAAAGTTAACTAAATTAGCTATGCGGAAACAAGTAATAGCTGTATCTGATAATTTCGCAAACAAAACATGATAGGTCAATTTTGACTTTTTAAATATTTTATTTTATTATACTATAATAATATACTAAGAGGGATGTGTGGTGTTACGCAAATGGATAGAATAAGTAATGAGTATGTAAGAGGAAGTCTGCAAGTGACACCGGTGACTGAAAAGTTGTGTGGAAATCGGTTGCCATGAAATCGCGAAAAAAAATCAGCTCTTCAGTACATTTATGTTCGCTTATTTGGTCAAAATGTACTGAACAGCTGTTTTTTTTTGCGATTTCAGGTTTGGTCCCATAGTAAAAGTTGTTCATAATGATGAGTACAATGACCCCTTAAGAGGTTGTTGGTGTTTTACCAATAACCCTGTATAATATAGTGTTATGATAGGAAAATAAAAAAGTAGTACCTCGTGAAAAAGGTCAAGTCACAACACCCACCACTCAGACTCTCATCAAGAAATAACATTTGTAACATCGAAACTATTGTGGAACTACTTACAATAAAATAGATTGACTTGTTACACTACGCAAAAGTTATTGGAAAATAATCGTAAAGAATCGCAGTTACGGTGCATCCAGTAATGATTCTTTGATTCGCTTTCATTTGAATTAAACTGCTCGATCATCGAGTTATAATCGAAAAGGAATGAAATTGAATGTTGCCCAATCGAGTTTCATTCACAACGTTTTTGCTTCAAATTCCATGTTCCATTCTGGGACTTCAGTGGGTCAATGAGTTTTTCTTAACTGTGTGTAGTATTGCCACACAGAAGCACTATAAGTCTTAAGCTTTAACATATTTATGAAGGTACCTTTTAAAACCTGCCTTGTGCGTGCTGATGATGGTCGCAAGAGCTACTGCTCAGCAGGAGGTCTTAGGTGAAATTCCCAGGTCGTGCAAAGTCCTATTGGGTTTATCCATCAGGAATTTTTCAGTAGCAGCCCGTAGTCTGGATTTGTGTCCCGTTGAAGGCTTGCCCCTATTACATGAGACTTATCTGGCGAAATGTGGGTGAACTATAGCTAGACCCCTGCCTATCCCTTCGGGGATTATAGGCGTACAGTTACGCTATGTTATTTTAAAACGTTTTAATTCAGCTTTGTGTCCTTCCTTACCTTATATAGGCCTCAGTATAAAATGCTATTTAGTCGATACGGTGACATCAAACCTGCAAGACGTGTTGACATCTGTGTGAAACGATTAAAGCATTTAATAAATTATCAAGATTGTGCAAATAATTCTACATAAATATATAGAGCTGGTTGACAAAATATGTAATGGTGTACAAAATGAGAAGGCTGAGCACATAAAACACGGTTATTTAGGTTCATAATAGACTGATACAATTCAGGATAAATCCGGAGAAACGCGGACGATAACCCTAACGTCCTCCTCTAGATGGCAGTCGGGCATACATATGCACATTTTATTCAACGTACGAACTTTCGCTTTATCGGATTTACAACATTATTTATAAAATTGAAACAAGAAACTTTCTTCGTAAAATGTTACGGACATAAACAAGCAAATGCCACGGGAAAGTAAAAGTTGTGATCGATCATAATTATTAAATGCTTTGATACCGTTTATATTAATGTGCCTTTTAACTTGAAGAAACTTTATTTATTGATTGACAGTTATTATATGAATATCATATTTCTATTTGATTAAATTAATGATGCAAATGTTGATAATGCCAGTGGCATTTACGCTGACTGAGCAAATTAAAAAAAAAAGCCGAGTGGAGTTACCGACATAGCTTGCAGGGCAAGCAAGCTAACGGCATTGGAGGCCAAGTTTGTCGAAGTACCGATAGCCGGCGGAGTCCTGAAGTGGAGACCGTGTACCTATCGGCAACCGTAGAATGACACTCCCCCAGCTAGATGGACCAACGACGTTAAAAAGGTGGCTGAGGCAGACTGGATGCGGAAGGCGCAGGACAGGATGAGGTGATGCAGCTTGGGAGAGGCCTATCTCCAGCTATAGCCTCCAATAGGCCGAGTTGATTCATTGATATGAAATCGAAAGAAAGCTTTCCACCATCAATTGAACCAATTCCTCTCGTAATACATAGTTCAATTTCCTTCCTGAAACGTGTTGTGTACGATCTATCGCAGACGATCACTCACTTCCTGTAGAACGTAACGTTACATGCGCGAGTGGATCGATCGATTGACCGATTAGTTGATAATTTGATATAATTATCGCACTTCTCGCGAGATTTAGTTCAGTACTCAATAGTAGGGTATAATACGCATAGTAATTTGCTAATAGGTGTAAGAAAGTGGGTAGCATATTAGATTTTCTTGTATGAACGATGGCTGTATAGATTGTCGACCAATGTTTCAGCTGTGGCAGTCAGATCGGGAGGACCTGAAAGCTCTGTCCTAAAACTAGACCATGTCTGGGCTTGATTGAAAGCTGCCACGGCTACATCACATCCTGGCTATCCTATTCTACTGTGCCTATTTTATTGTTATGCCTTTCGTATTTCTTCTCAACTGACCTCGCTACTTGTCCCAAATTGGAGCCAATTCTTCAATTGACCCACCACCCCATTCCGTGATTCCTAATAGGGATGATGACAACTTTTTTTTTATTTGTCCGTCATGTAGAATAGTAAAAAATATTGCACACGTATTTTTTCTTTTTTTACGCAATCAAAAGATTACGGCGATACATTGAGTTAAAATGTGGCATGACGTCACGTCTTCGTAGATTTTATACGTAGAAGTGACGTAGCGAGCCCCCACTCCCGAACTTTAATGCGTATTATCTAAGTAATTTTTTATTAATATGAAAAAGCAAAGAATACGTATCTAATATTTTTTTATTATCTGACTGACGGACTAAATAGAATTTCTTTATTTTTACCCAGGCATCATCCCTATTCCACCTGTATTGTGATCTTTGCTATATTACACTCTTTGCCAATAGCGATCTTCCACATTATCTTCTATATAAATAAAAATCAATTTCCGAATGTATCTAAAGCGCATCAGTTTAGAACGGTTGCACCTATTTGACAAATTCTTTTTTGTTGTGCTTGTAATTGTCAGGACAAGGTTTGTAAGACAGATTTTTTTAGAAAATTCATGGGAAATGTCGAAAATTTGGATGGTATTTTTGTGAGAAAACAGACAACACACAGACACCACTGGAGATAGAGACATGAAATTCACCTGGGCGACGTCGAGCACGAACAGCTACTTATTTGATAAATAGGTAAAATTACTTAAGATTGTTTTAAAATGTTATTTTACCTATACGCTACGACATTACGCTGGTAATCAGTTCTTATTCGTTATGTATGAGTTAATAAAACTTGTAATATGTTGGACACTGCGTAAACGCGTATATAATAATTATTTTATTACGAGTACAAGTTTGTAAGACTACTTTGAATTAACTCTTTAGTAACTCCTATATTGTTGCACATTATTAAAAAGTTACTTAATAATTTATTTAGTCATTTCTTTCAACCATGACATCACCGTCATCATCGTTGCCTGTAACTCTTGCTACCTGTTTTTCAATTATTTTTTATATGTCCCTATTATGTCTGCTTTAGTAAACTCTAGACCATCGATATGTCCTCTAACGGATGTAAAAAGACACTTTCCGAAGCCGAAAGCCACATATATCCTACCCATTATTTGGATCATTTTTTTCCACTAGACCATACCTGGGAATCTACTAGGCTGGTTCTGGAGATATTCAAAGGAAGGAAGGACAAAGTCGCATTTTTTTTTTACTTTTTCCGAAAACGAATTCCTCGTGTTATTACTAAATATTTTTTTTTTCAAACATTACCTAAATTTTCGATTTTTCTTAACAAATTACGCATTTGAAGTTACAAAAAGGCAATGAATATCAAACGCAATGCCTACGTTGGGGCCGTTTGCCTGGGTTCGCGTTACATTGCGCGCAATAAAAAATAGATGTTTTTTTATACCTAAATATAAACGTCGTTTCCCAGCAATAATTTTTGCGCAAAGCTACTTAGATGTATAGTATGCATAGTTGAGGGCTTTGTGAGTGATGTCTTTTTACACCCTGTACGTATGCCCTTGACTCACCAGTGATGGTGAAAATTAAAATATTTTAAGTAAGTACTCTCTTTAATTAAATGTTGATTAAATTCGAACTTACCATCAAAACAGCGGTTTCCCGTATCCAAATCAAATTCTGCAACAAAACAAAACATAGATAAGTACGTGGAAAAGGGAAAACTATTCATTTTCGTGAAAGCAGTTACATTTAACGTATACATTCGTATCGGTCACGCATATGAACCAGTAATTCTCCGGTACCTACTCACGAGGCATCCCAATGTGGAACTAATTCCTCCACCGAGCCTTGTGTTACGTCAAAAGGTTTGCGCTTGCGCCACATGTAAGGTTTGAAGTAAACGAGTAGAAACAATGTGCACGCTACTTTCTTTCTGTCGCCAAGGAAAGCGACATGGTAGGCTTGAAATTCCAGATGTAATGACGATTCTACGTTTCGAGTTTACTTATAGTTCTGTTCTGCAGGCAACCGCATGTTCACGCTGATATGATAATCATTCAACATTGCCAGCGTAATAGTAGGGCGATATTCATAGTTCAACTGTTTATCTGTTTGTTCTTAGATCTGATTTTGCATTACTGTCAAAATTACAGTGATCTTTATTTTCTTATCAATAAGGTTGCTGTTGTGTTGATGTTTGGGTTGCTATCAGAGGTGAAAGGACTGTGGCGGCCACGAATACAGGGTGGCAGGGATATCAACGTCCAACCTGTTACCATGGATTCAGTACATGACTCTATACCCCTTGCGATGAAATTTTTCGTCGGTTATTTTTAAAAAAATCAGCTGTTTCCTATAAAAGTGTAATAGCTACGCAGTCAAAATGAATGGAACATGAATGAAAAATTATTTTTTCTTAACCGACGAAAAATTCCAACGTCCTCCTGTTCCATTATAAATTTATAACTTAATATTATAAATGCGAAAGTAAGTTTGTTTGTTTGTTTGTTACCTTTTCACGCATAAACCACTGAACCGATCATACTGAAATTTTGCTTATACGTTGTCAGGTGTACAGAAACGGACATAGGGTAATTATAATCCAGGGAGGAAAACCACAATAACGTTCTTATGATAATAGATGGCGCCACGTGTCTTTCGAATCATGATTGAATTATATTATTATAGAAACTTTAGTAGTGTGTTTTTTTTATTTAAGTACCTAATACATTTTGTGAATCGTAGGAGTATCGATAGACCGGTTTTTCATCCTCCTAACTATTATATTATAGATACGAAAGTAAGTTTGTTTGCTTGATACCTGTTCACGCCCTAAACCGCTATTCTAGAAGCCGAGGGCAAAAGCTAGTTAATTATAATTGCGTATTATCTACGCAGTCACAATTAAATTGCACTTTTGTAGCAGATTAAAAAAAAAAATAACCGACGAAAAATTTCATCGCATGGGGTATAGAATCATGTGCTGAATTCATGGTTAGGTATATTGTAGTTTGCGCGTCGTTGTCCCTGCCAAAGTGTATAGTTGTGAATTTCTCAAAAAAGAACAGGTACTACTTATAGCATGATCTAGCAAGCCCTCGCACAGTCTTTTCGTCCATCATAATGTCAAATCGATGGCTCCTAAGTATACTGAGTCAACAGTACTTATAATTACTTTAAAGGAAAGCGATAAAAAGAGCCAATGGTTATATTTCAAATATTAATACAATCAAGAAAAAATAGCTAAACATAGTGAATTAAATAATAAGGCCTATCAACAGTGCAAAATAAATATCATATCATTTTATTAATAACCCTTCGCTCTTCTTATCGCCTTTTTTTTTTAATTATTAGAAGTACAGTTGACTCAGACTCAGTATAGGTACTTTGCAATGCAATTTGCCAATCAAACACAGTATATCAATTTAGACACAACCAATGATCTCGTAAAATTAAAGAGGCTAAATTAGAGACGCGGCCAGAGCAAATTGTAGTTCAGTACCGTGGGTTGTGATTTCATGGCCTAGCAGAATGATCTAGTCTACTTTGTTATGGAATGTTGGGCAGCTGAGCTAAATTCCGGAGCAAATGATTGGTGGTATGAAATATTGAGCCTTGGGATAATAAAGATTGTGAGTCAGCTGTTGGACGTCTGAAGACAGAAACAAAGATATTATTTTATTGAAGGAACGATGTCAGTATGTATGCTGACAGTCTTTTGGGCACGATATAAAAAAAAAAAAATCAGCTGTTCAGTACTTATGTTCGCATAATTCGTCAAAATGTACTGAACAGCTGATTTTTTTCGCGATTTCAGGTTTGGTCCCATAGTAAAAGTGGTTCATAATGATGAGTACAATGACCCCTTACGAGGTTGTTGGTGTTTTACCAATAACCCTGATAGTGGAGGCATTATACCTACTGGTGGAGGTAGGTTTTTAGATTAGGTCTACTTAAGAATTTTATTTCAGGTAAGCGTTATTATTTTATGAAGTGAGTAAGTAGTAGATAAGTTTTCATAAAGTAATTGTCTAAACTTAGAAATGATAACAATGTACAATATTTACCAAAAGCGTTTGAGCAATTGACAAAGTCAAAAATTTTGCAATGTTACTTTTTCAATTCATACGCAAATAGCACTATTCGATTGAGCAACAAAACCATTAGTAATATCAATCAGTGCCAAAACCGGTCTTTCATCGGATTCAGATTAATCTTCTGTCAGGATTTGTATGATTGATTGTCATTGAATGAACGCACCGGAGCAATCATCGGCAAATCGTTGCAACATTTAGGTACTATGACTACCTACGACTACGATTATCCGTTTTTTTTCATTGCAGAATTGCAAAACAATGAATCGCCAGTGATGTCGCAATCTTCATAAATATTCAAGCAGCCCTTCTCGAGAATAATCATCTGTCGAGTAGATATCGACACGACTATCAGATCTTGGAGCGATAAATCGATAAATTTATTCGATCAGCGGACATCGGCTGATTACTTCGAGTTTCGAGCTTTCGATTCGAATACTGAATCGATCTTCGAACATGCAGCTGTCTATCTGTTTCTGCAATCGCTTGCAATTATTAAATATATTAAGTACCATAAAGTTTATGAGATTACTTATAATTAAAATTGATGATATTATTATTTTTAGGGTTTCGTACCAAAATGGTAAAAAGGAACCCTTATGGCGCGACTCTGTCTGTCTACCACAGCTAGATATCTCAAGAACTACTAATGCTATCAACTTGAATTTTGGAATAATTTTAGATGACGTTTGCCCAACTATTTTGCAAATAAGAAAGGAATAAAAATGTCTATATTTTTTTTTTGCAACAGGGCCTGGAAGGGGCTACTAGGGCATGTGGGGTATCATATAAAAGAGCTCTGTTTGCACATTCTCAAACATTTTTTTTGTTTTTTTTTTAAGCTGCATAGTTTTCGGCTTTTGATGAAAAACGGAAATTTAAATTTCGTTCCCCCCTTATCTCCGAAGTTTTCATAGAGAAAAATCTGAAAGAATTGTATGTGATAGAAGTTTATGTAAAGATGACAGGAAAAATAAAGCGATGTCTGTAAATAGCACACTTTTTATATATGACTAGCAGCCCCCCGCGGTTTCACCCGCGCAAGTCTCGTACCCGTAGGAATATCGGGATAAAAAGTATCCTATGTATTAATCCAGGTTATAAACTATCTGTGTGACAAATTTCATGAATATCCGTGCAGTAGTTTTTGCGTTGAAGAGTAACAAACATGCATCCATCCTCACAAACTTTCGCATTTATAATATTAGTAGGAAGTAGGATGGTACGGAACCCTCGGTGCGCGAGTCCGACTCGCTCTTGACCGGTTTATTTAACGTACACGTACGAATTACTACGAATTTCATTATTCTTCGATAAAACTTTACGTACAATTTTAACATATAAAAATGTACTTACTTTATCTATTTCTATGTTCATAACACAATATCATAATTATCAGAAACATTACTAGTATAATTCTGATGAAGCAACAAAGCATATCAATAAAATATTTACGATTAGATACTTATATTTAGTTGCAAGTAAATAGGTACATACAAGCCGCGACCCGGCCTCTCTCAGGGTACCAGTTCTGTGCTATTTTGGGCCTAAAGTTTGTCCGTCAAGTTTCATGTAGAAAATTATATGCAGCTTGTCTATTTACCTACCAAAGAAACTCTACTTGTATCTAACACAACAAGAAATCTCGTAGAAACTACAAAACATTACATTCAATCAACGAGAGAGTAAAATAATCAAAGCACAGCCTCTAGTTTAATTACAGCGTTTAGTGTTTCTTACTTATCGCACATCAGGTGATAAGTGTGGACAATCCGACGATAACTCTGCAAACGAATGCAATAGATCCCAATAATAGCACAGCCGAGAATCAAACGGCCACTAGTCACGACACCAATCGCGACAGATTCATTGAGTCGCATGACGTGAAAAACTAGTACCACTTGCAAAAGAGCTCTCACGTCAACTTCAATACAAAAAAATAACTTTTTGTTGTAGGTATACGAGTATACCTAAGTAAATTAGGTATGTTACCTACAATTAAGGAAATTAATTGTTGAACAGAATGACACACTACGCCAATTAGCCGCATTTTTTACAAGTCCGTCAAAAATATATTTTACATAGGTATGTATGTCGTAGGATGATTTGATGATTCGAATTTTTGCGAAAACCTTCGGGATATTGCGAAAACACGGATAATTAGACAATGGTGAAAACATTTCTCAATCTTACTGGAAAAAGATAGGGTTTTTGCAAAAACACAAGTCGCTCTAGTAATATTGCGAAACGAAACGTTAGCTATTATGAACTAAGAACGCTGATTGGCCAGTCGGAGCGCCCAAAATAAGACTTCCTCTGATTGGTTGACGTTTTAAATGTCAATCATTCACGCATTTTTTTCTTTTAATAGAAAAATAACGATTCTACAAAACACGATAAATAGCGTGCGAAACATAAAATAGTTACTCAGTTCATGAAAACGAACAACTTTGTCCAAGGAGCTATAACGTTTGAAACGGAAAACAAACCGCTTTATACAAATAACCCGATCAGCCGATAACCACTTTGAATGAAAATGTCAATTTTTTCTCATTTCCAACACAATATGGTTCCTTGGGGAACGTTGGTTGTGTTACTTTTAACCCTTCATATCTCTATGATCCGTGTTTTCGCAATATCCCTAGGGTTTTCGCGAACATTCGAATTATCATATCATCCTACGACATGTACAACTTAAGCTGACAGTTAATTTTCACTTTTGCACAAAAAAAAAAGACTGTCATTATACCTATCTCAAATAATTTAAACATTATTTTTTACAAAATTTTTTTTTCAAAACTATATATTTAGTAAGACTTCGTTTATTAAATTACTAGGTCCATAAAATAAATTGATGCTAAAACTTTTGCAACAATAAAACTATTAGCGTTATATGCGCAAGAGCAGGCACGCGGTGTTCGGGTGAGTAAAATTTGCACGTCGGTTATAATTAAAATTATACTAAGTACTTAATGTGGGTCAAGATTACAATGATAGACGTTTGTGTAATATTACTGCGACTAGTAGGGTAGGGTGCAATGTTTACATCTAACTGAGAATTCGGCTGATTCTACGATTTTTTGCGAGGTGACACTTCCAATTTGCGAATGGGCATTTATTTATAAAATTTGGCATTTATTCATACACAGAGTGTAAGCGTAAACAGTGTCAACCTTTTAATGGGTCATTGTACTCATCATTATGAACAACGTTTACTATTTGGCCAAACCTGAAATCGTGAAAAAATCAACTGTTCAGTACATTTATGTTCGCATAATTCGTCAAAATGTACTGAACAGCGGAATTTTTTTCGTCATTTATGGTTTGATCCCATAGTAAAAGTTGTTCACAATGATGAGTACAGTAGCCCCTTAAAAGGTTGCCACTGTTTAATGCTGTATAAAAGTAGTTTTTGCCCGCGGAAATTATCCTTTGTGCCAAATTTCATTCAAATCCTTCCAGCCGTTTTAGCGTGAAAGAGTAACAAACATACAAACAACAAATTTCAAACAAACAAACTAAATTTCGCATTTTAATTTTGATTTAGGATTAGGATTCTGAAAATAGCTACAGATATTATTAAATTAGTTTCAATTTCCATTATTTTTTAAAGCTCGTAAAAATTGCTGGAGTTTAAAATAT
The DNA here is from genome assembly GCA_948252095.1 of Dicycla oo. NCBI lineage: Eukaryota > Metazoa > Arthropoda > Insecta > Lepidoptera > Noctuidae > Dicycla > Dicycla oo. Next base: position 27,651,718 of record OX411714.1, read on the forward strand.
ATGGAAGAAAAATAATGAAATAGATGCTAAAGCACAGAACAGATAATAATATAGCACTGGCTAAAGTAACTACTGTAAGTTAATTATTTTAAGTGTTCCAGGACTACGAAAATATGTCAACGTCATAACCTAATTTCCTATAGTTAGAAATACCTACGCATTTAGTCGTAATTTCCTCTAGCCGTAGTAGAACCGGTAGAACACATTTGTTTCTCCACCTCAGTAATCAAGCCATCTACAAGCAAATAATCCTATAATTCCTATATCAATCAAACTTTTCTTTAATACCGTGCGTCGGTTTAAGTTAGTTTTCTCTCACAATTAATGAGCAGCTCTACCATGGCCGTGATTTAACTAGACAGTTTGTGGGATATGAAATGAATGTTGAATAGTAACGCGTGCGCAGCTAGGGTTGCTAGTTAAAGAAATTGTCAAGAAGCTGAAAATTGGTCTCATCGGTCCAGTTTATAAACACTGCTGTTTCTTCTTAGATGTTTTACTTATTAATCAAAATATCTCGACATTATTCCCTTGATTTTATGGACCGTAAATGTTTGTCAAATTGTAAAAAAGAATGGAATTGATTCATCCGGACTGGATTACAAATTGAAACACATTTTCGAAAGAAAATATAAGAAAAATAACTAGGGATGGCAGAATCGCAGCAGGTGGTGTTCTGTAGTTTCTACTACAGATGGGATTTCCCATGGGTAGACGAAGCGTATGGTCCATAGAAAAAAAAAACGGCCAAGTGCATGTTATGCTATTTTCTATATTTTTTTCATAATTTTAGGCACTGTAGTTTCGGAGATAAGGCGGGGGACCGGTAAATATTCGTATACTAGCTGCTCCAATTTGCTGTGCCCGTGACTTCGTCTGCGATGCAGGATGAATAGTCTACCCATGTGCAAAATTCATCCAAATCCGTTCAGCCTTTATAGCGTGAAAGAGTAATCAACAAACAAACACACTTTCGCTTTTATAATATTAGTGAGGACAGTTAGGAGGATGAAAAACCGGTCTATCGACACTCTAGATAGGTTCCCAAACTTTTATGGACCACCGTCCCCTTTACAAGAAAAAATCCATCGCCCCCTTTACATAATAGTTAATTATACCAATTTTATATGGCTGTCTCTATTAATAATCAAAAATTATAAATGAATTCTCTCTCTCTCTCTCTCTCTCGAAAAGCTCCAGCGCCCCCTATGGGAACCTATGCTCTAGACTCACAAAATGTACTACTAAATGTAGGTACTTAAATAAAATAAAATAAAAAAACCCCTTAACATACTACTATAGTTTCTATAATAATTCAATCGTGATTCGAAAGACACGTGGCGCCATCTATTATGATAAGAAAGTTATTGTTGTTTTCCTCGGGAACAGTAATTTTTTCGGGATGAAAGGTACCCTATGTCCGTTTCTGTACACCTGACAATGTATATGCAAAATTTCAGGATGATCGGTTCAGTGGTTTAGGCGTGAAAAAGTAACAAACAAACAAACAAACTTAGTTTCGCATTTATAATATTAGTTAAAATTTTCTTAAATAATTTTAAAACAGTTTATTTTACAATAATTTAAAAAAAAAATCTATTTGATACCCTCACAGCTTACTGTGAGGGTATATGGCCTCTGAGGCCTTTCATATGATATTTCATACGGTAAAGTTTCAACTTAATTGGTCCATTAGATTCGGAGCAAATTGGCTCTGACAGACACACGAGTGATCCCATAAGGGTTCCGTTTTATCATTTTGAGGTACGGAACCCTAAAAAGCGTGAGTTTATTTAATTAATGTATGTCCATTCATATTTTGGTTAAATCTGAATGCGCGACAATCCTAACCAAATCTAACGGCTTGTAAATAAGAGCGCACTACTTCGACGGCGGCGCTTACGCAGAACCGATTAGCAACGGATGAATACACAACACGATTGCTGCTTTTAACGTAATTGGAGTATTAGTGGGCAGCGGCCATCGCGAAATAATACGTTTGATAATGAAGAAAAATGTCTTCCATTTGAAAAGTAAATATACGCACGCATGCATATGTATGTAATGTGCCACTTGCGCTTTTATTTGGTTGTATGTATGAATGTAGACGAGGTTTTTCTTACGAAAAAAATGGGATGATGTTAATCGATTTGTAAGCAGATACAAGTGAACATGTGGTCTGATGTGTGAAAAACATTCCAATACATCCCAAGGTTCTGTAGAAAGACATCAGAGAGAGCCAGCAATATTTAATACTCCCGCAAGTTTCCCCAAGATTTTCCGAAAGATTGCCAAGTGAATAAAAATGGTCTCGTGTATGATAAACACCCCAATACCTCCCTAGGTCCTATAGGGAGAAATCAGAGAGACTAGGAATTTTGTAACACTCCGCAAGTTTCTCCAAGATTTTCCAGAAACTTGAAAAATACTCGTAGAATGCAACCTTGAGAAAGGTTTGAAAATATCCACCATATTCAATAACGATTCGTTAAGTTTTATTCTGGTATCGCAGCGTGATCGCAATGCTTACTTAATTTAATTTTGCGTGACTACATAACAAGATCATTTTACAGGGAGGTAAAATTAACGAGAAGTTAGTTAAGCAACCATTACAAGTGCTTGATTTGGTAGTAAGTGCTAAATTCCTTGAAAACATGTGTTTCATTAACCGATATATTACATTGATTGATTACATTAAAGACTGCTTTTTAATAACCTCATTATTACTTTCAGACAATATAATTTTTGCGCAAGTAAATCCCCTGTCTCTTGTGTAACTACCAATTACATCACAAGCGATCAGATAACATTCAAAACCTATAAAATAATTTTGTCAAAGTGTCAGTTACCTGAAGAACTACTTTTATATTTATATTTTTTTTTATTTGATCATTTTACCACATGAGCGGCTTGTTAAGCTACGCTTGCCGCGGTCGGACTTTAGTGCGGGTACGTCATTACATATTGAGAGTCCGAGACCCCTCAGTGCCTCGGAAAGCACGTTAAGCCGTTGGTACCGGCTGTCATTCTTGGATCTTTGACAGTCGTTACGGGTCGTCAGAAGCCCGAAAGTCTGACAACCAGTCTTACCAAGGGGTATCATGTTACCCAGTAACTGGATTGTGGAGGTGAGATAGGCAGTCGCTCCATGTAAAATACACCAGTATTTTCCCAGTATTCAGCTACATCCTGTTAGACTGGAAGCCGACCCCAACATCTTTGGGATAGGCTGATAATTTAAATCGCCACGCTTGCTCATAAGTTCTAAGAAATCACCAATCAATTATGAATCACCATCAAAATAAGTCAGTTTCTCTCATTCTTGTTTTCCTTAACCGTTAGTCAAGATGATTAATATAGAAAAAAGTCATAGGTCAGTAATAGGCACTTGCCAGGACTGAACCCGCATCCTCATGCTTGAGAACGTACCACCGCGCCATCACGGCACTTGTGATCTCCATGAAGTAATGAATTAATTAAGAAAATATTAGAAATATGCTAAGGATTGATGACATAGTTACCTTGACCGGGCTTAACCTCATGTGAATGTCATTAGCATAAGAATCGACCCCCGATACGAATCTTTCACACGTCTCGTGTCTTTATATGCTTATATGTAACGCACTTATATAGTGGCACATATGCTACAAATTATGATGATTCATTATATAAAATTGGCGTATAGATTGTCTTGTTAGCTTGGGAATACATAGGAAAAATGTAGCGAGACGATACATCTTGGTTTTTTTTTTAAAGCTATTGGTCCCGGGAGCTTAAGTTTTTATTGAGGGCATTTTTTCGATTAACTATCATACTTATTCGTATTTTCTATTGCCTATCGAATCTACCTTTAGTAAGTATTCCTTGTATATTCTATTTCAACTCATCCTATATTCGTCAAAAAGAAAAATTTGAATTCCTTTTTAACGAATATTAAGTTAAGTTATTCTAAGTTCCGCGTTTTTTTTTTGTAGTTTTCGAGTTATTGAACATACATGGGGTATTTTCGAATACCCCTGAGTATGAGGAATTCTAATTTTTCTTTTTGACGTCACTATTTGGACCATCCCGTATAAAGACAGACAAGAGACCAAATTTTGAGTTCATAGCATCCCGATTTCGTTGCTTCATGACGATTTCTAACAGGTGTCACTTTTAGGCCCAAAGATGCCCAAAACTGCTCAAAGGCTTCAAGGCTCCCGCAGACAGACGCGATGCGAGTCCAGTAGGACAATATTTTAATGAATTTTTCATAGAAATTGTTTCACGAGAGTCGCGTTAGACCTGTCTGCGGGAGCCTTTATACAAGTGTATGATACGGTAGTGAAACTAAGTAGGCCTAAAAAGACACGTGCGACTGAACAGTGTCACGACAATGGCAATGTTACGTTGAACGTGCTGCGTTATTCGATTAGATCGGATACGAAACGGGGTCATCTGCCGCGAGGTACGTGACATTGATGACGCTGAACGAAAGTCTCTAGAGATCGTTTGTAGACAAGAACATCGGAAGTTCGATGCTTTAAACATATGAAGGAGATCCTGAAATATGTCAGTTTTTTTTTGTGCTTGTATGAACACTACGTCACATAGCTTTCAAACTGAACGAATGACCTCTAAGGTGGATAGTACTAAACGCAGAAAGGAACATCGTGCTTTCTGCGTATCAAACTAATCCCGAAATACAAGTGACAAAAACAAGATTTCGGCAGGAAGGAAAGCTTAATGCCGCATTGTACAGGCCTTATCTAAAGCCTAAAAAAACATTTGTTCATTATCTAAGAGAAATGTTTCCCTAATGTTTTATTTATAATTAATTTCATTGAAGTGTAACAAAAATAAATGTTAAGTTTCACTCCTAAATAAAATATGTAAGGCGGATATAAAACGTTTATTTCCGTATTTCTTTTGACAGAAAGAAAGTAATCAAGTATTTGTTGTATTAAAAATTATCGGAAGTGTGCGAAGTTAGAAATCTGGACTTTTTCGTTATTAATGTAAACTCTGCAGCCAAAACAAAATACCAATCTTTGTTACAATTAAAAACTAGAAACAATCAATTGTTTATTGGCTCGACATCCGGTTGTTTGGTAATAGAAACAGTTCGAATATGCTGCAATGTTACCGCGCAAAAAATGCCACAGTTCCACACCTCCACACCTCGTGGGATAGCTGCATAAATTGATATCCGTGATAGTCGGGCTTTATTATACGTATTAGAGAAATGATTAATTATATATTATTTAGATAGATAGAATACTCTTTAATATGCACACCATAAAAATAAATCAATGGATTACGTATCTCGGTTCACTTGTGCAAAGCGATGGCGAATCAGATCGGACTGTTAAGCACAGAGCACTGGATGGATGAAATGGCGGCAGGTCACGGGAACAATCTGCGACTCCCGCATTCCCCTTAAACTTAAGGGGAAGAGTTATAAAACAATGGTTAGACCTGCTGTCTTGTATGGATCAGAATGTTGGGCCACAAAACGAATGAATGAATGAATGAAAGACAATTATTGCATACAGCTAAGATGAGAATGCTAAGAGGGATGTGGTGTTACGCGAATGGATAGAATAAGAAATGAGTATGTAAGAGGAAGTCTGAAAGTGACACCGGTGACTTAAAAGTTTTATGGAAATCGGTTGTCATGGTATGGGCGTCTGTTGTGGAGGAATGAGGACAATGTCGTCAAGAAAGTTTTGAGTATGAATGTGGATGGCTATACGAGTAGGGGAAGACCAAAAAAACGATGAATGGACTGTGTGAATTATGAAATAGCTAGAAAGGGAGTGACTACCGAGATGACGACTAATAGAGAAGTATGGAAGAAGACATGTTGCGCCGATCCCAAATATATTGGGACAACGGCAGAAAAATGGTTGGTTGGTGATGACTTGGTTACCTTACTCTTTCCTCCTAAGTGTACGGCCCGAGTGAAAAAGCGTCCAGCGGGGCGTTCAGCGTTGCGTGCAAGCGGCTAAGAGCGTTCACCGAGCGCCGCGCGGCCGTCACTCAGGACACTCGCGAGTGTTTCATGTGTTTAACACGAACGTCGCACGCCCCGCTCCGCCGGACGCTCGAGTCGAGCATGCACTCAGGCCGTACACTTACTCTTATAGTATACTGCGAACATAGTCATTGTATATAATAATAATAACATTAATCTGTTTTCATGTTCTGCAATAGTCCTGCACCAACCGGAGGTTGTCCTTGGGTGCACTTGCATAGACCAAACAGAGATAACTCTCGGTTGGTGCCTCAATAATTAAAATTGTCTAAAGAGCCTCTCCGAGTTGGCTTCAGCGCATTGTAAGCCTTCCAAAGGTTCCCAGGGTCCCGAGACAAATGTGTCAAGGACAAAAAGAATATTCCCTCATTCCCTAATTTAAAAGTTTTGAAGTTACTGAAACAAATATAAGATACCGTATTGAGTTTATACTCGTAGCTACGCACTAAAGGAAACGAATATAGTAAATTAATAGTATTAATATCGATAGATATAACAATACTTTAGGTACCTGTCCTAATAAACAGCATGATTGATCTCTTTTTGCTCCAATTATTACGTCAATCCAGTAATAATAAGGTTTTGTAATCACAGTAGAATTTAATTTGTAATGTCTATTGTAATGCTGAAGTAAAAACGTTTGTGCGTGCATGGTGACAATATTCTGTATGTAAGTATAGGTGTGATAAATTAAAAGTTTCATTTTAATGAATTGCAATTTAAATGTAATAGTAGAAAAAGTTTGTACCTACCTGAGAGTACCTTTTGAGTTTTGTAATAATAAAAAATAATTTAAAAAAATTAAATCGACTTCAAAACGAAATTAACTCAAAGTAATGAAATAATTTTAATTTCGGAAGTCGGTGTCTTGGGATCTGTATTTTAGTTTTTTGTCACCGACTTCCGAAAGTTATTTCATAATTTAGAGTTAATTTCTTTTTTTTTAAGTCGATTTATTTTTTTATTTTGTCATTTTTAGTTTTTAGTAAAAAATGGAATATTTGTTTGTAGTTTTGTAGTAGTTAATAGTTTTGTTATAAATATTGCACTAGAATTTGACCAAGGTTTTGAGATGTTTTCCCTTTGACACCACACCCGTAGCTCGTATCAACAAGCTAGGCCGTCACACTTACACGGTTCAGTAGTTTTCATTATCTTGAAAACTACTGAACTGATTTTGATGGAACTTGCACTGTTCCCTAAGTTGAAGTAAATGTAAGCCAATAAAAATTTAATGGTCATAATCTGATTATTAGTTTCGGAGAATTGCGTGGACAAACATACATACATCTATAAAATTTTGAAAGCCCTAATAGATTCATCATCTTCCTGCCCTTATCCCATGTTACTTGGGGTCGGCGCAACACGTTTTCTTCTTCCATTCTCCCTAAAAGATTATCATATGTAAATATATTGCAGTTCCCACACAACAGATTTATCTGTTCTGTGTGGCAGTTCCAATAATATTATATACATATGTGTCGAATAACCTCAGGTTTTTTTTTTTTTTGAAACTGCCATTTCTAAACTATGTTGGGGTCGGCTTCCAGGCTAACAAAAAGATATCAGTATATTTACAAGGAGCGATTGCCTATCTGACCTTCACAACTCAGTTACTGGGTAATACTATATCTCTTGGAAATACTGGTTGTCAGACTTTTGGGCTTCTAACGACCCGTAACGACAGTCAAAGATCCAGGCGTGCTTTCCGAAGCACGGAGGGGTCTCAGTATGTAAAGATCACCCATCCACGGACCGACTGCGGCTAGCCTGATCGATCGACCCGTGCGGCTGTTATTACTTAACCACGAGCTGACGAGCCCCTCAAGCCTAGTCTTAAAAACGTTTAAGATCTTCTTCAAACTGATATTACTACCTACGAGTTTATATCACAGAACTTCTTAACTCGACATGTTTTGCTCCAGTTTTGAATGACAACAAGACATGGATTAGTCTCGCAGTGGGAAAAACGGAAAGGTTAAGATATCATCCGTTATCTTACGGTAACTTCTGAATGTTTGGGCTGACGGTGCCGTCATTTTACTATCCACATTGTTTTGATTAGCCCAGTTTTCTTGTTAGTCTTAAGCCAAAGCCAAGTTAGCTGTAAATGTAATTACTTACGAGGCCAAGTTGTTATGATTTTATTCTTCACGCAACAACAGATGATTTTTTTAGATAGTAAATTTTAATATTGCAGTTAGTTGCACCACAGTATAAATATAGACTGTGGTGCATTGTTAGGTATGTTTGAGGTGTAACATATCTGTGTTTGGTTTAATTGCATTGGCTTTTTGAGAGTACCTACCTACCTATAGTAGGTAAAAGCTAAAGTATCTGACGAAAGTGCAAAACAAACCCTGTTCAGCACCCTAATTGCGTAACACACTATCAATAGGAATCGGTTTCATTTTGACAGTTCAACAACATTCATTCCGATATTTACGTTGTCGAGCAGACATATTTTTCGAACATATGAAGCAATGATTAGCAATCTGCTTCAAAATGATTCAGATTCCGATTGAAAGTGTGATACGCAATTAGCGTGCTGGTTAAATTCTTACGTAACACATTCATTTGTATTTAGAAAGTTTCAACTTTATATCTTGTCATTTTCTCCAATAAATCCAACAATTACCGTTTGAATAACATTATTAAATTAATAATAATATATTTTATTGAACTTAAAGGGCATACACAGACAAACATTTATAAAAAAGAAAATCATGGAATATGAAAAAATACACAGAACTTAAACATAAGACTATTAATTTCAATTTAACATAAGTGTTTGTATGAACTCTGGTACCCAAGTAAAAGATTTAACTTGTGTTATGGGTACCAGCATTCTCTAATTAAATACGAAATTATGACACTAATGTTACAATTTAGAAGTAGTCGCCCGTGCCTGTGTCATGTGTGTGTGAGTGTGTGTGCGCGTGTGTATGTGCGTCTGTATACAGAATGAAAAACATATTAAAGACGATTTAAATTATGAATTTTGGGTTAAAGTACCTATTCAAATAATTTGTTATTTATTTTATTAGGCTCTTCAACAATGAGTACACTATTACTTTACAATTTGTATCATCACTTTATAGAAAAACACAGCATGCACGACATTATGCGCAGATAACAACACAATTAATGACCTAATTAAAACTAGTAATACATAGTATAAACAAAAAAATAAATTAATAAAAGCTAAATTGATTACCATAAATGACATAAATTAAATTAAATAAAATTATGATATATTTTAATTTTTATAATGATTAGGTAAATATTTGATTTTAGACTAGAGACACCCATTAAATGACAAGCGCGGCTTTTTTTAGAGCATATTTTGACGAGTGAAAGAGGTCAATGTAGTCTTATCTCGGTATGCCACCTGCGCATGCAGAAAAGCCTCCTATTAGAACTTCTTGGCAGATTACGTGGCACATGGAATAACACCCTACTGAGCAAATTGGGACAGTTCAGAGAGCCTGTTACTAACTTCTTAAGGACAACCAAATCTAGCATGTTCCTGCGTTTCTACAGCGACACCATCTTAAAATATTTCAGTCTTTCTTCATACGAGTTGAGCTTTTAATTTAATCAAATCAAAGCACCCTATTTGTAAGTGGCACTACCGCACTACATATTGGCACCCACAGGTACCTACATTTTCTGATCCATTTGTTTACAATTACATCAGATAATATTGGAACAGACTATACCTATTCTTACTCCCTTCCAATCTTATCTCTATGCTTGCTAGCAGTGTAGTAGGTGCAAGTTGAATATTAGCACCGGTTTATCTGACTATACGCATCTCTGTGGCCATGTATGTAAAATTACACCTTGCATTAACCATTATCATAATAATCGGTCCGTATACATGTTGAACAGAGCCATCCCAATAGCACTCCTGACATTTACCAACATTGAAAAGTAGATGCAGGTACTTAACTTGTTTTTTCATAAACGACATAATTATGTCGTATAAGCGGCGTAGAACTGGTGGATGGCAAGCTTCACAGCTTGGCTCATCGCCGCAAGGTTGCCTGCTTGTCGGTCTTCTACAGACTGTACTTCGGTGAGTGTGCTCAAGAACTCCACGACCTCATTCCACCCGGCCCCCTTCTACCATCGGACATCTAGACGCACTGCCAGTTACCATCCCTACCTAGTTGCTATTCCACCAATGCGCACTAAGCGTTTCTAAATGTCTTTTATAATGCGCACAGCAAAAGAGTGGAACTCACTACCTGCACCTGTATTTCCGAGCGCATACAACCCTAATCTCTTCAAAGTGAGAGTGAACAGGCTTCTTCTGAGTAAGCTCACTCCATCGTCGACTCTGTATCTGTCGTCTCCGACCTAGACTAAAGTCAAGAGCAAACCCATATTAAATGAAATAAAAATAAAACTGATACAGTTCTTGTTGTAATCATCACGGTACCTATATTGTAGTTCTTACTGTAGCGGTAATCTGATTTGGTTTTAATATGCAACCTCCGCGAACTTGATGGCGTAATTACGATACAAGTATTGATTTGGATTCGTATTTAGAATAGCAAAAAACAGTAGTTGTCAGTTTAGCTTATAAATAAAAGTACTCTGTTGTTTAGCTGACAAACGGGCATAGTTTGTGCCATGATATAAAAAATAGAAAATGGTATTAAAATGAATTTTAACGTTTCCAATAACTATCCAAGTTTTACTGCAAGAAGCCTTTTATTTAACCTGGTACCATCAGAGTTCCACAGAGAGATGACAGGAACCTACCTATTCTAAGTGCATATATTGCAACCCTGGTTCTCGCAAAATTCTTCAAGTTTTCCTGCTTGTTTAACCAACGAAAAAAAAAGGAGGAGGTTCTTAAGGCGACACGTACCATATTTGTTTTTTTATTTTAATGTACGATCACGCAAAACTTTTTACAGAGTAGTTTGAATTTTGAATTTGAATTTTTTTTTTGTTTCTTCTATCTCAAAGTTGACCCCATACAAAATTTATTAACTTTGCTTGGGTAGTTTTTGAGTTAAGTTCAATAATACGTATTTTTTCCACTTTCTATGTGGATGATATTCTAATTTCTTTTGAAATTTGTGTGGAGTAGGTACCACAACAAAAAAGTCAGAAATAAAAACTTTTTTTCTCGTAATACCAATGAGTAAGACTAAGAACTAATTCGACAATAGACGTCGTCATCGAACTGACCCTCGATTTAGTCAACCGTAAAGGTTATTTACACGAACGATTAGACACAGAGGTTTTAATGTAAACGGGCATTTAACTAGTCGATGACTTCGTAATGATAAGTACCTAACCTAGTAATAAATAAATAATGAAATTCATCAGGAAAGTCTGGAAACATAGGTACTGGCAATAACTGTTGTTGAAATAGCGCAAAACTTCATAATTAAAACTCATACACGAGACCTTTTTGTTTGATTTCATTATCACACCATATAAAGTAAATAGTTACTACCTACATACACGATGATTGTGAGATCGAAATTGAATTTTTTTTTCCATCGCTTACTTTATTTGAGGAACATCCTGTATTACAATGACGATGACCAATTGATTCACAAATTACATTTTAATAGTCGCATTTCTAGAGGTGTTTGTAATTATTTCAATAAATTTAAATCAAAGTACTATTTTTTTTCAGTCAAATAACTAGATCTTTGTATTCATAAACCAATCTGCAAACCAGTTTTATAATTATATTTAATAGTAACTCAATAGTAAATAAAAATATTTAATCGTAATACTGCAAATAGAAAATAATTGACAATAATGTCAGCTTTTATGAGTAAATACCAAAATAACTGTCAAGAAATAGCATACATACTTATAAATACCAACGATCTATGGTATGTTTTTAATCTCGTAGACTAAATTGACATTTCAAATGTTCCATGTATCATTTTTTCATTTCATAGTTTGACATTTGCACCTGTCAAATTAGTCTACGAGATTAAAAAACAGACGATAGTTACTTGATAAAAAAAACCGGTCAAGTGCGTGTTGGACCACGCTCAATGAAGGGTTCCGTAGTTGGGATGAATTTATCCCAAGAACAAACTTAACATTGTAGTTGAAAAACATGTTCTCCCATGCATTCCAACTACAAATGTCCATAGTTAAACGAAAAGAATCCAACCCACATTACACCTAATGTGGGTTGGATCCTTTTCGTTTAACTATGGACACATGTAAGATTGTACGCACAATATTGAGAGATTTACCATGTTATTTTAAGACCATAGTATTTTCATAGGTTTTCCTGTTTGATTACAGGAATATATATAGCTATACAATTATTTTATGTATTTTTTTCAAAATTTTAAGGTCAGTAGTTTCGGAGATATAGAGAATAAGGGGGCGGCATGGTAAATTTTCGTCTACTTTCTTAAATAACTTTAAAACAGTTTATTTTAAAATTATAAAAAAATATATATTGGAGACCCTCACAGTAAGCAATTGATATGTCACACGGTACAATTTGCAAAACTTTGTTTTTTTTTCTTATTTGCCCCAAAATTGAGCCCATCTTCAAAATAACATTTACTTATGGTCACAGAAATTCATACGTGTGCTAAATTTCAACTTAATGGTTCAATTAGATTTGGAGCAAATTGGCTGTGACAGACGGACAGACAGACATACACATGAGTCTTCCTATAAGGATTCCGTTTTTTTCCTTTTGAGGTACAGAACCCTAAAAATCAAATATAAAAAAATAAAAATCAAAGTAGGCAGGACTTTGATTTAATAAAATAATCCCAAAAACCTCTAGAAACGCGACGCGGCAACGTTGCCAGCACGAGACTTCAAAATGCCTATACCGAACGTTATTATAAGACAAGAAGTAAATAATAAAAAATAAAATTATCTCCATCAGCAGAAACCGTTCGTTCAACTTACTGTTGCTTCTTCAGAAAAACTTGGACAGTTCCTTTATGTCAACGCTCCGTTTTTCTACGGGACTTTAGAACTGTGTAATGGAGAAACCGACGCTATAACTATAATTGTTCAAGTTCAGTGAGCAATAACACATTATTGGCGTCATATGGACTGCGACGGCGAGTGATCCGCTTCCAACAGTTATGTCGCGAACTGACAAGACTGACTACTAACCAACTACTGTTTAAATATTACGTTGTGTTCACAATTTCATGCTAAATCAAGCATTGATGACTTGGGAGCCTCCCTCGGATCGCGCGGAATACTTTAGGTAGGTAATAGTCACTATGCCATACAGACTGTCTGTAATGTCCTTTAATACTCATGAATAAAACACCTTTTGCTATTGAACCAACTCTGAAATATCTAAAACTAGCTGTTGCCCGCGACCTCGTCTGCAATCCGGAAAAAAGTTGCCTATGTCCTTCTCCACGTCCCCAGCTGCCTATCTTTCAAATTTCATCCAAATCCATTCAGCCGTTTTAGCGTGAAAGGGTAACAAACAAACAAATTTACTTTCGCATTTATCATAATACTAGGCAGCGCTCTACGGTTTCGACCGCGTAACTCTCAAACCTCTAACTATAAAATATCTGTGTGCCAAATTTAATTAAAATCCGTTCAGTAGTTTTTGCGTGAAAGAGTAACAAACATTCATCCATCCTCACAAACTTTCGCGTTTGTAATATTAGTAGGATTGGTTAGGATTTTGTCAAGACACCGATTATTTTCGCTGTTTCAGCGCTGCTCCCTTAGAAAAAGTTTATTTATATAAACAGACAATAAAAGAAAGAACCGAAAATACGTACAAAGGTGATGCCTCTTTCTAAAGACATCTATTCCAGCATACCTGCGATAGGAAAGTAGATAAAAAGAGATGTAGACGATGACTATGCGAGTTGTTCAAATGCTTGCTAAGTAAGCCTCCTTACAGGCATTACATGGTTAGCTAATTGATGCTTTCGGCAGACTGGTGATCGCATTATGTACCTGCCTATATTTTCGTGGTATTATTAGTTTCCATTTTTCAGTGCTACACCTATACTTATTGCAATAACTGACCACTGCAAGCCTTTGAGAGGGCCATGTTTAATAGTCAATATTTACAGCTATCTGTCTGTAATAAATGATGTTGCTTCATTAAAATCAAATCAAAATCAAAAGTCATTTATTCAAACTAGGCTGAGAATCAGCACTTTTTGAACGTCAAAATTACATAAGACAGTCCCCCAAAACGCCCGCCCTTCACCACTTCCTAGTGCTTTAGCTGGGGAGAAGAAGTGGCGCAACAAACTCCCCAGCAGCACAGCTGTCTGTTCAGTTAAAAAAAAAATTGAATCTATACAACACTGCGCATAATAATTTAGGTACATTACGCAACACAAAACATTAAATTAAATTATTTGCTATAAGTAAGCTAGCACACGCCAATATACAAAAAAAAATCGAAAACTATACTCAAGCAGTAATAAAAATACAAAACTAAAAACGTAAGCAGAACTTTATACCTAAATAAAGGCCTCGTAATAAAGGATGTGCCCACTTACATATATGAAAATTGTATATGAAGCTGAAACTCGAAGTCACAAATGATAAACTAGGACCATCGAAGTAATATAAACAAAGTTAATCACTAATAACAAAACAAAACCAAGGACAGCAAGACGACCAGTCACCACAAGCAGCACCCGTTCACGAGCATAACGCAGAGTTCAGCCATTACCCCCCTCGCCATATTTGAGGGAAGGAGGGAACCCGACCCCCGACACTACCGCAAGCAGTGACATCTAAGGGAGCATGACGAACTTGCTGCCGGTTGCTCAGGCAAGAATAATATGATCAATTGTCGAGGTCACTAGCTAACCACATATTGCAATACCACTCATAAAAAAAAAAACATTGTAATGAGTAGATTATGTCAATGATAAATAAAATTATAATAAATTGACTTTTACAGTCAAAGAAAATAAATAATTATATGAACTCATATATAACCTGTCAGAAGATAAGCTAATTCTGGAGAAAGAACATAAACATTGTCTTGAGTTAATCACAGCGACCAACTATTCTTATCGTTTAAGTAGTCGTTGATAGAATAGTATGCCTTCGAACAAAGGTTAGATTTAACTTTAGCTTTAAACGCATTGAAGGGCAAATCTAGCAAAGAAGAGGGTAGCTTGTTATAAAAGGATATACCAAGCCCAATAAATGAATTATGAACCTTATGAAGCCGGTGAAACGGAGCACATTTGATATCACTGTTTTTAGTGTATAAATGTATATTTTGTCTAATATATAAGATGTTGGCGAATATGAATTGTGATGCCACCATGAGAACTTCTCTTTTTATCTTTTATGACCGTTCATCAGTTGATCCAAGCCCATGGAATGAAGGCGTGAGTTTTTCAAATTTATTTATTAACTGTACAAGAACAGATTGGACGGTAACCCCCAAACTAGACATTTGCCTGTATCTTAGGCTCATTTTCACCACACATCACTAAACGCGATTATCGCTAAACGAGTTTAAAACATAGCTCAGTTTCTTTCAATCGTTTTAAGATGACAGAGACAGAATAATGTTTTAACTGTATTTAGCGTTAAACACGTAATTATTGATGTGTGGTGAAAATAAACCTTAGGGGTCGGTTTATTTATAATTTTGATATCCCTATCCACTAATTTGCTTCACCCGTTGTTAAAGCTCTACAAAAGATGATGCATCAGATCGAAAACAGAGCTACAGCTTTTAAAACTTGCATAGGTATTTGATAGTTAACTTAATTCACTGGGTAGTTAGGTACATATGTAGTAGGTACCTAACTACCCAGGTAAATACCCTCCAACAGCATTCCACTCAATACCAGTCTTTGACCCCATGTTTTTCATATATTTTTTTGTTGTTTTGCAAGTTGCTGCACAAAAATCGACGTATTATAAATTACTAAGCATAGTTTTTGCGTAACCACATAATAGATAGCAATTATTATCATCGTTGGCATTTAAATTGACCGTGTGTTTTATTATGGTAGTATAATCTCAAAAGTTGCGCCAAAATCTGCAAAACAGTTTTAGATTTCAGGATTTCTCATTTTATGTCAATGACGTTTGCTTCGGACATTGAGAATGCAAACTTTCTCTCTTTTGAAATTTAAATCCAAATACATACTGTGGTACTGAAGTTCTAAATGTCACGTTTGCAAATCCGACAAATAGGTGAGTTATGGTAATCAAGACCAAAAATATAAAGTTGGCGCCAAAAACATCAGTGCTCTATGATTTTTTTATTTTATTTTATTAGGCCGAGCAGGCAATTTCATGCAAAGATCGTAAAACAAACAGCCACACTACACTACCCTAAGGCACGGTGTTCGAAAGTTAAAACTGTTAAAAGGGGGACGTGCGACGCGCTCCATCAGGCATACAAAACACAAGAAGAGCTGAGCTTAACGGGTGAGAGCAGAGTAACCTTGATGTGACCGAAGAAAGCGCCCGGAATGATCGGCGAGATGCCAATTGAACAGAATACGAATACACGTTAAGGTGAAATCACAGAGTGCAACCTCTTTACAGCTGACTGCTGAGCAGAGACAACGTGATCAGCGTTCGGTATTTAAAAATCGAGGCGGTAATCTTAAAACCTATAAAATTGCGCAAATTACTTATTCTTCGTCTATTCTATGATAATTTTACTTTACGAAATAGCACCGATTACGATTATTACGATTCCTCATGGTGCAAAAGTTATTAAATTAATTAACGAATGCCGTCGTTATTGCATTAAAATATTAGCTAAATTGGAACCTTGCCATTATGTGGAAATTGAACTTCCTAAAGTGTTGCTGAACTAAATAAATCATCGTGTTTTTAACATAGCTGTTGATAGTAGGCGGAGACTCACAAATGTGTCTAGTAAATCTATTTTTGATGTCAATAATAATGAACCTTTAATCTTAATAGGTAATATTATTTGATTGGATTTGGATTTATAACCACTCACATACCTGATACCGTAATTACAGAAATAATTAAAAGGCCATTGTGTCTCGCCCGATATGATCACTAACCTGTATAGTTTATTTTATTTTCATCATTACTAAACAACACGATAAAACGAAAAAGAAATATCAAATAAGCAACTTATTTGATATTTTCAATCCGTATCTTGGCGAGTCAGAACAAAGGCTCTCCGAACTTCCGCGCATGTTCTGTCACTCACACTCGCCTCATGTCACCATTTGGTTCCTAAAAAATGTTATTGCGCAGCCTTCTGCGCGAAGTTCGGACTCGCCAAGATACGTCGGCCGCATTTGTATGGTGTGGAATTCAATACCATAATATTTGATATATGGCTCACATTATTGGGTAACACGACCTTCCTCAATGTCAATGGAAGAGTCAAGTGCCTAATTATGGTCCATCACTTGTTTATTAAATATTCTAACCACATACAATGTCAGCTGCGCTTGTAAAGGCAGCTAAAGGTCAAAATATGAAAAAGTCAATGGCAGTATAGGCACAGGGTGTGGGTAATTACAGAGATAAATAAAACATACCTTAGGTAGGTATGTTTTATAGGTGTGATGGAATTTTAAGAAGATCGAAACACAAAATCATTGACGTGAAAACGGTGAATTTATAATGAAAACAAGAAGAAATTTACTGTCTGAATAGATTGCTGACAAAAGAGATAATAATCTATATACATCTAAAGGGTGACTGGTAATAAGTGACCGATACTTAAACACATGATTGTACTCATGATTAACAAACAACTTTTACTATGGGAAACCAGAATTCGCGGAAAAAAAAAATCTGCTGTCCCATACATTCATGTTCGCATAACTCGTCAAACTGTAGGGAGCAGCTGATCGTTTTTTCGCGATTTCAGGTTTCGTCCCATAGTAAAAGTTGTTTGTTATCATGAGTACAATCATGTGTTTATGTACCGGTATTACCAGTTACCCTATATGTATAAATGGCTGTGTGTGTATGTATGGTATGTTTCCTATGGACTCCAAAACAGCTGGAGCGATTTTGATGAAATTGTCAGGCAATCTGCTAATTAGCCAAACGGGTGTTCCTGTGAAGTTTGGTAGCGATCAGAACAACAGAATATTTTTGTGGTAATTTTGTGCCATATCTTTTCTGAGCAGTAACCGAACAAAAAGTACTAGGCTTACATGCATTCACGATAGTATTTCAATCATACCGGCTAGAGCGATTTTTATGAAATTTTCAGGCTATCTTCAGCATCCTGTTTTTTTTTTGCTACCTTTACGAAGTCGTGGCGGGTCGCTAGTTATTAACATAAAAGTGTATGAAAAATACCAACGACTAATGTTTTCTTAAATCGAATATAAATGGACTGTACAGTCATGAGCACTAATATGTATACGCCGAGCCACTTTTAAAATTGATATTCTCCTACTATATTGACTGCAATTTCATGTTGTTACAAATATAACATTTTAGAACTCATACTATTATGAAATAGGTCTTATCTCAAAGTTGTAATCGTAATCGTAAAGCATGTGTCAGCCTTCATGAGAAGGCTGACACATGCTTGTTCAAAACTATCCATGAAGGTAATTCGACACTTTCAACATTGCCATTGTAACAAAATGTTAATGACTCATTATCAACTGATATTAACGATGTTAGTTAAAACAGTGTGAATGGTTATTTTAATGTTGGGAGTTAAGTTTCTGAAGCTGCAGCTTTCACAACTCTGCGATAATTGACCGTCTAATTTTACGATTACATTAGCATTAAATGAACCTCTTATTGTAAATAGTATCGGGTATAAACATAGATTAATGATAGTTTAATATATCGCACCTTCGGTGCAACTAAGTCACAACAGCTCATTTTAAAATTTTACAGGAGAGGACTTTAAAGATTTTTCCGCATTTATTATATTGCCTTATTACTGGATTACTATTTGTAGTAGGTTTGAAACATAAAAAAAAAAATTGTTTATTGCTTTTGAATTATTAAAAGAAATCCTTTTAGATTTTGCTGTTTTGGCTACGAGTATTTGTGACTTTGTTGCACCAAAGGTGCGATATGTGCAATCACCATGATTACTGTCATAATTGAAGTAACGAGAGACGTATTTTGACAGTGCCATGTCTTTATATACTGGTGCTGCTAACCAGTTTTGTTAAGAACTTGCATAAATCTGAAACTGATGACCAACGACAAGTTAGAGTTAATACACGCAGGAAAGATTTTCCTAATACAATCCAACCGAAAATAAACGTGGTTCATCACAGCCCTAGGTACCAATCAGTATTTCTATACAACAAGCTTCCCTTAGAATTTAAAAGCATAAATAGCGCAAACTTATTTAAAAACAAATTGAAGACATATTTATTGAGGAAGGGCTATTACAGCGTCGATGAGTACCTAGATGATAAGCGACAACCGTTCTAGATTGGAATTCATTTTAAATGATATGTTGACTATTCTTGCTTTAAATTTTTTATATGTTTTATTTTTGTATTACTCATAGATTATTAAATGACATATCATCTTTAGTATAATTATAAATTTTATCTTTGACATTTTATTTTACAATTAGATCTTCTTTTTATTTATGTTTGACATTATATTTTTATTATTGATTATTCACAGAAAATTAGATGACATATTACTCGTATTAATCTTTTTTTACACTATTTTTTTATTTTTATTACAATATTCTTAGAAAATTGGATGTCATAAATCACTGATCTCTTATCTTTTTATACTAATTTGATTGTCGTTTTTCCTTTTTATTCGACTACTTGTTTTATTGTAGTATTAATTATTTTAGAATGAACTGTTTTATTTTACAAAATTTCGACACAATGTATATTGTTTCGAAATAAATGACTTTGACTTTGACTTTGAGAACCTAAAAAGCATTGGTCTTTGGAGACATTGTCAATACAGCGAACGTCTGACTGGCCGCTTCCGTGTGTCTCTGGAAGGTACCACGGGCATTATTTTTACCTGTGGTCCCTCCGAGAAATACAATGCTGTAGAATTAAAATGCTCCCTCCCGTAGTCTCTGGAAGGTACCGACCTTTCGAAAAATACAATGTTGCAGAATTAACAATTGTAATTCTAGGTCAAGTCCTAATACAGCCAAAGGCATTATTTAAAAAGATACATTACTTTTTATACATGTTTATGGGCGAATAGTTTATTTTTCCTTTTCTTACTGGATGTTTGCTTGGATTTGCAGTGGTAGCCCGCGAAATTCAAATTTTCTAGCGTTTTTTACAATTTGCAGGTCAGTGTCAGGTTGTATCTTTATCAAAATATGATTCGCGACAAGAACTAAGAATCATCAACACATCTCTCTAAGTTAGATTTGCCATGGTTTGGTCTGATTTCGGAAATCAGACCAAACCACGGTAAATCTAACTTCATACTTTTCAATGCATCTTTTTAAATAATACCTTTGACTGTGTTTATTTATTTTATTTAACCATTTATGCACACACAAATAAACAGACAAGAATAAAGGAACAGAAAAATACGTACAAAGGTGATGCTTATTACTAAAGAAATCTCTTCCAGCATACCTGCAATAGGACAGAGTTTAAAAAGAGATGGAGAACCCGTGTGTAAAAAAAAAAATAAAAGAGAAAATAAAATACATAAAATCTAAAAAAAAATACCTTAGCAAATAAAACATATAATAAATACTTAAATATATACATAGGTACTACTAGAATAAATATCACTAAAATAACTAATAACTATGACGAAATAATGTAATATAACCTAACTTAAATTCGGCAGCATTGTATCAATCTTTGATAGATACAATACTGCCGAATTTCTTTGATATCTAGTCTAGGAACTATATCATACGAGTAAGCTAAGTAATAAAGTGTTTTCAAGAAATTACCATAAACGAGTTACAACAAAAGAATTTAGATAAATTAACAACTGAGACTTCGCCGTGCCTCGGAAAGCACGGCCCGGCTGTCATTCGTGGATCTTTGACAGTTGTTACGGGTCGTCAGAAGCCCGAAAGTCTGACAACCAGTCTTACCAAGGGGTATCGTATTACCCACTAATTATCTGATTTGTGGAGGTCAGATAGGCAATCGCTTCATGTAAAGTACTGGTATTCAACTGCATCCGGTTAGACTGGAAGCCGACCCCAACATAGTTGGAAAAAGGCTAGGCAGATTGATACCAAGGTACCAACTAAAGTAGCTACAACTAATAATTTCCTGTCCAAACTATCAGCGAAGTAGATCAGATGCAAGTGGAGTAACGGTAGCTCGTGCATTCCTTCTTCATAACGGCAGCCTTGGCCACTCTGATGATATTGCATTTACCAATATTAAGGTGGATTTACCGTTTTCGTTTGCGATACAATTATTTTATTCGTACCTAATCTTTGAGATTCAAGATCAATCTGCCTAGCCTTTTCCCAACTATGTTGGGGTCGGCTTCCAGTCTAACCGGATGCATCTGAATACCAGTATTTTACACGAAGTGACTGCCTATCTGACCTCCAACAACCCAGTTACTGGGTAATACGATACCCCTTGGTAAGACTGGTTGTCAGACTTTCGGCCTTCTGACAACCCGTAACGACTGTCAAAGATCCAGGAATGACAGCCGGGACCAACGGCTTAACGTGCTTACCGAGGCACGGAGGAGTCTCGGTATCAAAGATGGTCACCCGTCCACGGAACGACCCCGTCAAGCATAGCTTTACCTGATGGATCGACCCGTGCGGCTGTTATTACTTAGCCACGAGCTCCTCTGACTGAACCTTTGAGATTGTCGGCAAGAATGGTCCTTGCATGTTTTTGATCCATTAACATTAGCATCTATTGGTCTTTCAGGAATCACTTTTAGTTCAATCACACAAGTTAAGTCAAATACTCGTATGTAGGTTCTTTTAATCAAGAATCTGGTGCAAAAGCCTACGTCTCACAGTCAGATACATTTACGATTCTTTAGAACAACAGGCCGCAATGCAATAGTTCATGAGATAGCAACACAATGGGTAAATTACTGTGATCTGTTTTAATTTTATTTGTATACAATACAATAAGTGTAACCACACGTATCTTGAGGTGCAAAGGTCTGTAGTCTGTTCTAACAGTATCTCTCGAAAATGTAAACAAATGGATCAGAAAACGTACCTGTGGATGCCAATTTTATAGTGCCACTTACACATTGAGCGCTTTGATTTGATTATTTGAACACCGAAATTCCTAATGATGGTTTTCATTTGACAATTGAGGTTAATTTTATAACCTCATTTTTCGTTGATGAATTTTCAATTACAATTTAAAACGTAATGTTATTCACAATATTGTTGGAAAAAATGGTAAGATATAAATTTGAAACCTTTTTAATTACAGATGAATGTGTCACTAATTCCCTTTAGAGAGCGATTGCGTAAGAATTTTACCTGAACAGGGATTGTTTACACCCTCATCAGATACTTTTGGAACAGACTATAGAGGGTTATTTTAAATTAGCTAGATAAACTCCGCAGATGCGATGGGTAATTTATTTAGTTTTTATTTTACCGTGTTTAGATATAGATACTCATCGCATCTGCGGTGTTTAGCTAGCCAGTTTAAAATAGCCCTGTATGTTCATAAGTTGTGTGAGGTGTTGTGATAAAATGCCATATAATAACTTAACTGAACAAAAGGGTTCTTTTAGCAGTTACAAGTTTGCTTACTTAGTAGAACATACACAATTACAGATGTTCAGCAACATAAGCCAGTAACCTACTAAACGAAAACACACATTTCGTGTAAAGATGCTAACAATGATAAGAAACACAAAGTTAAACGATTCAATGACAAAATGGTCCTTCCTGGTAGCTACTCTGCGGTTCGTAGGACCAGTTTTGTTGACCAATGATGATCTTAACAATTTTCAGATGTTAATAAAAAGGGTTGTTTTTCTTGCATAAACAAATTAGGTCATTCGGTCAATCTCGGCGTCGGCTCTGCTGTCGGCTCTGCTGTCGGTACTTGAGGCGCATTTTTATGTTGGGCCAAACTTACGACGACGCCAGGCTCGATTGAGATGGCGGGATGAGCTGGACTCTTTTAATAAAGATTGGTCCTTGGCAGCTCTGGACAAAGAGAGGTGGAAAGAGAGTAGGGAGGCCTTTGCCCAGCAATAGGACAATAATGCCTAGTAAACAAAAAAAAAAAAAAAACCAATTAGTTAGCACTAATTATTATATCACGGTGCACCACATCGAATTAAAGTTAATACAAATTGACACCGATTCAGAATTACGTTAATTGCGTGAAGTGTCACTTTGGTTAGATAAATAATAAATACCGTTTTATTTTTACTGTTACACTTTTGTAGGAACAGCCGGAATTACTTCGAGAGATAAAAATGCAGTTATTAACTGTTCATGAGGTATTACAAAAGTTGCATTTAAACAAACGTTTTTGAATTGTTGTCCTAGTCTTATTTTTACTGTTACCACAGATCTGTGCTGTTACTTAAAAAATCATATTGTAGGTAAGTAAGTTCTTAACTAAAATTATCTTTTAGAAACACACTTGGAGGCTAGCCATTGCTATTTTATCAAGTCTTTTTAAAAACAGGACTGTGTTCAATTGATTCCGCAGAAAAAATAAATTTTCAACTTCTTTGTAATCCTTATAAGGAGAAGGCGGATCATGGTCAAGTTTTACAAAACAGAAATCTCTCAAGAATATTTTCTCTAACCTCCGCCAATGATATTATATTAAAATGAGGCAGATATTGTTACAAACGCCTGTTTTGTGAAGACTCGAAAGCGTTCCAATTGAGACACATTCGGATATTGTCTTTAGTCCGCGTCACGCAAGTCTTTTTTTTTTGGGACATTGAGCACGACCAGATTTTAAAAGTTTGTTACTATGAACGTAACATATCTTGTGTATAAAATATCATTGAACCTCCGCACTCAAACGTCCGCGAGCTTCATCGAGAGAAACTTTATGTCTACTTCAACAATGATTCCGCATTTATCTTTGGAACAGATCAAAAGGCGAAAGCCGACGTCGACGTGAATCGGTTCGGCATCGACACTAATCCACATTGGATCGTTATTCTGATAAAAATGTAAAACAATGGCGTCCGTTCCGTTCGCCGCCATTATTGCGCAGGAGAAGTTGCGCGTGCGCTAGGAAACTATCCTGCATTGCGAAACACATGCTGCAAATTATATTAATTGTACCTATTTAAAAACAAAAATAGATGATAGGAATCTTCAGTAAACCTTGGATCTTAGTTGCGTAAAGTTTAAAGTAACGAACAATTAAAACTGAATGCAGTAAACGTTTATTGTAAGGCTTCAGTTAGATGTTCAGGTCTGATGAACAGTTATGAATGTCAGCACTAACTTTATGTCGTACAAGGTGAGATAGTATTCCTAGCGGCATCCATACGGTGTAATAATACACTTTTGCATATGGCTGATACCATCGTGTCATAAGAAACTATTACTTATAAACATTAGCACCATGTGTTTACCAGCAATTTTATGTCTGGAACTGCATAGTGATTACTTATGTATGTGAATACTTAAGGCGAGTATAGTCGTGAAATGGTCGTTTTTGAGAGCCTAATACTTTTAAATAAGCCTACAGAAAATTCCAGAATAAATATACCTATATGAAACTTTGATATGTATACTTCAATCTAAGCATTTAAACATTTTAAGCAACATTAAATACCTACCATGAAAAAATATATTTAAATGAGGTTGCTTTCAACTTCAAATTCGCTACTGCTTCTAAACTAGGTACAAGTAATATTTTCACGGCTTAGCGACAGTAATATTACTTAACTTACAACTGTGCATTTTTATTTTAAAATAATAATTGTAAACTGTAACTGACTGTACTGTAACTGTAAACTGTATGGGACTACGGGTCGACGACTATGCTCACCTTAAGGTACTGCCGCATGTCAGATGAGAAATGGGCTAAAATAACGTATCGCACATCAAATAAAAAATCACCTATCAATTTATTTTCATAATTTTTTACATCGAAAATACTGACTGCACAGCAAATTAACCAGAGCGTACATAATACTCACACTCATAGCAAAATGACATGGCAACTAATATTAACCCCGGGGTTAGGTTTGGTTAGATTACTTTAAAGCCTTTACACAAAAATAGGAGCCCCACTTCTAGGATGCAAGAGCGAGTGAATGGCACGAAGGGTAAGTTACAATAATTCGAGTCATTATTAGCTATGCATTAATAAAAAAGCTTTGCTGTAAGATAAATAGCAGTGCGCTACAAAAACGAAAAATTTTGAGTTGAGTATTTTGCTGTGCAATCAGTAATTTTAATTGCAATTCGGATTATTTTTGGATACCAAAAGTATTATTTTTTTATTTGCGTTTAAATACTACCTTAAACGAACCACTGAGTTACGCTAGAAGACATTGCGACACACTAGGACGAAGCTTGACTCCTTCCGAAAGCACTGGCCCACCTTAGCAGAAAACAGAATTGTGTGGAAACGGGAGAGTTAGGCCTTTGCCCTGCAGTAGGACAATACAGGCTGGTTAGACTGGATAAGTAATTACTTTAGAATTATTGTGGTACATGATCTCTTGTTCAGGACTATTAAAGCGAAAGCGCCAGGGTAGCCCGCGAAATTAAAATTTTCTTGTTTTTTGCAATTTGCAAGTCAGTATTAGGGTTGTACGTTGATCAAAATATGATTCGTGACCGTAACCAGTATGTATTTACATAATTATATTATTATTATTTAAATAATTTAGAAAGAAAGAAAGAAACAAAAAAGAAAGAATAACATTTATTTGACACAGTTCGTGAAACATTAAATACAAATAAGAAATTAAAAAAATGAAACCTCACTTACGTAATACTTATACAAGAGTAACGTTGCACGTGTTATGTTTTAATTAGTAAATCATTGCATGAATCCGATATTAATATTATGTTGTAAATTGCTTCATTTAACTACACTACCGAATTGGGACATAAATGTAATGGTAGTAAATAAATAAATAAAAAATAACTTAAAGTCATCAATGCAACTCTTTACGACCAATTACTAACATAACTTGTATTTGTTAAGGTCACAATCATACTTCCTAATCAACATACAACCTAATACTGCCTGGCAAATTTTCTTACGTTTTTTGCAAAATGATTTATTTTAAAATTATAAAAAAATATATATTTGAGACCCTCGCAGTAAGCCCTTTCATTTGATATGCCACACGGTACAGTTTGCAAAACTTCTTTTTAAATTTTTTTTTGCCCCCCAAAATTGACCTCCATATATAAATTCATTTATTTACGTTACACGTCCGTGTTTGGGTCACAGAAATACATACGTGTACCAAATTTCAACTTAATTGGTCCATTACATTCGGAGCAAATTGGCTGTGACAGACGGATGATCCTATAAGGGTTCCGTTTTGAGGCACGGAACCCCAAAAAAGGATAACCGAAACGTACCTATGACATTCAAGCGCACATGTCTCAATGACTGAACCTCCACGAAACAAAAGTTGCTTCATTCGTCCATAACCTCACTTCAATATTGACGGTCATTGTACAAAACTAAAGTGGAGTAACGCTAACGTTAATAAATGATATTGAATTACTTAACCGGCTTTATGGTCCATTGTTAGTAATTCAGTTACGAACGTGCGAAAATTTGTTACTACTAAGGTGAAGCTACATCGAAAACTAGGCGAAAATTGGGCGAAGATATATGTATCTATAGAAGAGACCCGTAGGAATATAGAGATAAAAAGTATATGTGTTAATCCAAGTTATAAACTATACTGCGCCAAATTTAATCAAAATTCGTTCAGTAGTTTTTGCGTGAAAGAGACACAAACATCCATCCATCCTCACAAACTTGTGCGTTTATAATATTAGTAGGATAAATAGTAGGTAGTATATTTTCAAGTTTTTGTCGTATACGAACTGAATTTTTCAGTTTTCAACAAGAAAACTTTCTGGCAGTTCCATTTAAATTCCCAAAATTCAAGTTACGAGCAATTTACTCACATTGCCCAGAAACTTACTGCTGCTATCTTTGTCCCTTATATTTACATAATTAAGAACTCTCCAACTCGTATATCTGCCAGAATTCACTGCTATCTCCTTATTTCCAACGAAATCTTTAGCACCCGTTACTTAAGAAGCGAAGCCAACTGTGGTGTACCCACCTTAAGTACAGAGACAAAGTGCTATCGTTCAGTGATGCACATTATATACTGTGAGAACAATCTTGTTATTAGGTGCCATTTGGCGGTTCCCGCTATAAATCCCGTTCGCTTATATGTAAATTACGGGTATTGTGGATAGAAAATGCGATAGCAATTTAGACTAT
Source organism: Dicycla oo (assembly GCA_948252095.1). Taxonomy (NCBI): domain Eukaryota; kingdom Metazoa; phylum Arthropoda; class Insecta; order Lepidoptera; family Noctuidae; genus Dicycla; species Dicycla oo. The sequence goes on from OX411714.1 coordinate 27,679,078, forward strand.
CATTTTGGAATATCGTTTTCCTTAAAATCTTCAAAGTGGCGTAATCTAGAGTATAATTTTATTCTCCAGCGGTAAATCTTTCCGTCTCCTTATCTTTTGGGAAATTACATTCATTGTTCATGATGATTTACAAATTAGAGTTATTTTGTCAGGGACCAAATGTTTGATCAGTTGTATGATCTCCTATAAGTACCTATTTACGACGCCAAGTTCTCTGTATGGACTCTCCATCGCACAAGCAACGCACAGTCTACGCAAAGACTTCTCGCCTATACAACCTATAATAACCATAAAGCGAGTTGCAGACCGCAAACTAAGCTAAGTTAGTTTAGCTTACTCAAATAGCTGGCGAAGTTTTTCATACTTGCACCAACAACTACGCATAGTTTGCGCTCTGCACACAAGTATGAAAAACTACGCCAGCTATGTGAGCTAAGTTAACCAAACTTAGCTTAGTTTGCGGTCTGCAACCCGCTTAAGACCACACATTACATTTCTTTCTATCCGCTATGGTAGAGACAATAAAATGTTTTAAGTAAAAAGTGAACCTAAACACTGATCTGCATACATTAAAATATAAAACACCGGTTTCTATCGTCAAAATAAACCAGTCACCGAATTAAAATTCAGATCTTTGTTTACGTATTTTTTTTATAATTGTGTAATGAACCGTAAAACTGGTTCCGTTTTCACAAAACATTTGAATTTGTACTAACAAATTAGAGAGTAGCGGATGTCAGTGACGTGTTCATATCGATCCCTCTTTCCGTTTTGGACATAATATGAAGTTGAATATCAATTTGTTATTACCTGTCATTTTGATAATACTCTGACTCTGCTTGATGATTATTTGATTATTCATGGTTAATGTGGATTGTAAAACCTATGATATCAAAATTGTAGATGCCTCTTACAGCTAATGCCATTCTAAAAACTTGTTCTACCTGGCAGAAAACGTAGCACAACAAAAAACTAAACAAATAATATCGAAGCTCTTTTAAATCTTTGATTGAGTGACGTATGATGTATAACCGCACATCAATCTGATGAGTCTACAAGGCCAGTAGCCCATGATGCCAGTAGCTAAGTTCATGACGCAATGATGCCATCATCCCACGTCTCGGATGTCAATGCCACCGCCAATGAACGTATGCACATCTCAGCTTCATGATTACATACATATACTTGGATAAATCTGTAGGTAATTCAAGTTTTTTGAAAGGCGAATGGAATGGATGACTGCACAAAATAAGTGTCTGGAGGAAAATGTATGATAGGATCAGTACAACTGTTTCATTTGAATTTTTGGACCTTTTCTACGCGACTTTTTATTTTTGGGTTAGTCAGAAGCCCGAAAGTCTAATAATCAATCATACTAAGATAAGGCTATCGTGTTACCCAGTAACCGAGTTGAGGTCATATGGCAGTCACTACCTGTAAAGTACTCGTATTCAGCTGCACACTGGAAACCAACTCCAACATAGTTGGGAAAATGCTAGGCATGATGATCATGGTCCTGCTATTTTTTGTAGATGGTGGATCCCTGGACCATACGTAGTCTTAACTTTCTGTTAATATTTTACAAAAAAAAAAGCTTTTGACACCGTCTCCGTTCCCACCCTGGTGACCAAACTAGAAAAGCTTGTAATAAGGGGAATTCCTCTCAATTTTTTTATAGACTATCTCACAAACAGGAAACAGAGCGTTAAAATTAGAGCGTATGTTAGTGATGATGCTGATGTGCCGTTCGGTGTACAGCAGGGTAGTGTTCTAGGACCCACACTATTTCTGGCCTACATTAACGATCTTTGTAACCTAAAAGTTGAAAACGCTAACATATTAGGTTGGGGAAAAAGTCTTTTCGCATTATAGTATGTATGAACTTGTAATAAAATCTCTTTGGCTATACTATTTGTATCTGGCTGGTTTTGGTATCATTGAAAGTTTAAATTTTAAAGAACATAATTCCAAATTCAAATTAGGAAAATGTGTGATTTTCATTTGTTTTTCGTACCGTCAAGATGAGTGAATCTAATGAAGAAATTCGATACATTTTAAAATTTTACTACAAAAAAGGTAAAAATGCAACGCAAGCCGCGAAAAAAGTTTGCGATGTTTATGGACCTAGTGTAGTGTCTGTGAGAGTAGCACAAATTTGGTTTAAGCGTTTTCAATCCGGAAATTTTGATGTCAAAGATGTTCGTCGCTCTGGTCGCCCTATTACGGATAAAATGGATGCCATTTTTGAAAAAGTGGAGCAAGATCGGCATATCAGTAGTTACGACGTAGCTGAAGAACTGGAAATTGACCACAAAACAGTTTTGGCGCATTTGAAAAAAACTGGGTACACAAAAAGCTCGACATTTGGGTACCTCACGAGCTCACTAAAAGAAACCTAATGAACCGTGTACTCATTTGTGATTCTTTATTACGACGTAATGAAACCGAACCATTTTTGAAGAAGCTGATAACTGGTGCTGATAAGTGGATCACGTATGACAAGAACGTGCGAAAAAGGTCGTGGTCAAAGGCCGGTCAGGCTTCACAGACTGTGGCGAAACCCGGGTTAACTCGTAACAAGGTGATGCTGTGTGTGTGGTGGGATTGGAAGGGCATTATTCATTATGAGCTGTTACCACCAGGCAGGACCATCGATTCTGAACTCTACTGCGAACAACTGATGAGATTAAAGCAAGAAGTTGAGAGAAAGCGGCCGGAATGAATCAACAGAAGGGGTGTGGTTTTTCATCATGATAACGCTAGACCTCACACATCTTTAGCCACTCAGCAAAAATTAAGAGAGTTTGGCTGGGAGGTGTTAATGCATCCGCCGTATAGTCCTGACCTTGCACCTTCAGATTTCCACCTGTTTCGGTCTCTTCAGAATTATTTAGGCAGTGTCAGGTTAACATCACGAGAGGACTGCCAAAACCACTTGTCGCAGTATTTTGACCAGAAGTCACAAAATTTCTATAGCAATGGGATCATGTCCCTACCTACAAGATGGCAAAAAGTTATCGAACAAAATGGTACCTACATACTTTAGTTAAATGTAAATAAACTATATTAAAAAATGTTTTGAATTTTCTTAAAAAATGCGAAGAAACTTTTCCCCAACCTATTATTTTCCTACGCCGACGACACAGCTGTTGTCTTCCATGGGCACAGTTGGAACGATGTTAAAATTAAGACAGAGACTGGTATGTTCCAAATTGCGAGTTGGCTCGATAACAACCTTCTCACCTTAAATACTGCCAAAACCAAATACATATGCTTCTCCATCTATAAAAATTCACAACCAGATGTAGTGTTCAACATTAAAGTAGGTACACTCTTGTGATACAGCTGAAAATATTTAGGTGAAATATTTAGGTGTAATTATTGGACCACAGATTGCCATGGTACTCTTATATTGAACATGTTACCGGAAGGATAAGGAAACTCGGGTGGATTTTTAAAACACTAAGATATATCGCGCCTATAAATATTAAAAAAAAATCAGGCTCTCATAGAAATTTATTAAATGAAATATATATCTCCCTAGCACAATCTGTTATATCATACTGTATCACAATATGGGGCGGCGCAGCAAAAACAAAGTTTATACATGTTGAACGAGGACAACGTGCTGTAATAAAAGAAACGTATTTCAAAAGGATTACATACCCTACTGAAAAGTCTCTATCAGGATAGTGGACTGCTTTCTGTTAGAAAATTATACATTGTATATACCGTTCTAAAGAAATATAATGATCAAAATGCAATAACAAGAAGACGGAAAGATTCCACAAACTGAAACAAAATTTGCTGCCATTCAGTACAATAAATTATCATGTCAACTATATAATAGGATAAATAAAAGGATATACGAGTATATACACAATAAACAATTACACAAGTGTAAAAAAAATCTAATAAATTGGATAAAGACACTGAGTTACGCAGACACTGAGGCACTACTTTTGCAACACACAAAATGAAATACACTCACACACACGTACACACATGCACACGCACACACACGCACACACACACACACACACACACACACACACACACACACACACATAATGTATCTATGGTACTGATTAAATTGTATATTGCTGTGGAAGAGCGGAGTCTCCTAACACAGGCAGTACTTGCTTAAAAGGAGGCTTCAATCACCAACTAATGTAAAACTTTTTGGTTCAGTAATAAAGATTTTGTAATTTGTGATTTACCCATCCTTTATGCAATCTTCTTCCAGTCTAAACAGATTCATCGGCAAAGCATTTTCCTCAACAACTCCACCACAATTTTAAATTATGAATTATTTATTTGCTGCCAGATACGATCATCGATTGCAGTCACCTACACGCGCGGCCTCGGATGCGCAAAATAATAAATTGCCAACAAACAATGATGTTGCGCAAGAGTACGCACCATTGGGTGGCATGTGATCGCCTTCACGGTTATTGATGATTTGTGGGACATGGGGCATAATTATTATGTCGTCATTTCTATGTGAGAATGTACTTTCAGAAGGGGTTACCTGAGGATGAATAGTAGACACGCCAGCACATATGATAACTGAATGCAATATTGAACAATAGATCGGATGAATAGTACCTTCCCATATGATAATTGAAAGCAATATTGGACTATAGATCGGATGAATAGTACGTTCCCATATTATGATAATTGGAAGCAATATTGGACGATAGATCGGATGAATAGTACCTTCCCATATAATAATAATAATAATAATAATATCCTGGGACATTTTCACACACGGTCATCTGGTCCCAAACTAAGCAGAGCTTGTACTATGGAAACCAGATAACTGATATACTACATATACTACTTTTTTTTTTTTTGTAAATACATACTTATATAGATAATTACACCCAGACTCAGGACAAACAGACATGTTCATGCACACAAATGTTTGTCCTGGATGGGAATCGAACCCACGACCTGCGGCATGATAGGTGGTATCTTAACCAACCACGCCAACTGGCCTGTCAATATGATAATGGAAAGCAATATTGGACTATAGATCGGATGAATAGTTCCTTCCCATATGATAATTGAAAGCAATATTGGACTATAGATCGGATGAATAGTACCTTCCCATATGATAATTGAAAGCAATATTGGACTATAGATCGGATGAATAGTACGTTCCCATATGATAATTGAAAGCAATATTGGACGATAGATCGGATGAATAGTACCTTCCCATATGACAATGGAAAGCAATATTGGACTATAGATCGGATGAATAGTACCTTCCCATATGATAATTGAATGCAATATTGGACAATATATGCATGCCCGTTTATCATTTCTGTTTACATTATCACACGTTATATAATATTGAATTGAATTGAAATTTTTTTTCAGACCAAGCACATAGTAATTGATACAGGTCCGTATTAAATATTATTGTAGCTATTATAATTGTTAGTGCACATCGCAATAGTTTTATAACGTGTCTCTATAATATGTGGAAAATGTCGTGGGTTATTAAATACGCCACCACCACCACTGATTGTGTGCCATCAAGATTCGACCATTGTTTGTTAAATTTACTCACTTTATAGCTCAAATTGTATATAATATTGTAATGTGTAACCGTTTCTTTTCCCGAATAAATAAAATAATAATATAATAGACCGGAGAGGTCTAACTAAATCCAGTAGGTCATAATTATCTAGATTGTCTAAGACAAACTCAAAAACGCTTACTGTCGACTCTTTGCAAAATAGAGATGGATGTCAGAAAGTTATGACACAATTAGTAAATCAATACGAGGCGGAAAGGGGATGAAAAATAATGTCCTTTTTTAAAGTTGAGAAGAAGTGGCTTCATCGCTTTTCACAGGTTTAGAATGAAAACAGCAGGTTACGTAGAAAAGGAATCCAGAAGCATTTATGAGATGTCCGAATGCCAACAGCGTCGGATAAATTCAGCAAGTAGTAACAAAAATATGTGAAGGCCACCGTACTTACTTCCAATTTCGCTAGATGTGGGTTACCTTGTACGCCTTATTCGGGAATGGCATGCGAGACAAATTATCAATAGTGGAGCTACAGAACTAAACAACACCGACATTGATGACTCATTGAGTTTTCTTAGATCATGATCTTCAAAAACAGAAATCTGTAGTTATAGGTATCATTATTCTAATGATTTTATTTAATAATTTCGCGGAAAGTATGACCACATCAAGGAGGGTTTAGCGATACCGACAAAAAATCTCACGTACAGTTCTCGCTTAAGGTGCAAAGCCTTTGAATGTGGAAATTACCTATATCCTTCTAAAAATCTTTAAAATTCCATTGCTATACAGTAACCACCACCACACCACCAAATAAACCAATACCAATATACCAATTTTGCATCAAGCAAGATATGTTCTAAATTTAAAATGTCGATGTTGCTTATTATTTTATTTTTGACAACCGAAACCATTTGCACCAACCGAATGTTGAATATAGTATAACAAAGAAACATAAAATCTTAAGTACATACTCGTATTCTAGCAAATAAAGGAATAGTTGCCGGCACGAGTCGTGAGCACAAATTCCAAATGAAATGTTATTGCCATCGTCAACGAGCTCTTGTATTCTGTTTTCTACCTGTATATAAATAAGCTTGATCTTATATTAACCTCATTGCCCCTGCCAGTGTACGAATCGCCGTAATAAGAAAAAAAGATGTGTAAGGTTTAGAAGTTGAATTTGTGCTCACGACTCGTGCCAGCTACTGTATCATTCATTCAAAAAATCATCTCTTCAAAGAGCGATGTATATCTGCCAACTATAATGGCCACATTCCGCAACATGCCTATTACTGATACACAATGTAGGTTGCAGTCTGTAGGTATAGTGATAGTTACACTAACACATAAGATACGACGGTACAATAGGAAACATGCCTTGCTAAGCAGGTCAATGACTCTCTTTATCATATCTCTATGGAACAGGCGCCAACAGTAAGGGAATACTCATACTTGTCAGCTATTCGCAGGACTTAGCAAGTATGAGACTGTTTCCTACTAACTTTCTTGGAGAAAGCTGATTGTCACCAAAGAACCTTTCTTTACGTGGTGTGCAATGTTCCTTGATTGAGCTCACAAAAACATTACGGTAGTCTTTATGTAGTGAGTTCTGAGCTCGATAGAAATATTTTTAAAATACATAGGAGATTGTGTGTCGAGGTTGTGGCTTCAAATCCGGGCAAGTACCGATGTGACTTTTTTACTTCATATTACCTACCTACTATCTAAAGTATATCTTAGAAATCACTGACATAAGTCTGAAATAGCACACCCAGCATGGCGATCAATGCTGATGCCTTCTCTGTATGAGAAGAGGCCAAGCAGCAGAAGCTTTGCCCAACAGTGGGACAATAATAGACATAGGGGACTGCTTTCTTGCTATCCTCATTTCAATCTAACATTTTGTACGAAGGCCCATATTGTGTTAGCTAGTACTTACCGGCAAAAACCAGTGGTCCGACTGGAAAAGGTGTGGAAGGACCAACATTCAAAAAAAATTGCATTCATTCAGCATTGGAATGGATGGCGTATGGTTGAAGAAAAATATAATACTACGCTAAGCTACGAATTGATGCCGCCAAGTATGATTAGCCCCTAAGTCTTTAAACACGACAACTCGTCACGATATTCGCATAATTATAACGACAGCAATTGTAAACCCTTCGTGTTCACGAGTTTAGCTAAACACTTTCCTTGTTTGAAAGAAAGTCATTTGTCATAGCTGTTACTATTTATTGGATATTGAGTCATAAAAACAAAATTATTCCACGGATAAAGATTTAGAAAGAATTTTTCCAAAGCCTCTACTTAATGTTTTTTTTTTTAAATATTGACAAGATTAGGTAGTTTTGGTTCTCCTTCTTCATGATGTAAAACCATCCTAACCAATATTATAAATGCGAAAGTGAGATTGTTTGTTACGCTTCCACGCTAAAACAGCTGGACGGATTTGGATGAAAGGCACATGGGTAGACCATGATATGGATTAGGGCATAGGATACTTAGTATGCCGATATTGCTACGGGATCGAGACTTATGCGGGTGAAACCGCGAGGCGCAGCTATTTCACAGGCAAGAGAGTGACCTCACTTGGTCTGGTTCTATTTCTTCCTAACTAAAACCATATAGGTAAACTATTTTAGTCTGCAGATGATTGATATTGCTGCCAAAGCTGCCCCGCCACTCCCGGATATAATATTTCTAGACACCCACGTTAGCGTTCTATAGACAAGAATCAAGATCACTGTTCTTCTGGGATAAAATAATGAATTAATTATTAAAGGGTTTTGTATATACAGGTCTGCATAGTGTGTATATTTATAATAGGTATAGTACATATACAAATAGCTGAGCTCAATAGTATAAAGGACGCTTTCTTCTCCACCTTGGAAAGCTAGTTAATCCGGTTCGTCCCAGTCAAAAACGGATCTGATTTGAGCTAAGCTTGTTGGACATAGAGCACTTTTAAACTGTGATAATGGTCTGAGATTTCTGATATTTTAGAAACTATCTATATTTTTCGATTCGTTACTGGCAATAAATCTGTAGTTTTTTTTTTTTGGTGGCGTCAAAGAAATTACCTATTTTGTGCCTACCTACCTACATTTGTCAGACTACAAAGACCAAAAACGCCTACGTGCTAATAGTCACATACATAGGTACCACACAATTTTAGTCTCACAAAGGAAATACCAAATCAGCTGAATGTTTGCAAATTTCGAACACAAAACAAATCGCCGTGTTAGGAAACACTGCAATCGCGAAGATGCTTTACAAATCGTAAAGTGCAGTGCGGCAGTGTATCGTACTTTACGTAACACGAGGTGGTCGGTAATGGCAGGTAATGGGCAGCGGGACTGTAATGTAACCATGATTGCAGGTGCCATAAAGACATCACGCTGACGGGTTGCGCACGAGCACCTATCGCCATAAACAGTACTGACAGTTGTTATATGATAGATGAGTGACAAGGATGTGGTGTGTAGGGATTGGTTTGAATCGGCTTGTAGTTTAGACGGTTCTGTAGAAACAGCACTCAAAAGAGGTTTAAAGACATGAGGAACTCCTATGGTGTGTTGGTTAACCTCCTGGATTCCAGAAAAAAATATTATTGGATATTATTTGAAACTTGTTTTATGGTATATCGGTATATCTGGGGTCTGTACCTTCACGTCCAAAAAAATGCAAAAAAAAATGTATTTTTATAAAATAGATGTAATATAGGTATGACGCTGGTATCCAGGAGGTTAAAGGATCACATAGCAGATCATCTTTGTGATTTTTTTTTTTTTTTGTGGGAAATCATCAAATAACTTCTCCCGCTCATAGTGTCAGACTTTTACTGACTAAAACCCACCCATACTCTTCCTTCTGTTGCCTGTACCACGGCCACGGTAACTCTTTCAAACAACCCGCGACTCCGGCAGGATATTTGTAAACCTGCAATTCTGATAAGGCTTAGCAAGGAGTAAAGTGTAAACAAAAGCATGAATATATACCCGAGCCTATCGAAATCTAGAACAGAATCTAATCGAAAGAGACACGATTTCTGTCTAATGAAAATTCTTTATAGAGTCCTATAAATGCCGATATTTCCTAAAATAGTATCGACTTAGTAGGTAATTTAAAGTCAGTTTAAGTAAACCACTGTTAACCTAAACTAAACCAATATGGCCATACTTTTAGTCATAATTGCCGTGTTCATACTGTGCTAGTTAACTCATTAGATAATATATGTAGAGCGAGCGAGTTCATTGCTCAAACAGACGTAGTATGAGCACAATTAACCAAACGCAAATTATAATAAGTTGGGTTTATAAATGCATGAAGTTTTGCCATAATTATGTTGTCAAATGCAATAATGTTAGTGAACTTAGGTCGCGTTCCTGTTTTATTCGTTGAATAATAATAATAATAATATTCCACAACTATCACACAACGCCGTCTAGCCTCAAGCTAAGCAGAGCTTGTGTTATGAGTACTAGACAACTGATAAACATACTTATATATTTCTAAATACATACATATATAGAATATGTGTGTTTAGTATGTTGTGCATATGCCCCATTCTTTTTGTACGTGGTACTGGAATGTTTTGCGTTCGATTTGATCAGTTTCTCAGTGTATTCCGTTTCCCTTTGTATAGTTCGAAGAATTTGGTTATTAGTCCTTCCCATAGAAAACATAACTCATTTTTATACTGGTCCTTTGAGCATTTTGCTCTGTCATGAAAAATCGGTAACAGCAATTCTAGTGCAAGGCAAAACCAGACCAAATTGTAACTACTTATAAGTCCAATAGTTGAAAACTCAACACACCGTCATGGTCTGGCGCGGGGGCAACTACATTTAATTGGCTCTAAGCTTACGCTGTTCTAAACAGACCGAAGAATAAGATCTAAATATTAATTTTAAGAATTAACTAATTTTTAAGGTCAGCTTCTGTTATAGTGTGGTAACATGCAAGCGTTCCAGATACCTCCGTTATTAAATTTACTTCGGCAATTCTAACACTGAGTAGGTGGGTACTATGGAAGAGGTAAGTACTTCTATACATACTAATAATAAAGCTGAAGAGTTTGTTTGTATGTTTGAATGCGCTAATCTCTGGAACTACCAGTCGGATTTGAAAAATGATTTTTGCATTTGATAGCTTAATTCTCGAGGAAGCATATAGGCTATTTATTATCACGCTACAGGACCCTTACGAGCCGAGCAAAAAGATAAAACGCTAAGCGAAAACGAAATAGCGTGGGCGGATGATGCCATGCGACGTGGTGTATCAGAGGAAAAAGAAATTTCAGAGCATAAGCTAATTATTGAAATCGTCAAATTAATTTATATTTTATACGATGGTATGCTCTGTCAGCTCATTTTGCTGACTCATTGCTTTTCCAAGCTTCTTTATATAAAAATGTAATGTTTCTCTCTTAAACTTATGCCATTATCTTATAACAACTTCGCGGAGGGTGCATAGAACCACTAAGTAGGCTATAATCTGTACAGTAGGTACCTGGACCTTTTAAATGGTATTAATCTGGTTTACGTCACCATCACTGGCTATTTGATCCCACAGCAGAGCATAGTTTATGGAAACTAGGACCAGACCATTTGTAGCCCACCTGCCACCAGCCTTGATTAATTCCAAGTTTTGACATGATTTCTTTGATTAGGGCTAATTTATCAATAGTCAGATAACTTTTATGCGAAGAATAAATATGACAGTTTGACAAATTTTCTATACAAGAGCTGTCAAACCACCATATTTATTACTTAAATAAAAGTTAACTGACGATTGAAAAATTACTTAGCCCCTAATCTCCTTTCAATTTTATTTCATTTAGGGCTGATTTTTCAATAGTCAGATAACTTTTATCTGATGAATAAATATGACAGTTTGACAAATTTTCTATTTAAAAGCTGTCAAACCGCAATATTTATTCCATAAATAAAAGTTATCTGACGATTGAAAAAAATGCCCTTAATCTCCAATAGGTTGAGGAAGGAAAACAAATAAAACGACCCACATATTATGTGTCTACATACAATATTGCATTCATCTACAAACACACTTACATATTACTTTACCTACGATAAGAGCACAATGTCATCAAATTAAGTATTACAATGAATGAATGTATGAATGAATTAATGATGTTGTAATTAGATTTAAGATATGTTTTGTTGTTTCTCTCATATGTGAATATTGTAATGTTCTTTGGAGAAATAAATTCTTAAAACCGAAGTTGAATGGGTCTCTCTTCAAAAGTACAATAAGGCTAAAATGAATATATAATAATATTCTAGTTTTTTTTTTGTTAATCAAAATTATTGAGGTCTTTACTATTATTAAAATTGATGTGGCTTTTAAACGCTAAAAATTTTTCCTCAATTATTTCGCACGCTCGCCGTTTCAAAATCGACCGTCAAATTACGGTGCGATTCTTAAAAATGTTAAACGCTACAAAAAAGAGGAACTCAATGCAACTCTCAGAATGAATCATCAAATACCTTTTGTTGTTTGTCATAATTTTGGATCCGTAATATTAACCTCCAACCTCGGCAGATAGCTCTATTTAACATTTCAGTCTTCAGAAATGTAATTAATGTTTTTGTTTTTATTAACCGTGAGTTCTACCACTTGGTCTTTTCAATACTTTTCCTCTGCGAGGAGGACCTAAGGACCGAGTCAACTCCATACTCATCAAAATGCGAGACTTAGGGGTTGGGGTCAATTCCGCGAAGAGACATTCATACCAAACGCGCAGCCAACCGTGACAGGATACCTTTCTCCCATCCACTCACTATTTACCACCAAACGAGCATCTTCCTGCAGAGCGTAACCTTCCGTGGTCCACTTGGAATCGTCTCCGAACCCAAGTGGGAAGGTGTAAATCGAACCTCGTAAAGTGGCGCTACCTTGACGGAACGGCAGCAGGGTGTGGATGTGGAGCTGTGTCACAAACTATGCTCTGCTCCATGTGCTCCAAAATATGCAGCCAAAGTAATCTCTGCGGTAACGCCGAATGACCAATTTATGAATAACTGTCGTGCCACGACACGAAGAAAAAAACCAGCTTTCTGATACTGATGATCAAGTTTCTTTTATCTCGTATTTCGCAGTCGACATGTCAGGTCTTGATTCTCCTTATATTTAGTAAACTTTCATGAGGTTTAGTATTTAGTATCAAGAGTAAATTTCATATGTATGAGTCGTCGCTTGCTTCCAAAAGCTCTCCAAACCACTTCTAAGCACTATATTATGCAACGTAAGTATAATGCCGATGGTGAGGTCAGTGATTTGTCTCCGACATGATACGATACGCCAGTCTGCCAGCTACAGATTGACTCACCTCCGAGTAGCTCCGAGTAAAGTTCGTTAACACCGACCATTGTTTCACGAACATATTCGTCGAATCATGAGAAAAGTTTAGAATAAGTTAAGTTATGATTTGAGTGATTTTAGGTGAGATTCAAGGTTGAATTTTCCGATACGAAAACTCAACTTTGTGTCTGCATTACTGAAGCATTTCCCATTTTGGAGGTTTCCCTAAACGTAGTAGGAACAGATTAGATTACACATCCTATAGTGTCCATCCCCTTTCTGGCTAACCTGCCGTTATGCTCCTAATTCCTACCTTAATCATAGATGATTAAAGGCCTTATACCTAGAATCAGTAACACAACTGAATAAATATGTGAATAGGACACTGGGACAGTGGGAAAATAATGTTCCAATTTCTAAATAATCCAGAATAGTAGGACAGGCATTTGTTCTCCTGGAACAAAGCAATTTTGCAAATATCTAACTGCAATTAATGCTCGTGTAGAATCGATTTAAGAAAAATAATCCGCGACTTTGCCGCCTCATTGAGGACTCAGACTGGCCTCATTGAAACTGTAGTTGAAACTTTTTGCTTAGAAAATTGTGGCTAGAAGTTAATTAAGTTTAAACAATCTAAATTGATAACAGAACTTTGGTATTGGGGTTTTAGGGCAGTTAAAGGGCCTATTACATTACACGATTTCTCGGGCCCTGTCTATCGTGCGCCCTGCCTACCAGACAGGGCGCCGCTTATCACTCGGTCGCCCTGTTTAAGGACCCTGACTCCCTGTTTCTTATTACACTACCCTGTCCCTGCTGGTAGGGCTCGAGGAATCGTGTAATGTAAGGCCCTTTAGCCGGCACAAAAACACACTATTTTTTTGTGGCTACCCCATGATAGTCAGAAAAAATACTGATTGACATTAAACATGGTTATTGAGCAACAAAATAGAAATTATGTTTTCGGATAAGCTGTAACTAATTGTAATCGGAAACAGCAACGATAGCACTAAAACCTTTCATTGCTGTTCTGTGTCGAGCTACAGAGTAATACCTACGATATCTCAGACAACGTTTCATTTTGATTAAATAATAATCTTAACAGAAACAAAGTTCTTAATGGAGAAGCACATACCAAGAAACGTTCAGTATGTCTAAAAAGTTTATAGTTTCAACATTTTCATTGAACTCACCGGTAACACGGGCCAACGGGACTCCGGCGGAACACTTCAAACCCAACACTCAATCACTAAGCACTCAACCCAAATCCCGGACACTAAACTCACTAAAACATAAATAACATTTAATTTTCAGATGTTATTTCAGTTGCTATATCGTTTAATTTTCGTTCGTTTCGATAACAGACCTCGTTTGAAAATAAGTTGTTATTTCAGCGAGTAAGGCTAACTCCAGCGACTATACGAGTGTGCGGAGTCGTACTGAGTCAGTGACACTGCGCAAGTCGCCCCTTCTCTGTCTAACCCCGCCTAAGTTAGGTGAAAAGAACGAGACGACTAATCAATGGAATGCATCAACATAAAGAAGGTAGTATTGCGTGGGTGTCTCGCCTTCATATCAGGTTTTGTTACGAGAGGAAAAGGGACGGAGATGGCGTTTAGCCTTTCTGAGGTTCACGGTGAGTATGGACGGCAACTATGCGTAGAAATTATGTGGAAAAATGAGGCTTTCATCGTTAAGGCGATGTACATTTCCGTGGCTACGTAAAACTGCTCCAATACCTACTATAGATTGGTAAACTAAATGGAAGAGAAGATGATAGGTGAAGTCGAGTCTTGACCGCCACTATTCGGTCAAGACTCGACTTCACCTATCATCTTCTCTTCTCTTCCATTTGGTTTACCAATCTATAGTACAAGGGAGATATAAGAGACAAGGGAGACGAAATGTCCTGCAACAGTATAGGATGACGACGTTGGCAGAATAGTCGATATCGGCTCAGTTGCAAACACACCGCGCACCGAGGGTTCCGTACCATCATATATATAAAAAAGTGTGCTATTTAGAGACATCGTTTTATTTTTCTTGAAATCTTTACACAAACTTCTATCACGCAGAATAATTTCAGATTTTTCTCTATCTATATGATAAGGGGGAACGGTATTTTTATTAAATGTTTCATCAAAAGTCGAAAACCATATGGCTTAATAAAAAATTTAAAAAAAATAAGATTATGCAAACAGCGCTCTTTCATATGATACCCCACATGCCCTAGTAGCCCTACTTCGAATTTTTAAAACCCCTTTCAGATCCTGTTGCAAAAAAAAAAAAATTTCTTTCTTATTCGCAAAATAGTTAGGCAAACGTCACCTAAAACTATTCCAAACATCAAGTTAATAGCATTAGTAGTTCTTGAGATATCCAGTTGTGATAGACGGGCAGACAGACAAATTGAGTCGCACCAAAACAGGGTGACATCAGACAAGTCACGACTGACACCAAGATTCAACTAGCACAGGATCGGGAGATTGGTATGCTAAAAGAGAGGCCAATGTCCAGGAGTGGCACTAATGGCAGGCTACACGCTCCATGGCAGTAAACGAAGACAGTTCTAGGCTTCGTGTGATACGCGAAACTAACCCAAATGAGTTCTGTATTGTACAGCAGTAAGTACAGGTCCAGTAGATAAACGCAGAGACGCACAAAATATGCTCTTTTTCCCACATACACATCTGTTCTTTGATAAACAGTCCAACTTTGTTCATTCTTCGCCTTAACAACCGTAGTTCAGCATGCTTATACAGTAGTTATTACAGTAATAGATTCTATAACTGTGTCTATAAGATTCATTTTCCAAGTAACAACAATTCGTTCTAAAAATCAAGTGCATTTATCGAAACGAAGTGAGCAACAGATAAGTCTGGCAACGTTGCTAACTGTCTCGTTTAGATTGAAGTTAACCGCAGTTGGTTTAGTGTGCTGCATTTTGTTGACGCGGAGGCTGTGTTGCTCTGAGATGCATTTGTTTGTGTTTTTATTTAAAAATTAATGTTTTGATTGAAATTTTTTGAAAAAAAAAAGTTGAAGACATGATTGGAAGTGATTATACGTTGGAGTTGTGTAATGTTTTTCATTCGGGACAGGTTTGTTGCTCGTTTGTTGTGTGTATTAAATAGAATTGCAACACCGCACCGTGTGGGTAACTTTGAATTATTTGATCTAAGTATCATTGTTAGCTAAGTATTATTGTGTTGTCGAAGGTAGTACCTATTTGTTTGGAAATAGGTGTCACTTTTTTATGTCCTTGAAGAGAAATAGGAGATAATCGTATCTCTTCAACTAGCCAACTATGGCAGCCCAAGGATTGCCGGCAAAACCACCACGTATAAAACATCTCGTCTTGAAATAAAATAACTCATTACACCTTGCTGTTTTGTAATGAACAAGACAAAACAAGGCCTTTCTAACCACTCGAACAAGTTTTAACTCACGACGTCTGCCCATTTAAACGTGCAATGAAGAGTGACTAATTCGTTGATGTCTTTTGTACTGCTAGATTGAGCTGAATATAAATTACGTTTTCTTGACTTGATATCGTCAAGTAATTTGTTTATGACAACAAACCTTTTTTGTGATATCGCACTGATAATACAATACTGTTGTAACTCAAAATGTGACTTTTTTCAGGATCGACGAAAGATTGATTATTCACTTCCTATAAAGGTTATTAAAAAACATACTTTATTCAGTTTATGAATACGGTACGGTATGGTTTTTTTAACGGTATTATTGACGCGTAGGTAACTGAATTTTACGTTTGAATTAATGGCTATCTCAAATTTGACATATTTTGAGTTACAGCAGTATTGTACTATCAGTGCGATATGTTAATCCTCTTATCCTAAATATACATATTTGGGGTTTGCAGGGTCTTTTTGTTTTTATTCGTAACTGTTTTGGGACTTCCGGAAAGTGTCAGCTGTTACAACAGTTTGTAATCTATTTAGGGGAAAGAAATGTTCACTCCTACTTATACCTACAAACTACGGAACAAAACTTTAAAGATACTTCAACTGATTTTATCCACGAAAAAATTCGTTAAACACATTCATGATCAATGATTGCTTTATAGTTATTATTAACTCACGCATTTATTTTGGGTTCACACATAAACCGTTTCGAACTAGAACGGCTAGCCATAAGCATAGTTTGAACCGCGAACTTCGCGTATGATGACCTCATTACTAAGAGAACCAATGATGGACATAATGGTGCCGATTTTGTTGTGCACAAACTAAACTTAATTTAGGCTATTGCAGTTTCATTCTAAAAAAACAAGAAGGAGACGGACGTAAATTAGAGCTGTCAAATTTAGTTGAACTGATATTTCCATATTTAGACTACACGTAAAACATGTCGACTAAAAACATGGTGAAGCGCAAAACGTAGTTTGACATCTTTAACTTAGTTCATAGCTATAGCCGTCCTTTTCTCGCGCTGCCTGTTAGTAAAAGATAGCGATTCTCTAATTTTAGTTTAGTTCTTGAACAAGAAAATCGGCACCAACGTCTTATTGTCTTCATTTAGGTGGAGCCCGGCAGCTTCTTCCAGCGACTGACCGGCGGTGTGAAGACTGGGGTCATCCTCAAAGATGTCTCCTTCACCACGCATAGCGGAGAGGTCACGGCTATCCTAGGATCGAAAGGTAGACTTATTTGGGCAGCATACCTATTAAGCACGGTTGGTGCAGTGTCTGAATGATTTGCTGTTGCGTAACTACGTGTCGCGAGTTCGATTTCGAACGAACCATATCTTTGGATTGAACTGCTCCAAATTTTATTTTATTCTTTTATTTTTGCATACTGAATGTTGACATGACTATTTACTTTGTACAGTATTATATTATTTTAATTTATTGTGAATGTGAAGACTATGTAGGTCATTGCTTTTTTTGTTTGTTTTATTTTTTCTCTCATTTATCATCGTCTGGCAGTTTGAGTAATTTATGCGGCCTACCCCAATGTCCTTTCTTTGGTATTGTTCGTCGAATCGTTGAGCTCCTTAAGTTCTGGGTTGAGCTGCGCGATTACTGACAAATGCGTGCACTGACTGGACAGGTCCTATCAATCTGTGTGGTTCTTTCCTCAAAAGACCATTTCAGACACCAATCTACATGGTTTTCACATGAAGTGACCAAGATTATGTCTGGACTTTATAAGAGACTGTGACCTCTGAGTTTGTTTCGGCCTTTCTTCTCAGAGTAGTCAGATAGGAAACGCCGACCTCATCTAGATTAAAAAAAAAAAAAAAAAAACATGATTGACTTGTAAAAGTGTTTGTACAAACCTACTTACAGAAATAAAAATCGTTTATCATCATTTGAATAATTACAACATTCGTGACAATTTTGTTAAAAACGCACCTAAGTATAATAAAATCTACAGGGTCAAATTAAATTAGCTAGCGAACCTCCGATTTACCCATTGGTATCGATATCTGAATATGATAAAACAAAACGAGAAATTAATTTGTTAATTTTTGAGGGTCATCGACCGCAGTTTAGTGTGTATTCACTGGAAATATCAGTATAAAAAAAAAACAGTTTTTTTAAAGTATGAAATTACATAGACGTGATGGGAATCGATATCTCAACACGATAAAAGTAAACAGATTTTCTCATTGCATACTTCAAGTAAAAATACCAAAAACATCAATTTTTTTATCTTATTTTATCGTGTTTAGATATCGATACCTATCACGTCAGCAGAGTTTCGCTAGCTAATTTAATTTGACCCTGTATTGTATCAAGGAGATAATCACAGCACAGTAAATTGCAATGTTTTTTTTTTTTGGAAAATACTGGACATGAAACTTTCTTTCTCTTTTTGTCAGATGACAAACACATCGTTTTTATATCACGTCTAATTTTTTTTTAACTCCGTCCTACCTAGGAAGCAATCACTTTTCTGAAATTACTGAAGGGCTTTACAAGTCAAAGATAGACTGGCACTGATGTATCCCCTATTCACGTTTTTAAGGAATTCCTTTCTCTATCTCACAGGTAGCGGTAAAAGGGCCCTTCTCGACGTAATAGCCCGCCGCGTGCCAGCCAAGGGCCACATCTTACTAGAGGGGGTGCCTCTCGAAGCTGATCAGTTCAATAGCACATGTGCACTGGTGCGACACAACACGAGACTCCTGCCTGGACTGAGCGTGCAGCAAACACTTGGCTTATCTCTCACTAAGGTACGGAAGTCCTCCGTTTTTTGGAAGAATGGAAGATGAAAGGTCCTAGATGATGAACTTTGATGTAGAGGGAACGGCTGCCCCGCATTTCAGATGCCTTGTTCACTCATATCATTCACGTAACCTATTCATTCTGGTTCTTTTTAAACTACAACCACAATAACCCCATACAATCAGCCCGTAGGATTTCGAAAATTACACAATCGATATTGTTTCATGAGGTCAATATCTTATTTTTATTTTTAGATTTCAGGGTATTTGAAATCGTCGAAAGTGAAACAAGTAATGGCCGATCTAGCTTTATCAAATGTAAGTAACTTTCCAAACAGTCACTAATTTATTTTAATTTGTTAAATTTTCCCGCAGGTTTCACGCTACTCCTCCGTAAACGCATTATGTATTTACAAACAAGTTTATTTGCGCAGGTTGCTAGCAAATGCGTGACGAACCTTACAAAGAGCGAATACAGAAGATTAATTATAGGCGTGCAGCTCATACGAGACCCAAGTAAGTATCATAAAAAATACGACAATAAACATTCAGTTGTATGCACAAAAAAATACAAACTTACTTGGTTTCAACAATCTTATTTTTTCAGTTATTTTACTCCTTGATGAACCGACATGGGATTTAGATCCGCTGAACACATACCTAGTGATTTCAATACTGTCCAATGCAGCAAAGAAATACGGCACTGCCATCATACTTACAATGGAAAAACCTCGATCAGGTAACATTTCCATTATATAAACATTAGGTACAGCGTACCAATTGCGTAACACACGTTCAATGCCAATTCGATGAATTTTGAAGGAAATTGCTAATCCATTGCTTCATAAGTTTGCAAAATTCGTCTGCTCGACAACGTAATTCACGCAATGAATGGTGTTGAATTGTCTAAATGAAAGTGATTGCCATCGTGTGCACATGGGCAACTATCGAGTGAGCAACTAGTTGTTTTCGATCGAATATCACTTAGCGATAAAAGCCAGCCAATGTGCGGATAACCTTATAGATTGTGTAGTTATCCTTACCCTTTAGTTTTATACTGCAAAAACTGCTCTAAGAACTCCCAAGACGATATAAATAATTAGAAACATAAGTACTGTGAAACCACAACACAATACTGTAATCTCACTTAAGTATTAAATGCACCCAAGACTCAACTAGCTGAATATTTAATCGGAAATAACACCGTTCCTAAATCAAAAAGCAATACATGGGTGTATCATAAAATCATAATGTTGCAGCGCGAAGATTGTGATGAACTTCATATTTATAATCGACTTGTCTTAATAAAATGTTTATACCTAATTTCATGACACTTTCCTTAAAACTTTGTATTCTACACTAAACTAAGTCTAAAAAAAAACAAAATAGAAACTATATTAACGTACCTACCAATAAATAAAACTTAAAAACTGACGTTCGACAGAGCATCGACATTTCACCTACCTAGCGTCCATTATGATGCTAATTATAGTATTTTGTTAAACAATCCAGTCCACGGTGGCTTACTGTGTGCCTATGTGCTGAAAACCTTTGTTTACGACTGTTGGCACAGCTGTGCATATATGTTGAAATATGTCAGTTTTCACTTGCGTATTTCATAATTTTGTCACTGGGTCACTGTACTGTGAATAGTTTTGTATTTTTTACTTGTATAATATAGCTGTACCTACCCACATTATTTACCTACTGTTTCTCTACAACCTAATTATGATACTTTTGGAGCTCGTGAATCTAAATTTAGTTAGGTAATCTCGAATTTTAATAAACCGTAAAATATATGTAGGTTTCCTGCACCTAGTTCCTTTAGAATGATTGCGTGTCACATACCCCGAGACCGCCAAGTTAACCTAACCTATGTAGGTAAGCACTATAAAAATGAAAGACGTAAATCTTTCATCAACCACACACAATCTTGCAGATGTCTTCCCATTCCTGGACCGCGTGGTCTACTTATGCCTTGGCGACGTGGTATACGCTGGTCCCACGAGAAACCTCCTGGATTACTTCGGCAGCATCGGCTTCCCTTGCCCACAACTGGAGAACCCGTTAATGTACTACCGTAAGTTACCACATTAAAAAACTTTGAAATCATTGAAAATTTGGGAAAAGCGTGACGTTTTTAAGCGATTCTCCGCTTGAAAATGTTATAATTCTGTGAGGGAGAGAGGTGAACCTATAAATGACGAATAGCATTATCTCTTTTTCGCAAGGGCACACTGATGATGTATTAACATCTCATGTATACGGCACATAGAGTTAACGAAACATTTCAGCTTTTTAGTGTATCGTCTCTGCCATACCTATGCGACAGTGGCGCCGATTCCCTTGTTCACAAACTAAACTAAATTAAAGTTCAATGCATCTTTTTATTTCTATTTCATTAAGAAAAGGACAGAAGATAAATTTTGGTTTAGTCCTGTCAAATCAGTCAACGCCTGACATACTCGTAGTGGCCAATAATTTAATCACGTCTAAACTTGTATAATTATGGAGTATCTCAATTTGACAGGACTAAACTAATATTTATCATCTGTCCTTTTCTTAATGAAATATAAAGAAAAAGATGCTCTGAACTTAAATTTAGTTTGTGAACAAGGGAATTGGCGGCCATTATCTTTCTCATAGCTTAAAGTGTTACTTTAACCCTCGGTTACCTATTGTATGTACGGTCCCTGGTATTCAAACGTCTTATTTCCACAGTATGCCTATCAACGGTAGACCGAAGATCGCGGGAACGGTTCATAGAATCCAACCACCAGATAGCCGCACTTGTAGAGAAGTTTAAACTCGAGGGTCAAGGTATAATGCAAGGCAACCTTCACGAGAACAACCGCATCGTGAACCCGAACAAGATACAGCTCAACTACGGGAAGCCTGGAGGCCTGCAAGTTATATGGATGTTGTATTTGTAAGACGTCATTATTTTTACCGACTTTAAAAGTCATGTGGCCTGTGCAGCCAGTATAAATATAAATGTTTGATGACAGTAAGAGCTGTGGGCGCAAGAAAAGAGTGCCTGGGAAGACTTGGGGAGGCTTTTGCCCAGATTTTGGACAGTATGAGCCAGCTAGAGAAAGAAAGAAAAAACAGCAAGACTATCTAAGGGAAATTAAGCCGAACACTGATTTTTCTTACGAACCTATAATATGGGACATAATAAAGGCCCCATTCCTTCCAAACTTTATTTAAACCGATAAAATAAGACAGTCAGTTTGTTTTTGCAGGAGGTTATTAGCTTCGATATTCAACCTAAAGAAGAATGGAATGAAACAAATGTTCATGAGACTATTCAGCTTGCCGATGTACTTCTTCATAATGTGGATATTCTACAATGAGGCAAAGGTAAAAAATTCTTCCATACAAACCGTCTTTGGAGGGTAGTTGAGAAAAACAAAAATGTTTAACTTCATAATTTACAAAGGACCGATTTTTAAATGGTCTGATAAATTTTATCTGAGGAACAAATATGGCGGTTTGACATAATTATCATATATTCTATACAAAAACTGTCAAAACGTCAAACGTATTGCCCAGATAAAAGTTATCTGATGATTGAAAAATCGGCCCTTAGATAAGTATGCGTGCCAAGTTTCAACTTTATTAACTCAAGGAATAAGATTTTTCATACAAACTATATCCGCCTTTTCACCCCCTTAAAGGTCGAATTTCCAGAAACCTTTTCTAGTGTTCCCCTACATTATAGAAGGAAGTCGTGTGCAAAATTGAAAGTTTGTAATACAGTAATCGGCACGAGTCGTGAGCACAAACTGACACCTGCGCAGTAGTTAATTTTCGGGTCTCTTTGGTGGAATGAAGAAGCCGAGGGGCGCCGAACTGCACGCGATTGGTTCGTCAATCGATGCTCGTCGTCTATTGGATTGTCGCGTGTCATTCGGCTTCTGTACACTTTCGTGCAATTTTAGTGACTTACGTTTTGGATTTTAAAATAGTTTATTTTTGTTATTTCGTATTTGTGTCCTCCGGATTGAGACGATTTTTTGTCTACAACCAAGAACGCTGTAAATTATTCAAACCGTTGTAAAAACATAAATAAACAAAGAATAAACACTTATAATCCAATTATATTGTTTTACTAAGATAATTATATTTTAGTCACGAAGGCCTATAACATTACTGTATCAAAGTAAAATTTCAAGTACCACTAATATTTTAATTATAGTTTGTGTAAGTACCTATCAACAATTTTCGTAAAAACGGCACTGAATAAATTTGGCCGAAAGTGTACATTCGCGAGCTTCCTATTGCCTATCTGTGCTCACGACTCGTGCCGGTTGTTATACCAGCGGTTTAGGGTCTGCGGGATGAATCAGTCAGTCAGTCAGGATAAGTAATTAGAACACAGACATCGAATTTGATTGTCCTCAGGATTACCAGAGAGCTTTCATCACAAAGAGCGGGCTGATATTCAACGCTATGGTTGGAACCTACTTCATCAGCATTATGAACACGATTTGTTTATGTAAGTATAATATGTACATTTCATTTGTTTGATAATAATTATTATCATCTATCTTCAGTCTGAGTACGTAAGTCCACTGACAAATTAATCATGTTAAAATTTAATGGCATGTTGCCAGACTCGAAAAGGACGGATAGTCCGTTCTTCTCGAGTACACATTATCCAGATAGGCACAATTTTTTACCAGATATTATTTCCAAAATTGGACAATTTTGTATGAAATTATCTGCCAGATAAGTTAACTGGGGCTTATCAGAAGGTGCTGAAACAGGCTATACTTAAGCCCTAGCACATGGAGCGCCAGCACTTATCACTTTGATGTCATTTTTGAGATATTTAGAGAATTTAGATCCTTTAAAATCTTTTACAAAATAATCTCCAACCTATTTGGCTTTCTATTCTGATTATAGATAGTCCATACCGAACTCGCTACTACCAGGAGTCTCAGGAAGGCCTATACAGTGGTGCCAGTTTACTTCTGTCGTGGAACCTCGTGTCCTTGCCTTTTTCGTTTCTGAGCACTCTAGCCTCGGCCGCTGTTATTTATCCGTAAGTTCTTCTTTACATTATTATTGTTGTATGAAACGGTAAAAAGTATGCTTACCAGATCATGTAAGCAATAAATATGTTACACCAAAACACTTGGTATGCAAAGCAATTTAAACTTTATGTCCGAGTGCATATGTCATAATTATGACGTGCGTTTGTGATTTGCATAGACAAACAGAATGTAGACTCGGAACATATTAGATACATGTGCGTGTCTTAAGAAGCACTGAAAGTATTATTCAATCATTAAAAGTTGGCGTTCTGCACTTCTGTATAGTTTCCCCAATAAAGAAGAACAGTGATATTATAAAATAACTAGATTCTACAGTTTGCAAGTTTTTAGTATAGCACTGAATGACTTTCTGTACCAAAAACCAAAAGCCATCGAGAAGTTCAGAATCATTTCACCATCAAATTTAAGACTACCCTCTTTCCTCAGGATCTTATCGGACATATCCGAGAACCTGGACTTCTTGTACTTCTCTCTAGCACTGTGGTCTTGCTACGTGTACGCGGAACAACAGGCCATAGCCGTGATGATGTTCGTGAAGAATGGCATGATAGCTGGCATCGTCAACATCTATATCACTTGCATTTATGTGATGTTGGCCAGTGGAGTGCTCAGGTAAAATATTCATTTTTGTTAACATTGGCGCCGATTCCATTGTTCACAAACTATACCTTTTTTTTGTGGGTGGGAAATCATCATCATCAACTAACTTCTCCCGCTTTGGGTGGAGCGGGAGGGCATGTCAGACTTCTACTGACTAAAACCCACCCGTACTCCTTTAGTTGCCTGTGCCAGGGCCACGGTAAATCTTTCGAACAACCCGCAACTCTGGCGGACAAACTATACCCTGAGTCTCTAATTCAGATAATTTTTGTAAACAAAGAAACGTCAAGAAATGTCACTGTCAAAATTACAGGACAGCGGTATAAAACATTTTTTCATAAAATTTAACAACAAAAATAAGGAAACAACAAGATGAACAAGTAACACGATGATAATAACACAACAAAATTAACAAACACACAGCGAAAAGATTGATCGGGGAAAAGAAAACGAAAGAACTGAAAATACCACAGGAAAAGACACAACTTAGACGTATTGTCAAACAAAATTTGAAAATGATAGGAACTCCTGCAGTGTTACCAGTATCATAAAATATTTCATACTAGAAAATCTCCACTTATTAATAACTTTGTTTAAAACTGAAAATTTAAGAAAATAATTACGATGTGATAATTTTTAAATTATTATTTCTAAAATCAGTACTTAAAAGAAAATGTAACCTTTTTTAACCGACTTCCAAAAGGAGGAGGTTCTCAATTCGTCTGTATGTTTTTTTTTGTATGTTTGTTACGCGATTACTCAAAGACGGATGAACCGATTTGGAACATTCTTTTTTTTTTGAAAGGGTATACTTCCGAGGTGGTCCCATATAAATTTTATTAACTTTGCTTGGGGAGTTTTTGCGTTCGCTTCCATAATGCGTATATTTCCCACTTATTTTATGGGGATGATGTGATGATGTTTTAATAACTTCCTATCACTGTTATTTACATGGCTATATCTACAATTATTGTGCTCAATTATGTATTCGAATTTGTGTGGGGTAGGTTCCACAACTAAAAAGTGAAAAATAAAAACTTTTTAGCAAAAAATAAAACCGACTTCCAAAACAAAACACTACAAAGTGAAAAATTACTTTAATTTCGGAAGTCGGTGGCAAAAAACGAAAATACTATACCCAAGACACCAACTACCGAAATTAAAGTTATTTTTCACTTTGTAGTGTTTTGTTTTGGAAGTCGGTTTTATTTTTTGCTAAAAAGTTTTTTTTTTCCGCCATTTTTGGCGCAAATTATCACCTTTGTATACAAAAATTATCAGAATTAGAGACTCAGAGTATAAACTAAATTTAAATTCAGTGCATCTTTTTCTTTTTATTTCATTAAGTAAAGGACAGACGATAAACATTAGTTTAGTCCTGTCAAATTAAGATACTCCTTATATAAGTTTAGACGTGATAAAAAAATTGGCTACTAAAAATACGTCAGGCGCTGACTAATTTCTGTCCTTTCTTAATGAAATAGAAAGAAAAAGATGCACTGAACTTTAATTTAGTTTAGTTTATGAACAAAGGAAACGGCGCGATTGTATGACTGACAAATCGTTTGTCTGGGTATGAGCATGTGATGAAGGATGGATGAAACGCAGTGATGATTATAATGAGACCAGTGAAAAGCTGTGATATGACAGAAATAGGAGTGAATGATAAGGTATGCCTTTTTTTTGGGTGGCAAATCATCAAATAACTTCTCCCGCTCTAGGTGGAGCGGGAGGGCGTGTCAGACTTTTACTGACTAAAACCCACCCGTGTTCCTTCGTTGTCTGTGTCAGGGCCACGGTAACTCTTCTAACTCACCAACCCGCACCTGACAAGCAACTTACGCTGATCCCATATAAGAAGCAAGTCCTCAGATTTGCACATACCTAAGCCGCAAACTTAAAACATTTGATTACAGATCCTACAAAGGCTTCGAAGAGTGGCTGTACTACATGACCTACATCACCCACACACGATACGCTTCAATCTTCATGCACAGAAACGTCTTCAAGCAGCCGACTTTCAACATCCTACCCTACAACGACCAAGAAAACTGCACTTCAACAATATCTAGTCTTATACAAACCTCTTCGAACTTAAACACTAATTCTAATGCTAACTGTAGATATGCTAGCGGCAAAGCTTTTCTAACTGAACGGTTTTCTTCAAAGAATTTTAACGGAGACATCTACGCGGCTGGTGATTTCAATCCGGAGTTCAACCTAGGTGTATCCTTCGCCTTTTCTGTTGGCATTATGGTGTTCAATAAGTTTTTGTATCTCATGCCTTTGCCTGATTATATTACTGACAAGTTTAGAGAGTAGGATTGATTGGAATAAATTATTTTTTGATGACTTATTGTGTAATATTAATGATATTAGAAAATTATGTAGTCTATTATAAGGCTTATTAAAATTGGATCTTATATTTGAGAATTTTATTTGAATGAATGAAATGCACCGACCCAAGCGTGGTTTAAACAGACTCGATTACTCGAATGATTCCGCCGCTAATGGTAGGGAAGACGTGCCTGTAGGATATGGAAGGATTGTTAGAGCTGTACCGGATATTCATCCTAAAATAGGCAATGGAATGTGGAGAGACGGGGGATATTTATCTATAGGTGCCCGACGTATCCACCAGGTTGTTTCAGGTCCAGCTTCACGGGGCATGTCCGGGCACAATGCACTGCAGAAACAGACCACAGCGACCTCTGCTATCACTGCAGTCAGCCACCTATAAAACGGCCCTATGCTCCCTAGAACCAAACTGCAGCAGTAGGAAAGTCCACAGGGCACAGAATAGGCGGAAAATCCTGTGGTGTAACATCAACCACGCTACCAGAGCTCTACAGCTTGCTATCTTTTGCTCCTGAACATGGCGGAGTGGCCGATAATAATAATATCCTGAGACATTATTCACAAACGGTCATCTGATCCCAAACTAAGCAGAGCTTGTACTATGGAAACCAGATAACTGATATACTACATATACTACTTTTTTTTTTGTAAATACATACTTATGTAGATAATGTGGTGGTGGTCGCTGAGCCGTATTTCGTCCGTCCCCCCGAGACAACTGGGTGGAAGACCTTGACGGGCTAGTGGTCATCATCAACGGGACTCCTGCCAACGCGTCCCGAGGTTACGCCTGGGTTGCCGCCCTCATGGACGGCATAGTCACCATCGGGGTATACTTCTCGCCTAACAGGAGTCTCGCCAACTTAAAGTTTCCATGTAGAGTTGGGAACCGTCGTGGGTCAGTATCACCCTCGCCCCACGTTGCTACTCGGCAATCTTAACGCCAGGTCTGCGACTTGTGGTTCGCCAGTTGGGCCCTCATATAAACGTTCCACGCTGTGCGCTCAACACCTTGACAGGGAAGCTCTAGAAGAGGCCACTATCGTCCAGGCCTGAGTTCGGGAGTCGGCGACAGTCTGTCCCATCAACTTCGAAGAGGAGGCGCAGTGGTTCATCGAGGCAATGTTGCAGATCTGCGACGCATCCCTGCCACGCGTCCACACACAGTCCACAAGGCCGCAGTTAGGGCTTTGTAATCGATGGTGCCGATGTTGAGACCAGATGTCAATTCCATGCCTAGGAGCTCGAGCCGATCAGTTACAGGAACAGATGCACACCAAAAAGTAGGAGTTAGGACGAAACAACTCTTTATAGCGGTAAAGCTAAAGAGACACGCCTGTGTTTTGGTGGCGTTAAAATAGACCAGATTATCATCACCCCACTGGGAGAGAAAGTCAAATCTGTCCGCTCTACCATGGCCCTCACAAGGAACGAAATTCGGCCCCACTGGTTTTTGCGCTGGACAAATATCTCTCTGAAACAGTACTGTCATCTGCGTACCCAACAATACCAGGCTGAAGTAGGTCATTGATGTGCAGCAGGAAACGAGTTGCCATGAGAACAGACCCCTGAGGAACTCCCGGCATCAATAGCCATGAGGTCAGAGGAGCAGCCGTCAACGACTACTCTGATCGACTGTTACTGCGACCAATTTCGACGTAGCGCTTGCCGGCCGCTGCTGCGGCACCACTCGCTTCGCTCCCTTGGCTCGCGCGTAGTTGGTCGCAGTTCTAACCTATTTGGTCGGAGTGTACTAGATCGTGCTCGTATCACAGTTATATTCCTAGTAATATAGTTATGAACCGCTTTCATATATTACGGTTTATAACCATATCCCTAGGGATATAACTATAACGAGGCTACAATCATCTTACTGCGAAAAAAATATAATACGCGTTGACTTGAGAAATTATTTTCATAGGTTAAAAATGATGATAAGTCGGTATAAGTTAGAGGTATATTTCTAATAACAATACTTACAATATTACGCTATTTTATTTAGAGTAAACCACATAAAAATGACGGTTGATTATTATTTTATAGCCCATAGACTAGCCAAAGTCCTTTAGTTACATAATTATTTAGAAAAAGAATTAGGTTTTAGTGCATAACTACATGGTTCATGATACAATATAAATGTATTGAGGAAGATGTTACCAGGCATTTTCCTTAACGGCTAATTTTTTCAATGAATATTTTCTTCCGTAAATTAATACAAAATAATTTTTACAACAGTCTTTTTCAGTTTTTGGAAACTAATGCATACAAGAAGAGTTAACTTGTCTCCCCATAAATAAAATATATGAAACATGATAACCTTATACTCCTAGTATTTGTTCACGCAATGGTGAAATCTTCAATTACTTTTAATTCTTTGTATGGATAAAGCACTGCGGATTCTGTCTGTGTTTCACTGTCATTATCAACTGGAATACATGCAGTTCCATCTTCTGCAAACAAAGGAAGAGAAAATTATAGAAAATGTACATTTAAAAAAGTAAATATTTAATGGTTTAATTAATTAATTAAATGATTACTGACCTCCATAAACTATTATAGGTTTGTTTAGTTTGTTCATTGTGACCTGAAAAAAATATAAAGGCAGGTTATTACTGCAAGTAGAACTACTGGCATATACTTGCGGGTGTGATGTTCCATACCATTGTGCTATTTTTAATGTTCTCTTTACAAAGTAATTATTGTCATTGTCTAGTTAGTTGAAGAGTTGTATTCTTTATAATTTACACAAAATACGCGCATTGACGTGGAGTTGCGGATACCAGCCTGTATTACCTATTCATTATAATTTGCAGCAGACATACGATGGTCCCTATTAACAATGTCGGATATACATTTTTACCAATATTCACTTTTTTACATAAATCGAATTACAATTAAAAAAAAATTCTTCACTGTCAAAACAAACTTTGAACTGCGGGCAGTTCAAAGTTTGCCCTAACGATAAAAAAGAATCTTTATGATATTAACAATGTCGGTTCGGCAAAAAGACCACTGTTCAGTAGGGACAAAACAGTAGTCTCCCTGCAGAACCGACATTATTAATAGGGACCATCGAATATGCAAATTGCATATTAATATGCAACACATTATACTAGGGCCATTACAAATGCAAAGTAATATGAGTCATAAATCATTATGTCAATAACAATAATACGGTTACGCACAACACTCGCACAGCTCCATAAGGGTGAGCGAGAGGTTGACTCTAACTTTGCTTTTATAATGGTCCACCACACACCATAACCATAAAAAGCTTAACACTTACAGGGTTACTTACTGGTGATAGCACAATCTCCCTATATTTCTTAAGATACAGCTTCAAAGGCTCAACATAGTTATCAAAGCCCAGAGCGTTCATTGCAAACAGGACATCTTCACCGTTGATAGTTTTCCTCTTCTCCACTTGACACCGGTCACTGGCTTCGCTTGTTACAAACGAGATGAACTCTGATATGCATTCTTGGACACATTCCCGTGCATCCTTTGCTATCTACAATATTGTATAGACATGTCATACAGTGGACTCTTTAGACTTCAACGTCAAAATGTTAAAAAGTCAAATCAAAACATTTCTCTCCATTATTATACTAGTGTTAAAAGTTATTGAAATTATTACAGGGTAATCTAAAACTGTGTACAGACGCCAGCATAACAAACTACCCGAAACTGTCAAATTTTCCCAATCAACCTTGAACCTAATGTTTTAGCGATAAAGTTAAATCTATTAAAAAAGTTTGACAGATTGTAGTAGCTTGATGTGCTGGCGCGTCTGTACAATCATTTATAATCCATTTATTACATTACATTAAATTTATTTTCCATTTAGTCTAATCTGTGTTGTCCTACTGCAGGGAAAATCCTGCATAATTATAAAATACAGTGTCCCATTGGCATGCCTGAAGGATATTTGAACATATAAAATAAGAAATTCATGATAAAGAAGAAGAGAATAAAGCTTTATTCAAATAAAGCATCTTACCTTTCCATTATCAGGTATTGCTCTCTTCATTATCTTGGCAATATTAGCAATAGGTAGGAACCTGTCCTGTTCCCTCAGTGGGGCATTCTTACTACCTGAATCTGAGTTGTTTTCTTCATCTGAAAAAACAAGATATAAGTAATTTAGGTCTTTAAAATACACTCCAGGACTCCTATATCGAGCCACCATGCATTTCCACGTAAGGTATCAAGGCCTATAACATAAAAAAAAACCGGTCAAGGGCGAGTAGGATTCGCGTACCAAGGGTTCCGTACATCGTTTTATTTTTCCTGTAATGTTTACATAAACGTCTATCACACAGAATAATTTCAGATTTTTCTCTATCCAAACTTCGGACGTAAGGGGGGGAATGGTATTTTGTTTTACATTTTTCATCAAAAGTCGAAAACTATACGGCCTAAAAAAAAGAAAAAATATTGAAGAATATGCAAACAGCGCTCTTTCATATGATACCCTACATGCCCTAGTAGCCACACTTCGAATTTTTAAGACCCTCTTTCAGTCCCTGTTGCAAAAAATATAATTATATACATTTTTATTTCTTTCTTGTTTGCAAAATAGTTGGGCAAACATCATCTAAAACTGTTCCAAATTTCAAGTTTAAGTTTCAAGCATTAGTGGTTCTTGAGATATCCAGCTGTGACAGCCAGACAGACTGAGTCACGCCATAAGGGTTCCTTTTTAACATTTTGGTATAGAACCCTAATAATGATGAGATAAGAAAGCATACATACTGGCCATCATTAAGTCATTGATACAAATGCAGTGGCTTAATTTAAGTCTGGGTTTAATGATACAATTGGACCAATTTAAGCAAAAATGATCTAAGCCACAACCTCAATAATTTCTAGTTTTTGTGACCATGTACTCCAAATAAGGTATATTTTAACATATTAAAGACTCATTCATTACTCTATGTTAATGAATTGGCCTAATCTGAGCTAAGGAGTTGTCAATGTTCCCTTGCAAGATCCTTAACAGCGATCTTGAGAATCCTTTATTATAGTCTCAAGTAAGTATTTGCCTTAAACCAACCCGTTACGGAGACAAGTTGTGTTAGGGCCAATACCTATCTTTATGTAAGGGAAGAGTCGCATGTAAAAGTTAATTATCAAAGGTGTCTGTGTATTGGTGTATTTCTAGAATAAACTTAGTATTGTATCTGGAGGTATTTCTTTGATTGCTTTCTTCCTTACAGTTTATACCTTTATAAATTTTCTGAGGCACGGTTAAGTAGTCATCAAACATAGATAAACCAAATAACATCTTAGGTTTACCAACAATGAGCAGTAACTACGGCCCGGGCTGACAAGGACTGGTTAAGTACTACAAATACAACCTATTTGTATTTGTCTGTGGTGAAAAAGAAAAAAAAAAGAAATAGTATGGCCTCAGTTATATTATAAAAAGGCCTACTAAGAACTAAATGTTAAAAAGAAATTTAAAGGTGTTGATTTGGTTGTCGTAGAAGATTTGCAAGAATTCACAATGGAAACAACAATGGCTGGCAGGAAAACTGATTAACAAAAAAAGTTAAACAATTTGGAATTGTTATTCCATCTTATACCAAATTACACTACTACTACTACTAGTTACCTACTTACTGTTTACTGTAAAAACTGAAGGGAGCCAATGCAATAATAGACAATAAAGATGGTTATTGTGGTGAACCTGACTGATTAAGATGAGGAGTAGGGTAACTTTTGTATTTTTTTTTTTTTAAATAAAACAAAAATAATAAACATTTTTGAGTTTCTGTTTTTGTCATACTTATTTTTGCATTTTTCTTTCCACAGCCTACACAGCTAATTCCATACAAAATTTATTTTGTAACAATGATCCAGGCGCAAGTTTTCTTGAATATCTAATAAACTTTTAAAATTTATTCACTAAATACATGCATGTAAATTAGTTAACTACACTTAGAATTACATAAAATTAAAAACACAACATTTAGCATTACAAAACCAGAGAAATACCACAATAAACTTTAAAGTCAATTATCTCGAAAAGTGGTTTGTGTGGATTGGATCATTTTGTGTGGATCGGTCCAATTTACAAAATGACAACTTGTAAAATGTTTGAAAATGATTAAATAGTAATGATTTGGATGGAACCGTAAAATGTATGTACTGAATGTAAGCACATTGTGCAACATCATAATCAGAATGAATATTGTGGTTGGTTTGAGATTAGAACTTGAAGGCCATCCAATTACCTAGTTTACTTTGGGCTTAAACAGCCCTAGTGTACATACCTAAAACATCGTCAGAGTTCACAACATATTCACAACGAATGTTATTCTCCTCGTCGACGAGATATCCGTTGTCTAGGCGCACCAATTCATTGCCAATTTCATCGTTTTCCATGGTGTATGTGGTTTATCATAGGGAAGTCACAACACAGTAAGGTTATTTCTTACGGCATACACAAAACGAAATATCTGAAGTGATACGACATGAAAAGAACTGAAGGGATTAAAATGAAGTTAATTCTAATTAGTAATCAGATGATAATTTAATAATTTCCAAAAACTACATTAATGTTTACAACGCCACAAGACAATAAACATAGACAAGCTGGCATGAACAAGATACAGATTTCTACAGATGATCCAATAAATAGTGAGGTCAACCTGCTCTACAAGCCCATCTACCATAGACATATATTCTTTATTGACCCTTTAAAGTTCAACTAAACATAAATGTTGGCATATTTTTGTGTCCATTGTAATATATTATTTCAAAAATATAACTTCGTCCGCGTGGATTTAAAAATTCAACACCTACTCCAATTGGACCAGTTGGGTAGTTTACTAGTTTTGGAATATTAATGATTACAATCTTTATTATTCACACAAATCAAAAGAAGGAGACTTTTCATACAAACTGTATTCTGCTGTTTCACCCCGACAGGGTTGATTTTTGACTAATTTTCGAGTTACCTCCCCTAAAAACTTGATTACCGCTTTTCACCCAGTTATTTTAATTGAATTTCGAAAAATCACAAAACACGTGGGTAAGTCTTACATATTTTTTCAAGATTATTAATGTTCAATATTCAATGGACTGTTAAGATTCTTCCATCATCATATGTCCTCATCTGCCTAGCCTTGTTCCAACTATGTTGGGGTCGGCTTCCAGTCTAGCAGCTGAATACCAGTCACACGGAGCGACTGCCTATCTAACCTCCATAACCCAGTAACTTGGTAATACGATATCTCTTGGTCAGACTGATTGTCACTTTCGGGCTTCTGCGTAACGACTGTCAAAGATACACGCATGACAGCCAGGACCAGCGGCTTAACGTGCTTTCCGAGGCACGGAGGGGTCTTGGGATGTAATAGATGATCATCCATCCACGGATCAACCGCGGCCAGCATAGCTTAACCTGATCGATCGACGTCGATGGCGTGTACAGCTATTCATATTTAGCCACGAGGCCGCATCTTCCACAATGAACTTTAAAAAACTCTAAATCCTCATTGGGGGGAAAAAACTAAATAATATGCGGATTCTCTTTTTCAATAACTAAACTAAAATTAGAGAATCGCTATCTTTTACTAACAGGCAGTGCGAGAAAAGGACGGCTATAGCTATGAACTAAGCTATAGATGTCAAACTACTTTACGCCTTGCGCCTCACCGTGTTTTTAGTTGACATGTTTTTACGTGCCGTTTGTATGGAAATATTAGTTCAACTAAAGACAGCTCTAATTTACGTCCGTCTCTTTCTTGTTTTATTAGAGAGAAAAAGTTAGTAATAGCCTAAATTAAGTTT
Organism: Dicycla oo; assembly: GCA_948252095.1. Taxonomy (NCBI): domain Eukaryota; kingdom Metazoa; phylum Arthropoda; class Insecta; order Lepidoptera; family Noctuidae; genus Dicycla; species Dicycla oo. Next base: position 27,713,962 of record OX411714.1, read on the forward strand.
AATTTGTGCACAAAAGGATCGGCACAAATATCAAACATTTTACAGGTAAATAATCGTGGCAGGTTTCAAGATTAAAAACCCAAAGAATAAGATTTTTCATAATATTATCGAATCAATTAGATTACTTGTACTGTACTATTCAAAATTCAAGTTTAGTCTGTGTAAGAGTTACGAATACACCCTGCTTTTATAAGTATTGATTTATGAATTTTGTGTAGTATACTTTTAAGTTCCTTATTTATTTTAATGAATCTAGAACTATTAATATAACCAAAACAATCCAGAAATGAAAACTAATCTACTATTCAAAGATTAGGTTAGGAGATTTTAGTAAGTTTTTGTACAACACTATAAATTCTCCGTTCCGTGTTATAGATATAGGTTGTTGGACAGTGATGCCAGATGGGGGGGATTCCCTCCAAATTCGGGGTTTTTTTTAGCCTTGGGGGGGAATTTTGGGGGGATGAATCCTTTGGTGGGATTTCCGGAGGGAAAAATATCAAATGGGGTTTATTAGGAGTTTTTTTTTTAATGCTAATCGTGCATCGCGAAATAACGATAAGAGTCGATCGATTGAATCAATCGAACGTTAAGAACAACGCTAACTAGCTCACCTCATCTTCATGCTTCATGTACTTTTCATTAATTCACTCATTCGTTCGTTCGTGGTTAGTTCGTTCGCGCTTCTACGTTAACGCTCCTGCGGACAGTGAAGAGCACAGAGTACTATAATATAACAGGAAGAGGCAATTCTTAGAATTCGTTACGCATTACCTGAGGGATGTATTAATTTATTTCCAACAGAGAAAATTTAACTTGGAAAAAATGTATAATATAACTAATACTAATATAAGTAAATGTAACTGAAGTTGAAGGTGATATTGATAATTATTTACTGTTAGAAGCTCTGGCTGAATGAACCTAAGTTGAAAATAATAATTATAATTTAAAATGCCACAGAAAGTATGTTTTTCAATCTTTTTTCCCTTTAAAAGAATACAAAAAACCGAATCTGGGTTAGAAAAAAATTAGTAAATAGGCTGGGGGTTTTTTTTTCGGATAAGCAGTTTTTCGGGGGTTTTTTGGTGAGGTCTGGGGGGAAATACACAAAGCCATCTGGCAACACTGTTGTTGGAAGATATTTTTTCAATTATTTCAATATCCACAATAGATACAATTCACCATAATACCACGACTACAATTTTGGAAAACAGTGTGTAGCGCCATTGTATAACAGTGTGCGCCGCCGCCTAAATAACTGGTAAAATAGGTTATTTCAGTTTGGGGTCAGTGCACAACAAACGATATCAAGCATTAATATCGCAAATAATAGGCATATTAATCAATCAGAATGGGTGTACCGAAGTTCTTCAGGTATACAAGCGAGAGGTACCCTTGTCTCAACGAGCTAGTGAAGCAGTATCAGGTAATTAACTTCTTATTCTTTTGTCATCATATACCTACTTACCCTTTACAAGAAAACGATGTTTGTACAAGTTGTGTAAACTTATTTATTCATTGATAGTTTCACATGTAAATCGATCATTATTTAAACGTGAAACTATCAATAAATAACTAAGTCTTAGCAACTAGTATCGTAATATAAATCCGGCTATAAATAACTAAAATTATTTAACTTGGGAGGGGTAATTGTTCAGTAAACTCATATTTGACTAAGTTGAAGTTCATGTCATTAACACTTATAATACTTCATTGAGAAGAAAAGCAAGACCTTGCCTAGTAATAATCAAAAGCCTATACTTACCTACATCATGCACTGTACACGCATGAGCCTCGTAACTCATAATTTTTGTTAAGGTAGTTAACTTTGTTAAATAACCAGCATTTCAAAAATATGAGTTTGTTGTTATTTTCAGTTCACAGTTATAATAATTGTGACAAAAAAAAAATAAGTTAAAATTATTTTAATCTTATTTTGTAAACATTTGATACTGATAACATTGCACAAGTTGGGCTGGACTCACACAATCGGAATTACTTTCTGAATTCAGAGTCGGAATTCATATTATTAATTAGGATTGCATACAATTTAATTATGCTCCACACATTCTGATTCTTTTCAGAATTAAATTGTATGCAATTCTGGGCTTACTTAATTAATAATATGAATTCCGACTCTGAATTCAAAATGTGTGAGTCCAGCCTTAGTCATGCATGCCACAATGTTGATTACTACCCTATTAATTGTTATACCCTTTATACAGGTTATACAGTAACCTAGTTAGGAGATCAGAACTGCAACCACTATAATTGTAGCAAATTTGTAATTTTACCATTTATAATACCCATACTATACTGCAATACTTGTAAATTATCAATAAACATTTATTATTATTATTAATTTACCAAGCTTAAGGATAATCCAATCATTCTTACTATTAGCCTTATTTTTCATATTATATATTTTTTTGTAGTTCATGTTTGACGGTTGAATGGTGCACGTTATGTGATCAACTGAAACATGTTTTAGGAAGAAATAGTTAACATGTTACTTTATGGTGGTTACCATTACCATTTGTTACTTAAAAATTGTTTACTTGTTTCAGATCCCAGACTTTGACAATATGTATTTGGACATGAATGGAATCATTCACAACTGTTCGCATCCCGATGACTCAAACCCACATTTCCGTATAACAGAAGAGAAAATATTCCAAGACGTATTCCATTATCTCAGCATACTGTTTCAAATTATTAAGCCTAAGAAGTTGTTCTTTATGGCTATTGACGGAGTTGCCCCCAGGGCGAAGATGAACCAGCAAAGGGGCAGAAGGTACTTAATTAGTAACATAACATTGTACCTGATTTGCTCTAAAGGTTAGGACATAGGCAGACCTCTGCTCGCCATTTATGATTAAGTCCCAATTAATAGGGGGCTAGCGTTACATATCATATTTGACAAATGAGGTATCATTGGAACTTGCTTGACTGTCCGCTAGTTATAGACTATGTGAAGTCACATTAAATTGAAAATGGCGCCCTCTAGAGGACATAAAGTCGAGAACGAAAAAAAAAAGTTTTTTAATGATGCCGTGTTGGGTTTCAAATGCACATTTAAAAAATATACATATAATTATTGTTAACTGTTGCTCGCGGCTTTGCTTGCAGGCACCTGATAATTGGGAATAATTTTTGAATTCACACCACAGATGCGAGCCAAATATATTTTCTCTCCAATTCTACCCAAAATACATATAGGTGGTGGTCACATAATTAAAAATGCTTATTTAAAGGATTTTTTCATACTAACAAGTTTAACTAATTGCATGTAATTTTTTTGTATTTCTCTATGTATTGCAAAACTTTTCCATACTAGCAGTACATTTGTTGATCCACATGATTGGCTACAAAATAAATAACAATGGGAAAAATAAAAGTTGTGATAAAGTGCTACAAGGGAAGTAATAATAAAACTTGGCATGAAGAAACATCTGCAATGCACAAAAATGATGGTTTTCCACTCTGTGGAGCATTTTGCCACACATCAAACTACTTTAAATATTCTGCGTATATCTGAACAAAGAAAGTCATCTCATCGAGATGATCGAAATATCATTCATTGGAAAAATGTTCTTTTTTCTGATGAGACAAAAATAAACAGGGTATATTCTGATGGAAAACGATAAGTACGACGCCCTCCGAATAAAGCATTCGACCCTAAGTAGGTATACAAAAAGGCATTAAAGTGCAAAGGTGAGGGAAATGTGAAAATTTGGTGAAAATGTGAAACATGGTGTTAGACCTGTTAAGCTGATAGGTGGAAACATAGATCAATTCCAATACAAAAATATTCTGGAAGAAACAGTGTTACCTTATGCTGGATACGTGCTTCCGGTTATTTAGACATTCCAGCATGACAACAATCCAAAGCATGATGCACGCACTAGTAAGGAATTTCTCACATCACGATCAGTTTCTGTCTTAGATTCGCGAGCTAACAGCCCAGATCTAAACCCAATAATAATATATTTGATGGAAAGTCAAGAAAAAGGTTTCAAATTAACAGTGTGGCAATTTATGAGAGCTGTACGACGTTTTCCTAGAAGAATGGAACTATCTCTCTTGCGAAATGTCAAAAATTGATAGGAGTCAATGCCTCGCCAGTGTAAAGCTACTAACTATTAATTTTAGTTTAAAATGTATTAAATTGCTTTTTTTCTTTACGCACTCCACATTAATGTGATTTATTTAATCTAAGTTTCATATAAAACAACTCTCGAGCAGTTTAATAAATCGTTCTTAATTATTTGCCCAGCTTTATTACTATTTCAATTTGTTACTATAGATAGAGAATAAATAAAATTTATTAAAAAAACTGTTAGCGATTTTATTCTTTATTCCATATCTGTTCGCTCTATTCGTGTGACTGTTTCATAACTAGTTACTTCTAAGAGGGAACACATAAATAGACATGAGATGATTTAGATTAGAACACTTCTGGAACTTCAAATCATTCTCAATGATATGACCACAACTGTTTAACTTCTTTAAAAAATGTAAAGCGGTTCTGCAAATACTTTATCACGAAATTAAAACCCCAAAATATTTTAAATAAAAAGTAAGTTCAAAAACTAAAACCCACTATTGAAAAATTAAGTTAAAATTATTAATTTATGCTGTGCAATACTATTGTTTATGGATTAAATATATCATTTCTATTAGTTGGTAATGGAAAATATTGTGAAATGTTTCACAGTTTCAGTTTTTTTTTCTCACAGGTTTTGTCGAGAAATATTGTTGTATGCACCTGTCTTTATAATCTGATTAACTCATGTTAGACCTGTGAACAATTAGTTCCACTACACATGATTTCTGCTGGCATAGTATGCTTGAAAAGAGAATTACGAGTACATCTAAAGCTTTGTTGATAAATTGTATTTTAATTACAAAACTAGTATATTTTGCATTGCCATTGAAAGAAATTGAGAACAGAAATAATTTTAATTAACATTGTAGGTTTAGATCAGCAAGGGAAGCAGAAAAATTGGAAGAAGAAGCTAGAGAAAAAGGTACATAATCTGTTTATTTATTTGTCTGTTAGAAATGTTCTTTTTTGAGAAATGAATGTTGTTAAACCAGAAGAGTTTGATAAAATACTATTTATTCTTGTCCATAATAAGGTTGCCCATTACTTAGTATTATACATTAAGCTTTGAATAGTTGTGCCGCGCGACTTCGTACGCGTGGAAGTCGTAAGATACACAATACAGGGTGTAAGGGACAGCCCTCCACAAACTAACAGGGTGCATTCAGCTCCTTATTTTGAATCATATTCCACTCGAAAATTTATCAGCAAAATTTTAATTTTGTTTTTCAGTTACTATTTCTTTATTTCAATGTAAAATTACATTATCTGTACGCAGTACTCCATTTATGTAAATAAAACCGCTACAATAAAACAAAACAGCAATGGACGTTGAACTACTCGTGAAATCAGCTGTTCACTTTCTGCGTAGCTACAGAGTTCACCGAACTCACCGCATACCTATTACCTACCCCTCCCAAACAGTAACTGATGCTCCGATTTGTGCATAAAAACACAAACACCGGGCATCTTAGTATGATATACTGAATTCACCCCATCAGTCTGCGGAGGGCTGTCCCTTACACCCTGTATACTAAAATAACAGCCACATTTTAAACAAATTCCCTCGTCCCCCGACCCGCCGCCCACGCTATTACTTCCTTTTCGCTGAGCGTTCTTTCTGACTTTTTTTTCTTTTTGCTCGGCTCCTAAGGCTAGCGTGATGATAAAATAGCCTATAACTATCCTCGAGATTTGGCTAACAAATGCAAAAATTATTTTTCAAATCACACTTTTTTTGTTCACAATTTCATGAAGCAAAGCAAACCAAAGCGAAACTTAAATTTTACGCTCCTAAGCTTTATTATTCTAATAGCACAAGTTTCAACGCGTTTGGAGCGTAGATACGCCTAGTTACAAAATCGATTGATGCCTTTTAAGATCGCGTCCTGTTTCGCTTTCGCAACGATTTATTTTAAACAGGCCATCTTCTTTTCGATTCTCTTATACTATTTGGACCTGGGCCCAGTAGGTGGCCGATCGTCAAGGGTGCGGGTGAACGGACATTTGGGACACTAGATCCAAATTTATAAGAAAAGAGAATTGATTCTAGGTGCCCCTTCCAAAAGGTTCCAAAATACGCAAGAAACTCCGTAGTTACTCTTTTAAACAGGCTATTTTATTCGAATTTCTTGCACTCTATCTTTACTTTATTTCTACAGGCGAAGTACTGCCAACGGAGAAACGGTTCGACAGCAACTGCATCACGCCGGGCACCGTATTTATGGCACGTCTGCATGAACAGCTCAAGTACTTCGTCAAGTCCAAGATGTCCACCGACCCCCTGTGGTCCAAGGTCAAGGTCGTATTGTCGGGGCATGAGGTAAGCAACACTGATTAGTTACGCAAATTAAAAATAATTTAAAGAAAGACGCCGAATGAAACAGATTGTTGTAGTCACAGAGCATTTATTGTTCAAAATTTTCTATAAATAAAGTACGATTATCGGTAGTTTTATTTAACTCCATAATATCTTTCAAGCACACGAACCTTAATTATTAAATACTAGCTGTTGTCCGTGACTTCGTCTGCGATCCAGGATGCTTATGTCCTTCTCCAGGTCATGGTCTACCCATGTGCTAAATTTTATACCAATCCGTTCAGTCGTTTTAGCGTGAAAGCGTAACAAACAAACAAACTCACTTTAGCATTTATAATATTAATTAGGATGTTATAACTAGCGACAAGCCCCGGCGTTGTTTAGGCGATTGCAAATGATATCTTATACACATCTAGTTTTAAACTGTTATCATAAAAATTATTTAAGTAATGGTGAAAACTACTGACTTCTAAACATATCACATAGCTTTGAAGTACAGACAAACAGAACGTGGAAAATTTACTTTAATTTATACGCATCATCATTATGCAGCATGGCTCGGCCCCCAACGTGGTGAACGAACAACCTGGTACAGGTCGTTGTAATCTACTGGTTGCGGAAAGGGCCAGTCGTTGTGGCAATGCTAGCGGCAGGCCCCTGGCCCAGTAATAGACTTTGTATGTAATGGTCATTTTCAACTTACCCTTGAACTAACTTCTCAACAGACCCCTGGCGAAGGCGAGCACAAGATAATGGACTACATCCGCTGGTCGCGCTCTCAGCCTGACTATGACCCCAACACCAGACACTGTCTCTACGGGCTGGACGCCGACCTCATCATGCTGGGCATGTGCACGCATGAGCCGCACTTCGCACTGCTAAGAGAAGAGGTAATTACTTTCATATACGTTTTATTGAGAGACTTCTAACAGTTTTAATACGGTCTTTCCCTAGAGCCTAAGGCTTCTCGTTTAATTTTGTGTATACAACGAAATTAGTCATATGATGTGTCTGCCAAGTGTGCCAAGTGTGTCTGTATGTAATGAAGATCTGAAAATGCACTGCAATGCGCAATCAATCTGCCTTGCCCTACTATGTTGGGGTCGGCTTCCAGTCTAACCGGATACAGCTGAATACCAGTATTTTATATGTAGCGACTGCTTATCTGACGTCCACAACACAGATACAGCCCGCGGCACGTAAGTTGGCAAGGTTTTGGCGTAGTGGGGGTAAGTACGCGCATGCCACAGTGCAACAAAAAATGGTCACTTTTATTGCTTGTCATTATTTTGTGGTTATTGCCATAATTTATTTTTAAACATAACTGTTTAGAAGAAAGTTAAAGAAAGGAGGAGGAACTCGTGAAGTGTATTAGGAGTAATACATAAAATATATATTACACAGTAATTATAGGTTAACACGTTCTGTGCGGCAGACACGCATGTGCGATTTTCGAACGTTCACCATGTGCTACCGGCGCATATGCGTGTCCATACAATTTATGTACTTCCTTCGAATGCGGCGCGCCGCACCTGTGGATTTTTTGTGCATCTCTATTGTTCTTGGCGTAATTGTTTTATGACTCATAAAAAATGGGAAATTTTTCAAACACACCTAGGCGTCTCGCCGCACTTGGGATAAGTTTGTAACGGCGCACATATGTGCCCAGCCGCACTGGGTAGAGTTTCTTCAATCGCGCCTGCGCGCTCATAGCACCACACGAAGTATTTTTTGGGCGCGCATGAGTGTTTGCCGCACAGGGTTTAGTGTATCATAAAGCAGCACTTGGAGCAAGTTCGCCAAATAATTCAGCAGTGAATGTGTTAAGACATTTAAAATAAAACAAAATATTGTAATATCGTTAACAATCATACGCCGTCGTCGTCACTATCGCTTTGTAAGTGTTACCCCTGGCATGAAATCTATGTTATCAGTAGTTGAGCTGGTGGAAGGACTTGGCTCCCCATCCTCAATACTCAATATTACTCTCCTCACTCCCACTGTCCGAGGAGTCTCTTTCTCAGTTTTCACTTCTTTTTCATATTTCATAGTTTTCACTTTTTTTTCTTTTTCATCATAAACCATTTTTCTGGCATGTTTACGTAAAATGGTATTTGTTTGTGGCATTATCTAAATTTAAAAATTCAAACAAAACTATAACAAGAACTTGTAACTAAAACTCAACAAAAAAAAAATGTTACAATTTTAGTGCACGCAAGTGTACTCGGGAGCGAATGGAACGTGGATACGACGCGAGAGACAAGGGTCGACTGACCAACCGAACGATGCTACCGCGTTCCCCGACTCTTGCCAATGGCTATACTGGGTAATATGATACCCTTTGATACTGGTTGTCAAATTTACGTGCTACTGGCGACCCGTAACGTCTGTCAAGATCCACGAATGACAGCCGGGAACAACGGCTTAATGTGCTTTCCGAGGAACGGAGGTGTCTCGCTATGTAAAGATGGTCACCCATCCACGGACCAACAGCGGTAAGCGTAGCTTCGACCCTTGCGGCTGTTATTACTTAGCCACGAGCTCCTCTGTACGAGCACTGTGATGCACAAATTATCTGTAATTGCTATTCAACAAGGCTTACCATTCCTTTACGAAACAGGATAAAAATCAAAAATCCTCAGACAGAAAACAAATATGGTGTGTATGTGGAGAATAGCCAACCAATTTTAAATTCAATGAGTGTTTTATCACTATCAAAAAACGCCTCAGCTTCTATAGTTTGACCGAGAGCGCTCTACCGCGGCTTAGGAATGCGCGGTGAGGTGGGGGGCAGCGTTGATGAATGAGCAACCTGCACTGCCCCCCATCTCGCCGAGCACATACCTAAGGCGCGGTACAGCGGCTGTCAGTCAAACTGTATTAAAATAAATCAGGCGTCTAAATAATGTTTTATCGTTTGTCTACTCCTCAGGTAAAATTCGGCAAATCGACACAGCGCGCGACCAGTCCCGAAGAGACTAATTTTTACCTCCTACATTTATCATTGTTAAGAGAATATTTAGAGCAAGAGTTTATAGCTATTAAGGGCAACCTGCCCTTCCAGTATGACATAGAGAAGATTGTCGATGACTGGGTACTCATGGGCTTCCTTGTAGGCAATGATTTTATTCCCAACTTGCCTAATATGCATATAAGTAATGATGCCTTGCCTGTTCTGTATAAGACTTATATGACGGTGTTACCTACTTTAGATGGTAAGTAAACTTATTGAAATGATATTTTAGTTTTTACGAGAATTTTAAATCGTTATTACAGTAGGTAGTCTGCGAAATTTCATAGCTTTATAATTTCGTTGGTGTTAAACATCGCTAAACCCTTAGAAGCCTGATTAAAGCGCAGCTCTCACTGGGAACGAAGCGAAGTTCGTTTAGCTTCGCTCATGTGGCTAAACGAACTTCGCTTCGTTCCCAGTGAGAGCTGCGCTTAAATCTTGGTGTCTGAAAGACTACCCATTCAGTTTATTTTGTCATTAAATCAAATTCAAAGTCAAATAATTTATTACAAGTAGGCCATAAAAGGCACTTTTGGATGTCATTATGTGCAAGAAAATATAATTGATTCCAGTTACCCCTTCCAAAAGGTAGTTTCATATGGAGAATGGGAAAAAAACTCCATACAAATCTTTTGTTGACCAATCATAAGTGACAAATTCAGAACTAATGTTCTGCCAGATAATTTAACAAATAAAGATGACGAAACTGCCCATAAAATTCAATTTGTCTTTAGGTTATATAAACGAGGCTGGTGATTTAAACCTGCGAAGGTTCGAAGTGTTCATGCAAGAGCTAGCTAAGATTGACAAAGAGAAGTTTCAAGATACGTACGCGGATCTCAAGTACTTTGAAGCAAAGACTGGTAGGCGGCCTAATGCTAATGAAAGAAGAGAGGTAAGGAGCTTTGCTATTGGTCACTTTTGTTTTTATGTCAATCTTAATTTGGTCAATATCCATCCCTTAACAAGGTTCTTAGAATCTCAATACATTTACTATTTTCTTAACACCTGTATGACTAGCCGCACTTTCGACAGACGTCATTTTGTACGGATTGACTAAAGTGTGACCGATACCGCTGTACCGCGCCTTAGGAATGCGCGGTGAGGTCGGGTGCGGGATGCCTTGAACGTTGAGGAATGAGCAGCCTGCACTGCGCGCCGTCTCGCCGCGCTCATACCTAAGGCGCGGTACAGCGGTATCGGTCAAACTTTAGTTCTAATAGTCACAAGTCTCTTTGTTCCATAGTGTTGTATCAATGTTTAGCCACGAAATATAGTGTAATGTGTGTGTAATTGTGGCTGCACGTTGATACAGTATTATGGCTGATCAAAAATTGTAGACAATAAAACGAATTCTTTGTTGAACATCTTTTTGGGGCTGACTGTATCATGGAAACTTTATTGGATTTCTATGTACTCTTTTCTGTTAACAGACTTAAAACATAGTAAGTTGTTGCATTTCACGAGAGCGCTTCATTGCAATTTAAAGCTTATGTCAATGACATAAAAGTCATTTGACGCTCTTTCGTGACTCGCAACTACTTCCGGTTGCGATCTTGGCTATCTAAGAGGGTCTTATTTTATTTCGCAGTACAAACCAAATAATGACGAGACGTTCAATGTGAACGTAGATGACATCAAATCTAACAAGCCAGACGATGAGCTGCAAGCACTCATCAATGCCACACACGATATGGTATGTATGAGAATAACCCATAAGGGCGGAGACTGACTTGTAACGTTTGTTTGTAATGTATCATTCGAGGCGAGCTGGGTTACAAAACAGCGATATACAAGACGCTGCGAACGCTCGCGTCGAGCACATGACTCAAGTGCGCTCCATTTTGATTCAGAATGGCGGTAAACATGCGCTCGCAATGCTTGCATCGAGTGGCTTGTCTCGCTGCACTGACTGACTACTGTAACGTTTTCAAAGGAATTCACGAAAAAGCCGACAGTCGAGTGGAGGATCCGGCGCTCGCATCGAGTGGCTCGGCTCGCTGCACTGACTACTGTAACGCGTTACAAAAACTTGATACATTACAGACAAACGTTACAAGTTAGTCTCCGCCTTAATAGGTAACAACAATGTAAAGTAAAGTATTACTGTCCTTTTCTTGTTAATAAAAAAGAGAGAGAGACAGACCTGTCAAATTAAGTTGGATAGTTTGTTTATTTGGCTAGAAAGAACCAAAGACTACTGAGGTGACGGCTAATGCATATGTATGAAATGAATATGGATGATGAACTGTTAATGTTTTTCTTTTGTTTTGCAAATGGTCATCATCTGCCTAGACTTTTCCCAATTATGTTGGGGTCAGCTTTCAGTCAATCCGAATGCAGCTGAATACCAGTATTTTACATGGAGTGACAGCCCATCTGACTTCCACAATCGAATTATTGGGTAATACGATACTCCTTGGTAAGACAGGTTGTCAGGCTTTCGGGCTTCTGACGACCCGTAACGACTGTCAAAAGTCCACGAATGACAGCCGGGACCAACAGCTTAACCTGCTTGCCGAGGCTCGAAGCGGTCTTGGTAATGATGGTCACCCATCTACGGACAAACCGCGGCAAGCGTAGCTTAACCTGATCGATCGACCCGTGCGGCTGTTATTACTTGTTTTTAAATAATATAGTATAACGGGCTGGTGTCCGCAACTCCACGGTCTAAAGCGATTATTTTGGGTACAGTTATCAAATGGTTTAACTTTGTTGAAATTTCGTGTCTTTTGCAGTTCCTTGATGATGATATGGATAATGAAGATGGGTATGAGGAGACCAGTGATGGTAATTATGTTTTATACTTATTAAAAAAATCAAGTAGGAAAATTCTGAAAGAAATATTCACTGATCATTGTCTCTTATGTACTAAAGTTTGATGTTCATTTGTTTTGCAGAGGAAGCAAATATGGCAATGGAGTTCATTCTACACAAAAAGGATTATTACATGAACAAATTAGACTATTCCAAAGTAACAGAGTAAGTTTATCAATACTTGCTTTATCAGTATAAAGCTTAAACAATGGTATATGCCACAGTCCAGTTGATAAATACGGTGTAGCATAGGGGTTTTAGTGGGTAGAGAATGAGAGTCAAGTGTCACTTAAAACAGAGTTTAATTATAGGTTAAGCCACAAGTTACAGAAGAGGGTCGTAGATTCTAGTTGTAAGGTTGTTTGCTGTGGTGTTATAAAAAGTGGAAGGTACTGCCCTGGGTGGACCATCTGGCTGGCGCTGCGGTGGCTCGGCGTGTTCGGCCTTAGTCGCCGGTTAGAGGGCCGTGACTGGTGCGTAGTTGCCCGGTATAGAGCCGCGTCTGGCGCGTAGGGTGCCGGCCTGGTAGAGAGCCGCTTCTGGCGCGTAGTTGCCGGGTAGAGAGCCGTGTCTGGCGCGTAGGCTGCCGTAGAGGTTATGGCCGGTAGTCTAGCCAAAGGTGTGGTCTAGCCGGAGCGGTGATTGAATCCGAAGCGGTGAAGTTTCCGAAGCTGTGAACCCTGGAAACACGCAAGGGTGCGTCCGTGATCTCAGAGGAAGATCCGGTAAGCCTCTGTGATGTGCGTAGTTTCCTAACCAGACGAGTCCGTAGCCCCAAGACAAGGAAATGGGTCATTGGAGAGGAAAATCAACATCACAGTGGTTTACAAAATCAATTTTATATTGTTTGTTTATTATGTGATGCGATTCCAGCAGAATTATATTTATATATCTTGTTTGTTGGACGCAAGCGGCCCAGACCCGGTCATTAAGGCACTATACGGGGGCGGCCTATGTCCGGATAAGGACGTCTTCCGGTTAATATGATCACATATTTATACACGGGTGTTTGGTAAATACGTGCAAACTAAGTGTCTACAGATTGACCCGGCTTTTAGAAAAATCGATTGCGAAATATCGATACTTTTTGTAAACTCGCGAACAACACTATTGAACAGCGATATCGATTATATTAATCGATCATGTCTGTAGGCACCAAGTCCTAATACCGTTGATATGTAAATTATGTGGTTCTAAAAAGTTTTCTTTTAAAATATTTTAAAGGAGGAAATATTAGGTAGGTATGTCAAATTCACGCACTGTGCGGATTGATGTTGTTTGTAAAAAGAGGTAGATAGGTTACCCACATTCGATCTTCTAAAACGGCACATTGTCACATTATTAAAAGACACGTGAAAGTAGGACGGCATGTAGTAATTATCGGGAGCGAAAAGAGACAAGACGAAGAAAATTTGGCTAATTAGCCAAGTTTTGAAGTGTCACTTGCAGAGCGCGTATAACTGACAGCGCAATACTTCTCGTTTTCTGACAGCGCTGCCATACAAAATACTTGACTTGTTTTGTCAAACTTGATGAGTAACAGTCACCATAAAACCCATGAGATTGCAAATTTTGTTAATCACCACCCTTAGAAAATGGAACTGGCGATATTAGTAATTATACCGCGAAGGTTTGATATTGCCTTACAGCCATAACTACCAGATTTCGTTAAGAGGATTGTGAAGTGCCGATACGCGGCGCGATTCTTGGAGGCAATTACCTACATTTCATACAATTATTTACATAAATATTGTTTCGGGCGATAACGTTTTCACTCCCCTAAACCTTTACGAAATGAGACAATTTTGGTCTCTTTACATTCAGTACACTTTAATCTAGGTCTGTAGGTTTTTCGTTTTTAGTAATTCAATTTATTATAACTTAAAAAAATAAAAATGCTCGAGGATGTTTTTATGTCAAAAATATAGATATTTAGATGGTAATCATTTATATCGTATGCAATATTTCTTTATAATAAGAACGTACGGACCTAGTCTTTCATTATACCAACAACATTTACAAAAATTATGAAAATTAGGCTATGTTTACGGGAAGAAAAACGTTATCGCTTTTTGTATGAAAATTTACAGCTTCACAATCCTCTTAATCACCATAATTGGAAAAGTGACTGGTCCTACTGAAAGTGATGCTCATCTACGTAATAGTGCTCCCCTCCGCCACAGTTTCTCTCGCGGCCGCAAGGAACTTCATTCCAATACAAATAGCAGTTTAAAACTATTTTCATTATTAATGTATTGTAAAATAAAATTATGACTAAAATAAGTACAATTATGAAACTGAAACTGCCATGTTATTTTGGAGTTATTTTTTGTATCATAATTTTGTCTATTCTCGTCGTCAAAATCGAAGACGACTAATTTACAGAAGAATCGGAGATTATCTCGTGTTGAAATGTCAAAATTCGAGATAACTTAGGTGCCATGTGACAGAACGAGTCAAGTATTTTGTATGGCAGCGCTGTCTGAAAACAAGAAAAGTGTTCCGTTGTCAGAAAATTACTCACGCGCGTGAGTAGTTGTAGTTTGTTGTAGTGAGTCATATTAGTCCTGCTGACAGCATAAAACATACAAAATAATATAAACCATACTCTCATGTATTTCTATGTACTCTATAACCACCAAAACCTTGCAGTGATTTACCAAACACTCTATATCTTTTAAAACTAAGCTGTGTCCTACCCAAGAACTTTCTTTAAAGGGAGGTGTTGGCTGATCAAGCGGAGGGCTACGTGCGGGCGATACAGTGGAACCTTCACTACTACTACAAGGGCTGTCCATCCTGGTGTTGGTACTATCCACATCACTATGCGCCGTACATCTCCGATGTTAAAGGGTTCAAGGATCTGAAGATTGAGTTCGAACTTGGAGAACCTTTTAAACCTTTTGAACAGGTGATTATTGTTATTTGTTGTAATAAAGTTTTGAATTAACCTAAACGACGGTAAACCCCGAGGAGTTAGGCAGATGTAGTTCACCCACATTTCGCAAGTCCCATGACACGGAGCGAGCGTATTAGAATAGAATAAATATTTATTTTCATAAAATGTAGGCGCAACAACAGTTGATTAAGTACTGCTTTTATTTTTTGACATTATCTCTGGAGCCTGGTGTCCCAGACCTTGGTAGGCGTACGAGGGGTCGAAGCCAACTCGCAGAGGCCCCTTAGACAATTTAAAATGATGAGGAGGCACCAGCCGACGATTATCCCTATATGCACCATGCAATTGCACCCAAGGACAACCCCCGGTTGGTGCAGGACGATTGCAGAACATGGAAACAAGACATTGGTTTGGGTGGATAAAGTGGGTGAGGTAACTTGAACTATGGAAGAACTATGTCCCCTGCCTGACCAATGTTATACAATACACGGATAAAATGGCAGGGGGTGACTTGCACACTCAATAATGGGCCCCCGGAAACGGTAGCACATAGTGACGTAGCGACAAGGGGGCAACACTTCCTGAGGTGCTTGAGGAGTGGAGAGGTATTCCACGGCTATTAGGACAATCCCGGAATTACAGTCAAGATCCCTACCAGCACCTTACTGGAATACTTCCTTCCTCCGAGCACGTTTGCTCTTGTGAATCTCCACTCAAGCCGGCCAATAAAGGCAAGAAAGAGGTGGGAGCTCTGTTCTAGTGTTCAGTCCAGCCGGCCAATAAAGGCAAGCCAGGGGTGAAGAACAAGACTTCTCCCGGGAGATAGGGTCCGT
The DNA here is from genome assembly GCA_948252095.1 of Dicycla oo. Lineage (NCBI taxonomy): Eukaryota > Metazoa > Arthropoda > Insecta > Lepidoptera > Noctuidae > Dicycla > Dicycla oo. The sequence continues at coordinate 27,729,949 of OX411714.1, forward strand.
GGGATCGCTACTGCCCAACAGCTTTCCACATGCTACCCTGCGGGTTTATGCATCTCTCTTGGTTTGGCTCCCCACCCTACACCTGTTTTGGCAAAGTAAACTCTAACGGCACAAACGTAGAGTTCAGGAGCGCGCAAGCCCCACCACTATTATAATTTTTTTTTTTTTGCTAGCCTATTTCGTGTCCTACTGCTGGGCAAAGGTCTCCCCTTTTTCCTTCCAAACCTTTCTGTCTTGTGCGACTATCAGGCCATGTTGGCCCTGCAAACATGATTAGATCGTCACAACATGATTACGTCGTTGCCCATCTCTCCGAGTGTCTCAGGGTGGTGTTTCTAATGCGATCACGCTTCATTTCTTGGGTTTATCGTAAGCTTTCAAATCGACATCGCGCCTGTATTTCCCGAAGAGGTAGGCAGAGTTGTAAGTTCACCATAATACATCCATTTCCATTAACCAGACACAAAACCTAATTTCGGGCTGTAATAAAAAAAAAAAAAAAAACAATACAGCGTCAAATTAAATTAGCTAGTAAAACTCCGCAGATGGTGATGGAAATCGTTATCTAAACATAATAAAACAAAGACTAGATTATAATGCTTACTATTTAACACTTTATTCTTCTTTCTACGACTAAAGCTTTGGTTTTCTAGGAAAGCGGTTCCGGTATTTTATAACGGCCGTCATGAAAATCTGTCATTTTGAAACCCCGCCCCCCAAATATTTCAGCCAAACTATTTCAAATTTCAGACAGGCTAACATGAGACAAATTGCTAGATTTGCCCTCACCGTACTTAGTCACGCGAAAAAGTGTCCATACTGAGAAGAGTAAGCTCACACATTTATTAAATAGCCTTTCCATGACAATCAAGTCAAGGCACTGCGTCATTGTGTGTCAGAGGTGGCAAACCGAAACAGAAATGCGGATATCTTTTGATGTGGTAGGGTGAATCGAACGAAAGAAAAGAAAAGAAAGAAAGAAAGAAAATACCTTTATTGCGATTTGCGATAAACATGGCGCAAAGAAATAAAATAACAAAATAAAATAATTAAAGAACAAGTTTGGGGAAAATATGCGTCACATTCACGCAAAACGGCCATCGCTCATCATAATGCCGCGACCCCATACGAGACAGAGCCTCGATTAAAAGAAAGAAAGATTAAAGAATTAAATTAAATTAAACGATTTAAAGAAACTAGAAAAAGTACTAAAGAAAGTACAAACTACCTAAAGACATAAAAGAAATCAAATCGTTATACATTTACAAAAAAATTAAAAAAAATATATATTAAAAGATCTTTCCCTGCCTTTCGATTAATCAAAAATAATTAATGATAGTCTATATAAATATATAAAATCATAAGTTTATGTACAAATATTAATCGGAAAAAAAAATATATACTTATAACAAATTCAATAAAACGCTTATGTTTCTGCACTGTGTCATAGGCCTTAGTAAACACGCAACTACTATTAAATTGCACCATACCCACATCTCTCAAAACTGTTGTGTTGTTTCTTGTGTTGAACCTGCCTTTTTCTGATTTGTATATTTTGTAATTGTTATGCTAAAACAATGTATGCTAAGTCGAAGTATTATTGTAATGTTACTTTTAAGAGTTTTAAAGATACTTGTTTGTTTTTGTTGTTTATCTACGCTTATTGGCAGATAACTTTGTTTTACACCTATTTATGTTTTCTCTATAAGTGAATTTTTAATTCTTTTGAGAAATAAATATCTTTAACCGTATTTAAATCTTGGTCGCTGTCATCAGTTTCATGACAGCCATCACTGGGGCCGTTAAGTGCGGTGACAGCTCTTTTACACGTTGAAATTATCCTCCATGCAAGTATGCGATGCTTATTTATTTATGTATTAAAAACTTTATTTTTTACTATTTGTAATGCTTGTTTCGTTGCCCCAACCCCAAATAATAAATTGGGATAAGGGCAAGAAAATGATGATCATGTATTTTGTCTTTTTTTTTTTTTTTTTTTTATTTTTTTTTTTATTTTATCTTTCATCATTGTATAATATGTTAAAAAACCACAGAAGCCTTTGATGGCTTATATATGGCTAGTGAGTTCGGAAAAATATATCTAATATGCTACTAGAAACAATGTGTTTTTAAGTTTTACTTACAAAAAATCAAAATAGTCTTACTTTTTATATAATATAATAATAGCACAATTAAAAATGGTTGTAAGTATATCAAACTAAAGTATATACTCATAGTTTGTAATTTGCAGAAAATGTTTTTTTAATAAGCTTTTTGCTTTCTTAGGGTAACAGAGGTATTCACTTTGTATGTCCGCAGGAAGTTCATTTATTATTTTTGGTAGTATGTAGGTGTATGTTCTCATACCATATGTATTGTTACATCTGGGCAAGGTAAAATCTTTATTTGGTTAAAATAGTATTCTATCTATATTTAATGTTATAGCTTCTAGCAGTGTTGCCAGCAGCGAGCAAGCAACTGCTACCGACACCGTTCCACGACCTGATGACTGATGAAGACTCACCAATAGTTCACTATTACCCACTGAACTTTGAGACCGATCTCAATGGGAAGAAAAACGACTGGGAGGCGGTCGTGCTTATACCGTTTATTAATGAGGTAAGGATGAAGATATCTAATCAGAAAAAAATATTAAACTCATTCATTCACTAACAGACACTATATCTAGAAGCATGACTCCGCGCCCTATTTAAAATCTATCGTCGCGCGAATACACGATCGTTCGTACTTTTTGTTCTGTGAACTTGGACGCGTGATCGCGCCGACAGAGGGCGAATTCCTGTTTTCCGAACAAAACGTGATATACAGGGTTACAGGTTAAGTCGACCTAAACCCTTTAAGAGGTGGTAGTTTCCATCATTCCTGACTGATTTGACTATGGAACCCCATACCCCAAACTTAACCGTACTCAAGTTATGGGACTTTGAAGTTTTTTTTTATAAAAATCCAGATTTTTTGTCTTTTGTCCCCTTTTTTTGTGTTTTTTACCTCTAATGTTTTTGTTTTTGTATTTTTTGTGTAGCAGATTAGTTGCTTCATTATTTTAAATACAAAAACTGCAAGTAACTGTACCAACTGAGTCATATTAGACAATTGATTGTTAAAAAAAGAAATAAATTTGTGGAAAGTTTTTTATTCTTTGTAAGATATTTTAAAAAAAGTCTATGACTGTTATGCTGCAGATGTGCTTAAAAATATCTACGGTTCTTCAGCTTCCCGATAAGGTATAATTTGCTACGGTGCTATCAGGATTCTCGGAAAAATCATCGATGAAAGACTCCCAGGTAATAGCAAAAATAACGGTATTTCGTAAAGTTGCTCGCAGCGCCTATTGTCCTGCATTCTGAGGTCCTGCAATGGGTAGCGCGTCGCGTGCGAGCGGGATATTATACAATGTAAACGGGTGCAAGAGAGAAAAGTGATTTCAAACGCCATTTTGTTGTTATTGTGTTTGGTTAGTCTGCTTACGCGATTCGTCCGTGGTAGATGCGATACTTGGTGCTCTTTGTTTTTTACTCGACTTGGCTTGTTTTTCTGGACTGTTTCCTCCTATTCGTGACTGTGCTTGTTAACTGGACCTTGATTTGTGCTTCTGATTTGGAACTGTTGAAGATGGCGACCTTTACGAACGAAGAATATGCAGATATTTTGATTTGTTATGGGTACTGCAACTGTGTATCCTTACAAGCTCGTCAAGAATACATAGCACGTTTTCCTGGCCGCCGAATTCCGGATATTAGCGTCTTCGACGGAGTTTACCGACGAATTAGAGAGACTGGCTCTGTCTCGAGGCGACGAACAGACTTGGGTAGACCACGTATTAATGATGATGATGAAGAGGAAGATAATGAGATTGTTCGACGATATCGACTGGATCCGACTACGTCAACCAACGTTGTTCCCCGAGAACTTGGAATCTCACAATGGAAAGTGTGGTTTACCGTGCATACTGCCGGTCTCTACCCGTACCACTACACGCCGGTGCATGTTATCGAAGAAGGAGATCCTGTGAGGAGGCTGGATTTCTGCAGGTTTATGTTGAATGCAGATTTGGAAGATCCTTCGTTTTTTCGAAGAATCTTGTGGACTGACGAGTCCAAATTTGATCAAGATGGGATAACCAATTACCATAACGCCCATCATTGGGCTCCGAAAGCAGGAAGAAATCCTAATAAGAAAAGAGTAAAGGGGTCACAGAGACGTTTGAGCCTTAACGTATGGATGGGAATAATTTCAAACCATCTGATTGGGCCTTACTTTCTACCTCCAAATTTGAATGGAGAGACCTATGAAAATTTTTTGCGACAAGATTTACCCGATTTACTCGACGACATACCATTAAGCCTTATTCGAGACATGTGGTTTCAGCACGACGGGTGCCCCGCGCACTTTAGGAGTGTCAGAGAGTGGCTGGACACTAATTATCCAAATAAGTGGATCGGGAGAGGTGGACCTACACCGTGGCCAGCTAGAAGTCCAGACTTGACACCCATGGATTTTTATGTGTGGGGGCACATGAAAAGTTTGGTTTACAATGAACCTAACCCAATAACATCTGTTGATATTTTGAGGCAGAAAATTATTGATGCTGCTAACGAAATAAGAAGAGGACTATCAACTGGGGTAGTGAAAATTGGCTTAAGACACAGAATGCGCGTATGTGTGCGAAATAGGGGCGGACATGTGGAACATGTACTGTAAAAGGAATAATAAACTTCAATTGTTACCTATTTGGATTGTTTTATTTTGTTTTCTGACTAAAGTTAAATTTGATGCTTAAGTATCGTTATTTTTTACTACTACCTGGTAGCATATGATCAATGTTTTTGTTAAAAAAATCCAATAATACCCTGTTGTATTATACCTTATCGGAAAGCTGAAGAACCGTAGATATTTTTAAGAATATCTGCAGCATAACTGTCATGGCCTTTTTGTACAATATCTTGCAAAGAAAAAAAAACTTCACAAATTTATTTCTTTTTTTAACAATTAGTCGTCTAATACGACTCATTTGGTACAGTTACTTGCAGTTTTTGTGTTTAAAATAATGGATCAACTAATCTGCTACACAAAAAATACAAAAACAAAAACATTAGAGGTACAAAACACAAAAAAAGGGGACAAAAGACAAAAAATCTGGATTTTTATAAAAAAAAACTTCAAAGTCCCATAACTTGAGAACGGTTAAGTTTGGGGTATGGGGTTCCATAGTCAGATCAGTCAGGAATGATGGAAACTACCACCTCTTAAAGGGTTTAGGTCGACTTAACCTGTAACCCTGTATGCACGTCACTGACCGCGTATTCGCGTCACAATCGCTTTTCAATAGGACGCGGCCTGAAACTTAGCACAAGAGTTCTTTAGGGAATGAAAGTTTGTATGGAAGTTCATCATTTTTGCCGATGGGGAATAACATCGGGTGCACGGCTTGTATTATACTAAACGTCAAAGCTCCTAGCAGACACGATTGAACGCGGGAGCGGGAAAAACGAATTAGACAGAAATCACATTCTAAATATTCACCGTCCTACTCTAACTGCGGTAAATCTAGAAAACTTGAATGTACGTGTAACAGCAACACTATGTTGCCAGATTTCGCGGAACATGATGGAAAGATAAATAAATAAATGAAGAAATAAATTAAACTGCGTTTAATTTTAGGTCAATCTTCTATCAGCTATGGAGCCCTGTTATCAAAGATTGACAGAAGAAGAGAAGAAACGTAACTCACATGGACCAATGCTGGTCTACAATTGGACTCCGCAAAACCAAGGTATATTACGTATATATCTCTTGTTATAAAAAACATGCCAGGCCAATAGGAAGTTCAATACAATGGTTATTTTCAGCCGTTCACTTTTCAATGACTATTTGCGTCGCCTTACACATTGCTGCAATATAATAACAACAACAAGTAATAATAGTCCTTCAAGTCGAATTTCGGCCATGGCGACTAATCTCAGCGGAGACACAAGTGTGTGCGCAGACACACGTGCACTGTCTCTTCCCTCACTCTCATAATCGGATGGGACGGAAATCCGCCCCGAGCGGAGAGAGATCAGGCGCAGGGCCAACCAGCGACACGTGGCACGGGGGTATCACACCGCCAACTTTCAAACTACAGACTAGTCCTAAGAAATTCCTAATGGAAAAAAAAAATACTGATCATCCTGCCCTTATCACAATTTATTTGAAGTTTGTGTCTTCTTCCAAACATCTGTAAAAGCCGTCATATATATTTATGTATGACCACGCATATTTATTAATTTTGCTTAGGTAGTTTTTGAGTTAGCTTCAATAAGACGTATTTTCCCACTTAGTTTATGTGGATGATGTTCTAAGCTATTTTGCAGGTAGTTGTATTCGAATTTGTGTAGGGTTAGGTAGGTACTCCACCTAAAAAGTGAAAATAGAAACGTTAACAAAAAAAAAAAAACAACTGGCTTTCAATAAGGTAACTGAAAAGCGAAAAATAAAAAAACTCTTTTTTACAAAATATTAAACTGCCAAAAAAAAATGAAAATTGAAAAAAAATAAAAAATCCTTTAAGTCTAACCAAATTTATGTTACAAATTTTGAGTCGGCGCCGAACAAACAAAGAGGCAAATTAATTACGTAAATCGTATAAAATGGTATAATAGCTTGATAGATCTTCGTTGAATATTTGTTTGGCGCCTCCACAAAATTTGTAACATAAATTAATTCAGGAGTTTAGTTAAAGGTTTTTTTATTTATCACTTTCAGTTTTTTTTGTCGGTTTAATTTTTTGTAAAAAAGTTTTTCTGCCATTACAATCGACTCAAACATATTTGTTTCAAGTCACAATAAGGCAGGATTATGCGACAAACATAAATTACTCTACTAAAAATAACGAGAACTTAGTTATAGTTGCCTGATAATTTTTTAACCGCAAACCCGCGAAAAGTAAGTAAAAAGTCACAAACTGAAAAGGGATTATTGTTTTTAAAACAAAAGTATTGAATTTGGAATTAACTTTTTTTCATACCCAGACTATTAAGTGCCAGTAACATAGTTTGGCTATTAAAACCTCTTTAGAACTAAATGATTACCAATAATGTAGAAAAAACAAAACCGCATGAAACTTATTTGTCCGCATCACATACTAACTTTTACTCCATAAAACAGGTGTAATGCTAGCCCCGGAATACTTCCCGCCCATACCCGAGTGCTACGCCACAGAGCATCATGTATGGAGACAAGAGTTAGAGGTGCCCGGCAGTATGCTACGTAGAGGCATGCTACCCAACGCCAAGAGAGACATGCTGTTCCCGGGCTTCCCGACCATGAGGCACCTAAAGTATCAAGTAAGTTGACCATCAATAGGTCGCATAGTCGGTGTATTTCACGAATTCAAATCAATCATTGCAATTAAATTATTATGTCAATGTCATAAAAGCAACTGTAGATCTGAGTAAAGTACCCAGGCGTAAATATGGCACGTGTTTAGGAAAAAATCTGCTGTAGAGAGACTCGTCTCTGTTTTATACTAGTGATGTGCCGATCGTTAAAAAATGTTATCCGCGGATATGGATACGGATCATAAGGGTCTAGATCAGCGAATACGGTTACGGCTCTCTAATTTCTTGCTCAGTGCGCGTGACATGAAAGTAAAATACTGTTGCGACGAGCTTCGAGTAAAACGTTTCGAGTGTCTCACTACACTATAAACAAAACCAGTGTTACACAGGATAGCATAGACGACGCCGACGTCTACTAAGAAGTATAGTGTTCTGATCTGGAAATAATTTACAATAGTAACTGACGAGTGCGCAAAGTGCAAAATTTGTGTTGGATACCGTTCCCGTAAGGGTAAAGTGCCTTCTATATGTGTCAATATATATGTAATTTTACAAATACAAACCATTTATTTGCATAACACAGGTTCAGAGGATGTTACAAAAGATTCATAAGGTACACTGTATTATAACTATGTGAGGTGTGCAAATATATTAGAAACATTTTGACAATTATTCTTAATTAGTTGTGTTATTATAAATAAATAATAAATAAAACTAATTTGGTTTGAAGTTAACAGTATTTTTATATATAATTTCGTATACTTAATTAAATGTATTAATCTAAAAGTTCCGTTGAAGACCTGCCAAAAGGTAAGGGATACGGATACAGATCTTTTTTTTTTCCTCGGATATCCGCGGATACGGATATGGATATCCGGCACATCACTGTTATATGTGGTAGTCTCTTTGTAAACCTTACATCATCATCTGCTTAGCCTTTTCCCAACTATGTTGGGGTCGGCTTCCAGTCTAACCGGATGCAACTGAATATCAATATTTTAGATGGAGCGACTGCCTATCTGATCTCCACAACCCAGTAACTGGGTCGATATCCCTTGGTAAGACTGGTTGTCAGACTTTCGGGCTTCTGACGACCCGTAACAACTATCATAGATCTGCAATCTTTCTAAAGCTCATATGTGTCATATTATTACGCCCTTTCAGCCACTTAAGACTGGACTCTAAAATGACTTATTTTTGCCATTTGCCGTCTTTCTTGAATTCCCTCGTTCATTTCACAGACAAGCCTTAAAAAAGGCAAAGTGAAAGTATTCGACCAGCAGTCGCGCAACGACAACATGATCGTGGAGATCATAAGAGAGACCCAGAAGGAAGATCCGCTTGAAAAGGTGGCGCACGAGTTTCTGGGCAAGGTCATATGGGTCGGCTGGCCGCACCTTACTAGAGCCAAGTACGTGCATTATTTATTTATCTTAGATCTAGAAAGGTAACCGATATAGCCCGAAGATTTGCGAAACTTAAGTGGCAGTGGGCAGGGCACATTGCTCGCAGAACAGATGGTCGATGGGACTGAAAAGTTCTGGAGTGACGCGTACCGGAAGACGTTGGAAGGCCTCCCACAAGGTGGGCCTGGTGAAGGCCGCAGGAATCCGCTGGAAGCGGGAAGCACAGGACCGGTTGAAGTGGCGGTGCTTGGGGGAGGCCTATGTCTAGCTAAGGACGTCTTTCGGCTGAAATGCTGATGATGATGACATCTAGAAAGAGTAATTGAAATAACTCACATTAATGTACAATTCTTTAATTTATCATAATCGAGGGTTTACTGCGAAAACCTGCTAAACAATATCTTTAGTTTTTTTTTAATACATAAAAAATTCTTATCTTGTTGAGGTTCATATACTGGTAAAACTAACTAGGCGCTACGTTAAACAGTTTGGAAGATATTTCATGACAAAAACTTTTTGTAAAAAAATTATAGCATTATAATGAACTTTTAAAACGCAATAACTCATAACTGACTTGACACCACTTAGATGGTGTTCTATTTTATTTTCTTTTGAAAATAGAAAAACTTTGTAAAGGTCGGTTTAGTGTGACTATTGCTTCCTTGCAATACAAAAATTAACTAGCTACATAAAGCATATAAAAACAACGACCGCAAAATAACAGTCCATTTTTCAAAAAATAAAGTTAAATAGAAACCATTCTAAAAAAAAATCTCCGTTCAGTCGACTTCAGTCAGTCGACGTACCTTGGTTTGGTCAAAACTAAAAATGCTATTAAATCTGGCTGTCCCACCAAACTGAAAATTCGTAAAAGACAGCCTCATCTATCTATCTATTTATCAATCTAACGCTTATAGAGTGAACAGGTTTCTTCTGGGTAAGCTCACTCCATCGTAGACTTTGTCTCTGTCACCTCTGACCTAGACTGTAGTCAAGAGATAAAGCAAAATTATTATTCAGATATAAGTTTACCTTTACGTCGATTTCTGATCTCATTGCAATTAACTAGCTTTTACTTTACAATTGCAACGCTTTATCTTCATAATTCATTAAAGATGCTTTCGCTGGCCGGAAATATTTTGTAGTATGTAGTCACGTAATACTAGGTCCTAAATATACCCGATTATGATACTCGAACTCGGGTATATTTAGTAGTTAGAAATGTTGAAAGCCTCATGCTAACTATACCCGACCGGAACCCTATGGGGAGTTTCCATAAGGTACAGACGCCAGCAGATCAAGCTACCCGAAACTGTAAAATTTTCCCAATCAACCTTGAACCTAATGCTTTAACGATAAAGTTGAAAATCTATTAAATAAATCTGACATATGACATACTGACATACGACATCTGACGTATGACACCGGAAACAATGTTTCACCAACATGTGTATGCGTTGCTGGCATGAAATGTTACAGTTTTGCTTGCAGCATGCTAATGTTCCGTATTCATGGTAAAAACAACATCCCGTAATATGAAATGTTGCCAGAAACATTGTTGCGCGATTGTTACTCAACATTGTTTCCGGTGTATACGGGACTTTACTATTTCAATTAAATTCAAAATATTTTATTATGACATAAACCTACATGGGAAATAACGAAACGTCAGAAGATAGGTGCCCGGTTACAATTGGTTCCAATTGGTCATTTCCTATGGAGAAGAGTCAGCAAAGAAACTCCACGGTTACTCTTAGAAATAATTGGCTTTTACAATGTTTTCAAATTACTATGTTAATATGTATGGGAGGACTATGTAGGTCTATCAAAAAGTACTAGATACAATCACGAACCGGGATTGTTGAGCCACTAGCTTATCATCTTAACACATTATCTGCGCAAAATTTATGCAAACGCTTTTTTATGCTACATTAATCCTGTGTGGCGAACGCTCGGGTGCGTGCAAAAAATATCTTGGGTGTAGACACCCTTACCGACCGTTATTTTACGATGTTTTCGAAACAATAGACATGCACAACGAACGCACAGGTGCGTCGCGCCACACTCGTAGAAAGTTATGTAAATTGTATGGACGCGCATACGCGCCGTCAAGCACATGGTGAACGTCCGAAAACGCGCATGCGCGTCGGCCGCGTCTAATGAATTAACTTGGTTGTACCTGTTACACGAATGCCGCCCGTGAAATTTGACATGTGACATTTCAATAACGAAAAGCAGGCGGCATTCGTGTAACACAACCAAGTTAAGATGATAAGCTAGTGGCTGAACAATCCCGGTTCGTGACTGTACTTAACAAAAAAGAAAATGGTCAATAAATAAACATTAACGTGCGATTAACTGTATTGTATCAACATTTTGCACAGAGTAATATCGGTGTCTGACGAGAAGATGCGCCTACACTACGTGGACAAACAGAACAACAACGTGAACGGAGAGCCGAGCTACACGACCGAGCCTAACTTCGGCAACCTGCACAAACAATGGATCAGCGAGAGATCCACCATTATTGAGCAGTGAGTCACTTAAAAATCAGCATTCATTTATTCTCCTGTCCTTATACCAATTTATTTGGGGTCGGCGCAACATTGTTTTCTTCCATACTTCTCTATTAGTCATATCATCTTGCACACAGTCCATCCATCGTTTCTTTGGTCTTGCCCTACTAGTACAGCCATCCACATTCATAATCAAAACTTTCCTGCCGACATTTTCCTCATTCCCCCGCATCACATACCCATTCCATGACAACAGATTTCAACTTTTCAGTCACCGGTGTCACTTTCAGACTCCCTCTTATGTACTCATTTCTTATTCTATCCATTTGCGTAACACCACACATCTTAGCATTCTCATCTCATAGGCAATTGCCTTTCATTAATTTTTGTGGCCCAACATTCTGATCCATACAGGACAGCAGGTTAACCACTCACTTTAAAATCATTGGTGTAAAAAGACGCTTAAACGAAGCCCAGAGTTACATGTCCTCCCCGTCTTTGAGATTTTTTGTTTTTTTTGCATTGGACCATACCTTATGGTTACTGAGATATTGAAGGTCCAAAGTGCCAACTTTTCCAAGTTTTTTTTTTTTTGTTTTAAATGTTATAACTTAGCGCTGACAACTCCTGTACCATTGCTTGCACCCGTAAGCACAATTTTCAGCGTGAGTTACATTGCGCGCTGTCATGCGCAGCGACACCAAAAATAAAAATTGATTCCCAGTAATCATTTTTGCTCAATGTTGCTAAGTTTGATGAATAAAATGCGTACATAACGGCTATGTGATGCGTCTTGTTACATTTTGCATATACACGCTGTTTTTATATTGGCTAGATAGCTGCCACGATAGTGTTTTACTTATCAATATGAACAACTTTTTTTTTACAACATTTACTATGAGACCAAACCTGAAATCGCGAAAAAAAAAATCGACTGTTCCTTGCATTTTGACACAATAAAGTATAATACTTTATTAAACTTACACTATAGTAAGGATATCTTGATGATTTTTCAAGTCTTAAAACTCGTGCGAAGCAGGTCTACTCCCTAAGCATGAAATGCGTAGTTCTGGCCGAAGTTACGGGCGATTCCTATTCCGTATCACCTACGATCATAAAATTAGTTTGGGGCCCGACCTAAGTATGAGTGACAACTCGATTTCACTTACAGTTGTTCCAACTCCCGACGTGTTTTTGCCCGTCCGAAAAAGATAATTAATCGGGTGTAGGGTTCACTTCGAAGTTTCGAACTACTTTCGGACGGGCCCGACATATTACAATGTGTCCTTTTTCTGTTTTAGCAATATGAACCGTCTTGGAATTGAATTGGGCGATGTCAGAATCATAATTCATGCAGTCAATTTAAAAGGTGAGTTATTAAATAGAAAACGAAAAGTTCTGCAAATTTCTGAGATAGCTGTACAGTCATGAGCATAAATACCTTACCTACGCAAAATTCAAAAGCGATTTCCTGGAGAAATAGCGGTTGAAAAAAAAACCTTTTTCATAGAAGTATGGTTTCGAAAATACAATGTTCGTAACATCGTACATTTTTTATCAAAACTAGGAGTAAATCGTTGTTGAATATTGCGTAACGCCATTCTCACATTACGATATTTACAGACGACTAGTATCCTACGTGAGTCTCGAAGATGAGTCGCCGAGGAGTATTGCACAAACATTTGTATGGTATTCGCACCACTTCGCTACCGGTCCGCTACTAGTCTCGCGATACCCGCCGTGTCGTCGCCCGCACGTCGCGTCTCCTACGAGTCTCAGCAAAATGGTAGCGGAACACCAGTTCAATATTTGAAGAAATAGAAAAATATCCATAACATAATATCTGTAGGTGAAAGCTAAAGGACCTTAAGTCCATTTTTATTTTTACAGCCTTAAGGAACAATATTTGTCAAAAAAATATCACAATATAAACCTTCATAATCATAATTTTTTCAATATATAATTTCGGGTACCTATAGACATCTTTAATGAGCTCTACTGAATAATTTATAAAATGTGACTTAAGGTCCTTTTAGCTTTCACCTACAGATATTATGTCTGTATAACTTTAAATAGCCTGAATATATGGGAAAAGATACGACTGAGAAGGTTTGGGGAGATATTGGAAAAAAAATTCAATTAGTTGTCAAAAAAAAAGAGTCCGTTTTGTGTCTATTTCGTCTTCTATTTCCGATTAAACACACACACAACACACTCACTGCAATTGCTTCTTCGTCACTGGAATCACTCAACATAATTAGAAACGTCCTAGTGGTGTGTGCTACAAATGCAAATTATGAAATTTGCTTTGGGTATGGTAATGTACGAACCTCGAGTAGCGAACAGGTATTTTATTAGTATGCGATTGAAGTATCGAGTACCGTAACGTTTGAAGGGCCTAACGTGTTTTTGCTCATGATTGTAATTTTGCGTGCCACAATAAAATCTACATAACATCCTTCGAATTGTAGGTTTCAAATACATGATCCAAGACAACGTGCGAATGGTTCAAGAGCCGGAATGGTGTAGCATCCCGTGTGGGTATGCTTCTCAGGCCGTAGTACGAGATGTTAGGGCTCACATCATACAAGAGGGAGGCAAGTTTAGTACGCCACAGGAGGCCTACCCGCCCGGAGACAGCGTGTTCCTACTCACACAGGGACAGCACTATGGCTCTCGTGCTACTGTGAGTAGTATAAAGTATAATTTCTATTTTTCAGCCGCCAGTGTACGCGAGGAACCAACTGGCTACCGAGGCATGCGCGCGGATCCGACCGGGTTCTAAGCTATGTAAATTCTAGGCAAATATGTCATTTAACTATTTCATAAACGCTTCAGTTTCCTTTAACACATTGTAAAATGCGATCCTATTTAAATCGTACTTTTTTTTTTAAATTAAGACCATGGGTCTTAATCGTAGATGTTACGGGAAGTCCGGCCTATCTAAAGGTTATCGTGTTACGTGTCGTGATTAATTATGGAGGTCAGTTAGGTAGTCGCTCCATGTAAAATGCTGGTATTCAGGCAGGCCCGTTGGCGTGGTTGGTTAAGATACCACCTATCATGCCGCAGGTCGTGGGTTCGATTCCCATCCAGGACAAACATTCGTGTGCATGAACATGTCTGTTTATTCTGAGTCTGGGTGTAAATATCTATATAAGTATGTATTTACAAAAACAAAAAGTAGTATATGTAGTATATCAGTTATCTGGTTTCCATAGTACAAGCCCTGCTTAGTTTGGGATCTGATGACCGTGTGTGAATAATGTCCCAGGTTATTATTATTATTTCCTTTATTTCGATTCTTTACATATAAATTATATCTTTAAATATTAAAATACAAAAATAAAAACATTTAAAAATATAAAAAATAGAAATCCACCGGCATGGGGAACAGGGTCCAAGCTACCGGTGGTTAGGGCCCCAGAGACGGGAACCTCCTCACAATACGCGCCGTATCAAGGAGGACTGCCTTCTGAATCAGGCCCTTCACCCAGCCACCCAACGAGAGCCTCTTGAGATGTTGGTCGAGGCTCTTAGCGATAAGGCCATTGACCGTAACGACTATCGGCACAATGATTGCCGAGTTCACATTCCACATAGCGACAACCTCGTGGGCTAAGTCGAGATACTTTAATTGTTTCTCCTTTTCAGCCTTCACGAGGTTCTCGTCATGCGGGATAGTGACATCGATTATCATTGTGCGGCGCACTGATCGATCTATTACCACTATATCAGGCTTATTGGCTACAATAGTCCTGTCAGTGATAATAGATCGATCCCAGTATAACGTGACATGGTCATTCTCGAGAACTGGGTCGGGCACATACCTGTAATACGGTACCTCAGAGTCCACAAGGCCGTATTTCAAAGCAAGTTGGTGATGGATAATCCTGGCCACTTGGTTATGCCTGTGCAGATACTCGCCGTTATCTAAACGAGAACACCTAGAAGTATTATGTCTGATAGACTCACCGGGACAATGGCATGCCCGACATATGTCGATCGTCCCGTCTTTCATTATATACTTCCGGTAGTTATTCGTTAGCATAACTTCATCCATAATGGCACAGACTGAACCTTCGGTTCCCCAAAGAGGTCACCGAAGCGTAGCCAGGCTACGGACGCTAAGAAATCTACGTCGGGCCCATGAAGGGCCCGGAAAAAGCGTCCGTGAAGCTCCTTGCTTTGCCATACTTCCAAGCTACCGGTGGTTAGGGCCCCAGAGACAGGAACCTCCTCCTCCTCCTTTATTATTATTATTATTTTTGACATCTCGGGACCCTGGGGTCCCGGACCTTTGGATGGCGTACGAGGGGCCGAAGCCAACTCGCAGAGGCCCTTTAGACAATTTTAAATGATGAGGAGGCAACAACCGACGATTATCCCTATATGAACCATGCAAGTGCATCCAAGGACAACCCCCGGTTGGTGCAGGACTATTGCAGAACGTGGAAACAAAACATATTGGGCTATGGGTTTGGGGGGCTAATGTGGATTGGGTAACTTGAACTATGGAAGAACTATGTCCCCTGCCTGACCAATGTTATGTAATACATGGATAAAATGGCAGGGGGTGACTTGCACACTCAATAATGGGCCCCCGAAAACGGCCGCTAGCACATAGTGACGTAGCGACAAGGGGGCAACACTTCCTGAGGTGCTTGAGGAGTGGAGAGGTATTCCACGGCTATCAGAACAATCCCGGAAGTACGGTCAAGATCCCTACCAGGACCTTACTGGAATACTTCCTTCCTCCGAGCACGTTTGCTCTTGCAAATTTCCACTCATACCGGCCAATAAAGGCAAGAAAAAGGTGAGAGCTCTGTTCCTCGTCAGTGTTCACTCCAGCCGGCCAATAAAGGCAAGCCAGAGATGAGGACAAGATTTCTCCCAGGAGATACGGGTCCGTGGGGTCGCTACTGCCCAACAGCTCGCCATATTAATTGGCCATCATCTTGTTTTAAACTTAGCAACTATTGTGTCTGATTAGCTGTAAGTTTTCCAAAAATAATAAAATAAAATAAATATGCTGCCCTGCGGGTTTCTGTATCTCTCTTTGTCTGGCTTCTCATCTAAGACCCGTTCCGGCAAAGTAAACTCTACCGGCACAAACCTAAAGTTCGGAGCGCGCAAGCCCCACCACGACGTCAACGTAGAGATACAGCGGTGGGGTTATTATTATTATTATTCAACTGCATCCGGTTAGACTGGAAGCCGACCCCGACAGAGTTGGGAAAAGGTTAGGCAAATGATGAATAATCGTGTTCCCCTTAGGTGGTGGACTCGGAGTCAATCCGCAGCGGCCGCATCAAGCTGCAGGTGCGCGAGCGTGGCGAGCCGCTGCCCACTGCGCACGCGCACGCCGCTCCCTACCGCGCCGCCAACCACGCCGCCGCTGCCTGCGGTACGTGTCTACAGTCCGCATACAGATATTTTCCCTCTGAAAACTGCAACCCAACAGCAATCTTATCGTAACGAGAATAAAGGTCACTGTGAATTTGACAGACTTGTCAGTGACAGCAACACGACATTATTTTATCATTTTAGCAGTGTAAACAATTGTTGGTTTGCTATTAAAGAATTGCTATACAAGATATAATAATATGTAATTTTTATTCGCAGGAGTATCAGCACAGATGCTGTCTCGCATCACAGGCACGGTGCTGGTCGTGGCGGGGCAGCGACATGACATGCCCACAGAAGGTGTCAACAAAGTCAACATAGGACTCAACCTCAAGTTTAATAAGAAGGTAACTACTTCTAAATAACTACTTACGTAAGCTTATTGCATGTGAATCTTATCCTATTTGGATTGGTGTTAATGGGGAAGAAAACTGCCATATTAGTTCCGTGTTCCGGCGCTAAGTATTTGTTACTTTCATTCAGCTGCCAATGGAGTTCCTTGCTGAAAACTGCCGCGAGATGGCGCTGTTTTTTTTCTTGTCGCCGATGGGTCGCTTTGTCTTCAAGATGACTTTGACAAATGACAAACACCCAGCGCTCTCTCGCGGCGAAGCTTCCGGTAAACAATCCCATTTGGAACTAATGGTGCCTAACTTTTTTTTAGACGGATCTATTTTAGTAGACCCAAAGAAATAATTTACTTAGTGTTAAGCCCCATTTACACGATGAAAGTTTCTTGTTTGTGGCTTACTATAAAATGAAAGCAACAAATGACTTGCATCGTGTAAACTCTGTCTAGACGGTGCAACATTGTTGCTTCAACTTTAGAGTATGCCACAGACAATTTTTCTAAAATGACGTTCACTAGGTGGCAGCACTGAGACGTCAGGTCCGGGCACCTGTCAAAAGTGTCAAAGCGCCTAAATTTTCTTCAGTCTACGTACTTTTGTGAATGAATGATGAACGAATAAATGAAACGAATGATCAAGGGCATCATATATTTTGTATTCATTGTCGAAAGGAAGACCTTTTGTCAAAGTGGCGGCAACTGGTGGCGTGAATTTTCATGAAAATACTCATTAAGAGCGTTTATCCCGCGCGAGCTGCCAACGTCGCATTTATAAATGGTTTTCTTGATTAATTTAATGCATTTCAATCTTTTTTTTTTTTTCTTAAAGACTAGATCGGTGGTATTTATTCTATTTATTTTATTTTAATTTATTTTGGTATTTACTCATAAAAATTGACAATAAATGTAATTTTTTATGAGTAAATACCAAAATCTAGATAGTCTATTAAAAAAAAAATTGTAAATATATGTATTAAAATAATCACGAAAAAAAAACCGCACCGTGTAAATCAGGGTTTCGTTTAATAGTGGGTTAATGAGGCGCGTGGACTTTCCTAGTTGTTTGTAAGTTCATGATGCATAATCTAATATCACTGGTTGATCTTCAATGTCTTCCTTTGGAGCGATTGATGCAAGAGCACATAACTTCAGTGAAAAAACATTTATTATGTAATGATTGTTCATGAAATGGAGCTGACACTTGATTCATATGTCTCTCATTGTATTATCACAATTTATTTTGGAAAATAAGTAGTGATGTTTTAGTACATTAATGATACAGGGCCAAATTAAATTAGCTAGCAAAACTCCGCAGACGTGATGGGTATCGATGTCTATACAGGGTGAGTTTTTCAAGTGGGCGTGGATGGCCAATTTCGAAACTATGAGGAATAGCGAAAAGTACTCAAAGGAGTCTCGGGCTTGATTTTGATGAAAACTAAAACAGCATCATTGGATTTTTGAAAAATCAATATATATCTATATGATAAAAGAAAAAATTAAACAGATTTCTCAATTCATAATTCAAGTAACAACTCTGCCAGGCAGCGGTCGTTGACCCCAAAAAAATCATGTACTCTTTTTTTTTTGTCGTGTTTGCATATCGATACCCATCACGTCTCCGGAGTTTCGCTAGCCAATATAATTTGACCCTGTATAGCAATATACAGGCTCTGTTCTGGTTCTTTACTGCATTCCAGATTTAGTTTCCAAACATGTAGGTATACAAATGTGTTTATGGAAAATTTGCTTTAATATCTACACAAAGTTCAGATTCCACTTCAATTTCAAAATTTGTTATGACTTTTCAATAGATTTTAGTGATTTGACTTAATTCACATTATCATAAAGTTAGATATTTAACAAGTTTTTAAAAGACTGGTTATTTATATAGTACGCCCAAACACGCCTAAACATAATAACATACCCTTTTCCTTTTGTAGAATCTAGAGGTATCAGGCTTCACTCGTCGTTGTAAGGTGACGAACTCCTGGCTATATTCTGAGCGATGCATCGAGCTTGTCAAGTCTTACGAGCTGCAGTATCCCGAGCTATTCGACAGCTTGTCGAGTTTCAATAAAGACGTGTACTTCGAGAGCGATCTCTTTCCGAATGATATTGGGTAAGTCTACTTTTTGTAATCTATGCTGTTTTAATTTTCAACGGAGTCCACTTACACGTAGGTCATGTATTGTACCTATGGACATTTCAGACTATCTCCAAAATGGCCTCACACTGCACACAACACCGATAACGTCACGCCACTCACTGGTGTTGCTAGAAAACAAAAATGCCACCACAGTGTTGCAATATTATATTTTTAGTACTGCCAGTTTTTGTTATTATAATCAATGTCCAAAGGTAAAAGCGTCTCTAGGTACAATACATGACTAAATGTAATTCGAAACCTTACTGGAGACCGCTTTAGATCTTCCAAACTTAACATTACATTTTATGAAGTTTTCACCATTATTTAGAGAGCATTTATTCTAGAGGTTTCATGTAGGTTTGTGTTGTTGTGAAATTAAATTCATGGACATCCTTTTCAAGGGGTCAAAACATGAAATCGCGAAAAAAAAAACAGTTTATGTTCGCATAACTCGTCAAATGTAGTGAAGAGCTGATTATTTTACGCGATTTCTGGTTTGGTCCCATAGTAAAAGTTGTTCATAATGTTGAGTACAATGACCCCCTTAAAAGGATGTCCATGCATTCAATTTCACCGTTTATATTACATTAATATTTAACTTAGATGTATAAAGACAATGTGGATATTGAGAGGGAGCGCAGGGCTTTGGCGGTCCGCGGTAATATGTTGGTTCGTAGATTCGCCCGCTGCACGGACCAGGTAAAAATAACGCTTTTCAAAGCGTATTTTCAGGGTCTGTACACGGGTGGTCTCAACTACACCAAAAGGTCGCTAGATGTCCTGCGCGTCCAGTATAACAATGTTTTTAGAATGCTCTTGAGACTACCTCGGTCCAGTGCGTCAGAGATGTTTACGCAGAACCGTACTGACGGCTTCCACGCAATTGTGCGGAAGAAAATAGCGTCTGTGGCAGCTAGAACCCGGGCCAGTGGCATTCTAGAAACAGTGACTGAGAATGTGTTTTCCCCTTTTATGAGGCATTTTGTCGAGAAGATGACCGGTTGAGAAACTGGTTTACGTCTTCTTTACAAAGTGACTCATACCCAAATTGTTATTTTGATTTCTGTATATACTAACACTAGGTATAAGGTGCTTTACTAACACTACGGATCTCTGTTATCTGATTATTTTGAAATAAATTATTATTATTATTATTTAGTTCAGAAATCTGCCTCATGTCGGTCTGTTTCGACATGTTACTTTGTAACAGTGTCTGTGCAACAGTATGCTGATGATGATAGCGGACAGGCTCGACTGTCCATATATTAGGCGCTGCAGTGACTTGCACGTCACATACAGTCGTCGCTCACTATTTTTATAGTGCGGTAGTTTTTGTTATGTATTGTATTGTTATGTTAATGTATTGCGTGTGGTGTGTGTAATGTATGTTTATTTAAATAACGTATAAATATATGAGTCTTGTAACTTAATAAGTAAATAAATTAATAATAATAATGAAAAATAATATTGCACCCGTTCGAAGCAGGCGCGG
Organism: Dicycla oo; assembly: GCA_948252095.1. Taxonomy (NCBI): domain Eukaryota; kingdom Metazoa; phylum Arthropoda; class Insecta; order Lepidoptera; family Noctuidae; genus Dicycla; species Dicycla oo. The sequence continues at coordinate 27,750,607 of OX411714.1, forward strand.
GTTGCTAGTTTTTATTTAAATTGATTAGGCCCGTACCCGTATTACGTATTTTGCAGAAGCCTAGCGATAGCAAAATTTTGTGCAATAATTGCTTTTCAATCGCAAATCGGTATTATGTATTAGTGATACGTCATACTGATTTGCGATTGACAAGCGATTGAAAAGCTATTATTGCGCAAATTTTGCTATCGCTAGGCTTCTGATACGATACGTAAGATACGTAATAAGTCTGCCGTAATGCCTGTATCTTGTACAAAACTATGCAAATAGCTTGCATGCCAATGTACCATAATAGCTTCTAATTGGTCAGTGTCACAATGGCATGCAAGCTACTTGCATAGTTTTGTACAAGCTACAGGCATGTGTGTTACGGGCCTAAAGAGTAGGTCCATACTAAAAGTAGTCCATGAAAGTCTCCTAAAAATAGTTCATGAGACCACCAATATCGACGATATTAACAATACCCCAAATTCTCCTACAGCAAAAACAAGCCGCAAGAGATAGCCCAATGGATAAAGAATCAGCCTCACTGCCGCGCCGCACGACGGGAATGTGGCTCCGAAGCTTTAGAACCTGAGGAGATGAAGGTTCTCGCCCAAGACCTAGATAGGCAGCTGGCAGAGCTACAGGGCAAGGAGAAGAAGGTCACGCTACAGGTCAAGTGGAACTTACTGTATAAGGTAAGGGAATACTCAATCCTAATCCTAACTAATATTATAGTTAGTTTGTCGAAAGTGAGTTTGTGTGTTTGTTTATTTATTTGTTTGTTACGCTTTCACGCTAAAACGGCTTAACTGATTTGAACGAAATTTGGCACATAGGTAGATCATGACCTGGATTAGGACATATGATACTTTTATCCCGGTAGTAGTTTGCCGTGGGATAATTTCCGACATCCACGCGGGCAAAGCCGCGGGCAAAATCTAGTACTTACTCAATATATTTATTGCATTTCCATTTAGGTGCTAGGTTTTACAAAGACATGATCGTTGTGGACCCAGTCGGACACAGCGAAGTAAGAGAGAGGAAGAGGGCTTTAATTTGAATAAGTAGTTGGTATATTATATAATATTTAAGTAATTATTTTATAAAACATGTAATTTGAAATTTGATTTTTTTTTTTCTTTTTTTTTTAAATTGTGATGGGTTTGCTTTTGACTCAAGTCTAGGTCAGAGGTGACAGAGACAAAGTTGACGATGGAGTGAGCTTACCCAGAAGAAGCCTGTTCACTCACTTTGAAGAGATTAGGATTGTATGCGATCGGAAACACAGACGCAGGTAGTGAGTTCCACTCCTTTGCTGTGCGCATTATATAAGACATTTGGAAGCGCTTAGTGCGAATTGGTGGAATAGCAACCAGGTAGGGGTGGTAACTGGCAGTGCGTCTAGATGTCCGATGGTAGAAGGGGGCCGGTGGAATGAGGTCGTGGAGTTCTCGGGCACACTCCGAAGTACAATCTGTAGAAGACCGACAAGCAGGCATCCTTTCGGCGATAAGCCAAGCTATGAAGCTTGGCATCCACCAGTTTTACGTCGCTAATGAGCCTCTTAGCTCTGCGAGTCAAGCGCGCCTAGTTGGTACTTAGCTGATCCATCCCAAAGGTGGCTGCAATACTCCATGCAGGATCGGACTTGCGCTTTGTAAAGGGTTAAAAGCTGTCCAGGCGTAAAGTATCGCTTCACCCTACTTTCAGTTCAGTACTTTCAGTTTCTTGGCTGCAGTTTGAGCCTTGTACTCGATGTTGGCGCTGAAATTGAGACCAGATGTCAACTCCATGCCTAGGAGCTCAAGTCGATCAGTTACAGGAACAGATGTACCCCGAAACGACTCTTTTTAGCGGTAAAAAGACACGCCTACGTTTTGGTGGCGTTAAAAGACATTCATTGATGTTAAATAGCATTTAGATAATAGAAATTGATAGTTTATTTATCAGTTATTAGTATTAAATTTTTGTTCATATTCAATTATTTCCTGTGAATTTACATACTTAGCAGTTTTATCCCATATGTCAATGCTATTTCCATAAAACGGCGTATTCATTGGGAAACGAAGTTGCGCACAATATATTATGTTTTTGCATTGCGGGAAACATTTTGGAATGTTAAAATGTTGCAGGCATTCGCATGTGCGAATGTTCCTTATTCATACTAAACAAATGACGCGTAACGTTGTTTCCCGCCACACCGACTGTTGTGACAATGACTGTTGCTCAGCGTTGTTTCCAAAGAATACGGGGTACTCATTTACACGAATAAATGTAATTGCCTGTTGAGCGCTGTATGTTGAACCAATAATACAATTCGACGGTCCCTATTAACAATGTCGAATATACATTTTTACCAATATTCACTTTTTTACATAAATCGAACTACAATTTAAAAAAATTCTTCACTTTCAAAACAAATTTTGAACTGAGGGCAGTTCAAAGTTTGCCCTAACAATAAAAAAGAATTTTTATGATATTAACAATGTCAGTTCTGTAAAAAGACCACTGTTCAGTAGGGACTAAACAGTAGTCTCCCTGCAGAACCGACATTGTTAATAGGGTCCGTCGAATTACGTACATTCATACAAGTTATCATTGCAACATTATGATAAAAATACTTAATTTGTAACTCAGGGGATCGGTGTTGAGGGCTGAAAAGCTGAAATACAGGTTATGCCTAGTTCGGCATCAAATGCTAATACTTTTGTGTACTTTAAGTTTAGATTAAGCACTCTACTTGTGAAAAAATGTACAAATTTATGTGAATAAACATTATTATATTATTATTATTATTATTATGCAAGAAACTTGCAACATGTAAATGTAGCTGTACCTCAGCTTTAATCTACAAACTTACTATTGGATAAGTTCCGTTTCAATTGCATTAGCCATTGAATATTGATTCAGCATATTTTGTAAAACGGACAAATCTTTCATATTTTTCTAGAGTGTATTTGTAAGTGTATGATGTATTATTTAATATACCATATCATATTATAACTTCAGTAAAAAGCAGTCAATCTGTAATGATTGTTTATGAAATGAAGCTGACACCCGAATTATGCAAGTTCAAATTAAATTAGTTAGCGAAACTCCGCAAACATTATCGGTATCGATATCAAATCACGAAAAATACAAAAAAAAAAACTGATTTTCTGAAGTCTTTGATGTGATTTTGATGTCTGCAGTGTTTTGCTAGCTAATTTAATTTGACCCTGTATAAGCTCAGAGTACTGAAAATAAGTTCTGACAGTACATAATAATAACAATATGAGTAATAAGGATGATACTGGACTATACAGGGTGTAAGGGACAGCCCTCTGCAGACTGATAGGGTGGATTCAGTATATCATACTAAGATGACCGGTACATGAAATTATTTCAGGAACGTTATGAGAATCCAATAAACCTGATTTGTTTGTGTTTTTGTGCACAAATCGGAGCGTCTGTTACTGGTTGGGAGGGGTAGGTAATAGGTATGCGGTGAGTTCGTTGAACTCTGTAGCTAGGCAGAAAGTGAACTGCTGGTTTCACGCGTCGTTCGTTAGAGTATTTCAACATCCATTGCTGATTTTTTATTTTATTTACATAAATCGAGTGCTGCGTACAGATAATGTAATTTTACATTAAAATAAAGGAATAGTAACTGAAAAACGATAAAATAAATGAACATTTTCCGGTGGAATAAGGAGCTGAATGCAGCCTGTTAGTTTGCGGAGGGCTGTCCGTTGTACTCTGTATGTAACTTAAAACTGTCGGAATATGCATATTTAATTATAGAAAAATGCAACAAAATTGCCAAAATATGCAACATCATAAATAATATAATGTTTTCTTTAATTAGAGTGATGCGACAATACGACCTAAAATGTTTTTTTTTTTCTTAATTACAAACTTAATTATATTAGGTTGGGGAAAAAGTCTTTTCGCATTATAGTATGTATGAACTTGTAATAAAATCTCTTTGGCTATATTATTTTTGGGGTGGTTTTGGGATCTACCTCCTAGTGGTCCACCCCGGGCAACGGCACCACAGGCTTGCCTGTGGTACGGCTGAACGATCCCACTTAGCGGTGGTAGGCTCCGCAAGGGGCCGCCTGGCTCGCGACCACCATCCCACCGGAGTCTGGCGCCAAGCAGCTTGCTGTGTTCCGTCGGTGTGTGGGAGTGCCAGTGCCTTTGGGGGAGAAGGAGATTGTCAGTTGCGCTGTTTGGCACCGGTTGTGGTCTCTGAGTCAGCTAGCCGGGTAACTCATTTTGGAGGGTAGCGGGATCCGAAGCACGGTGCCAGCCGTTGGCCGACCGCAGTCAGTAGGGGGCCCAAGTAGCACGCCAGCCACGTGCCAAAGGCTGCCCCGCCAACTAGCGAAAAATCCCGGTATGCTCCACCGTGCCAGCCGGCGACTGGATGGGAGGACCCGGTGGCCATATCCGGGGGGGTTCGGGCGTCCCCGCAGTCTCCAGATGAGTTCCCCGTAGGTTTGGTTGGCTCTAGTGTTCCACTTGGATCACTGAGCGGCGCCTCGACAAGTCGACTTTTTCCCCCAACAACTCCACTCAATATGACACACAAAGCGAAGAAAAATAGGGTAAAACAACGGCTGCACTTCCTCCCACTAAAAGTGCACCTCACTAATATCAGGGGGTTGCACTCCAATCTCGATTCGGTCCATCACCACCTTGAGACCGAGAAGCCGCACCTGTTTTTCCTAACGGAGACGAAGATAACAACCCCGTCGGACGTGGCGTACCTCAACTACCCGGGGTACTCTCTTGAACACAAGTTCAAGAAGCAAGCTGGGGTCTGTGTGTACGTCCGCGATGACATTTGTTGTCGTCGTCTCCGTTGCTTTGAGAAATCGGGTTTCTCTGCCATATGGCTACTTGTGGATACTGGCGTGGAGAAATCTCTCTACATCGGCATCTACCGATCGCATAGCGGTGACCAGGAGACAACAGCGCTCTTTAATTTCCTCGTGGAGTCGACTGACGTAGCCCAGCAACGGTACCCAACGGCGAAGCTCATTTTTCTGGGGGACTTCAACGCCCATCATAAAGAATGGTTGTTCCCATACCAGAAAACTGACCATGCTGGGTTGGAGGCGCGCAATTTTGCTTTAACGCTAGATCTAAACCAGATGGTGAATGTGGCAACGCGGGTACCGGATGTTGACGGCCATACACCCAATTGCTTGGACCTTCTGCTGGCATCTGATCCGGACAGTCATTCAGTATCGGTCTCAGCCCCGCTGGGAACGTCTGACCACTGTCTGGTGAAATCCATATCAACCTGCTCTCCTCCAGATGAGAGCCCTAGAGGCACGAGGCGAGTATGGCGATACGGGTCAGCAGACTGGGATGAGATGCGGCACTTTTTTGCGTCTTATCCATGGCGGCAAGTGTGCTTTTCCTCGGGTGACCCCTCGCGCTGTGCTGACGCGGTTGCGGACGTGATTCGGCAGGGGATGGAATATTTTATTCCATTCTCCGACATCCCGCTCGGTCACAAATCCCGGCCTTGGTATAATGCAGAATGTGCCCACGCTGAGGCCCGAAAAGAGACTGCCTACCAAGCCTGGGTCAAGGCCCGCGACCGCAAAGTTAGAGCGCGCAGGGTTCGCGCGAAGAAGAGAGCCTTTAATTCTGCCGCCAAGTTCTGCAAGCGGGTTTTGCGTAGGGCACGTTTTGACCATGTCGGACATATCGGGGCCAGGCTGGCTTCGCACCCTCCGGGTAGTAAACAGTTCTGGTCCCTGTCTAAAGCGGTTGAAACGAATTTCTGTCGTCCACTTTACCTCCTATGATGAAACCTGATGGGTCGCTGGCTCACTCTGCAACTGAGAAGGCAAATTTATTTGCATCTCTCTTCGCAAGCAATTCACGTCTGGACGCTGGCTCAAAGCAACCACCTACTGTACCTCATTGTGACTCCTCGATGCCGGAGATCGCAGTACACATTAAAGAGGTCCGAAGAGTATTGTGCAGTCCAGACGTGAACAAGGCCAGCGGGCCTGACGGCATTCCAGCGAGAGTGTTGAGGCAGTGTGCGCCTGAACTGTCTCCTGTATTGACACGTTTGTTCCGCCTCTCTCTTGAAAAAAGAACGGTGCCGAAATCCTGGAAGCTTGCAAATGTACAACCAGTGCCCAAAAAAGGCGACCGTGCAGACCCTGCCCATTACCGTCCGATCGCCATTACCTCAATTCTGTGCAAAGTTTTGGAAAGGGTACTGAACAATAAGTTGCTGAACTACCTTGAAGACAATGATCTCCTCAGTGACCGTCAATATGGCTTTCGCCGGGGACGGTCAACTGGCGATCTTCTTGTGTATGTCACGCACTGCTTTGGCGAAGCCATCGAGAAACACGGCGAAGCACTGGCTGTATCGCTTGACATCTCGAAGGCCTTTGACAGGGTCTGGCACGCTGCTCTGCTCAGCAAACTTCCTGCTTATGGCATCCCAGCTGATTTTTGTAGCTGGATATCAGATTTCCTTAGTGAACGGTCGATTAGAGTAGTTGTTGATGGCTGCTCTTCTGACCTTATGGCTATTGATGCCGGAGTTCCTCAGGGGTCTGTTCTCTCTGCAACTCTTTTCCTGCTGCACATCAATGACCTGCTTCGGCCTGGTATTGTTGGGTACGCAGATGACAGTACAGTTTCAGAGAGATACTTGTCCAGCGCAAAAACCAGCGGGGCTGAAGTTCGTTCCTTGAGAGAGGCCATGGTAGAGCGGACAGATTTGACCTTAAGCTTTGTCTCCCAGTGGGGTGATGATAATCTGGTCTCTTTTAACGCCACCAAAACGCAGGCGTGTCTTTTTACCGCTAAAAAGAGTCGTTTCGCCCAAACTCCTACTTTTCGGGGTACATCTGTTCCTGTAACTGATCGACTTGAGCTCCTAGGCATGGAGTTGACATCTGGTCTCAACTTCGGCGCCACCATCGAGTACAAGGCCCAAACTGCGGCCAAGAAATTGGGCATCCTAAATAGGGTGAAGCGATACTTTACGCCTGGACAGCTTTTAACCCTTTACAAAGCGCAAGTCCGATCCTGCATGGAGTATTGCAGTCACCTTTGGGATGGATCAGCTAAGTACCAACTAGCCGCGCTTGACGCGGTGGAACGCAGAGCTAAGAGGCTCATTGGCGACGTAAAACTGGTGGATGCCAAGCTTCATTGCTTGGCTCATCGCCGCAAGGTTGCCTGCTTGTCGGTCTTCTACAGATTGTACTTCGGAGAGTGTGCCCGAGAACTCCACGACCTCATTCCACCGGCCCCCTTCTACCACCGGACATCTAGACGCACTGCCAGTTACCATCCCTACCTGGTTGCTATTCCACCAATTCGCACTAAGCGCTTCCAAATGTCTTTTATAATGCGCACAGCAAAAGAGTGGAACTCACTACCTGCGTCTGTGTTTCCGAACGTATACAACCCTAATCTCTTCAAAGTGAGAGTGAACAGGCTTCTTCTGGGTAAGCTCACTCCATCGTCGACTTTGTCTCTGTCACCTCTGACCTAGACTAGAGTCAAGAGCAAACCCATCAAAAATAAAAAAAATAAAAAAATAAAAAATTTGTATCTGGCTGGTTTTGGTAACATTGAAATTTGAAAGTTTAAATTTTAAAGAACATAATTCCAAATTCAAATTAGGAAAATGTGTGATTTTCATTTGTTTTTCGTACCGTCAAGATGAGTGAATCTAATGAAGAAATTCGATACATTTTAAAATTTTACTACAAAAAAGGTAAAAATGCAACGCACGCCGCGAAAAAAATTTGCGATGTTTATGGACCTAGTGTAGTCTCTGTGAGAGTAGCACAAATTTGGTTTAAGCGTTTTCAATCCGGAAATTTTGATGTCAAAGATGCACGTCGCTCTGGTCGCCCTATTACGGATAAAAGGGATGCCATTTTTTGAAAAAGTGGAGCAAGATCGGCATATCAGTAGTTACGACGTAGCTGAAGAACTGGAAATTGACCACAAAACAGTTTTGGCGCATTTGAAAAAAAATGGGTACACAAAAAAGCTCGACATTTGGGTACCTCACGAGCTCACTGAAAGAAACCTAATGAACCGTGTACTTATTTGTGATTCTTTATTACGACGTAATGAAACCGAACCATTTTTGAAGAAGCTGATAACTGGTGATTAAAAGTGGATCACGTATGACAAGAACGTGCAACAAAGGTCGTGGTCAAAGGCCGGTCAGGCTTCACAGACTGTGGCGAAACCCGGGTTAACTCGCAACAAGGTGATGCTGTGTGTGTGGTGGGATTGGAAGGGCATTATTCATTATGAGCTGTTACCACCAGGCAGGACCATCGATTCTGAACTCTACTGCGAACAACTGATGAGATTAAAGCAAGAAGTTGAGAGAAAGCGGCCGGAATTAATCAACAGAAGGGTTGTGGTTTTTCATCATGATAACGCTAGACCTCACACATCTTTAGCCACTCAGCAAAAATTAAGAGAGTTTGGCTGGGAGGTGTTAATGCATCCGCCGTATAGTCCTGACCTTGCACCTTCAGATTTCCACCTGTTTCGGTCTCTTCAGAATTCTTTAGGCAGTGTCAGGTTAACATCACGAGGACTGCCAAAACCACTTGTCGCGGTATTTTGACCAGAAGTCCCAAAATTTCTATAGCAATGGGATCATGTCCCTACCTACAAGATGGCAAAAAGTTATCGAACAAAATGGTACCTACATACTTTAGTTAAATGTAAATAAACTATATTAAAAAATGTTTTGAATTTTCTTAAAAAATGCGAAGAAACTTTTTCCCCAACCTATTATTACTTACATTTTCAACGAGACAATATTATTTTTATTCTTGAAAACGTACGGTTCCAAAAGCTCAGTAGAAAGATTGTGCATTGTATTACCTCCAAAAAATTGCCAAAATAAGCAAACGAATATGCAAGCATGCATTAATTTGCATAAAATTCGGTCTAAAGTTAAGTTATAAATTATGTGGGTGTACACCTCTGCGGAATACACGGCTAATGTGACATAATGTATTTGTTTGTATGTGTGTCCCAGCCGGAATTACACAGCGGCAACATCGCGCCGGACCCTCGCGCAGACTTTAAACTCTACGACCGCGTGGTTAGCGTGGCTCGAAACATGACCGTCCCTGTAGGCGCCACCGGCACCATTGTGGCCGACTGTGCGCCGCCTAACAACAATACTGTGCGATTGAGTGATAAGCTGAATGCAGACCATTCGTATCTCATCATGTTTGATAAACCTTTCCCCGGGGCTATGACTGAAGATTTGTTTGAAGAGGCGCGTTTTTACAGGTCAGATTTGTATATATATTTTTTTATGTTAAGGAGGAAGCGTCAGGGTAGCCCGCGAAATTCAAATTTTCTTACGTTTTTTGCAATTTGCAAGTCAGTATTAAGTTGTATGTTAAATAAAGTATGATTTGCGGCCGTAACAAATATGTTTTTACAGAATTATATACGATAGAATCAGTAATACATCTCCTTAAGTCAAGTATAATCCTAAAATGTCAAGATTTCATGAAATAGTCATTTTTTGGGATTACCTGGTCTTAAAAAGTTGTATTGATCACTTTAATGATTCTAATTATGTAAATTGATACTTGTTACGACCGCAAATTGTAATTTGATCAACGTACAATATAATACCGACTTGTAAATTGCAAAAAACGTAAGAAAATTTGAATTTTGCGGGCTACCCTGACGCTTCCCCCTTAAACGAAGTATAGCTAAGGTTCATCTAGGTGTCGGTCGAACCACTTCCATATGTCATAATCGATGGTCGATCGATGAACGTATTGATGCCATCGACCACACCGTGATGTGATTGTTGATTTTCGTCAATTTGTAGCGACTTTATATGTGTCCATAATGTGTTTTGAAAATGATCAGAAAGTAAATAGTTTTTTTTTGTATTTTAATATAGTTCGCGTCATGTAAGTTTGCCGCTCTGAAACCAGCTTTTTCGCATGGCAGGCTCGCTGCTGTTTTAGTATAGAATAGTATAGATATTGACTACTGTGCAGTAATTTGTAGTCTACTTCAGAGCGGCAAACTTACATGACGCGAACTATACGCTAGAATAACAGTAATTTTGGATTTCTAACATCGTTAAGCATAATATCGTATGTATTGCAACAGGTTGTCCCCTTGCAACATGCTGAACCTATCGTACGGCCGCAAATTGCGCGGCGCAGTGAACGTGGCTCCCCCACAGGACTGCTTCCTGCCACTGACACAAACGCCCAACCTGCTGCGACGAGAGGACGGACATCACTCCGCCTTCGCTAACTACAGGTAAACTTGTTACCGATCACGAGCGTGTCAACCATTCTAATTTAGTGGTCTTACACACGAGCGACACGCGTCAACGGCAGAGGCAACTGCACGCGTCGACAGCCGCCGACCTAAAGCGACGCTTCCAGTTATAGCGTGTCGCGTCCGCCATTTTGTCAGTGGACCGCAAATAGTTCAGGAATGACAAAATGGTGGACGCGACACGCTACAACTGCAAGCGTCGCTTTAGGTCAGCGGCTGCTGTCGTCGCTTGCAGGTGCCTCTGCCGATGCCGTTGACGCGTGCTCGTGTGTAAGAACACTTATTATACCTTACTAGCGACCCGCCGATGCTTCGCACGGGTGCAATGGCGGCATGTCAAAACATCTCGATTTCTGAGCTATATCTAAGTTAAAATATGAATGTGTGATGGTGATAACCGGCTTCACAAATTTTCAAGTCGACGCGTATTTTTTAGTTTTATTCTGTTGCACTGACTAAATATGGCCTTATTTCGTGTAGTTAGTTAACTAGTGTACCTATAATAATAATACGTTGCAGTCCACCGGGCGACAAGGCGGTGTCGCCAGACAACCGCAACGACAGCAGCCCCGCCGTCGCCGCCGCTGACAACGTACCAGCCGGACAGGTATGCTCTATCCTACCAACGATATTATTATTAAGGTTGATTCACCTGTAGCTTTAAAGTTCATAGTGGAAGATACGGGCTCGTGGCTAAGTAATAACAGCCGCACGGGTCGCACGATCAGGTTAAGCTACGTTTGCCGCGGTTGGTCCGTGGTGGCTATCTTTACATACCAAGACCCTCCGTGCCTCGGATAGCACGTTAACCCGTTGACCCCGGCTGTCATTTGGGGATCTTTGACAGTCGTTACGGGTCGTCAGAAGCCCGAAAGTCTGACAACCAAGGGGTCTGACTTACCAAGGCGTCAGATAGGCAGCTGAATACCAGTTTTTTACATGGACAGACGTCCATGTAAAAAACTGGTATTCAGCTGCATCCGGTTAGACTGGAAGCCAACCCCAATATAGTTGGGAATAGGCTAGGCAGGATGATTTACTTGGTCACCAACAAAATTTTTATACTAAACACCAAGAATCGTGGCAGTCGCGATCGTAAAACGTGCGAGTAGTACGGCCAATATATTTATTATGGAATTTCTAAAATCTACACTAAGGCGGGCACTTACAATACAAATAGGTAAATACGTTTAACGCTTAACATATTGTCTCTGTCATCTTCAACTTATTGACAGGAACAGAATGACGTTTTAAATTCGTTTCGCGCTCAACGTGTTGTGATTTATGGTCCAAGCTGGTCTGAATCTCGCTCGAGACGTCCAAATTCCATGTCCACGATTTCGGAAATTATTGGGCATTTTGTATAGAAGTTTTAGCACTGGCGGAACCAGGTGAGATGAGGTCTATTTAGCAAAAACTATTATAAATAATTTGTAATTTGTTTGTTAACAGGACAACGCCACGCACTTACTTCGAAGCTTGTTAAAGATCAGCGAAACCGCTGATGCTGAAGCTAAGAAAATTAAGGTAATTAACGCTCAGTGTAGTATACTGGATGATTTTATTTTCTGTCTTGAAAAAATAGGATTACAATAGGTGGACGGAATAGAAGCCTGTGGCATACCTGTTTTTTTTTTCAATATCTTAGACATAAATTGCTCTATCAATAAACACTACACATTTGAAGTAAACTAGAACAATAAAAACAAATTTTGAAAAACGTTATAGATTATTAAAAGCTAGGAGGAGCTAGTGGATAAGTAATAACAGCCGCACGGGTCGATCCATCAGGTTAAGCTACGCTGGCCGGGGTTGCTCCGTAGATGGGTGACCATCTTTCCATACCGAGACTCCTTCGTGCCTCGGAAAGCACGTTAAGCCGTTGGTCCCGGCTGTCATTCGCGGATCTTTGGCAGTCGTTACGGGTCGTCAGAAACCCGAAAGTCTGACAACCAGTCTTACCAAGGGGTATTGTATTACCCAATAACTGGGTTGTGGAGGTCAGATAGGCAGTCGCTCCATGTAAAATACTGGTATTCAGCTGCATCCGGTTAGACTGGAAGCCGACCCCAACATAGTTGGGAAAAGGCTAGGCAGATTGTTATAGATCGTTAAAAAATTATATTCAAATCATACGCACTACGCACCCTGCGTAGTGTTACGATTTGAATTTAGATATTATTTATTTATTTTAAACCTGTACTGTCCTACTGCTGGGCAAAGGTCTCCCCATAATTTTCCATTAATCTCATTGTTTCTTTTTTTCACATTTTTTCGTGTTTTTTTGTTACTCTACACTTCTACAGTAAAGAACACTATTTATAACCGACTCAAAAAAATGGAGAGGTGTAATCGTCTCGCCTTTAATGCTTTTAATGTATCTTTCCTTAGCCTACGACGCCAGAACAGAATCGTAACTGGCGGGTGAAGACCGACAACGCTGCTGCACCAGTCCCGGTTACACAACAGCAGAGGTAAGAATAAAAACTACCCGCAAAAAGATCCTTGTACACTGTACAGCTATACAGGGTGAAATTGAATTCGTGGGCATCCTTTTTAGAGGTCATTGTACTCATCATTATCAACAACTTTTACTATGGGACCAAACCTGAAATCGCGAAAAAAAATCCTGCTGTTCCCTACATTTAAGTTTGCATAACTCGTCAAAATGCACAGCAGATGTTTTTCGCGATTTCAGCTTTGGTTCCATAGTAAAAGTTGTCCATAACGATGAGTACAATGACCCCTTAAAAGGATGCCCATGAATTCAATTACATCGTGTACAATGGAAATGAGTTGCCACGTAAGCGAACTAACGCAACACATTTTATATTTTGTTAATTTTTGTGCAAGCACCCCACCTACGTTTTGGAGTTTATTTTCCGGGTAAGAAACAGATTCCATAGATTATAAGAAAAATTACGTACTTGCATAGTCACATTGGACATATCGTGGATATTCTTAAGAAATAAACGAAGAGGACAACATTGAGTAACGGGTGCACATCAATCATTTCTATTTGACCCTTGGGACGAAATTACACACGCCTGTAGCTGGTACAAAACTATGCAAGTAGTTGGCATGGCATTGTGACATTGAACAATCATTTTTATGGCACATTTTTATGTATTTTCGCCCTTTATGCCAATGTTAATAAAATAGACATTGTGAAATGAAAATGTTACTGCGCCTAGAGACCGACGGTGATGACACAATCGGAGGATACAATCTGTCTGCAGGCGCCCTTATTTTTATCTAAAGCTACTTGAATTACCTGAGTGACATATAATTGTTTCACTAGATGGCGCTGACGGTACGATATTAAATTATTACATGATGTGATCATCTCCATGGGAAACAACCATTTGGAACCGTGCACGTAGCAACTGACATTTCATAAGTGCCCATGTGGGTTTATGTAGAATAATATATATTTTGTATGTTTGAATATAACTCAGGGGACCGCCGCAGCAGCAGAACTGGCGCAAGGAGGCCGCGCCCGCCGCCGCCAGCCGGCCGCCGCCCGTCTACAACAACGAGTGGAACAACACGTATAAGGTAAAAATAATAAACATTTTAATGCTGGCTACAATGGCTCATACCTTATAAACTAACATAATATACAGGGTTATTTTAAATTGGCTAGCTAAACTCGATACGATTACATATCGTTACCCATCAAGTCTGTGAAGTTTACACAAAAAAAAAAATGAATTTTAACCTGATATTTCAAGTGACTGGAAAAACTGCGGTTGATGACCCCCAGAAAAAAAAAATATCAAATAAATTATTTTTTTGTCTTATCATGTTTAGGTATATCGATAGCTAACGACTAGCTAATTTAAAATAACCCTCTATTTATACGTAGTATAAATAAACTCGTGTTAATAAATGGCTTAACACATTATCTGCTGAATTATTTGCGAATTTGTTCCAAATGCTGCTTTATGATACACTAAACCCTGTGCGGCAAACGCTCATGCGCGCCCAAAAAATATTTCGTGTGGTGCTATGATCGCGCATGCGCGGTTGAAGAAAGTCTACCCAGTGCGGCTGGGCGTATCAGTGCGGCGTTACAAACTTGTCCCAAGTGCGGCGAGACGCTTATGTGTGTTTGAAAATTTTCGAGTTTTATGAGTCATAAAACAATTACGCCAATAACAATAGAGATGCACAAAAAACCCACAGGTGCGGCGCGCCGCTCTCGAAGGAAGTTATATAAATTGTATGGACGCGCATAAGCGCCGCCAGCACATGGTGAACGTTCGAAAATCGCGCATGCGCGTTTGCCGCACATAACGTGTTAAGGCTGGATATGTACTTCACTTTGCACTAACTTATCTAAAGATAGATAACATGTTTTTACTAATATGTTTATAACAGTGACAAATACTCATTTTTATAAACAAAATCAATCTGCCTAGCCTTTTCCCAACTATGTTGGGGTCGGCTTCCATTCTTAACTGGATACAGCTGAAAACCAGTATTTTACATGGAGCGACTGCCTATCTGACCTCCACAACCCAGTTACTGGGTAATACGATACTCCTTGGTGTGATTGTTTGTCAGACTTTCGGGATTCTGACGATCCACGAATGACAGCCGGGACCAACGGCTTAACGTGCTTTTCGAGGCACGCAGGAGTCTCGGTATATAAAGATGGTCACCCGTCCACGGACCGATCCCGTCAAGCATAGCTTAACCTGATGGATCGACCCGTGCGGTTGTTATTACTTAGCTACGAGCTCCTCTACTAACTCACTTTTATAAACACATTAGTAAAAACCTTATTTATTGAGGATTATTCTTGTTATGATGAGGATCAACAGAATCGTTGATCTTCAATGATTCTGTTGATCTTCAAATATTTTGGGTGCTATTCGGCACATAAAAAAAGAAGTAGTGTATGCAGTATATCAGTTATCTAGTTTCCATAGTACAAGCTCTGCTTAGTTTGGGATCAGATGACCGTATGTGAAATGTCCCAGGATATTATTTATTTTTTATCATTTTTATAAATATATCCTGGATTAAAAGACAAAGCATACTTTTATCCCGGTGCAGAAGTAGTTCCTCTTATGGTTCCACTGCAGGATAAGGCCTCTTTCCGTACAGAGAAGGCACGAGCATTGATCGCCACGCGTGCTCAAGGTGGGTTAGACTTATATAACCACTAGCTTCTCGCCGCGAGTTCGTCCGCGTGAAATTTCTTGCCCCTCCGACCCACCTCGTCGCATCGCATCGCCTGCCCCTGCTATTACTTCGTTTTCGCTGAGCGTATTTTCTGACTTTTTTTTCTTTTTGCTCGGCTCCTAAGGGTCCTGGCGTGATGTTAAATAGCCTATAGCTTTCGGTTAAGGTTATGTGTTTTTTAAGTTCCTCTATCCATTACAAACAAACATACAAAAAAATAAATCTTTGCTCTATATATTATTATCATAGTTTAGACAAGTCCAAGTTTCCTTCACCGGTGGCAGTAATGTCAAAGATAAACACACGCCCGGATTTGAACCGACAACCTCCTGCATACGAGGCAAGGTCTTAACCACTGGGCCATCACGACATTCCCCAATGCTAGTGAAACCGCAGGCAACAGCTAGTCACGATTCATAAACATATTGACAAATCTGTCTCCCACAGAGCCAGCCGCCTCTGCCGCCGTACCCGACCTTCGGGCAACCGTTCCAAGGACCAGGACCTAGCCAGATTCCGTTCCCGCAGTTCCAAAACCCTTATTTCCAACAACGCAATCAACCCTTCACGGTCCGTACCCAGGACAACGGCCAACGCAACCAAATGCAGCAAAGTAACAGAGGTTTCGAACAACAGGGCTTCCCCAAACATTTGCCGAGTGTTGGCGCCGTTGGGGCCAATGTCACGTTGGGACCAAGTTGGAACCAATCCAATAATCAGGTGAAACCACAGGTGAATATTAGTAAATCTATATTACGTTATATTGTGTTTTATCTCGGTTTAGTCCCTGATTGCGTAATTTAGATGCAATTAGAAACTTTTTGATTAAGCGGCGAGTGTTTAATCAAGAAATTATTGGAACCGGGGAATATTCTGTTTGTGAAGTGATAATGACGCACTTGGTCACACAATAATATCGAATCGATAAAGAAAGATTTTACCACACTGGCCATTCTACCAATAGTCTTACACGGTAACATCGATGGGATGTAGGGAAATCAAAAACGAAAAATAACCATTTTACATTGCCTCTACAAACATTTTAACTTAGTTTACTTAATCACTGAGCACTTTTTTATTATTATTATAATTGTAACAGACTGCGTCGCAAGCGCTACTGCTGAACATGAGGTCCTGGGTTCGATCCCCAAGGTCGGGCAATGTGGGTTTTTCCATCTGGAATTTCTCAGTAGCAGCTCGGCATCTGGACTTGTGCCCGGTTGATGGCAATAGGCTCGCCCCCTATTACAGGGGACTTAAACATAACTGGCGAAATTTGGGTGTACTATAGGTACACCTCTCCGTAAATCTTCAGGAAAACAAGGCGTGATGATGTTATGACATTTGAGCATTTATATAATTGTAACATTTGGGCTATATTCTATGACATTTCGGTTTCCCTTTCTTAACGAAATTTTTAATTGTTTTAAATTTTTCACACACATCATCTGCCTAGCCTTTTTCCAACTATGTTGGGGTCGGCTTCCAGTCTAACCGGATGCAGCTGAGTATTTTACATGGAGCGACTGCCAATCTGACCTCCACAACCCAGTTTCTGGGTAATACGATACCCCTTGGTAAGACTGGTTGTCAGACTTGCGGGCTTCTGACGACCCGTAACGACTGTCAAAGATCCACGAATGACAGCCGGGACCAACGGCTTAACGTGCTTTCCGAGGCACGGAGGAGTCTCGGTATGAAAAGATGGTCACCCATCCACAGACCAACCCCGGCAAGCGTAGCTTAACCTGATGGGTCGACCCGTGCGGCTGTTATTACTTAGCCACAAGCTATAAATCTCAAAAATTTTGCATTCCTTCTGTAGGAACCTGGGTTGGCGAACCTTAATACAGGTTACCATGTAAACTAGCCAGATTCAACTCTGTTAATCTCTTTATGTATCCCTAAATTGCAAAATTATATTTATTGTAACAGACTGTACCACAATTTTTTGAAATAAATACATTTATTTATTTAATTTCAAGAAATATTTAATAATTTATTTTATAAGGAAGGAAAAATGAATAAACGACATAATAATTCATTTATTTTTCAAAGTACATTCCAATTACATTATTAAATTAAAACATTAAAATTGATATAAAATTCACACACAATAATACTCAACATTTTAATCAAATAAAATATAAAATACATAAACATGTCAATCCAAAAAAATAAAATTAAAATGAATGAAGCTGCATCCACATAATTAATAATGAGGAATTTATTCACGTGTCTGGGGATTCTCGAACGGGGATTTATAAGTTTTACGGTCACAATGTGGAGTGTGGTATATCACAAGTGGTACAACGCATTATCTATCGAGTGTTTTATACTCATTAAACGTGACTAAGAGTCGGCTTTTCACAAGATCGCCACTTTAAATGCTTGAAAGACAGTAGCAATGAATCAAATAAAATGACTAATAGTATACAAATGTCCAAGGCGTTTAGGAATTACTGCTTTTTTAAAATTCTATGAAACTGGAGAGTACGGCTTTAATTAAATAGGACACCGTGTAACACATTATCTGCTTAATTCTTTATGCAAACGCTTCTTTATGCTACACCCTTACCGACCCTTATTTTACGATGTTTTCGAAACAATAGAGATGCACAACGAACGCACAGGTGCGGCGCGCCGCACTCGAAGAAAGTTATATAAATTGTATGGACGCGCATACGCGCCGTCAAGCACCTGGTGAACGTCCGAAAACGGGCATGTGCGTCTGCCGCGCCTAATGTATTAATAGGAGACTTCAACCTCCTACTTCTACCTACCCTTTTCCTTAAATTTTCTTTTATTTATTTTTTTTCTTTTCTTTTTTTTTCTAGTACCTACCCTTTTCATTAATATTATCACAATCCATTCATCATGTTTCTGGTCTCCCTTTTAGGGAAAATAATGTTGATAGATGGAGAGCCATCTATCAACATTATTTTATATCAATATAGCTTCTGCCCGCGACTTCGTCCGCGTAAAATTTCTTGTCTCCCCGACCCACCCCGACGCATTGCATCCCCAGCCCGCGCTATACCTCCTTCGATTTCCCTTAGCGTTCTTTCTGACTTCTTTTCTTTTTGCTCGGCTCCTAATGTTGAATGGCAAATAGTTGATGTTAAATAGCCTATAACCTTCCTCAAGAATTGGGCTATCAAATACAAAAAGATCAAATCCGACTGGTAGTTCCAGAGATTAGCGCGTTCAAACAAACTCTTCAGCTTTATCTTCTATAATATAAAAATGAATCGCTGAATGTGTTGCTAAGCGCAAATCTCGAGAGCAGCTGAACCGATTTTGCTAATTCTTTTTTTAGAATATTCCTTGGAAGTACGAGGATGGTTCTTACGGAGAGAAATATTTAAAAAATTGCCTGAAAAGGTCTAAAAACAACACTTTCTTATACTCCCATACAATCGATTCGTAATCATACTTAAAAGTCAATTTGAACTTTAATACCATACCATAAAGTTTAAGTGTTAGTGGAGAGGTTCCGGGAAGGCAAAACAATTGAGTGACGTTAGTATTCCTGAATAGTAGTAGTCCTGGCTATAGCAGAATAAGTAATAAAAAAAATAAAGAATCGACTGTTAGGCGGTACGAAGTTCGCCGGGTCAGCTAGTTATTAATATAGATAGGTATACAAGTTGTAGCTTAAATAACGCACAACCTCTTAAGGGGTCATTGTACTCATCATTTTGAACCAACTTACTATTGGACAAAACCTGAAATCGCGAAAAAAACGCTGTTCCCTACATTTTGACTAGTTATGCGAACTTAAATGTAGGGAACAGCCGATATATTTTTCGCGATTTCAGGTTTTGTCTTATAGTAAAAGTTGTTCATAATGATGAGTACCATGATCCGTGTTAGTTCAGTTATGCCTTGTAGATATATGTAGGCGTTTATGGTAATATAACTTAGTCCTGGTTTGAGCTCATTTGATTGTTGCAGATTATGCATCAACCGCCGCCGCCGCGTGCCAACAAGCAAGCTGCGGCGGCCGCGCAGAGCAACGCGGACAAAGTCAACAACCCCTTCGTGCCGCTACAAGTACAGACTAGTCAAAGGTGAGTTACACAATAAGAATACCAGCAAATAGGGATGATGCCTGGGTAAAAAAAAAAGAAATTCTATTTAGTCCGTCAGTCAGATAATAAAAAAATATTAGATACGTATTTTTTGCTTTATCATAGTAATAAAAAATGACTTAGATAACTCGCATTAAAGTTCGGGAGTGGGGGCTTGCTACGTCACTTCTACGTATAAAATCTACGAAGACGTGACGTCATGCCACATTTTAACTCAATGTATCGCCGTAATCTTTTGATTACGTAGAAAAAGAAAAAATACGTGTCCAATATATTTTAATAATCTACATGACGGACAAAAAATCATTTTTTAGTCATCATCCCTATTACTCGTATTGTCCCACACAGAGAAGGCACGAGCATTACACAATACTTAGAGAGAGACACACTATGACACTGTGTGAACTCAAGTGTTACACAATACTTTTTAAAATATAAATTCCTTTTGGATCTACTATGAACTGTCGATTCAAGAGAGATGGATAGAATACTCTTTATTATGCACACCATAAAAATTATAGATTTATATGCAGAAATTTTACATACACACATTTTACAAAGATCGCTTTACCAACTTTTCAATGCCCGTTTAACAAGTCTCTTCTAACCCTTTGAGGATTGCAGGCGTTATGTTATTATTGGTTTGCTCATGTTTGTAATTTCGATGACAATCTAAAACACATCTCCATGAAAGTAGGCCAACATACTGAAAAAATATGTTACCCCGGGGGGCTGAAAAGTTTTGAGCCTAAGTACCTTCAAGTGTCATTATTGTCTCGCGCTGCATATTACCAATTTTCGAATACCCTCTTTTAGTATAAATACAGAGTTTCATGTCATTAGCATCATTACGCTTTTAGTAATTAATCCGTAAACATCATCATGTCTCCGTCACCCGCGGCCAATCCCTAGGCTCAAAACATTCAGCCCCCCGGTACGCAAAGTTTTTTAAGCCCTATAGCAAATCTGAGCAACAATAGCGCCCTTAAGAGTGTTACATCCGGTGTACCAGGGGGCTGAAAAGTTTTGAGCCTAGGGATTGGCCACGGATTACTGAGACATGATGATGCTTACCTGGCAACATATAAATAGCTTTAACACATTATCTGCTTAATTTTTTATGCAAACGCTTCTTTATGCTACACCCTTACCGACCCTTATTTTACGGTGTTTTCGAAACAATAGAGATGCACAACGAACGCACAGGTGCGGCGCGCCGCACTCGAAGAAAGTTATGTAAATTGTATGGACGCGCATACGCGCCGTCAAGCACCTGGTGAACGTCCGAAAACGCGCATGTGCGTCTGCCGCGCCTAATGTATTAAAGTCAGAGGTGATTTTGAACCCAGAATAAAGTATAAAGTGGTTGATCACGTCGGCAGTGATACGGCAAAGGCTTTTTCCGACTTCTTTGCAAGCGTTTTCTTGCCCGACGTTCCTCTTCTTGATAACAAATATGTCAATAGCTGTCAAAACAACTATTCAAACTTTGTGCATATTGATCAAATAGAATTGTCAGATGTAGAAACAGCTATTAATAAACTAAAACCAAATTCTACTGTAGGTCCAGACAACATTCCCGCATATATCTTAAAGGGATGTAAAGAATTAATTAAAACCCCTGTACTTCACATTTTTAATTTAGCGCTCTCTTGGGTACTTACACAGCGTTGGAAAGTTTCGCGAGTTCAACCTATACATAAAACTAAGGAAACTTCATATAAAACTGCCATTCTGTCATCACTTCCTAAATTGTTCGAATCCATATTACACAAGTTTAACGCTTGTGGATCTCTCTACTCACTCACTACATATATAGGTTGATGTTGTCTATGTCGACTTCAAAAAAGCCTTTGATCGCGTAGATAATGACGTGTTACTGGCCAAACTTAGTAACATCGGCTTTACACCAAAACTACAAATATTTTTCGCGAGTTATATGTGGGACCGTCAACAATATGTCAGACATGTTTGCTTCGTTTCACATATCACACTCGGTCTGGCGTTAATCAAGGGACTATTTTGGGACCTTTATTATTCGGAATTATCGTGAATGATCTTGAGAAGGTGCTCAAACACACCAGGTGCTTGCTCTATGCTGATGATCTGAAGTTGATATATGGCGTTGAGGTGATGTCTGATACATTAACTCTTCAGGAGGACATTAACTCAGTGTTCCAATGGAGCATAGAAAACAAGCTCCTATTCAACACGGCTAAATGCAATGTTATGTCCTTTAGTCGCGCTCAAAACCCACGGCATGTGCAATACTTCTTTGGAACAGAACCGATTGCCCGTGTTAATTCGGTCAAGGATCTAGGAGTTTTATTTGACCCGAGACTAACCTTCCACGAACATATGCGGTCTCTCGCCACTGATTCATACCGAAGGCTAGGTTTTACTATTAGGACGAGAATTTAACAACCCTCTGGCCATTCAATTGGTTTATATGGCTTTAGTGAGAAGCAAACTAGAGTCAGCGTCAATTATTTGGAACCCCTGTGAAAATACTTACGCCTTGCTTCTTGAGAAGGTATACTTTAGATTTTTATTTAAGAAACTGTTCGGGTACTATCCATTCCTGTATCCCACAAAATTTTTGCTTGGAATGCTGAAATTTAACTCTCTTGAAGTTAGGCGTGATTACTTTTTACTCGTGATCACTTGTCGTGTCCTTCGTGGAGAGTCTGATTGTCCGGAACTAGTAGCTCAGCTTGTCAGACTCTTTGTTCCTCCTGTACCCCAATACCAACTTAGACCGCGACGACACGGATTGTTGGCCGTTCCGTCAGCACGCACAGTTTCGTATTCTAACTCGCCCTTAGTTCGCGTGCTCGCAATGCTGAATGCTCTACTGGCATCGACACAGGAGTGTGATTTGTTTGCCGCAAGATGGATAGACGTATGTCGTGCATGTTTGAGATTCTGTGAAATGTTGGACGAAGGATGAAGGACCTTTTTAATTTTTATTGTATACCAATATTATTTGATTGTTATTTGTTAGTTTTACTCGTTTTGTTAGTTATTTGTGTGTATTATTTCTTATTGTTATTCCTTCCTTATTGTAAAATATGTCTGTTTTAATTGAAATTTAACTGTGCAATAACTTGGATCTGGGTCTGTAATGTTGTGCATGTTTTTACCAAATCAATAAATAAGTAATGATGCTAATGACATGAAACTGTATTTATACTAAAGAGGGTATTCGCAAATTAGTAATATACAGCGCGAGAAAATAATAATGACACTTGAAGTTACTTAGGCTCAAAACTTTCAGTCGCCCTAGTATGTTCACTATAATACCTAAAGTAATGAGACGGATCATAAAACGCTACCACATAACCGTATTTGTTTTTGAATCGATGTAAATTACTCACATTGTTGCACTCGACTGTGAGTGCTTACTCACTAGGTAAACACTTCCGTGCAGCACATAATCCTCAATGGAGTAGTTATACCTATGATATCTAAGTAATAAAATAATCAATAACGGCTGACCGAAGGCCACTTTCGCAGGCGAGAAACTTTCTTATTTCCTTGACTTAGGCTGCATTTTCGGTGGGCAGCGGCGAGTGAGAGCGGAATAAAATACGTAGCGGAACGCTAGCTATATTTTCAGTGGACAGCGGGAGCGGGGTGGAACCGCCCGTCAGTCGTCAGGTCAACTTGACATTTACTACCGACAGCAGGGTTTTTCGTAAAGAAAATGGGATCCCATCAAAAACATAACATGTACAAAAAATGCACAAATCTCGCATACGCAGTTTTTCTGCCGTAAAAAGTTGTGAAATCGAATGTAAACTAAGTCGGTTAATTTAATACATACCTATCTATGGGAGCAGCTATCCAACCACTTTGTCATAAATTGATACCTTGTTAGTTAGCTAACAACATTTTATAGTAATCATATCAATATTACATTTCTTTAATAAGTAGAGTGACTTGGCAATTGCACACGGCATTATAATCTACACTAAACAAACCTATCTAATATTAGGACTTTGTGCTTTTATTTGTTTGAAAGTACCTATATAGAGGAATATTTAAATTACCTAGGAGATTATGTTGCTGTGTGCAATTGTCAAGTTAAACGTAAACAGGTTTGCCCTTTCGCAAGAAACGATACGTATCGCTCCTGGAAATGCGGCCTGGTGTTAAATGGCGGGGGTACATGTTAAGTCATCATTGATCGTTTTCGATAGCATCGCATTTTTACCCAAAACGAAATAGAAGCATTTTCATAAGCTGTCAGTTACCTTTTGCGTTACACATACATAAGCGCACACCTTTTTCACATTTGAGTAGGCAGAAAATACAGAACGCCACCTGCTACGATCCTTACATACTCATTTTCTACGTTTACGTTCATACATCTGATCGTACACGGTTGCGAATACTACGTACCTGACCTTTCTGAAGATCATCTTGCTTATCATCTGCCTAGCCTTTTCCCAACTATGTTGGGGTCGGCTTCTAGTCTAACAAGATGCAGCTGAACACCAGTATTTTACATGGAGCGACTGTCTATGTGACCTCCACAACTCAGTTACTGGGTATCACGATACCCCTTGTCAGACTTTTGGGCTTCTGACAACCCGTAACAACTGTCAAAGATATTCAAATGACAGCCAACGGCTTAAAGTGCTTTCCGAGGCACGAGAAGTCTTGGTATGTAGCAAATCGCGGCAAGCGTAGCTTAACCTGATCGATCGACCCGTGAGGTAGGTACCCACAAGCCTCCTAGCCACAAGATGACAAAATATTAAAACTAAACTGCAATATTGGGGGTCCTGAGTTAAGTCGCCAGATTGGACAAAGTGTTTGTACGAGTTTTCCATTTTGAATTGCTCAGTAACAGCCCAGAGTCTGGATTTGTGCTTGGTTGATGGCACCAGGCTTGCCACCTCTAACATGGGACTTATACAAAACTGGTGAAATTTGGATGTATGCACTAAAAGCTACACAGGTGCCTACCTCTTCGGTAAATTCTGGGGTGATGTTATGTTATTCAGTACATCAGGAGGCCACGACATATTTGCGTGCCTAGCGCCACTCCAGTTTAAGCGATAGATAGCTTAGCACAGCAAGGTCTTGATAATTTCCATATCTTTGCGTGAACAATCATCGTTGTGTACTTGTGAAAAATCACGTTTTACAAGCCCAGTGTTGTGTTACATGATCGTCACATGATGCTATTTTGGAGGCTGTAAACTAAATCTTGCATCAAAGGTCATGTAAAATTAATGATTAATAGGGATGATGACAAAAAAATGTTTTTTGTCCGTCATGTAGATTATTAAAATATATTGGACACGTATTTTTTCTTTTTCTACGTAATCAAAAGATTACGGCGATACATTGAGTTAAAATGTGGCATGACGTCACGTCTTGGTAGATTTTATACGTAGAAGTGACGTAGCGAGCCCCCACTCCCGAACTTTAATGCGAGTTATCCAAGTCATTTTTTATTAATATGATAAAGCGAAAAATACGTATCTAATTTTTTTTTATTATCTGACTGACGGACTAAATAGAATTTCTTTTTTTTTACCCTGGCATCATTTCCAAGGGGACGGTAGTGGTGTATATCATCCACATTATTCGGGCGTAGAATGGGCGAGTATTGCAATTTACCGGACACAGTTCCAAACTCCGAGCTGCTACTGTAAATTTCTTCTGTGAAAATTACATCAGCCGCACTTGCAACCGCTAGACGAAAGAGTAACTAATAATTTTTTCATACTAGCTTTTGCCCGCAACTTCGTCCCCGTAAAATGTTGTGTCCCCCCGACCCATCCCGTCGCATCGCATCGCCTGCTTGCGCTATTACTTCGGTTTCACTTAGCGTTTTTCTAACTGTGTTTCAATTTGCTCGGCTCTTAATGATCCTAGCGTGACGATAAATAGGCTTACTCAAGAATTAGGCTATCAAATTGAAAAAGAATTTTTCAAATCCAACTGGTAGTTCCAGAGATTAGCGCGTTAAAACACACAAACTAACTCTTCAGCTTTATTATTAGTATAGATATCATTCAATCTGCCTAGCCTTTTCCCAACTATGTTGGGGTCGGCTTCCAGTCTAACCGGATGCAGCTGAATACCAGTATTTTACATGGAGCGACTGCCTATCTGACCTCCACAACCCAGTTATTGGGTAATACGATACCCCTTGGTAAGACTGATTGTCAGACTTTCGGGTAACGATTAACAAAGATCCACGAATGACAGCTGGGACCAACGGCTTAACGTGCTTTCCGAGGCACGGAGGAGTCTCGGTATGTAAAGATGGTCACCCCACCTACGGACCAACCCCGGCAAGCGTAGCTTAACCTGATGGATCGACCCGTGCGGCTGTTATTACTTAGCCACAAGCTCCTATTATTAGTATAGATATAGTATTCATAAATCCTTGTTTCCAATTTTATGTTATTTTATGTTACAAATATCAACTTTAGACAAGTGTAAATTAAGTTAATTTTAGATTTGTGTTAAGCATTATTTTCCTAAAAACACATTTTAGTTTGCATGTTAATTTATACTTTACTTTTCACAGACGGGTCTCACAACCTAGCGGTTCTTCTCATAGAAGAGATTCCGGTCAAATGCAGGCGCCCAAGTCTACATTACCGAAACCACAGCCTTCTAATGCGCCGGTAAGTTAATTTCGTACTCTTGAGAACGATACACACACACACACACACACACACACACACACACACACACATACATACACACACACACACACACACATTTGAATGAAGTTTCCCTTGCAGATGGAATGGATGAACAAGGACTATTTTATATTGAAAATAATATAAAGGGCCCAACCAGACCGCGGTTAACGTCGACCGTCGACTCAAATACGATAGTTGTTTCATGTCGCTAGGTTGAGGCAACGTCGAGCAACGTTCAAAAAATAATGGGCAAAAGTGGTCCAAATGTCCACCACTAACGAGAACTATGTAACTAAATAGTCTATTAAACAAGGACTATTTTATATTGAAAATAATATAAAGGGCCCAACCAGACCGCGGTTAACGTCGACCGTTGACTCAAATACAATAGTTGTTTCATGTCGCTAGGTTGAGGTAATGTCGAGCAACGTTCAAAAAATAATGGGCAATGTCCACCACTAACGAGAACAATGTAACTAAATAGTCTATTAAACAAGGACTATTTTATATTGAAAATAATATAAAGGGTCCAACCAGACCGCGGTTAACGTCGACCGTCGACTCAGATACGATAGTTGTTTCATGTCGCTAGGTTGAGGTAACGTCGAGCAACGTTCAAAAAATAATGGGCAAAAGTGGTCCAAATGTCCACCACTAACGAGAACTATGTAACTAAATAGTCTATTAAACAAGGACTATTTTATATTGAAAATAATATAAAGGGCCCAACCAGACCGCGGTTAACGTCGACCGTTGACTCAAATACAATAGTTGTTTCAAGTCGCTAGGTTGAGGTAATGTCGAGCAACGTTCAAAAAATAATGGGCAATGTCCACCACTAACGAGAACAATGTAACTAAATAGTCTATTAAACAAGGACTATTTTATATTGAAAATAATATAAAGGGTCCAACCAGACCGCGGTTAACGTCGACCGTCGACTCAGATACGATAGTTGTTTCATGTCGCTAGGTTGAGGTAACGTCGAGCAACGTTCAAAAAATAATGGGCAAAAGTGGTCCAAATGTCCACCACTAACGAGAACTATGTAACTAAATAGTCTATTAAACAAGGACTATTTTATATTGAAAATAATATAAAGGGCCCAACCAGACCGCGGTTAACGTCGACCGTTGACTCAAATACAATAGTTGTTTCAAGTCGCTAGGTTGAGGTAATGTCGAGCAACGTTCAAAAAATAATGGGCAATGTCCACCACTAACGAGAACAATGTAACTAAATAGTCTATTAAACAAGGACTATTTTATATTGAAAATAATATAAAGGGTCCAACCAGACCGCGGTTAACGTCGACCGTCGACTCAAATACGATAGTTGTTTCATGTCGCTAGGTTGAGGTAACGTCGAGCAACGTTCAAAAAATAATGGGCAAAAGTGGTCCAAATGTCCACCACTAACGAGAACTATGTAACTAAATAGTCTATTAAACAAGGACTATTTTATATTGAAAATAATATAAAGGGCCCAACCAGACCGCGGTTAACGTCGACCGTCGACTCAAATACAATAGTTGTTTCATGTCGCTAGGTTGAGGTAATGTCGAGCAACGTTCAAAAAATAATGGGCAAAAGTGGTCCAAATGTCCACCACTAACGAGAACTATGTAACTAAATAGTCTATTAAACAAGGACTATTTTATATTGAAAATTATATAAAGGGTCCAACCAGACCGCGGTTAACGTCGACCGTCGACTCAAATACGATAGTTGTTTCATGTCGCTAGGTTGAGGTAACGTCGAGCAACGTTCAAAAAATAATGGGCAAAAGTGGTCCAAATGTCCACCACTAACGAGAACTATGTAACTAAATAGTCTATTAAACAAGGACTATTTTATATTGAAAATAATATAAAGGGCCCAACCAGACCGCGGTTAACGTCGACCGTTGACTCAAATACAATAGTTGTTTCATGTCGCTAGGTTGAGGTAATGTCGAGCAACGTTCAAAAAATAATGGGCAATGTCCACCACTAACGAGAACAATGTAACTAAATAGTCTATTAAACAAGGACTATTTTATATTGAAAATAATATAAAGGGTCCAACCAGACCGCGGTTAACGTCGACCGTCGACTCAAATACGATAGTTGTTTCATGTCGCTAGGTTGAGGTAACGTCGAGCAACGTTCAAAAAATAATGGGCAATGTCCACCACTAACGAGAACAATGTAACTAAATAGTCTATTAAACAAGGACTATTTTATATTGAAAATAATATAAAGGGCCCAACCAGACTGCGGTTAACGTCGACCGTCGACTCAAATACAATAGTTGTTTCATGTCGCTAGGTTGAGGTAATGTCGAGCAACGTTCAAAAAATAATGGGCAATGCCACCACTAACGAGAACTATGTAACTAAATAGTCTATTAAACAAGGACTATTTTTATTAGGACATTTATTACAACAACAAGCTCTGCTTAGTTTGGGATCAGATGACAGTGTGTGAACTATGTCCTAAGATAGTATAGTATATTATATTATATCCATAAAAACATCTGTACATAAGAAGTTATAGCTAAATGAAAATTATTACCTAATCTACAATTGTATCATAGACAGCTCACAGATTTGTTTTGACATCAACTGACGCTTTTTATTTAAGGGGGAAGCGTTAGGGTAGGCCGCGAAATTCAAATTTTCTTACGTTTTTTTGCAATTTACAAGTCGGTATTATTATATTGTACGTTGTTCAAATTATAATTTGCGGTCGTAACAAGTATTTATTTACATAATTAGAATCATTAAAGTGATCAATACAACTCGTTTAAGACCAGGTAATCCCAAAAAATGACTATTTCATGAAATCTTGACATTTTAGGATTATACTAACTTAAGGAGTTGTATTACTGATTCTATTGTATATAATTCTGTAAAAACATATTTGTTACGGCCGCAAATCATACTTTATTTAACATACAACTTAATACTGACTTGCAAATTGCAAAAAACGTAAGAAAATTTATGAATTTCGCGGGCTACCCTGACGCTTCCTCCTTAACTATAACTTTTCTTTTTTTTTTTTGTTACGGACCTATCGCAGTTTGCTCCGGGAGCATTGACTGCTTAACCGAGCGTTGGCGGGGCCAGAAGGGCCTCTCGCCGGGTTAGAAATTAATCTCTAAGTAGCGCAGCTAAGGGCGTCCCATAGTGGGACTCGAACCTAGGCTTAGGGCGCTACTGTTTACTGAGCAAGTAGAGACTTGTTCTATCGGTATGTTATTATTATTAGGGGCGTTTAAAGCTACTTGCTCCGCACGGGCGGGCGGGTGCAAGGGTCGGGGACTATAACTTTTCACTGACACGTTTTTGTAAGGGTTATTGTCTTTGTAAAAGTTACTCCTTATTTAATAGTATACTGAATATACTGACATAGGCCTCGGTAATGGTGGACATTTGGACCAAGCCCCACACATTTTTGCACAATGCTTTTTTCTTTTCATTGTTACTGCAAGATACAAAGGTCGAAGTTTTGTAACGTAAGTTAAGGGCTGAGACAAACCTATTCGCCAGGTTTCGCGTATTGAAAAAATTGTTAGCACGCCCTGCGCTCGTAGTCATCAGTGGGCCATTTCCATTCTCGCTCTAGTGAAGGATGTTTCTAAGCGATAAAGAGGGATAGAGATACGTAACATGATAAGGGCGGATAGGTCTAGCTCAGCCATAAAACGGTAATACCTTTATACAACAAACAACGTTGTCCTATCGGACGTTACCCACTCACACTTCTTGATAGCATAACTCTTATACACGTAGGATAAAACCGCTTTTCGTGTCTCTCAGTGTGACCGCTTAGTTCTTCTAAACTACGCAATGGATTTTGATGCAGTTTTCGCCATCATCTGTATAATTGATTGTGGAAAGTTGTATGTGAATAATCTATTAATATTTTACTTGATTTAGCACAGAAATCTTGATGTATGGGGCGTTCATTAATTACGTGAGGCGATTTTGACAACCCCTTCAATAGTGAGAGATTTGGCTCAGCCCCCCCACACACACTAATCTCACATGAAATTTTTCAAAATGAGTATTTTTAGTGTAAATACATAAATACGTTAATCTGCTTGATTGCGTTGGATTTATTTTAAAAGACATAATTTGATTTCTTTTTTCTTTCTTAGGCTTCATATTTTTTTCATTTAGTTACTCTCAGATGATATTAATTTATTTCATTGCACTTGTTATTTAATACGTAATATAACAGAACTTCGTTCCAACCGGGTGTCCCATGATACCTCTCGTTTTTGTGTAGGATTTAACCAAATTTTATTTAGTGGAGAAACATGTTTTACTTAATTTATCCCAGTTTTCTCGCAATTTAAACGCCTCACGTAATTAATGAACGCCCCCTATTGAGATGTCGTATTATACGAATTGCACCCGTGCTAAGCGGGGGAAAGTTGGTAGTATGAAAATAAAACATAAATCTTTGGAAGCAGGTACAACAACACCAGGACCCGACATCGCGGCCAATCAAGAAGAAAAAACCGAGAATAGCAGCCAACCTGCCCTTCCAAATAGACTAAATTATTTGTAGCTATTACTAACTGTCGTCATATGATTGGGCACAATGCTCATACTGCACGCTGAATTCTTGTTCAACTTTACAAGTCTGTATAGCCCATTCACTTGTTAAGGATTAATATTAGAACGTCAACTTTACTAAATATACTGTCTGTATGTTCGTGTATCTATTATTAGAAGGTATCTTTTAACATAATTAGGCAATTTGGCATCTCGTAAGAGAAAAAAGTACAGGGGTGTCGATAGAATCTGATACTCTTTTAAGGCAAAAGCTCCAGGTAGCTATCTAACTAAAAATACTATCTGACTAAATAGAATTTCTTCTTTTTTCACCCAGGGCACCATCCTTACTCTTGTACGTATATGTAAATCGGATACACATATTAAAATTACGCTTTATGTAATTTGCATAACAGAAATTGTAGCGTGCATTATAAGTAGACTCAATCTTACAATAAGTGACTTTTAACTGAGCTTACGACTGCAAATAAAAAAAAATGGCAAAAGCATGTTTTCGGAGACAAAATCAAGTTTGATGCATCTCACGATTATAGAATAAAATCTTGTACATTTTGTAAATATTATAAAGTTATAAGAATCTGTAATGAATGAGTGTGATCAATTAATTTATATGGAATTAAGTCGAGATTGTATACGTTCTGATTTCAAATTGTTTCATCTACGAGAAGCAAATTTCTTCAATAAGACGAACGTTAAAACGTATATAATCTCGATGTATGAATGGCAGCAATGATTTAAAGTTCCTGAGTTTTAAACAAGTTCTCATAATAACGATAAAAGTCATGGATGTCATTACTTTCAGGATTCTTGATGAGTTTCTGCATCGAAATCATTATCTTGAACCTCCTGGATGCCAGCGTCATGCCCATATTACATCTATTATATAAAAAACATATTTTTTTTGCATTGTTTTGGATGTGTACAGAACCTTGATATACCATAAAACCTAAGTTTCGAATAATATAGAATAATATTTTTTCTGGAATCCAGGAGGTTAAAACATTTTTTCCCAATTCAGTACATTTCCTTTTTTCATCTCACTTGTGTACAATAGTCTCCGTTGGCATGTACACTTAAATAGTACAAAGTACTTAGCATTACGAATAAATATATTCTTCTCGTATAAAAAAAAACATTTCCCATATCCGTATTCTCCTTAATTGGTAGTAGATATTAAACGCAATAGGCAGATACTACGTAGTTTGAACAGACGTAATTTGCGTCCATCAAAATAATTATGGATTTGGACACTCATGGAAGATACATTTTGTAATGAATAGAACATGATGTAAAGCAAAAAAGGTAGAATCGTGGTAAATCATTCTATTAATTGAGACATAGTTCTACTGTAATTGCTTCGCGTAAAAGCTTTAGGCCCTTTGTACACACACGTTTTTCTTGCTTTGAAAACTACGGTTTATTCGCCGTGTGTAGGCACGGTTGTCAGTGTTGTATGGATCACTATAGAAGCTTGTTCACAGACACGTTCTACCTACGGTGCGGCTTATACACCGCGCAGAGCGCTGTACCGTGTACAAAGGGCCTTAGTCTTTGGCCTCGAATCTTTTGCAAAACGTTAATTATATAAATTTCAATGTAGGAATGCCAAATGTGCTACGATCGTCTTCCATCCAACATTACAGCACCAGACAGGATTGATGAACGGAATTTTAACTCTTTAGCATGCAGAAGTTATATTCTAAAGATCATTTGAGCACAAACAGTTTGACATCATGTGGACACGAATATACACGGTGTAAGTGTAAACAGTGTCAACCTTTTAAGTGGTCATTGTTCTTATCATTATGAACAACTTTTACTATGGGACCAAACTTGAAATCGCGAAAAAAGTCAGCTGTAACCTACATTTTGACGAATTATACGAACATAAATTTATTGAACAGCTGATTATTTCTCGCGATTTGAGGTTTGGTCCCACAGTAAAAGTTGTTCATAATGATGAATATAATGACCCCTTAAAATTCTGTCACTGTTTACACTTACACCCTATATAAATCTGTGCTGTGTGCTACACAGCTTTGTGTCTGTTTTTATATACCTACTGTATAGTGAGGCAGAGAGGTGCTTGCATGGTGTTGAGGCGTTAGATGGACTACGGCCATATTGTGAAATAGTTTTTAAATAAAAAGTACATGTAAGTGCATTGTAGTATGTAAAATACATCATCAAAGTTGTCGAGGAACTTACTAATATTCAACTCATTAATTATAAATATCCGTGTGTCTAATTTTAAACTGTATTTTCTTTATTAAATGTGACAGAAAATAATATGTATAATTCCGTATTGACTTATTTTTTATATAAAATCAAGATCATTAAAGAAACTCATTAAAGTGAAAATTACAACTCAGACCTGTTGTTTGTCTTGGAGGCTTTTTTTTTCCTTTTAATACATATTTAGAAGATGGAGGACATCCATTTAGGTTGTTAATTAATCATACTAACACGTACGGATCAGCATTTTTGTATATCTATATCTGTTTCGCATCGAAAACTCCTTATTAAATTGCATTGCTGAATAAAAAATTGTACCTATGGACATTTCAGACTCTCTCCAAAATGGCCTCACACTGCACACAACACCGATAGCGTCACGCCACTCACTGGTGTTGCTAGAAAATAAAAATGCCACCACAGTGTTGCAATATTATATTTTTAGTACTGCCAGTTTTTTATTTTTTATTTTAATCAATGTCCAAAGATAAAAGCGTCCATAGGTACAATACATGACTATATGTATAATAGAGAAACAGGAAAATGCTATCTGTGCGTGTGTGTGGTTTCACAGTTGCGGATTTAATATAACTATTACAATGATCCATGTATGGCTATGATAATATTTAGAGGGTGTTAAAGCCGATAGTGACGTTAACATGTAAATCCAAGATGGGGTTCTTTTTAAATTTTTCATCATGGGTATCGTTTTCATGGTTTTCGAGGGTGTTAAAGCCGATAGTGATGTTAAAAAAACCGGCCACGTGCGTGTCGGACCACGCACAATGAAGGGTATCGTAATTGGATGATTTTATCCCAAGAACAAACTTAACATTGTAGTTGAAAAACATGTTCTCCAATACATTCCAACTGCAAATGTAAGTTTGGACGCACAATATTGAGAGATATACCATGTTATTCTTATAGGTTTTCCTGTAATCTATAGATATAGAACTATTTGCTGCTTTTTTTTTAGGCTTAGTAGTTTCTGAGAAAATGGTCAGTTTTCGTCTCATTTTCTCAAATAACTTTAAAACAATTTATTTTAAAATTATTAAATATATATATATATATATATATATATATATATAATATATATATATTTGAGACTCACTGTAATCCATTTGATATGTCACACGGTACAGTTATCAAAACTTTTTTTTAATTTTTTTGTTTGACCCCAAAAGTGACCCCCATATTCAAAATTCATTTCTTTACGTTACACGTCCGTGTTTGGGTCACAGAAATCCCATACGTTTACTAAATTTCAACTTAATCGTTCTATTAGATTCGGAGCAAATTCGCTGTGACAGACAGACACGAGTGATCCTATAAGGGTTCCGTCTTTCCTTTTGAGGTACGGAACCCTATATTCGCAATTGTACTTAGTCACTTGTCTAGCTGACCTTCGCCTTCCGCGTCCAGTCTGTCCCAGCCACCTGACTAAGGTCGTCGGTCAAGTTAGCTGGTTGGCGTAATGGCGTCGCACACTACGCTTGCCATGTGTACGATATCCGTTGAAAGCTAACTGTCTCAGATTTCTATTTCCCAATTGTACTTAGTCACTTGTCCAGCTGACCTTCGCCTTCCGCATCCAGTCTGTCCCAGCCACCTGACTAAGGTCGTCGGTCAAGTTAGCTGGTTGGCGTAATTATATTAGATTTCTATTTTCCAATTGCAAGTATTTAGACACATGTCCGGCTGCACATGTGTTCACACCATTCACCAATAGAAGAGTAGCAGATAAGTAAAAAAAAAATGTAAAAATGTCGTGATGGCCAAGTGGTTAGGCCTCACCTGTCATGCACGAGGTTATGGGTCCGGGCTGACCAATGTGATATTTTCAATTCACACATAGGTACTTTGTGAGTTTATCTTGGACATTACTGACATCGGTGTAGGTAAAACATCGTGAGGAAACCTGGGCCCTATACTACAAAAATCAATTTACAAATTACAAAGGAGAATGCCCAAAATGTATGGCCAAAAAACCCAGAATCGAGTCGAGAAAAAAAAATGTGGGGTAAAAGGCCATTCATTGTAGGTAATAAAAATATGAAATAACTTTCTTTAAAAAATATCTCCATGACTGGCTATATACAGGGCTATTTTTAAATCATTAACTAAACTTTCACAGGGTGTTCTACCCATGAATATGAACAACTTTCACTATGGGACCAAACCTGAAATCGCGAAAAAAAAAATCTGCTGTTCAGTACATTTATGTTGGCATAATTCGTCAAAATGTACTGAACAGCTGATTTTTTTTTCCCGATTTCAGGTTTGGTCCCATAGTGAAAGTTGTTCATATTCATGGGTAGAACACCCTGTTAAAGTTTAGTTAATGATTTAAAAATAGCCCTGTATATATATAATATATGTATATTTCTTTTCTATCGGATTGGCTAATAAGTAATGAGCGTTTTAGTTTATAATTTCTAGAATTTTCGGAAAGGTCCGAGAACGTTCTGTAGCAGAGGGTATATAAAGAGCGATTCGCGCTCAAGCGCGTTATTGATAGTTTGGCTGTTAGTGCGTTAAAGTTCACAAAGAAATGAGTGATATTAAAACCCACGTACGACATTGTTTATTATATGAGTTTCAATCTGGGCATTCTGCTGCAGAAGCTACACGTAGTAATATATGTCAAAGGATAGCTCACGATGCAGTCTCCGAAGCAACAGCAAAGCACTGGTTCCAACGGTTCCGCAATAACGATTTTTCCTTAACCGATCAACCAAGGTCTGGGCGCCCCGTGGAAATAGATATCGATAAATTAAAACTATTAATCGAAGAAGATCCTCGAAGGCGATTTGGCTGTTCAGCTGGAAGGCTCTCATGGCACCATAGAAAATCATTCACATGGTTTGGGAAAGACTTACAAATATAGTGTTTGGGTACCCCATCAATTAAGTAAAGATCAGCTGACCTACCGAGCTGAGATTTGTGTACAACTTTTATCTTTCCGCCGCACATTTAATTAGTTAGATCATCTTGTCACTGGAGATGAAAAGTGGGTTCTCTATGTTAATCACACACGCAAGCGCCCGTGGCTGGTATGTAAAAAACAGGGAAAACCAACGTCAAAAGGTGATCTTCATCCTCGGAAGGTAATGCTTTCTGTCTGGTGGGATATACATGGAGTAATAAGCTGGGAATTCCTTCCTACTAATACTACGATTACAGCAACAGTATATTGTGATCAACTCGAAAAACAGAAGCTTGACATCCATCGCAAACGTCCACAACACGACAAAATATTTTTCCTGCACGACAATGCCCGGCCGCATATTGCTAAGAGTACCAGGCTAAAACTATTGGAGCTTAATTGGGAAATAATACCCCACCCTCCATATTCGCCGGACTTAGCACCAACTGATTTCAGCTTGTTCCGATCACTTAGTAATAATTTACGGGAAAAAAGCTTTGACGATGAACCACACTTGAAACAATAGGTACATAGATGACTTCTTCAATTCAAAACCAACGAAGTTCTATGCGGACGCCATTCACTCTTTGCCAGATCAATGGTGAATAGTCGTAGAAAACGACGGTGAATATATTATTAATGATTAACAATTATTCATTTAATAAATAAATACAAATAAAATAGTTGTATGTCGCTCATTACTTATTAGCCAACCCAATAATAGTAGGTAATAATTTTCTTGCTTCATGTAAATATTTTGGTTAGCAGTATATAGTACACTAGCTTTTGCCAGCGGCTACGCCCGCATGCATGTAGGAAATTATCCCACGGGAACGTCCTACCGGTAGGCTTCTTACGTAAAAAATAGTAATCAGCAATTATCGCGCGATCGCATTCGCAATCGCTTAACGTTATAAAAATCGGTATTATCTAAAAAATCAGTCGCTAATCGCTCGCTGTTTGCTAATATGCACTTATCGCTACGACAGTAGCGCCAAAAAGAAGTAAAGGAGCAATCATTGGATCTAACCTAGTCTAGGTGTGCCCACAGAACACAAATATAGGGTGTGCCGTACCTACTCATTGAGGCCGTACGATCACTTTAAGAAAATGCACATTTTAGTTAACTGATTGTTCCATAGAGGCAGCGCTATCGCTAGTTTGCTAAGTTGTGGCTATTGCTGATACATAATACCGATTTGCGATTGAAAAGCAATTATTGCGCAAACTTCGCTATCGCTAGGCTTCTGCAAGATACGTAATAAGCCTGCAGGATAAAAAGTAGGTATCCGATGTCCTGAAGTAGGCGTCCGAGGTCATGGTCTACCCGTGTGCCAAATTTCATCCAAATCCGTTCAGCCGTTTTAGCGTGAAAGCGTAACAAACAAACAAAAACTCACTTTCGCATTATTTTATAATATTAAAGTTAAGATAACAAGACGTATAAAAAATCGTAGGTAGGTAGTTATTACAAAAAATACATCGCTGTTACTTCTTTCTTATATCTATGGCTGTTATGTATTATTTACTACACTATTCTGAAGGTCATTGCTGCTAGATTTGACTGCCCTATCCAAAAACATTGGATAGAGGTAGTTACTGGTAAAAGTATGTAGGTATATATATATATATATATTATATTTTGTGTGTGAAGTTAAATGTAAGTATACACTAACAATACTAACATAATTATAAGTCAATTGTTACTAACACACTAACTAACTATGGGCATAACAGGTCTGAAATAAATGTTTATTATTTTTTTTTTTATATTTCTCGGGACCTTGGGGTCCCGGACCTTTGGAAGGCGTACGAGGAGCCGAAGCCAACTCGCAGAGGCCCCTTAGACATGGGGTCTCAACTAGAACAAATTATAATTAGTCCTGAAAAAAAAATCATAGATGGCAGCATAGAGGTAACAATTATGAAATTAACAATCACTAAAAGGCGTTAAACGACAGATTTTGGCTGAAGTAAGATTAGTAAAAATAAAAACTTCCTTGTTTAATGTTGATTTATCTATTTACACTCATATTTCACGTATTTTCAACAAAAACGATAAATTAAGCCTTTTACTTCAATCCGAACCAAATAGTATGTTATAAACAGTTCAAAGTAGCCTTCTGTCAAGCATTTTGTTTTAGAGCTATTTGCAATAGATGGCGTTTTATTAAACTTGTCATCACTTTTACCACCACGGAATAGAAAAAACCGGCCAAGTGCGTGTCGGACCACGCACAGTGAAGGATTCCGTTGTTTGGATGAATTTATCCCAAGGTTGAAAAATATGTTCCCCCATACATTCCGACTTTTGGAATGTATGGGAGACATTCCGACTTTTGGAATGTATGGGAGACATTCCGACTTTTGGAATGTATGGGAGACATTCCACGTGCAAATGTAAGTTTGTACGCACAATATTGAGAGATGTATCATGATATTTTAAGACCATAGACTTCTTATAAGTTTTCCTGTAATCTATAGGTATAATATAACTACTTTCTGTATTTTTTATTTCAAAATATGCTCTTATCGGAGATAAGGGGGAATGGTCAATTTTCGTCTATTTTCTTAAATAACTTTAAAACAATTTATTTTAAAATTATAAAAATATATATATATTTGAGACCCTCACAGTAAGCCACAGCAGTAAGCAGTAAGCCCTTTAATTTGATATGTCACATGGTACAGTTTGCAAAACTTTTTTTAATAATTTTCTTATTTGCCCCCAAAATTGAACCCCATATTCAAAATTCATTTATTTACGATACACTTCCGTGTTTGGGTCACAAAAATTTTAATCGTCCCATTGGATTCGGAGCAAATCGGCTGTGATAGACACACGAGTGAGCCTATAAGGGTTCCGTTTTTTTTTCCTTTTGAGATACGGAACCCTAAACACAAGTGAATGTGCCCACGCAGCTATCCGTCGTTGCCGTTGTGTCTCACAATATGCGGAAACAATGTACAATAATAACATCTCTTCGGCAGTTGCAATAAGTCTTAATTTTGTATGTACAACAAATTCAACTTTGACGAAACAAGGCCCGCTCGTGCAAAAGGGATTCCCAGACCTCGCTATCTTCGGGGCATAAAGAACTCATAGACTAATTAAACCGAAGTGTCAATCAAACAAAAACAGACTTTCCGATATGTACTAGTTTTTACCCACATGATTATTGCCTACATAATGAAAATAATGAACCAATTCCCATGTTGTTTTATTAATAAGTACATAAGTGTATCTCCTTATAATACCTAGTCGGACATGTCTTCCAATGAGCTGTCGCGACCGCGACCCGACCGTAGGAATCCTTTTGTGGTCTTCTGACTATATGATAGTGTACATATGACATTTCGTAG
The DNA here is from genome assembly GCA_948252095.1 of Dicycla oo. Classification (NCBI taxonomy): domain Eukaryota; kingdom Metazoa; phylum Arthropoda; class Insecta; order Lepidoptera; family Noctuidae; genus Dicycla; species Dicycla oo. Next base: position 27,789,978 of record OX411714.1, read on the forward strand.
TGTTCCAATTCAAAACAGGCAACTGTCACATGTTTCTATGTCAAAAAGGTGAATAAAGTTTTTATTTCTTATGTTCATAAAGCACGTCTCTGGGAGTGTATAATTTGATAGGCACTAAACTTGAAAATAGCTGTATGTGTCACGTATTCTTTGTTTTACCCCGACGATAACAAGATCTAGGGATTCCCCGACGTAATTCTTTCTTACATTTTTTGTTAGTTTTAGCCACAGTAGAAATATCATACAGTATTTTATCTTCATACAAACGGTCGGAACTAGGTATTTCGCTTATTCCACCGATTTAAATACCTAGAATCTAGATGAATAAATAAATAAGTGGATAGGGTGAAAAAAGTGACACACGAGTGACCCACCTAAGCTTGTGTTAAAAAAACTAGTAGATCGTTTCCTAAGCTAGGCTATCTACTTACTTAGCTACTTAATGAGTTAGATGAAATATCGTTACGAAATGATTATCAGAGTAATAAATGGTAGGTAATGACATAGTAAGATTTACATTATAATTTACTTTTATAAATAAGATTTTGTAGTAGGTAGTTAGAGAATTTGATTGCTGTAGGTAGCGCACACGCGATGAGATGGTTGATTATAAGTAACGATTGCAGAGCATTTCGACGTCAGATGGGTGACGAAAAGAATTGTTATTTCGAGTTGCTCCGTACTGTAGGTAATGAGGACGTTAATAAGCTGAGATGAAAAAAGATATTATTATTACTCGTCAGCTGTTCCTTACATTTTGGCTAAGTTGGTAGGTGTTGAAGTTTGTAAGGACAGCAGTTTATTTTTTTAAATTTAAAATATAAAATTTACAATCACAAAACTAAAACTCAAGCAGGTGATGGTGTTAGGTAGAATAAAATTAAATACTGTAGGCGGGCAGCCCTATCGCGTGTTTACGTACCGCGCGGCTGTAAGTAATTATTTCGAGAACAGGAGCCGAGTCACATTACTGTATAATATTTCTACGGTGTGATATTTGCTGGGGACACATGTTTTCATGTCATGTTTTTATTACCTACCTACCTTTTATTATCTACTGATCACTTTGTAACGTTCTATCAGTGCAGTATTGTTATTTTGTACTTGATTGAAGTAAGTATTAAAATATTTGTATAAAAATATTCCGTTCGTTATTATTTTATTTATGTAGGTAGGTAGTGTAAGCTACAGCTCAGAAATAAAGGGGTTCGCAATAGAACACTAAACTCATTATTTAAGCACAAACATTTCAATTCCTTTTCCACAATATTTGTTCAAACACTCATACATCACCAACATAATAAGTCCTGTACTTACTTGCTACGATTGAAATTGCACCAATTTGTTACGATAATAATTTATGCGTGATCACTGCTCAGCGTCTCGAACAAGAAGCCCCGTTATCAGTTGTCTCCCATAGCGAATGATAGTGAATGTCGTGAGGAACGAATAATCGATTGAGTGACGTACGAGTATTAGTCGATTAAGTAAGTAGGGTTACCAGAGACAAGCTAACAGCTCGGCCATCCTGTTCAAAGTGCGTCCTCGTGCTTACAATCTCATAAATTGTAAACTGAAGAGAGAAGAAAAGAACAAAAAATAATCCATAATACAATACCTACATTATCATCACAATCGACGAACAAAAATAAATATAACAATTACGTTTCAGTTAATTATTCATAATAATAATCCTTAATTAGTTACAATATTTTATGATTACTTCTCGAAATAAATGCTTAATTTTACTCACTCTTGCCTAATCTATAACTCATTTAATATTCTTAAAATGCCAACATCATAATTATGATAATAAATAACATCATAATCATATAATAATAATAATATAATAATAATATCCTAGGACATTGTTCACACACGGTCATCTGATCCCAAACTAAGCAGAGCTTGTACTATGGAAACCAGATAACTGATATACTACATACACTACTTTTTTTTTTGTAAATACATACTTATATAGATAATTACACCCAGACTCAGGACAAACAGACATGTTCATGCACACAAATGTTTGTCCTTGATGGGAATCGAACCCACGACCAGCGGCATGGCAGGTGGTATGGTGGTAAGTTAATTAGCGCCTGCGCCGCGCCGGCTCACAGCGACGCGCAAAGGTATCATCCATTATATATTGAGGGAAGTGACTCATTACTGCTCACTAATACAAACGCTACATGCTACTGAATCATTATATGTCAAGTCAAGCTTTCTAGCGATATCTACCGGGTAATAGCAAATTTATCTGAGCCATTACCTATTGCTGCGCCTTTACAGCATGATCGAGCTATTTAAGTTTCTGGTACACTACTCTAAACCAATATAGAGGCAGCAAATTGCAGTTAAGTGGACTGATACGATTTTTGCTGATAACAATTTATGAAAATGAACTTCTTAGAGAACATTACCTTCCGTCGCACGCGCACACGATCAGACAATTCGGAACTAAATGAAAGTGACATAATTTCACAAACATTGAATTACACATCAAACAGTATGCCAGGTGTGCCAGATGATGATGAAACTGTTCAACAATTAAAGATAATGAAGGATAGGATTGAGGAATTATCATTACAACTAAATAGCGCCCACAATGAAATTGAAAATTTGTCATTAGAAAATAATAAACTAAAGCAAATAAACGAAGATTTAATGAAGAAGAATGAAATGTTTAAAAAAATTGCATGTACTCCTGTAAAACACAGAGCTACGCCAAAGAAGAACACGAAAAAGAATAGTGGCAAATCGGAAAACACACCAACATATAAGATCCAACCAGTAAGTCAAGATAGCAACTACACAAACAAATCAGTCTGCACTCAAAAGATTTGCCATACTAAAATTCCGGATACCCCATCGCCAGCTTCGATAACGTCTACAAAGCAAAAAATATGTTTCGTAAGTAGTGAAGCCTCGAACAGACTAAACACTTTAATAGAAAGGACACTTTTATGTAATTATGAAGTCTGTCACTACCGTACACCTAATTGCGGAATAGAATATATCCTAAGTAAAATCAATGGAAAAGTTCGAAATTTGACTAAATCAGACTATTGTGTTATTTATATTGGTGAGGAAGATTTTCGGAGGACACAAAACTATCGAAATCTTGTATTGTCCATTCATGAATATCTGGTACCTTTTAATCATACCAACTTTATAATTTGTTTACCAACATTTAAATATATGAACAACTCTAATGTTATGTTCAATAGCCGAGTGGAAGCCTTTAATAACTTACTCTTTATGGACGCCGAGACCTATAAGTATGCCTTTATTTTGGATACTAACTTAAATTTGCCTTTTACTATTGAAACATACAGCCAGCGTTTTGGGACTTTGAATTATAAAGGTCAAGAAATAATAATGTCCGATCTAAAAGACCTGATTTATGATTTAACGGTACTAAATGCTGTTCATTTTGAAGTTGATAATTTCCAAAAACTACAGCAAAATTTGGAAACAGACACGGAAACACAAAATCTTTTCTATACTATTGATTCACAAATAACTAGTGATATAAATTCTTCTGTTAACCATTCCTTTCGGGACTAATGCCCATGAATTTAAAAATCAATTCAAAATCCTTTTCCAAAATATCCAAAGTGTTTATAACAAACAATATGTATTAGAAGCATTTCTGGAAGAAAACCCTATTTATAACGCAGTATGTTTGACAGAGACTTGGCTATCAAACGAAAAACTAAATATTATCCAATTCAGCGGTTATAAAATGGCAGCGTCTTATTGCCGTAGTAGGCGCGCAGGTGGTGGCGTCTGCATCTTGTTGCAAGATAATATCGATTGTATAGATAGAAGGGATATCACTGACATGTCCATAGAATATATCGTAGAAGTATGCGCAGTAGAATTACCCATACATAATATTTTATTATTAACCATTTATTGGAATAAGAGGGAAGAGGATATATTTTACAGTCAATTAAGAAGAATTTTGAATAAAGTAAATGATAAGTATTCCAAACTAAATGTTATAATAGGTGGGGATCTCAATGTTAATATCTTGGAGAACAATAGAAAGTCTAATCAACTTCTAGATCAAATGTTAGAATATAAACTTACTCAACAAATAAAAGAACCTACACGAATTACCCTATCTTCATCTACTTGCTTGGACCTAATATTTACAAACCTGAATACTAATAAATTTTTCACAAAGGTTAAGGAATTAGGTTTTTCAGATCATTGCGCAACAGAAATACATATCTCCATACCGAATACACCCATTAAACAAACAACTTGGTACACAAACAAGAGATTATTTAATAAAGTTAATATATTAAAATTTAAATCTACATTAAATACAATTGATTGGAATTCTATTATTTTAAATAACCAGAATATGGATGAAAACTATAAATCTTTTCATGATACACTAACCAACATCCTGTACAAATGCATACCATTACGAAAAATAAAAATAAAAACGAACTACAAAAAATATTGGTTAACCAAAGGTATAAAAATCTCTAGTAAAAACAAAAGATTATTAAAAATACTTACGTTAAAAACTAATAACCCAATATTAACAAAATATTACAAAAAATATGAGAAATTATTAAAAAAATTAGTTACCACAGCAAAAAAATTACAATACATTAATAAAATTAAAAAATCAACAAATAAAGTCAAAACTATGTGGGGAATCATAAAAGAACGAAAAAATAAAACAATAAAAAAAGAAAAAAACAACATAAAACTACAAACAAACAACAATAGTATCACATCTGAACCCAAGGAAGTTGCAGATATCTTCAACAACTTTTTTGCCTCGATCGGCGAGGAAAGCCGTTCACAAACAAGTAAGCCCAAAGGTTCCCCTGTGCTCGCTCCTACCCAAAACACAATGTTTCTAAGCCCTGTAGACCCATATGAAATAAATTTTTCAATCAAAAATCTAAAAAACAAAAATAGTTACGGAATAGACGAACTCCCACCAAGTTTATTCAAACAATGTGCAGACGAACTCACTCTACCTTTCTATAAATTGACAAACCAATCTTTTGAAGAGGGCGTCTTCCCTGATCAGCTAAAGATTGCACTTGTGAAACCTTTACACAAAAAAGGTGATAAAAAAGACCCAAGCAATTATCGTCCAATAGCTCTACTGCCTACTGCTTCAAAAATTTTTGAGAAAGCTATGTGTAATCGTGTGTACGCCTTCTGCGAGAAATACAAAGTATTCGACGAATGCCAAAATGGCTTTCGTAAAAATAAATCCACAACTTTAGCTGTTTACAAATTTATACAGGAAGCTCTAAATATAATAAATAGTAAAAAATACGCAATTGGTACACTACTAGACATGAGCAAAGCCTATGATAAAGTGCAATATAGAATACTGCTAAATAAATTACATGGAGTGGGAATCCGTGGTAAATCCTACAAATGGTTTAAGTCCTATCTGACAAACAGAAAGCAATTAGTCGAAACAGAATACTTTAATAATAGAACTAACGAACTACAAAAGTTCCGTTCAGACTGTAAGGCTATAACCGCCTCAATACCGCAAGGGAGTGTCTGTGGATGTCTTCTTTTTCTTATTTACATAAATGATCTTCCAAAAACAATTCAAGATTCCGGGCCATGCGTTTTGTTTGCGGATGACATTTCTATCCTCACCCCCTGTTCTAACATCGAAGAGTTAAAAATTAACCTCAATAATACTCTCACTAAAACAATATCCTGGTTAAATGAGCATAATTTAGAAATTAATTTTAAGAAAACTAAGCTTATATCATTCCACCCCCACCAAAAAACTTATCTAGACGTAAATTTCTCTTTTAACAACCACAAATTAGAATTAGTAAACGAGTTTTCATTATTAGGTTTAACTATAGATACTAACATTAATTGGAAATCTCACATTCAGAAAATAAAAACAAAACTCTCAACATTTTTGTATGCTTTTCGCGAAATAAAAAAAACCACAAACTTAGAGACTGCTCTGGCTACTTACTACGCCTACGCCCATGCGTGGCTCAGCTATGGTGTTATAATGTGGGGTAATAGCACGGACGCGCCATCACTGTTTACTACTCAAAAAAAGTTAATTCGTATCTTGGTAAATATTCAACAAACCGACAGCTGCAAACCTCATTTCGAAAAACTTAAGATTTTAACATTGCCATGTATTTATATATTGGAAATCTGTAAATTTGCGCACACTCACCAAGACTTCTACACCAAACGTGAAGACATACAGTCAAAAATCACACTCCGACATAAAACACGTCTAAATCTATAGAGCCAGACATAAAGACAAAATGACACCTGAACCCCACAAAACTGCTCTTTTCCACAAAAGTGTTTTTTATCTAATACCTGACATATATAATAAATTGCCAAAGACAATTAGAGATTTAGATTTGCATAATTATAAAAAGAAATTATTTCAATTGCTGTTAGACAAATGTTACTATACTTTAAAAGATTATCTCAACGATGTTATTTAATTTTAATTGTTCCCCTGATAAGTAAAATGTGTATATTTCTTAATTTGTATTATTTAATTCTAACTGAATTTATAATTTATGTCTCGTTATTTTAATTGTTGCCTTGACATGTAAAAATATTCATTAATTCTAAAGTGCTGCATATTTAAATTGTTATTATTTTAATTTTCTATTTAATTATGCTGTTAAAATGTTACCTAGTTTAAAATTATTGTATGCCATTATGGCGGGTCATAGCTGTGTACAATTTCGGAAACATGTAACAACTTATTGCTTACCTATGTACCACAATAAAGAATATTTGAATTTGAATTTGAATTTGAATTTGAAATCTACCAACATCTCGCTTGAAAATGCATTCTTCCGGCCCACTTGTAATGTCAATAAAAATTTATAATAAACTACCCGAACTAATAAGAAATGAAAAAAAGATTACTATTTTTACAAATAAATTAAAAAAACTATTGCAAAGTAAATGCTACTACAGCTTAAATGAATACTTTAATGACAAATCTATACAGCTCGAAAATTAATATAAAATATAAACAATAACGATATGAAATACTGCATCATAATTCGATTCTAAATAGTATGTAATTAATGTTTAATTTAATTAAATGGATGGATAATTAATGTAAAATATTATAATGCATGAATGTTTAATGAAATTGTATAATTAGGATAAGTTAGTCTATAAGTCATTTTTGTCCTATATAATAATAATAATGTATTTTGCTGTGCCCTACAGGGTCCACAATTGTGTCAACAGTATTGTTCACCACCACCTATTCATGTACATTGTGGAATGCAATAAAGGAATTGAAATTGAAATTGAAATATCTTAACCAACCACGCCATCTGGCCTGTCAAATCATACAATGCAAATAATCTAATTTAATTCTCTACTTCATTCCGTTCCTTACCAGTAATAATATCACTATCCTTATCATCACTACTTTATAAGTTTCTACTAAATGTTAGCCAAGGCTGCATTTTAACTATAGCTACCACGGCTTCGTATCGACGGCCGTCAATCTCAATCTCAATCTCAATCATACGAGTATACCTTTCATTGGGAAGCACTTTCATTACGCGATATGGCCCTTGGAATTTAGCAACTAAGTTTTGGTATTGGCCATCATGAGAAACTTGCCTCTCAGCGCTGACTAAGTCTCCAACCGTATACGTTTTGGCCGATTTCCTATGTCTATTAAACCTTTTTATGTCTTTTAATTGCTGTGTATTTATACTGCAACTTGCCTTATCTCTTGTGCTATTCAAATCTTCAGCGGAAATTAGATTAGTGGTATTGGATATAACGGGGTTCAAAATATCTTCTGACTTACTAGTTATATATTAAACCCGATTAATTATTCGGAAGGGTTTTTTTTCTAGTCTGGTACTGTGGTATTGGACCAACTTGAATGTCATAAACATAGTCAGTCATCCCAAAATCAAGTTGATAAAGCATCTAAGATAGTCCTAATAAACCGTTCAACTTGCCTGTTTGCTCTGGGTTACTAGGGCGATACTAATGTGTTTTATTCCGTATAGTGTTGTGAATTTATTTATTTATATGTTCTTTTATTACGCATATACTAGTGAGGGATTTAGTATTTTTGACAGAGTTTATATTTAAAAATTTCGTGAAACTATTCACCAAGACCAGTAAATAACAGTTACCCCTCTTGCTCTGGGAAAAGGACCCCAGTGGTCGACGTGTACCGTGTGGAGAGGGACGCTGACTTTTTCAATCGGGTGCAGCCCGCCTTCTCGTTTGCCACCAGGAGTCTTATGGTGGGCACGTTCTAAACAAGACTGCACGTATTCAATATACAACCATTAAACATACCTATGTTTTACAAAATAAACGATTGATTGATTGATTGATATTTTTTTGACGAAACGTCGCATTTTATGAAACCAATAATACTGCTGTATACGCTATAAAGTTTTGTCAAACCCGTAATGTCCTATGTCGTCATGGTTACGTTTTAGTATCTGCCATCGTACACTCTGTGGAACCAAACACCTAATCTCGTCTCCTACCTTACGATATATACGACTGTTATTCATTTCGGATTTTTTTTAATGAATATCCAAGACTAAATCTGCAGTTTTATCCTCTAGTATATTTTTGATCCTCTGTACCTCGTCATCCGCGTCTTGCACGGTGGCAATCCAGGCCTGGTCGGAACTTTCAATAGTAAGGATGTACACACATGTGTTTCGGCTTCGGGAACCGCAACCGGTCCGCGGCTCAGCGCATCTTTCGAGAGCCGGGTCAGTATTAGATAGTACAATCGAACTCTTGTATTTGGACCCACCAACGTGCAACTCGCGGGATCAGATCACGTTTTATGAATGTAGATCTTAAAGCGCTACAGTCACTATAAATTGTGAATGGTATCCCTAGCAAATATACCCTGAACCTACTCAAAGATGATACCACTGCCAGGGTTTCAAGTTCGTACGAGTGGAACTTGCGTTCATCGGGGGAAGTTTTACGGCTAAAGCATGAAACCGGATGCAATACGCCTCAAGAATCACTCTACAACAGTATACTTGCAAGCCAAACTTTTCATGCATCGGTGTGCAATTGCATTACTGCTTTAAGGTCGTATAAAGCCAATAATCGTCGTTAAATAAGCAGCGTTTTACCCAAGTCGAAAGATTCTTCTTGTTTACTCCCCAGGTCCAAACAACATCCTTTTTCAATAGGTTCGTCAACGAGGAAGTTATTAAGGCATAATCTGATAACCCCAGAAATTCTCTTAATTCGTGGATGTTTTTGGGTGTTCTTAATTAGTACATTGGAATCGACAGAATCGAAATACATTTGACAGCAATTAAGAACTTCTGAAGAGTCTAAACATTAGCTTTTAATAGAACGAGTTTAAAGATTTGTGTAGAGATGGTCATTTCGCTTCCAGATACATTATATACAAGTACCGAACAGTTTCCTTCCTTGATGGTGTATTTACTCGATAAAAGATAATAGTGTTTTCCATCCAACTGCCTAAGGGAAGCTCGTACGTAAACATTGCCACTAAACGATGGCTCAGATTTTACTGGTATTATACGCAACGAAGACGGTGGAATGAAGACACAATCATCACATAGTAGGTGTATTTTCGTAGAATCATTTTTTTTTTCTATTAATTATCAACTTAGTTGGGGTTTTAGTAAGTATAAAACCGGACATTTCAGTAAACAAGTGCCCCAAGAGAGCAGGGTGACTAATTACGTGATCTTCAACTACATAAATGTCTATAACTTTTCTAATGCCCTGAACTTTAACGTCGGCAGTTATTACACCCAATGTCCCACCAAAACCACCAAGTCAAATTTGAACCTGTACCTCTCAACACAGGTAGATTAGGCGGGAACTTAATGTCCATGGCAAGTTCTTTAACTTTGCTTATTGTAACAAGCGTACACTGCCCCTAAATCTATGTGGCATTTTACAGCTTTTCCATTAATTTTAATGTGTAAAATGTATTTATCAATAGACCTATCAATTGTCAGCTCTGATACCTGTTTTTAATTATTATCTTTCGATTGGGTTTAGTTTTTAACGGTGATTCCGTCGTTTCGTGCAAATTGCGACGATCCGCGGAATAAAAAAAAAATGTTATTTTTAACATATATTTTCTTTTTATTCGAGTTGAAATCGTCGTCACATTCATAAAAAGTGGAAGGCACTTTTTTATATTATTTACTAATTGAGATATGGCTAGCTGAAAATCAACACAAGGATGGTGATGAAAACTGTATGGATTGTAATGAACTAGGGTGAGATGGTAATGAATAACTCGGGAAGGTAATAAAAAGACTAGGATAGGAATGAACCATAATAGACAGTAATTTTATAAAGAAAAATGAATCAATGATTTACAGTAATCAACATAATTATTATCTTTTATTTCTAATCAGACTTTTAATTCAGTTCGGTTTAAAAAAAAAAACACTTTGTGGAAGGAAGCATAATCACAGTTCTTAATTAGGTAGGTAATTAATGGCTATCGACTCTCAAACAGTAGGGAAACAAATTTACAACATTGGACTGACTTGTATAATATCAATATTGAATACAAGTCTACTTTTTACTAATAGTAATAATAGAAGCTAGAATTTTTGGTCTCAGACGCAAAATCACAGAAATAGCGAAAAAAATATTACTTCTAAAAGCTAACAAATAAACAGAATAACCTGCTCTACAATAGGCATTACAAAACTATAACAGGTAACCAATCTTTTGGTTTTTGAGTCAAAACCTGAATCGCATACAATAAGAAAAACAGTTAAATACTATTATTATGAAATAATCTAAACAATATTAAAAAATCTTAAAATTAACCGATTTTTTTTATCAAAAACAAAAACAATACTAAGGTTATTGAGATTTCTCTTAAAAATACGGTAGTAGGTAAATAGAAATATAAAATCACAAACATCACACACAAATCATAGAATCCTAAAAAATGTTTAATTCGTCACTGTCATCTGATTTTTCATAATTATTGCTGTCTAACTCTTGTTCTTCTGGTACGTTTGATTGAATGAATGTCTCGAATTCTCGTTGGTGTTTAGAAATAAATACGTCTTCTAGTTTTTTAGGGGTAAGTTTTTTCTTTGGCATCTTATAAAATTTGCGGTTTTCCCAACTTATACGAACATCAGATAAAATCTTAACTTTAGGAGATCTTGTTACAGTTGAAGATGATATATTAAGTATAGGTGAGAGCTGTAAATCGATAGGACCCTCTAAAGGTTTTAAATTTTTCAAAACGTCTGATTCATCTAAATTTAAATTATTTAAAATTGTAGACGTATCTATGCTACATATGGATTGGTTGTCTTTGATACAACTGACTTCGTTTTCACTACACTGATCACGAGATTGACCACATTCTGTTTCAACGTAGTAATCTGAATTGAGATAGCCTAAATGTTTATTATGTTGGCAAGGGATATAGCAATCTTGACATTCAAAACAACTAAGACTGCGCAAAGTTATAGTTTTTTTATTATCAGCAGTCCATATTATTTGATGAACTTTCATTGTGCCTTTAAAACCTGGTATATTTGGCGGAATTATTTTATCTTCAATATCGCGCTCAGTTATCATATCAAAGTATACGTTTGGTATATTTTTGGTAACTAAAGCCCAGAAGTCTTCATAAGTACCAACATCTCCACCATATTTGACAAAATTATCAGCAGTGCGTTTAACAACTGCTCCTATACCATCTGGAGCCCCTTTTCCGTGACCGAACTCTTCATAATTCCATGTCACTCGACGTATATTGGGGTTAATATTTTGTAATTTAGTTATCATATAAAATATTGTTTTATTCCTATATTGGCTGGATGGTGAATCAGATAAAAAATGTATTATTTCATAAGGCACTGCAGTTTGCGCCATCTTTAAAATGGGAGATAAGTGTGCCCATATGGCTTTAGCGTCATGTTTTAAGCAATCGCTAATTGTGCAAAACGATTTGGTCCGAAATACACTTGCGTCATTATACTTGTAATAAAGAACCCCAGTGTGTAAAGAAACTTGTTCTCTACTTCCTCCAAAGTGGAAAGATTGTATCTCCTCATTATATTTTAAACAATAATTCTCACTAAAATCTACGTGCACTAGTATCTCATGATCTTTCAAATTTTGTTTTAGTTGATTGATAACTTGATACTGTACTGTTATGTTTAAATTATGCTTAAGAAATGTATCTAACGATGACTCTAATTTGTAAATAACGTTTCGCGGATAGTCTTCAAACCTTTGTTTTATAGACACTATTTTAATCTTTTGTTTTCCATCTTTTCCTGTATACGGTTTTTTCTCTACAACCCACTGATGGAACATAATTTTTTTATCATTTTTAAATTCATGATAGTTCAAAACTTTATTTGCGCAGAATTCACATGAACGTTCGAGACATTTTTGCTTTACATCACAACAGAGACTATTTATAACATGAGTTCCCGAACTTTCAGAAATAATTTGAGCATTTTTAAGAGCCCTAATTAAAAGATTAACATTAGAATGTAATTTGCATTGACAAGTGTCTCGGTCTACTTTAGGAAAAACTACCCAATAAGGTCTATACTTACAGAAGGACGAATAGCTTACACTACATTGCTCCTTTAAAAATTGTTCATGCAAGTTCTTTAAATTATAGTTCAGGTAACGCTTCTGTTTCTTCACTCCTTTCTTTTTTATGAATTCCTTATTCCCCGCTGCAACTCTACTGTTTGTATCTTCTTCAAAAAAGGAATGGATTTTATTTAGCAATATTTGTTTATTTTCCACAGTAGCTCTTTTCTTCTTTCTTCGGGAAAATGGCAATTTGTGAAGTAACTTATATTTTCTTAATTTTGTATCATCTTTGGTAACCGTGTCTACAAAATTTCTTTTGTCTTTTTTAGTCATTGTTTTATAGGTATTTTGCAGATTTTGGGATATAGTTTCACTGAAAAGCAGTTGTTTTTTTACTGCTTCCTTCTTATCTGGTCGAATTTCTGTCAATACTTCATCTACCTTTTTTTCTATAGTATCACAGACTTTTTGAGTTATATTACTTCTTTTACGTAATACATCTTTTTCTCTTTCTAATTTTTTAATCCTACCGTTCAATATCTTTACTGTCTTCATATGATTATAACGTATACGTCTTAAAATATTATTAAACTTAGATAATTGTGTAGACTTATTATGATTGATTGTACTTGGTCCTGGTTCAGCTACCGTCAAAGGATCTGGTATTTGGGGTTCCGCATTAACACAAAAATTTGACTCACTCTGGGGTGGTGAGTTTTCCACCAATATTCTCTCTAATGTCTTTGCTTTTTCCATCTTTTTTAGATAGTTTTGAGTATTTTTCCGCCAACGCCTTCGTTGTTCCCTTTGTGCTCTAGGAGTCATATCTTTAATGCTACAGATCTTATTCATCTCTTTTCTTACTAAGTACCTGTTTCTTTCTTTTTCTTTCTGTAGGGAATACAATTCAGGATTGTTTTTTATTTGAGCATATTTTTCTTGTTTATGTAGCCGATCTTTAGCTAATTTTTCTTCTCTTGTCAACTTTTTACGAGTTTTACCCATATTTATGCTAAAATTTAAAAATAAATAATTAGTAAATTATACGAAAAAACATGTCTCATGTAGATAATACAATACTATACATACTGGAATACAATTATTTTTAAATAAAAATAAGAATTTTTCATTTCCTTCCAAAATTGTTCATTACCTTCCCGCAAAAAAATGGATGGAACGGATGGTAATGCAGAGGAGATGAATGATAAATTTCACAATTTATATTGATAACTTCGTTGTAGAATACATTTAAAATTTGATTTTAAAACAGGACGAATATGGCTTTAAGAGAGAGATATATTACGTATTTATAATAATTTACTTATTACGGTACCTTGTGAAATCGAAGGAAGGCGATGAGCTGATTTATGGACGAAACACTGGTTCCAATTCGAAGATCGTAAATAATTTTATCCACAATACGCGCACGTCCACTCGTCTCTGTTACCAGAGCCGACTGACCAGTATAAACCTGTTTTGACGGGAATCGTATCGGATACCGTCTTGTATTCTCTTAAATTAAGAAGTTTCTGTGTACGGATGGTAATGAAGTTTTTTTTGTGACAATTCGAAAAAGAAGCTTTTTACATACATAGATTGCAATAAATTGAAAATTAAAATACATAATTTGTAGTTCAGCCCTTTAGCTTTAATATTGCATATTAGTTAAAGTCATAATTACGAATCTAGAAAAATAAACATCGAAAGATCTACCGAAGTCCCAAGTTGGAAACGGAGAGGAATGATTTTGCAGACAGTTTTACATTTTTTTTAAATGTTTAATTTAAAAAAAATGAAATATTAGCGATACTACTTTTAAAGTTATTATGTCTTTATTCTCTAAGCAAAAATCAGTTCATTTTTCTAATAAATTCATGGGTAAATTCGTCTGGAATTGCTTTTTGCACAAAACCACGGAATGACCCTTAAGAGAATCAGTTTCAGGCTTATTTTTATAACAATTAGAAGTTTGATGACCGTATCTGTCACATAACGAACATTTAGAAGAGGGATTATCGCCTCTAAAAGTGACCAAGTTCGTTACAATTAAAACACCGTACAATTTGTCGTACCAGACTTCGGATTCTGGGCTCGAGACGCTGCATTAGCAGAGGCTTTATGATCGTTCCTATTTCTGACATTACTTTCATACGCTTCTCTATCGCTTTTCACCTACTTTTACCGTTCGAAAATATTTTAAAATTTGTTCTGGTTCACTAAATTGAGCCGCTTGCGCACCTACTCTAATCGCACGATCATCTACCGTATGAGACACAATCTACTGCTTGCTTACCGTAAATTTTGCATCTATTTAATAAATTTAATTTCGCATAATAATAGTGCTCCAATGATTCGCCGTACTTAACATGCTTAGCCAACATTTCAGTCAAGAGTTCGGCGTAGTCCTCGCGACAAGGGAATGATTCAATTAGTTTTTTCTTCCATTCGCCCCAAGTATAAAGAAGGGAACGTAAACTTTGGTACCAGGTTTTTGCTACCCCCGAAAGTTTACGAAGAGCGTAGTGAATTATTTCCTTTTCAGACCATCTGTATATTTCGGCACATTCTTCTATTTTAGTAATCCATACTAACACAGTTTGCTCTTTACTTAGGGGGTCAAAATCCGGTAAAACATTACTATTAACTGGCAGCTTGGGCTTCTCCGAACTCTTGACATTACTTAAGATCGCCAAAAAATGATTTAATAATACGTTTGTTTCAGATTCCCTATTCCTGTTCCGACTAGATTTATACCTAAGCTTGGGTTGACTCACGGTAATCCGAGCTGTTACTGCTACGCTCCGTTCGCCTGGAGCCGCCTCTCCTTGGTAGTTGCCCTCAAACCTGGGCACACCCTTCCGCCCTCAAACCTGGGCTCGCTCCCGCCCTCAAACCTGGGCTCGCTCCCGCTCTCAAACCTGAGCTCACTCCCGCCCTCAAACCTGGGCTCGCTCCCGCCCTCAAACCTGGGCTCACTCCCGCCCTCAAACCTGGGCTCACTCCCGCCCTCAAACCTGGGCTCACTCCCGCCCTCAAACTTGGGCTCACTCCCGCTCTCAAACCTGAGCTCACTCCCGCCCTCAAACCTGGGCTCGTTCCCGCCCTCAGACCTGGGCTCACTTCCGCCCTCAAACCTGGGCTCACTACTGCCCTCAAACCTGGGCTCACCGTCCTCATCCATATTGAATAACAACCCTTCCCTTCGGTTGTATCCAATACGAATGTGTATCTGAAACTTGCATTAAAATTTGAAAGCTTAGCGCATGATCGTTTTAATACTATGATTGAGTTTATAATTATTAAAATAGTGTCTAGAGGAAAACCAAAAATCCAAGTGACACCTATATTCTCAGTCAGTTTACTGGGCCACCAAATAAATAAAAATACCTATTACAAGGATGGAGTAAGTACCTGGATTTAGCCATCAACATCAAATTATCAGCTATGATTTTCTTATTTTAAAATAATCTCACTAGGCCAATGTCACAATATGATGCTTCTTTCAAACCAATCACTGGACAGCAGTAAATAAATTTATTACGTAAAACAATCAAGTACAAGCAACCACTAGTTATCACCATTTATTTGTCGTTTATTTTGTTCTTGTCACTTCTCAAATCCGTTCAGCAACATAATTACTAATAATATCCATGTTCTTAGATCAACGTGTTCACCAATCTTTATAAACAAATATAGCTTTCGTATTCAAGTCGTTTTTCAGAACATAATTTCTCATGTAATGTGTCATAGGCAGTTACAAAAAAAAATATTTGTCAAGGACAGAAAGTGTAGCGCTCGACTTTCGAAAGTTAAAGATGTAGGTAGTCAGGAAATTATAATAAAGTATGCATGTTTTTCATCCGTAAAAATCTTTTGAATCATACCAGTAACGATTATTTTTAAATATTCATTATTAAAATGAGATCGTTGTGGACGTGAAAATAAGAAAATTATGAGAATTCTCTTACGATCCCACTTCTGAACTGTAAGCTACAGCTCAGAAATAAAGGGGTTCGCAATAGAACACTAAACTCATTATTTAAGCACAAACATTTCAATTCCTTTTCCACAATATTTGTTCAAACACTCATACATCACCAACATAATAAGTCCTGTACTTACTTGCTACGATTGAAATTGCACCAATTTGTTACGATAATAATTTATGCGTGATCACTGCTCAGCGTCTCGAACAAGAAGCCCCGTTATCAGTTGTCTCCCATAGCGAATGATAGTGAATGTCGTGAGGAACGAATAATCGATTGAGTGACGTACGAGTATTAGTCGATTAAGTAAGTAGGGTTACCAGAGACAAGCTAACAGTAGGTACTTCATAACATAGCTTGTACCTACTTGTATTGTTTCTTCTTACTCATAGTACCTATTTACCTATTTAATTTCATTTCCTTGTCGCAGTAACATTATTACCTGTTAGATTACAAGAAATTTTATAGTTTTGAGTAGATAATAAAGTTTAAAAACATGAACATTACATGAAACATGACTTATGGTAACATTCGCATAGCGACCACTTAGATTTTAGTAAGTTATCGCGGACAAAAGCAGATAATAAAATTAAGCGCGTTTAGGAAAAAACGCATTTACAGCTGCACGAATTATTATGTATGTAGTCTATGTGCCGCATGGCATGAAATTAAAACATAATTATTTGGCTTCGCAAACACGTCGTCTCCTACTAAAGCTAAAAAAATTGCTAGCTCAATCACACTAATGAAACAATTACGCCAACTCAAGATAATTTTTGTTGTATTATGCTTGTCCTTGAGCGCACGGTACGTACGATTACGACGTCATACTCGATGTGAGATGGAGAATCTATAGTTATCTCGATATAGCCATCTAAGTAGTATCGATGCCACCTAACATCAATAAGACCTAGTATCTAGGTTGAATCCTAGATGGTGTTGTAAAACTACAGTATCTGGTAATTAGTGAGTCGCTGATGCAGCCATCTGTTAAAAAATGAAGGAAAAAAAATAGCCAGCTCAATAGCCAGACTTAGGGAGGTGTCATTTCTTTGTATGGGATTGGGTATCTGTATGTAGTATTATAATATCTGTGCCTTAGATAATTTTAAATGATGAGGAGGCACCAACCGACGATTATCCCTGTATGCACTATGCAAGTGCACCCAAGGACAACCCCCGGTTGGTACAGGACTATTGTTGTACGTGGAAACAAAACATATTGGCCTATGGGTTTGGGTGGCTAAAGTGGATTGGGTAACTTGAACTATGTCATAGTCATAGTCATAGTCATTTATTCATAGACAAGTGATTTGTATCTGAATTTACACATAAATTTACTCAATTACAAAACAAGACAAACATCAATTACGAAGATAACAAATCTACATTTCATGCATTTCAGACAAAAAGGTCAACAACTTAAAAATTAAAATAAATTAGCATAAGTAGATTGATAGAATGAATTAAAAATAATAAAGTTTAAGTCAGATCAATAAATAAACAAAATCCAATAAAATTTAACAATCCATGATTATCTTAATAAAATTTAAAAAAAAAATTCAAACAATTCAATAAAATTACAGTTCTTATATAGCCAGCATATTCTTATATAGACAGCATATAGACACTTATTTAATAGAATTTTTTTTAGTTTTATTTTGAAAGCGCTACTGTAGACAGCACTTTTTATATCTAAAGGCAACCTGTTGAATAATTTTACGGACTGGTATCGTGGACTGTGTTTAACAATTCTTAGGTTATAATTGGTAAAATTATTATTCTTCAAGTCCAGTCTACGGGTGCCTTCCCTTATCTGCCGTTCTTCTACTGTCTCATAGTCTTGTATGTTTTTGGCCATATTACTTAAAAGTACCAGTACATATAGACTTGGTACTGTAAGTATGCCTAAATTGATAAAATGCTGTCGGCAACTGTCCCTTTGTGAGATGCGGACCATGGTACGAATTGCACGTTTTTGTAATATGAAAGCTCTTCTACTATTATATTCATAGCTATTTCCCCAAAAAAGTATGCTATATCTGATTTTAGACTCTACTAGCGCAAAATATACAATTTTTAGTTGTTCTATGCTGATTTCATTTCTCAGGGATCTCAAAGCGTAACATGCAGATGATACCGATGCAGCAATTGCTTTTAATTCTGGTTTCCAGTTTAACAGTTGGTTAATATGTATACCTAAAAATTTTACTTCGGCTACGAGCTCGATTTCGATATGGAAGAACTATGTCCCCTGCCTGACCAATGTTATATATTATACACGGATAAAATGGCAGGGGATGACTTGCACACTCAACAATGGGCCCCCGGAGACGGCCGCTAGCACATAGTGATGTAGCGACAAGGGGGCAACACTTCCTGAGTATAGATGCTGGCGGGAAAAATTCCGAATCATTCCCGTCGAATATTTCGGAAGTATTCCGAAATATTCCGAAACTTTGGGAATATTTCAACGTTTATTCCCATTGAATTATTCGGGCGAAATATTCGCCGGAAACATTCGATTGCGGGGTACGAATGTTTCTCGCGGGGGGGAAAACTTCTCCGGGGAGCATCTCCCCTCTTACCGCACCCCACACCGCCATCGCCTGCATGCACGACTCGTGGCAGTCGCCAGTCGGGCGTGCGCGGCCGGCGCGGCGGCAGCGGCCGGCGCACAGAGGGGCAGCGGCGGCGGCGATCGACGATCGATGCAAAAATGATTTTTCAGCAAAAAAAAATAAAAAACTTAATTAAATTCATTTTGAATAATTCTGATTTAAAGAAACTTTCCCAGAAGTATTCCGGAATTATTCAGAATTTTTCGGAAGTTTTGCAACTATATTCCTGAGGTGCTTGAGGAGTGGAGAGGTATTCCACGGCTATCAGGTCAAGATCCCTACCAGCACCTTACTGGAATACTTCGTTTGCTCTTGCGAATCTCCACTCAAGCCGGCCAATAAAGGCAAGAAAGAGGTGGGAGCTCTGTTCCTCGTCAGTGTTCACTCCAGCCGGCCAATAAAGGCAAGCCAGAGATGAGGACAAGATTTCTCCCGGGAGATAGGGTCCATGGGGTCGCTACTGCCCATCAGCTCGCCACATGTTATATATTATACACGGATAAAATGGGAGGGGGTGACTTGCACACTCAATAATGGGGCCCCGGAGACGGCCGCTAGCACATAGTGACGTAGCGACAAGGGGGTAACACTTCCTGAGGTGCTTGAGAAGTGGAGAGGTATCCCACGGCTATCAGGACAAACCCGGAAGTACGGTCAAGATCCCTACCAGCACCTTACTGGAATACTTCCTTCCTCCGAGCACGTTTGCTCTTGCGAATCTCCACTCAAGCCGGCCAGTAAAGGCAAGAAAGAGGTGGGAGCTCTGTTCCTCGTCAGTGTTCACTCCAGCCGGCCAATAAAGGCAAGCCAGAGTTGAGGACAAGAGGAGATAGGGGGCCCGTGGGGTCGCTACTGCCCAACAGCTCGCCACATGCTGCCCTGCGGGTTTCTGTATCTCTCTTGGTCTGGCTCCTCATCCCAGACCCGTTCTGGCAAAGTAAATTCACCGGCACAGACCTAAAGTTCGGAGCACGCAAGCCCCATCACGACGTCAACGTAGAGATACAGCGGTGGGGTTATTATTATTATCGTGATCTACTAAGAAAAAGTCTAGAAAACGTTTGGTTGCTGCGTGAGTGTCTTCATGCTAAGCATAGGCGAGTTAATATAACATGCTGATTACATGCGCACAATTTCCCAGCATACGAAGAAGGACGATTTTTATTATATAATGCATGAGGCACCCTCTGGATATCGAGGGGTATCGACTAGGTATCGTCCCAAGTATCAATCATCGGGCAATAGCCCACCAGAGTACAATACCCGTCTGGTCGGAGGATCCTCCCTTTTCTATGGAGAATGAGTGAACTATACACCCTGTTCCTCATGCCATCGTTTTAGGCCTACATTCCTGCGCTGATGTCGGTACGCGCGACCAACATAAGCGCAGGAGGAATGCAGGCCTTACTATAATTATTTCAGATTGTTTGGTTTACCGACTTCTGAGATAAGGTAAAGGATTTGATTGGGTAACAATAATATCTAGCGTTACCAATACATAACCAACGCAGATGTTTATGTAGCAGCTATCTCTGAAGGATCCTAGTAGGTTTTAAATCGATAACTATGTTGTCGCTAAACGGCAAACAATGTCGAGTGTTCGAGTGTACACTTGAATCTATATAAGGACCTGCCGTTGGTGAGTATCGCTATTTGTGGATCAGCAGCGTAAACAGGTACGTGTGTTTTAAAGTTATTAAAATGTTTGAAGTGCCCAGAGGGCGTACAATCTTACATCCCTGAACGATGCGGGCCCTAATTTACTTTCTACTTAGGTATTTTGAAAGGCAGCACCGCTACAGAATGCTTTGATACTATATGGTATTTGAGTACTTTCAAAAATATACATGAATATTAATACTTATTTTGAAAATGTTACTAAAAAAGACGAAATGTGGAAAAAGGAGAAGTTTTTGAAATTGGACCTAGTTATGCAGCAAGCAGCCATATGGCACTTTTTCCAAAAATGAGTTATAAACACAGTTATACTTATTTCGACTTACACAATTTTTTGCAAAAACAACCATGTCGATATGTCTATTTATCACGAAGATATGAGCCGTCAAATGCAGCCTTGTCCATACCATCCATAATGCAACCATCGACAGAAAAATGCTTATAACTCTGTACTTTTCCCGACATGGCTGCTTTTTGCATAACACGGCCCAATTATTCTTCTATCCTTGTTAAGCAAAACGATCCACTGAATACTCTCTGATTTACTGTATATATAGCGCGAAGTTACTACGGTGCTCCTGTGCTGTGACGTCGGATGCTATAGCACCGTCGGCTTTCACTGTCTGCCATAGATTTTAAAATGCATAAAACTTCGCCATTTTCTGAGATATTTAAACAATTGTTTTAACTGTGGCTTAAATTTTTGCTAGGTTACGAAAAATCAAATAAAAAAAATCCAGTCAAATACCTTATGGCATCGCGGTCGCGTTATTTCCCACCCCCTTCATACTTCATTTTGGGACAAATTACATTTCCGTCCAAGTCGAATTGTGTACCAAAATGCCTGTTCCGAACAGTTAAATGTAGGGAATATTGACGTCCCTGATAATTGATTAATTTTTTTTTTGTAGTTTCTGTCTACGAGTTTATGTATGTAATTATTAAACATATTTGTCGTATATTAGACCAGAATGCGGGTGTTAACGCTGTTCCTGGTTGCTGCGACGGTCGCGAGCGTTTCATGTGTGGACATGTGGTGGAAGTCATGCGTGGTCTACCAGATATACCCGCGCTCCTTCATGGATAGCAATGGCGATGGGATCGGAGATTTAAATGGTAATGTCAATTACACTTTGACCACGCTTTCAGAGCCGACCGAACTACCGAGGGCGTCCAAGGGCCTCTTTCGTGTCCTAGCTTCCATGGTAATCTGCAATGTCCATCAACAAAGAGCCTCGGCCTTCATTATTCTTTATAAAGACAATATTCTGATACGATTTGGACACAAAGAAGCCGTAAAAAATAAGTGTCTGATTCAGTACTAGGCAACAAAAAAAAAAAACTTTTTTCCAGAGATTTAATTGTACGATTCGGGATCACCATGCTATAGAGAACTTAGAACAGAAAATAAAACATCTCAGTAACGTATAGCTTTTAAGAGAAATTTATTTTTAATTTTAACATTTTTTCGTATTTACTTTAAAGTTAATACATTACTTAGACTTAAAAAATAAACTTGTTTTTGTCATCTTGGCCTGCCTATTGTAAGAAGTTGTCGGTGTGGCTCTAACCAAAAACCAACAGTAGTCTGCAAGCATTTCAGGGGTCCATTATCCCTGATAACGCTTTTCTATTGTATCAATCTCTTGGTGAAAGCGCTCACCGTGTTCATCACTCACTGCACCTAGATTTTCTTTAAAACAATGTAGGTGCGAATGCAGGAATGCAACCTAATTCTTTGTAAGTATTTAACAATTGATGTCCAAGGTTTTCATATTGAGGAGACTGTTTATTTCCCAAAAAAGAATCCGTGACTTGAACAAATGCCAACCAAGCATTGTTTTCTTCATTGTTTAAGGTGGAAATGACCACATTATGTGGCACCCAAAATTTGTCTTGGTTTCGAATGTCTAAACCGAAGTATGCACGATAACCCTTCGTAATCAAAGGCGTAATACGTATTTTTTGACATTTTAGTGAATATAAACCACAAATGAAGCAAAATAAATCTGGAGAATAAACACAACAGCGAGACATGGTGAAAGAACTGAATCTAACACTACAAAATGTTATTGTGATCGTTTGTAACAAAAATTTAACGCTACCCTCCTAAATTAATTAAAAAAAGCAAATAAATAAATCTCTTTATCTATACGTGATTGAAATTAATGATTATTTTTCTGGTACGAGTATTAGGTGCATGATTATCTACAAAATATGCTACGAATATTCCCCGGGAAATTTTGAGTGTTGCCTAGTGATTATGAATGTAATTGTTTGATGGTAATTATTGCTGTCATCAGCAATTACCATCAAACAAGAGCCTCGACCAACAGGTCCTGCTTACCTACTTCAAAATCAAAAACTGAACTTTTTCAACAGGAATAAAACAAAAGCTGCCGTACCTACAAGAGTTGGGCGTAGATGCAATCTGGATGTCTCCGATCTACAAGTCACCCATGTACGACTTTGGTTATGATATCACAGACTATAAATCTATATCACCAGAATACGGAACTATGGATGACTTCGACGCTCTCATGGTTGAAGCTAAGCAATTGGGTAAGTCGACTATAATCACATTTTATACTAAGTAGAGAATATTTATTTGGGATGTGTCTCTGTTTACAAGAGAGAGTGCTATACATATGCGCTCGTAGCCATCCAGTCGATATCCAGTGATGAAAAAAGGTCAACTGTCCACAATGGTGTGTGGTATCTACGCTTATCTATGGAAGTGGAATCTATGGAATGCTGGGTGTGTTTGAAGAGGCATGAAAGAAGAATGTTGTGGAGATCTAACGTACTATAGATGCCGCGAGGTAACTCGATAACTCGGATACGGTCGCGAAGTGAAGGACCATGTCCTCTAAAACCAAGCGCACTTTTACAGCCACAGCGCAGCGTATTTTCATACAACAAATTGTGATGCGGCCCGACTGTGTTTCTTAGAAAATGTACGCTAACGTAAGTGATGTAGGACGATTTTAGCAAAACCTTGCCTTGCGGCGCGGTCCGCCATAATTTGCGCCAGCCTTTAGGCCAGATATTATAAGAATTCTTCTTATCCTTCTTTTTGGTATATATGTTACGGGTAATGCTAGAAGATTGAGTAAACCTAAGTTTACCCAAGCATTTTGGGTACAGTCTGAATAATCTCGTGCGTTATATGGTCACAATTCTAACCTAGCCTACCTTTCAGCCGACACCTAAGTTTAATCATTCTAGCATTACCTAAATCGACCTAGGTGAGTATGAGGAATTAAAATTTATTTTAATTATTATTCGGACTTTACCCAAAATGCTTGGGTAAACCTAGGTTTACTCAATCATCTAGCATTACCCGCAACATATAGATAGCAAATAAGGCTGTGAAAATTCAAATATTATGTTTAGCCCAAAATTCTGCCAATCGAACTCACTGACCTAAGTCATAAGATCCGCAAGTGCATAGGTGACATGCGGCGCAAAATGGAAGGTGAGACGCCGCATATACACTTGAGGTCCGAGTCGTTCAAACATAAACCCCCATCTCTTTGCTTCGGCCGACTTGGGTTCGTAGTCTATTTAGCGATTTCCAAGTTGGTCACGGTAACGCATGCCCAGTAGATGGAATTTTATTTATTTTATTTTATTTCGGGATAAAAAACAGGAGTACAATTAAATTTTATACATACTATCTTACTAATTAAACAAAATACTTATCGTACTACTAGCAACATTATCCACTTATTACTAATTTGTTGATTGTTAAAAAATAATAACAGAATACATGAAGTGAATTGAGTGAAAGATCAAATGACTGATTGATTAAATAAATGCTTTCCAATAACGAAATACGGATAGAAAAAGGAAAATAATAACAAAATAAAATACACCACTAAAGATTTCCTAAATTGACGTGCTGTTAGATTAAAAATATCAATGCTTTCGAATCTAGTGTTGTCCAGTGAATCCACAAGTTGACGCAGAGGAGCGCGAAAGCCAGCATTGGAGTTACAGACGTGCCTGATATTAATAGATGAATTTTCTCAAATGGCTTGATAAAACTGTAAGGAGGTGTAACGGCTCCCACCAGAGATCAAGTCTTGCTGTAGAGGTGTTGTCACCATTAGCTGCACCCACGCGCCTGAAAAAACTTTTATGGCTTTTAAACCTCTTATCGTATTCTTAAGAAGTTATTATAAGTAGCCTTAGATTTCATTTTTGTACATTTTGTTACCCTCTGTATATTTGGCTGAATAAAACTTATTCATTAATTCAACGCATCCACTGTCGTGCAGGCATCCGCGTGGTGTTGGACTACGTGCCGAACCATACGAGCAACGAGAGCGAGTGGTTCCAAAATTCAATAAACAGAGTAGGCAACTACACTGACTATTACATCTGGGCCGACGGTACAGTAAACTCCACAGGCGCCAGAATTCCACCAAGTAACTGGGTAAGTTATACCTATGTCACCTAACTATTATGTAGTATCTACTTCATATTTTTCTGAATACGCCAAATTTGGCCGACCGTCAGTACTAAGCTGACTATTATCTCCTGCTGAGCTTCTTACTTTTTGTTTAGATCAGTGTGTTCCGCTATAGCTCCTGGGAATGGAACGATGTGCGAAAACAGTTCTACTTGCATCAGTTCGTCATTGGACAGCCCGACATCAACTACCGGAACCAGTATCTCCGTGAAGAGATGAAAGTACGTTTGCACTTATAACCAACTTAATAACAATAATTCCGTTATGCAATTGTTTGAACGTTATCAATAACCCCCTGTTTTATATTCCAAAGAATTCAAAAATCTTAACTCTGTTAGGTACAGAGTTAAGATTTTAAGATTACCTATCTTTTAACGTTCAGGCACCTTGCCAAGGGTGATAATTTTAAGTCCCATTCTATTGTTCTTGCAGCATAATAGTACACCTTAACATGTACCCTTAAAAGATCAAATCAATCTGTCTAGCCTTTTCCCAACTATGTTGGGGTCGGCTTCCAGCCTAACCGGATGCGGCTGAATACCAGTATTTTACATGGAGCGACTGCCTATTTGACCTCCACAACCCAGTTACTGGGTAATACACACCTTGGTAATACTGGTTGTCAGACTCACGGGCCTCTGACGACCCGTAACGATTGTCAAAGATCCACGAATGACAGCCGGGACCAACGCCTTAACGTGCTTTCCGAGGCACGGAGGAGTCTCGGTATGTAAAGATGGTCACACATCCACGGACCATCCCCGGCAAGCCTAGCTTAACCTGATGGATCGACCCATGCGGCCCTTAAAAGATGTCATATAAAATCCAACGAACGCTTTCAGGAGGTGCTTCGTTTCTGGTTAAGAAAGGGAGTGTCCGGATTCCGAGTAGACGCAATCAACGTGTTGTATGAAGTGGATGCCAACGCCGACGGCTCATACCCGGATGAACCACGCTCAAGTAAGTTATAGCAAATAGCTGCACGCTCAAGTAAGTTAAGCTATACGTAAGCGCAACCGAAATATGAGATGAAAAGCATCCGCTGCTTAACAAATACTTGACCTGGCTAGGTATTTTAAACTAAGAACTTAATAACTAGCACTATATTACATACATCCTGGGTTAAGGTGAAAAAATAAAAATTGGGCAGGTTACATGTGTTCTTTAAGTTTCTAAATATGTTCCATCCCGTGACTTTAGATACTACTGACGACCCCAACAGCTACGATTACCTACTTCACACCTACACAAGGGACCAAAATGAAACATACAACGTTGTGTATGACTGGAGGGATGTCCTCGAAGAGTTCGGACAAAACGAGTCCAAGATCATGATGACAGAAGCCTACAGTGAAATTTCGTTGGTGATGCGTTATTACGGGGAAGGGAATCGCGACGGTTCCATCCCTTTCAACTTTGTGTTTCTTGCTGAGCTGACCAGCGCGTCCAGTGCGACAGACATGAAGACTGTAGTCGATAAGTGGATGTCCAATATGCCAGCTAATAAGACCGCAAATTGGGTGGTAAGTTCAAATCTAGTGTTTAGGTACCTTCCTTTGTCCTAATTATATCTATAATGGTCAACGACTCATGATATTGGCCCAATATTGGCAAAAGCTCTATCAAAAAAAAAAAAAAAATCGTTGCAAAAAAATATTCAGGATGACATAAATTATTCATCGAAGTATTTATTATTTATTACAGAACGGCAATCACGATCAAAGCCGACTGGCCACTAGGCACGGCGTGAACAGAGTGGACGCGATGAACATGTTGGCTCTCATCCTCCCTGGAGTCACCATCACATATCAGGTAAGCGAAACACTGCCTTATTCTTTCTAACTTACGCCTAAGATGCCTATTGTCGCATTTTGTCACCTCTCTCACTCACACGGGACCAAATTTTTAAGAATGTTAAATAAAAAAATGCTTTTTTGAAAAATATAACATATTACCAGTACCTGGGATGGCTCTGTGTCACCGACTCGCTTACTCCTTTTCGGAAATATAGTACATCACCCCGTTGCCAAACTCACCATGCATGACCATTTCTTTTATCCGAAGGAATCGTGAGTTTTTTAAAGTAAGGCTCCACATTTCAGGGCGAAGAGCTTGGTATGACAGATGGGAACATTAGCTGGGTGGACACAAAGGACCCTCAGGCTTGCAACACCAACGATCCTGTCAACTACTGGAAGAGCAGCCGCGATCCTGCGCGCACGCCGTTCCACTGGGACGCTACCACGAATGCTGGATTTTCCAACGCCAGCTCTACCTGGCTTCCAGTCGCTAGTAATTACGAGACTGTTAACGTGGCGGTCGAAAAGGCAGCAGATAAAAGTCATTTAAAGGTAGTACTGAAGTTAAATTAGACATATGAAGCGCCTTCATTTTATCTCGAGGCAAAGATCTTCCTATATTTTTTTCTACTTTTTTTCTATGTTTCGCCAATTCTGAAGATGCCATCCAATACTTCTCGCTGGGCTCCAGTCTTTGGCCAAATGAGATAATGGTCAAATTGATGATATGTGATATCTGCCAATCCGCACTGGCCACGCGTAGTGGATTATACCCCACTCGCTCTCATAGTGAGGAGGCTTGTGACCCAGTAGTGGGAACATTAGTATACGACCCGAGTGAAAAAGCGTCCAGCGGGGCGTTCAGCGTTGCGTGCAAGCGGCGAAGGGCGTTCACCGAGCGCCCCTCAGCCGTCACTCGGGACACTCGCGAGTGTTTGCATGTGTTTAACACGAACTTCGCTGGCCCCGCCCCGCCGGACCCTCGTGTCGAGCGTGCACTCAGGCCGTACACTTTGTTTATGCTATATTCGGGCACACAGTTTGGCATCCTGCCGACATGGCCTGCCCGATCCCATTTCAATCTTGCAGCTTTACGAGCTACATCTCCAAATTGCGCTCTGGAGCGGAGTGTGGTGATTTGTGCACCATGTATAAATACCGACCTCATCTAGTTTAAAACAAAAAACATGATTGACGTGTAAAAGTGTTTGTACAAACCTACTTACTGAATATATATATATGAGGAGAATACACGTCCATTAACCTGCGTTTAGAGGCATTGGGTAAATCGTTTTTGGAAAGCTCGTTCATGGATCAGTAGCTCATTTTCCGTACGTCTTCTTTATCCTTATTAATGACTACCTACTTACAGTTTTACAAGGATGTCGTTGCCTTGAAACATTCTGCGGCGGTGAGTACCGGCTCGTTGGGAACACATACACTTTCAAGTGATGTCTTAGTTGTAACAAGGTACGTACTCCTTAAGTTTTTGGTAAACCAACACATTTTTCGTTCTGAAGCCCTCTAAAGTTCCCTTAGCGCCTAAAAACCTGCCTCTTGTGTCCTACGAACCTATGGTGCCGAGACATGGACATTCACAAAGAAGACTGTCCACCAAACACGATAGGCACAAATGGGCGATAGAGCTAGCCATGCTCGGCATAACTCTACACCCAGTACCGTTTTTACCATAAGGGCACATGGGGCCCATGCCCAGGGCCTCCGACAGCAACGGAGCGCCGCCGGAAGGCCGATACAACGCTTGCATTCAATAGCGCATTCTTTTTTCTGTCTATTTTTAAGTAGGTAGATTATATACTCACAAAGAATTATCGTCAAAATTAATTCTAAATTGAAATATTAATCGGAAGGATTTCTTGTAGATAGGTACATACCTACCTTATTCCTATAGTCGACAAATTGTATGCTCATTTGGCAGTAGGTAGGTATACTAAGAAATTGGCTAACGTTTTAGTTTTTTTATCGATTTTTACCAGTTGACAAAAAAAAAAAATGCAAAAAATTTCAGGCAGAATTTTAACATGAAGATATTAATGCTTATGAACTCAAATGACAAATCAGTGGTACTTAAAAAACATACCATACCAAAGGATTTGAGTATCTCAACCTTACATCTATCCTAATTAATATTATAAATGCGAAAGTAAGTTTGTTTGTTTGTAACCTTTTCACGCCTAAACCACCTGAAATGTTGCATATACGTTGTACAGAAACGGATATAGGGTACCTTTCATCCCGAAAAAAGTACTGTTCCCGAGGAAAACAACAATAACGTTCTTATGATCATAGATGGCGCCACGTGTCGTTCGAATCATGAATGAATTATATTATTATAGAAACTTTAGTAGTGTTAAAACTTTTTTTTAAGTACCTAGGTAATACATTTTGTGAGTCTGAGAGTGTCGATAGACCAGTTTTTCATCCTCCTAACTAATATTATATAAATGCGAAAGTGTGTTTGTTTGTTTGTTGATTACGTTTTCACGCTACAACAGGTGAACGGATTTGGATGAAATTTGGCACATGGGTAGACCATGACCTGGAAAAGGATATAGGCTATTTATCCTGGATCGCAGACGAAGTTGCGGGTAACAGCTAGTACTTAATATACGTAATAATAAAGCTGATGAGTTTGTTTGACCGCTAGCACGTCGCCTGCCCACGTTATTACTTCGTTTTCGCTTAGCGTTCTTTCTGACTTTTATTTCTTTTTGCTCAGCTCCTGGGGGTTCTAGCGTGATGTTAAATAAAGCCTATACACTTCCTCAACAATTGAGCTATCGAATGCAAAAAGTTTTTTTTTTTATACGACTGGTAGTTTCAGAGATTAGCGCGCTCAAACAAACAAACTTTTCAGCTTTATTATTAGTATAGATTATTTGCATAGAAAGGAATATCCTTCAAAAAAAATTTCTGAATATTATAGAAAATTTTACAGAACTTTCACTTTTTTTTTTCTTTCCAAAGCCCCAAATTCTTGTGTGCCCAAGGGCTCCCCGGCCTGCCCTAAGACGGCCTTGTCTACACCGAGTGCGTAATTCCGCAATCCAACGTCGGACGAACGTTGTCGACGGTAGGGAAAGGGCGATACGACTCAAGTGGCGTTGGGCAGGACATATCTAGACGCGGAGATGGCCGCTTTTTATAGAATAGTTGCCAAGGTTGGACCATAGAAACCAAGGACGTCCAAAAGCACGTTGAGCCAATGAAATGCTGAGTTTGGTTTCTTGTTTGCGCGTTCGATTCCTGCAAGGAACAAATATTTAATAATAATAATACACACGGTCATCTGATCCCAAACTAAGCAGAGCTTGTACTATGGAAACCAGATAACTGATATACTACATATAGTACTTTTTTTTTTTGTAAATACATACTTATAATTACACCCAGACTCGTAACAAACAGACATTATCATTAGAACTTAAAACGGGATATTTACCATGTATATTAATTGATTTGAGTTTCCGATATTCCGGCACTGTTGCAAGTGCCATGATCACGGATAAACCACGGATAGTTTATCACCATGATCACGGATAGTTTATCCGTGATCATGGCACTTGCAACAGTGCCGAAATATCGGAAACTCATATCAATTAATATACATGGTAAATATCCCGTTTTAAGTTCTAATGATAATGTCAGTGACCATGTCGGTTTAAAAACTTATATTACAAACAGACATGTTCATGCACACAAATGTTTGTCCTGGATGGGAATCGAACCCACGACCTGTGGCATGATAGGTGGTATCTTAACGAACCACGCCATCTGGCCTGTCACCCCATCATGACCTATGCGGGTTCAGTGTTTGCGCACGCAAAACCTCACCTCATACATAGGATGCAGGCCCTCCAAAACCGTTTCCTCCGAAAGGCAACGGGAGCCCCTTGGTTCGTTCGGAACGAAATCCTCCATGTCGATCTCGACATTCCCACCATCTCCCAGTTCTTGAAACGCAATTCCAAGCGTTTCTTCGACTCAGCCACCAACCATCGCAACCCTCTGGTTGTCGAGGCGGCTAGCTATGTCCCCTCTCTTATTAGTAAGGTCCGCCGCCCCAGGCTTGTCCTCTCAGATCCCGACGACCCCATAACTCTTCTCCAGGAGAGCAGTAGGGACCGTAGGAACAAAAACAAATCGACATTCCGACCTCGCCGCCGAGGTCCCTCGCGACGACCCCGTAATAATGGTCCTCCCCCCCGTCCCTTGCTCGGGTATGATGTGCCAGCTGGTGGCGTAGCTGAGCCTGTAGCTTTAAACTCCCCTGATAATAATAATTCAAATCTGATCCAGCCTGTCCCATCTTGCTGTCCTCCCCCCAGCGACGCCCTAAGCCGAGGCCCGTTCCCCACAGGGGGAGCCCTTAGCGTGTAGTCGCTTAGTCTGTAAGTTTTTGCCCCTGGCTGGAGGCTTTGAGTTTTTCTTAAGGCAGCCACAGGATAGTCCGGTTAAGTAGTCTCGACCTCTCTAGGTCAACTACGAGATGCCATTCATAAAAAAAAAAAAAAAAAAAAAAACTGGCCTGTCATATTTGCTTATGTTATGTCGATAAACGCACAATACAGCAGAAACCCTAGAGTGCGGATAGCGTAGGTACTATGTATTTCAATATGTTGTTGTAGGTAATGTGTTATTATATTATTAATGTGTGAGTCTGGATGTAATACTAAATATAGGTAAGTAATAAGTATGTATTTACAAAAAAAAGTAGTGGATGTAGGTTATCAGTTAACTGGTTTCCATAGTACAAGGTCTGCTTAGTTTGGGATCAGATGTCCGTGTGTGAAATGTCCCAGAATATTATTATTATTATTATTCCCTAATCACGACATTATTGTGTCTTATTACTTACTAGCTGACCCGACAGACGTTGTGCTGTCCAAACTTCAATAATTCATACAAAATTCCCATAGAAAATGCACTTTCAATTTTCCCAAATTTTCCAATTTTCCCGGCAAGTTTTAAAACTATTTCTTTCATACAAACCTTGTCGTGACAATTACAAAGACAACAAAAAAGAATAAGCCAAATAGGTGCAACCGTTCTGAAGTGATGCGCGTACATACATTCGGCAATTGGTTTTAGGATTCCGTACCAAAATGATAAAAAGGAACCCTTATGGTGCGACTCAGTCTGTCTGTCTGTCACAGCTAGATATATCTCAAGAACTACTAATGCTATCAACTTGAATTTTGGAATAGGTTTAGATGACGTTTACCCAATTATTTTGCAAATAAGAAGAAATAAAAATGTTTTTTTTTTTTTTGCAACAGGGACTGAAAGGGGGTCTTGAAAAATCGAAGTGGCTAGGGCATGTTGGGTATGAAAGAGCGCTGTTTGCACATTCTCAAACATTTTTTCTTTTTTTTTAGGCCGCATAGTTTTCGACTTTTGATGAAAAATGTAAATAAAAATACCATTCCCCCTCCCCTTATCTCCGAAGTTTGCATAGAGAAAAATCTGAAATTATTCTGTATGATAGAAAGTTATGTAAAGATTTCAGGAAAAATAAAACGATTTCTGTAAATAGCACACTTTTTTTTATATATGACTAGCAGAGGCCCGCGGTTTCACCCGCGTAAGTCTCGAACCCGTAAGAATATCGATGTGTTAATCCAGGTTATAAACTATCTGTGTGCCAAATTTCATGAATATCCGTTCAGTAGTCCTTACAAACATTCGCATTTATAATATTATATAGTAGGATATGAAGTAGGAAGTAGGATGGTACAGAACCCTCGGTGCGCGAGTCCGACTCGCTCTTGACCGGTTTTTTTATTTATATAGATAGATTACTTTTTCTTAATTATTTTGTTGTCTATTAGGGTGCCTGCTGGAAGTGAATCTGCACTCGTGGCAATACTAAACTTGGGGTCTACAGAGACAGCCCTTAACCTGACTTCGATCGCCGGCGTGCCACTAACGATGCAAGTAGTTGCCTCGGGAGTCAGTTGCACAATCGACAAAAAGTAAGTTTCTGTCATATTAATTAATTAATTTATTTTAAACTAACGATCCGTTTCTGCTTTGCACGTTTGAACTTGAACCAACTTGCATACTCATACTCATATCATTATTGCATTCCACAATGTTTTTAGTTGTTTACATTTAATTGCTTAGAGTTAGGCACAATCGTGGACCCTGTAGGGCACAGCAACATTCATATTAAATTTAGTACACAAAATAAACAATAATCTATTCATAAAATAATAATCTATTTATAAAATAAGAATAATAATTTATAATCATAAAAGTAGAAAAAAAATCAATATTATGCTATTAAGACCGTCAAATTAGTGTTGTTGTTGTCAGTTTGTATTAGGTATGTCAATGTTTTTATCATTTATATATTCTTACAGAGTGCTAAGCTTTTTGACCTAAAATTTGCTTAAGGTTTTTAATAAAGTTTGCATCACTCGTTTCTTTCTTTATAGAATCTGGTAATTTGTTGAATATCTTTATTGACATGACATAGGGACTATCTGAGTCTAGCTTCATGCGAGAGGAACATATTCTTATATCGTAAAAAAACTTTTTAGCAAAAAATGAAACCGACTTCCAAACCAAAACACTACATAGTGAAAAATAACTTTAATTTCGGTAGTCGGTGTCTTTGGTTTTGTATTTTCGTTTTTTGCCACCGACTTCCGAAATTAAAGTTATTTTTCACTATGTAGTGTTTTGGTTTGGAAGTCGGTTTCATTTTTTGCTAAAAAGTTTTTATTTTTCACTTTTTAGTTGTGGAACCTACCCCACACAAATTCGAATACATAATTGAGCACAACAATTGTAGATATAGCCATGTAAATAACAGTGATAGGAAGTTATTAAAACATCATCACATCATCCACATAAAATAAGTGGGAAATATACGCATTATTGAAGCTAGCTCAAAAACTCCCCAAGCAAATTTAATTAAATTTATATGGGACCACCTCAGAAGTATACCCTTTCAAACAAAAAAAGAATTTTCTAAATCGGTCCATCCGTCTTTGAGTAACCGCGTAACAAACATACAAAAAAAAAAAAACAGACGAATTGAGAACCTCCTCCTTTTGGAAGTCGGTTAAAAAGTTTGCGTATTTCCTAACTAATTTGCATATTTCTAAGATATAAATAGAGGGTAAAGTGAGAATATTATATTTTATAAATATGGGTTTACAGCTATCCATTGGTTCTATATTAACTATGATGCGAATTAGTTTTTCTTTTGGAGTTTACCTAGTCCCTAAATACTGTAAGTTATTAAAGTTAGTACTTGTCATACTCTATTTTCCTTATTTATTTATTTATTTCGTGTTGCAGCGCACAAGTACAAAGGACGGCTGTTGTTGTGTCAGGAAACTGTGCGATGGTATTAAAAACTGCAAATGCGACCGATACTGGAGGACATGCTACAAGATTCGTGGCACCGTTGATACTGTATATTTCTATTACATTGATCCATGCATGGCTACGATAATGTGGTTATAAACAAATAACTATTATATAAGATTATCAACTTCTTGTATTATATTTTTAAATATCTAGATTATGAGTTTGTTTTATAGAATATTTGTAAATTTTGTTAGATATTTTATAAAAATATATTTAACTAACCACATGTTTTACTACACATCTATTTTAAAGGGGTAATGGGAATCGGCATAAAGGTCCCTTCATAACACAGTGCCCTTTTCAGACAGCGTTCAGTTCTACCCAAAAAAAACTAAAGAAAAAACGCATACAAAACAGTCATTGAAAACAACTTCCAACACTATGCTTGGCATCAAAGCCCACTACAAGGCATAGGCCTTGAAGTAAAGCAAGTAAATAGGTACTTGCACCATACTGGCAACAGACCAGATCAAGTCACGGTCAGACCGATGATCCAACATCAGACCAGCCACAGGTTCTCAAACTTGTTTCACCAACCAGGCCCTTTCCAAAATCATCCTCTGAGTGAGGATGATTTTGGAAAGAAGTTCTTTATAACGCGGCTTGCGGTAGGAGTTGACTGGTAGAAATCGTCACGTAACGAAAAAGCGTTCATACACGTTATACATTTATGCCCCCTCCATCCTCTTTTTTCTTTCGATTTTTTCGAATTTGGTCAAATGAAAATCCGAGATTGGTGGCTGCGAAAATTTTCAAGTTTTTAATCATGGGTATCGTTTTCATGGTTTTAGAGGGTGTTAAAAAAGATAGTGACTTTAAAATAGAGATGCCGCGAATAGTGGCGAATAGTCCATTAGCGATTACTCGGCATTCCCTATGGCAAATAATAATAATAATAATAATAACCCCACCGCTGTATCTCTACGTTGACGTCGTGGTGGGGCTTGCGCGCTCCGTACTTTAGGTCTGTGCCGGTAGAATTAACTTTGCCGGAACGGGTCTAGGATGAGGAGCCAGACCAAGAGAGATACAGAAACCCGCAGGGCAGCATGTGGCGAGCTGTTGGGCAGTAGCGACCCCACGGACCCTATTTCCCGGGAGAAATCTTGTCCTCATCTCTGACTTGCCTTAATTGGCCGGCTGGGGGGAACACTGACGGGGAACAGAGCTCCCACCTCATTCTTGCCTTTATTGGCCGGCTTGAGTGGAGATTCGCAAGAGCAAACGTGCTCGGAGGAAGGAAGTATTCCAGTAAGGTGCTGGTAGGGATCTTGACCGTACTTCCGGGATTGTCCTGATAGCCGTGGAATACCTCTCCACTCCTCACGCACCTCAGGAAGTGTTGCCCCCTTGTCGCTACGTCACTATGTGCTAGCGGCCGTTTCCGGGGGCCCATTATTGAGTGTGCAAGTCACCTCCTGCCATTTTATCCGTGTATAATTGTATAACATTGGTCAGGCAGGGGACATAGTTATTCCATAGTTTAAGTAACCCAATGCACTTTAGCAACCCAAACCCATAGCCCAATATGTTTTGTTTTCACGTACAGCAATAGTCCTGCACCAACCGGGGGTTGTCCTTGGGTGCATTTGCATAGCGCATATAGGGATAATCGTCGGTTGGTGCCGCCTCATCATTTAAAATTTTGTAAGGGGCCTCTGCGAGTTGGCTTCAGCTCCTCGTACGCCTTCCAAAGGTCCGGGACCCCAGGGTCCCGAGAAATATGGAAAAAAATAATAATAATAATAATAACCCCACCGCTGTATCTCTACGTTGACGTCGTGGTGGGGCTTGCGCGCTCCAAACTTTAGGTCTGTGCCGGTAGAGTTTACTTTGCCGGAACGGGTCTAGGATGAGGAGCCAGATCAAGAGAGATACAGAAACCCGCAGGGCAGCATGTGGCGAGCTGTTGGGCAGTAGCGACCCCACGGACCCTATCTCCCGGGAGAAATCTTGTCCTCATCTCTGGC
This sequence comes from Dicycla oo, assembly GCA_948252095.1. Taxonomy (NCBI): domain Eukaryota; kingdom Metazoa; phylum Arthropoda; class Insecta; order Lepidoptera; family Noctuidae; genus Dicycla; species Dicycla oo. The sequence goes on from OX411714.1 coordinate 27,826,515, forward strand.
TTGCCTCTATTGGCCGGCTGGAGTGAACACTGACGAGGTACAGAGCTCCCACCTCTTTCTTGCCTTTATTGGCCGGCTTGAGTGGAGATTCGCAAGAGCAAACGTGCTCGGAGGAAGGAAGTATTCCAGTAAGGTGCTGGTAGGGATCTTGACCGTACTTCCGGGATTGTCCTGATAGCCGTGGAATACCTCTCCACTCCTCAAGCATCTCAGGAAGTGTTGCCCCCTTGTCGCTACGTCACTATGTGCTAGCGGCCGTTTCCGGGAGCCCATTATTGAGTGTGCAAGTCACCCCCTGCCATTTTATCCGTGTATAATATATAACATTGGTCAGGCAGGGGACATAGTTCTTCCATAGTTCAAGTTACCCAATCCACTTTAGCCACCCAAACCCATAGCCCAATATGTTTTGTTTTCACGTACAACAATAGTCCTGTACCAACTGGGGGTTGTCCTTGGGTGCACTTGCATAGTGCATACAAGGATAATCGTCGGTTGGTGCCTCCTCATCATTTAAAATTATCTAAGGGGCCTCTGCGAGTTGGCTTCGGTTCCTCGTACGCCTTCCAAAGGTCCGGGACCCCAGGGTCCCGAGAAATGTAAAAAAATAATAATAAAATTTATTTATTACCAAAAAGGTTACAGACTTAATAATAATATATGTACTTAGTTAAGAAAAGGTATTATTAAAAACTAGTGGTAGGAGATAAGTACAGAGCAATAATCTATGCTGCAGAAATCTGTAAACAAAAGTTGGTGAGCCCTGCCTCTTAAACTAGGGTTACCTGTATCTTAAGAGACAGTGTTTAGCTGTGGGGTTGATGCAATAGGATTTATACAACTTGTGATTTGTGTCGGTCTACCAAGTGATTATAAGATTTTTCTAGATTTATAATTAAAATTAAAAAGATATATATATATACAACGTGTAACGTAAAATGCGCAAAACCTCAGACACCCCAACTGATTTTTAATTCAATTGACCTATTTCAGAGAGAAAAAAAATCATTAAAGAAATTGTAAAGGTTTTATGTGCTGTTTTAGTTTTGCTGGCAATTCTGATCGTTTCTTGCGTCTGCGACGACGCTGAATCGGAGGAGGAGTCGACACCGGCCCGCTACGCCGCGCCCGCGCTAGCATTATTATTTACTATCTACGGTCATAAAGAACTTAGGTTATCTTTGAACAGTGATTTAAATGTTTCCATCACACTTTTCCAAGCTTTGCACTGGCAACATTAGGTAACCCACATTTTCAGACTAAATAGCAAAGACTACTGTAGTAATAGCTAATTAGCTTTTTACCTACAGTAACTATGACGTGCTGATTAAGTAGGTACCTAAGTAGGTGCTACGTAAGTAATGTTGGCGTGTTTAAATCACTGTATTTACAAATAATTGGCACGTAATCAACTTATTTGCAGTTAATTAAGTAGATAATTAGGTATCTCTACTTACAGGTCCCCTCGTTGCGATAGCAAAGATTAAAAATGTCTAACACTTTGTTTAATACACAACACAGCCCGCCTTCTCAAGTTATTTTTCAGCGATTCGAGCACTTGAGTGTCACTTTTCACTTGTTGAAACGCTAACACATAAGTTGGTCTATTTCCATCGTCATACACTAGCGCTTTTACTCGACCCCACAAAAAAATCCAACGGTGTATACAGATACTCCAAACTCTTCTCGAAACGGTCGCACTGCCAAGTTAACGTTGTCATTACAACGCGCCAACATTCTCACCATTTCACAATATTGAATGTTTGTGTACAAAAACGCCATAAGTAGTCACGAAATTCGCGCGCACGCGCCGCCGGGTAACGGGATAAAACAATACATCTGTGACGCATGTGCCGGCGGCGCTGAGACTGAAGTAAACATGGCCACTGTCACGTATTTTGCACGTCCCGCCTCTCCGTGCAGATCGCCATTTCTCTTTCTCACCCTTAGGTTACGTTTAAGTTAAAAAAGATAGGTAGCATTATTGTTTACTTCAAATTGTCTTTTTCATGGCATTGTATGGATGATTCGTACTTGCATTGAAATAAAAGCTATTATTATCCCGCGTATGCGAAAATTTAAATTGGTCGACAACAATTTGTGTTTGTTTACCTGTTTTGGCGGGTTTGCGCATGTGATGGCTTGACCTATTAATAAATAGACACGGCAACGTTTTTAATGAAGATTATTTGAAAAATGTGACCTATATTAAAAAGTGGTTCACTTGATTCTGCTCGTTATTCTGATCAAACTATTTTCAGGTTTTGCGCATTTTACGTTACACCTTGTATATATAATAGGATAAGGAAGGGAAAAAGTTTAAGGCGTGCATGCGTGTGTGTATGGGTGTATGAGTGTGCGGTAGGTGAGAGTGTGTTGGGTAAGTGTGTGTGTTTGTGATGTTATGTAAGTGTATGATATGAAATTCGAGCCAGCGTTGCTTGTGAGTGTACACTGATATATAAGTATTGATATTAGACGATGTATGTAAGTAGTGATTCTGTTTGTCAATAATCCTGTTGAAGTAGCCATTCTGTCACCTTAGACTTTAGTTCATATCTATTTAGGTCGAGTATGTTAAGTTCTTTATGAGTTTTTTTGTAAATGAGTGTGCATATTGTATAATATTGGTGTCTGGCAAAAGTAGTTCTGTGCCGAGTCGAAATAGTCGAGTTATTCGTCATAATTATTCGACATCAATAAATATACTCCAATCTATCTATTAAATAGAAATGTAATGGCAAGCGCATCACTTTAGAACCGCTGCCGCGCTGGACCGATGTTCAAATTAGGTCTTTATGGAAAGAACCCGGAAAATTTTCCAAATTTTTCTTTCCATTAAAACCTAACTTGAACTTATTTGTTTTATGAATGACTAGCTTTTGCCAGCGGCTTCACCCGCGTGGATGTTGGAAATTATTGGAAATTTTTTCGTGATAAAAGTATCCTATGTGCTAATCCAGACTATAATCTATCTCTGTGCTAAAGTTCATCCAGATCCGTCCAGCCGTTCTGGCGTGATTGAGTAACAAACATACAAACTTTCACATTTATGATATTAGTAGGATAGCTAGGATTGTTTGGACCAGACAACGTCGGCCGCGTCAGCTAGTCTGTAACCACCTCATCCAAGGGTGTTAGCGTCGTTTCTAAGACGTGTTTATGTTCTACTTTTGGATGCCCAAACCTCAAAGATATGCAACCTTGAAAAGGTACCTACATTTAATCAAAGGACCTGAAAAGAAAATTTAAAAAATTAATGCATGATTCGTAGACCGTGCTACGCCGAAGCCTACGCCATCGTAGAGGGTGTAATAGTACCCACAGCCGCAGACAAAATAGTCAGTTTAATGTTTAGCTTGAAGTAGGTGACCATATTTAATTATATTTGCACAATTTTGTAGGCTACGTAAAGTCAACGATAGTGTAAAAATAAACAATAAACAATTAATACCTCAAATAAAAGTAAAGAATACAACTAAATAGTGAAAACATACCTTGTACTTGGAAATCCATGTCACAAACACCACTCACAACTCACAAACAAAACAATTCTAAGAAATCACAATTGCACAAACGAGAAAAACGAACGAATGAGTCACTGATAACGGCTCGTGCAAAATAATGTAATGATGCTTTCACTTAAACGGAGGTAAAAAAATAAATGATAATTAGGTAAGTAAAATAAACTCAAGGGGAAGATTTATTAAACAATGGTCAGACCTGCTGTCTTGTATGGATCAGAATGTTGGGCCATAAAAGGAATAAATGAAATGCAATTGCATGCAGCTGAGATGAGAATACTAAGAGGGATGTGTGGTGTTACGCGAATCGATAGAATAAGAAATGAGTATTTAGGTAAGAGGAAGTCTGAAAGTGACACCGGTGACTGAAAAGTTTTGTGGAAATCGGTTGTAATGGTATGGGCATGTGATTGTTTGTTATTAAATCCCTAGGGATTGTTTATTTTTAATTAAAACGGTAACACCAATTACACTGATTAACATAGAACTTGAAACAGGTATAGTAAACAAAAATATTTCAAATACTAACTATTTAAAAGAATACTTTCCCTCACAAAACATCAGACATACTCGCATAATTCACTCCATTCATCGGCTAATAGATCACATTCAGGGTTGGTGGTCAGGAAGGCGTTAAGCATCCTTAAAGTACGACACACTGGGGACTCAGCTCTGGCGATAGTTTTAGATGACAGCGGCGAAGACAGATTGTGTCGACGGCTTTGGCGATGTCCGATGTATTTGTCGGTAACAAATAGCCGACAGAAAAGATCGTGGAGTTTGTGATGCGGAGGAATAAAAAAAATGTCGTCAGGAAAGTTTTGAGTATGAATGTGGATGGCTATACGAGTAGGGGAAGACCAAAGAAACGCTGATATGGCTAGAAAGGGAGTGACTACCGAGATGACGACTAATAGAGAAGTATGGAAGAAAAAGACATGTTGCGCCGACCCCAAATAAATTGGGACAAGGACAGGAGAATGATGATGATGATGATGATTGACATATTTATATCCTCAGGTCGCTTGTTTATCTGTGGATATAAAGTTTTGTGTTTTCTGCATTATTATGATCGAACTCGACCACCGTGCTTAAATAATAAAGATGGTAATGATTAATTTTCCAAAACTACCCTTGAAAGGGAGAGGAGGGTGTTCGAGTCCGAACGGAAAAGTACCGAAATCACGTGAAAGAAGTCGCGGGCGATGAGCTCTGAAATCGTCAACACGTCTTGAGCACGCGTGATGCTCAGTGCTCGCGGCTTCTCTACAATTACGAGAAGAGGCCTTTGACCTGCAGTAGAACAACATTAGCCTGGTATTAATATTAGGTAAGTAATGAACATGGAGGTGTCCATGATGTAGGTACCTACACGACCTCGCCATGCCAACGACAGGGGGGTCAGGGGACGCTCTGTGAAAACTATAGCCCTTATTACTTATCTTTACACCATTTCAACAAATTATACAAATTTCTTCTTTTCATTTCTCTAATCAGTTATTTGTTTATTAAAACTTTATTTACAAGTAAAAAAATACTGTACAAAGGCGGACTTACTGCCTGAGGCATTTCCTACCAACCAACTGAGAGAAGTTATAGCAAGTAATATACAAAAATTGTGTAAATGAATTATAAATAAAATACAAGAATCAATACTAATACACATTTACATATAGCATTCGAACTAGGTTCTATCGCACAATTCACAAGTATGCCACTTATTTTACTAAAAATTACCGTGAATTCTGTCTGGCAGGGTTATCAGTATTTTGTATCATGTACACACGGCTATAGATATATTTCCAATATAATGAGCTGACTTTTCATTGTATGGAAATCCTATGATAAATTCCAATGTGAGATCAGCTTATTTATACCGGAAATGTTTAGCTTGATATTATGTAGGTAGTCATGTGTACAATCACTTCACGTTTTTTAATTGCGCAATATTAGTTGCCATGTCAGCGTTCTATTACCAACTGCGGAGCTTCGGGTCCTGGCTTCTTAAAATATTTAAAGAAGCCGTGGCAGCTAAGAGATGACCAGTCCCTTCTGACGGCGCCCGTTGACGAACATGACGCTTGGATCAGCACCGAATGACACGCGACAGTCCAATAGACGAGCATTCCGCCAAAACACCCGAAAATTAACTACTGCGCAGATGTCAGCTTGTGCTATAATGTTCCTTGGTTTGCGCTCACGACTCGTGCCGATTACTGTAGCTGCCATAAGAAACCCCCGATCAAAAAGTTCACAGTTTTTTTTTTTCTAAAAGACATCCTAAGGGCCGCCATACATGGACTGCTTGAAGCAGTCAGGATGGACTGCTTCAAGCTGCAACTGCATAGTGAACAACAGTCTTCTGCGTTCACACATACTTGAAACCGCTCGAGCAGTTGCAACTGCTTTGGGCGGTCGTGCGGTCAAGCAGTCGCAATGACTGCTCGAGCTGTCGACTACTTTCGCGCAGTTACCTCCGCCCGCGCTCTTCATTGCACGCGCTTCCCGCCCGCACGCTTTTTGCTTTGTTTCTTGAGCAAAATCGACGACGTAGATTGTGACGCGCTAATCAGTGCAATTAAATCGCAAGAACTTATTTGGAATTACCCATGATGCTACTGATTTGAATGACGAGCAGTTGGTATCAACTGCTCGAGCAGTTATCAAGGGCAGCTTCAAGCCGTTGCCTATGACTGCAAGAGCGGTCCGTCTATGTTGATCAATGGCTAACTGCTCGAGCAGTCCCTGTATGGCGACCCTGTGGGCCGGTTTTTTGATCCGTAGTTAACTCAACCCATGGTTAAACGTATTAACTAATGGTTGAATTTTGGCTAAATGTGAAAGGCTAAACATGAATGAGTGATGCCATTAGTTACTATTTTTTAATATGAATGAGCTAACATACATTCATGTTTAGCCTTTCACATTTAGCCAAACTTCAACCATTACTTATTATGTTTAACCATTGGTTAACTACGGATCAAAAAACAGGGCCTTAGTCCTTTACATATTGAGAATCTGTTTGCACTAGGTAAGTAAACTATTTCACGAAGTCGTGTCTTGACTTTATGTCGTTAACCGTAAGGTTTAAATTGCAATAACTAACACTCCTTTGTGAAATAGGTTAACTCCTTAGGTACCTACATGCTAATTTACTAGTGACACATAATTATGCGTTGTTTTATGGTTTTATAGAAAACACTGACGTCACGGAACCGAGTTCTGATGATAATGGCAATGGTTTGCGTATCTACAAGTTTTAGTACCTAATACTTTATAAGTAAGTAGGTAGGTTTAAGAATCATTGAGGCACTGCCTCAATGATTTAAAAAAAAAATAAAACCTTTGGTGGTAGAGTTTGGTCAAATTGATCAAGTTGTTGGTTTTACAGTTTTAAAAACTGATTTATGAAAGCTACTCAAAAAAATTTCTTAGACATGGCGCACACTATGCGACATACGACTGCGCTCGGCGACGGCCGACAATTTTCATACCTAAGTATTAGTACATATTTATTTTGTTTAAAAGCTCTGCACACATTTGGCGTTTTGTATTGTAGAATGGTTGTGAGCTAAACATATCAAAATTCACCTTAATTTTGTAAATGATTTTATTTTTCAGAAAATTGGTCACGTGTCATTGAGCGCAACACCGGCACTTAACAACTTTCAGACGACAGTTACAAATTGTAAATAGAAACAAACTTTATACGTCAGACATAAAGTTTCTTTTGCGTTATCATTAGACGCAGAAAGCAGGAATGGAATGGTGAAAGGAACAACCAACACTGATGGGTAGTGTTTCCCTCTCGCACAATGTGGTATTGTAGTGTTCAATAATCATCTACTAAATCGGTAGTATTTAGGGCTGATTTTCCAATAGTCACATAACTTTTATCCGAAGATTATACTGCATGATTTTTTTTTTACCGTCTTGAAAAAAATTGGGTACAATAGGAGAACGGAGTGGAAGCCTATGGCATACCTAGTTTTTTAGACCCAAATTGCTCTATCAATAAACACTACTTTCAAAACCAGAAATTTTGAAAAACTTTATAGATCCTTATAATATATTGAAATTCAAATCATATGCACTACGCTGGGTGTATTTTAGGGCGTAGTGCGTGTTTGGGACCTAAGTAAAGGTTTGTGAATTAAAAGTAAAGTGGACTGTAAACACTTATAATAACTGATTCTTGAAGACAACAAGTATGCGCACGCGTCGTCGCTCGTGTTCAGTAGTGGAGTGCGGTGCGGGCGGCTGCCAGCACGCTGCCGCGGTGTCGTCCCGCGCCGCGCCGCGCCGCGCCCTTCGCACGTATCCCGGCGCTGACTATGAGTCACGCCTTGTCTGCGTGAACAGTGCGTATTTTTTTTGTAAAAAAAAAAATATTAAAAATAAAATATGTATGCCATAGGCTGTTACTCCGTTCACCTATTACGCCCTATTTTTTTCAAGACGGTAAAAAGAATCACCCAATATAGATAGGTAAGTGGGGTGCTTGGAAGCTGGGTGCAAAGCCTTAAGGGAGTGATAGTGGACACCATTTAGAACATTTTGAGCCATACATGACTTAGATGAAGTATGTTTTTTTTTTAACTGCAAACTTTTAGTAAAAAATAACATACCGACTTTAACTGGGGCAAAAATTAAAAAAAAACAAACATACTTCGTCTAAGACACGTATGGCTCAAAATGCTCTAAATGGTGTCAACTATCACCCCTTTAAAGCTTTGCACCCAGCTTCCAAACATAATATATTATTATGACAGTTTGACATATTTTCTATACAAAAGCTGTCAAACCGCCATATTTATTCCATAAATCAAATCAAATCAATTTATTTAAGGATTTACAATTTCATGATAATAACTAAGAATACAAAAACTTAAACTAGGTCAATAAAAAACATGTGCCTGAACTAGGTAATCCATATCGCTTGAAACACATTGTACGCACCGGGACTTACAGCTTAGTACGGCCGTTATTCCAAATGCGTACAGTGCGGCTACGTTAGAAACAATTGAGTCTGGTACCTATGAAATACCTAAGACCCTACTGACTCTAAACCTAGCCCTATAGCAATTACCTAGCACCCTAGTTACCCTAACGCCCTGCCTATCATACAAACCACACCAAACGTAAGTTACGTTGGTTCTACGTACGGGAAGTCTGTCACAAGGAGACTTACGGTGACAGACGGAATTTGGGTAGGAATAGGGGTTTGTGTACGTCGTGCAATGTACACAGGAAATGGTTTTCTCACTGCCGATCCCACAGACTCATAGGACCGATGATGGCTAAAGGTGTCTTGGCCACAGTGAGAGGAGTTACGGGAGATGAATCAAACTCGACTCCAGCTTGATGACTGCTTTATTACAGTAGTTAACTTAATTATACCTATATAAATTTTGTGGTCAATACACATTGATACCTATTTACATGTGTGTTGTGTGTGTATCGAGCCGATGAAGCGAAGATCTCAGCAGGTCACTTCTTAGTGCTGACGGTGTGCCGGTGTTGTCGGCGGAACGAATGTATGTCGCTCTTAACGCTGACGCTGTAATGATGTAGCTGGCTCGTGTAACTACTGTTCATGGTTGAACATTCTGGCGCCTCTCAGGACCTGGACTCCAGTTGATATAACTCAATAGTTTCGTGTTGATTTGGTACACTGTACATAGGTTCCGATCTGATAGTTGGTTGGCCTGTTGTTCGTTGGGTAGATGTTTTGTTGGCAGCGGGTGAGTTTGGTTCTCTTGCTGGTTGGTTAGCTGTCTCGGTACTTGTTCTCCTGGTCTTGTGCTGCACTGTGACTCCAATCCATTTCAGTATTGCTGGGCCGTAGCAAACTAGAAACAAAAATATTAAAAACATGATTATACAAGATATTGCATTTGTTAAGTACGTGTGAGAACTAATTTGACTCCAAACAGTACTATCTAATTCGGTTTGTAACGCACTTTCTTTATTAATTAGATGCTGAAAAATCTCTTTTGAGTTACCTATGACTTCTTCTTTGGTTATGTTTAGCATTGATTTAGACACAATGTGCGTATTAATGGGAAAATCTATTTGTTTTGAGTATGATGTTACAATCGGTACTGAAACAATTCTTTTGGCAGTTAATATGTTATTAGTTGTTTTAATAACGCAGTTATCTGCAATTCGTATTACGCCAGGGTGAATATTTGACCTTTTAACCGCCCGTCATTACCTTCCGCCAAAAGTTTATGAAGGAGAATATATTTAATGAAATATTTCAGCAATTCCTGATTTTGGTCCTTAAGCAGATTCTGGGAATTGATGAAATATTTCATTAACGATATTCTCCTTCATCAACTTTTGGCGGAAGGTAATGACGGCGGTTAAAAGGTCAAATATTCACCCGCCAACCTTTTGAAGTTCAAATTCTTCTCTTTGTCCATCACAAATGATTGAAGTCGTAACCCGATCTCTTACAATGAACAACCAAGTGTTTGGCATGTGAAGCTGTTTCCATATTATTTTATTGGATAAATAAAACGCTTTGGTAAGACAATTTGATAGTGTCTGGTTTTTAAACAGTTGATTTACAATGCAATTGTCATTTAATTGCATGTTTTTCACGGCCCCAGGAAAGCAAATAAAATGGTTAGTCCATTCTAAACAACGTTTGAACTCTTCATAGTTCAGGTCAAAATATAGTTCTTTGTTGTAATCTAACCCCATGTACGCTTTAGGTACTTCTAGACTTTGGCCATACTTATCCGAGTTTATCTTTGGGACTGGTGTAATATACATTAAAGTATATTTAGTTATCTCTTGTATAGGAAAATAGGAGTATACTTTTATATGAGTATTGTTTTCAGATATCTTGGTGTCTAGTAACTGTTCTTGAACGATTCTTAAATTTGAAGGTAATTTTTTGTTTGCTGATGATATCAGGTCACTGACGTTCTTTGATGTTAATACACTATATACTGTTGCCTTGGTTAAGTATATTTCTAATAATCCGTTATAATAATCCATGATTTCTTTTATGTAATTATAGGCTAATTGGTAAGTCTGCATAATACGTATGTTTACACTGTTGTGGTCGACTTTAATGAACCAATGGTTGTAACTCTCCATGTAATCTATAACTTGGTTTAGTTTAGTTTGATATCCTATAAGTTTCTGTTTTATTCTTTCTTCAGTTTTGTTGACTTGTGAGATTGTTGATATCATAAATTTAGTTTGATGGTTGGCAGCTTCAATTAATTTTTTTTGGTTTAAATTTAATAACTCTATATCTCGGTATGCCTCATCATTCACTCCGAAGATAGATGTTAGTAACTGTCCCAATATGCCCCTTTTCTTCCTAGTTTGGTTCACTTCTGTCAAATATTCTTTAGTCCGCTCAAATTTGGTTTTTTCTTCTAACAAATGGTGGTGTAATTGCTTGCAAAATGCGGAATCTGTTATTTTTTCTGCATTAGTACATAGTTGATTAAATTGTGACGTCACTGTTTTTATTTTGGTAAAAACCATTCCGGCTCGAAGGACCAACATGTACGCACCGGGACTTACAGCTTAGTACGGCCGTTATTCCAAATGCGTACAGTGCGGCTACGTTAGAAACAATTGAGTCTGGTACCTATGAAATACCTAAGACCCTACTGACTCTAAACCTAGCCCTATAGCAATTACCTAGCACCCTAGTTACCCTAACGCCCTGCCTATCATACAAACCACACCAAACGTAAGTTACGTTGGTTCTACGTACGGGAAGTCTGTCACAAGGAGACTTACGGTGACAGACGGAATTTGGGTAGGAATAGGGGTTTGTGTACGTCGTGCAATGTACACAGGAAATGGTTTTCTCACTGCCGATCCCACAGACTCATAGGACCGATGATGGCTAAAGGTGTCTTGGCCACAGTGAGAGGAGTTACGGGAGATGAATCAAACTCGACTCCAGCTTGATGACTGCTTTATTACAGTAGTTAACTTAATTATACCTATATAAATTTTGTGGTCAATACACATTGATACCTATTTACATGTGTGTTGTGTGTGTATCGAGCCGATGAAGCGAAGATCTCAGCAGGTCACTTCTTAGTGCTGACGGAGTGCCGGTGTTGCCGGCGGAACGAATGTATGTCGCTCTTAACGCTGACGCTGTAATGATGTAGCTGGCTCGTGTAACTACTGTTCATGGTTGAACACACATTTCAAGCGATATGGGCTAAGCTTAAACTATAGGTATAAAATAATCAAGTATTAATAGTCACAAATAAAACAGTAATGTATAGTTGGTAAACACGAAAAGGAAGACATAAAATTAAATTAAACTCAGTCGGCACAGATACAGAAAAAAATGCTAACAGTGCATATTAATTAGTTGGGTGTACTTTAATACCTACCTAATAGAGTTATAAAACAGTAATTATCCCACTACAGCTAATAATTTTTCTGTATTTTCGTACGTCAGATTTTGGAGAGTCTCCTGGAGAGTTTTTTTACAATTCCTGTAATTTCGAGGATAGATGTTCGATGCTGCATTTATTCTATTGTAGATAGAGCGGACTTAGGAAAGCATAAAATTTGGACGTGAATGCATGTTTTGTTTCCACTATTCCAGGACAAATTATATCTTTCCGTCTTTTGTTAGTACATTCAGTGGAAGGGATGCGTGCTGTTTTAATACTAAATTCAAAACAAGCAATTGGCGACTGTTAGTACTTAACAAGCACTATAGAGAAGGTTAGTTGGAAAAAGTAAAGGGCGGAAAGTGGTAACTTTGAAAATTGCTCTTTCGGTGGTGGCTAATAATTTTTTTCCCGCTCCACCCCAAGATGTGGTACAGTAAGTTAATATTGACTGACAAAGAGCAAGGTAAACTTGTCTAATTATTATCGGGTCTACAATAATGCGTATCTTTTTGAAAACAAATATTTACTTACAAATCCTGTTATTTAAGGCCTCAATATGATATTTAAATGAGAGAGACTTTCGTCCATTAAGATCCCCAAGTATTTTAATTTACCTGTGATTTTAATTTCGGGACATGTATATTGGTTCTTAGTGGGGTCTCTACAATGATGAGCATGCAGTTTTGAGTGAGATAAAGCTGATTGTGGTGTGCGTATCGAAAAGTTTATATAATTAGTCTTGTCTGCATTTAATGTTAGTAGGTTTTGCTGAAGCCATTTTTATTTACAACATTGAAACTGTATTGCGCGTAATTGTGTAGTTTGCTTTCGGAATTTGCTGAGAAAAGGAGGGCAGTGTCGTCAGCGTATGATATGATTATGCCATTATCTATTTTAAGATTACATAAGGTGTTTATATAGATCAAAAATAGACTAGAGGCTAAAATACTTCCTTATGGTACTCCGAAAAAAAGTATTTTTCAGATCATCACTGAGAACATTTCCAATCTTTACGCACTGCGTACGTTCCTCTGGTAGCTCGTGAAAAGCTTTAGCTGAGTGACTCTTATACCTATATTTTCAAGTTTGCGCAATAGAATGGGAATGGAGACTGTGTCAAAAGCTTTCGCGAGGTCTAAAAATATGCCCACTGTGTACATCCCTTTGTCAAGTTCTTGTACTAAATAGTCTGTTTTATGATGTACGGTGGTTGATAAGTTCCGTCTGAATCCAAACTATGTGCTAGACAAAATAGACTTTTCAGCCAGGAATTTAACTAACCGTTTGTTTATATTTTGTATTAATTTAGACAAAGAGGGCAAAATGGAAATAGATCTGTAGTTTGTGACTTGATATTTACTACCCGACTTGTACACAGGGACAACAATAGCTTTTTTAAGACACTTGGGAAAGGTTCCTGTAGATAAAAACATTTGGAAAATATAAGTGACAGGAGGTATCAAAATATGCTTGAATTGCTTTATGATTTTACTTGATATATTGTCCCACCCAACTGCAGAGTCGTCTTTAAGGCTCATGATTATTGTGTCTACCTCGTACTCCTCGGTATGTAGTAGTACAAAGGATGATGAAGAGTTGCTAAATGCTATAGAAGTGCTCTCATGGGGCTGTGTTTGGATCTGAAGTTTTTCTGCTAGACATTTGCCTACATTTACAAAGAAATTATTTGCGCTGTTAACAGAGTTCAAGTTTGACGAATGGGTTTGAAATAAACTTGAAGCTGACTCACGCTGTTTCGAAGTATAAGTGATATTTTTAATATGTTTCCTATATTTGCTATTTGTTCCAGCTTTTTCAAAAGCAGTTTTATCAAAGTTAATCTTCACTTTCCTTAGGAGATTATATATATGTAGTTGCAATATTAAGTTGTTTGGGTTAGATTTAGTTTTGCTATGCAGCTTGTCTCTATGTCTCATACATCGAATGAGACCTGGTGAGATCCACGGCTTTATGTTATAATTTTTGTTACTCAAACGAATGTTTAATATATTTTTCTGCAGTGCGTGTTCAACATTTTCTATGAGATATAACATACCAAACCGAGGGTCAGCAGAATTGTAAACTGGGTCGAAATCGATATTGCGTAAATCTTCTTCAAGTTTATTTATATTTAATTTTGAAATTATGCGAGTGTTGTCAATGTTAGGTCATTTACAATTAAAGGTTAGTAGAACAGCCTTGTGATCGGTTATTGTCGAATTAGGACTAAGAACAAGAGATGCGAAATTTGATTTAAGCATGATGTGATCCAAACATGAACCGCTTTGATGGGTAGGAAAAGTATGGGCAGGGAGAAAGCCATGAAAGGAGCTTAGATTAAGGTAGTCCTGAGCAGCTGCGTCAGATTTTTCTGGAAGAATATTGATATTAATATCTCCAGTCAAAATGATGTTTTTGAAAGTTGATAGATTTTGCAAGGTGTCGTGCAACGAGTTCATGAAATATGTAGTATCTGTTCCAATTTTTAATAACAATCTGTTGCAATCCTGTATGTCAGGCTCCTCGACAAACACGTTAAGAATATTTCTTGCATAAACTATCACTCCATCGTTTTGACTGTAGTTGATATTGCTTCTGTACACACTAGGTATATCCTTGTATAGGTGGTATGCTGTATTGTTTTGAAAGCCAGCATTCCTCATTAAAACAATAATGTCACAATTTGTATTGAGTGTTTGCAGTAAAATACTAGGAATTCATTTTAAATGATTATTCTTGCTTTAAATTTTTTATATGTTTTATTTTTGTATTACTCATAGATTATTACATATCATCTTTAGTATAATTATAAATTTTATTTTTGACATTTTATTTTACAATTACATGACATATTATTACGGACCTTTGTATGACAATTTGTTTTTATTTTCTTTTTATTTATATTTGACATTATATTTTATTATTGATTATTCATAGAAAATTAGATGACATATTATTAATCTTTTTTTTTTACACTGTTTACACTATTTTTTTTTCATTTTATTACAATATTCTTAGAAAATTGGATGTCATAAATCACTGATCTTATCTTTTTATACTAATTTGATTGTCGTTTTTCCTTTTTATTTGACTACTTGTTTTATTGTAGTATTAATTATTTTAGAACGAACTGTTTTATTTTACAAAATTTCTACACAATGTATATTATTCCGAAATAAATGACTTTGACTTTGACTAAAACTATCGAAATTCTTATATATACTGCGTATATTTTGTGTTAGTATAGTTATTGGATTGCTGTAGCAGGAGAGATATTGTTTGTACTCTTCGACCTCACAACACTTAGCCTCAGATACAGAAAAATCGTCTAACTCACTAATTAAATCATTAATCATACTTATCTTTAATACTAGATAGAATGTAAGAAAAAGGTCAGCAAAAATATTAATTTACGGCGCTCTTAGGCGCCTCCATTATCAAGAGTATTGATGTACCTCACTTCGGCAATTTTTTTTTCGCCGGCCAGTCATCAGCTCGTGTGCTATGTTTGCTTGGCTTTTTGAAACGCAAACATGTCGCGCATTTCGGGTCTACATTTTTCTTTGTACACTCCTTCAGTGAGGGACCTTGATCACCACAATGGCCACATGTATAAGTGGTCTCCCGACATGACTTGGCCGCATGACCATAATGCTGACCGTTATAGCACCTAGTGACCAGAGTGAAGTCTCGAACAGGGCAGGATGACGAATTAATAAAAACTCTTTCTTTCTTATAGGGCTTTACGTATGTCTGCTGGCACTTATATACCTAATATAGTTGCAGGTCTCAGCGTCCTTTCTACATGACTTGTGGCTTAATCTACTTGTGGGCAAAATTGATTCAAGTGTCAAGTGAAATTTTGGTGGAATAGGCAGGTAAAAACTTCTTTTTCTTGCATTGATGAGGGCACTCCCATTACTACTAGACGTGGTTTCCGTTTCTGAGGTTCGTCAAAGGTCAGGTCTGAGTTTGTGAGCTGAACAGAATTTTTGAGCTTGTCGATGTCCTCCTTCGTGTCTGTTCTAATTATGATACCGCTGTTCTTGGTTTTGTGCAAACCTCTGACGTGTAGCTTTAAGTCTTCTGGGCGGATTATTTTTTAGACAAGGGATTTTGTCTCTTCGCTTGACCTTTGTTTGTACCATAAATAAAAGTTATCTGACGATTGAAGAAGTTGTCATATTATGTGTAGGCACATTAAAAATATTATGAAATGGAAATCGTCTACGTACGGCTGTCAAAGAAAACATTAACACAAATATTTATAAATAATAAAATAATAAATATTTATTATTTGCCAGCTTTAAATATTATTTTTTGAATAAAACGTTAATTACAGTAGGTAGTACCTAGTAGAAGTAGCACACAGTGCAGTGTGTGTGTGATAAGACTTGGTGGACTTTTGGGCTCCTGACTACCCGTAACGCTGTCAAAGTTCTACAAATGACAGGCGGGACCAACGGCATATCTAACATGCTTGTCGAGACACGGAGGGGTCTAGATATGTAATGGATGGCCACCCATCCATGAACCGACCGCGGCAAGCGTAGGTAACCTTAACCTTCGATCGACCGGAGCAGCTGTTACTATATTTTATTTAGCGTACATACCTGCAGAGGTATGTAGGTCTACCATGAGTTTATACAGCAAAAACTCGCTAGCGTCTCCATAAATGATTTATATATTATTCAATATTGTACAGCGCCCCTACCGGAAAGAATTAAAATTCGTACCATGATAGATTTCGATAGGTAAAAAACCCAACGTAAACTATTCGATAGTCACTAACGTTTTTCTGCTGTCACAATACAAATGACAACATCAGTTTTAATTCGACAGTAGCTATCGAAAAATACGCTTGCTAGTAGGTATGTAGCTCACTAGCATTTTGAGGTGTGAAACATTTGGATTATTCTGATCTGTCACCCTGATTTGTCCCCTTAGGGGGACAGATCGGAAAAAAAATGATCTGTCCCCCTGTTATCAACTTTATTCACTCCACAGATATAAATAAAGTTCGAACTGTCCCCTCGTTGCTAACAGGGTCATCAATCAATTTATTTTTCCGATCTGTCCCTCTAGGGGACAAAGAAGGGTAACAGATCGGAATAATCCAAACATATTTATGTTTACATTAGAATTATATTCGATTTCGAGTCTATTAAAGTCAAAATTATGTCTGGAACAGCTTATTTAGCATGGAAAATGTTAGTGACCGCTGAATTTGAAGACCAAGGATGTGAACAACGTGAATTTCAAGCAAAAATGAGAATTCATGTGGTCATGAAAGAAAGTTTATTAAACTTTACAGACTCTCTGAAGTATTTGTAGATTTGTGCATATTATTGAATAATGTTGCATTTTGTTACGTGCCAGGAATAAACAACTTTAGTACTTTTAGACACTTGAGCTTAGCTAATTTATAACACTTTCAAAGTTTCAAGTGGCTTATTATTACTTATCTAAGACAAAAACGCCGCGAACCACACAACCTATGTACTTAGGTAAACCAAATGAATATATGTAAACAAAATTACAAAATGAATAAACGACATGGAACCTCTCTTCTTATAGAGAAATCTTACAGAGAAAAAAAGAAACAAAACATAAGGAGTGTAGTTAGCTACACCACAGAACAGATATTACCTGCCGGTCTATTCTGTACAAATCTCTTAGGTGAAGTGAGCTGTCATTCCACCTGATGCTAGGGATTGACACTATTGACAGCTCACTCCACGCTCACCTCACCTGAGTTTTCACGGTGAGATTTGTACAGAACAGCACTGTGAGCTACAATATGTTTAGTATCATTCTCCTATGTCACCTCGTGGACAATAGTGTGGGTTATACGTTTTTTCGACTGTAATATAACTACATTTTGTAAATGCTGTACTGTATAACTGTTTTTTGTCCCAAATAAATAAAATAAAATAAAATTTACAGTAGCCTTAACATAATTAATTAATTGAAATAATTACATTATTTTAATTTATTGTAAGTCCTACTTATACTTGCAACATTTTTATTTTTGTTGTCATTATTTTTCGTGTTGCACAGGTGGTTTTCTGCGCGATACAACTCGAGGAATTTAAATGTTTCGTCAGTACTCATATTAGCTATTTCAACGAACGACATTAGCAAACTAGTAAAAGAAAACTGCAAGAAGCAAACGTGCACTCTCATTCGCAATTCCGATATGCTGATGCGTCGTCAGACGTGTGGACAGACGCGGGGCGCTCGCGCTGGAACCCTTTGTTGCGTGCCACAAAAACACCTGTCGCGCAGAAAACCACTTGTGCAACACGAAAAATAAGTACAACAAAAATAAAAATGTTGCAAGTATAAGTAGGACTTACAATAAATTAAAATAATGTAATTATGTATTTCAAGTAAGCAATTATGTTAAGGCTACTGTAAACTTTATTTTATTTTATTTATTTGGGACAAAAAACAGTTATACAGTACAGCATTTACAAAAAGTAGTTATATTACAGTCGAAAAAACGTATAACCCACACTATTGTCCACGAGGTGACATAGGAGAATGATAACGAACGCATGTTAAACGAGAACAAAATAAATAAAAAATAATGTACATATTTAGAAGAAAAACACTATATATACCGAAGAATCGAAGGAAGTGGATGACAAGAGCGACTCTTATGGGCGACTTGCAAGAGATTGTGAAACCATTCTTTTAAATTTAGATTGCGATAGCGCGAAAATATCAAAATCAATTAATTGTGAGTTATAGGTTTCTAAAAGTCGGCGGAGAGGGGCTCGCACCCCAGCCTTCGTTCTACATCGCGCAGTGTAGAATAGTCGAGGTGCGCGCACCTCCCGCCGAATAACAGTTCTAGGTACTAAGTAACACAATTTATTCGAGAGCTCAATGCAATTAAATTTGTTGTTGCATATACCGTACCTACAGCATCACAGCTTAAGCAATTCGGCATAGGGAATTCTTGTACGGAAGCACTTGTAGTGCGTGGCACGAAGAAATTTTTTCTGAACCATTTCTATTGCTTGCTTATATTTATCATAATACGGGCACCAAATGGGTACCGCGTATTCCAACTGTGACCGGACTAGTGCTTTATATAAGAAGAGAAAAGTAGAAGGCTTTTTGACATCTTTACAAGACCGCATGACAAAACCATACTGTATCTGAAAAGCTTTGTTAATTATGTTGTCGATATGGGTGTCCAAATGTAAATTGGATACTGTAATGCAAATAGGGTTTAACAGATTCTAGGTAGGTAATTTTACGGTTTTAACGTCCATTTTTTGTTGCGTGCGTGCGTGTTGCGTCTGTCGAGAATTAACACAGCCTGAACGAGCTACAGGCCTGTGGTCGGCTCGTGGTACTGACTTGTAAACCTATGGACTTGCCCTAACTACAAAATTAGCGTACATACCTACAAAAATCGGGCAGTCAACATGGCCGCCTTTCGTAGGTTTGTAACTGCAAGAGCAAGAGAGAGAGCAAGCAACCGTTTGACAGCACATCTACCAATCATCTACCACAAAACTCAGCACTCAACATGGCGACCGTTGACGCATAGACACAATTTTGACGTCACACAAGAGTGTTTCAAAAGTCCTTGACAAACATTTAGATGTCTCTCTTTTCATACGTAGCTCTTGATTAGTTAAAAAGAAGCAAAACGCTTTTTGACATGTCTGTGTCGATATGACAGATATTTGTATACCTTTCTTCCTTTAATAGAATATGCCATCTCCATGTTATTCTATCTCAATGGCTCGTGGAGATCCATCTGCTGATGCATCTATCGACGTCCTCGGACGCGTCTGTCGACGTGTAGAGGAGGCTATATACTGCCAGTAAGATATAAGGTTGCCCATTGAATGAAACCTCTAGTACCTACCGACCTACCCACCTACTGCGAACATTACCAGTTCAGAAGTTTAGTTAAGTTGAAACTCATGAAATATTCCTGAAGAATCCTATATTAAGTACCTAGGTATAAGGTATAATCAGCTACGATAACATATCGCTAATTGACAAACAATGTCGAGGGCTCGCATGCACATACCACTTGAATCTTCCTGCATATAACGACCAGCCGATTGTGTCCATCTCTATTGGTGAAGCAGCAGCGAAAACAGGTTGGTGTGTTATAAATTATTAATCTTTCAAAGTGGCTTAGGTATGTATGTACATACATTCTGGGACTCTGTGCTTCCTCATACGGATCGCAAACATACAAGTAAGGCCCTCCGCACACGGATCGTAAGCGTAGTCGTATCGCAAGCGCATCGTAATACGCGCGTAGGACGAGAGCCATACAAGCACGTTCATGTTCAAACTTCTCCGCATACGTAGCGGTGCTGCAGCGAATACGCTTACGAGACGCTACGCTTATGATCCGTGTGCAGAAGGGCTTACGCTTTTCCCGTGCGAAAATAGGGAATTAATTTTCTTTTTTTTTTCTGAAAACCATCACCGACAGCAACAGAATCTTCTACTAAATAAAAATCTTAAAATTCATTCAGTGACAGACCACGCTCATCATAAACCTCTGGGTCTTGCAGCATGAAAATTTGCGCAAGAGTTCCGTACCTATTACAATGATAATGAAAGTGGGCACTAAAAGGAAGGATTTTTAAATACCGCCCTCCCCGAAAGAGGATGAAATGTTAATATGAAAGTTCGTCATTTTTCCGATGGAAAATTCCATCGGGCACTTGGCTGGTGATAAAATCAAACTGAATTGTGTGTGGTCGTGTTGTGTAAGTGGTGTTCTAGTTGATGAGGGCGGCGGTGCCAGGATCTGCCATTAATCGGTCAGAAGACCGATGGGCGGTGTACTTCAAGCTCGGATAAAGCAAAATAGCATTATCGTTACAAAACACAACTTAACGCGCAGCATGGTCATTTTGGGACCATGTCTACATGTCCATACTATTTTGGAATATAATTTATTAGTCTCGGTCCAAGGCGAAAAGGACAGTAATTTGCTGCACTTTAGGTATTAAACTAGAAAGAATATTCCTTAAATATTAACATAAGTAATCTTTTTTTTTGTGTATTAAGCCAATATGTGGGTGTTTACGTTGATCCTGGTTGCTGTGACGGTGGCGAGGGTCTCGTCTGTGGACACGTGGTGGAATTCAGCTGTCGTGTACCAGATATACCCGCGCTCTTTCAAGGATAGCAATGGAGACGGAATCGGAGATCTAACTGGTAACATTTTTAGAACTTTATTTTTTGTTTGATATGGCTGTCGTAGAATAAACCACGGCCTTTCTCCTCGTGACAGTGGGTAAATCACACTATCGAGCATTTTGCGAGTCTTCCAATAAGCATCTTGATAACCAAGAAATTAGGTACGATTGCTGATATTAACTATTGGGATTAAATATAATGACCACCATAAAATACTTTGATACCCTAAGCTTTTTGCACTTCAAATTTTATTCAAACACCAAATGTAGTAAATGATCACCAAATCTTAACGAGCGAATTATTGCGTTAGGTTAGGTTAGGTTTTTTTTTTATATTTGTTTGATTTGCTTTTAATGTTCTTTCTAGGTTAGGTTAGGTTAGGTTAATAATGATTAGTTTGTAGTCTAGGATAGCAAGATGTTAAACATTTTGTTTATAATTTCACAATAAAATGGAGTTTTAACTTTGGTGATCATTTACTATTTCTGGCAGTAAGAAGTGTTTTTTTTATGTTATATTTTACTTTATCTGGTGGTAAGTTAAACATAAGCCTTAACTATTTTAAGCGTTATTCATAAAATAACAGCTAAACGTGCTAACGTACCAATAAGTAGTAATAAATACCTATGAGATGGTCTTCATAAGGAACTATATAAGTACTCGTATAATTCGACGGACCCGTAGAACAAACACTTATGGAAATATAAGACGATGTTTAGTTTATTAATCAACTGAATTCTAATAGCAGCTATTAGTATACCTACTTAATTCATGTGATTAATAAACTAAAACACGTCTTATATTTCCATATGTGTTGTTTCTACGGGCCCGTCGAATAATTTGGCGTAACTTCAATGCTTCGAACTGCAACTAGATAATTTTGAAGATACATCTTTGTTCTTGGGACCCGTCGAATTATGCGTAACATTTTCAACAGGCATAAAACAAAAGCTACCGTACCTACAAGAGTTGGGCGTAGATGCAATCTGGATGTCTCCGATCTACAAGTCACCCATGCTCGACTCCGGTTATGATGTAACAGACTATAGATCTATATCAGAAGAATACGGCACTATGGCCGACTTCGATGCTCTCATGGTTGAAGCTAAGAGATTGGGTAAGTCTTGTTTAAATCAACAATTATACTAAAGTCCTGGCGCGAAGCAGAAAGAATTTCGTACAATGACCCCTCATTACTTATCTCTATCGCTCGCGGACAAATGTATTGCAATGTATTGCCGTTGCGCTCGCACATTAAATGGACTTCTAGGTCCTGCTTTGCGACCGGGCTTTAGTACTGTCGATCGCGCTTCGGTGGGTATCAGTTGGGACGACAATGGACGAGCGCAGGATGCGCAAAATGGCGCGTGGCGCTCGTGCTCACTTCAGCCCGGCTAAAAAGATTGAGGACCTGTCAAACTATTCCGGACTATAACCACACGATGTTCCTCTAATAACCTTAAAGCACTTTCCCTAATCTTGGTACAACTTACCGACATTGCCAATGTTAAACCGTGGTACCACTCAGTTTTCAAGTGCACTTACTAAGTGTTTTAATCTTATCGGGAAGTTTTTTAAATTACTTAGATACACTATGTTGTCTAAGTCAACAGAACTCCTACAGCCGTACCTCCGGTACCTGGATGTTGTACTAATACCTACTTCCCTGACATATAGGGATTCGCGTGGTGTTGGACTACGTGCCCAACCACACGAGCAGCGAGAGTGAGTGGTTCCTGAATTCAATAAACAGAGTCGGCAACTATACGGACTATTATGTCTGGGCCGATGGCAAAGTGGTCAATGGAACACTAACTCCACCTAGCAACTGGGTAAGTCATGTCATGTATAATATTACGCGGTTACGCCGACCAGTACCATATCCTTTTACTAGCCTACAAAATAAAAATGTTACTTACAAAAAGAAATAACGGTAATGTAAGTTACATTTAGCAACGTCGACTCTTAGCTAACTACGATAAAAATTGGGGTAGTAATAATACTCGTAATAATAATATCGGATCAGGCGCGGGTTATCCAATGGAATCACAGATTGGACGACGCTGCGCTTGATAGGCTGCGCTTAGAGGTACTGAGCAATCGTATCGTCCCTGTCCCGTCACAGACCGCGGTGCAACCTCCAGTATGTGATATAATCCAACTGCGGTCTTATGTTAATGATGTGGAGGGGGTCGATGAGGTTGTTACGGTAAGTAACCAGTGTATCGACTGATTGAGGAGCGCGCTGGAGCATTGACTTCCTGAAGCAGAAGGTCTGTGCATGGGCAAGCCGTATCCGTAGGTATAAGCGACGGGTTGAACGGTATACCCAGAATCGCATATTCCAGCATGATCAAAGGTGGGTGTATAGAACATGGGAGCGACCTGAGCAAAATGTGGCAGACGTATACCGCCTGGATGATGATGCCACTAGCATATTCTGGCGCAACATCTGGTCGGTGTCCGTCTGCCATACTGAGGCTGAATGGATGCGTGATGTTGAGCGCGTGTGTGACGGCATACCAGAGATGGAGGAAGTAATAATTACTTCCTTCCGATGTAGCCAGTGCAGCCCGTCTGATACCGAACTGGGAATCGCCGGGACCGGCCGGACTGCACAATTTTTGGCTTAAATGGCTACATAGTTCACACGCGTGCTTGGCATCGCAATTCCAGTCGGCCTTAGAGTCTGGGTTGCTGCCACAGTTCTTTACAACAGGTGTTACCCATCTGCTCCATAAGTCAGGTGATGCCGCGGAACCCAAAAATTATAGGCCGATCACTTGTTTGCCGACGGTCTATAAACTTCTTACATCCATTTTGAGAGTGAAAATTAATTCTCATTTAGAAAAGAATTCTATTATGTCTGCCTCTCAAAATGGATGTAGGAATGGGTCCCGCGGCACGAAGGAGCTACTCCTCATTGACATGGCCATAAGCCAACAGGTCCGTCGATCCCGAAAGGATTTGTTGACATGTTGGATAGACTATAAGAAGGCCTATGATTCGGTGCCCCATACATGGCTCTTGAGGGTGTTAGAGTTGTACAAAATTGATACAACTCTGAGCACCTTCCTGACAACGTGTATGGGGCAGTGGAGAACGGTCCTTCGCTATCCAGGATATCGACAAATTCAGGGGAGCGACTAACCTATTAGGATTAAGTGGGGAATATTCCAGGGCGACAGTCTGAGTCCACTGTGGTTTTGTTTAGCCTTGAACCCTCTTAGCACTCTGCTGGAGGGTACAGGGCTGGGCTATCCTTTGCGGAGAGGGGGTCAGATAATATCCCACCTGCTTTATATGGATGATCTGAAGCTGTTTGCCACCAACAAATTGCGACTGCTGGAGTCACTAAAAGTAACTAAAACTTTTAGTGATTCAATCAGGATGGAATTTGGTGTAGATAAATGTGCAGTCATGCATGTAAAGCAGGGCGGGATTGTGGAATCTGAGGGACTACAACTCTCAGATTCCATAAACCTGAGATCACTCTCCGCAACTGATACCTACAAATACCTGGGTATGTCAGAGGGGTAAGGCATTAATGGGCCTGACATGAAACAATCGTTGCAGGAGCGCTTCTTCGGTCGCCTGAAAAAGGTACTTAATAGTTCTTTGTCAGGTGGCAACAAGATGCGCACCTTTAACGGTTGGGTCATGCCGGTCCTGATGTACTCCTTTGGCATACTCAAGTGGACCCAGACGGAACTAGACGCCCTTGATAAGAGAGTCCGGTCACTGCTGACCGCAAACCGGATGCATCACCCACGTTCATCTGTCATGAGGCTGTACATTCCGAGGAAGTGCGGGGGTCGAGGTTTTTTAAATGCTAAGACCCTCCACAATCGCGAGGTGTGTAGTCTCAAAGAATATTTTCTCAAGGCTGTGGGTGGGTATGCACCGAGATGTGGTCGCAGTGGACAAGGGACTCACCCTGTTGTCCTTGGCTAAAGAGAACTGGCGCAAACCTGTGGTGCTTAGTACCAACGACCGCAAGGAAGTATGGCAAAGCAAAGAGCTCCACGGACGCTTTTTCCGGGCCCTTCATGGGCCCGACGTAGATTTCTTAGCGTCCGTGGCCTGGCTACGCTTCGGTGACCTCTTTGGGGAAACCGAAGTTTCGGTCTGTGCGATTATGGATGAAGTTATGCTAACGAATAATTACCGGAAGTATATAATGAAAGACGGGACGCTCGACATATGTCGGGCATGCCATTGTCCCGGTGAATCTATCAGACATATTACTTCTGGGTGTTCTCGTTTGGCTAACGGCGAGTATTTTCACAGGCATAACCAAGTGGCCAGGATTATTCATCAGCAACCTGCTCTGAAATACGGCCTTGTGGACTCTGAGGTACCTTATTACAGGTATGTTCCCGACCCAGTACTCGAGAATGACCATGTCACGTTATACTGGGATCGATCTATTATCACTGACAGGACTATTGTAGCCAATAAGCCTGATATAGTGGTAATAGATAGATCAGTGCGCCGCACAATGATAATCGATGTCACTATCTCTCAAGGTCAATTTATTTTAATTTTATTTTTATTTATTATTGACATAATCTACTCATTTCAATGTTTATTTATTTTTATGAGTGGTATTGCAATATGTGGTTAGCTAGTGACCTCGACAATTGATCATAGTTTTTCTTGCTCGAGCAACCGGCAGCAAGTTCGTCATGCTCCCTTAGATGTCACTGCTTGCGGTAGCGTCGGGGGTCGGGTTGTCTCCTTCCCTCAAATATGGCGAGGGGGATAATGGCTGATCTTTGCGTTATACTCGTGAACGGGTGCTGCTTGTGGTGACAGGTCGTCTTGCTGACCTTGGTTTTGTTTTGTTATTAGTAATTTAACTCGTTGATTTTACTTCGATGGTCCTAGTTTATCCCTATCTGTGACTTGTGAGTTACGACTACATGTACGGCTATATGTAAGTGGGCACGCCCTTTATTACTGGAGGCTTTTATTTAGGTATAAAGTTCTGCTTACGTTTTTAGTTTTGTATTTTGTTTCTGCTTGAGTATTGTTTTCGTTTTTTTTTTTTTTTGGTATATTGGCGTGTGCTAGCTTACTTATAGCAAATAATTTAATTTAATGTTTTGTGTTGCGTAATGTACCTAAATTATTATGCGCAGTATTATATAGAATCATTTTTTTAACTGAACAGACAGCTGTGCTGCTGGGGAGTTTGTTGCGCCACTTCTTCTCCCCAGCTAAAGCACTAGGAAGTGGTGAAGGGCGGGCGTTTTTGGGGGACTGTCTTATGTAATTTTGACGTTCAAAAAGTGCTGATTCTCAGCCTAGTTTGAATAAATGACTTTTGATTTTGATTTTGATTTTTTGATTTTATCCCGCATGACGAGAACCTCGTGAAGGCTGAGAAGGAGAAACAATTGAAGTATCTCGACATAGCCCACGAGGTTGTCACTATGTGGAATGTGTCGTTACGGTCAATGGCCTTATCGCTAAGAGCCTCGACCAACATCTCAAGAGGCTCTCGTTGGGTGGCTGGGTGAAGGGCCTGATTCAGAAAGCAGTCCTCCTTGATACGGCGCGTACTGTGAGCAGGTTCCTGTCTCTGGGGCCCTAACCACCGGTAGCTTGGACCCTGCTCCCGCTACCGGCGGATCACTATTTTTTATATTTTTAAATGTTTTTTTTTTTATGTTTTTATAAAAATATTTAAAAATGTAATAAAATAAGTTTAAAAAATAAATAAAGGAGATAATAATAAATTTCTTTATTTGGGACAACATAGGAATCATTTTAGTTAATGCACACTTTAAATACTACACCTTATAGACTAGGATTAGTAACAGATTAAAAAAATAGTCAAATACGAGGCATTTCATGCGGACAATGATTCTGCATGAGATGCCTCAGTACAGGAGCTATCGGGTCCACAGCCACGACTTTCAGGATGCTATTACTACTCCCCCGAATCCTCCTCACAAGCGATGCCACCTTTTTCCTGATGATAGCTTGGAACTATCTGTACGTGATTGGGCAAACATCCCTGAGGCACTACAGAAACGAGGGAGTTTCAACATCATCCTAAAGACATTGTTAGGTATATTGGACGCGCAAGGCATTTAGCGTCCCCCGCGAACAGCTGAATCACAGACTCCCGTGTAAACCTTGACAGTACCCAGACCGCCAACGCCCTGCGCTCCCTCTCCACGTCATCATCGTCTTTAAGGTCGTCGACAAGTATATGGCCCAGATATTTAAACTTGGTCACCTGCTTTTTCAAAGTAATTGAAGGAATAGCGCCTGGGCACTTGCCGGCAGCCCTGAAAACCATGAACTCGGTTTTCCTTACATTAGAAATAAGACCATGTGATGCGGCGTACTTTTCACAATCCTTCAGCATTTCCTTGACTGACCTCGCAGTTGGGCCCAGCAATACCATATCGTCCGCGCAGCTGATGTTGTTCACACTAACACCGCCCACTCGGCAACCGACACGCATGCCGCTGAGCACGACTATGAGGTCATTTACATACAAGTTAAACAACTTTGGAGAAGACAACCCCCTGTCACATTCCGCACTCCAACCTGTATGACTCTGAGAGGCAGTTCCACAATTAGTCTGATTCGAGTAACGGTATTTAAATAGTTCCGCCGGTATACCCCTGTCCTCCATCTTTCTCCAAAGCACTTCATACGAAACGAGATCCAAGGCCTTGGAGAGATCCAAAAACAGGCGTATTCCCGAGTCTTCCGTTTAGTGTAGTATTGAACAGTGTGCTTAAGCACGAGAATCGCGCTTTCAGTTGACAGTCCAGGTCTAAACTCGAACTGTATATTTATGTACTTATCCAGACAAGACTCAAGCACACTATCCAACAGTTGCTACAGTTGTCGCGAGAGAGATGGGGCGATAATTCCCTTCGTCCGATATGTCTCCTGTCCTGTTCTTCACTATGGGTACCACGGTAGTTTTTATCAAATCATCAGGTAAGTATGAATGACTAATGCACATATTGAAGAACATGGACAGGACCCTCGGCACGTGTATGCCAGCATATTTTAAGTGCTCAATACTGCGCCTATCGTGGCCAGGAGATTTACCTCTACGCATACTGTTTATCGCTTTTCAAGTAAGTAATATATGATATAATTACAAAATCTCTAATATTTACAAGATATAACAACTGAATCTATAATTTTATTTGATATAATGATTAGTTAATATAATAAACGATTGATATAATTTCAAGTTAACAAATTTTCATAAGCATAACATACATTGAATACTTATAAAACCGTTTGATATACCACTCAAAAGACATAAAACCTATTTAGTCTAATATGATAAAAACACGTAGTTAAAACCTTGTAATTAAAAACACTAATTATGTCAACAGAAACCCTAACGTAACTCGTCACATGAAACATGCAAGCAAACATACTCCATGCATGCAGCAAGCAAGCTGCAAGCATGCAGTAAGCAGCAAGCATACAGTATGCAAGCAAGCAGCATGCAACATGGAGCAGGCATGGTTTCTGTCACAGGTCCGCCGCTGCGGGGCTCCGGCGGTCCCTCGCGAGCTTATCGTCGCAGAGGGTTTTAACGCTCACCACCGCAGCTTCGGCTTGCTGGCCGGCTTCGCCGGGTACCCTCAGCCGGGCGGCGGGCGTTATAGCCACCTGCTCCTCAGCTCGTGGGCCGCCTCGCCCCTCCGCGCCTTCGCGGGATTAAATTACACTCTAGGAGTAGGGCATAAAAGGCTTCATGGAGTCGGGTTTGCAGCGATTAATTTCTGAAAAAAAAATAAATGATAATATCCTGGGACATTTTTCACACACGGTCGTCTGGTCCCAAACTAAGCTACTATGGAAACCAGATAACTGATACATATACTACTTTTTTTTAAAAATACATACTTATATAGATAATTACACCCAGACTCAGGACAAACAGACATGTTCATACACACAAATGTTTGTCCTGGATGGGAATCGAACCCACGACCTGCGGCGTGATAGGTGGTATCTTAACCAACCACGCCAACTGGCCTGCCAATTTCTGAAAAAAATATTTAAACGATAGACCTAATGATTTCGATTAAATAAACGTTATATCCAATAACGTAATACGAAATAAGTTTTTGAGTATATAAATACTTATTATATGTAAAGAAATTTTATCAACAGTTGGTATATCTCACGTTTATTAAATCTTGTGAACGTTATTGAAATGAAAATATACCTAATAACTTTATATGATATGAGACGCACCCTAAACATTGTTTATACATATTCTAAAGTTTACATAAAGGCTTACAGTCCCCTCGAAACGTCTACTATACCCGCAACTAAGATTCATTGAATTTTGTTTAGATTAGCAATTTCCGCAATACTGCCTGGGAATACAACACCAACAGAAGCCAGTACTACTTGCATCAGTTCATCATTCAACAGCCAGACCTCAACTACCGCAACGAGTATCTTCGCGAAGAAATGAAAGTATGTAAACCTTTACACTTATAACCACACATGAAATTTTTAAAATTTTGGAACTGACCAATACGTGTTATCTTAACTTTATATGCCTTAACGTCAGGCAGCTAGTCAGAGCTGTTCTAGCGCCCCGAATGATAGCTCCCTTCAAAGATGTCGCATAATAGTCCACAAAATTTTTCAGGAGGTGCTACGTTTCTGGTTAAATAAGGGTGTGTCCGGTTTCCGAGTAGACGCAGTCAATCAGTTGTATGAAGTGGTATTAGACAACGGCACATACCCTGATGAACCACTCTCGGGTAAGTTAACAGCTCAGAAGCACTTGCCGGAAAACTGTTGCCTCTATCCAACCTCACAGTACCAACTGCCACAGCTGGGCAAAGGTCTCTTCTCATACAAAGAAGCTTCTAAATCCTCAGGAGACCTCAGGCCTGTATAAGCCCAAACCTCCTCCCGTAGTTTTGGTTAATCGTACCTATGCAGTCGTATATCAGATATTGTATCAAGATAGTATGTGTAAAGAGCGCTTAAGAGTGTACGTTAAATCGAGCCAGAGAACTATCTAGTAAGGTGCACTAGCAAACAGTATAAAAATAAATTAAGAAATTGTGAATCGTTCCCGTAACTGGCCCTAAGTAATAAATAAAATAAATAATAAATAAATATAAGGTATACGAGTAGATAATCTTGATTTTGTTCTCGTAACTGTAATTATCTATGTAATAGGTTGGGGAAAAAGTTTCTTCGCATTTTTTAAGAAAATTCAAAACATTTTTTAATATAGTTTATTTACATTTAACTAAAGTATGTAGGTACCGTTTTGTTCGATAACTTTTTGCCATCTTGTAGGTAGGGACATGATCCCATTGCTATAGAAATTTTGGGACTTCTGGTCAAAATACCGCGACAAGTGGTTTTGGCAGTCCTCTCGTGATGTTAACCTGACACTGCCTAAAGAATTCTGAAGAGACCGAAATAGGTGGAAATCTGAAGGTGCAAGGTCAGGACTATACGGCGGATGCATTAACACCTCCCAGCCAAACTCTCTTAATTTTTGCTGAGTGGCTAAAGATGTGTGAGGTCTAGCGTTATCATGATGAAAAACCACACCCCTTCTGTTGATTAATTCCGGCCGCTTTCTCTCAACTTCTTGCTTTAATCTCATCAGTTGTTCGCAGTAGAGTTCAGAAACGATGGTCCTGCCTGGTGGTAACATGTCATAATGAATAATGCCCTTCCAATCCCACCACACACACAGCATCACCTTGTTGCGAGTTAACCCGGGTTTCGCCACAGTCTGTGAAGCTTGACCGGCCTTTGACCACGACCTTTTTCGCAGCACGTTCTTGTCATACGTGATCCACTTTTCATCACCAGTTATCAGCTTCTTCAAAAATGGTTCGGTTTCATTACGTCGTAATAAAGAATCATAAATGAGTACACGGTTCATTAGGTTTCTTTCAGTGAGCTCGTGAGGTACCCAAATGTCGAGCTTTTTTGTGTACCCAGTTTTTTTCAAATGCGCCAAAACTGTTTTGTGGTCAATTTCCAGTTCTTCAGCTACGTCGTAACTACTGATATGCCGATCTTGCTCCACTTTTTCAAAAATGGCATCCATTTTATCCGTAATAGGGCGACCAGAGCGACGTGCATCTTTGACATCAAAATTTCCGGATTGAAAACGCTTAAACCAAATTTGTGCTACTCTCACAGACACTACACTGGGTCCATAAACATCGGAAATTTTTTTCGCGGCTTGCGTTGCATTTTTACCTTTTTTGTAGTAAAATTTTAAAATGTATCGAATTTCTTCATTAGATTCACTCATCTTGACGGTACGAAGAACAAATGAAAATCACACATTTTCCTAATTTGAATTTCTTTAAAATTTAAACTTTCAATGATACCAAAACCAGCCAGATACAAATAGTATAGCCAAAGAGATTTTATTACAAGTTCATACATACTATAATGCGAAAAGACTTTTTCCCCAACCTAATAATAATATACTTAGTCTTCATTTATTTTCTTTTGGGTATTTTTGTATCTACATATTATTTAGGATATTTATAATAATATAACTGTGTACCTATTTTAGTATATTGTATACTTATTATTTGCACCAACGACATCCCCATTTTATGTATGTCCAGGCAACTCACTGCCCATTCCAAGGTTGCCTGGAAGAGAGCGCAGAAAGTGATAAGGCCGTCCAATGGTGCCGATTCTGTTGTCCACTATTGCTAACTTTTTCTCTCTCAAGTAAGAGACGGACGTAAATTAGAGCTGTCTTTAGTTGGAACTAATATTTCCATACTTTATACGACACGCATAAACATGTCGACTAAAAACACGCTGAAGCGCTAGGCGTAAACTACATCTCTTAGTTCATAGATAAAGCGGTCCTTTTCTCGAACTGCGTATTAGTAAAAGATAGCGATTCTCTAATTTTAGTTTAGTTATTGAACAAGAGAATCGGCACCATTGTATATTTTGTAGTGTTTGATTTATTTTTTGTATATTTATTGTTTGTGGTGTACAATAAAGTATATAAATAAATACATAAATATAAGTAAGAAGAATAATATAGATATACTCGTAGGTATAGATATAGGACACATAGATTTAGTAATAAAGAATGTAGGAAAATTCTATTCTAGGAAATCTTCAAAATATTCATTTCTAAATAATCCTAACTAATATTATAAATGCGAACGCGAGATTGTTTGTTTGTTAAGCTTTCACGCTAAAACGACTGAACGGATTTAGATAAAATTTGGCACATGGGTAGACCATGACCTGCAGAAGGATATAGGCTAATTTTTGTCCTGGATCGCCGACGAAGTCGCAGGCAACAGCTAGTATTAAAATAATCCATCATTCATCATGGTTTCAGGTGATACTGACGACACAAACAGTTACTACTACCTAAATCACATCTACACTAAGGATCAAAATGAAACGTACGACGTCGTGTATGACTGGAGAGATCTCCTCAACGAATACGGACAAAACGAGTCCAAGATCTTGTTGACAGAAGCTTACACAGATTTGGACCTGATCATGCGTTACTATAGCAATGGGGTTCGCGACGGCTCCATACCTTTCAACTTTATGTTCCTTAGACAGCTGACTGGCACGTCCACTGCGATCAACATGAAGACTGTAGTTGATAATTGGATGACCAATATGCCAGCTAATAAGACCGCTAATTGGGTGGTAAGTTCCTAGCCAATTATCTCTTAGCCGCCATCCTCACATCCGCAAAAATGTCATGGGACATGGATTTTTTTGTGGGCCAGGGAAGGCCAGGGCCAGGGCCTTAGAAAATATAAGACTTATGCCCTTGGCATTAAAGTTAATTTAAATTGAAAACTTAGTGCAGCAAACTATTGACGTGAAAACGTCTTTTCGCTCGGTGTACCTACTGGTGGCAAGTTCAATATTTCTGACCGACAAAAACATGTAAGATTTCAACCGCTAATAACTACGAGACTTTTAATGCTAGAGTAATAGAGCATTCAAAATTACGTATAAGTTATATATAAAACAATTTTGAGGCCGGATATTATTTGCGTGTGACGTCACACTGCGGGTGCACGCGCATGCGCACGACCCTCTACTTTTCACTATGTGTCGAAATGTCAATTCGTATAGAACAAAAACGTGTTTAGCTAGTTCAGTTATTCTGGTGTTTTTGTCAAGAGTTAACAAAGCACTACCAGGACCTAAATAGAAACAACAGAAATATTGGCCAAACTAGGGTTAAAAATTAGTATGAAGTTGAAATTAGTAAAATAATGTCAGATGTCATCTCATATCAATCTTAAATCTGCTTAGAAATGAAAGAAACCGTAATCGAAGAAAGCTTACATCAAAAGGAACGCAATGAGCCTAAAAAGTCTATTGCCGAGCAAATAGCTACGGCATGCAGTGTCAGAAACCGTAAGAAAATCAGTTGCAAATAGTAAAATATCATAATCGTTGAAAGCTTATAAAGAATGCAATGAGCCTACTAAGTCTGGTGTCGAGAAATACAATGGCTACGGCAGTATCGGAAACCGTAGTAAAATTTCAATCCTGTTTTCACGAAATCAAACAGAGCGGACGCGAACTGCGCCTAAAATTTTTTTTAAGACGGACTAAAAGTTTATTTCAGTACAATAACAAAAGTCCTAATATATTCGATCGTCGTGCAACGCGACTGTCGCGTTAATCTTGTTCGGCGAACCCGAGCGACTGGTCGTGCCGACAGAGGGTTCGTTCAGGTTTTTCAGTATAAATTAAAAAAAAAATAGATATCTATAGCCGCCATGAACTCATGATGTTGGCACAAGTATTGCAGTTTATTCTGTATTATACCTAAGTACATATTGTTAAGTAAGTAGTAAGTACATATTGGAGCTCGTGACTAAGTAATAACAGCCGCACGGGTCGATCGATCAGGTTAAGCTACGCTTGCCGGGGTTGTTCTGTGGATGGGTGACCATCTTTTCATACCGAGACTCCACCGTGCCTCGGAAAGCACGTTAAGCCGTTGGTCCCGGCTGTCATTCGTGGATCTTTGACAGTCGTTACGGGTTGTCTGAAGCCCGAAAGTCTGACAACCAGTTTTACCAAGAGGCATCGTATTACCCAGTAACAGGGTTGTGGAGGTCAGATAGGTAGTCGCTCCATGTAAAATACTGGTATTCAGCTGCATCCGGTTAGACATAGTTGGGAAAAAGCTAGGCAGATTGACCTAAGTACATATTGTTCAGGAACTGTATGGCACTTTAAGATCATCTAAGTATTTATATTACAGAACGGTAATCACGACAACAGCCGCTTGGCCACGAGACACGGCGTGAACAGAGTGGACGCGATGAACATGTTGGCTCTCATCCTCCCTGGAGTCACCATCACCTATCAGGTAAGCGAAACACCTGCCTTATCCTTTCTAACTTTCCCCTTTTGCGAGGGCTCGACTGGGGAAGTATTACCACCGTGCAGCATGTCGCTGTCGCCAAGCGGCGGGTTTAATTACCGGCATCCCTTGGTCATCAGCATAATCTGCCAGAGCCTTTCTCAACTCACTGCAGACACGGTGAACAATGTTTTGGAATCATGGATTGCTAAGAGTTCTTTAAAAAAATATTGTCACAGTGCGAAAGTGGTTTAATTTCGATTTGACTCAAACCTGTTCGATTTTTGATTTGCACACATGCGCGAAAAGCCATTTGCGCTAAAAGCAACTTGGTCATGCGCCGAATTGTGTATCGCATGATATTTTACAAGTTCCTCAGACCGTGTTGCTGTCGCAAATTGCAGCGATCCAATTGATACCTTTTATCAATTGAGAGAGAGCCAGCACTATAGTATTGGGTTGGCTAATAAGTAATAAGCGTTTTAGTTTATAATTTCTAGAATTTTCGGAAAGGTTCGAGAACGTTCTGTAGCAGAGGGTATATAAAGAGCGAGTCGCGCTCATGCGCGTTATTGATAGTTTGGCTGTTAGTGCGTTTTAAAGTTCACAAAGAAATGAGTGATATTAAAACTCACGTACGACATTGTTTATTATATGAGTTTCAATCTGGGCATTCTGCTGCAGAAGCTACACGTAATATATGTCAAAGGATAGCTCACGATGCAGTCTCCGAAGCAACAGCAAAGCGCTGGTTCCAACGGTTCCGCAATAATGGTACTGTTCAAGAATGGTACTATAGTGCTGGCTCTCTCTTCCGTCACCGACTCGATAACCCTGGTATCAACCGCGTTCTCGGGGTAGATATTACAATCTTCTGGTGCCTTAGGTACACTAACAATCAAAAGCGATGGTAGATAATAATCTAGCTAAATATTATAGATTTCGTATAAGCACAGATTAATACAGATGGGACACTCCGCAGTTTAGGTATGAAGCTACGCGGCGCTGTACGCGGCGGGCTCGACTTGTCGGGCCAATTCAGTGCGGGCTGCCGCGCACCGGCCGGCTCGCACAGTCAGTTCGATACTCACTCACACGCCGCGTCGTAAAAGAAGACAACCCTAACGAGTCAGAAAGTATAAGAGTTACGCGATAGAAAGGAGGCAACTTGTAGGTGCATGTAACTGTAGGTAATGAGCGTTGTGCGACCTGAATTGCACTTTATTGTGTCGGAGCAAGAGTCGCTTTTTATTTAAATGATTTTGCGGAGTGTCCCATCTGTATTAATCTGTAGTATACGGTACAAAACGTTGGCGAGCGTAACTACCTACTCTGTCGACTG
This sequence comes from Dicycla oo, assembly GCA_948252095.1. Lineage (NCBI taxonomy): Eukaryota > Metazoa > Arthropoda > Insecta > Lepidoptera > Noctuidae > Dicycla > Dicycla oo. The sequence continues at coordinate 27,862,350 of OX411714.1, forward strand.
TCACCGCTTGACCATAAAATAAAACTACCCATTTCAGGGCGAAGAGCTTGGTATGACAGATGGCAACATTAGCTGGGCGGACACCAAAGACCCTCAGGCTTGCAACACCGAAGATCCTATCAACTACTGGAAGGAAAGCCGCGATCCTGGGCGTACTCCATTCCACTGGGACGCTTCTACAAACGCCGGCTTCTCCAACGCCAGTTCTACGTGGCTTCCTGTCGCTAGTGACTACAAGACTGTTAACGTGGCGGTCGAGAAAGCAGCAACTAAGAGTCACTACAAGGTAGGCTACTGCAGTACAAATTAGACATAAGAAGCGCCATTCGTGTCAATGTCATCTCTTGAAAGTCGTTCTCCATACGTGGATCACTTTAGCTCATTCCCAGTTGACTTAATTACAGTTTCGAGGACAGTCGGAAGCCTAAGAGTCACCGGTTATATCGTAGTGAAACGGTTTAGTCCTGTACCTGTGTAGCAGTTGTCAGATGAAATTTACCACGAAATAAGAACTGCACATCCAGACGCTTCTGGTTACGTAGGGGCATAAACCCAGCAATGCATCAATTACTAGACAGTATTATTAATCACTGTTGAATGAAATGGTCTGGTCATACGATGAGAGCTAAGACGGAAAAATGGTCCAAAATAAAAAAGGTCACAGAATGGTACCCCAGGAAAGAAAAAGACGTAGAGGAAGACAGCTGAAAAGGTGGGAGGATGTTCTACCAAAAGATTGGCGAAGAACAGTTCTGGACAGGAATAAGTGGAGGGAAATAGAGGAGGCCTATGTCGCAAGACAGTCTGACCTGGTAGCTGATAGATAATTTGGTAATATAGGGTTGCCAAGCAGAAATTATACTTAATATGATTAAGTAAATGTTATTAGATTATAAGAACTTGTTTATGTACAAAGGGTCAGAGGAAAAAAGCCTATTTTATTTTATTTATTTATTTATTTATTTATTGAGGATCTCCAACAAAGGATACACATAAACAATATAAATTTACAATAATAAAAAAGGTTCATTTACGTGTGCTCCTTCAATTACAGGAGACCACAGCATGCACATCTAACTAGGTGTAAACACGATAAAAATAGAGAAAATAAATTATGAATACAAGTTATAAAATTAGAAGGACAAAAAAAAAATAAAATTAACATATCAAGGTTGAGCATTCATATTATAAATGGTGTAGACAGGATAAAAATAAAAATTGAGAAATAACATTGAATTTTAACAATTTTATTGTTATACTTCTTACAGTTTTACAAGGAAGTCGTTGCCTTGAAACATTCTGCGGCGGTGAGTACCGGCTCGTTGGACACAACTGCCCTTACAAGTGACGTCTTAGTTGTTACAAGGTACGTTCACCAACATATCAGCCGCACCCACCGTTACACACTGGGATCTCTCATACATCATTTCACACGGAGAGAAAAACTTTGGCAAACAGATTATTTACGATCGGTATGTGTATTATTGAAGCACATAGAGGTCGCTGCTACCCAACGTCACCTTACGGCGATACGACCGGCGCAAACGCTGGATGATTGACTCCTTAGTTGCGCGTTCGATTCCCGTAATTAATAAATATTTTCTAATATTTAGATCTAGTGGTTCCCATATATGTGTGTAAGCATGTGACATAACCTAATAATGTACATACTCTAACCTACCGTAGCGTTCTATTTCATTGCATGGGAATAACAATATCTGTTTTCATTTCTTTTCTTTTTTTATTCTGCGTTAGGGTGCCTCCCACAAATGATCCTACAGTCGTGGGAATAATAAACCTGGCATCTACATCGACAACCGTAAATCTGGATGCTATAGTCGGCGTGCCCCAATCGATGCGAGTGGTTGCCTCGGGAGTCAATTGCGCACAAGACACAAAGTAAGATCATATTATACGAATTTTCATCCGTTGTTCTAAGTTATAATTCGCGGCATGTAAATTTGCCGCTCTGAAGTATGTTACAAATGACTGCGCAGTAGGTAGTCAATATCTATACTAAAACAGCAGCGCGCCATGAGCATCGGAAAGCCTGGTTTCAGAGCGGCAAACTAAGTGTAGGTACGACCCGAGTGAAAAAGCGTCCAGCGGGGCGTTCAGCGTTGCGTGCAAGCGGCGAAGAGCGTTCACCGAGCACCCGCTCGGCCGTCGCTCAGGACACTCGCGAGTGTTTGCATGTGTTTAACACGAACGTCGCACGCCCCGCCCCGCCGGACGCTCGAGTCGAGCGTGGACTCGAGCCGTACACTTACGTGACGCGAACTATAATAGTCATTCTTCATCCTAAGGCAGTTGAGATTTTCCTGGGGATCTTTTTGGTACCCATTGTAGATTCTGCTTGACAGGAGTCACAATTTCGTTTCTAAATTGAGTTGATCAGACTGTTCTGACGTTTCATTAATATAAATCTTTTTAATAGAATCAAAGGTTAGTATTTCTATACTTACATTCTACATGTCTCACAGTTAACACTTGATTTCTGCGATATTTAATAGCTTTTTATACTGCCGTCATAAGGAAAAAAGACGTATCTGACATTTTTTTCGAAATAGAGTTATTTATTTAGGGCCGGTTTTTTGATCTGTAGTTAACTAAACCAATGGTTAAACTACTAACTAATGGTTGAATTTTGGCTAAATGTGAAAGGCTAAACATGAACGAGTTAACATGAATTTAACTCATTCATATTAAAATATAGTACTCGTAACTGATGGCATTTTGGACAACACATTTAGTTAAAATTCAACCATTAGTTACCATGTTTAGCCATTGGTTGAGTTAACCGGCCCTTATTTATTCGGAATCAGCAAGAAAAGACAAATCTACCAGTATTTTTATATTGGCGTAAACATAACGAGAACCAAATAATTCTTACTATTAAATTATGACGCATCTGCTTTTGTATTTTAAAAAGGACAAAATATATTTTTTCTCCATTTCAATATTTCTGTAGAAACGTCCTACGTATGTACGTAAAGGAAATTTGACAAATTTTATTTAAATATGTCATTAAATAAAATTTGTGACATAAATAAAATCTGTAGTTCCCATGGCCATCTGTGGTCTTCCTCATCAGCTCCACCTTCACCAAAAGGTGCTTCCCGAGAGCAAATGCACGAATTACAATACCCAGTTAAAATATCCAAATCGCTATAGCTGCCTATAAAATTAGAGGGTTTCCCTCGATTTCAATGGGATCCCCTCATCAGATTCTGACTTGGTGGAAAAAAAGAATTTTGCAAATCCGATTATATGTGACGGAGTTATGCCCGAACATACATTAAAAAATATATATATATATATATATAAACATCCGAATTGAGAACCTCCTCCTTTTGGTAGTCGGTTAAAAAAAATAGCAGCTGATTATTGTCCCACTGCAGGCACAGAATAAATAATAGTACTAACATAAAAGAATAAATAAAAGTACAGAAGTTGCACTCCCTTGATCTTGAAGAAAGCCGCTTGCTATGTATTGTACTGCATGTACCCTACATACAGTACAATATACACAGTTGGTTAAAAAGTTCTGTTACTGAATTTCATCACAGATATCTGGACATTAAAATAAATGAAAAGTAGAATACAATTATGTCAAAATTTTAACAGTTTTATAAGCTGTTATTCCATACCACACTTATACCATATTCTGTTTAATTCACCATGGAATGGGGGTTGAAGGGAAATCGCGTCGCTGTAATTGCACTGCACAAATGTGGGTGGGCATCCACCGAATATGATTTTCAAGTTGCTACAAAAGTTGAATATCAACAGGCAATTTAATTATCGCACTATCCACAGGTACAAGTACCTTAACTGTCGATGACCGAAAAAGATGCGGAAGACCACGCATGGTTCGGACACCCGGGGCGGCAGTCTCGACATTCGTAACGATAGCTTTACGAATGAAATCGCTCGCTAAGTCCTAAGACGGTCAAAATTGCTTGACAAGCACGAAAAAACCATTTACAGTTTCAAACTAGTTGCGGCGAGAACCGTTTTTTTATTTAATCATGTTCTCCAATTTTCCTCGTTATTCAAGGTTAATTTGAAGTGGCCAATGAAAAAACCTAACTATTACCATTTTGCCCGTCTAGGTACTCCATTAGACTTTAGCGAGCGATTTCAGTCGTAAAGCTATCGTTACGAGTGTAAGACTGCCGCCCCAGCTGTGATTAAGGCCGTGAAGGCGAGAATCGCGAGAAATCCCGTCCGGAAGCAAAAGTTGTTGGCAATACAGATGAATGTGAAGAGAAGTTCCCACAGAATAGTATAGCGTAGTCTCAAATGAGCTTTAATCGAATTCTAAAAATGTAAACTTCGAGATTCGGGTTGTATTCCCGAACGCATACAACCCGAATCTCTTCAAAGTTACAGTGAACAGGCTTCTTCTGGGTAAGCTCACTCTCACTAGACTTTGTCACCTCTGACCTAGACTAAAATCAAGAGCAAACCTATCTCAAATTAAAAAAAAAAACATACATAAAAAAAAAATCCGACGAACTGAGAACCTCCTCCTTTTTTTGAAGTTTGTTCAAAATACGAGTATATCCTAGTAAAAAACTCAGATTATCTTGATGGTACTTATTTTAATTTATTGTGTTGCAGCGTAACAGTGGCAAGGAACAGTGTTGTTCTGTCGGCAAACTGTGCGATGGCATTGCAAACTGCAGCTGCAAACAATACCGATACCGGCGGAGGCGGCACCGATACTGGTACCGGAAATGGTACCGATACTGGTAGCGGAAATGGTACCACTACAGGAAACGGTACCAATACTGTAGATGGTGCTACAAGTATCGTAGCACCAATCATTCTGTATATTATTGTTTCATTGATTCATGTATGGCTACAATAATCTGGTTAGTTACATGTTCTAATACTTAACTAAATCAAAAAGCCTTTCTTTTATATAGGTAAGTACTTCTTTTGTTAAACCTATCTATGTTTACTGCCGTCAAAAGGAAAAAAGACGTACTTATCTGACATTTTTATACAAATTCGGAATCGGAATCGGAAAAAGAGGCATTTACCAGTATTTTTATATTGGCGTAAACTTGCTTGCTTTTGTATTTTAAAAAAGACAATTTTTTTTTTCTCCATTTCAAAATTTCTGTAGAAACGTCCTTTTTTCTTAAGGCAGTATAGTTCGCGTCATGTAAGTTAACCGCTCGGAAGTAGGCTACAAATACTAAAACAGCAGCGCGTCATGCCATGCGCATTGGAAAGCCTGGTTTCAGAACGGCAAACTTACATGACGCGAACTATTTTAAGTTATTATAATAATTTATCTTTTTTTTTTATATTAGTATTTATCCACACATTCCTTCCTTCGGGCCGTGTCGTGTCGAGTGATGGAAAACAAATTGATGCATATCATATACCTACCTACCTAGTATGAAAATCTAGTTCACCTGAGGCTGTATAATGAAGTAATCATGCCATCATAAGTCCAATGCGAAAAAGGTATGGAGCTATGCTATCGGTCATGTATAGCTCCGTCTCTCTCTTTCGCACTGGAAAAATTATGGCATTCAGGGCCTATGTTTCAGAGTATGTATGTATGTATGTATTGTACACGAATACTGAGCCCGAAAGGTCCAACTATCTTGTAACTTATATGGATAAAGCTTTATTAGAAGATCAGTCTGTTTTGTTGAATATTTGTAAATGTTAAATAAAAATCAATTTGAACTGTTAGTTTGTTTGTTTTTTCAACCGTAATTTGCCGCGGTTTGTGCAATACATAAACCGCGGCAAATTACCTATAATTTTTAATTGCGCTATTTTTGTAATTTTCTTTAACCTTTTCACCGCCAACGTATACAGAAAACGATGCCACGCCAGCGCCATGCTATAAATGTACAATGAAATATATAGTAAACAGTAGAGATGAGGGTATCGTCATATCGATGAATGAGATTTATACGCGTTAAGTTTTAATTATAATTTTACGGATATAAACAAAAACTGATTAAATATTTCCATATTTGTTTTATTTCACAGTATCCCTAGTAAGAAAAAACAGTAGAAATTATAAGTATCAAAGAAATAAATACATAACTCAATTAAAGCTTTAGGAAATGAGGTACATCTCTATTTGTTTCATGACGTCATTCTTTGACTTCATTTCAAGTCCTTGGCGCTCAGAGCACGTTAAATTCAATTCTGATTAGGAATGGTATTTCTTCTATTTTTGTCTACACCCGTGTTTATTTTAACTCCTTCAGTCAACGTTTTTTACCATAGGTATCTAAGCAGCAGAACTTTTCACAGAGCCAGAAGCGATGCGCGACGCTTGGTTTGTGACTTACCAAACATTCCACTTATTAAATTCTTACTTTTTGATGAATAAACGTTATTATTATTATCTAGTTGGACATACCTCAGAAACATCTTCTGGTTCATCGTTCTCCACAAAATACTCCGAGTCCGATTGCACACCTTGTAATATCTTCAAAAGCTCATCCGAATCCAGTTCTTCATTCATTTTCACTACCTATTTATGAATTTATTACTATTAGTAAAATAGAATAGCACCTATTTTTACAAGCAAAGTGAAAGAATCCGATTGGTAGTACCTACCTGCAGTCTTCACTGCACTATACCAAAGTGACCTTGACAGCCGTGCGTTTCTGACGTCACAGAACGACTTCTGGACGAACGGCGCCTGGAGCACTGACAACCCATTGTTTTGTAGAGATGGGAGAATATTATTATCGACAAGAATTGCTATTTAATTCCGAATCAGCACCCATGTGAAGGTCGAAATTAGTCTATTTTCCCTTTGTTATAAAACAAGGTAAATAAATTCTTGTTTTTACTGACCTCAAATTGTTTTCTATAATAATATTTATAAATATTTCAACAGGTGAAATCAAACAGTGATAACTTTCGCGTCACATCACTAGCCGACTATATTTGAATTCCTTGGCGTACTGGGGACATTAAAAATGTTCAGAGTTTTTGTTTTGTCAATTTTAAGACAAATAAGGGCTTCTTTTGTGTGGAAAAATAAAAAAAAATGGTATTAGACAGTGCTATATTAAATAATAAAATGAAAAAAAACCTGTTATATTTAACAGGTTTTTTCCATTTTTTTCAGTAAATTTTATTTTTATAACATAGCTAAATGAAGAGCTTCTAATGAAGTCGTGGCGCTGGTGGCACGGAAATCCGAAACTTCTGTTGAAGTCCGTGGCGGTGAACAGGTTAAATAAATCTTTTGTAGCAGTCAATCTATTGTTTTTTTTGCTGTAATTTTGCAATTATATACAAACAATTCGATTTGTTGGTCCCTATCACCGTAATGATCACAACCCTACCATTGCGTTTGTAATAAAATAACGCTACCTTAGTCTAGAAGACATTTTATTGAAATTGCGTTAATTTGCAATTTTTGAGGAAATTGCGATTTTTTTGTATCAAGCCAAATTGTGTCAATCCTGTTTTGGCCCTCATAGTTTACTAAAGAACATCATCAATTTTTATAATCATGAAAAGAATAAGGCCAATTTGTAGTTTTTGAAGACAAAAATTGATATTGCATTCAGCCAAATAGTGTCCAAATATCTTCTTTGGGACCCGTTTCACCTTATGCCTATTTATGGTAATGATTCAACAGACAGGAACCTCTCAGCAGAGTATCCTTTTTTTTATACAGACGCCAGCACATCAAGCTACTACAATCTGTCAAATTTCTTTAATGGATTTTCAACTTTATCGCTAGAGCATTAGGTTCAAGGTTGATAGGGAAAATTTGACAGTTTCGGGTATATGCTTGATGTGTTGGCGTCTGTACAAAACCACTAGCTAGCCATTAACAGCTAACAAGAGCCTCTAGTGACGTTGATGGGCTCCAATTATTATTATAAGTCATTGATTGTTGTCAAATGTGATACAGATCATAACAAATGTGGTGAAGTAGAAAACTATAGTACCACAATTCACAAACTTATCTGTACTGGTGGTAAGAGTGGAACTAATTCACTATGAAAAAGTGGCTATGGTCTGTTCCAAAAGTATCAGATAAAACTGTAAACAAGCCCTGCTCAGGCCAGCAATTAAAGGGAATTAGACACACTAAAGGGAAATAGATTCCAGAAGGAGATAACATTCATTTTTATTTAGAAGGTTTTTGACTTTATATTAATTTTTGTTTAAATTACATGATTAAATTGTAATCATTAACAAACATGGAGGTTATAAAATTAACCTCGATTGTCAAATGAATGTTTTCAAATTAGAATATTGGGTTTAAGTATTCAAATCAAAGCAGTCAATTTGTAAGTGCCACTACAAATTGGCATCCACAGGTACATTTTCTGATCCATTTGTTTACATTTTAACTAGGTACTTTTGGAACAGACAACAGGTTTGCCATTTTTAGTTCACCTACAGCACTGCTGTCGCTGGACCAGATATCATAGTGGATTATTGTAACTTAACACGTTAACAGTGCAGCTACTAAATGTGAGAGGAGCCCCTCACGTGCAAACACGTTTTTGAGCAAACTTTTTTTATAGTTTATTGTTCACACGTGTATGCAAATAAATTAAAATAAATCACACGTGTAAACTATAAAAAGGCTTCAAATTTGTATGGAGTCGTGACCCAAATGTGGTGCACGCACGTGTCAGTGACCTCACAGTGACCCACATGTGGTGCACGCACAGGAAACGTGTTAAAAGGTACTGGCATTGACAGGATATTGACATGTTCCTTTTACAAGCAGCGCTACTATAACATTTATGATCCATGTCCCCCTCTACAACTTCTACTGATCTATCAAAAGTCCATGGCACCTTCTAGGAAACACAAGCAGTCCACTTTGTTGATGACCAAGTCCAAATCTTTCTTTGCTATTATTTTCCTCTTGTTTGTAGCTGTATATGCATAAGTTTCTTTTGCTATTGTTTCTAGAAATAGTTCCTGAAATAAAGGGAGTACAATATGTAAATGTGCATATAATATGTTGCCGGGTACTAATTTTATAATCCACTTTGTTGTCTACATGCCCTCACCACACTACTGCCTACAACTGCCACTTCCAGATTTACTTCTAGTGACAATCAATCGGAAAGTAATCATTGTCTTGTTACAAGCCAAATTAATCCGAAAAAAAAACTAGCAACCGCGCGTGAGAAGCTTCAAATTTTTTTAGCGTATCGATGTTTTCATACACTATAAAAATAATGTATATACTCACTGTAGCTTTAGTAACTAGGAACACAGCATCGCCCGACACCACGCTGACGTCTGGGTCCATTTTCATAATATTCTTAATCCTAGCTATTGGTAGCCTCGTCGAACGTATGACCTCGGTCTTATTTTGCACTTGTGGCCTCTTCTCGTCTACCGTCTGCTCTTCTGAACTTAATAAATCTGAATCCTGTATCGTGTTTATGTGTTCCGAGTCTGTCGGTTCTGTTAGCTCTGCATGTTGATGGTCCGCTTCTAGATAGTGCTCAGACTCGTCAATTATATCCGATATGTCGACGTCGTCGTAGTGTTCTACTTCTGCCATTGCTTTTACAAACATAAAATTTAATTATATTATAAACACAACCAACACACTCGTTGCGATGTTTTTACCGGGCTGTCAGTCAGTGTCACTGTCAGTCAGTGTTGCCAGATGGCTTTGTGTATTTCCCCCCAGACCTCACCAAAAAACCCCCGAAAAACTGCTTATCCGAAAAAAAAACCCCCAGCCTATTTACTAATTTTTTTCTAACCCAGATTCGGTTTTTTGTATTCTTTTAAAGGGAAAAAAGATTGAAAAACATACTTTCTGTGGCATTTTAAATTATAATTATTATTTTCAACTTAGGTTCATTCAGCCAGAGCTTCTAACAGTAAATAATTATCAATATCACCTTCAACTTCAGTTACATTTACTTATATTAGTATTAGTTATATTATACATTTTTTCCAAGTTAAATTTTCTCTGTTGGAAATAAATTAATACATCCCTCAGGTAATGCGTAACGAATTCTAAGAATTGCCTCTTCCTGTTATATTATAGTACTCTGTGCTCTTCACTGTCCGCAGGAGCGTTAACGTAGAAGCGCGAACGAACTAACCACGAACGAACGAATGAGTGAATTAATGAAAAGTACATGAAGCATGAAGATGAGGTGAGCTAGTTAGCGTTGTTCTTAACGTTCGATTGATTCAATCGATCGACTCTTATCGTTATTTCGCGATGCACGATTAGCATTAAAAAAAAAACTCCTAATAAACCCCATTTGATATTTTTCCCTCCGGAAATCCCACCAAAGGATTCATCCCCCCAAAATTCCCCCCCAAGGCTAAAAAAAACCCCGAATTTGGAGGGAATCCCCCCCATCTGGCATCACTGCTGTCAGTCATGTACTCATGTCATGCTTTTCCACTGACATAAAATCATAAAATAAAAACCTACGGAGTTGCCATAACTACAAAATACCTAAAAATCGCGGAGAAAAAAATTTCGCAATTTCAGGTTTGGTCCCATAGTAAAAGGTGTTTGTTATCATAAGTGCAATCATGTGTTTAAGTTTAAGTCACTAATTACCAGTTACCCTGTATAGCTGGTATATTATTATGCGACTTTTGAGAATCGAAGGTCCAGGGTCCAGGGAAGGCAGGGTCTCAGTAGCAACTCGCAGTCTGAATTTGTACCTCGTGATTGGCTCACCCCCGATTACATGGAACTTAAACGTACCTGGCGAAATGTAGCTCACTACGCCTCTGCCGGGGTAGGCAGTGCATTGGCGTATGTAACCTGGCTCCTGAGATGTGATGGCCGATGTAGCCGAATCTTTTTTTTATTTGAGATGGATTTGATCTTGACTCTAGTCTAGGTTGGAGGCGACAGAGAAAAAGTCGACGATAGAGTGAGCTTACCCAGAAGAAGCCTGTTCACTCTCACTTTGAAGAGTTTAGGGTTGTATGCGTTCGGAAACACTGACGCAGGTAGACAGTTCCACTCTTTTGCTGTGTGCATTATAAATGTCATTTGGAAACGCTTAGTGCGAATTGGTGGAATAGCAACGAGGAAGGGATGGTAACTTGCATTGCGTCTTGATGTCCGATGGTAGAAGGAGGCCGGTGGAATAAGGTCGTGGAGTTCTTGAGCACACTCACCGAAGTACAACCTTGCGGCGACGAGCCAAGCTGTGAAGCTTGGCATCCACCAGTTTTACGTCGAGCCTCTTAGCTCTGCGTTCCACCGAGTCAAGGGCGGCAAGTTGGTATTTAGCTGAGCCATCCCAAAGGCAAAAAATGCTGCCAAGCATTACTCCTTGCTGGATCGGACTTGCGCTTTGTAAAGGGTTAAAAATTATTTATAGCTAGCTACAGCTAGCTATAGGGTTAAAAGCTATCTATAGCAAGCTATCTATAACTAGCTATAGCTAGGATGCACAGTTTCTTGGCCGCAGTTTGGGCTTTGTACTCAATGGTGGCGCCAAAATTGAGACCAGATATCAACTACATGCCTAAGAGCTCGAGCCGATCAGTTACAGGAACAGTTGCACCCCGAAAAGTAGGAGATAGGATGAAATGACTCTTTTTAGCGGTAAAGAGACATGCCTGCATTTTGGTGGCGTTAAAAGAGACCAGATTATCACCTCCCCACTGGGAGACAAAGCTTAAGATCAAATCTGTCCGCTCTACCATAGCCTCTCTCAAGGAACGAACTTCGGCCCCGCTGGTTTTTGCGCTGGACAAGTATTTCTCTGAAACAGTACTGTCGTACTTGAATCGACGCCCAATGTACAATCAGTGAGCACGATTAGCACCATAATTCATAAACAGCTTTACTTCTATGTATATATCGACCATCCCTATTAACAATGTCGGTTCTGCAGTGAGACTACTGTTTAGTTCCTACTGAACAGTGGTCTTTTTCGCAGAACTGACATTGTTAATATCATAAAGATACTTTTTTTATCGTTATGGCAAACTTTGAACTGCCCTCATTTCAAAGTTTGTTTTGACAGTGAAGAAATTTTTAAAATTGTAATTCGATTTATGTAATAAAGTGAATATTGGTAAAAATGTATATCCGACATTGTCAATAGGGACGGTCGATATATACAATAGATTTAATATAGGTACTAATATATACCTTGTCGCTGTAACGTCATGTTTGAACAATGAACTGCCACAAGATTTTATCAAAAGTATGTATTACACACAACTGGCCACAAGGTATATGACGCTAAGCGTATGCACTAAAAGATATTTAAATTTGTAAGTATATTTCGATCATCAATTTTCGGAATGTGAACGTGTTTATTTTGATATTACCAGAGTAGTGTTACATAATAATGTCTTAGGTTTGGAACCCAGTTCGAAAGATTCCAAACATCACACAACACTGAAATATCAGGGCCGGTTTAGTACTACCGATACCGGCGCCCTGCAACCTAACTGCGTAACACTCTATCAATCGGAATCGGTTTCATGTTGCCAGTTTAACAAAATTCATTTCGTTATTCAGGGTGTGGAGCAGACTAAGGTTTAGCTATGGATAAGCAATTTGCTTCAAAATTATTTAGATTCCGATTGATAGTGTGTTACGCAACGCACGTAAGTGCTGGGCGAGATTTCTGCGGCGCCCCTACAATACCTGCTCAAGAATAAAAGAAGGGCTAAAATGTTTACTCTTTGTTCCTGTGCATTGATATACCTAATTTAATAGGAGATATTTGTTAACTGATGCGGATAATCGTGAATGCATGATGCAAGGCCAAGCGAAGCAAGCTCGAAAAATTTTAGACCCCTCTCGAATATGTAGAATTTTGCTTTTGAACGTTAGAGAATTAGGAAAACGCAGGATACAAGAGCGAGCAGTGAGCTCAAAAATTTTAGCACCCTGTCATAGAAAGCTTTTCTTTTGACCATTCTTATAGAATAAAGAGTACTTTAAAGTTTGAGAACTCGATCGTAGGATGCCAGGCGCGAGAGAAACGAGCTCAAAAATTGTTGACATCCTGCCTCGGCTAGGTTTTTTTTGGGAATTCCTATAGAAATGACTTGTGCAGAAAAGTTGGAGAAATAAGACAGTTTAGGGTGCGAGAGCGAGCTAGCGAGCTCCTACCTGCTCCTACCTACCTGCAACACGACCCACAATGCTCGGAAGATCAACATAATCTGTTGCAGTAAGAGTAACCAAATCACTTAAAAGTAGCAAAATTCTCTTATAGAAATCGTCTTAGGAGCTTGCAGTCTTATAAGCGCATGTTATAAAACTAATTAGCCAAGTGTCGCTTTTGATCCTTTATATTATATGCATTTAATAAGATTGTTTTCTCTTTAAACGTCTTGTTTCATTCTTCTACTTATATGCACTTCTATAAACGTCTTAGATATAGCTGCTATAGGTCAAGGATATATAAGATTGATTTGTCTTAGTCGTGACTTCTAATGGATTGTTAGCACCAAACTAGTACCTATACTAGCATGCCCTCCGAGTTTTACAGGTATTCTACTCATCTGTATCCTACATTTGCTGTCCGCCTATTACTAGAGTCATCAGCCTAGAACTTAAATATGGCGAAGTATGTACGTCTCAAACTTTGACAATTGTTTTTTTTTTTTTAAGTTTTGACAATGCAATATTATGGCATGTGATCCAGATCCTATGGCGGCTTAAGATTTTGTTAAGTATTATCGAATAAACAAATAATATACATATATGTTTAGTTTTGAAGGGGCATCAAGATATGTTTATTTTCATCGAACACTTTATCAATATAATTAATTTTGCAGGTTGGGTAGGTATTTTTTTACAAAACAGTCAAAACCCAAAAGTAAACAATGTTATAGTAAAAAATCGAATTGCACTCCCAATTAACCACATCGGTAACTTCAGCATTTATGAAGAGTTATTAGAGTTCACTCGAACTGTGAAAGCTGAAAATTACGCTTTCGCCTGTTTATTGACTGTATTAACAACCACGGAAATAACATTGTAATGTTGCGAGTGTTAATATAAGTCTATCTACAGGTCAGTGTTAATCAGCATTTAGCAATCAATAGTACGAGTACTGTCAGCTGCAATATAGAATTTTTGTGGACTTAAAAGTAGCTATATTCTGAATTGAAGGCCACAAACGTACCCTTAAAATGCTTGCATTTTTAGAAAGTGAACTGCTATAATTAATCAGCTATTCTGTGACCTCAATTAACAATGATATAATGCATCTTGCTGAACTTTTACAATGTTTATTTATTATTATTTACTTTGGTGTTAATCAGCTTGTGACACGTAATCTTATAATATCACGTATTTAGCCCACGGGTGAATTCTTATAATGCTAAATTACAGCAAAGTGCTGTAAATTAGGCCACATGTTACCTTTGATCCTGGTTAGAGCTAAATACTTGTACTAACATGGGCAATTAATCTACTATGTGCTATTAAATAAGCTATTATAGTGCCCTGTACGTATTATCTGTTAAACGCCGCACCGCTATCATTGCGATATTGTGATGTTTTATTTAGAAATGTGGAAATCTAAACGAAAAGCTGGTTGAATCTGTTTCTACAGATCTTAAAAGCCAATTCCTACAGAAACTTTAGTGGTTCATTGGGTACCTACAATATTTGCGTAAATGTTACCCACCATTAAGCTTTAAATTAATCAGTGGCTGACTTGTTTGATACAAGAACTACTCGTGTCACCTTGTTGCGGATTTATGTACCACAAGTAAACTCTTATTCAGCCCATAGCATTTATTTGGGGTTAATGCAGTGCACATTGGGTGTCTGCCATTTTTCAGGTTCTAACCTTTATACAGCGTAAAATTTTAATGGTTGTTTTCCTGCGGCAGGAGGATTTGCATTCAGTAGAGCTACCGATTCATGGAGTTAAATTTAAAAAATAAAAATGTTTTTGTTTTCAAATAATTATAAAAATATAATCTCAACTCGAAAGCGTGAGAATCAATAGTAACTTACGTGCGCCCGCCCGCTACCTACCATATTTGAAGATAGCACGCGGCGGCGCGGTACAAAGTAATGAGCGATTCGTAAATGTTTAGAGCAAAATAAATTGTCGCCCGAAGTGATACGGCATAATCTAGCCCGCAAGCACGCGGCGAGCACTTCGCCACGCACCCCCCGCCCCCCGTAACGCGCCGGCTCTCTCACTCAGTTGTTCCGCAACCCCGCAACCGCCGCGCGTCGCACGCGCAGTGCCAGTGCGTTATCGTAATTTATAAAAATGGATCGCCTTTACAGTTTTTCAAATTTGGAGTACTTCGCTATGGTGCAACTGTACGCTAGGGCTAATTATAACTCCCACGCTGCCCGGAGACTTTACGCGGCTTTATGCGGCTCCGCATCACCTGGCGTCGTTCCGTTTTCGCGGGATTATGAACCCCCAAGTCCCGCAGGCCCGGACGATCGTAGCGGCGACACAGCGACTACTCGATCATGGGCAGTTCAAGAGACCAGCACATGCACAGGGCAGAGGTCGATCGGCTTTCCACTCGCCAGAGCTCGACGAGGAGATCATCGTGTACTTCGAAAGGAATGCTCGTCAAAGTACGCGTCTGGCTGCAGCAAGGTTTGACGTAAGCCAATATTACGTCTGGAAAGTGCTCAATTATAAAAAAATAGCAAAAAAGTACGTAGTATCATATCAGCTGTATGTAGCGCAAGGCTCAAAGCCACGCGCAATCGTCCGTTTGCGCTGTAACTATACTATTGGTTCGAGATCGCGTTCGAGTTTTGTTTTTCACAAATGTAAATCTGCCATTTTTTAATACTTTATTTTTATTTTTTTATAAATCGATTGTACTGTAGCGACATACCTACATACAGCGCGTCTCACATCCGACTACCGCCGCACGTTGAGTGCGGGCGCACTGGCGCGCCGCCGCGGAGCTTGTTCGGCGAGACCAGCGAGACTGTTTCTAGAACAACGACTCGTGTCGCCACATCTTCTCAAAGGACGCCGCGCGAACGCCGCGCGCCGCTGAATGTTCTAGATGGAAGACCAGCTACTCCGCGTTTTCTCGAAGCGCCGCGCACGCGCTCGCGCATGCAACGTACATACGAGTAGATGCTACAATTGGTGACCCCGACGTGACCCAATTGTAGCATCTACTCGTATGTACGTTAGGTATTGTTGCAGCTATACGTGCTATGAGGTACTTATAAATAAAAGACGTGTCCTACATAGTGAACGGCTTAAGATGAACTATCTTTTTATTGAGTAACATACATCTCCTTATATATTGTTCTCCGCGCATGCGCGAGCTCGTGCGCGGCGCTTCGAGAAAACGCGCAGTAGCTGGTCTTCCATCTAGAACATTCAGCGGCGCGCGGCGTTCGCGCGGCGTCCTTCGAGAAGATGTGGCGACACGAGTCGTTGTTCTAGAAACAGTCTCGCTGGTCGCGCCGGACAAGCTCCGCGGCGGCGCGCCAGTGCGCGCGCACTCAACGTGCGGCGGTAGTCGGATGTGAGACGCGCTGTATGTAGGTATGTCGCTACAGTACTATCAAAACAAAATCATTTCGTTTCGGGAAAACAAGCATTAAAATTTCACGCTGTATAATATTAAGAATTTAGTTTTGTTTAGTCAACGAAAATAAGTAGATTTGAAAAGAATTCCAATTATTTATAAGTAAACAGCTTATTGCCAAATTACATGTCATATAATTATAAGAATATTTTTAGCATTTTTTATCAGCAACCTTTTCTATTCTACAAATTTCAAGTAAACAGTCATATTTTGAGAGCGCCTGAAAAATTTTCGTAAGTAAACTTTCTTTCCCTATCAAATTTTACGCATGTGTAAGAAAATATAAAAACATCCAAAAATTATCACAAACACCTGTCACAAAATCGTTCGCGCATACAACACCAAAATAATAAATAAAATGTATTCACAATTTTGCCACTTGTGAATTTTCAACAGCTGCATGATCTCGAAGCTTTAAAAAGATCACCGGCTGTAGTTTGAGCTGAAAAATAGGTAACCCACACGTCTAATAGATCAGCCATGTGCTGCATAATAGGTAACACCCACTCTAATAGTCAGTCAAGCTCTTAGAGTGACTGTTACCCTTATTAATGCTCATATAATGCAATTAGTTACAGTTATTCAGCTCACAACTGTTTAATTTGTCCCCAAATCAGAGTTATATCAGCTGAAACAGCGCTGCTAACGCTCTTATTCAGCAGGCTTGTACAGCTCAAGATTCTATGGTAGACAGTTATTCAGCTGATATACAGCATTTTTGTGCTACTTGGGGTACTTTACCAGACTGTAACAAAACGACAATACGACGTAATAATCCTATAAACTGCGCCCAAATGCGGTTCTATAAACGTTTATAGGATTTTCATATGACTAAAAAATATATACTCCTAGGATACTTACCGGACCACATTTTGCCACTTGGTGCCAGCTGACCTGACAGACCGGCACCCTAATTGCGTAACACACTGTCGCTCGGAATCTGAATTATTTTGAAGCAAATTGCTAATCCATTGCTTCATACGTTCGAAAAATTTGTCTGCTCAATAACGTAAATAATGCAATGAATGTTGTTGAACTGTCGAAATGAAACCGATTCCGATTGATAGTGCGTTACGCAATTAGCGTGCGGCACCTTCTATAAGTACTAACTAGGAATGAAACTTAGCAACACGTGATTACCTACTTACATATAGTTAGTTAGTTAGCTCAACACACCCGATCTTTACCTACTTCAAGAAATGCGAACCATAACAAAAAAGTTCACTTTTTTATACACAATAATCCTGATATATCCGGTAACGACGTAACATAAAATATTTATTTAAGAGTTAACATAATGGGATCCCAGTGGGAACCAATCAGAAATAATTAGATAACATTGGAGCGAACAATTTGATGTAGGTATCACAAAACACTTGGATGTTGTTGTGACCGGCCCCTTATAAAGCTATAAAGGTTTATAAGGGGCCGGTCGCCTTCGCTCTTTTCGCATTATTCGCGGAGCTGCAGTGATTGCAGGTTGGTTGTGCAATAAATTTCCTACGTCAGACTATTCGCGTCGATCTTACGTATCATAATAACTTACAAGTTCTCAGTAAGTCAACACGACTGATAGATTTGCAATTAGAATTTAATTTCGATCCCTAGTTTGATGGAGTTCTGTTATTGATTGGGTTCCTGTAAAATCTATTTTGCATTTCCAGTTTGCAATTTTATTAGATCCTTCCGAATCCATGGCTTGTCTAATCGTACGATATGAGATTTAGGGCGGCGTAAACCGACTTTTAATGATTTTAAACTGAAGATCTAAATGAGTAGAGTGAAAAAAAATGTGTGTGTGTGTTTCGGCAGGCTTAGCAAATTTTAGCGCAGTTAGCAAATTATTATTTACACCTCAAGGTCTGTATCTGATTCTGTAGTTATTTAGGTACCTCGTAATAACCTTTTTTTTCTCGCTTGTAGTTAATCAAAATGGGGGTGTTAACACTGTTCCTGGTTGCTGCAATGGTGGCGAGCGTCTCGTGTATGGACTGTGGCCTGCTGACTTCCACCACATGGTGGGAGTCAGCTGTCGTGTATCAGATATACCCGCGCTCCTTCATGGATAGCAATGGCGACGGGATCGGAGATCTAAATGGTAAGTTTTACCTTTTTGATACCTTTTATTAGAACTAAATAATAATAATAAATATTTATTCAGTATTAAAAATTGGTAAAATATTAACATAAAATCATAGAAATAATTTACAAAGTTATTATAATGGTAGATGCCTGTACTAGGATAAACCATGAGCTCTTTTTGATGGTTGGTGCGTATAACCTCTAGAATTTGAAGATTCCTAGTAAAGTCAAACGCGCGTGAACCTAGATTATTAGAGCAATCTAGGCTATAATTGCTGATTCTGCAGTGCTAATTTCAAGGAGGAAAAAATACACAAATGAGACGAAAGGCAATGGATAAAGTTCAACTTATCAATCATGCCACATACCTTTGATACAGCGATCCCTGCACGCGGCATCCATCTGCTTCTACTTGGGATCGTTGTATCAAAGGTATGTGGCATTATTGATAAGTTGAACTTTATCCATTGCCTTTCGTCTCATTTGTGTATTTTTTCCTCCTTGAAATTAGCACTGCAGAATCAGCAATTATAGCCTAGATTGCTCTAATAATCTAGGTTCACGCGCGTGTGACTTTACTAGGAATCTTCAAATTCTAGAGGTTATACGCACCATTTTGGTCCTTCGAGCCGGATAAATTAATTTTGGGCTTATTTACGGCCTATTTTGAGTTCTAAAAGTCTAATTTTAAGAAAAAATATCGGGAATTTTCAATATCAATTGCATATCATCACACAACTCTCGCCTCTATTACGTTAAGAATAAAGCTCAGACTGCCTTGCATGCAGTAGTTCTACCGGCAAATTGATTGTTAATTTAAATCTTTGATATCACTAATTAAAATTTTGAAAAATACATTTAATGGGATATCAACGTTGATTCATATCGCTAAATAAGTTTATTTAATAAATCAGTTAATTTTCGGCGTAATTACATATTTTTTTGTTCGTGTATGAAAATTGTGGGTAGTTGTGTATCACAATCCTCAAGTGGGCCTACGTGACTGTGGAATGTTCTAGTTCTTTGTTCTCGTACCTACGATTAATTTTTATTTACGCATTAGAAACTTTTTTCTCTAATCGAGATTTGCTGAATGAATGATATTGATTGTTATTGTATGATACACTTGTACTGTAGGTTCGCTAGGTACAGCCTACTATATTCGTATTGCACGAGTAGGTATTTTTTTTATAATATTGAGACTCAACCGCATTTGATTAATTATTGTAATTAACCATATTATCACCGCGTCGCTTGTTATTTTATTTTGTAGGGTAACTTGATCTTTTGATAGGAACCTTCAGGTAAAGTAACAGATTTGTATAAACTTTACGCGTTAGTTCTCCTCATAGGAAACAGCCGTATATTTATACATAATCACCCCCACACCTCACTTGGTAAACGTAGTAGGTACTTACTAGATAGCTTATTTCGAACGGTCATCTACGCAATACCTACTTGTTAGGAATTCTATTGTTTCTTACGAAAGTATTTCGTTACGAATACAATCGCATCGCTTATGGAAATAACTTTACATAGGTACTTGTTTTTAAGTTTCACACTTAACTTATTGTTGGTTAAGAATCTGTACCTACTTATTATATGTATTGAATAAGTTAATCTCATATAAATAAAAGTAGTGCAGAAAAATTGTTATCGCGTTGCATTCGACATAAAGGTTAACTTATCGGGTTGTAGGTAGGTATATCTAAGCAAATTATAAATATATTATGATATAGATGGGTACGTCGTTAAGGTATTTGGCGTGCTTACTATATTGATGTAAGTATTAGTCTTTGTTACTTGCACTCGGTTAAGCCGTTAGTAGGATATTATTGGGCATTCTACCCCACCTTCCGTTCCATCGGCTCACTCCGTTCGCCTCGTCACTCTCGGTGGAGTAGAATGCCCAATAATATAAATGAAATCCACTGGTTCGGCGCCTATTCCACCCGATGGAATGATCATCTCCGTCACTCTCGGTGCAGTAAAATGTCTAATACTGGTTCGGCGCCTATTCCACCCGATGAAACGGAAGGTGGAGTATGAATTCCTACATAGTGCAGTAAAATACTGGTTCGGCGCCTATTCCACACCAAAAGTGCGCACCGTGACTTACAGCTTAGTACGGCCGTTATTCTAAGTGCGTACGATGTGGCTATGTAGCCCCCTAGTTATCCTAACGCCCTAGCCTACCATACAAACCACACCAAACGTAGGTTACGTTGGTTTTACGTGAGGGAAGTCTGTTACCAGGAGACCTACGGGAACAGACGGAACTTGGGTAGGAATAGGGGTTTGTGTACGTCGTGCAATGTACACAGGAAATGGTTTTCTCACCGCCGATCCCACAGACTCATAGGATCGATGACGGCTAAAGGTGTCTTGGCCACAGTGAGAGGAACACTTTATTTCTAAAACTCAATATTAACTTACCGCGTTACCGTTATTTTAATTAAGTCATTCAGTCGACACTAGTTTACTTATTAACAAATAAGGGTGCTCGCTACTTGAACTGGTAGCCTAAAATTCAGGACAGATTGTCACATGTCTCTCCACAAAATTAGAGGTAGCTCATAACCTTAATAGGCTACACACTTACTCCGCTTAAGTGACCAGATTGGCTCGAGGATCATCTGAACTTTAAGTTACCCTACATTAAACTAAAATCCAGGACAGATTGTCTCATGTATCTCCACAAAAGTAAGAAATAGTGCATACCCGGAGGCACCCACACATTCTATTTTCTGTGACCAGATTGGCTCGAGGACATCCAAATTTTAATTTAATTAATTCAAACAGAGAGCACTACCTTGCTCCACTTCCCTACTAACTGTTACTAACTAACAATATATCGCTTTGTAATCGACACCAGCAGTTAGCAAGGTACCTTTACACTCGACGATACCCGCGCCGTTCTCAGTTGCGAACCGCCTGACGGCAGCGTCGGAAACCGTGATCAGTTAGTCAGCCTAATAAAAACAAGTAATACTGTGTATGCTGCGTGTGCAACACGTTTTCACAGTCGTTCTCAAAACAGTACACACGTATTGTCCGGCGTCACCGCACCGTTCTTTATCCTGAACGCTTTCATCAGACAGTTGTAACCACGTAGTGTAAATGGTATTTTATATGTGCAAGGCTGCAATCTTGCAACATGCAGTCTAAGCAGTTTTGAACTTCATTGCATCTTGAGTAGGTATGTGTGTGTGTTAAAAGAATTATAATGTTGAATGTAACATGATCGTCGTTCACGTTGTAGTATTTAATTAAATTTAGGTTTATACAGAATTGTCTAGGTACTTCACATACCTACTATGTCTTACCTAGATTTGTTGTAATCTAGTTTATATAAACTATAATAAAATAATACTTATACCTTCTTATTCTTAATAAATCTTCACTGAATTCGTCTTTTATAGAACTTCCTAAATATTGTTTTCGTATTTATATTTGAAGTTTGTAATCGCTTCTAATTTATTGTGTTTCATTCTTCTAGGTAATAAGATTATATAATCTTATTTATATGAATATTTATATAATATATTTTTTATCAAGTACAACATGTATTATTGGTTGAACCATTACCCACTTCGATCGAGCGCGATTTTAACTTAGATAAAAGAGAACCCTGTGCACAACAAGATTATTTGGGAGCATTATAATAGTACCTATGCTAAAGTTAAACTAAAGTTATTATCGATAAATTAGACAACTATAAAACCATAACTCAGACATGTGTGTTCGATTCCCACACGATACAGTTTCTTGGATTCTTTAATTGTGGGTTTAAGTGATTATTTAATAATACGAATTAAAATTTTATTTGTGAGTATTTTTAAATGAACTTATTCCACAGTAGTATTTTATGTGATTATAATATTAGTCCCGAGTTTAACTGCAACTTAACATTAACAACCACACGGATTGGTTTGTGCGTATTACAAAATGGTTTATTATCAAAATAGTTACGATTATTTTCAACTACCTACTTACTTCTTGAGTCAACTATGCTCACAAAATTTACTTTCAACGACGCGATCTACCTACGAGTTTCACCTCTCGCATAAACGTAATTGTGATGATAAAAATTCTCAACAAACATACAACAATTATTCAATTAATTATACATATTAATTCAGTATTGAGTCATAAAGAATAACAGGGATCGGGTTCACTTTGTCGGCTTTATTTTGCGGTTCTCATGAACAAATTGCAATTTAGCGAAATTGGTATGCGATCAATATGGTTCAATATGACATAAACGACATATTTTTTTATACAACTGTAAGACATGTACTTAGAGTTTAAAATTGAAACGATCTATTTTATGCTTAAATTGTATTTTTTGTGAATATAAACGAATTAATTTCAATCAATAAATTACATTCGCTCCAGAATCTTCAAAGTGACAAGTAGTACTAGCAGTACTTTAAAATCAACTTTAAAACATGTAAGTGAGTACTTCTTAATTTTAAATTTGTAGTCATAATGCACAGCTACGGACCTGGTTTTTGCCTGCCGGCTGTTGTAATTAACATGTTATATCTATCCATCGTGATTGCTACTCAGCTACGGACCTGGTTTTTGCCTGCCGGCTGTTGTAATTATCATGTTCTATCTATCCATAGTGACTGTTACTTAGCTACGGACCTGGTTTCTGCCTGCCGGCTGATGTAACTGTTCTCATCCTGTCATAAATTGATTATTGTATCTCAAAAAAAGACCTTAAACGGTTATTTGTTTTGTTATATAAAATATTAAGTACTTTTTATCTTGTGTTTTAGGTCTGACTCCGACGTTTCCCGTGTGTCCGACTACATAAAGAGCCCGCCGACTGCTACAAAGGTCGTGCCGAGCAAGAGCCAGCCTACGAAAAAAACAACAAAGCGCAAAGCTTCCTCGGTCGTGGAATTAGGATCAAGGTAGTTTATGACTATTTTTATTTTCTAAGTTATTACTTTCACATATTCTAATATAAAGTAGATTTCAATAGAGAACTTTGATTTGCAAAAATAATTTTAAGTACATACTTATTTTTCTCTCATCATAAGTTTGTATCTAGAAAAGTGTTTCTTCTAGATTATTAAAATAAAATTTAATTTGTTTACAGTAACAAGAAACCAGGGAGCACCGATCTTTTCGGTTTGGAAGACTTAGATGGCCTTCCTCCGCAGTCGGAGTTAGGTTCATCCTTGCTGTCCCGCGTCGCCAACGGGAAGGTACGACGGACAGCGGATCTAAGGGGTGCCTTCTTTGTGGAACTGAAGGTGTACCATAAAGAAGACATCATCTCCACTGCTCCTGAGGAGCGTTGGAAGAAGTCCCAAGTTGCATTAAAACTGCAATTGGATAAAGGTAGCTCGCAGTGGAACTCACTACAAAAATTCATGCATAAGGCTCACGAGTTGTTCAATGACTCAGAGCCGGTATATTATAGCGATAAGATACATTTTAAATAAGTTACACTATTAATTTAAAATTTTAATTTGAGGCATCCAAAATAAAGATTAAAACTGCAACTGGATAAAGGTAACTCGCAGTGGAACTCACTACAAAAATTCATGCATAAGGCTCACGAGTTGTTCGATGACTCAGAGCCCGTATTTATAGTGATAAGATACATTTTAAATAAGTTACATTATTCATTTAAAATTTAAATTTGGGGCATCCAAAATAAATCTTTATTTTTAAACTTAGCAAGTAATTAATTACGATAGAATGCCTTTCTGCACTGTTTGTAACATATCTGTTGAGCGCAGTCATTGGACAGGTCATCTACGCAGTACCGATCATAAAAATAAAAATATTTCATACGTTTGCGAAGGTGTTGAATTAATTCATTCTGCATTTCTAAATCGTATAGCTTCTTATAGAATTATTGATACTAATGAAAATTATTCTTTAGATTCGTTTTTTAATAACAGTCAAGAAAAAATCAAGACATTAATAAACAAATCTCTTAAGGATCATATCTGTCTAAAAATTAATTTTGAATATTTTGCTTTGTTTTTGATGGTTAAAAATGATAGTCAGGAGATGAAATCATTTGCTACAAAGAATTATGTAGTACATCAGAATTATGATTATGATTCATTAGCATCTCAGGTTAGAAACACGTTGAAAAAAAAGATAGAAGAATTTCAAGATCGTGACAGTGGGTGGACATTTTTAAACAGTTCGTATTTGGAAGTTAATGTTAACAAATACCAACCTTTGCGCGGCTCAAGCTTTATCGAGTTGCCGACATCAATTAAATCAAAAAAAGCATGTATTAATATTCATAATAAAGATAATTATTGCTTTTTATGGTCAGTTGTTGCTGCTTTATATCCAGCTAAAACTCATCCTGAAAGAGTATCATCTTACCCCCATTTTCAAAGCGTGTTAAATATAAAAGACATTCAATTTCCATTGAGTTTCTCAGATATTGCTCGATTCGAATTAAATAACCCTGAAATTTGTATATATATATATGGCTTTAAAAATAATTCCGTGATTGTACCGTTTTATAAACCAAAATCTTTGAAGAGAAAAGTGATTCATTTACTTTACTTAGAAAAAGATGATTTATCACATTACTGTCTCATTAAGGATTTACCTCGTCTTGTTAAAAATCAAATAACAAGACACCACAGTAAATTATACTTTTGTGATGTTTGTTTAATGTTCTTTGATTCATGTGATGATCTGAATTCACACAGTTGTGGAGGAGTTGCTACTGAACTACCTCCAAAGGGTTCTTTCATTCAGTTTGAAAATTATGGTAGAAAGCAATTTGTGCCATTCGTTATATATGCCGATTTTGAAACAATGCTAGAGCGGTACGACTCCTGCGAACCTGACCCAACTCAGGCGAGCACCGTTACGAGACAGCGACATGTGCCCATCGCTTTCGCTTATCATATTACATGCACTCTAGATGAAACCTATAATCGTTACGTTTCGTATCGTGGTTTGGATTGCGTTTCGAAATTTGTGAAGTCTATCTATAAAGACGCTAAAAAGCTTTATAGAATTTTAAATAATACCATTCCTATGATTTACACGAATGAGAATGCTCTCGACTTTGAAAACTCTGATACATGTCATATTTGCGAGAATTTCTTGTTTGGTGATAGGGTTCGCGATCATTGTCATTTGACTGGTAAATATCGTGGCGCCGCTCACAGTTACTGTAACCTACAATATAAAATGCCTAAGTTTCTGCCTGTATTTTTTCATAATTTATCGGGTTATGATTGCCACCTTTTCATAAAAGAATTAGGTAAAGCTCCAGGATCTATTAAAGTCATACCTAAAACAAAAGAAAATTATATTTCTTTCACGAAGTATATTCCGATTTCCGATAATGAAAGCATACAGGTACGATTTGTAGATTCTTTCAAGTTTTTAGGAACAAGCTTAGAAAAGTTGGTTAGTACAATGAAAAAACAAGAATTTAAACAATTAAAATTTTATTTTCCCGAAAAAACACAATTCGATCTACTTACCCGTAAAGGAGTTTATCCGTACGACTATATGTCTCAATGGAAACTTTACGAAGATACGTGTTTACCCTCCAAAAAATTTTTTTTTAACTCTTTAACTAATGAGTCAATTACTGATGAAGACTATGAACACGCTCAGTCCGTTTGGTCAGTATTTAATATTCGTAACATGGGTATGTATACAGATTTATACCTTAAAACCGACGTTCTTTTGCTTACAGACGTGTTTGAAAGTTTTAGAAAAACATGTAAACGACATTACAATCTGGATCCCGCGTTCTATCTTACAGCACCAAGTCTATCATTCGATGCAATGC
Source organism: Dicycla oo (assembly GCA_948252095.1). Taxonomy (NCBI): domain Eukaryota; kingdom Metazoa; phylum Arthropoda; class Insecta; order Lepidoptera; family Noctuidae; genus Dicycla; species Dicycla oo. Next base: position 27,888,778 of record OX411714.1, read on the forward strand.
TTTTGAAAACTAGAATTAAATTAGAATTGATAAGTGATGTTCAAATTTATAGGATGATACAAACAGGTATTAGAGGAGGTATTTGTATGTGTTCCAGAAGACATGCCCAAGCCAATCATAAATACTTGGATTCTTACGACCCATCCCTTCCGAATTCATTTATTATTTATTTAGATTGTAACAATTTATATGGCTATAGCATGTGTCAATATTTGCCTCATTCGGATTTTAGATTCATGAGTAGACAGGAAATAGATGATTTGCAGTTGAACTTAATAGATATAAGCGATACTGCGGAAAACGGTTATATTCTTGAAGTTGATTTATTATATCCTACAACATTGCACATTGAACATAATGACTTTCCATTTTGCTCAGAAAAATTCGTCCCACCCGGTGGTAAGAATAAAAAATTAATACCGAATTTGTATGACAAATACCACTATATTATTCATTACATACATTTAAAAAAATGCTTGCAACACGGATTGGTATTACGAAGGATTCATCGTGCAATTGTTTTCAAGCAAAGCTGTTTTTTAAAACAATATATTGATATTAACACCCAGTTACGTCAAAAAGCAGAGTCAACGTTTGAACAAGATTTTTTCAAATTATTGAACAATAGTATTTTTGGAAAGACTCTGGAAAATAATGAGCATCGAATAGATGTTAAGTTAGCAAACAAGTGGTGTGACTTGAACAATAAAACAAAAAAGACTACTTGTGCTGAGAAATTGATCGGCAGTCCATATTTTCATAGCGCCTCAGTATTTTCTGATGATCTAGTGGCAATCCAAATGAAGCCTTCTCGCGTTATTCTTAATAAACCAATATATATAGGATTTACTGTATTGGAATTATCTAAGAGTCACATGTATGACTTCCATTATTCAATCATAAAGCCTTTTTATGGTAACCGAATTGAATTGTGTTATACTGATACGGATAGTTTGGTTTATGATGTAAATACTGATGACATTTATCAAGATATCAATGAACATTTTCTAAAATATTTTGATACCAGCAACTACGACTTAAACAACGAATTTAACTTACCAATTATTAATAAGAAGGTTCCAGGGTTATTTAAAGATGAAATGGGTGGTAAAATTATCAAAGAATTCGTAGGACTGCGCTCAAAGCTTTATTGTATTAAAACTTTAGACAAAACAATAAAGAAAGCAAAAGGTATAAAAAAATGTGTTACGAAAGATTTAAATATGTTAGATTATAAAAACGTTTTGTACAATTGTAACGTCATTCGCAAAAAAAATGTTTTGTTTAAGTCGATAAAACATGAAATTTTCACTCAGGATGTAAATAAAGTAGCACTTTCAAGCAATGATGATAAGCGGTTGTTATCGATTGATAAGGTATCTACTTTAGCTTGGGGTAATGCAACTATATTTAAGTAATGAATTGCCATTATTTTTAATGTAAGTAATTACAGTAGATACATTTTTTACAATGTATTTAGATAACGTTCAAATGTAATGATAATTACCTAAAGTAAGGTCAAATAATGTGTAATGTAATTGTAAAAATTTAAATTTTCTTGGTGCCTCAAATAGATATTATTATTTTAACTGTTACTTATAACAAAATATGTATAAACTTTAGAACTTAGTAAGTACTTAATTAGTTTTAAGAGCATTTACGCGACACAGCATTTCGTAAAATTCCTAAAATATAATCTACTAACTTTTTGTGACGTATCCTGCTTAGACGTATCAAGTTTTATTAAATCATATTATTCATTTCCAAAACTTCGGACTTAAGTTTGTATGAAATGCCATGTCGCTATGTGATAAGTTTTCTTATATTGGTAGTAAATAAATAAATAGTATTTAATGGTTATAATTATATCTGTTTTATTTCCATTCCTGATTGATTACAAAGCACACAGGTTCCAACTTGATAAACATATAATGTTCATTTTTGATGACAAAGGACTCGTGCCTCGAAGTTCGCACGCGCATTGTAGAATTTGACACCGAACAGGTGCTCGGACATGTTGAAACATGAAATTGATTCACAGCGTATGGTTTTATGGAGTCTAATTACATATTTGTCACGTTCCACAGTAATATTATTGTGTAGAACGTCATTCTATCATTACACAGTCGGCCGGAGCGGTCATATCACGTTGAATAAAAACAAAACAAATTGTAAGTATTGCACAAGCTTATACGTATTTATAAAATTATTTCATAAGCTGTTAAACATAATTGTTATCAATAATTATAACTTTGTTTGTTTCAGATCATCAATAATGTGCGATTCTCCTGATTTTATCTTCTCACAATATGGTCAAGGTTGGCCAACTCCAAGTTTAAGCTGGCATGTTCCAGAGCAACAAAGACCTGAACCAACCAACAAAAAGCCTAGACCAAGACGGGAGGGTTTAAAACGGAAGGCACCTGAACATTCTATAAGTCAATCGTTCGTAATAAACAACGAAAAGAAAAAAGGTTTACGACTGATCCAGATACAAGTATTAGACATCAGTGAGCGACAAGAAGCAAGTGTTGCAAGTTCAAGTGATAATGAGAACGTGGTATTGTTAAGTGCACAATATGTAGTTAGTGAACCGGTGGACAATGTTATGGAAGAGACACAATCATTGATAAATAAAATTTCAAAGAAACTTTGTGGTGATGATTATTATTAGTAAGTAAGTAATGTATCTACCTAGTTTGTATATTCAGTAGAAATAAATAATTAGTTTAATATTGATATTATAAATTCATTTGTTAATCTGTTAGTGTAATAAAATGATTCCACATAGATCATCACAATTTGTAAATAAAAAATAAAATATTAAGAAAACTTTAAGCCCTTAGTTAGGTTCTTAGTTAAGGTTTTTAGTTAATATGTAAGTTTAATGTATAAATAAATGAAATATCTAAGGTGTAAGTTTTATTGTAATTAGAGAGAATAAGTTAGAAGAAATAAAATAATTTATTTGTTAATGTAGTAGTGTATTAAAATTCTCAAAATACATCATAGTTCATAGTAGATAAGTTTCATGTACATACATAAAATATTAAATAACAAGGACAAGTGTATTTAGTTTGTAATTGTAAATAATGTGAAAACTAAATAAATAATATATTTATAATTTAAATTATCTTTTATTGACGTTATAAACATACTTCCACTTTAAATTAGCTCTAAAGAAATGTTCTCATTATAGGTTTTAATTATGTTTTCAATATTTTAAAATTAATAGAATACTTACTCAATTAAATTCATTTTATTAGAGCTAATTTTAAGTTTGTTATGTAGGTTACCCAGATTATATTATTAAATAAAACAACCTTATGTACATAATCATTTTTATTAACTGAACATTACAAAATAATTTAAAATAGATTAAATATAGACATATTATTATCAAGATACCATTTTCTAATACACACCGCATTATTTAATGCACAATTCACTTTATGGTTCACACAATTAAAATCAGTTTTATTTTTACAGAACTTTTTTTTTAATGTCGCAAAATTAGGACACCCTTTCTCACCTATATCAATCACTTCACAGTTTGCACATAACTCTTTAATCCACTTAATCTTTTCCAAACCCTTTGTAATAATTTTTTTATTTTCTAAATACGGTACGATGACATGTTGAAACTCTCTGTAGTCTATAAAGCCCTCACTCCAGAAAATTCCACGATTTCTTTCCAACCACCGCACCTGCTTCTTTTCTTCTTGAGTTAAGTAATAAAACGTATGCGGTGGTTTAACCAAGAACGTCTGTGTGTGCTCATTACTTACGATAGCCACTTCTTTGACAATAAAATTATTGTCTAAATATTTAAATCCTTGGAGTTCGACAATGATAATATCCGCGTTCATGATAACTTCTTCACTGTGTTGCTTAATGGCTTGTATTCAACAATGCAATCGTTAAGAATGAGACAGTATGCTGAAGTTTGATCTGGTATTTCTGAATCACTCTCAATTTCTACCCTTACATCCACAACTGGTCCAGTCTTCAGATTATCGATCTGTCTAGAGCAATCGATAACAAACAACGGTGCTAATTCTTTAAATTGTTTCTCGCTTAATAAAGACTCCGAACAACGGTCGTAATACGACTGCTGAAATCTGATGTATTGCTCGTATAATAAAGCAATTCTGTTATTAGCGAAGTTCACATTGAGGCTTTCATACGGGAAATATGTTGAATTAAGGTATACTCGAACATCACGAACATAGCAGTGATCAAACTGCGACATGTCAGAACTTGCATTATTTTTTCTACTTGTTTGTAGTCCGATTATTACATATCGCGGTTTTTCTATTTGAGATGATGTTTTGATAGACCAGGTGTGCTTTGTAGTTCTAGGTAAAGTGGGATATTCGTATAGATCCCAGTTTCTAAATATCATCTGGAGCGGTCGATCTTTTTCCAACAGTTTTAATAAACTTATTTTTTCTTTGTCCGATACTTTCACATGGGGTACGCGCCATATGATTTTATTGATTTGAATGTCTTCCACTATTTCTCCGGTATTCAATTTTACAGCGTTCAAATTAGTGTTGCTTCGTAACAATATTAGTTCATGTCTACTATTTATTACAACTTTTTTAAAATCTTCTGCGAAACCGATGATATTCCGAAGTGGTATAGACGCAGAAAAACTTCCCCCATTAATATTTTTTATACCATCGATACTCCAACCCCAAGCTCTAGCTACTTTTGATTCATTCTCATTCATTGATATTAACGATTTCATGGTTGTAGTTATACCAGCATTTTTTATTTTATCAATCTCCACTCCGTTTAGTTCGTACCTAATATCTTGGAACAAGAAGAGTAGTCCATTGTTCGTAAAATTAACACTAGTAGCTTGCTCTTTTGAATCTTTTTTGCTAACGATAACGGTTCCTTCCAAATACAGAGTGCTGGCTGATGGTAATATGTAAAGATCCTGTTGGTTGATAGGTATGCGTATTTCATCGTTCCTGTTGAAACTTGTTACATAAGGTTTGTACGAATGAAATTCGATTCCTTCTATACTGTTGTCGTAAGTCGGAGTGGATAAAACGTCTAAGATATTCATTTTAACAATCCGATCGCTTTGAGAAATATCTTATTGTCTTTAGTTAATTTTATTTTGCTCTTAGAACGACGTCTTATTTGGTAGGTAGCTTGAGTAGAACTGGTATTTTTAATTTGTTGAGACATATATTTATTGTAGTCAATCATTTTTTCTTCTAAGATGTAAATACAGCTGTACTTCTTCACCACGCAAGTTAATTAAGCGATTGTTTATATCTAGTAGTCGGATATGTATGCAGCTTATGTTGTTTTGATTGATTGGAAAATATATTGCGTTCTTCGGGATTTCTATGATTCTGTAACCAGGTGGTACGTTGAGTGCGAATTCATGAATTATGTGACTTGGTTCACCGTTTATGTAAGAGCCGCTCACAATGTCACATTCGATCCTTACCACAGTCGTCGGTAAAATGTTGACTGGATGCTGTGACACATGCCATTTATTTGCTTTTAAGACCTGCTTATCAAACCCTAACAGTCTACTGAAAGAGTATTCTTTCTTTAAATTAACGTCTTTTGAACAATATATGGCAGTTTTTAAAGTATTGTTATTGCATTGTAATTTAATTGAGGCATCTTTTATTTCGGATTTTAAATAATCATAAATATCTTGCAATTCATAGGTGCCTTCCGGTATTTCAATAACTTCGTTTGAACCATAATAGAACTTGTTATTACTTTTATCAATATTTGGTATAGAATTAAATGTTGAAAAATGCAATAAAGCACACTCATATTCTCCATTTAGTTGCAACGTATTAGGATAGTACGTAGATAAAATTGATGAGTTTCCAGTTATCGACAAAGTGAGTGACATCTTGCAAATGATTGAAATAAAATAAAATCATTTATTTTATATATTTTTATTCCAAAAAGTCCTCAAATATTTTAAACATAAATGACCACAGTTCACAGTGTTAAATTTTTGATATCTTGTGTAGTTATATGAAACTTTACAATTCTTAAAATATCGTAACAGTTCTAATGGAGGTTTTAAATTTCCATAGCTATCAAAATAATCACAATAGTCATATACTTTTACATAAGCTACCCAATGCGTTCCTTCGTTTTTAGAATCGTCTAAGTTAACAATACCACATTCCATACGTTTCGGCTTCCTTGGCAATTGATCTTTCATATATACTCCTCGGAAATATGGGATGTCTCTTGCGTAGTATTGGATGTCTACATTAGTTAGTGCGCGATTTGGTAGCTTCTTGTTCAGTTTTTTGTTGATTTTATAAACAATCCTTTACCGTTTTTATAAGGTTTTATGTATAAACCCTTACCCACTGCTAAACCCTCCATAGTTCTATTATGTCGTTCCGTCTCTCGCAAGTTTTGTTGAGCAGATTTATAATCATTCACCGTTTTTGCAATTCCAGCTGCACCACCAGCTAAAGCTCCTAAAGCTGATAAGCCAGCAAAAATTGGAATTAAAGGTAGAACTCCACCAGTCTTCGGTATGGGGATCACTCTCGGTACTCTGATTTGGTGTAATTTGGGGCATAACTTTTTTGCAGCTAAGTAAGCCAAGTTTATTAAAGACTTACTATCCTTGGGTTTTAGCTTTTTTATTTTAGATTTTATTTTTGATACTAAACTTTTAAATGTTTTGGCACCAGAACCAGATTTCAATTTGGCTTTCATGACTTTGCTTACTAACCATGAGCTTAATTTTTCACCTTTTCCTGCATCTTTTGATTTTAGTCTCTGTTTAGCCATGTTCAAAAGCTGTAAGTCGGCTTTGTGACGATTAGGTAAATCTGTATGATTTTCATATGCTATATCGTGGTGCATACAAGCTTCGTCTAGTTTATTCACACCTCGATCGCCTCGCAACAAACGCTTATGAAGTTTAGTTCCTGGTCCGCAATAATTGTATCCAGGCAAATGAGCTTCGAACGGTAGATTATTAATTATACTGTTAACTAGTCCACCACCTTGCATTACTTAAATAATAATGATACAAATTTCACAAAGTATTTCTTTTATATCTTAATTTATTAATGAGGATTTATCAATCCAACTGTTTTCATCATTATTGAGACCTAACCATTTAACGAATAGTTTCTTTCCTTTCTTTTTAAGTATTTTTTCTACTAAATAAACACCAGGATAGTTAGATTTTTGAAGTTCTTGCTCGTAAAAAGTTCCTAATATATCTTGTTTTCGTTGATCTTCTATGTGGTATGTTACTGGTATAGTTTTATTAATCTTTTTTATCGTAAAGAGTTCAGTTGACCAATTAGGAGTATAACCTTTCTCGAAATTGTGTTTGTATTTACTGATACGAACACAGTCACCTTTTTTGAACTTAGGCTTCCGCTGGATGGATACATGATTACATATGTTTTTAATATTCTCTTTTACGATGGGTTCATTCGATTTATTAACATCATTCGGTTTAATTTTAATAGTACGATGTTTTGTGTTATTATATGTATTAAATAAATCTTCTAAAGGTGTTCCTAACCACTTATAATTTCCAACGAGATTAAAATATTTGTACAAATTATTTTTAACAGTTTTAATTAGTCGCTCTACAATTGAAGCTTTTTTAGTAGAGAAAGATGAGTAATGGTTTATGCGGTACTTCTTCATTAGCGTTTGGAATGTGTTGTTATAAAACTCTGTGCCCATATCAGTTTGTAAATTAACAGGATTTTTATTGCTGCTTAGTAGTATTCGTTCAAAAGCTCGAGTTACTTCAGATTTATTTTTAGATTTAAACGGTTCTGCCCAGGCATACTTTGAGAAGCAGTCAATCACCACTAAAATGAAATTGTAACCTTTGTTATACTTTCTTAGGTTTTGCATGTCCATTAGATCTGCTTGCCACAAATCATCGATCCCTTTGAGAATAACAGAACGTCGAAGGAAGTTTCTTCGTGCCGCTTTGTGTATTTCATTTACTATTTGTTGTTTTGCCATTACTGAGATTTTCAAGTAATTTGTCTATATCTGCTTTGGAGTAAAACTTCTCTTCCAAATGAATCAAAACCTCAGGTTCCTTTACTTTTAAAGTAGTCTGAATAGACTTTTGTGCATCTAATATGATTTGAGCACGCAATGATGCAATCAGCTTATTAAATTGTTTTATCGTATCAGCACACATTCGATCTACATAATCCTTGTTCACAGCATCGTCTGATTCTAATGGATGTCTAATTCCTCTCAATCTAGAAGACTTTAAATCAAAATCTCCACTTTCTGATTTTAACAACGCGTTATCATTGAAATTAATCAGTTCTGACAAACGCATTCTTTTATGAATAAAATGTCCAAATTTATCTATATTCATGTTTAAGGTGTACTTTATGTAAAGGCTGATGATGAACTAAACAATAGTTAATTTTACACCTATTTATTTATAAGTTTACTTTCACGTAATTCTTCAATAATGGATATTATTTCATTATCTAATCCTGTGTTGCCGGCATCTCGAGATGCTATTAATAACTTTAACCTTTCCACCAATTCATTAGGATCATCCCAATACACAAAATCTACGTTATTTTTCCAGATTTTTGTTAATGGTAGTCCTTTACCTTTCGAATGATGACCCTGAAGCGTACTTTGCAGATTAAAAAGAGGTTTAATAACTTGTAAATATTTTTGTCCCTTATTACTTTTTATTGGTTTACTTGGGTCATTATCACGACGATGTGCATTTGTATCAAGTAACATTTTCTTATAATATTGCAAGTCATTTTCAGTAACCAAACTTAAATCAATATCTTTCTTAAGCAGTAGTTGTTTTAAACCAGGCGTATGTTTGTATTTATGACCAGCCACAATGATATAACTATCGTCGATTGTTATATGAGCAGAACCTAACATCAATTTTCCGCGTTCTACTCTGACACCAAATGGAATGTCTGTTAACGCTTCTGAAGACACTGACCAGGATGATGTATCACGACCTTCACTTTTTTCAACTGATTTATACGAAGATTCACTGTTGGTGTCAGACTCCTCTACATCACTACCAATTGCGACTTTTTGCAACGTTTCGTCTCTTATCAGATCTTTAGATTCTTCATCTTCATTACTATACAGCAAAGGAGTTTGCATACTGGCTGTAGCAATTTGGTTGAGAGGCTCTGTTACAGGTTTAAAAACTGTTTCCAAGGCTTGCTTACTCTCATTCTCAACATCTCGCATTTTTTGCACCTTCTTCTTTACAGCTGCTGCAGCATCAACAATTTGTCTCTTTAAAGATTTTTCCATAATTGTTAAATGTATTGTAACCGGTTAAGCTCTGTTTGTAGAGTAATGTAAATTCAACGGTGACGTCTTAATATATACTCGTGCTCTTAATCAAAAATTACAAACGTGTCAAATTTATTTCTATAACATCCTTTATTTTTTGCACAATCTTTATTAATTACAACATAACTGAAGGGCTCACTCCATATTTTTGAACACATTTCACGAAATTCAAGCCATGTCATGTCAGTGTTGACGTGTTCTTCATAAACATGTCTCATATTTCTTTCATCTTGTTTAAAAAGTATGATTAGGTTTGCGTTGTCTCTTACTAACTGCTTAGGGATTTTACTATACGTCTGATTTAGATAAAAACAATCGATGAACTTGTGTCTCCCCATAGCAAAATAATCACGCATACCACTTTGATTTTCACAAGCAACATCGTCAAATATAATTACAGAATTCGGTTTTGCGGTCTGAACACTCAGTACTTGCTCATTTTCATGATATTTCTGAAATGAAATGCCTGGTACCCGTTGCAAGACTTTTTCTAAAAAAACGTACTTGGGCTGTTGCAAGGTTTTCGAATAAACATAAACATTTTGAAATCTTAAACCATTCTCGTGTATAAGAAGACCGATTAATAAATTAGTTTTTCCACAATTTGACGGTCCGCAAATGATGCATCGTACCGATTTAGGTAATAATTCTCCATGGCGAAAACCAGTCTCCTGAGACTGAATACAAAGTTTGTTTACATGTAACGATTGCGGTTGTTTTACAAATTTCATGACGACTCCTTGAAACGGTTATATTAATAATGAGTCAATTAATGTATTACATCGACATTTATAACTCATTGTCGCTAACTCAATCAAATGTTTCAACCTAGTGGAATAGGCGCCGAACCAGTACTTTACTGCACTATGTAGGAATTCATACTCCACCTTCCGTTTCATCGGGTGGAATAGGCGCCGAACCAGTATTAGACATTTTACTGCACCGAGAGTGACGGAGATGATCATTCCATCGGGTGGAATAGGCGCCGAACCAGTGGATTTCATTTATATTATTGGGCATTCTACTCCACCGAGAGTGACGAGGCGAACGGAGTGAGCCGATGGAACGGAAGGTGGGGTAGAATGCCCAATAATATCCTACTGCCGTTGTTCGCTTTATATTTTTTTTCCTACAAATTAATTATTATTGTTAGGATTCGCGTACGGATGGTTCCGTACTATTAATTACTTAATTTATAGAAATCGTTTATTGAGTTATCGGGTTGATTGGACCCTTACTTTCACTCACTCGGGTTCCGTAGATAAAATAAAAATAAATTTGTTGATTTAATTTTTTTTGTCAGATTTTAATTTCTGTGTACAATGACTGACAAGGTTAAACTTAGATTGTTGGAAAGTAAACGCGACTCGTATTTCGCACGGGGTCAAAGGATTTTGGACTCAACAAAATCTTTAACAACCGAAAGATTACGTAAGTCTTTTATTGCTCAGGCTAAACAAATTGAGGGATTACGTGGAGAATTCAATGAGATAATGGAAGAGATAAATCGGTTAAATTTGACATTAGATCCAACGTGCGACGTAAGCTATGGTGCCTTACATTCATTTGATGAGTTGGTCGGCGAGATAAAAATTACTTTATCTTCATTAACTGAATCAAATGATTCCAAGGAACCTAGCCCGAAAGTGAGCCTTAATGCTCATCATATAAAAGTACCTAAAATTGAGCTGCCTATCTTTGACGGTGATATTCAGAGCTTTCCATTCTTTTATGAGACTTTCAAACGTATTATACATAACAACGCAGATTTATCAGATTCTGATCGCATTCATTATTTGTTGAGTTGTTTAAAAGGACAGGCTAGGAACGTGGCAGCCGGTATTGTACCTTCGGGCGATAATTACCGCGTTGTCTGGGATGCGCTTATCGCAAAGTACATGGATACTCGCGCGCTCGCCACTAATTATCTAAATCAGCTGTTCTCATTAAAGCCGTTCGGATCGACACCTGCTAATATTGAAAAAGGCTTCGATAAATTAACTTCTACGGTTGCGGGACTCAAACAATTAAAAATACATAACTTAGATGATTTTATATTTATTCATTTGGGTCTTAAGTTAATAGACTCAGATATCGCAAAACATTTTGAAATGTCGCTTCGTAATCAACAAGAGTTAGATTATGATTATTTCGTAAAGTTTGTTCGTGAACGAGTAAAAATCTTGTATCGTTCGTCTTCTGCGGCAAATAAGCCCGCCCCCGCAGGAAGTTCCAGCACCTCATCTAAGGTATCGCAGGTGTTTGTGGCTACTGACTCTAAATGTTCACTTTGTCATTCCACCCATAAAAACTTGTATACTTGTAAAGAGTTTCAAAAGTTGACCGTGGAAAATAGATTTAAGTTTGTAAAAGACAATAAAAGATGTGGTAACTGCCTAAGTAGCCAACATACCGTCTCTAAGTGCCTATCTAAGTCAACATGTAGGAAATGCAACGGTAAGCATCATTCCTTATTGCATTTTGAGCAATCGACGCAAGCCCCTGCGCTGGCTCTCGCTAGCTCCCCAGCCTCCGCTTCTGCGGCCGATCCTGCTACTTCTGATCGTGTGGCTTTGTGTACGCATTCTTCTGTTCAAGTCCAGACCACACGCAGTACCGAAGTGCTGGCTACTGCCAAGGTATTAGTGGTGGGTAGGAAGGGTAAGGGCGTGCTGGTTAGATGTCTTTTGGACCCTGGGTCGCAAAAGAATTATATTACATCAAGTTGCTGCCGTATGCTCGGTCTAACTATATATACGGACTCAATAAATACCGTTCGTGGTATTGGTGGCACGTCGCAGCCCGTTCGCGGCTCAGTGAACCTTACGTTCAGCTCACGGTTTCGCTCGCAGCCTAGGTATGAAATTGACGCTTTAGTCTTGGATCAAATAACCGGACATCTTCCTCTGAGTGCAATAGATACTGCGCAATTGAATCATATTGATCCTAAACTACTCACGGATGACAGTTGGGGTGTGCCAGGTAATATTGACATGTTACTTGGGGTCAAGTTGTTCGCTAAGTTATTGCGACCCGGTCACTTGACCAGCGTACCTGGTTGCCCCGACGCATTGGAGACTGTGCTCGGCTACATACTTCTAGGAGAAGCGCCTATTATCGGACCTCCAACTGACACTCTGTCTTTCTTTGCTAGTTCTTTCGATAACTTTGATCTTCGTAAGTTTTGGGAGATTGAAGATGTTACTGCTCCGTCCATTGGGAGTGTGGATGATAAATATTGTGAAAAGTTTTATTGTAGCACAATTACGCGCGCTCCAAATGGCAAGTATGTTGTAGCTTTACCACTCAAAACAGACGCGTCAGCGTTAGGAAATTCTTTTGATATGGCTCGCAAGAGATTCTATAGCCTCGAACGTAAACTTAAATCCCTTCCTCGCGTCAAACTTCTTTATGATGACGTCATACGGGATTATGTCAAGAACAACTATATTTCTTTGGTGCAGAATATTTTACCTGAATGTGTATTGCCCAAACGAAATTGTAAGGAGAGAGAAATGGAATACTATATTCCTCACCATGGGGTTATTCGAGAGGATAAAGTGACCACTAAGTTGCGCGTGGTCCTAGATGCCAGTGCATGTACAGATAATGGTACCTCGCTCAATGATATCCTGTATGCAGGTCCAGTCCTTCAGGCTGACCTTTTTAACATCTTGTTAAATTTTAGGCTTTTTAGTGTCGCTATTTCCGCAGATGTCAAATCTATACCTACGTATAGGTATACGCCCACAGGATCGTTCCCTTCAACGTATTTTATATCGGTTTAGTGAGGAAGAAGAACTTCAAATTTATCAGTTTTCAGTGCTTCCCTTTGGATTAAAGTGTAGTCCTTTTATAGCTATTCGCACTATCCAACAGTTATGTCATGATGAAGGAACGCAGTTACCTCTCGCCAGGGACATTTTGCAGAGAGATATTTACATGGATGACATAGTTAGTTCTATACCTAGCACTGCGCTTGCTATAGACTCGGCTCGTGAACTAATAAAAATATTCTCTCTCGGTGATTTTCAGCTGACCAAGTGGTCTAGCAACAATGTCGATGTTCTTCGGACTATCCCAGAGTCATTGCGACTTTCACAGAGCGTGGACCTAAGTAAAGATCCGACACAGAAAATACTGGGACTTCGTTGGTTCCCCGATGAGGATTGTTTCGTATTCCAGGTTAACCCTAATGTTCGCCCTTGCACGAAACGGAATATTCTTTCTTCCATCGCACGTCTTTTCGACGTTTTAGGCCTCGTGGCACCGATAATTTTATACGCCAAGCTTCTGATCAAAGAGCTTTGGCTTGTCAAACTTGGATGGGATGACGTTCCACCTCCTCGCATTGTTCGTCTGTGGGAACAATTCCAAGCTGAACTGCCAATTATCTCAGAATTGAGATTTTTGCGACATGTTGGCGTCGTAGAACGCTGTAGACTCTCACTCGTCGGTTTTGCCGACGCTAGTGAGAAAGCTTACGGTGGTTCGGTTTATGCCCACGTTGTGAGACCCGACGGTAGTATCGTCGTTTCGCTGGTGTGTGCGAAATCTAAGGTCGCACCACTTAAAGTAGTTTCGCTAGCTCGTCTCGAGTTATGCGCCGCACTCCTCTTATCAACTGTGATAAAGCGAGTATATAATCTTTTCGCAGCTCGGCACGCCATTGAGGTAGTCGTAGCTTTTTCGGATTCAACTGTAACGTTGAGTTGGATTCATTCCGAACCGCATCGATGGCACACCTTCGTAGCCAATCGTATCGCTAAGATTCATGAGAATCTTTCGGCAGATCAGTTCTTCCACGTGAAAGGGTCGGAAAATCCCAGTGATTGCCTTTCTCGCGGTTTAACGCCTGCTCAATTAGCCCATCATCCATTGTGGCTAAATGGACCGCCATGGCTTAAACTTCCCCGCGCTGAATGGCCAATAAAACCATTCGTTTCAAGCGAGTCGCAAGAGCTTCCCGAAATGAAGCCCGTGGCTTTACCTGTGCTCTCGCACGAATGCTCGGACAGAAGTCCTCCTTCCGACGACATTTTATACGCTCGCTCTACCAGGTTCTCGTCCTGGTTGAAATATTTAAAAACTATTTGCTTCGTTTATAAGTTTATCAAACGGCTCCCTAGAGGGCCCGTTACCGCGTCTGATCTAGAGTTCGCTGAATTTATTGTGTGGCGATTTGTGCAGAAGATTCATTTTGAAGCTGATCTCGATCGTTTAGCTCGCAATGAGTTGTATTCTAAGCCAGTACAACGGCTAAGTCCCTTCCTCCACGAAGGACTAATCCACGTTGGAGGTCGCCTAGCAAACTCTGAGCTAGATTTTGACTCGCGTCATCAGATTCTCCTTCCGCGTCAAGATCATATAGTGGAACTTTTAGTTTCCCACTACCATGTGAAACATTTTCACACAGGACCAACCTTGCTCGTATCTCTCTTACGACAGAAGTATTGGATCCTGTCCGCGCGACGTATTGCACGTCACATTACCTTTAATTGTAACATTTGCTTTCGGGCAAAGCCGCGACCTACCTTTCCTATAATGGCGGATTTGCCACGTTTTCGCGTTGAGTCGGCTCCTAAGGCTTTCTCTCACACAGGTTGCGACTACGCGGGACCTTTCATGATCACTTCGGTACGTGCTAGAGGCCAAAAATCAAGGAAAGCGTATATCTGCCTTTTTACATGCCTAACAACTCGTGCTCTGCATCTTGAGATTGCCTCAGATCTTAGCACTGCGAGCTTTCTGTCCGCTTTGAAACGCTTCCTGGCGCGTAGAGGTCCGGTTCAGTGTCTTTACACAGATAACGCTACCAATTTTATTGGAGTCAAATCCTATCTACGAGATCTCTACCAATTCTTGGCTAAAGAGTATCACCCTTTATGGGAAAGAGAACTTGCAGAGCATCGAATTACACTTAAAAACATCCCCTGTAGAGCTCCACATTTTGGCGGTTGTTGGGAAAGTGAAGTAAAAAGTGTCAAAACGCATCTCTGCAAGGTCATCGGTCAGCAAATTCTTAGTTTTGACGAGCTTAACACTATGCTTACTCAAGTAGAAGCTTTATTAAACTCGAGGCCTCTGTATGCGATCAGCTCGGATCCGTCAGAGCCCACTTCATTATCGCCGGCGCAATTTTTGCATACGAAACCTCTTTTATTTCTTCCTGCCCGCGAAGTCAATGAAACGCGGTTACATCTTATTTCGCGATATGAATTAACCGATAAAATGGTCCAATCTTTTTGGAAGCGGTGGCGCCAAGAGTACTTGCACACCCTACAATCCAAACAGAAATGGAACACCCCTGCCAATCCAATACGGGTCGGTATGGTTGTCGTCTCCATGCAGGCCAATGTGATGCCTCTGCATTGGCCGTTAGGAGTAATTACAGAAATATTTCCAGACAAAAACGGAGTTTGTAGAGTCGCATCCGTAAAGACTAAAAGCGGGATCCTTCAGAGTCGGCCGGTAGTAAAGTTGTGCCCTTTGCCAACTCAATAAGTTTTGTTGAATTAATATTAAGTTTACCTTGCACCAATGTGCAGTATTAGATTTAGATACCGCGTAGAATAGTTAGTTAAATATTCTTATTTGTAATATACAGTCGCAAGTTAGAGTTCTTATAACTTTGGTAGAGTTGTGATGATCTGCAATTATATGTGCTGTTCCTTGTGTTTCGAAAGTAGGAACTTTCAAGCCGGGGAAAATGGTTGCGCTTCATAATTTATAGTTATTAAACTTTCTTACTTCACCTTATGGCGATTGAAGGGCATTGATTTAATAGTTCTAATTTATTAATTAAGTGTCATATATCGTTGGTTTGGTGATATCCTATTGGTAGCTGCCGCTGTCAACGCGTTGAAGCTAGTGACATCTGCTGGCTTCGAGAGTCTCGTCTTAACCACGGGATAGTGAGCACGCGTCCATTTTTTGCATAAGTCGCTAATTAGCTCGGAAGCGCTCCATCTCGCCCTAAACCCTGCATTGAACTTACATGAAGTGTTATCTATATTACCTAGAACTAGACTGTGTTTGTGATCCGCTGGCCAGCGTAGTGCACCTAGACTGAACTGTTCATCCTGCACGCGGCATCCATCTGCTTCTACTTGGGATCGTTGTATCAAAGGTATGTGGCATTATTGATAAGTTGAACTTTATCCATTGCCTTTCGTCTCATTTGTGTATTTTTTCCTCCTTGAAATTAGCACTGCTGAATCAGCAATTATAGCCTAGATTGCTCTAATAATCTAGGTTCACGCGCGTGTGACTTTACTAGGAATTTTCAAATTCTAGAGGTTATACGCACCATTTTGGTCCTTCGAGCCGGATCAAAATGGTGCGTATAACCTCTAGAATTTGAAAATTCCTAGTAAAGTCACACGCGCGTGAACCTAGATTATTAGAGCAATCTAGGCTATAATTGCTGATTCAGCAGTGCTAATTTCAAGGAGGAAAAAATACACAAATGAGACGAAAGGCAATGGATAAAGTTCAACTTATCAACGCGCTGACAGCGCGTTAGCTTCAATTAGCTTCAACGCGTTGACAGCGGCAGCTACCAATAGGATATCACCAAACCAACGATATATGACACTTAATTAATAAATTAGAACTATTAAATCAATGCCCTTCAATCGCCATAAGGTGAAGTAAGAAAGTTTAATAACTATAAATTATGAAGCGCAACCAATGGTAATCTCGTAATTAAAGGGCTATAAAATCCTTAACAATATTAAACATTTAGGAGTCTTGAAATAATGACAAAATTTAATTAATTCATAATTTTATACCTAATGTACTTAAATACTATTTACCTTAAAGATAAAAATATAATATAAAAAAGTCAACGTAATTTCATTAGTTTGCGAAAAAAAGTTTCATGCACTTTATAACCTAGGTAAACACATATTGTATGTATTATTATGATTATGCGTCAATAGAAATTGGTAAGTGGGTTAAAGTCGATGTTGCACAAAATTAAGTCACGTTCGAGGCTGTGTATATTCGATTTTTGTAGCAGGTGACTAATGTGCTTAGGCATCAACAAATACGAGGGTTTGTAGGCCAGTGCAGTGTTTTGTTGAGTCGGCAGCAGGTATTCAACACGGAAGTCTGGCCTTGAGTATGACGCTCTAGGCGCCCTCGTAGTCGATAGAGTTGATGTACAGACGCCAGCACATCAAGCTACTACAATCTGTCAAATTTCTTTAATAGATTTTCAACTTCATTGCTAAAGCATTAGGTTCAAGGTTGATTGGGAAAATTTGACAGTTTCGGGTAGCTTGACCTGCTGGCGTCCGTACCTACATGTATTCCGCTATTTTCCTAGCAGGGCACTCGGCTTCTCTAGTTTTGTGGTTATTGGGCGTGAGCAAGTTGCACATTTCGGTGTGTCAGCGTTCTTCGCGCACTCTGACATCGCGTGTCCTTCTTCACCACAGTGACTACACGTAGATTTCAGCTCTCTGCATGTTTTTGCTGCATGACCATATTGTTGGCATTTGTAGCATCTGGTAACCAGGGTGAAGTCCCTGATAGGGCAGGACGTCCAAGTAATAAAAAGCCATGATTGGGATAATAGGGCTTTACGTATATTGGCTTGTCTGTAACTTCAATGACGTAGTTACCGGTCGACGCATTTCTTTTCCCAGATTTGTGGCTTAATTTCATCAAGCTCAAAATGAACTCGGAAACTTGTCGGCTACATCCTATTCGTAAATGCACCTGAAGACTTCAGTTTCAGCCAAAGTAGTCGGCACGCCTACAACCACGATCCAAGATTGAGATTGCGCTTGTTGGGTTCATCGGCGGAAAGTCCTGATGTAGAGAGCGAGACTGCGTGCTTCAGATTATCAGCGTCATGTTTCGTCTCGTTACTAATAATAACGCCTCCATTTTTGGTGTTGCGGACACCACGTATGTGCAGCTTCATTTGATCAGGGCGACTAATTTTTTTCACGAGGTCTTTTGTTTCGTCACTCGACTTTAATTTATCGTTGGTATAAATAGCTACAAAGCTTAAATTTTCCGGTCGAATTAAATAATATGCTCCCTTCTTTACCATTTCGGAAAACGAGTCCTTTTTCGTCTGCTTGAGCTCCGAAATATGTTCCGTCAGGTCGCGCTTTTCTTGAAGGGCATCAACCAAGTTATACGCGTGAATGGCTTTCTGCTTGAGCGACTGATATATGACTGCCATTTGTGATGTTCCAGATTCTACTTTACGGCATAGGGTAAAAATGTTCATTTTCTGCTCCGAGTTGAGTTTACCATCCGCGGCAATAGAGCAAACTTCATTTAAGGCTGGCAACAGACGGACTGCATAGCTCCGCAACAAATGCACGCAATCTATATATTCATCTGCATGCAGTTGTACGTTCGACTTCGTACAGTCATGATATCGACTTGGCTGTAGTCGTGCGAAGTTGAAGTCACGACTGTATGCAGTTAATATCGACTTCACGCGACTGCAGATGACCGCGTGAAATGCACACTAACTGTATGCCTTTAGCGATCAACCGCGTGAAGTTGAAGTCACGACTGTAAGAAGTCAAACGTACAACTGAATGCAGTTGAATATATCGACTGCGTGCGGTTGCTGCTGTGCATTCCGTCTTCTTGTTGCCCGTCTTCGATGACTTACATCCATTTTTGAATCTCGGGTGTTGTGACGGTCTTCGACGGCAAGGCGGAGGGGTGCACTGGCCCTCTTGAAACCAAAATTAACTCATTAATCAAGGTTAGGCTTACAGTTTGAGCGTGGATCTGGATACCCGTCCGGTCAGTGAAGTACGCTAGTTAATTTTATGTGTGGTACAAACCAAAAACGCTCAGAATCAGAATGCTTTATTTATAAACATAGGTCAAATTATAACAGTGTGCGAGATGTTTCAGATAGGTAGATCCTCCATGTTTTGCTCAGAGACGTACAAATATATTTATTAACATTGTCGAAGTTTACTTTTTAACACAAATTTAACTTTTAAGATATCTTAACCTTGTATAATAATGTAAACATTGGTAATAATTATAATATTAATAGGTACATGCATATCAATACAAATTTAAAATACAATAAATTTCAATAAATGTCAAATAGATGACATGATTACATTTCATATTGATGCTAATGTCAAACAGAATTCAAAATCGTAAAAACTGGTGAGTTGATTTACAATTTTATGAAGCAGTAATTATAGCATTCTAGTTTTACTATTTAAGAAACTAGGTAAGTAATTGAAAACTGATTTAAATGGCAATGGTGATGGTTAGATTGCAACATAGGTTTTATAAATGCTAACAGGGGCTTACATACCTAACTTAAAAAACCTATGTTGTATGTGTAAAAAATCTCAGGAAATACCTATAAGCTATAACTAGCTTTTGGGGGCCAACGACCTCCTTTTAAAGCAGTATTATTTTAATGCAAAGAGATTAAAATTATACTAGCAATAATTTAATGTCTTTGTTTTAATGTTACTTCAGTGTAAGAAAGAGATGAAGCTATACAGGACGTCTAGCTCCATCTCTTTCCCACACTCAAGTAAGATTAAATTATACTGCTTTATGAGGTGGTGGTCTAGCTCCAGCCCGCGACTTCGTTCGCGTGAAAATTCTTGTTCCCCCGCCCCACCGCGTCGCATCGCATCGCCTGCCCGCGGTATTACTTCGTTTTCGCTTAGCCTTCTTTCTGACTTTTTTTTCTTTTTGATCGGCTCCTGGGGGTTCTAGCGTGATGTTAAATATGGCTATAGCATTTCTTAAGAATTGGGCTAATAAATGCAAAAAGAATTTTTCAAATCCGACGGGCAGTTCCAGAGATTAGCGCGGTCAAACCATTGAGTTATAATGGTAGTACATTATATAACTCAATGGGTCAAACATACCAAAAGCATAAAAAAACAAATTCAGTTTTATTGTTAGTAGTATAGATTTAGATAAATAAATATTCAGGTCAATTTTTAAGTTACACACAGGAATAAGATTTTTCAAATAAACTGTGTCCTCTTCACTTCGAAAGGCTTGTTTTAAAAAAAGCGTTTGGAACGTTTCCATTGTATGACTGAACATTGTATGACTTATACCCATTTTCGAGTTAATTGAAGCAAGTAGTAAAATCCACCCCTTAAACTTTATTACCCTTTTCCACCAGAACGTTAGGAGACGATTTTCGAAAAACCCTGAAACACGTATTTTTTTTATTTTTTGGTTTTAAGTATTGAATATAATATACCCAACAAACGTTGTCCTGTCAAAATTTTAATAATTCATACAATATTCCCATAGAAAATGCACTTTCAGTTTTCCCGAATTTCCCAATTTCCCCGGCAAGTTTTAAAACATTTTCTTTCATACAAACCTTGTCCTGACAATTACAAACACAACAAAAAAAAAAGGAATTAGCCATACCTATAGGTGCAACCTGTTCTGAAGTTATGTACGTACCTACATACATTTCGGCGATTCATTTATATATATATATATATATATATATATATATATATATATATATATATATAGATTTATAATGAATTCGATATCACTTTTGAACGTCATATTATGTAGTAGACATTTCCTATCTGACTACCCCTGAGAATAAATGGCGAAACAAACTCATGGGTCAAAGTCTCTTTTAAAGTCCAGAATAGTCTTTGTCAGATCATGTGAAGACCATGTAGATTAGCGTCTGAAATGATCTTTTGAGAAAATAATTACTCAGATTTTAATGAACCTGTCCAATCAGTGCAAGCAATCGTATAGCTTAACTCAGTAGGTACTTAAGGAGCGCAACGACTCGAGGAACAATATCAAAGAAAGGACATTTTGGTAGGCTGCATAAAGTACTCAAACTGCCGTACTATATTAAAGTTTCGAGTTAATCCGACAGTAACTTTTTAAAAGGAATAATTCCGTCATACATGATTTACGCAGCGCACGCAACGGAAGCTCTCAAAAGGAATTTTTGCGCGTTTTGCAACATTTTTCATTGATGCTCCCATAGATATCCGTGGATGCTCCGCTACTGTTGGTTGTAGCATGATGTTATATAGCCTATATATAGCCTTCCTCGATAATTGGTCTATCCAACACTAAAATAAATTCGAACCAGTAGTTCCTGAGATTAGCAAACAAACAAATAAACTTTTCAGCTTTATAATATTAGTGTAGAACTGTAGATTATTAATGTAAGTACCAGGGGCCGTATTATGAACTATTATCGCCATCATTTTTCCAGTGCTAGAGAGAGACGGAGTTATACATGTACTATAGCACCATCCCTTTTTCGCAACGGGATCGTGATGACGTTAATAGTTCATAATACGGCCCCTGGAGCGGTTGACGAGCAGTACGGATCGTGGTACTTACGTTATCTCAGTAAATTCTTTATTTATTAACGACATCACAATAACATGCAGCACGTCACTTAAACTGTGATAACCCTGTCCGTCCTGGCCCTTGTCACATTTCTTATAGTAGCAACTGCCTCGTAATTGTATGTGGGCAGGACACATTTTGCTTGAAATAGGAGAATCCCAGAAATTGTGCCTGATTTTTTATAGGGATAAAAAGAGAAGAAAGAAGAAAGTATGTTTATTTGCGGCAAACATGACGCAAAAAGAATATAAACACAAAAGTACAAGTTGAGGGAAAATATGCATACTTTCCGTCGAAAATTTAACATATTTATCGGACTCCTCGCTACTTATAGCTATGTATATAAACTCTTTTGCAAAAAAGCGGGCACTTTAGATTTTTGTCTCTACTTCAATGAAGAAGAACAAGAAAGAGGTTTTATTAATTTGACGATGTATTGGCATGTTATTTGAAGCATCCTGGCATGATTCTTTACGTTCCAAATTTAAATTTTGAAATTAACCAAAGAAAAATAATGATTATTGTGGATTATTGTAAAATTGCTTTACTAATGGCGCGAATTGCTGAAACGATTTTTTTACTGATTACTAAAATTTTAAAACTTTTTCGATATTTTCTGCAAATTAAACAATTTAATCTATCTTTTTACATTAAATACCACTTTTTGATATGAGTGATAAAGCGATAAGGGCCGGGTATAGCCCTACTTGAAGAAGGTTGTTCGCAAACTTACGTGTAAATGTGAGTCGTCCAACTGTCCAGAGGACTTGGCAACGGTATCAAGAAACCGGTTCGGGAACAAAACGATGCACAGAACCAAGAGATGACCGCTTTTTGGTGAGTCAGGCGTTGCGGAATCGTAAGGCGTCAAATGTGGACCTAAAGAAGAGCCTTGTAAGAGGGGTAGAAGTTAGCTTGTTGACGGTCAGGAGGAGGCTTTTGGCTGCCAATATCAGGAGTTACCGCCCGGCTCGGTACCCAAAATTACTCCGTGAGCACCGTGTTGCTCGACTTCAGTTTTCTCGAAACTGTGCTTCATGGACTCTGGGAGGACTGGAATAAAGTATTGTTTTCTGATGAAGCTATAATCTCTTTGTGTGGAGAGGATCGACGCCGGCGAGTGCTGCGAAGACCACGGGAACGCTATGCGGTGTGTTTCGAAGAAATCACTCCTTATGGCAGAGGCTCCGTTATGTTTTGGGCAGCAATTAATTCGACGCAGCGTACGGAGTTAGTTTTCATAGAAAATGGAACATTAAATACACACCGGTACATAATGGAGGTCCTAATTCCATATGCACAACCCGCATTGACTGCACTTGGCGAAGATTCCATTTTTATGGACGACAATGCTCGCGTGCACCGTTCTGGCGACGTGGAAGCGTACATACAAGAAGTTGGGATCCGTCGTTTACATTGGCCAGCTCGAAGTCATGTCCTCAATCCAATTGAGCATGTCGGGGATGTTTTAAAGAGACGGGTAAGATCAGTGCAACCTGCTCCACAAAACATCAGGGAGCTAAAAAGAGTCATTGCAGAAGAGTGGGAACGTATTCCTCAAAACGTTATTAAAAACATCGTGGAAAGCATGTCCAGAAGGATTCAAGCTGTGATTTTGGCAAGAGGAGGTCACACTCATTAGGTTTTTACATTTGTAAATTTATTTAATTAAAAAAGTAAAAAAATCTTCTTGTCTTTATTGCCGAATTAGCCGACCACTTCTTATTGTTTGGCCGTGTGCTTTAAAGAATTCATCGAAAATTAAAAAAAAAAATTGTCAGAACTTCTTCACGCGTATTAATTTACACGATTATGAGTATGCAGACTACGTCCAACAATTAAATTTCATTTAATTAACTCAAATCGACCTTAGAACGTAAATTTCCTTAGGTGCCCGTTTTTTTTTGCAAAAGAGTGCTACCAATATTTGAAGGCTCAGTAAATACACGCAATACACAACAAGTCCGAGAAATATTCCAGCTTATATAAGCGCTTGTATTATAATTTATATGCTCTTGGAATTTTCGTTAAGCTATCATAGAAACAATATTTTTAATGTGCCGAGCATAGATATACCGCTCATTTGCGACAAGATTTCTCAAAAAATATCCTTTTACGGGAGAGCAATTTTATAGTTTCAAGTTAAAATAATAATAATAATAAATGTCTGCCTCTCAAAACGGATGTAGGAACGCGTCCCGTGGTAGTCAGGAGTTATTCCTCATCGACATGGCCATAAGCCAACAAGTTCGTCGATCCCGCAAGAATCTGTCGACATGCTGGATAGATTATAAGAAGGTCTACGATTCGGTGCCACATACATGGGTCATGAGGGTGATGGAGTTGTACAAGAATGATGCAACTCCACGCACTTGAGTCGTGTATGGGGCAATGGAGGACGGTCCTTCGCTACACCGGGTGTCGAAAGATGCAGGGGAATCATGAGCCTGTATGGATTAAACGGGGAATATTTCAGGGCGACAGTTTGAGTCCACTTTGGTTCTGCTTAGCCCTGAATCCTCTAAGCACACTGCTGGAGGATTCAGGTCTAGGCTATTGGCTGAAGAGAGATGGACAGCAGGTTATATCTCACCTCCTCTACATGGATGATTTAAAAAAAAAACTCTTTGCCCCCAACGACTGATGGAGCTACTAAAGGTAACTAAAAGTTTCAGTAGCGCCATCAGTGTGGAATTTGGTGTGGACAAATGTGCGGTCATGCATGTAAAGCGAGGGCAGATTATGGAATCCAAGAGAATTCAACTCTCGGATGCCATACACCTTAGTTCCCTCTCGTCATCTGAAAGCTATTTATATTTGGATATGTCAGAAGCGTTAGGCATCAACATTGCTGACATGAAGTAATCGTTGAAGGAACGCTTCTTTGGCAGCCTGAAGAAGGTATTAATTAGTTTTCTTTCAGGCGGAAACAAGGTCCACACCTTCAACGGTTGGGTCTTGATGTACTCTTTCGGCATACTGAAATGGACTCAGACCGAACTCGACGCCCTGCTGACCGCAAACCGGTTGCATGTTCCACGATCGTCGGTGATGAGACTTTACATTATTTTTTTTAATTTTTGTCTTTTAATTTTCAAAATTCAAATCGCACCATTTCGAAACATTATTAAACAAAAAATCTAAATTTTACAGGAGAATTAATTTTCGATTTTTGCATTATTATTTACCTCTTAATACAAACGTGATGAACTTATAATTATGAGATTATTTGTTAAATTAAATAGACATGTTAAATTCATTCTGTAGATTTTGCCGATTTATACAAGATAGAAATAGAAAATGGTTTATTGTCCAGGTAATAGAGTAAGCAGGTTTATATATGTTAACAACAAGTTGAGACGACATGAGTAGCTTAAAATATTACCTATATCTAGTTTACAAAATAATATTTGCCAGTGAGCCTCAAACTAGAAAGTTAGTCTGTATCTTGGGGCTCAGGGTACGGATTCCAAAGTGGAGACTAGAGAGGTGATTTCAAGTATTGTATGGTATGTTTGTGTGTGTGTGTGTGTGTGTGTGTGTGTGTGTGTGTGTGTGTACGTATTTGTTCCCATTAAACGTCTTTTGATTCAGTGTCAGGTCAGGGTATTTATATTAGTTGTTCCGAGTCATCATAGCCGGAGTTTTGCAACATTTACTTAATAATTTTTTTATCGCTGAATAAGGTGGTATTTTTAATTTCGCAGAGTTTGCAGACTTTATTGTAAGTATTAATAAGAGAGTAAGCTGGGGAGCGTCTACCTAGCAATGAGCTGTTGTCAGGTGTTGGGATTCTATAGTTTCTTTTGCTTATGATTGATGTGTAGCCGGGTCTGCTCTTAATAGTTTTGTGAGTTTTGGTGCAGGCAGAAAGAATGAAAAGCTGGCGGACTCTGAGAACTCTCGTTTCATGATAGAGTAAGTCAGTAGAGAACCGGTAGGGCTTCTTAAATGTTACTTTAAGAAGCGCTCTCTGTGCTCGTTCTACTTCAATCAAGTAGGTCTTTCCAGCACTATCCCACACGCTGATGCAGTACTGAATTATGGATTGGCATAGCGCTAGGTAAACTTGTTTTAGTGTGTTTGTGGGTAGACAGTCTCGTAGTCTACGCATGGTGTGAATGAGTTTTCTTATTCGGCCAGAAAGGTTGGATATATGTTGCTTAAATGTTATGTGGTCATCGATAAGAATGCCGAGGTATTTTATTGAAGTGGTACGTTCAAGAGGAGGACAAGGGGAAGTGGGAATGCTAAAGGAGCAGTGATGCAATTTGAGTTTTAGGTGTGCCGGAGGTTTTGAAGCGGCGGTCTTGGAGAAAGCAATATATTTTGTTTTACTACCATTCAATGTTAGGAGATTTCTGTCCAGGTTATTCGCGATTAGTGACAATCCCTCGTCTGCTACACAGTGTACATGTTCCCACGTTTTCCCGTGAAATATTAGGTTGGGGAAAAAGTCTTTTCGCATTATAGTAGGTATGTATGAACTTGTAATAAAATCTCTTTGGCTATACTATTTGTATCTGGCTGGTTTTGGTATCATTGAAAGTTTAAATTTTAAAGAACATAATTCCAAATTCAAATTAGGAAAATGTGGGATTTTCATTTGTTTTTCGTACCGTCAAGATGAGTGAATCTAATGAAGAAATTCGATACATTTAAAATGTATCGAATTTCTTATCGAATTTTACTACAAAAAAGGTAAAAATGCAACGCAAGCCGCGAAACAAATTTGCGATGTTTATGGACCTAGAGTAGTGTCTGTGAGAGTAGCACAAATTTGGTTTAAGCGTTTTCAATCCGGTGATGTCAAAGATGCACGTCGCTCTGGTCGCCCTATTACGGATAAAATGGATGCCATTTTTGAAAAAGTGGAGCAAGATCGGCATATCAGTAGTTACGACGTAGCTGAAGAACTGGAAATTGACCACAAAACAGTTTTGGCGCATTTGAAAAAAACTGGGTACACAAAAAAACTCGACATTTGAGTACCTCACGAGCTCACTGAAAGAAACCTAATGAACCGTGTAATCATTTGTGATTCTTTATTTTGAAACCGAACCATTTTTGAAGAAGCTGGTGATGAACTGGTGATGAAAAGTGGATCACGTATGACAAGAATGTGCGAAAAAGGTCGTGGTCAAAGGCCGGTCAGGCTTCACAGACTGTGGCGAAACCCGGGTTAACTCGCAACAAGGTGATGCTGTGTGTGTGGTGAGCTGTTACCACCAGGCAGGACCATCGATTCTGAACTCTACTGCGAACAACTGATGAGATTAAAGTAAGAAGTTGAGAGAAAGCGGCCGGAATTAATCAACAGAAGGGGTATGGTTTTTCATCATGATAACGCTAGACCTCACACATCTTTAGCCACTCAGCAAAAATTAAGAGAGTTTGGCTGGAAGGTGTTAATGCATCCGCCGTATAGTCCTGACCTTGCACCTTCAGATTTCCACCTGTTTCGGTCTCTTCAGAATTCTTTAAGCAGTGTCAGGTTAACATCACGAGAGGACTGCCAAAACCACTTGTCGCGGTATTTTGACCAGAAGTCCCAAAATTTCTATAGCAATGGGATCATGTCCCTACCTACAAGATGGCAAAAAGTTATCGAACAAAATGGTACCTACATACTTTAGTTAAATGTAAATAAAATATATTAAAAAATGTTTTGAATTTTCTTAAAAAATGCGAAGAAACTTTTTCCCCAACCTATTATGATGGCAGTATCATCTGCGTAAGTTATAATGTCAGCATTATTCATAGAGAGGTTTAGTATATCGTTAATATAGAAAATGAAAAGCGTGGGACCAAGTACACTGCCCTGTGGAACTCCGAAGTTAATTGGGAGTTGATCACTAGTGAAAGAGCTTACTTTTGTGTACTGTTTACGGTTTGTCAGATAGCTTTTAAACCATTCGTGGCAAATTTCTCTTATTCATCAGATGGCGTTATTACGGTGGAAGCGTCAGAGTAGTCCGCGAAATTCAAATTTTCTTACGTTTTTTGCAATTTTCAAGTCAGTATTAAGTTATATGTTAAATAAAATGCGGCCGTAACAAATATGTATTTACAGAATTATAATCATTAGAATCAGTAATACAACTCCTTAAGTTAGTATAATCCTCAAATGTAAAGATTTCATGAAATAGTCATTCATTAGGATATATCTGGTCTTAAAGAGTTGTATTGATCACTTTCATGATTATAATTATGTAAATTCATACTTGTTGCGACCGCGAATTACATTTCGATCGACGTACAACCTAATACTGACTTGTAAATTGCAAATAACCTAAAAAAAATAATTTCGCGGACTACCCTGACACAAGCGTCAAGGTAGCCCGCGAAATTCAATCAACCTAAAACATTCCCTACACTAATCGTTTGTCTTACTAGATACGGATGTCGATGAAGTATTAACAATTATTTCTGGATTAAAGAACGTTTGCGCTGTTGGGTGGGACAATTCAAATACCAAACATTTCAAATACCTACTTGCTCCGCCGCTAACTCATACATATTTTTCAGTTATGCTTAACTAATGGTATATTCTCTAAGTCGCTTAAAAAACATTGTTTACTCCCTTGTATAAATATGGTGACAAAAACTGTGTTAATAACTACAGACCCATTTCAATTTTAACAGGGCTCTCCAAGATCCTAGACAAAATCATTATTATTAGATTAATGAAATACCCAGAAGATAACAAATTACTTTCAGATAGACAATTTGGCTTTAGGCCCAAAAAATCAACTAATCAAGCAGTACATGAATTGACGGATTATATAACAACTAATTTGGATAAGGGCATGCACTCCATTGGGGTCTTCCTCGCCAAGGTCTTTGACACAATTTCTTGTCCTATTATTGCACAAGCTTGAAACACTCGGGATGAGAGGAACAACGCTTTCACTACTTTCTGATTATCTTAGTGTCCGCGAACAATGTGTCAAAATTGGTCAGTACGTCAGTTCTGAGCTTCGAAATAGTAATTACGGATTAGTAATTAAGGTAGTATTTTGGGTCCTACTTTATTTCTAGTATATATAAATGACCTTTGCAGCTTGACCGTCTAAAATGGTGGCATAATTTCATATGTAGATTACACAGCTCTATTGTTTTCAAACAAATCTCTAGATGAGGTTTATAAACAGGCCCAGAACGGTTTTAATATAGTGTATAATTGGCTACATGAAAATCTCTTAATACTAAATGCAGAGAAAACCAAACACATTTTATTTACTAGGTATTAGAAATACTAACCTGCCAACTACTAACATAAACATCTAGGCGCTTAAGTGCAGCACGTATGCTGACAATGCATGTAATTGTCCTACTTTAGCAAAAACCGATCATATGAAATATCTTGGTGTAACGATTGACACAAATCTAAATTTCCGTAAACACATTGATTTGTTATGCACTCGATTGCGTAAATTAATATACAATTTTAAGAATTTACGATATATTTTTAAAATTAAATAGGTTTATTTAGCGTTGTGCCAATCCATTCTCACTTATTGTATAACTTCATGGGGTGGGCCTGCTAAATCAATCCTACTGCCATTAGAACGTGCGCAGAGAGTAGCCACCTTTCGCCCATTTAGATTTCCCACACCGAGTTTTACATTACATGTCATGTAAAGTTTGAACATAGTACTACACCAGCATACCAATCTTCCTATCTCAATACCTATAGATAAGAGAAGAAAAGACTTGGTTTGCCTAAAGCCTCAAACTAGACATACTTTTATAAATAAATTTTATTTATTTTTCCGTTCTTATATAATAAAATCAATAAGTCTCTTAAGTATGATAGTCTGGATGATTTTACCGTCTTGGAAAAAATAGGGTACAATGGGTGAACGGAATACGAGTAGAAGCTTATGGCATACCTAGTATTTTTTTTTTTGTTTTTCTATAGCTTAGACAGAAGTTGCTCTATCAATAAACACTATACACTTGAAGCAAATTAGAACAATAAAAACAGAAATTTTGAAAAGACTTTATAGATCGTTAAAAAATATCGAAATTCAAATCATACGCACTACGCAGTGTGCGTAGTGAAATAAATTAATTTATTTAGTAACAATTTCTTTCCGACAGCGAAGACAGAAAAGTAGTGTAAAGAAGGTGACATTAATAATTTAATGTATGGGATTCGGTGAAAACTAAATAAAGAAACAAAAATTAAAAATTGAATTATTTATTCATTTCCTGTCAATTAGTACAGAATTTAAATATTGTGCCGGATGGGCTCATTTCTTCATGTCTTGCCCAACCAATGTAATATATCATAGTCATGACATGGGCGCAAACTCCCAGTATCCTGCGCCGATGTATGCATGAACAACAATATTCTGTAATCGCATCTCTCCCTTCAACTCTATCATTGTATAATTTAAGTTTTTCTTCTTACGTGGTGCCACTGAATCCTGCACCTGATGAGGACATTATTTTCATTTTACTGATTATTTATTTATTTTACCATTTATGTACACACAGAAAAATACATAATAAAATACATAATTATAATTAGGAGTACAAAGGTACTGCTTATTTCTTAAGAAATTTCTTCCAGCAGACCTGCGAAAGGAGAAATGAAAAAGAAATGTAGACAATAGTGTGTGAGAACAAGAAGAGAAAAATATGAATATGCGAAGACTTAAACTAAAATATTGACTGTACCTACACGTATAACATAAACTTAAATAAATACATAAAGCTAAAATATATAAACATACATTTACTATAATACTCACAGTTGAGAGAAAAAGTAATGCTCTTTTACTCTATATTTGAAAAGAGACACAGTTTTTAAATCGCGAATGCTAGGCGGTAGTAAGTTCCACAGTCTCACAGCATGGATAGAGAAGGAATAAGAATAGTAGCTAGTTTTATGAGGATGAGATTTAAGGAGGGATCTAAGGTGTGATCTACACGGTGCGTCACTAGGGCGAGCAAAGGAAAAACGCTCACGCAGGTAGGAAGGATAAGACGGGTTGTGTAAAATGTTGAAGAGGAGACATAAAATCCGAGTGTTCCTGCGAAGGCGCATTGGGAGCCAATTGAGTTCCTTGCGAAAGTGGGAAACATGATCATACTTTCGAAGACCAAAAACAAAGCGAATGCACAAGTTTTGCGAGCGCTCAAGCTTGTTTAATAGCTCCTCAGTAGCATCCAGGTAGCATGCGTCGGCATAATCTATAATTTATTATTAATCTATTATTTATATTTATTATGTCTGTGAATTTCTATTTCAAATACCCCAGTTTTATTGACGTGTTCAGAATAGGATGATCGTGCTATTTTTGTTAGATAAGTGGCAAGTTCAACAGTTATCAAAATTAAATGTACATACTCGTATGACAGTCTAGGAAAATCATTTACTTCTTCACTATTTGCTTCCAACCTCCGAAAAGAAACTCTTCGTTGGTTTGGATTATTGTCATGGACGTAGTTTGCGAATTGCTTTGGCTTATGAACATTGCGTTGTATTTGACAAAAGTCTTCTCTCTCTCTTATCTTTTGGAAGCAATTTATTATTGCACCTGCTATTCTAAAATCTTCAAAGATATGTGGTAAATCGCAGTTAAATGACTTGAGGCGAAACAATTTAAAATGCGTTAATGGCTTCAACGACCCCACCAGTCACCAGTCTTGAATTGTTAGAGTCCTCCGTGTTAAGTTGTCTTTGGCCTCGGTTATTCGAAGGAGGCATATGTGCTACTTAGCCATATTCTTCAACAACTGGAATAGCGTCTCGAAAGCCTCTGTCTAGAATCATGACGTCATTTTAGTGGAAAAAATAATGCCACTCACAATCCTCTACGGGGCCGCCGTGACCTGTCAAAATCATTCCGTCATTGGTAATAGCAGCATATGTAACCGTCAGCACAAACGATCATAAAAGGTTTGACCGGATTTCGGTATTTGTGAATGCTATAGCTCAGGCGCCGAAACATGAATTAGAACTTTTTCTATGAAGAGGTAAGTTCCATTATGGATTATAATTGATCTGGGGCTATCTTATTACCGAATATGTAATTTGGTATAACTCAATTCCGCTGTATGGTTTCATCACGAGTTATGTGATCTTATCCCATATGTAGGTGGCACAAAATCAAAGAACTTGTTTTACTTCTAAAAATGTCAGTACCTGCTGCTCTAAAACTAAAATCTGCAGATTTTACTAAATTATATACTACCCTTGAATTAATATTCAGAGCGTTTTTCGTATGTTAGCTAGGAAGGATTAAAACCAGAAATGTTTTTATTGCATTTCTAGTCGTTCTAAAACTAAAATCAGCAGATTTTACTAAATTATACACTACGAAAATTATACATACGAAAAAATGGTCTGAATATTAATGCAGTGGGCATTTTTTCGTATGTTAGCCAGTAAGGATTAAAACCGGAATTTTATATTTATTTTGTACTCCAAACACAGACGTGTAACGTAAATAAATGAATTTTGAAAATGGGGGTCAATTTTGGTGGGCAAATAAGAAAATTAAAAAAAAAGTTTAAATAAAATGTGTGACATATCAAATGAAAGGCCTTACTGTGAGGGTCTCAAATATACCTATATTTTTTATAATTTTGAAAACTAGTTTTTTTTTTTAAATTATATAATTTTAAATTAATTATTTTTTTGATAAATAGTTTTAAACTTATTTAAGACTATAGACGAAAATTGACCATTCCCCCCCTTATCTCCGAAACTACTTAGCTTAAAATTTAAAAAAGAAATAAAGAAAATTGTTCTATAGGTGTACCTATCTATAGTTTACAGGAAAACATAAGAAGTCTATGGTCTTAAAATAACATGGTAAATCTCCCGGTATTGTGCGTACAAAATTACATTTGCAGTTGGAATGTATGAGAGAACGTTTTGCAACTACAATGTTAAGTTTGTTCATGGGATAAATTCATCCCAACTACGGAACTCTTCGTTGGGCGTAGTCCGACACGCACTTGGCCGGTCTTTTTTATTTCTTTATTTAAAAATATAATTATTACGTATACGATTTTTTAGGTAACTTATGTAGTATGGTTAGTAGAGTTTTCTGTTAAAATATTATATCTTACGTATCAAGCACACACGACATATTGCGCAATTTTTTCAACACAACTATATTATTAACTAAATAAATATCAATTTTCAGATATTATGTCGACATTGTAGCAAATGAGCGATACGTTCCGAAACAAATGGGTTACACATATAAATTATAGGTAACCAGGGGGCTGAAAAGTTTTGAGCCAAGAGATGGGCCGCGGATGACTGGGACATGATGATGTTTACGGATTATTTACTAAAAGCGTAATGATGCTAATGGCCTGAAACTCTGTATTTATACTAAAGAGGGTATTCGCGAATTAGTAATATGCAGCGCAACAATAATAATGACACTTGAAGGTACTTAGGCTCAAAACTTTTCAGCCCCCTGGTAGGTACACTTTTTATATTTGAGATTGGTTTGCTCTTGACTCTAGTCTAGGTTGGAAAAGGCAACGATGGAGTGAGCTTACTCAGAAGAAACCTGTTCACTCTCACTTTGAAGAGATTAGGGTTGTATGCGTTCGGAAATACAGACGCAGGTAGAGAGTTCCACTCTTTTGCTGTGTGCATTATAAATGACATTTGGAAACTCTCAGTGCGAATTGGTGGAATAGCAACGAGGTAGGGATGGTAACTGGCAGTGCGTCTAGATGTTCGATGGTAGAAGGGGCCGGTGGAATGAGTACCTCAGCAACTACCTACAATAACACATTCATCAAATATCTCACGGTCATTATTTATGGGTAGAATCTGCGTTGTCACGATCTATCAAGTTTTTTTAATATGGCGTCATCAGCACGTCACCAACTTTTTGGCGGGATTGCTGAATGGGCTAAGGATCGAGTTGAGTGGAAAAAGTAAACTGGCAGAGGCCTCATTTTCAGGCCTTTGCCAGTTTACCCTGAAATTTAAAGCTCCATTTATACGATACAAGTTTCTTGCCCGTTTCTTGCCAAATTACTTCCATCGTGTAAACACTGTTTAAACGGTGCAACTTTTATTGTAATGCATCTTGTTTTTCAACAGGCATAACCCAGAAGCTACCTCACCTAAAAGAGACGGGCATCGACGCGATATGGATGTCACCCATGTTCCTGTCGCCTATGTATGACTTCGGATATGACATAGCGGACTACAGGAAGATAGCCCCAGAGTATGGAACCATGGATGACTTCGACGCGCTCATGACAACAGCTACGAAACTAGGTAAAATTACTTTAAATACACACACAGATGAACACAACATACCTTACGCCAGATAAGGGTGCAATAAAAGTCATTAATCCCACTTGTAATAAAAGGTCTCGAAACATTTACAAACAAAAAACATGCCACGTGCACTGAGTATTCCCGTTTGAGCACCTATTTCTGGAGCACCTATGTATTGAGCACTAAAGTTATTCCCATTAGAGAATACATTTGGTGCTAAATGCATAGGTGCTCAAACGGGAAGACTCCACGTGCACACATCAAGGACGCCTCTTACGTGGTACCGAACTCGTGCAGCGTAGGTATGACTCTCGTTCCGACCGTTTGTATATAAGATCTGTGGACAGAATACTGTAGATAACATTACCGTGCCTGTTACCGCGATATTTTGATCTTGTTAGTGACACTGCCTTAACATTTTTTCGTATCGTTTTGAAATATTAGAATACATTGGTAGAGGGGGTCAACGACTTTTATTGCACGGGTATCTGGCGGAAAGTATAGTTGGGTAGGTAGAGGCTAGGCAGATGATGATGACACACAGCGTCAGATGCCAAGCGAGGTGCTGCTGTATCCCGGTTTAAGGCGCGATGTTGATGCTTGTCTGTTCTTATTACAGGCAAATAAGGCCAACCTGAAACCTTGAATTAAGTATGCAGATTCGCTGCCATTGCATGCATTGTAAGTAGGGTACCTATTACGGATGTCTATTGATAGTGCTGACCTGGCTTGGTTGCCGTTCGTTCGCAAATCAAAAAGGTTTTGGGTTAATTCGTGACCGCAATCTAGAATTCCAGGAAATTAACAAAACATAACATCACGCCTGTATTCCGCGGATTTTCGCAGTAAGGTTAGGCAGAGGTTTATTTGTTAAATAAATTACAGTAGCTGCTCAAAGGATCGTAAGTATACGTCATGTTTAAGTATTTCTTGTAAAGTACGTACTTAAACGACATTGTTTATGCCATCTTTAAACGGCGTCGTCCGCGATAACAGTGGGCGATACAATCTTCGCACGACATCATTATGTCTTCCGGCGATTGGTGGCCAATGTCGCGGTTGTTATGACTCACAATTCAAAGGCCTGGCAACCTATTATTGTAAGGGGACATTACGTTATGTAAGTGAGAAACATGCGAAGACTACCAAGGCACCAGCCAGTAGCTACGGTCAACCGCACATAATTAGTAACACTTAAATAACGAAACCCAGCCTAATTGCTACGATATACGGTATTGCCAAAATTACCAAAGACTTGCGGTCGATTGTTCCTCCTATTTTGTTCTGCCCAATTATAAAATTGATCCATGCTATGCAGGAATCCGCGTGATGTTGGACTACGTGCCCAACCACACGAGCAACGAGAGTGAGTGGTTCGTCAAATCAGCTCAGAGAGACCCCAAGTATTCCGACTATTACATCTGGGCTGATGGCAGGCCTGATCCCAAAAACCCTGACTATATGGAACCGCCTAGTAACTGGGTAAGTACATCAAGCAAGGGCCTCTTACGTAATAGTAAGACAGTTTAGGCTAAACGTTAACTCTCTGCGATTTAGTACCATATGGAGACACCAACTGTAAAGTGCATTTTTACATTATCCAGATCAGCCAGTTCCGCAAGAGTGCCTGGGAGTACAACACAGTCCGAGGACAATACTACTTGCATCAGTTCGTCATTGGTCAACCCGATCTTAACTATCGCAGCGAAAAAGTTCGCGAGGAGATGAAGGTACTTACTCATCACGAATGGAATTCAAAGCAGACTATAGAGAATATATATATATTTAATGCAATGTTTGTAGGACGTTCTGCGTTTCTGGTTGGAAAAAGGTGTATCTGGATTCCGTGTTGATGCAGTCAACATGTTGTATGAAGTGGATCCAGACAACTTTAACGGACAGTACCCTGATGAACCTCTCTCAGGTTTGTGCATAGTGAAAATTACTTCTCCCAATAAGTACTTTTTCTTCCTTTCTGTCTCTGATACGACGACACAACTTTCCTTATAACTGGGCATATATCTATAGAAAGATGAAGAGAAGTTTTACAAGAAACTGCTGAATATTGTGTGAATATTTTCTTTTTCCTATCGCATACAAACCAAGACAGCTTGAAATCCTTGAAATAAAGCGACACGTATGAGAAAGGTCTTAATTTACCGTTCATATAGTTTTCGTGAAATAAACCATACTTCTGTTTGTTATGCATCAAGAACTCCTTTATGTTTGCAGGTGTGTCCGGAAAGACACCAGACGACTATGAATACCTAACCCACAACTACACCAGAGACCAAAAAGAAACATACGACGTTATATACGACTGGAGGGCAGTTCTTGACGAGTTCACGGAGAAACACAACGAGTCCAAGTTAATGATTACTGAAGCCTACACCGAATTACCCCTGATGATGCAGTACTACGGAAACGAGACCAGGAATGGTTCCGTTCCCTTCAACTTTATGTACCTCGGGGAACTGTCCCATAAGTCAACCGCGCGGGATATTAAACTGAACATTGATAAGTGGATGACGTATATGCCAACTGGGAAAGTTGCAAATTGGGTGGTAAGTATCTTAATTTCTTCCTTAAGGAATGTTCTCCATTTAAATAAACTTTTGTACTGCTATGCTTAACAGACTAAGAGAAAGAGTAGGTTATCTTGGTTCATTTAGCTTTCATCTTCAGCTTTTCTCATGAATCTCTCATACTTCACCAAGGTGATGCAAATAAAGAATATAACTATAGTGTCAACGTCCTGCTTACAGAACGGCAATCACGATCAAAGCCGCCTGGCTTCAAGATATGGTGTCGACAGAGTGGACGCGATGAATATGTTGGCCCTAATCCTTCCTGGAATCACCATCACCTATCAGGTAAACAGTACAAAAATACAAGGGTTTATTAATTCTGATCATCATCAATCGTTTTTAGGGTTCCGTACATCAAAAGGAAAAAACGGAACCCTTGTAGGATCACTCGTATGTCTGTCTGTCCGTCTGTCACAGCCAATTTGCTCCGAATCTAAGGAGCGATTAAGTTTAAATTTGGTACACTTATGAATTTCTGTGACCCAAACACGGACGTGTAACGTAAATAAATGAATTTTGAATATGGGGTTCAATTTTGGGGAGCAAATAAGAAAATTAAAAAAAAAGGTTGCCCTGTATGACATATCAAATGAAAAGGCTTAGTGTTAGGATTTCAAATATATTTTTTTTATATTTTTAAAATAAATTGCTTTAAAGTTATTTAAGAAAGAAGACGAAAACTGACCATTCCCGCTTATCTCCGAAACTATTAAGCCTAAAATTTTGAAAAAAAAAAACAGAAAATAATTCTATACCTATAGATTACAGGAAAACTGGTCTTAAAATAACATGGTGAATCTCTCAATATTGTGCGTACAAACTTACATTTGCAGTTGTAATGTATGGGAGAACATGTTTTTCAACTACAATGTTAAGCTTGTCCTTGGGATAAATTCAACCCATCTACGGAACCCTTCATTGTGCGTAGTCCGAAACGCACTTAGCCGGTTTTTACTTCAGTCTTTTCAGTCGGTATGCCAGCCAGTGGGCAGTGAGAGCAGTGGTGGCCCAGTGGTAACGAACGCGACTTGCGAGTTGTAGGTCGCAGGTTCAAACCCAGGCAGGCGCTTTACTTTGTGTAATTATTTCATCGCCATTGCTCTCAAAACGATGAAGGAAAACATCATGAGGAAACCGGCATGTCCTAGGACTAAAAATTCAAAGACATGTGACATCTACCAACCCGCAATGAGCCCGCGTGGTGAATTACAGCCCACTCCCTCTCACAGAGAGGAGGCCTGTGTCCCAGCAGTGAGAACATGCAGCTAGTGGGCAGTGGTTCTTTTTTAGTCATGCGTGTTGCTCTTGACTCTCCAACTAAGCTAAAACAGCTTGTAACAGGAAAGGGCTCACGTAGTCACTTTGTCCATTGTCCAATGTTGAAATTCAAACTCACATCTCTGTTCGCCCAATTGTAAGCCTTTGTATTACCTCCAGGGCGAAGAACTCGGCATGACTAACGGACACGTGAGCTGGAAAGACACCAAGGACCCTCAGGCTTGCAACACCGACGATCCAATCAACTACTGGAAGAGTAGCCGCGACCCTGCGCGCACGCCGTACCACTGGGACGCTACCAAGAATGCTGGCTTCTCCACTGGCGCTTCCACTTGGCTTCCCATCGCTGATAACTACGCGAGTGTTAACTTGGCGGCTCAGATTGCTGCCAATAAAAGTCATTATAAGGTAAGATTGTGTTGGCACTAACGTCATACTGCTAAGGTAATTTTAAGCATCAATACGATGCCCGAAAGAGCAGTCTCCACCAAGCCGAAAAATCCTCGCGAGTGCTCTAACACTTTTTAAATTTCACTGAATAAGTAACTGTAGGTATAAAGAATAAAATTCGACCCAGACAACAAGCGTTTATAAAGCGTGATGCCTACGTCGAATTTTCTTCTCTATTAGTCGTCATCTCGGTATTCACTCACTTTCTAGCCATATCATCTTTCACACTTTCCATCCGTCGTTTCTTTGGTCTTCGCCAACTCGTATAGCCAATGATTTCAATCTCTTTGCGTATAGCCATCCACATTCATACTCAAAACTTTCCTGACGACGTTGTTCCTCATTCCTCCGCATTACATACCATGACAACCGATTTCCACACAACTTCAGACACCGGTGTCACTTTCAGACTTTCTCACAAATATTCATTTCTAATTCTATCCATTCGTGTAACACCACACCTCCCTCTTAGCATTATCATATCAGCTGCATGCAATTGCCTTTCATCCATTCCTTTTGTGGCCCAGCGTTTCGATCCACACAAGACAGCAGGTCTAACCATTGTTTTATAAATCTTCCCCTTAAATTTAAGGGGAAAGCGGGACTCGCAGATTGAAACCACCATCACCATTGCCAGT
This sequence comes from Dicycla oo, assembly GCA_948252095.1. NCBI lineage: Eukaryota > Metazoa > Arthropoda > Insecta > Lepidoptera > Noctuidae > Dicycla > Dicycla oo. The sequence continues at coordinate 27,927,738 of OX411714.1, forward strand.
CTTTATACACCGCACCGTCTTCGCGTTTCTCTTAGCCCGGCCGCACACCTGAACAGCAGGGGCATACCTACAGAAAATATTTTAGGTGTATGTATTTATGCCGCAAATTGCCAAATGTTGAGAAGCAAAATATTATACTTAGTGTTTGCTGTACGCTTGCAGCTTGCTACTCAGGTGTGCGGCCGGGGTTCGTCTTTCGCACACATTTGATTTATGACAAATCAAGTAACTATGTAACTATTGTATAAGGGAAAATCAGTTAATTTATTACTAATATTTACTAGCCACCCCTTTTTTTTTTTTTGGGTGGGAAATCATCAAATAACTTCTCCCGCTCGTGGAGCGGGAGAGCGTGTCGGACTTCTACTGACTAAAACCCACCCGTGTTCCTTCAGTTGCTTGTGCCAGAGCCACGGTAACTCTTTCGAACAACCCGCAACCCTGGCGGGCATCGGCCTTGGCGGACCCCTTCAGCTAGTGCTGACATCTCTTTGAGGCGCGCGTGGAACACAACGCGCCGTCGACCCGGGCCTGGTCCTTACCGGACTGCGACCTACCCATTGCTCGCCATCCGCAAGCCCGCGCCTACGGTGGCCGGGAATCGCCTATCGATTCCCGACGCCCAGGGCGTCTCCTGCGGCGACTAGGGGCGTGAGGGCGCAAAGATTGCCTCTCCCTCACGCGTTCAGCCTCCTCCTTCGCGAGCATTACTGCTTCGCAGAAGGAGGTGACGGCTTCCCATGCACTCTCGCTCTGAACCATGGCCTGTACCAGGGCCGGACGCGAGAGATCGCCGCCGCCGATCGCCTCCGCGAGGACGCGGCGGTGCTCTGCCCAAGCCGGGCAGACCTCCACCGTATGCTCCACCGTGTCCTCCGGGCGATCCACACAGTGGTAACACCCGGGCGTTTCCTCCCGCCTTATCCGGAACAGGAACCTCCCGAAGCAACCGTGTCCGGTGAGGACCTGCGTCAGGCGGAAGGTTAGGATGCCGTGAGGCCTCTTCAACCACTCCTCAAAGAGGGGACTTATCGCCGCACTCTCCATGTCGCCATGAGATCCCGCCGGAGCTTACTAGCCACCCTGCTTCACACGGTTTTACGACTTGACAAAACATCGAGACTTTATAATTCTGTCAGTAAGGCGAATAACCTTCCTGGAATCAATTCTATAAATGATGGCAAACCGTATTTCATCCGTTGCGTGGTTTAGAAGAACAATGCGGTCACGCAGACAGTCTCGAAAAGTGACTTTAGCTGTATAGAAGATAGAAGTCCTTAATGATTAATTTATCATTTTCAGTTCTACAAGGACGTGGCTGCGCTGAAACGTCTCCCGGCTGTCCGTTCCGGTGACCTAGACGTGCGAGCGCTCTGCGACTTCGTGTTGGCTGTTGCTAGGTAGGTACATAATTAAATTTACTCCCCGAAATTGAATGGTTACTGTATAAGTCTCATATCGTGGCTAAGTAATAAATAACAGGCGCACGGGTTGATCGGTTAGGTTAAGTTACGCTTGCCAAGGCTGGGTCCTAATGGACCATCTTTAGGCAGATGCATACCGAGACCCTTCCATTCCGGGTAGTCAAAAGCCCGCAAGTCTGACAACCAGATGGTTGCAAATCTTTGAGTCGTTACGGGTAGTCAAAAGTGCGCAAGTCTGACATTGGTGGTATCGTGTTATCACTTGGGTTGTGGGGGTCAGATAGACAATCGCTCCATGTACAATACTGGTATTTAGCTGCATCCGGTTAAACTAGAAGCCAACCCCAGCATAGTTATCCATCTCTGATTATAACATTATCTATAACTTGGTGAACTATCACAGAGTTAATATTTTTTTTTTAGTATAAATATTGAGCTTTTACATTTAGGTTACTTCCCGGCCACCCTGCGGTCGTGGGTGTCATGAATCTGTCTGATAAGGAGATTGCGGTAGACCTCAGCTCCATGCGTCTGCTGCCCCAACAGCTACAAGTCGAAGCCTCGGGTATCAATTGCTCACTGGACAAGGGGTAAGAGACCATGTTCTATACTATAGTATGGACAAGATTCACATGAATAAGAACCTTATTCGTTCATATTCGTATAAGAGAATGTGCCGACCTAAAGCGACGCTTGCAGTTGTAACGTGTCGCTTCCGCCATTTTGTCAATAGAATGCAAATGGTTCAGGAGTGACAAAATGACTCGACACGCCACAAGTGCAAGTGTCGCGCGTCGCTTTACGTCGGCGGCTGGCGCCGACACTTCTGCGGCTGGCGCGGACACGTCGGTGGCGGTCATCGCGTCGATGACCGACGACCGCCGCCGTCAACACGTGCAGTTGCCTCTCTCGTAGACGCGTGTCGCTCGTGTTTAAGAACACTTAGTTAATCTGTACCACGGCTGAGTGGCTTAGCCCGAGTGATGTCCATCAAGCAGTCACTGAATGTAGTGTACAGCGCTACAAGGTTATTTATTCCCGCATGGCAAAACGGGAACTAACACCGCCATTTTCTTTTTGAATACATTTCAAGGAAGCAGTCGACCTTCGAGCGGGAAAAGATCCTAGTAGCAGTGTAGTTACCTATAATATGTTAAATTACTTTTTTTATTGTTACAGGGTAAAGGTACAGAAAGATAGCATTACTATGGCAGGCCACTGCGCCCTTGTACTGACTGCCAGTACTGCCACAAAAAAATGTTGCCAATCGACAAATAAATAAAAATAATCAACATAAACAGACTTTGCAGTATTTAAAAGGCATATATATTATTGTATTTAATTTAAATAGTGTAGTATTTATTTATTGTCGTTTGTGGGTAAATTATACATTTTATTTAATTAAAATAAACTATTTTCAAAAATTGTTTGGTTTTTCTTGTGGACTTGTCTATTTTTTTTAGGAATTTGGTTTTATATCTTCTATGCAGTCGGATAAAATTATAAATAAAACAGCTTTTCATTATAATAAAATATTATTATCAGTTCGTGTTGAGTATCAAAACAACATTATAAGAATTATCCGTATATACACCTATAACACTTACCATATACTTAAAACTAATTATTTTCTACTGTACATAATCATTTAGTACTTACCTACGTCATATTTTTGTAGATATGGTTAGTCGAATACAATTTATCATCACATTACGTTTTTTTTGTTTTTTTCAATGCAGCCTATAGATGTTACCAGTGTTAAAAATAGCCTGAGACGTATTCAAAACACATATTTTATTTTCTAAGTATAATGAACTATTCTGCCGTCTAAGGAAAAAAGACGTATCTGACATTTTTTTCGATATAGAGTTATTTATATATTCGGAATCGACAAAAAAAGACGCATCTACCAGTATTTTTATATTGGCGTAAACTTAATGAAAACCTAATAATAATTCTTATTATTAAAAGATGCATCCGCCTTTGTATCTTATCTTATAATTTAAACAGGACAAAATATTCTTTTTCTCCATTTAAATATTTCTGTAGATACGTCCTTTTTCTTTACGGCGACAGTATTGTGCTGTACAGTTCATTGTAATAAATCGTTGTGATTGTAGAAAAAGAGCTGCGTAATTTTTGTATCATAGCTGATATTAACCGGGAATATCTAAACTCGGCAACTAAGCTATAAGCCGCTATTGTATAATAGCTAATTTAATCGATCCATTAATGTTGGTCAAGGCATTAGAGAAGCCTTGCAGTCATACACAAAGAGGTACCTATTATTGCTGCATAGTAAATTATTAATAAGAGCCTACTTTATCGTATGACTTATTTATAACAGGCTGAAATAACTGAACGTCGTTGCAAAAAAAAAGAAGTAACGCACGCAACATTTTTCTTTGTTTATACGAGAGTAAGAGTTTATTTTTAAAGCAGCCATTTATTTTTTAAATAATTGCCTGACGCTTTGTTAATAGCAATACATATTGAAGCATGCTAAGCATCTTCAGAAGGCACTTCGAAAAAAGTTAAAGAAGAGTTTTGTTAAATAACCTGTACGTAGTGCATCAAGTTTTAAAAAGTGCAAGAATTTAATTTCTATTCTTTCACAAACAAACATTGCGTCAATATAATTTCATTCAACCACAATTAAAATCTCTAACAACGATAGAACACAGAATCCCTACATTTTAAAGCTTGCTAGTTTCAATAATTTTATAATATGAAAATATTATAATTCATAATTACAAGAATAACAATGTAATTACTAAACTGGTCCGTTCCCGTCTTTTGATTTTAATATATTTCTTATTCCCAAGCAACAAATCTACACTGTACACAACAATTTTCCAAATAGGCTTTCATAAAATATGTAGTCCATTTCTTCTAAAATAATTTAACTTAAACATAATAGTTTCTTCCAAAAAGGTTTTTTTCCGTGTCTAATTGGCAACCCAGCCAAAATGGCAGCGTCGAAGGCATCTTTCAACTGTTTCCTGGTCTTCGCAGAGGTTTCTATGTAGACTGCGTTGATCTTAGTTGCTAACGCTCTTGCCTCGATGTCTGAGACAACGTGCTCTCCACGACCCTGAAAAATGTTATACATTCAAAGTTATTTCAATGTTTCATCACCTTTTTTGGAAAGCCTCAAAAAACGTGGTCAAGTTTAAGAAAAAAAATCTACGAGAACTTCTGGCAACACCAAGATCAGTTTTAAATATTTTAAGAATTGATGTTAAAAACTGAAGCAGATATTCACCTTCAAAGTCTGCAGCACTCTCGAATCCTGCGCAAGGTCGCTCTGCGTGCCAACGAGTATGAGCGGGGCTTTCACATTGGCTACAGCTTTGGTCCACCTCTCGGCAACAGATCTGAAGGTCTCAGGCCTCACCACGGAGAAGCACAGCATCAGCACATCAGTGCCGGGGTAACACAGCTCACGGAGCTCAGACATTGAGTCCTGGAATTAAGAGAAAGGAAGTTTTAGTTTTGTACAAATGGGGTCTTTCGTGAATTAGGTTTAATTAGATGTTGGATAGGTTAGATACATCAGAAGAACAAAATATGGAAAGTAATTCAGTTTTTACACTGGCAATATTTTATGAAGTTATGACTTATGACCACAGCTTATGACTGTTTCCCGATTTCCCCATGCTGTTCCTATTGTTGTGAGTTGATCATGAATTCATGATGGCGGGCATCATGAATTCATGATCAACTCTCGGGAAGTTTAGTAGATTTTTTAACTTTTATTAATTATTTGGAATTATCACTCCTGTATCCTAAAAAGGCATCCCTGTCTATTCCCGAGGACGCCAAAAACCAGTATATGAGATATTAGGATATAATAATAATGAATAGTCCTCCAGCCCATGGCCATGGCGACCGATCACAGCGGAGACCAGCCTTCGGCGCTGGAGATATTATACTGCACAAGTGTGTGCGCAGACACACGTGCACTGTCTCTTGGCTCACTCTCCTAGTCCGATGTGACGGCAATCACACACGACCGGAGAAAGACCTTCTATTAGGAGATAACCTCTCGCTCTCAACCACATGTGCTAGATTTATCAATGAATCGTATTGTCAATAGCGAAACACGTTAACTACATGATGCATTTTCAAGTCACGCACGACTTACTGTTAAGGATAATAACGTTTCAGTAAATATCAAGTGGTAATCATGTTTCAGTATCTTATTATCTCGATAGCTCCCTATTCCAACATGACATTTGTTCGTGGCGAGAACATAAATAAAATTATTGTGTGAAATCGATACGATGTAAATACAAAATTAGCACATATTTTTCTCGTATGGTCACCTCCATTTCTTAATTCCAACAGGAAACCCCCATTTCCTCATGTTGCCAGTAAAAAACACCATTAAATGTAGCCACATAATACAATAAAATAAACTTAAAATCTATGTTTGAATACGAACAACATTTACTTCCAATCTTCGTCGTATCTTCATTTGTAAACGTCCGAGGTTGAAAACAAAAAAGCCTCCCAATTCAGAGGACAGATTTATTTTGAACAAATAGGTTATAGGGATGATAATTTTATTCTCACGTTATCTTACCTATCTTATGTCACCAGATAGGTAACCGCATTGTTTTTACCAAATCGCTATAAGAAAGACACTACTACCAATTAGGTACCAATTCTCTTCAAATCCCAGAGGCGCATACATTACAGACCAAAATATTAGTATACCTAGTTTGCATTGCGATAAAAGACAATACATCCCTTTCGTGTGATGTTTCCCGTTACAAGTCTCAAGAGTTGAGTTGACAAAACACACGTACAGAAGAATTATATACCTATATAAGGATATAAAAAAAGTACTCATTGCTCTGAAGGACAGCCATCTGTACGAACGTTGTGAGCTTTCGGAAAGCAAAGGTTACGACGACATCCATGAATGGTTGAATGCAGATCTGTGATATATTCTGTGCCGAAACCAACACAGCACGTATACAAAACCAAATAAACGTCGGAATCACGACCCGACTGCACAAAAGGGATCAGTCAACTTATCATTTTATTATAACGGTGCAACCGGACCTTAACGCGCCTCGTTTAGGGTCATCGAACAGAACATTTGATAAATAACTGTTCCTACGTCGTAATTATTCTGACCGACTAATTACGAATGATAACACAAACGTAACACATTGATTTAATACGGTACATTGACAAGTATTTGGTAAGTAGTACTGTTTAGCAAAGAGTTTTTCGTGCTCTTAGCTATAGCTAACAAACCAATACCAAAGTACTAAGGGAAAAGTGATCATAAGATCAATTTTGTTGAAATCCGCCCGTCCTAAAATGCGTTGGTAAATACTGGCACTGCGACTATCTTTCAGACCAAACAGAAGACAAACTTCCTCTCCCTAACACAATTCTTCCCTGTATTGTTTGTCCCAAGCTTAACTTTACTGTTGACCGATGGGTCAACTATTGAAAATACTATGAGATGTCATAGCCATCAGTCTTTTCAATAGTGCTTAAGCTCCTTGTAAAATTATAAAGCCGATTTTCCCAACAACATCCAATCCAAATATTCAAAGTATTCTTGTGAACTTTTCCAACATCGCGATCTAGATATCTTGTACAAATCAGAATTTACACAACACCCTCAAACAATGAAAACGTTTTGTTTAGAGCATGAGTGCTAAGTTGCCACCGCAAGCGCAATAGATACCTACCTACCATGAGTGAAAGTATTGACAGCAACCATCAATTTACTGACGTGCCATGTCAGGTCGGTTGCCCAGGGTGACGCAACATCCCTTCAACATGATGGCACCTTTTATAGTGAGCTATGATTTTGTATCGCTGTTTGATTGGAAAGATTGTATGTTTGGTGTCGGTGCTTTATTAGAACGTGATTGTGTAATGAAATCGTTTTCTATGTCCTTTGTTGTCACATAAGCGTTCAGACAGCGTGGTAATACTTGTTCACTTACTACCTATCGTTATACTTCGCCAAGTTTCAATTATGTATACACATATAACATGCATGCTTTTTAATAGAATGAGAATATATATCTATGTATGTAGGTATACTTTATCTATTCCGTGACTTAACCTATCCACGTTTTTTCTGCATCAGTAGTTATGATCTGAACTATGTATATTCACAATGTATAGCACAGCTGTTTGATCCAATATCAAAGCTTTATGAAACCTTACCTGTATCGTTTCTAAATTAAATGAACTGATTCAGCACCCCAAAGATTCTGCTTTGTCTAAACTTGTTCGAGGGAATGAATCTATATTGGTCCAGAGAGCTCTCACGCTAAGCAAATCTAACCAATTGAGAATTCTCTTGGTACAGAATACTGACTGCAAAATAATTGTTATTGTCCATCGAGAAAATATGTGTTCGATTTCACTAATACCCTAGAGCAATTTCAAATGACGACTTGCGTACATTTCACTTTCATTGTCATTCATAGTCGGGGTTCCATATCAATGGACCTAACTACACGCAGTTTGTGACTTGAAACAACTGTGAGAATGGCACCTACCTAAAACAAAGGAATTCTTAATTGTAATGAGCAAGTTTACCTAATGAATGTGTGCTAAGTTCTACCTGTAAAGTGCTCGACATTTATTAACACTACCGAGATAATTTAATATTTGTAAAAGAAATTCGCACAGATTCCTTTTCAGAACTTAATGCCTACTTCTGATAACACATGCAATTTAAACGACAATAAAAGTCTTTGATGCAATTCCAGGTGCAAATAAACCGTGATTGTTTTGCAAGGTATTTATATTAAAACGTGTTAAAACTTTAGTCCTGACATCTTGAGTAACAATAAAATAACGTAAAATATTCTGCAAAATGAATAAAGTAACTGACAAAGACAACGGACCGGTATTGTAAGCATTCACAAATTATTGACAATCAAGTCTTGCATGCATTCCGTCAGTTAAATTACAACTGCTTTCTTCATCATATAAATTATGAAATAAGTGAATAACAACGTGTTCGGAGTTCACAGAATCAAGCAGTATATCACGTTTTTTCAAAAGGTTTTTTGATAGTAATTGTCATGCGCATCCTACAACCATGAAACCATTGTGATGCGACGGCTTTGAACAAATCGGTGCCAACGCGGCAACGTGATCAAACATTGGGTGCACAATGGACACGTTATACAATGCGAAATATAAAATAATGTAAAGCTGATACCTATCCTTACTTGCTATGCTGAGCTCGGTTAAGCGAAAATGGTTGAAAAAGACACACTGATTTATAAAGTAAGTCTTGCTGCTTGTCAGTAGTTTTGTCAACAGACTTCTCTTCTTCTTCTTGTTGGTCTTTGGGCCCTAGTTTGGCCCTATAATAAAAGAGCAGGTTACCCACCTCTCAACGGCCACCTGCATTTGTATGCACACATGTGCATTCAATTTTTCTACACCATAAACACACAGGTAGAGAAACTGTGGGAATACACCAGGTTGCGTATCGTACGAGTATCTATTGTTCATCAAAAAAATCGGATCCGGCGTGTAGGAGGTTATAGATTAGTTACACGTGCTATTTTTTTTTTTATTAAACATAATGCCACCTTTTTGTTAGATAAATATGGCGCTAGGCCAGGTGATGGCCGTGGGATCCGCCATTTTGTATGCATTTTCTTTAGCAACAGCTGTGTGAAAAAGTGAACACGTAAAGACTTAAAGAGTTGGGTGTGTGAATCTTGACGATAATTCCATGTGGTCGATAAGCTAATGATAATGTGTTATGATTTTACTGATAATTCGAAATTATGTCACGGCTTTCGTGTTGCGATAAAGAATGAAAGAACCAAGGACGGGTGTTCTTAGAAATATTAAAGATTTGTTTTTCATTTCAATGCTCGCACATGCGTAGAAAAGACTGGTTTCACTAAGTTTGGCAATGGATATGGAATGACTATAATCCAAATCCCCATAGCCAGTAAAGAACTGACTAAGTAGAAAAGAAAGAAAATATGGATGGATAGCCTGTATTGTAATAATATCGGTAAGAAGGAGGACAACACTGAGATGATGGCTGATAAAGATGTATCGAACTGCGCCGAAACCCAAATGAATTGGGAAAGTAGAGGAGGATGTTGTTACGTGAAGAACTAATCATGCCAACATAAACATAACACAAATTGATCCCCAGGCTGAGGAAGTTCATCGGATGAGATTTACATACATATCCGTCTTCCCAGCACGGTTCAGAGTTCCAATGAGGCAGTTTTTTTATAACAGGTGCAGGAGGTAAACGAGCATATCGGCCAGCTGTTGGTAAGCTATCAAAGCCGCCAATATACACCTGGAAAATCAAAGGAGACTTTTACGTACCACCTGATTAATTTCTTGAAGGGTCTCTAATGATTTTAGTAGTCTAACTGTGTTGCCCCAGGACTTCGTTTGAATATAAACTTAGACTCTTATAGGAATAGAGTTCTTAATACAATCTTTTTTTACAAGTCACGTGAAACATAATATCTTCGGAAGATGTTCTCATAGTGGTATAGGCTGTGCGTTGTCTATCTCGTAGTCAGTTGGTAAATCGGATAAGGAGAGTTAAATTGTTTTATATAGGATGACTGGTAATTAGTGACCGATACTTAAACACATGATTGTACCTACTCATGATAACAAACAACTTTTACTATGGGACCAAACCTGAAATCAGGAAAAAAAATCAGCTGTAACTAGGGTTGCCAACCATACTTTATAATAACGTATCCTACTTTATTTTTGGTAATTATACTTTATACTTTTACATACAAATAAAGTATGCAAAAATACTTTATTGTCAACCTTTACTGTGGTGCGTAAAACAAAATACTCATTATGGGTACTTAACGATTCATAATTGCTGAACGAAATATTTAAAACGGATTGATTTAAAACGGAACTGATCGATTTTTACGAAAATTCTAATGAATCTGCTGATGGCATGTTAGAAGCTATAAAGAAGTCTATGGATTCCCACAACCTGTCATTCAATCAAGTATCAGGTCTCAGTGCAGACAATTGCAATGCTAATTTTGGCATTCATCACTCATTGTACACAAATATTAAAAAAGAAGTACCAAACCTTATAAAAGGCAACTGTCATGCACACATTATCCATAATACAGTGAAACATGCTATGGGCTACTTGATTTGTGACATAGAAAATATTGTTTTGAAAATATACAGTCATTTTTCGGTATCTGCTTGTAGACGCGATGATTTAAAAAAATTTGTTACTATGGTTGATGGTGAATTTCACGAAATCAAACGTCATATTGGTACACGGTGGTTATCACTACTTCCAGCCGTTGATACCCTTTTACTTAATTGGGAACCAATATGTAATTATTTTATAAGATTAAGTGATAATTGTGCAATAATTATACAAGAATTATTAAAACTAAGTGATCACCAGGATAGGGAGGTTGTGGAAATTTATCTACACTTTACAAGCCACATGCTTAATATTTTTAATAAAACGATAAAACGTCTGGAAGGAAATGATGTAACTATACTAGATGTCTATAATATTATGGATAATTTAAGAAACGAATTAGAACAAAGAAAAACTGATAAGTACTTTGGTTATGAATCAAAAATGAGATTACAAAAAAATCAAAAGTCATCACCCGAAACATTCAATACAGTTGTCAGTAACTTTTCGCTTTTTATTGATATGAGCTTAAAATATATGATAAAATGGTTTGAGTTTAGCGAAGATAACTGGCTTTCAATACTTCCTAACATGTCTTTGAAAAATGAGGTAAAATTTGAACATTTTGAAATGGTTATTACAAAGGCCAAATTACAAGACAGATTAAATATTAAGATGGACGATATGTATTCCGAATCTATAAGACTTAGAGAAATCCAAAGAAAAGTCACTAATGATGATCAAGAATTTTTAGTGAAAAGTACAGTAGAAAAATGGCAATATATACTTAAAAATGCATCTGATAGCTTACCAAATATAAAAAAAATTATTTCTTACCTACTCTCCGTTCCTGCAACTTCAGCTTTTACTGAAAGAGTTTTTTCTGTAATGAATCTGAAGTGGCGAGAAGAGAGAAATAGAGCATCAATAAATTTAATTAAAAACGAATTGTTTATCTATTTAAATTTAAATATTGATTGTCAAACAAGCTTCTCGTAACATTTAAAGATAACAAGAAATTGTTATCATGTGCTAAAAGCACACAAAAATACGTTTTTAAAGCAAAAAAAAACATAAAATTTGAAATATACTTTTTTTTCTTCCTAATACTTTATTTTTTTCCTATCCAAACCACTTTTATACGTTTTATTTGTCAAAAAAAGTTGGCAACCCTAGCTGTAACCTACATTTATGTTCGCCTATCTCGTCAAAATGTAGGAAACAGCCGATTTTTTCTTGCGATTTCTTTTTTGGTCCCATAGTAAAAGATGTTTGTTGTCATGAGTAGGTGCTATCCTGTATTTAAGTATCGGTCACTAATTATCAGTCACCTTATAAGTAAGAACAGGTACAGACGCCAGCACATCAATCTGTCTTTATTAACGTCTTCAAAAAAAGGAGTTATTTAATAGATTTTCAACTTTATCGTTAAAGTATTAGGTTCACGCTTGATTGGGAAAATTTGACAGTTTCGGGTAGCTTGACATGCTGGCGTCTGTACATGGAATATAGATTTTGCTTCCGTTCTTCGTTAGTTTTCAATATTAATTAATTTTATATCTCACCTGTCCAGCAGTATCACAGATTTCTACGCAAAGCGGCCTATCGTCCACGTCCACCACAACTGAAACAAACAAATAAATATGTTTAATATTGGACAATATTAAGTAAATTAGCGATAATAGTTAACATGGCGTAAAGTATTTTTTATAAAAATAAATAAAATTGTGGTTGTCTGAGAAGATATAATAGGTTGGGGAAAAAGTTTCTTCGCATTTTTTAAGAAAATTCAAAACATTTTTTAATATAGTTTATTTATATTTAACTAAAGTATGTAGGTACCATTTTGTTCGATAACTTTTTGCCATCTTGTAGGTAGGGACATGATCCCATTGCTATAGAAATTTTGGGACTTCTGGTCAAAATACCGCGACAAGTGGTTTTGGCAGTCCTCTCGTGATGTTAACCTGACACTGCCTAAAGAATTCTGAAGAGACCGAAACAGGTGGAAATCTGAAGGTGCAAGGTCAGGACTATACGGGCGGATGCATTAACACCTCCCAGCCAAACTCTCTTAATTTTTGCTAAGTGGCTAAAGATGTGTGAGATCTAGCGTTATCATGATGAAAAACCACACCCCTTCTGTTGATTAATTCCGGCCGCTTTCTCTCAACTTCTTGCTTTAATCTCATCAGTTGTTCGCAGTAGAGTTCAGAATCGATGGTCCTGCCTGGTGGTAACAGCTCATAATGAATAATGCCCTTCCAATCCCACCACACACACAGCATCACCTTGTTGCGAGTTAACCCGGGTTTCGCCACAGTCTGTGAAGTCTGACCGGCCTTTGACCACGACCTTTTTCGCACGTTCTTGTCATACGTGATCCACTTTTCATCACCAGTTATCAGCTTCTTCAAAAATGGTTCGGTTTCATTACGTCGTAATAAAGAATCACAAATGAGTACACGGTTCATTAGGTTTCTTTCAGTGAGCTCGTGAGGTACCCAAATGTCGAGCTTTTTTGTGTACCCACTTTTTTTTCAAATGCGCCAAAACTGTTTTGTGGTCAATTTCGAGTTCTTCAGCCACGTCGTAACTACTGATATGCCGATCTTGCTCCACTTTTTCAAAAATGGCATCCATTTTATCCGTAATAGGGCGACCAGAGCGACGTGCATCTTTGACATCAAAATTTCCGGATTGAAAACGCTTAAACCAAATTTGTGCTACTCTTACAGACACTACACTAGGTCCATAAACATCGCAAATTTTTTTCGCGGCTTGCGTTGCATTTTTACCTTTTTTGTAGTAAAATTTTAAAATGTATCGAATTTCTTCATTAGATTCACTCATCTTGACGGTACGAAAAACAAATGAAAATCACACATTTTCCTAATTTGAATTTGGAATTATGTTCTTTAAAATTTAAACTTTCAATGATACCAAAACCAGCCAGATACAAATAGTGTAGCCAAAGAGATTTTATTACAAGTTCATACATACTATAATGCGAAAAAACTTTTTCCCCAACCTAATAGTAGGTACATAAGGGTAGGGGAAAACCAAAGAAAAGATGCATGGACTGTGTGAAAGATGACATAGCTAGAAAGGGAGTGACTACCGAGATGACGAGTAATAAGAAGTATAGAAAAAAGAGACTGGGACAAGGGCAGGAGAATGATGATGATGTGGTTGTCTGAGAAATAGGCCTAAATAACTAATTAGTAATTTAAAACACAAATTAGAGGTACATTATGCAGAAAATATGATGAAAAAAATATCAAAAACTTCCGGTTGTAAGTATTATTTTTGCTGGCAGCATTTTTTTTACTTTGTTTTGATTACGCAAGATTCTATACTTGGCAACAAAAATCAATGAACTACGTTTTCGTAGTACCTACTTTCAAGTTTTTTTTTATGTGTAAGTACACAGCATTGATTGTGTAACTTAAAAGTAATATTTTAAATGTCAGTGCAAACACGCTTTACAACCGCGAGCCGCAAACACAGCTAAGTTAGGTAACCAACTTGATTCTTGTAGTTCATTCTAACAATAGAATTCTCAACTCCGTCCAAAGTGAGGTGCAAGTAGATTGATTGAAAATTATGAGTTAAATATTAGACGCTGCACTTTCTAATCGTAAATAGGTATTATGTGCTATTAAACAATGAATTCCAGGAAATAATTACAGCAGAATTGTACAATAATTTTGATGCAATTATTATTACATAATGATAATTCCAACACTGCTAATATTTAATATCTAGGTATGATATAGAATATAAATAGAAGGCAGGTTTATTGTTTAATTCTAAAGCTAGATTTTAATTAGCTCGTTTATAAAATAACGTACAAAAACCACAAAGCAGAACATACAATAATGTCAAACGGTGTGCAATTTCTTTTTTCACAGTGACAACACTGACTCGTCACCCGATACGTCACGTCTCCTTCGGCCCGGATACGCGCGGTAAACAGCGAATGCCCGAACATCCTGGCTTTTGTTCAGAAACCTGTATTACCGCATTTTACCGCCATTCGCAATTACTGAGATTACTGGCCACTCGAGCCGCCATACTGTTTTGTTTTGTAGTAATATTTTGTTAGTTTGATGATTGTTTACGTTTTTTTTATGTACGCTAGTTGTAAGAGTTGCAGCCCATGGCATGAGTCCATGCATAGTAGGAATACCTAGTTGGTGCAAAAAATCATGATGTAGTACAGTACCAGCCAGGGCAACGGCATTTTAATAGACTGCGGCCTGCGACGAGCCTATCTTCGACTTCCCAAACATACAAAGCAATAAAGACTAAAGAAAATAATCTGTGTACAATTTAAATGTTTGCTCTTCTATTTATAGGCTAACCGTTAAACCGATTAAGTCAACCGGTGCAAAAGAGGAATATTGTACAAAGTACAACTCGACGTAACTGAATAAAAAGTTTCCAATAAAAAGGAGGTCACGAGACGGTCTTAAAAAATAGAGAAAAAAAGGAGCCGAAATCGAGAGCGTACCAGCCAGTGAGGCAGTCAGGCTGTTCGACCAAAGTCCAGTGCCTCGAATGAGTCACTATAGTCGCGTAGCCGTGCGTGACCGTGTCTCACGATCCTTGTTATGTTATGTTACTACTTTTATTGGGTTTAGCTTAGAGATAAATGTAGTACAGTACTCGGGCATTAACATAAAGCACACTGAGTTTACGAATAAGACTGTCAGACGAGTATGAGGAACAGATTCGCTTGTGTCACTTTTACTCGTCTGACAGTCCTTTTCGAAGCGCTCTACAAAGCCGACTTTTTCTTTCACTGCAAGTGCCATATACCCTTTGTTTTATAAATTAAATAAAAATATTTATCTACTTAGACAACAATAATCCATAATCGATAGGTACAAAAAACTAAAAAGCTATGTGTGTTACAATTATAATCAAAATTTAATGCTTGTATTTTTAAACCGTTATCGCAAAACGGTGCTGTAATTCGGGTTAATTAAATTATTCATGCTAATGTCATAAGTAACAATAAAGACCCAAGTAGGAGTAGAGGTCAATCAAAGCAAAGTAACAACGGACTTGATCCATCAATTAACGTTGATTTGGATTCAATACCAGCAGGTCTCAAGTCTAAATGTAATATGCCAGTCCTCCCAATAATATGAAATATAAAGTACTTACTTCATAATATCAAGCCAAATTCATCTAGATAAGAATTGTGCTTAGAACAATAAGCCTCAACAGTAATTGATTATTTCATAAAATAAAGCAAGAAAATGTCGCAGACACAGCCCGTTGAAGATGCGGGACGGGATCGAATGACCTCGTGTCACAGAGAACAAAATAAACTAGTATCTAGACAAAAAAACACTGCCTGGAGTCCTGGAGTCACACAAACAGGGGTACGAGATCTTGGAGCACTGGATTCTGGGCCTTGGCTGTATTTTGCAAAATAATGCCATGTTGAGTGTTGACCTCTGTTTTAAAAAATCTGGGCAGTATAGATAATATATAAGTATCGCGATAGACTGATTAATAAAATAAAAGCACGAAGAATAAGTCTGGTAAAGATATTTGGCCAAAAAGTAATAAAAGATAAAAGTTTGTAAGTTGTATGAAATACTTGGAAGTTAGTTTAGACCAGCCAGCAGCAACTGAGAAACAAATTTTGAATGAATAAGTTTACATAATAAACTAAGAAGCTTATCAAGCATGAATGAGAAAACCACTTAGTAAGAACTTGGAAACTCACATAACATCTTTTGCTTATTTTTATGAGCATTTTACAGAAAAAGTTATGTATAAAAGATGTAAAATGCTTTTACATAAACATTTCTTTTTATTAGATCTGCTTTAGACATTTTGAGAGTACGCAGCGTACATAGAAATAGATAGATAATCTAATTTGCGACCTATACTTGACATTTGGCACGGTTCGTCGACCCTGGTAACCCCGTTTAGATGGCGCCACTGTAACCTTCCCGAGGACCTAGATCAACTTGACCTATTATCGAATAAAGACGAGTACTGATGTAAGTGTGCGATAGAGTGAATCATAGAGTTGCCATTTAAGAAAATAAAGACAATTCTGACCTTGGATTAGTGGATTATTTTTTGTTTAGATGCAAGATTGTGCAAAGTTGCGTTTGATGGGAACAGCTTTTTAACAGATAGAGTGCATAGAGATATCTACAATCTACAAAGAAAAAAAAATGTCGGTCCTTGTTTCATAAAGAATTTGAATTTCAGCAGGAATGGACCAAGGAGTACGGATGGCTATACGAGCAGGGGAGACCAAAGAAACGATGGATGGACTGTGTGAAAGATGATATGGGTAGAAAGGGAGTGAATACCGAGATGACGACTAATAGAGAAGTATGGAAGAAAAAGACATGTTGCGCCGACCCCAAATAAATTGGGATAAGTGCGAACGGTGATGATGATGGACCATCAAGTACAGCCATGCTTTTCTTTAAAAATCAAGTAAGCCTTTCAACTTACGCCCGACTCCTTGAAGATTGTTTTAATTTACATCATAATATTTTTTAGTAACAAGAGCATAGGTATTAACTTTTTGAATCTACACTAAAGCTGAAAAGTTTTTTGTTTGGTTGAACGCGCTAATCTAAGGAACTGCTGGTTCGATTTGTAACATTCTTTTAGGCTATATAACATCACGCTAGGCCCAATTGAAGCGGAGCATCAATGAAAAATGTTGCAAAAAACGGGGAAAATGTAATCCTTTTGAGAGCTTCCGTTGCGTGCGCTGCTTAAACGGCTAAAGTTACGCAACAATCATGTATGACGGAATTGAAGTTCTAAAAAAAAAGTCAGCGACAGCATATACCTAACTTTTATGTAGAAGTTATTATAGTCAAAATAGTGAGCTATGGCTCAGGCTTCTGACTATACATACTCTAAAATGTGCATTGTAAAAAAAATATCCAATTTAAATGTACTTATGAGTACATTTAAATTGGATATTTTTTTTACAATGCACATTTTAGAGTATGTATAGTCAGAAGCCTGGGGAAGGACATAGGTTACTTTTTATCCACAAACCACGTGGGCGAAGCCGCGGGCGGAAGCTAATAGTAGAAAAATTACTAAATCTTACTACTTCGGTCCTCCAAAACCGAGTTCTATGAAATAAAGTCAAAGTCAATTCATTTATTGCAATTAGGAACAGGAAACCGATACATCATACCACAATCATTATCATATACCTATATCGGCTAAAGACTAGAAAGTAACAGTTTGGTTCAGACCTCAGTGGTCAGGTAATGGGCATCATCATGGGTCATTGCGGTTACGATCACACGATCACAACAGGATGAGTGCCAATGAGAGGTCGTTTAACCCTTAAATGCATGATGACAGATTTATTCCTAAAAAAATATTTTTATTTTAAGATGAGGATTTTAATTAGTATTTTTAGTTAGTATTTTTTTTAGTTAGTAATGGGACAGACAGACACAGATAGCATATTAACAATCAACTCAAGTTACAGAACCTATAAAAACTTGATAAAATCGATACAAATACGTAGTATTGTTTTCGATACAAGATGCATTTAAGGGTTAAGCACTGCACTACCACGGGCATTTATGGCTTTTATCGTTACAACTACGTCGGATGTTGCCGGTCTATGTGAATTAATGAAAGCGTGACGTCGTGTATTGCTATCAAATATTCCTATAGTGATAAATGGGTCTTTTACGAGTAGCACCTGAACGAAATTGAAATGGGGGCGTTCTTGGTAAACATTTGCGAAATTGTCGCAGATATTGACCATTGTTTGCGCAGAGGCGATTGGTTATGAACTTATGACCAATTAAATAAATAAATATTACCGATTCATATTTTTTTTTTAAATATTGCTTCAGTTAGTGGAGGTATATATTGCTTCGATAATTTCGAATTTATATCTGACCGCTAGTGGAGTAGGATGGGGAGTAAGGAGTGGAGACTCGACAGGCTCGAAGACTTTTCAGTCTTGACATTCTCGTCTGCTGTTCTCTTTGATTTCTCAGCTGCATCACCAAAACGTCGTCGGTGGTTGTAAGTTGGACGTAGTTAAACGAAAAAGATCCAACCCACAATAAGGCCGACAATGAGTTGCGCATACCAAAACACTCTTTGTAGTTAAGACTTTAATATCACGAAAACAATCCAAGTAAAATATTGTGGGTTGGATCCTTTTCGTTTAACTACGTCCAGTTGAAAGGAAACACTATTCTGTTCAAATTTAGTGCCGTTACATACATTTACATTGAATGCATTTTCAAATCTCGCATTTATGATTCGATCTTACTTGCAATGAAGAGCGATCAGCTCTCTGGGTCACTTATCCCGACAATCTGAGCTAACGTTATACCCGGTCAATTTTAGTGTGCCATCAAATTAGGTCCGGGTTTACGACGTCTCGTGGTTTTTATAGACGTAGTCGGTCGGATTTTACGAGTGTGTACGCAATGATGGCGCGAACCGTTTAAATGTTGCCATTTTACAAAATGTTTGACACCTATTATACTAGAAGTGTCATCGGCCTGCATAAGCTTCGAATATTTAGTGTCTGTCTGCGAATAAGTTGTGAAATAATAACTGAACGTAGATATGTGCTATACGTATATTTACGTGTTTTTTTTTTAATACCATAACTCTAGGGTATTAATGAGACCATCATTTTGAACAACTTTTACTATGGCACCAAACCTGAAATCGTGAAAAAAAATCTGCAGTTCCCTAGATTTTCACGAGTTTTGCGAACATTACACGAATTAGCTTGGTCCCACAGTAAAAATACCCTAGAGTTATGGTTTATAAAAAAAACACGTTGTATGTGTATACATGCCACTTCTGAACAGTCCTAGGTTTGAATCCCCGGGTTGGGCAGCGTTATTAGTTTTTTAACAGACTTCAAAAAAGGAGGAGGTTCTCAATTCGAGTGTATGTTTTTTTATTTGTATGTTTGTTACGCGATTACTCCGCCAAATATGAATTGATTTTGATGATTATTTTTTGTTTTGTAGGTCATACTTCAGACATGTAACTTTGCTAAATTACCCATAGTTTTAAGTAAGCTATGATAATACGTATTTAATCCACTGTGTATCTTGATGAGATGTTCTAAAAGTCCCTGTGCCTGTTGTTTACATAGCAAGTAGTGGTATAAGAATTGGTGTGGGGTAAGGACCATAACTAAAAAGTGAAAATAAAAACATTTTTACAAAAAAATTGTAGTGTTTTTTCATCAAGAATTTCTCGACTGTGGATATGTGCACAGACTGTCAGACTAATGGCAAATGACTAGGATACATGGGACTGAAACATATAACTTCTCTGTAAATTATAGTACACCCTTTTTTTTTGTGGGAAATTATCAAATAACTTCTCCCGCTCTGGGTGGAGCGGGAGGGCGTGTCAGACTTCTACCGACTAAAACCCACCCGTGTTCCTTCAGTTGCGTAGTAGGTGTTTCATGTTCATAAAAATCTAGGTACTTATATACCTATAGGTACCTAATGTAAGTAGGTGGTAACGACATAACGACACACATGATCAAGAGCCCCAATTTTTTTTTTTTCAGAGAAGGTGAAAAAATATCATGATTTTGCACATAGGCATTGTCGTATAGAATTACATTATCTGTTGAACGTGTACCTAAGAATGATGCTGATGTGGGGCAAGGAAAAGGACGTATCTACAGGCGGCAGTATAGCTCAGGCTCGCTCACTTACATTTTGGATTTCGCCAATTATATAATAGGAATGAAACATTTCTATTAACTGGACACAAATCCAGAGTTTGGCCTGATTCTGAGAAATCCATGATGAAACGTGAAAACTCCTGAAAAATCTTGGACCCATGCTCAGCAGGGGCAGATGCGAGTCTTGCGACCGCTAGATAAGCGAGGAATAATAAACGGAAACATTAAGGCTTGTTCTCCCGTAAAATCGCGGTCACTGTCGGACTGCATAGAAAAGAAAGAGAAGCACGCTGATATAACGCTGGTAATTTATTGCAAAATATGAAGAAATTATTTATTTACAAAAAAATCTACTGATTGGACAAAAAAAAGTAATGACATGAAATCATTCCTTATTATTTTGTAGAGAACTGTACAAACTTATGAACACTTTTAATGAATATTATAGGAGTAATATGGTACTTAGAAACTAGAAAAAAAAATTGACCTGGATTTAGTCTTGTTTTTTTCTTTAGTTATAGTAATCTGAAACATATTTCAGGACAAATGAAATCACTTCTTATGTATTGTAAATTACTGTGTATATTTTCCTATCAATAAGATCCTATAGTTACTGTAAACGATGGACACAAAGTTATTTAGTTTCACCGTATTTTACGGTACTAATTAAAATTACAGTAGGCCGCATGCGCTATTAAAATAATGATAATGTTAAATTATGGTTTCATTACAAAATGATGGCTGATTGAAATTGTTGATAGGTATTTATTTTATGTTTTAAATTAATTGGACGTAAATAAGCACTGACATTAATTCATTTATGTAAATCGTACGCTGCACTCACTACCCAGAAAGTTCTTCTAACTTATTATAACAGACAGCTGTGCTGCTGGGGACTATGGGGAGTTTGTTTTGCCATTCTTCCAGCTAAAGCACTATAGGATGTGGCGATGGGCGTGCGTTTTTGGGGACTGTCTTATCTAATTTTGATTCTCAGTCTAATTTGAATAAATGACTTTTTATTTCGATATTGCACAAAATTAGATAAAACTTTATATGAGCGTGCAAGATTTATCTACCTCCCTAGTTACGTCATTCATGATTTTGATATTTTTTCTATTGGATCAAAACATTGACTTTTCTCACCTTTCCACTTATTGTTGTCTAAACAACATCTCACCACCAGAAATAAGCACCTACTCAAAAACGTTTGTCATAATAACTGAATTCATAGGTACTGTTGAAGTATTGACACGATTCGTCTCTATACAGGCCAGTGTTTACCGATTACCTATCCATATCATATAAACACGAGAACCATTATTACACGTTTCTATCAGATATTTCCAATTACGATAACATGAATAATATAAATAGTTTTATGTCTGGATGCGGCTGATTGACATTATAGGAAGTTTCTAAAATGTTTATGCGATCTCCTGGTTTTATAACCTCGTTTTGGTCGCCATAAAAAGAAATAAGACCACCATAGTTGATCTGTATACGGATATACGTATACTGGTAATTCGACGTATTCCTTGCAGGATGTCATAGTAGGGTTAAAATGTAACAAATTAAGCCACCAAATGTTCTATCGAAATTCTGTACTTTATAAGTTACTTAGATTTTTGTGTTTTTTTTTATGAAAAATCAAATTTAAGAATGATTTACGGCGCGACTATACTTCAAATTAAGTTATTATCGTAGCTGATGCCATAGCAGACCTTTGTTAATAATTAAAAGTTCCAAAATGCCTAAAACTTTACCAAAAATCACAAATGAAATACTTTATTTTTCGTAATTTGTGTCATACTTCATAAAAAAAAACTCAAAAACTACTGAATTTCGGTAGAACATTTGGGCCGCCAAATCTTCTACCGAAATTCAGTAGTTTTAATTTGCTGCATTTTACCCTTACTATGACGTTCTGCAAGGAATAGGTCGAATTACCAGTAACCCTGTACGACTTCGTACTTTTCAAGTCGTCTCGATATACTATCTAAATAATAATTATATCTATTTTTTTTTTGTCCAAAGAGGAAATCTGAAAGTGACACCTACCGGTGACAGTAAAGTTGTGTGGAAATCGGCTGTCATGATGTCATGATAAGGGTATGTGATGCGGAAGAATGAGGAAAATGTCGTCAGGAAAGTTTTGAGTATTTTTGTGGATACGAGTAGGGGTAGACTAAAGAAACAATGGATGAACTGTCTGAAAGGTGATATGGCTAGAATAGGAGTAACTACCGAGATGACGACTAATAAAGAAGTATGAAAGAAAAATACATGTTGCGCCGACCCCAAATAAATTGGGATAAATAAGGGCAGGAGAATGAAGATTTTTCTCCAAAAATTTAGCTAGACAAAGACTTAAAAATTATACAGGGTAGATAGTACCTTTTTCAAATCCTTCAGTTTTGAGAATATGTGACAGAATACTAAGTACTAAACAAGTTAACTTTGTTATTTATTTTTATTCCTATCACAAAGCCATGATAAAAATAGAATCGAAATAGATAAAAGTTACAAACTTACCTACTATGAGAGCACAAGTACCTAAAACATTGGTTTATGTAATCTTTCCTTATCATTATTTCACGTGACATTCACACCTGATATTTAATTTACTGACATTCCAGATAGTGTTTTAATAAAACAATGATATAATAAGGTGCAATAGTTCTACCCTTGATAAAGAATGCAACAGTTTATGTAGGCCACTAGGCCATCGTGTGTACACAACAATGGCCCATTTCTCAGTGCTTTCACCTTTATGAAATTAAAAATAAAATAACATTGACACTTCATTGACATTATGTTTCTTTTACGTTTTCTTGACATTTATCATGTATGAAAGGTAAACCTTCCTGTATTAAGACTCCCGCAAACGGGCGCGATGCGACAGCGCTATCTACGCGACTCTAGTAGAAAAATTTCAATAAAAACTTCTACCAGAATCGCGTCGCGCCTGTGTGCGGGAGCTTTTAGGTAACAACCATTCATCAATGATTAGGACAGGGACGTAGTCAGAGGAGGGGTTGAGGGTTCAACCTTGGGGATATGTGAGAAACTGACACCAAATGTCAATCCAGAGAACGCTGCCATGTGGGTGTTGTATTACTATTATTATTTGCTTATTTTAAAACTCAGTAGTACCTTATAATAATAATAATCATTTTATTATCAGGCTACTGATGCCCATAGAAAAAATACACAAAATAATATTAACAACAAAAATAAACTAATACATATTAAAAACCTTATTAAACTATAACTATACACGTAACGTTGTAGGCGTCGTGTGTCGCTGCGCGGTGTCGCGTAACCGTCCTCGGAAACGTCGATATACGACACCTTTCGGCCAAAAGTCCTCCTTCAGGCAGGTTTGTAGATGGTGGGTTGGAACTCGCACCACGAATGACTTAAAGTTAATGTCGTGGCGCGATTCCAACCTTTCGACCCTCAGAGTCCAGTTGGTCTTCACTTTCATGTACTGCACGACCTCCTCAACTGTTGTGGTGTAATGCAGACGCGAAACATACAACTACGTCGTAGGCACAGCAGGGCGCAGCAACATGTTGGATCCACTCGGTGCAGTACCGCACAGGTTAAAGGTTAAGGCTTATTATCCCTGGTCCAGAGCTCGACCCCCTCCCCCAGGCTACTCCATCTTCAATTATAGAGAATTGTACTCTATTTCGCGTAAGCGTACTTTATATTATAATCAACAAAAGCAATACTTACTCTATTTTTATTGACTGACTTTAAATTGAAAGAATTCCCGCAACTTCAGTATTTGCCGAGTGTAACCTATCCCGGGCGGGATGAAATTTGGAAATTTTCGGGCTCGCATCGCTCGCACTTGCATCCTACTCTCTCTTCATTCTCAAACTTTTCTGCATAAGTCGATAAAGTTACTTAGTTTTCTAACGCTCAAAAAAAACCTAACTTATTCTAAGCGGGGTACAAAAACATTTCGGGCTCGCTTCGCTCGCTCTTGCATCCTATATGAAATTCTCCATATGGCCGCTAATACTATGGACGGCCGGGCCGTAAGTTTGGTTTGGTCATGATTGCAAAGTGGCGGGAAGACAGAAGCAGGGCTTTATTGAAATTGATAACAACTAAGCTTTTCAGCAATTTGAATTTTGAATTAGAAGGTTAGACCTAATTCAGAAAATTATAAAAAAAAAATATATGTTTCGCAAAAAGGACAAAAAATTCTGTATTAATCTGTACTCTTATTTACCTTCTATGAAATCACAAATTGTTTATTTCTTCAAAAAAATGTTGGCAACCCTAACCCCGACCAAGAAGTGAAGTCCTGGATACGGCCCTGAATTGGGATGGGATATTGTGCTGTCTCTAGAAGATATGTTTCCGTAAACATAAAGTAAGACAGTTATACTCTATCGAACCATGTATTTTACTTTTGACATAAGCACGTCGCCTATGAAGTTCCTTATTCTTATTTATTGACAGGCAACCAAAGATGAAAAAAAATGCAACACTAATTACATGGACGCTAAAGTAAAATAAATAGTTGGAAAGATTATAAAGAAACACGCACTGCGAACTTCTATAACTGTTGCAAGGTCAAGGTCAGGTCACACTCTACAGGCGCTTCGGGTTAATCCGTGAACAAGAGCATACATAAAGGAATCCTTTTTAAGTACGAGTATCGCGATATGCCTTTTCAGCCTAACTTGTCAGTGAAACAAAACCACAGATTATTAAGTCAATTTTTTAACATTACAACATCTTTTTTCTTTGTGTTAATTCTTGTTATTATTCTACCTATTCCTGCAACAATATATAATTTATATGAATCATAAAATAAGAGGCGATCTAGTGACCTGGATACGGGACGGTTGCACTGTGATATCGATCGCTACGGAGTATTATTGCCGTATTCTAGCACATTCATCAATATTGCAGATTTGCAGGCTGGATCGAGCATGTCTGCTTTTAACTGAATAGTTATTTATTATGTTCTATATCCTAAAAAGTTTATGCATACAACCAGTATGCATACGTTATATGAATGAAAGATGAGCAAATCTCCGAGATGAGAAATCATAATCATAGACAAGGTCAGAAAGTAAAAAAAAAAAACAGAAATTGAAGATACAAAAACAGTCACTAGGTTACTCATGAAAAAACAAAAGTCTGCTAAAATCATAACCCTTTCTTTTGGCTTTGCCGTAGTTAGGTAATTTTATAGTGAGACCAGTAAAAGTTGTGCCAAAAATAGGAAACGGAAAGTTTTCCCGTTTGTTGGCACAATAATAAATATAATTGTAGCTTGATAAGATAGCAGATTGATTTCAAGGAAAGCGAAAACAAACAATGTTTTATCTTATATAAGTCCTTTCCTTGCACATAGTATCTTATCCTATATCCAACTATTAAATGAGCAATATTTGTAATCACTTTCTCGAAAACGGCTCTAACGATTTCGATGAAAGTTTAAGGCGAAAAATCGATCTAGCTAGGTCTCATTTCTATTTCAGTGATATGTCATACTGATTTGCGATTGGCAAGCGATTGAAAAGCAATTATTGCGCAAGTATTGCTATCGCTAGGCTTCTGCAAGATACTTAATAAGCCTGCCGGTCTGTGTGAACGGACACTAAAGTGCCTCTCCCGTATCTGCCTAGTTGGTCTAGTGGTCGCAAGCGCTACCGCTGAGTATGAGCTCTTGGGGTCAATTCCCAGGTCGGGTAAAGTGGCTATTAGGAATTTCTCAGTAGCAGCCAGGGATCTGGATTAGTGTCCGGTTGATGGCATCAGGCTCGCCCCCTATTACATGGGACTTAAACATAACTGGCGAAATGTGGGTGTACATTAATCCTACTATCCTACTAATATTATAAATGCCAAAGTTTGTGAGGATAGATGGATGTTTGTTACTCTTTCACGCAAATACTACTAAACGGATTTTGATGTTTGCCACACAGATAGTTTATAACCTGGATTAACACTAATACTTTTTGTACTTATTTTTACGGGTTCGAGACTTAGGCGGGTGAAACCGCGGGGACCTGCTAGTATAACTACATGAACAAATTTTCGCAGCCGCTATCTTGGATTTACAATTTGACCTCACTATTGATATTAGCACCCTCGAAAACTATGAAAACGATAATCATGATGAAGAATTTGAAAATTTTCGCAGCCGCCATCTTGGATTTTCATTTTGACCAAATTCACACTTACTCGCTTGTTGGTTGCTTTTTCGTTACGTGAAGATACTAGTCGTTCGTAGTTCGGTAAAAACCAGTCTACTTCTACCGCAGGCAGCGTTAAAGACTTCTTCTGGTTAAGCTCACTCCATCGTCGACTCTGTCTCTGTCACCTATGACCTAGACTAGAGTCATGAGCAAACCCATCACAAATAAAAAAAAAAGAACTTCGTTCTGAAAAAACTTTAGTCACTTTATAAGTAGCTGTGTTGCCTATATAGGTATAGGATATTTGATAATAATGATATTCAATTACTTATTACCTACTCTGATTGCGATAATGAGGATCATTTTGTAAATTGCAACCTTTATGAATTAAATACTCAGTAGTTTCCGATATTCAATTAACTTGCATGCCTATAGGTTATTGTAAGCAATTTCATATTTACAAGGTCTATTTACATCCGCGAACCTGTTCCTGTTGAAGTGATAAAATGATATAATTTATTGGCAGAATGATACGTGTATTGAAAATGACAAGTAACTAGCAAGCGGCAGGTCATCTTATAATATTATGATCAGACTGACTTCCACCCGCATACCAAATTTCATAAAAATAGGTCCAGCCGTGAAAGCGTAACAAACAAACTCACATTCGCATATTAGGAGGGTAGGCCAACAAACATCACAAATAGGGATGATGACAACTTTTTTTTTTATTTGTCCGTCATGTAGAATAGTAAAAAATATTGCACACATATTTTTCTTTTTTCACGCAATCAAAAGATTACGGCGATACATCGAGTTAAAATGTGGCATGACGTCACGTCTTGCTAGATTTTATACGTAGAAGTGACGTAGCAAGCCCCCACTCCCGAACTTTAATGCGAGTTATCTAAGTCATTTTTTATTAATATGATAAAGCAAAAAATACGTGTCTAATATTTTTTTATTACCTGACTGACGGACTAAATAGAATTTCTTTATTTTTACTCAGGCGTCATCCCTATTCACGATAGAGACAAGGCAACGACAAAGATTGCAAAAACCGGGCGGTGACGGTTGTAGTGTGTAGTGTAACTTTGGGATAATCTATTTGCTTTGTTTTCAAATGAGCATAAGAACATTCATCTTTCACTCAATCGATTCATCGCAACAAGAATAAAAAAATCAGCTGTTCAGTACATTTTGACGAATTATGCGAACATAAATGTACTGAACAGCTGATTTTTTTTTCGCGATTCCAGGTTTGGTCCCATAGTAAAAGTTGTTCATAATGATGAGTACAATGACCCCTTAAGAGGTTGTTAGTGTTTTACCAATAACCCTGTATTCTTCTTCAGATTTGGACTAACTACAGTGTCTACAGTAATTCAGTTCAATTGAACTTTTGTCTATAGAAAACACCAGTTTTGTATAGAGATGCGTACGCATCCGTTCAACTTTCCGTGACGCGGAAAGCTCCTTAAAAAGTGGTGTTTTCTATGGACAAAAGCTGAAGTGAACTGAATAAGTGTGGTTAGTCCAACATTTCTTTTTAAATATAAGCTACAATGACAATAACCACTTCTTACCAGCCAGTGCAAACATGAAAATATTTTTGACGTGTCTATGACTTATATTCCCTATTGCAAAATGACGTCACCGGACGTGTTAAGTAAGGCAACGACGACTTTTTCCTCAATGAACGTTAAACAAACTGGTTTAATTATTAGTTTTAATGGACATAAGTACTTATTATGTGTTAAGAACTTTTGTTCTGCTTTTTGTTGTATGTATAGCTGTGTGCCATGTTTTTATGCTATTACACTTTGTATGTCCAATAATGACCCAGTATTTTTTTTTTTTTGTTTTTAAAATCTATTTTCTATTCCATCATGTTTGTTAGTGTGTATTTACACTATGATGTTTATATCCAACCAAAAAATAAATAGAAAAGAAATTTAAATTGCATTCACCAAGAATTGCAGTACCAATCAGGTATAAAAGAAAGTGAGAAGTAAACTAGAGCATACTCCGCAATAAACCCAATTTTCAAATATAGAACACAGTCATGCAGCCCATGCAGGCTACAATTTGTGTTATTCGTGGGGTATCAGTGCTCGACGTGTAGCAGTCATAAGTCAGGTAAGTACCGCCTACAATGCGTTCCATGTATGGCATAAAATAATGCCGAGTTACTTCCACGGCGTCTCACAGGTCGTGGCGCAAGCGTAAGAAATTGAGAATTAAATCGAGAGTAAGACTATATTATAACGTCACATAAAGAATTTGTGTGAAAAACGCCTGAAATAAACAGTTTTTGTGGAAATGGTTTCCGCACTTAGTCCTTCAAGTGGACCATAATTGTACAGACATTGTGACCATCAAGCTACTACAATCTGTCAAATTTGTTTAATAGATTTTCAACTTTATCGCTAAAATAATTGGTTCATGGTTGATTGGGAAAAATTTCACAGTTTCGGGTAGCTTTGATTTGCTGGCGTCTGTACGTGCTCTAATCCACTAAACTAAGTCAAAAAAACGCAACTATACCGCTTTAAAAACTTGGACTTAATCTGTGCCTCTGTTTCTCTCAAAAGGAAATGTTTACGTAAAACCTCGCGCTGCGCTAGAAAAAGGCAAAAGTTTTATTGTCAAATCGCTACATCTTATAACACCCGTCTGGCCCAGCGTCGTCGCCGTCTCCCCACATCCGCAGGGTAGTCATTTGTGCCCATGTCTGTTCCACACATCCTAGCGAGCGAATTAAATAATCTTATATCAGAACTAACTCGACCAAACATGGCCATCAGGTATGTAAGACTTTATACTCATAATTATATAAGGGTAAATAGCTTACCTTTAAACACGACCACATACGGCGTATTTATGTGCAATGACCATTATAAGTTCTAGGTTTTTTGTCTTGTTTATTGATGACTAATTCGAGTCGACTTTTGCAGTGTTTATAGGCAGTATTTTACATGATTTGTGGTGTAACAGTGACCAATTCACTGAACATGGCTATTTTCTGAAGGTACAATGAACAGTGAATAGTCTTCGGAAGATTGTAAGCAATCTCCAAGGTAAGAGGCAGTCACCATTCTAATCAAAATATTATTATTTCTGCGATATAGACAAGCTACCTTCACTGTGAATAATAATGGATAGATGGAAGAATGATAACTAATTTCATGTGGGTGCTACAAACCTGAGAACAAACGGATGATATATTATGGCAATAAACTGAACATTGCGATGACCGCTGATCAGAAATAATATGTAGAAGCAAACGAGTGCTACGGTGACTCCAAATAAATTCGGATATGGGGCGATGAGGTCGAGCTATTTATTAAAATACAGACAATAGGTACGACCGACATCCGCCATTCTATAGTCTAATGAATGACCAGCTTTTTGATCCGTAGTTAACTCAATCAATGGTTAAACACAGTAACTAATGGTTGAATTTTGGCTAAATGTGTTTGCCATAATGCCATTAGATACTATTTTTTAACGAGTTAACATGAATACGTTCATGTCAACTCATTCATGTTTAGCCTTTCTCATTTAGCAAAAATTCAACGATTAGTTACTATGTTTAACCATTGGTGGAGTTAACTACGGATCAATAAACCGGCCGTAAGCCTCACTACTACTATGCAACTTAACTAACTGATAATGTTCATTCTGAATAAACCTAGAAAACCCTCCTGTTAATAAAACATAGCTGCAATCATCATAATTTTACGGAATAAACGTTTACAAGCCAATTACAGACATAAAACAGCCTCGTTGCCTCAAAAAGTATCACACTTGATAACCGGATAGGTGTAATGGTAGAAATTTACATAGAGCGACAAGTCCAAGATCAAAATATGGCGGAAAACATGGCGCCAACTTATAAATAGTTTTCAATAAAGTGCCGCCATTAAGTGCAGTGAGTAATCTAACTGGAAATAATTGACTCGTCCTTGCTGACAAATTAGTGCAGTGCGTTTAACTTTTATCTCTGTCTTTCTTTATGTTTTGAAGTACCGGGAGATTGAGAACTTTGAAGCAATAACAAAAAGCCAATCTATTACAATGGCGCCGATGCCCTTGTTCACAAACTAAACTAAATTTAAGTCCAGTGCATCTTTTCTTTCTATTTCTTTAGGAAAAGAACAGAAGATAAATATTAGTCCTGTCAAATTAAGATACTCCGTAAACAAGTTTAGACGTGATAAAAAATTGGCTACTAAATATACGTCAATTTACGTCAGGCACTGACTAATTTGACAGGACTAAACTAATAGTTATCTTGTCCTTTTATAATCAAATAGAAAGAAAAAGATGCACGGAATCGGCGCCAGAGACTAGTTTTTGCCATTTGAAAGAGTATCAACAATGCTTGAGATGTCACATCATAACTAACTGCAGGTGCAACAGTCCTTTTGCAGTTCATTGTTGATGCATTCGTCTATGCTGATGATTTTATTATTTTAGGAGTAAGCAATGCTCCAGAATATGTTATTCTTTTCGTTTCATTCATTACAACAAAAGATAATGCAGACAATTCCGTCTTTGCCAGAAGTTTTAGTTCTTAATCATCTATATAACGAATAAACACGATGAATCATCTACTGTACCTTGAATACGTTACCTTTTTCGCTTCTATTATCTCGTTATATTAACGTTGACTGATGTGATGTATCATCCAAATAGATTGAAAATAACTGATAGTGGTTAGTTAGTTAGGCACATATATTTTAGTTTTTTCGTGAATATATCTATATTTAGAAACTCATATCAATGAGCGATTGAACTGAATCTGTAATAGTAGGTACTAAAACACAAGATTTCTAACTTCGAATAAAATAAATCTTTCAAATTGAATTCACTCGTTTTTGTTTCGACTCATTGAAAAGTTTTAAATCATTTTCCATTTCTTCGAAAAACTTACTGTGGCCCTTGAACATGTCTATCTTCCAAATCTCTACAGACTTCTCTGCACAAAACAAAACATGTTAGGGTTAAATGGCATTGAATGAAACGATAGTTTATATAAAGACAGATCATTGAGGAGTCCTATCACGCTCCTTCGATATACGCAAACCAGCCCTATAAGGGTACCGGCAGATTCACTGCTTTGGATGAATACTAATGTCCGTGACAAAAAAATTAATGTGCCCTCCATCTGTTATTAAACGGAATCGTTAATTAGGAACTAAACAATGGGTCAAACTGTTCCGTGATTCTATTCCGTTTCTTTATTGTTTCTTCAGCCCTTGGTTTGTAATTATTAATCGCAATTATTTTAAATTTTGTTCGTTTGCATAACGTCGATTGCGCAATTTATTGTTCACAAAATGTCTTCGGGAACATTTGATCACCCTAATGAATATTGCTGAACTGTCAAAATTATATAAATATTGGCGGTTGTCTGTGTGTTACGCAAAAAGTGCAGATTTCTAAATCGAAATCTAAATCCAAGAGCAGAAGCCACAAGTTACAATATTCTGTACTCCACAAGCTCCAAGTAGCTTCGCTACTTTAAAAAATAACTACTTCGATGTCTGTTATCACGCCTTGTTTCCACGAAGGGTTAGGCAAAGGTGTACCTTTAGTACACCCACATTACGCCAGTTATATAAGTCCCATGTAATAGAGGGCGAGCCTGCCTTCAACCGGGAACAAATCCAGACTCCGGGCTGACCCAATAACACTTTGCCTGACCTGGGGATCGACCCCAGGTTCTCACGCTCAGCAGTAGCACTTGCCACCACTAGACCAATGAAGTAGTCTTGTTTAGAGTGGGGCAATCAATGTATCTCATTGGACGCTAGCCAGTTAACGTATGTTAACACGAAAGCGTCAGGACGGCCCGCGAACTTCAAATTTTCTTACGTTTTGCAATTTACAAGTCAGTATTAGATTGTACGTTGATCAAAATGTAATTCGCAGAAAACACCAGTTTTGTATGGAGGTGTGTACGCATCCGTTCGTTTTCCGCGCCTGAACGGATGCGTACGCATCTCCATACAAAACTGGTGTTTTCTATGGACAAAAGCTGAATATTTAGTGTAGTTAGTCCCTAACGCAACCACTTGGACACTTACAAAATCTTTTACAGTTCTTATTAAAAGTACAAACAACACAAAAGCCAGCACACACGATAGGCTTTAAAATTTCTCTCTCTCATTTACGTACCAATTGGTTTAGGCTGCCATCAGACGGACTGCACCGCAGCAACCGCACGCAGTCGATATACTAAACTGCATGCAGTTGTACGTTCGACTTCGTACAGTCGCGTCGTGATAACAATTTCACGCGGTCGGCTGCAGTCGTGTAGTGTCAGTGTACAGTTAAGCGGGTTGCAGACCAAAAACTAAGCTAAGTTAGTTTAGCTTAGCTCAAATAGCTGGCGTAGTTTTTCATACTAGCAGCAACAACTTCGCATAGTTTGCAGTCTGCACACAAGTATGAAAAGCAACGTCAGCTATGTGAGCTAAGCTAACCTAACTTAGTTTAGTTTGCGGTCTGCAACCCGCTTTTGTGTGCAGTTAGTCAAGGAACAGATAACTGCATGCGCTTCGCGATGGACAGCGTGTCTGCAGCCGACCGCGTGAAGTTGATATCACGACTGTACGAAGTCGAACGTACAACTGCATGCAGTTCAATATATCGACTAAGTGCGGTTGCTGCGGTGCAGTCCGTCTGATGGCAGCCTTACAGTCTCGTAATCCACAAACCGGTCGTACCGGTGAAAAGTTCAGTTGTCCCGCATTCATGCTGCACCCGATTCGATCATTCGTCACGATGAGAATGTGAATTACACGTAATTACACCCTTTACCCGTACTTTATATTACACTGTTCTTTAATAAAAACATGATAAAAAGTAAAATTGTTAACATGGTTCTTTCATTTTCTTCATATTATTCCCAGTAAAGGACACAGTTTTAAACAGTATTGTCATCTTTATTATACAATAACACAAAGATTAAAATGGATTGCGCTTTTATGGGATATACAGGGTTATTGGTAAAAAACCAACAACCTCTTAAGGGGTCATTGTACTCATCATTATGAACAACTTTTACTATGGGAACAAACCTGAAATCGCGAAAAAAAAAATCAGCTGTTCAGTACATTTATATTAGCATAATTCGTCAAAATGTACCTACTGAACACCTGATTTTTTTTCGCGATTCCCATTCCCATAGTAAAAGTTGTTCATAATGATGAGTACAATGACCCCTTAAGAGGTTGTTGGTTTTTTACCAATAACCCTGTAGATTGTCGATCGGAGACATTCTTCAAAGGTTAAGTCATCAATCAAGCCAATTATGATCTTGTTTTCTTTGGTAATACGATAGCAATTCATGCTATCGGAGATCGGATGTTTCATACTTCGTTTTAAAAAAGGATAAGTCCATGGGATAAACACTTGTCATAAAACAATTTTTCTTCTTCAAAATCAAAATTCTCTTCTTCTATCTACCAAAAATCCGTTCCGATCTTTCTGGAATTTTTTAGATAAATCCTTCATGTAACCAAATATCTGGTACAGTAAGTAGGGAAGGCACATGTAGAATAATCTTGCTCTACTAATTAGCGCTTGGATTATTTTGTACAGGAAAATTCTATACGGGTAACTTTGTAAACAATCGATGAAAAAGCGGGTGTTCTACCCATCAATATGGCTATTCTCAAAAAAATCAACCTTCGCATTTAAAAGTAATACCCGATTGGACCATTTTGTATAAGGTAGATTTTTTGCGAATTTTAAGTTGGTCCCATAGTAAAAGTTATTCATATTGATGGGTTCAGAACATTCCCTTAAATTTTGTCGCTTATTTTCAAAGCCACCCTGTATAATTAATTAATTCAGGCCTAAGCGCGCAAAAAGAATAATACGCCTGTATCAAATAAAATAACCTTCAACAAAATAGTAATTTGAAGATATTATTTTTGTTCGTTCGCGTAAACGGAATATTGTTTATCAGATCAGGCGACTGAGTCGAGTGCTGAAGTGTTTATCTTGGTATAATAAGTCGATAAGAAAATTCGCAGCAATTGATAAGGGTACGTAAAATGACGGAGTAAACATACAATGCATTTTGGGATTTGAATAATGGTCATAATATGATGTACAACCGCGGACAATGGTGGTTGACCACTTTTCAACCTTACCCAATCTAGGGAAATCCCTGTGGGTAGGTATACTACACACAGCAAGCAAGGACCTCGATTTAAAGCTATTTATTGAGTTGAGTAAATATTCTGCCTTGAAAATCGTTCTAGAATACGGGCCTTATTGTCTGAGAATTTGCACATTTGACTAGTCTGGTAGACAATCGCAAAGTTCTGGACGATCAATAAGATCAACTCGATTCTTTACGCGTTTAGGCCCCTGTACTTGCGAAAAGGTGTGTTCTCTCATTGTTAGCAAAAAAGTAGGTATGAATGAAAGAAAAGGAATTCAGAAATGAAATTGGGAACGAAGCGTGGGTGCTGATAAGATAATACGACGCTTCCAAATGGGACATCATTAATTGCACATCAAATAAATAATCACCTATCCATTTATTTACATCATTTATACGTATATACTTTTTTTACATCAGAAATGCTGACTGCACAGTAAATTAACCAGAGCGTACATACATAATACATACTTACACTCATAGCAAAATGACATGGCGACTTAACCGCGAGGTTGAGTTTGGTTACTTTAAACCCATTACACAATAATAGGAGCCCCGCGAATGCATTCATAAAAAAAGCTCTACTTTAAGATAAATGGCGGTGGGCCACGAATATAAATGATTGCTTATTTAGATATATTTTAAGTTAAGTATTTTGCTGTGTAATCAGTAATTTTAATAGGAATTCAGAATGTTTTTAGATACAAAAAGTTTTTTTTTTATTTGCGTTAAATACTAGGTACCCCTTCCAAATAGTAAATACCGGTGGACTGGAGTTATCTCCAGTAAAAAGACTTCCATTTTGAAAACTGGAGGAACCTTGGAAGATCTATTTCAAGATCTTTACACGGTGTTGTGTAAATGATAAAGATCTACTATCATACTATCAGTAGATTATACCAAACCATAATCACGAACAAAAGACGACCACGACGGTTAGCCGTCAATTTGGCGCAAAAAAATGACAACAACCGCAAATCATACAATTTTGAAATCACCCAGCTGGAACATCTACAGTCATTCATTTGTTTACCAACTAACACGAATCGAATACTGCAAACCGTAACATAACTAACCAGCTAACGTAAAAAGTAATGCCTATTAATATAACTTCTTACGATTTTCTTTTGTTGCCGCCATTTTGGAACGGGAGTTGGCGCCAAGAAGTTTTTGTTAGGTTATTTTTATGACCAAATCAGCAACGGTTGCTTCGGGTAATGAGTAATGATTCAAATAAAGAAGGTGAACTTATGCGCGTAAGTTAATTTTGTTGAGCACTCGACTTTGAATGATATTGATCGCGGTAAAATTTATGAAGCTAGGTACTGGCTAATATTTTTATGAACTTGAGAAGATTATTGTGAGTTGTTTGAGCAAGCAGTCTGTC
This sequence comes from Dicycla oo, assembly GCA_948252095.1. Lineage (NCBI taxonomy): Eukaryota > Metazoa > Arthropoda > Insecta > Lepidoptera > Noctuidae > Dicycla > Dicycla oo. The sequence continues at coordinate 27,963,785 of OX411714.1, forward strand.
TAATTTCCTTTGTTGTACAGGCAGGGTTTATATTCTAATATGTCCTTCTTTTCTTTTGACCTTTGAGCAAGGGGATGTACCAAGATTTAATTAATGACCAAGTCTAATATCCCAAGCAAAAGCTTGGTATCTTAATCGCAATTCCTTGGTTTCATAAGCTTAGTCCATTAGATAAAGCTCAAGAATACTTGAGCTGTGTCGAATGGCTAATGTCTCACCAATGTGACCATTGTCACATGAGTTACAGTCAAATACCATGTGCCATTATTCGGAAGAATCTAACCTAGCAGGTGATACGATATGTTAATAAAGGGATTTTCCCATGGCAGACAATAATTTTCCTGGGCCTACAGTCTCGACATAGATAGCGATCGCTTTACGACCGGATTCGGTCGCAGTCCTAGTGGGATACCTAGACGGTCAAAATTGCTTCACAAGCAATTTGATTTTTTCGTGTTTGACATGCAACTTTGACCGTCTAGGGACGCCACTAGTACTTTGCGACCATATATGTCGAGACTGCAGCCCCTGCAATTTCGTAGTAGTCATAGAATGGTAATAAAGCAAAAATGTGGCATAATAAAGCAATGCACTAGCATCCAATGTCCAAACAATAGTAGGCAGAGTAGGTAAGTACCTATTGGGAGCGAACGCAGGAATGCACCGCGCATGCGCCGCGTCCATAATGAAAATGAGTGCGGTACCCGTCACGCAGCCCAGGCACTAACCGTTACCTAAAAGCAAACATACTATACCAACACATCAAGTCAAAATCAACCTTAATACAAAAGCAATAATAAAACAATACAATTACTTGATATCTTGGTAAAATAAGCCGAGTGTAAACACCTTATACAGCAGAGCCATACTCGGCAGAGAATTATCGATCAATCGAACGATTTTTCTTCGATGATCGATGCGGAAAATATATTTATCTAAATCGATTTATTGCCATAACCAGCATTGGAAAAATTATGGTTTCTTGTCATTCAATGACCAATAGTGTAGCTTCTTGAACCATAAAAAATATAAGAGCACAAGAACTCATCATCAGTCATTCAGAGATCGGCGGGGTAATTGCATAACACAAATAAAATGGCAATGGATCGCATTCGCAATGCCTTTCATTTTGACATCCATCGCTAAGCAGACGATTTTTTCAATCCTACGATTGAAAAATTCGTCTAATTAGCAATGTGAATAACGCAATGAACGTGGCTGAACTGTCTCTAAATGAAACACATTCGATCGAATGCCTTCGCAATTACCCCGCGGTTCTTAAAATGGCACACCAGAAAGATAAGGTCATCATAATATTAACCTATACAAGCTCTTAATTCCTTTACATCATCCTTATTCATATTTTCACATTGTTCACTTGTAAGTTCATAATAAACAACGGGCAGCTGAAACATGTTTTCTGTATTTTAATCCCTCTTTTACACTTTTAATAGAAGGATACCTGCTGGTATTTATCACCAAGATCAAAAACCTTTGTTTGCTATAAGAAGAAGAACAAAGTTTCACTGTTCACACACAAGTTTTTTATACCTATAGGAGGATAGTTTGGGAAATAGAGACGTTAATTATTAAGTAAATTGACAATCAATTTAAATTGTCCGCAAAATTCAATCAAATCACAACTGTCATTCTTTGCCCGTCGCCGTCGTTTGAAATGGCTATAAAACGGTCAATAATCAAGTTCCCTAACTGTACAACGTGTATTATATTATATTAGTATTATTACTGTATTTATTTTTATTTAATGCATTGTAAATTGTCCCTTATGCATCACCTGCAACCTGCAACGTATTTATTCTATTCAGTAAATCGCCCAGGTTCTGACAGCTGCTGCTTGTACATTGTGATTATTGGTACCACGAGATGTTCAGACAACCTGCTCGTTTATTTACAAACTAATTTTTGATCTTATCACTCAATTTTTTATTTAAACGTAAAGGAATAAAGTTAAAAATTGCAAAGCAGAATGAGGAGCTCAAAGATTTTTTTTCTCTCCGTCTCGTAATCGTAATTCGTGTTTTTCTGCAAAAAATGCGCCGAGTCTCGTAACAGGTAATACGATTTTGTTTTGTTTCACAAGCAGCTGATCCGTTCCAAGGTATTTCGTGGTTTTTACTGGAAACATTACAACGTAGAAAATGCTAACCATTAATAACCATTAATAAATAATCATTGAAAAAATAATTCAAAGAAATTGCGGTTACCTAGCAGCTATTTAAAACGTGTCATTAAAGTGACTCATAAACGATATAAATATTTACAAAGACGGCGATTTTGACCTGGCATCGCCCATTTATATATCTCTCCGCAGCAGCGAATTTCATAAGGCGAAATAATTGAGCAATTAATCGTTTGGCTTTCTTTGACCTGAAAACACTGAATCAATGAATACGATGTGTGGTTTGAAGTTATAAAGGCTTGAAGAACATATTAAGGTTATTGAACAGACACATACAAAGGAAAATACGTGCGGGGCTCGTGCTTATTCAGCAAGATTGATTTACTTCGTCAAAAACGAATCTTCGGAAATGTAAATCAGTCAAACTTTGTACAATATTTTATCATCAGACACACATAGGTTTGATTTCGCCAAAACCACTGTGCGTTTGCCTGAATGATCCTCCTAGTTTCCTTCAGTAATTTAATTAAAATATTCAAATATAATCAAACCAACTCACTCTACAAGCTACTAAGCTACGAAAACCTATTTTAGGCTAAAGCCCCAAATACCACCAACGAATTTCTTAGAACTTTAAAAACTCTCCATAAATTATTTTCCTCTTCATGCGGGCATAGCTTTGCTGTGTACCTACGAATGTACAGATGCTTATCATCTGTAGAATGTCGAAGCAAATATTCCATCTGACGGTAATAAACTGACAGAAAGCCTGATGAGTCTGAATGTCGTGGTGTAGCATGTGACGCGAAGGAATTAGGAGCACGGGACAAGAAATATACAGAATGTCCCAGAAATCGATCGACATACAAAAAATCTGTTAAAAATCTTATAGTTTTCGAGATATACTAGATTTACCGCCCTACGTCATTCTTTTGACTCTCTTGTGTAAATAAAACCTTTTTAATAATAACTTTTTCCATCAAAGTGTTATTTAATAGTTGCTCTATTCGTAATTACCTTTGTTTCTCCATAAAAATTTGCAAATTCAACATAAATTCACTATTATTTATTTGACTTTATTCCTCAAATATATATATTTTTTGTAAATAAATTTTGAACAGTGGTAACGAAAAAAAATGTAAGTATAAGATTTTGCGGAACATAATTATGTTTTGTTATTTTGGGAGGGCTTGACCAAAGCTATCACCACCTACGTTGGTACCTATGTTGGTCGATTTCTGGGACACCCTGCGATGATGATAATTACGGTTAGAAGTCAACTAATTTGATGGATAATAGAGATGTATGAAAGAAATTGAATGGGGAATTAGCTTCATATTTCTGAATTACCGACTCCTTGCAAATAATAAACTCAAAAGTGCCTGTAAGTATTTTAATTGGGGTTTAAGTCGTGCTACACCGACCTCGAAAATTTTAAAAAGGCCATAAAGGATGATGGCAGTTACAAACTTACCTATATACAATACGAAGTGGCCTACAATCAAAATACCGGCGGTTCTTGTCCGCCGCGCCTTTTTACAGCGTGTTTTAGTGCATAACGAGATTTAAAAACAGATGGTAATGTTCATTGTATGCAAACTCCAGCGATCCCAAATCGATACAGTCTGATTGAATCTCCCAAGAGTTGCTCAATATGTCGAAGTCAGTGACATGTAAAAAAAGCTTTTGAAAAGTCGAAGTAGATGCAAGAATTTAGGGCCCGAACACACGCACTACAATCACACCACATCGCAGCGACAAAATGTGAGTAAAGTGGTTACGTGTCGCCAAGTGTCGCTGCAGCTCCTTGCAGTTGCGTTGTGGTAACTACAAAATTTCGTTGTGGTTACGTTGTGGCTAGTGTCTGCAGACAGATCGACTCCGGCTGTGAGTGTCGTCATGTCGACACAGCGTTGTGGTTGCGTTGCTGCTGCGACGTCGCATTGATGTGGTCGGTATCGTCCACACGGTTGATTTTGACGGCCAAATGTGGTCCATGTGAATAGACAATTCACTCTCATACAAATTAGCCCCCGTCCTCGTGGTGTGGTCGTGGTGCGTGTGATCAGGCCCTTAGGGTTTTTAGGGTTCCGTACCTCAAAAGGAAAAAACGCAACCCTTATTATAGGATCACTCCTGTGTCTGTCTGTCTGTCCTTGCGTCTGTCACAGCCAATTTGCTCCGTATCTAATAGACCGATTAAGTTGTTTGGTTCACGTGTGAATTTCTGTGACTCGGACACGGACGTGTCACAGAAATTAACAAATTTTGAACATAGGGTCAATTTTGGGGGCAAATAAGAAAATTAAAAATGAATTTTTGCGAACTGTACCGTGTGAAATATCAAACAAAAGGGCTTACTGTGGGGGTCTCAAATATATATATTTTTTTTATTATTTTAAAATAAATTGTTTTAAAGTTATTTAGGAAAATATACGAAAATTGACCATTCTTCCTTCTTCCCCTCCGAAACAAGCGAGCCTAAAATTTTGAAGAAAAAGAACTAACTTTAGCTATAGATTACAGGAAACCTATACGAAGGTCTAATTCTCTCAATATTCTGCGTACAAATGGAATGTATGGGAGAATATGTTTTTCAAATACAATATTAATTTTTTTCTTGGGATAAATTCATCCCAACTACGGAACTCTTCATTGTGCGTGGTCCGACACGGTCTTGGCCAGTTTCTTAATAAAATGTTTGCCAGATGAAGAAGAATAATGGATAAACATTAGCGTTTACTCTAATCAAATCACACCGTCGTTAATAAAAAAATAAAAAAAGTAATTTAATTGCCAGAAACACGACAAAAATATATGCCTTTCAGGAGTATTTCAGGCAGAGTGCAACTAAATAAAATAGCACTTTGAATCTTCTTCAATTACAACACTAATTGTAAATGTAGCCGCGAATTCCCTTCTTATTAGATAACATGTTGACCCGGGACCCCGGTATTAAGCAATTTAACTCATTAAACGAAGTATGCCGTTGATTGTTGCAATCAACGACCGGCCTGATTGATTGACACAGCCTAGATGGAATTAGGACTCATTTCATTGATACAGACAGATCATCAACTGTCTGTCAATGACGACGATCACGAAGAATTAGCATAATGATTAAGTGGTATTAAAGTTAGATTGTTGCTCTGTGGGGTAATTGCGTAAACACACAGTAGCAATGGCTTTCATTTTGACAGTTCAACAACATTCATTGCGTTGTTTACGTTGTTGAGCAGACAAATTTCTACGGACATATGAAGCAATGTATTAGCAATATCTTAGGTTCGTCATCATTTATTTAAACATTAATTTTTTAACATTTTTTTTTTCATAAAAATCATTTATTTAAGTAATCATTCATTTTTTTTTTTTTCAAATTGCACAGAAAAGTTCGAAAATTTTTTCGTGAATGACCCATACACGGTCATATTCATGTAAAAGTGAATCAAGATGTGTTGGACAAACATCGAACGGTTCACATCGAGAAATGCACATAAGCTATAATGCGGCCGTCACGATTCGACGTCGAATGTGCACGTGTTACCGAACTGGTTTGTCGAGAGTTCGAGTAACGTTCGACATCGATGCTTCTACCAAATACTGTCGTAATAATTAATGTATAGAATGAAAGGAAGATGTTGTCGGAAGAGTAGCTTCGTGATTTTCAAATGGATTATGTCCAAGACTAATCCCTCTAAACTGGGACCCTGAAGCTGAAACTGTACAATATATTTTGAAATTACAGCGAAAGCAAAAAATGGGACCATGTATTTAAATATTCGACACTAAATTCATGATTTTTACATACTTAAATACTTAATACTCTCTTTTCCTTGAAAGAGTACACCATCAATTCACTATTTCATACCACTCAACAAAAACATGTTAATCCGTGCTCACAAAACTACCAGCTAAACTACCAGTATACAAATGTGGGTGCCTGTATGAATAGTATGCATTGCATTGGAGATAACGGTACGTAGGCATGCCCGCATTGGAATAGTTACGCAACGGATTATGCTACAATGATAGACTTGGTCGATCAACCGGGAAGGTCGTGAGAAATGTCGATTCATTATTCAGTGATGCAGCGCACATTGGAACGTAGTTCGTTTGAACGCCGTGTGCTACCAACCTGAGTTTGTGTATGGTAATCGGATAGTATGGCGGATGGATCTATAAAACTGAAGTGTCTGTATGTAATGTCAAAATAACAACTTTTTTATTAGATGCATATGAATGTACTTATAACAAAAGAAAAACAAATTTTTCATTTGTTTGTCTGTCTGTTGGCTCCCGCTGGACCGATTTTGACGGGACTTTCACGGGCAAATAGCTGATGTTATAAGGAGCAATTTAGGCTACATTTATTTGAAAAAATGTGTGAAAGAACGCTAAGCGAAAACGAAATAATCGCGCGGGCAGGCGATGCAATGCGACGGGGTGGGTCGGTTCACGTGGACGAAGTCGCGGGCTGAAGCTCAGACCAATAAACAAGTATTTTATTGGTCTGAGGGCTGAAGCTAGTGTTTTATAATAAGGTATTATTATAAAACACTAGCTTAGATAAAGTCAGGGAAATTAATTGAGAACTGAAATTCTTTGTCAGTTGTATGAAATAGAATGCTAAAAGGATCTTTTGGCACCTGATGACAGAACAACAACTAAATAAGATTGAGGCGTTAGTTCAGATTTTGGCACCGGATGACAGAACAAAACCAGATGGAGGCGTTAGTTCAGATTTTGGCACCGAATGACAGAACATAACCAGATGGAGGCGTTAGTTCAGATTTTGGCACCGAATGACAGAACAAAACCAGATGAAGGCGTTAGTTCAGATTTTGGCACCGAATGACAGAACAAAACCAGATGGAGGCGTTAGTTCAGATTTTGGCACCGAATGACAGAACAAAACCAGATGGAGGCGTTAGTTCAGATTTTGGCACCTGATGACAGAACAACAACTACTTAAATAAGATTGAGGCGTTAGTTCAGATTTTGGCACCGGATGACAGAACAAAACCAGATGGAGGCGTTAGTTCAGATTTTGGCACCGAATGACAGAACAAAACCAGATGGAGGCGTTAGTTCAGATTTTGGCACCGGATGGCAGAACAAAACCTGATGGAGGTGTTAGTTCAGATTTTGGCACCTGATGACAGAACAAAATAAGATGGAGGCGTTAGTTCAGATTTTGGCACCTGATGACAGAACAAAATAAGATGGAGGCGTTAGTTCAGATTTTGGCATCTGATGACAGAACAAAATAAGATGGAGGCGTTAGTTCAGATTTTGGCACCTGATGATAGAACAAAATAAGATGGAGGCGTTAGTTCAGATTTTGCCACCTGATGACAGCACAAAATAAGATAGAGGCGTTAGCTCAGATTTCGTTCACGCGCCAAAAGAACCTTGTAGTGTTGTAGCTCGGTATAACACGGCAAATTCTCGTATAGCCCGATTTCTATAACTGTGTGTCAGTCAAGGTCCAAATATGTATTACATTGTATGTATTTAACTATAACAACCGAACGAATAATATTATAGAACTGCGCAGACGACACGAGTGTGTATTTAGACCGTAAGGCGCCGAATTCAATCATTTAACCTAACGATTTTGACGTTGACTTGACTGTACTGACTGTGCAGTCTTCTTTTCATTTAAACCAAAGATATCGGAAAGTAGGAAGAGACTTATTGCATTTCCGAACACACCAAAGCAATCGAAAATGACATTGATTTTGAACTTTACATTGCGCAAATAAGCACTGTCATTGACAATAAAGGTTTTGTTCATTTACAACTTGTGGTCAACCATGTCTAACGTGGACATCCTGCAGTTTAAAAAAGTTGGACACGAACTCGCTTTGAGTGACTGAATATTACATGATTAATATACTGATGCGTCATACATAATAAATATGAAAGGTGCGATTTAACGATATGTCGCTGCGAATGTGATAAATTTTATTACAGATTACTATTCGCTCCACACGTACATATTTCCATTTATTTACTCGGTACTGGAATGTAATGAAAAGTCGGGGAATAAAAAGGTTAAGCTCCTGGGCTATTTTTAACCGACTTCAAAAACGAGGTTCTGTATTCGACCCGTATATATGTATGTATGTAAGTTTGTATGTCCACCATTTTCTCAAAAAGTAATGAACCAATTTTGATGATTCTTTCACCAAAGTGATCAACATACTCTCAGGAAGGTATATAATACATTAGGTAATTATTCTTATGTACGAAGTTATATGCATAAATGTACTGGCATTTCTAAGCGGATTTTGATGATTCTTCGTTTCGTTGACATGTCTTTTTCTTCCATACTTCTCAATTAGTCGTCATCTCGGTAGTCACTCCCTTTCTGGCCATATCATTTTTCACACAGTCCATCCATCGTTTCTTTGGTCTTCCCTTACTCGTATAGCCCTTATATAATTGTATAAGTAGGAATCCAACTAAAATTGTAAAAATAAATTTACTTTAAAAAAAAGTAAAAACCCACTTCAAAAACCTAAAACGAATAAAATATCTTTCATAAAAAACTTAACAGCTTCTGAAGTCGGTGTCTTCAGTTCTTCAATGCACTAATAACTTGTCACCGACTTCAGAAGCTGTTAAGGTTTTTATGAAAGTTATTTTATTCGTTTTAGGTTTTTGAAGTCGGTTTTTAAGTTTTTTTAAAGTAATTTTTTAAGTGCACAGTGCATGAGACTTATTATTTTTCCAAGATTAATCTAAAAGACAGTTCATACAGGTGACATAATAGGTGTGTACCGGCTATGCGTTCTCTTTCTGGAACCATGTGGCTTGTTGTGATAGTTCGTATCCAAACGTGTGATCAAAAATTAAACTGTTCACAGAAGCGAGTCGCACTTTCACTCAATGGAAAAGAAATGCTTAGTAATTATAACTGAGATTCGTGAAAGTAGGTAATTTAGTTTGTGTTTGTTGTCACGATAAGATTTGCGAGCCATTATGTTTGTCTACACCTACAGTACACTACCGATAATTTATAGACGATGACGAATAGTCGGCCATTCGGCTATGATTAGGTACACCTCTCTACACTACAGACTACAGGCATAACTTGCTTTTATTTTATGTTGTGGGCAGAAGCGCAAGACGTTAATTACAAGCTACTGGGAATCATTAAGTAGTGCCAGTAAGCATGATTTTCGGAATAGTATACTTACGGGGGAAGCGTCAGGGTAGCCCGCGAAATTCAAATTTTCTTACGTTTTTTTCAGTCGGTAAATGATAAATGATAAATGATTTTTATTTCTGTAAGTAGGTTTGTACAAACACTTTTACAAGTCAATTTTTTTTTTTTAAACTAGATGAGGTTGGCGTTTCCTATCTGACTACTCTGAGAAGAAAGGCCGAAACAAACTCAGAGGTCACAGTCTCTTATAAAGTCCAGACATAATCTTGGTCACTTCATGTGAAGACCATGTAGATTGGTGTCTGAAATGGTCTTTTGAGGAAAGAACCACACAGATTGAGAGGACCTGTCCAGTCAGTGCACGCATTTGTCAACGATTCGACGAACAATACCAAAGAAAGGACATTCGGGTAGGCCGCATAGATTACTCAAACTGCCAGACCATGATTAAAAATAACTGAGAAAAAAAAATAAAACAAACAAAAAAAAAAGCAATGACCTACATAGTCACATTCACAATAAAGTAAAATAATATAATACTTACAAAGTAAATATTCATGTCAACATTCATGTCAGTATGCAAAAATAAAAATAATATAAAATAAAATTGGAGCAGTTCAATCCCAAGCCTTTTTGTCCTCAATATAATCTTTAACGGTAAAAAAAGCTTTCTGACACAACTTGCGTTTAATGAATAATTTGAATTTGTTAAGGCTCAGATCTTGAACGTGGCTTGGAAGTTTATTATAAAAGCGTATACATTGACACCTGAATGACCCACCTATTTTCTTGAGCCTTGTTATTATATTGTACGTTGATCAAATTATAATTTGCGGTCGTAACAAGTATCTATTTACATAAAGTAGAATCATTAAACTGATCAATACAACTCTTTACGACCAGGTAATCCTAATGAATGACTTTTTCATGAAATCTTGACATTTCAGGATTATAATAACTTAAGGAGTTGTATTACTGATTCTAATGTATATAATTCAGTAAATACATATTTGTTACGGCCGCAAATCATACTTTATTTAACATACAACTTAATACTGACTTGCAAATTGCAAAAAACGTAAGAAAATTTGAATTTCGCGGGCTACCCTGACGCTTTCTCCTTACTAAACAAATAAAAGGTAGATAAAGTACCTAAACATTATTAAACCGCTAAAATAGGCAAGATATTGGTGCCGATTATCTTGTTCAATAACTAAACTAAAATTAGAGAATCGCTATCTTTTACTAACAGGCAGCGCGAGAAAAGGACGGCTATAGCTATGAACTAAGTTAGAGATGTCAAACTAGTTTACGTCTTGCGCTTCACCGTGTTTTTAGTCGACATGTTTTACGTGTCGTCTGAATTTGTATGGAAATATTAGTTTAATTGAATTTGTCGGCTCTAATTTACGTCCGTCTCTTTCTTTTTTATTAGAGAGAAAAAGTTAGCAATAGCCTAAATTAAGTTGCGTTTGTGCACAACAGAATCGGCACCATTGAGAATTAATAAAAATTAATGTGAGCACTAAAAAAGTTTTTCAAATCATCAAATATAAAAAGTTTTTATTTTTTTTATTTTTACGTAAAACGATAAACTTTCTCTATTTGTATGACGTTAATACTTCACTACTATTTAACAAACAAACATGTATTAACAGCTTCATCATACAGTAATTAAAGTTACCAAAGAGTGTTTTATCAGTTTTATCTCTATTACAACATTCTTGCTCACTAAAACGTTTAATTACAATGTATGCGTGGAACGGAACGCAATACGCAGTAATTTACTAACATCATTACCGCATTCCGTTCCATTATTCGATATTTAAACATTAGGAGCGTGATTTTTGAATAAATATGGACTCAATATTTAAACTCAACATTTATTTTTTTCGTTTAATATATTCCTTTGTCGTTGTAATAATAGATACCATTTTGTGGGATTTTATTTCATCATAATAATAAAAATGTAATAAACAAACCCTGTTTCTGTTTAACCTTCCCATCGCCACAGTTATTAGCAGCTGATAGGCAACAGCTGCGTGCGCCTACCTGTATAATTATTGTCATCAACATCATAGTGCGGGAATCGGCGCAAATATACCTACTTAGATAGATGTCCATCTATCTAAGTAGGTATATTGGCGCCGATTCCCATGTTCATAAACTAAACGAAACGTTAAGTTCAGTGCATCTTTTTCTTTCTATTTTACTATGAAAAGGACAGAAGATAAATTTTAGTCCTGTCAAATTAAGATACTCCATAGACAAGTTTAGACGTAATTAAAAAATTGGCTACTGAAAATACGTCAATTTACCTACATTACAAGCTGTCCTTTTCTTAAGGTGAGGACCAGTCGACATTGTTTCCATACTTTCGTGGAGGTATTACTCAAAAGTTTGACATTGTGCATCCAAAGTTAAACATGATATCGCTTTGTCTCATTATTATCAAAAAGAAGGAAAATATGCACTGAACTTAAATTTAATTTAGTTTGTGAACAAGGTAATCGGGGCAACTATCTATCTTTCTCAATCAGTCCATAATGCTCCCACTGCTGAGACACAGGCCTCCTCTCTGTGAGAGGGAGTGCGCTGTAACGTAACCTACCACGCGGACCCGGTGCGGGGTAGTAGATGACGTCTTGTATTTTTTATTCTAGGACATGTCGGTTTCCTCACGATGTTTTCCTTCACCGTTTTGAGAACAGTGGTGATGAAATAATTTACACAAAGTAAAGCGCCTGATCTGAGTTCGAACCTGCGACCTACAAGGCTACAACTCCTAAGTCGGGGCCGTTACCACTGGGTCACCACTGCCCTACACTATCAATGTAAGTATCAATCTGTCAATCTGCCTAGCCTTTTCCCAACTATTATTATTATTATTATTGATTACAACCATTATTTTTGCATTTGATAGCCCAATTCTTGAGGAAGGTTATAGGCTATGTAACATTACGCTACGACCCTTTGGAGCCGGGCAAAAAGAAAATAAGTCAGAAAGGACGTAAAAGCGCGGGCGCGAGCGTTGAACAAGAAATTTCACGAGGACGAAGTCGCGGGCAGAAGCTAGTCATGAATACGTTGCAAAAACGAATTATCAAATTTTGAAAATACGTCTTTGCATGATTATGTTGAAATCGCCTGAATTATTTAAAAAGAATATTGTCCAGGTCTAGGATATTTCATAAAATCAAGTAAGGAAATAGTGACTCAAATTGGCTGTCCATGGGGATTATAGCAAAATAAAAGTTTTTAGTTTGATTCCTATATGCCTATCGCCTACATAAAAAAATATTAGACACGTATTTTTTGCTTTATCATATTAATAAAAAATGACTTAGATAACTCACATTAAAGTTCGGGAGTGGGGGCTCGCTACGTCACTTCTACGTATAAAATCTACGAAGACGTGACGTCATGCCACATTTTAACTCAATGTATCGCCGTAATCTTTTGATTACGTAGAAAAAGAAAATATATTTTAATAATCTACATGACGGACAAAAAATATTTTTTAGTCATCATCCCTATTGTCATAAAACGACTTCCTTTTCTCGGACGAAACCTATTACCTAAGCGTATCTTTTCCGTCGTAGTCAATAACGAAGTAATTATTATGTTCGGACCTTCGAGGTCCCACATAAAAGTTTTATGAGTCTCGCAGACTCATAGTTCCTTCAGGCTAGTTGTCCAACAACGCTGGTCTACATTTAAATGGTATCAGGAAATTAACGGTAGGTAAATATATTACATTTTATAACGAGCATTCGAAATAATACTGCCGTCTTATGGAAAAAAGCCGTATCTGAATTTTAATCCGAAATAGAGTTAGGTATTTACATATTCGGAATCAGCAAAAAAAGACGCATCTATTTATTATTTAAAATTAGTATATTTAAATTGGTAATAGTATTTTAAATTGGCGTAAACTTAACGAAAACCCAATGATATTATAGAAAACCTAATAATTCTTACTATTAAAAGACACCTGCTTTTGTATCTTATAGTTTAAACAGGACAAAATATTTTTTTTCTCCATTTCAATATTTCTGTAGATAAGTCCTTTTGCTTTATGGCGGCAGAATAAAAGATGCAATAAACTCGGAGGCATTACCTGTTATCTCTGAGACAGACGGCACAAGGACGCCTGGGACACGATATCTATAACGTCTGATATACTTCACATTTTTTTTTTTACATGGAGTAAGGGAACACCGATTTGATTGTAGTGGAAGACGAGTTATAAGAGCAATCTCAACAGCGATAGAATGTAAATCGACGGTCCCTATTAACAATGTCGGTTCTGCAGGGAGACTACTGTTTAGTCCCTACTGAACAGTGGACTTTTTGCAGAACTGACATTGTTAATATCATAAAGATTCTTTTTTATCGGTAGTTCAAAGTTTGTTTGACAGTGAAGAATTTTTTTTTAATTGTAATTCGATTTATGTAAAAAAGTGAATATTGGTAAAAATGTATATCCGACATTGTTAATAGGGACGGTCGAAATAGAGAATTCTGTCTTATTTAGAACGTGTATAAATAAAAGTACATCGTCCTTCTCATAGTTTCTACAGTCTTAGAATCAGTACCTTATCATTAACATTCCAAGCAGTACCTACACATTTTATAATCAGTCTTACTTTTTTCAACATCAAATGTCGGCCGGGTCATAATGGCTTTGGACGGGGCCCATCTACAAAAAAATGTAAGGTATGAAGGTACTCGTCCCTAAGGCACCCGGTCCGGTGCCTTTTTTAAAAGGTAACCGCTCGGAGGTTTAGTTTCTTTTTTGTTTTTCGTAGAAGGCAAGGGCACAAAGAGTTCAGGCAGCTGCCAAGTACAGCTGGCTGGTTGATCTATCTTTGTTTTTTAAACGTCACCTGGAGCTAGCGCCAAGTGGATGGCTTACGATTAATGGAAATTAATTTATAGATGTTTTACCAGGGGGCTGAAAAGTTTTGAGCCTAAGTACCTTCAAGTGTCATTATTGTCTCGCGCTGCATATTACTAATTTGCGAATACACTCTTTAGTATAAATACAGAGTTTCATGTCATTCGTAAACATCATCATGTCTCAATCATCCGCGGCCCATCCCTAGGCTCAAAACTTTTCAGCCCCCTGGTATATAGGTTTCATCAGTTGATTACAGAGTATTGAAAGTATAATTGTGTGTAAAAAAATGTTTTGAAACTGTATTCTAGGTTCAGAACATCTGCACTAGGCATGTGTTCCTACTTCGGTTATGTGCTCCAGTAGAAAATTGTCGCAACATAAATCACAATGCTAATTAAAACACTATGGAAACTCGACACTCATTTTATTGTCAATATAACGTATGTTTTCTGCAAACAATGCATAATTTACTTCCGCGAAGAACCAGCTTTGAAATGCCGAATATATATTTGTATGTATTTCTTGTATGAAAAGAGTTTATCTGCGACAGCAAAAAAAAAACAGTTTAAAAACATAATAACAGTCCTCATTACAAGCCATAAATTCGAGTGTGTATTGGAAAACCGAGAATACAATAATATTCTTTCCTCATGCACTTGAATTGAAAGTAGAAACTGATAAAACCAACAGACAAGAAGTTGGCGCCTCAATTATCTCGATTTACAATAAATACACTTTAATATTGAATGCATCTGTAAAGTTCTGCCAGCATTGACAATACTTTCTTGCTTCCTTGACCCACTATAGGAAACGCTGCATTGTCTGCTGCCTCACCAATATGACAGATTAGTCGCAGAAAAGACGGACTCCGCTTGTGAATATTAGTGCGGATATAGACAGTGAGAGGCATGCGCCACAATTTTTTTTTTTTTTTATACAGGGTTATTGGTTAACACATTATCTGCGTATCATAAAGAAGCGTTTGCAAAAAGAATTAATCTTTTTGCAAACGCTTCTTTATGCTACACCCTTACCGACTCTTATTTTACGATGTTTTCGAAACAATAGAGATGCACAACGAACGCACAGGTACGGCGCGCCGCACTCGAAGAAAGTTATGTAAATTGTATGGACGCGCATACGCGCCGTCCAGCACCTGGTGAACGTCCGAAAACGCGCATGTGCGTCTGCCTCGCCTAATGTATTAAACACCAACAACCTCTTAAAGAGTCATTGTACTCATCAATATGAACAACTTTTACTATGGGACCAAACCTGAAATCGCGAAAAAAAAAATCTGCTGTTCAGTAAATTTTGACGAATTACGCGAATATAAATGAACTGAACAGCTGATTATTTTTCGCGATTCGAGGTTTTGGTCCCATAGTAAAAGTTGTTCATAATGATGAGTTCAATGACCCTTGGTGTTTTTTTTTTAATTTTTATGAACATTGTTGGGGACTTCATCTAATGATTAATAATGCACAACAGAATATGGGGCCACTGGATCAAAAGAGGTATTCTGAGTCACCCTGTATATCTGTCTGTATCCGCCCTTACGCTATATAGGCGTACATTTGCTGTATGCGCTCTACACTTGCGTGTTTAAAAGAATAATGACTGCATTAACAGGTTAAAATTAGAATTGTATTTGTAGAGTTGAACGTTTGTTTTATCTTTTTTCTACCATTACGTGACTTTTTCCTCTTCTGTAATCTTAAAATGTAAAGATATCATCGATTGCTTGTATTTGCAATGTAAATAATTTATTGGCTGGCACTTACCATTTTTGTACGTTCGTGGTTGCACAGCATGAAATCAGCATGTATGAATCGAATTGAAATATTCACACCATGCCATATTTTAATATCCAAGGCAAAACCGGAAATCTTCTTGAGAATTATACAAAAATATGTCGAAATTATGGCTAAAAAAATGTGACTCAAAATATTGATTCATCAAAATGGAAGCCTAAGTGGTTTGACAATGACTATAATATGACTTACTACCTACTCTAAGTAAACACTTAGCAATTCTTCAAAATCCAAGTATGCACTCGATGTCAGCGGAAAAACATGCAAATATCACATTTCCTTCTAGATAATCGTTTTATCATTATTGTAATAATAACATATTTAATAAATAATGTTAAAGTGTCTGTTTACAAGACCAACCACATAAAAATAGGTATTGTTTAACAAAACGTGTCGGATTGAGGTAACACGCTACTAGCTACTAGACTCTAGCTAGAGGAATGTTCTGAAAACATCAGAATTAGTTCTTAGAATATTCTGTTTGTGTTACTAGTATTTGAAATGGAGGATGTTTGACAGTCTTACAGTCAGTATTATTGAGAAAATGCATTTGCGTTCTAAATTCAAACTCAATCTATCCTCAACAAATAATTTAGTCTTCTCGGTATGGGCACAGGAATCGCGTTCAGCCGACGACGATTTCCTAAATTATTTATCGGCTATCGTATTTAAGGCTGTGCTATATGTAAATTGGGCTGGAACTGAAGAAGTTTAAAACCTTTTTTCTCCATAACCCGTACCATAATGATCTTTAAAAAAAATATATGTTAATCTGTGTTCTATTGGTAAGTCCCGATTTTGTCAGGTATATGAGCCTCATGAAATTAAATGCGTCGATGTTTTCAAAAACAAATGAATAAGTAAATTTTCAAATGTTGGTTCCATCTCAGAAGATCCATTGGCCAGATCCATGATGGATCTAGTGACGATTGTTTTCTCATTAGGTCTATTTATACAAAATAATAAGTAAAATGGTACTAATGAAAATTTTTAATGTGAAAAAAAAATAATGCTACAAATACAAATAAATATCACTAATTCAACAAAATAATATCCTGACACTGGTTAAAGATTCTTTGAGAAAAAGTAAAATGAGGCAATGAATGAGGAGATGAGGGAAGGGCAGTAAGTTAGTTAAATCTCTACGACAAGTAGCAAAATCACCGGTATTTTTAACCGACTTCCAAAAGGAGGAGGTTCTCAATTCGTCTGTATGTTTTTTTTTTTTTTTGTATGTTTGTTACGCGATTACTCAAAGACGGATGGACCGATTTAGAAAATTATTTTTTTGTTCGATAGGGTATACTTCCGAGGTGGTCCCATATAAATTTTATTAACTTAGCTTGGGGAGTTTTTGAGTTAGCTTCAATAATGCGTATATTTCCCACTTATTTTATGTGGATGATGTGATGGTGTTTTAATAACTTCCTATCACTGTTATTTACATGGCTATATCTACAATTATTGTGCTCAATTATGTATTCGAATTAGTGTGGGGTAGGTTCCACAACTAAAAAGTGAAAAATAAAAACTTTTTAGCAAAAAATAAAACCGACTTCCAAAACAAAACACTACAAAGTGAAAAATAACTTTAATTTCGGAAGTCGGTGGCAAAAAACGAAAATACAAAACCCAAGACACCGACTACCGAAATTAAAGTTATTTTTCACTTTGTAGTGTTTTGTTTTGGAAGTCGGTTTTATTTTTTGCTAAAAAGTTTTTATCAATGTACAGATCAGGAAATTATGTCAAAGAAATGTATAATATGTACTTACAGGTTAAATATTGTAAGAACGACCCGAATCTTGGTCATTATTATCAACAAAGACTTCCCATTCATTTAATTTAAATGAACATCTAAACAGCACATACTTAAAACATTTATGTAAATTGCTATCATTGTACCATGCAACTGGATTAATAGCACAAGTGTTTTAAAACCATTCTGTTAATTTGTGAGTTTGTGACCTTATTCCATTGCACCACTCTCCCTGTAAGTTTATCGGAAGAATATAGGCCGATCTGTTGAAATCGTAATGTAGCTACGAATAAACATTGTGAAAACTTTCCATTTTTATTACTTATAAACTGCTTTTTGTTATGCACAATGTATTCGCTTGTGAAACGTACTCGTGTATATAAATATACAGTGTGTCGAACTAAAGTAATTTGTTGTTGCGTACACGTATGCAGACGCATGTAATTTTTTTAGGGATTGGCAAATTAAGTAAATAACGTTCATAAATTAACGAATTAGTTCCTCTATATGCTCTAATTATTGGAGATAGGTACTGAGCTAGCCTTTCATTACTAAAAAGAGTAAAGGATCCATCGTTCATCTATCTTCGAAAAACCGAAATATTGCGAATAAAATGTAACTATCGACCAAAGAATGAAATTGATTTATATTCCCACTTAAATTATTATAGACTAGCTGTACCCGAGACTTCATTCGCGTGGCTTTCGGAAAACAGTAATGTGCCGCTAAGAGAAGATCCATAAGGTTGCTGCGAGGGTGTCCATTTAAAAAGAGAGAATCTTTCGCCCAGGCCTGGTGATTTTTCCTAGATGAAGGGTTTCGTAGTTGGGAGGAATTTATCCCAAGAACCAACTTAACATTGTAGTTGCAAAACATGTTTTCCTATACATTCCAAATGCAAATGTCAGTTTGTAAGCACAATATTGAGAGATTTACCATGTTATTTTAAGACCATAAACTTCTTATAAGTTTTCCTGTGATCCATAGGTATAGAACTTATTTTCTGATTTATTTTTTTTTTGTTTTGAAAATGTTAGGCTCAGTAGTTTCTTAAATATCTTTAAAACAGTTTACTTTAAAATTATACGAAAAATATATTTGAGATAGCCACAGCAAGCTCTTTCATGTAATGTGTCACACGGTACAGTTTGCAAAACTGTTTTTTTTTATTGGCCCCCCAAAATTGACCCCCATATTCAAAATTCATTTATTTACGTTACACGTCCGTGTTGGGGTCACAGAAATTCATACGTGTACCAAATTTCAACTTAATCGGTCCATTAGATTTGGAACAAATCGGCTGTGACAGACGGACGTCTACAGACACACGAGTGATCCTATATGGGTTCCGTTTTTTACGTTTGAGGTAAGGAACCCTAAAAACTTGTGTTATTTAGGAAAATGCTTCTCTATATGCAATGTTAGCGGTGGAACCACCAGGAGCGTACACAAAAAGGTTGTTAGTCGCACCTAAATTATTATAGATTGACGAACTAATTCCGTCACTCCACTCCAATGGACCAGTCACATTTAATTCGGCAAAGTTCGGTTTTTCCGAAAATAAACGATGGAACCTTTGAACCATAGATATCCGCTTTGAACGTTGTCGTGCTGTGCAGTAGGTATGTACCATAAAATAAGATTTCCCAGACAATTAGGCGCGGTTGGCCCCAAACGGTTCACTATAAAATCTACTATCGACCCAGTTTTCGATTGACCGATTAGCCTTCTAGTTTAATTCTTTCTTAGGCCTGTGAGTATGTTTGGGCAAAACGGCTTTTTCAGTCTAGTTTGCCATGAAATAAAAATGCTATTAGGTAAGTACTTATATCTATCTGCCTAGCCGTTTCCCAATTATGTTAGAGTCGGCTTCCAGTTTAAACGGATGTAGCTGAATACCATTATTTTCACGTGGAGCGACTGCCTATCTGACCTCCACAACCCAGTTACTGGGTAATACGATACCCCTTGGTAAGACTGGTTGTTAGAGTTTCCGGCTTCTGACGACCCGTAATGACTGTCAAAAATCCACGAATGACTGCTATCGATATCAAAGAAAACTCGAACGGCGGGAAAACAAATGAACAACTGACTTTTTTTAATGTCATGCTATATTATAAAATTACTAATTTGAATTTGGAATTTTAAGAGGATTGTGAAGCTGTAACTTTTCATACAAAAAGAGATAACGTTTTTCTCTCCGTAAACATAGTCTAATTTTCATATTTTTTGGAAATGTTGTAGGTATAATGAAAAAATAGGTCCGTACGTTTTTATTATAAAGAAATATTGCATACAATATAAGTTATTAGCATCTAAATATCTATATTTTTGACATAAAAACATCCTCGAGCATTTTTATTTTTTTTAATTAAATTGAATTGAATTACTAAAAACGAAAAACGTACAGACCTAGATTAAAGTGTACTGAATGTAATGAGACCAAAATTGTCTCATTTCGTAAAGGTTTAGGGGAGTGAAAACGTTATCGCCCGAAACAATATTTATGTAAATAATTGTATGAAATGTAGGTAATTGCCTCCAAGAATCGCGCCGCGTATCAGCACTTCACAATCCTCTTAAATAGAATGAAATATACTGATCTTCACACTAGCCAGTATAAAAATCGGCAATTTCATAGGTCAAAATCAATGTGCCTAGTCTTTTCGCAACTTTGTATGTTGGGGTCGGCTTCAAAACCTGTATTTTATACGGAGCGACTGCCTATCTGGCCTCCACAACCCAGTTACTAGGTAATACGATACCCCTTGGTAAGACTGGTTGTCAGAGTTTCGGGCTGCTGACATCCCGTAATACCTAATCATCAGCTAATCATTAGTTTAGACAATATTTCCCATTCGCCTACATCTAAACGCAACGATGTGTGTTGTAACCGTCTTGTAAGATTATTTTATTTTGTAACTCAATGGAAGTTATTGCGCGCGCACGTACGGACACCAATAGGTACAGAATATTGCAATAACAGCGAAGTCGCGACTTAAGTTTGCAAAATGCTGTAACATATAAAACGTAGTTATGATTGTACACACGACTACATACAAGCTATAACATTCCAGTATAAGCTGATCTCGCATTGTATAGCATTTCCGTACAATCAGAGGTCAGCTTATACTGGAACTTGTGTAGCTTGAAATGTAGCCGTGTGTACGTTTGGAAATCCAAACGTACAATCATCACGCACATACGAATTTTCGTATGTCATGTCCGCTTTTATAATTTCTAACGTGACGATAATATTATCGTAGACGGAAATTTAAGAGCGTCTTCATATATTTCCATACATTTCACTTCCCTGTGTTATCGTGATGCCGTGGATATTCACGATAATACATCACGTCACGTTACAAATTATAAAAGAGGAAAAATTAAGATTTTCCGACTATCGACGTCGCGCCTCGCGGATAAACAGTGTTTCTCAAAACATAAGTTGCTATTTTGATAATCGCTGTTCCACAGGCCGTTACGGTCATGGAGAATTTACGTCAGCTACGGTTATTTTACAATTTAGCGTTTTATACGTATATGGTGGCTATTTGGCTAACGTAATTTTTAGCCATGTCGTATGATCCACAAAAACATTAAGTTGACAGTTAATGTGTTAAGAAACTTCGTCAACCAGGGGCTGCAGTCTGCACGTGATTCTTTCGTACTTGTCAAGCAATTTTGACCGTTTAAGGACCCCATTAGGATATTGCGATGGAATTCGGCCGTAAAGCGATCGCGATCTATACCGCGAGAATTTAGATGAAGTGAACTTTCATCTCATCTGACGTTGGGGATTGACACTATTGACAGCTCACTCCAAACTCACTTCACCAAAATTTTCTCGGTGAGATTTCAAGGGGCGTCAAAGTCTCCCCCCCCCCCCCCCCCCCGCCTTCCCCGGTGGGTTCCCGCATTGTTGAGGCGAGGGACTCAGTAGCCGTGGCCTGGTCGCCCACGGTGAAGCGAAGAGAAACCCGAGGAGGGCCCGCTCGTCTGGGCTTATGCGTAAGCGACGATGTAGCGGCCAACAAGCAGGTTGCGCTTGCGGTGCCTCTTGGGCGACATCGCAACTGAGGCGGGCCGCGATGTCGTATTATGGGAGGCATCGCGGCTGAGGGTTGGAGGCCGCGGCGGGAGAGGAGTGCTGGTATTGCGGTGTGCCGCTCTCCCTACCTTCCGCGGCCTCCTTGATGGGGTCGCCGCCGTCTGATGGCGGACTCGGTGGGGCCACAGAGGAGGAGGAGTGTCGGTATGGCGTTGGCTGCTCTCCCTATCCTCTGCGGCCGAAAAGTGGTAGGCGGCCGGGCCACTGACCTGACCGGTCACAGGGGGACCAAGGATGCCTAGACGTGTTAACGGTAAGTGGTTACGGCGTGCAATGTGTTCTGGTGCGCCGGTGATGGCGGGTACCCCCCAGAGGAGAGTCCGATGACGGTTAGCTGCGGCGGGGTCACGGATGAGTGCTAACGCGTGCCCGTGTTCCCGCCACAAGCGGCAGAGGAGGACACCGTGGAGTTTTAGTGGGTTGGAGTCCCACATAATTGCACTATCTCCCGTGGTAGTGCAGTATGCATGAGCATTAAATGGGGGTGTCAAAGTATAAACTTTTCATTTACCGTGTCATTAAGCTTAGCCACGTTTAGCCACTGTGATGCGCACCGTTTAAACCCAAGAGCCGGCGAAAGTACATTGTCTTGACACTTTCACATTAACATGCAGACATAATACCTTCGTACGGGTTCCTGGAAACTATCACGATAAGTTATAACTGTGTGTTTAGCATAGCATAGGCAATGTTTTATGACCGTATTGTCTATACGCGGAAGATCTTCGCTGTTTCTTCATGCTAAGTCACGCTATGGTAAGTTCACGCAAATGGTTTATTTCAAAACAACGATAGAGGAGTTTAGGACCAGGGCGGCAGTCTCGACACTCGTAACGATAACTTTACGACTGAAATCGCTCGCTAAGTTTTAATGGGAGTAGCTAGACGGGCAAAATGGTAATAGTTGGGTTTTTTCAAAGACAATTATTGGCCACTTCAAATTAACCTTGAATAACGCGGAAAATTGGAGAACATGTTTAAATAAAAAAACGGTTCTCGCCGCAGCTGGTTTGAAACTGTAAATGTTTTTTTCGTGCTTGTCAAGCAATTTTGACCGTCTTAGTACCCCATTAGGACTTAGCGAGCGATTTCATTCGTAAAGCTATCGTTACGAATGTCGAGACTGCCGCCCCAGGGCCTGCAGTCTCGTCTCGACATAGATAGCGATCGCTTTACGAGCGCATTCAGTCGTAAAGTCCTATTGGGGTACCTAGATGGTCAAACATGCTTGACAAACATGTGATTTTTTTCGTGTTTGTCATGCAATTTTGACCGTCTAAGATCCCCACTAGGACTTTGCGACCGAATTCGGTATTAAAGAGATGGCTATCTATGTCGAGACTAAAGCCCCTGTACCCTAATTGAGTAACACACAATCAATCGGAATCAGTTTCATTTTGACAGTTCAACAACATTCATTGCGATAACGCAATGAATGTTGTTGAACTGTAAAAATTTACGTTGTTGAGCAGACAAAATTTTCGAACATATGAAGCAATGGATTAGCAATTTGCTTCAAAATGAATCAGATCCCGATTGATAGTGTGTTACGCAATTAGGGTGCCGTTCTGCCTGACTGTGAGACATCGCTCAGTCTAAACGACTGTAGAATGAAAAAATATACATGAAAATTGTAAAATTGAAGCTGTATCGAAACCTCTCCTTCGCGGGTCTAATGGAGTCGCGGCCAACATCTAGATATCTATCTATAAGTACAAATAAATAAAATTTTAAGTGTCTGTTTGTAATGTCAACAGCTTTTTACTAAATGCATTTGAAAGTATACTGGGTAACTTATTTACCGTCTTGAAAAAAATAGGGAATAATAGGTGAACGGAGTAGAAGCCTATGGCATACCTAGTTTAATATAATACTAATAATATCAAAGTTCAAATCATACGCACTGCGCAGGGTGCGTAATGCGTATGATTTGTTATTTTAATTTCGATATTTTTTTTAAATTTTTTCAAAATTTCTGTTTTTATTGTTGTAGTTTACTTTAAATATGTAGGTATTTATTGATAGAGCAATTTCTGTCTAAGCTATTGAAAAAACAAAAAAAAAAAAACTAGGTATGCCATAGGCTTCTATTGTTCACCTATCGTACCTACCCTATTTTTTGCAACACGATAAAAAATCATCCAGTATCTGTAATGTTTTTTTTTTGTTATTTAACCTATACTTAAATAACAAAAAAAAACATTTATTTAATTTTTGTCTCTCTGTTTGTCGTTTGTGCCGGCTATAATCTCCAAAACGGTTGGACTGATTTTGATGGGAGTTTCACTGGCAGATAGCTGATGTTATAAGGAGTAACTTAGGCTACTTTTATTTTAGAAAAAGAATTAGGGTCCATGCGGGCGTATCCACGAGCAGCAGCTAGACTCTACTATAATTTAATGGTTTTATTACATTTGTGCTGTCTGCTATCCAATTTGCAATACCAGCACGCTAATTGCGTAATACACTATCAATCGGAATCGATTTCATTTTGACAGTTCAACAACATTCATTGCTCAACACCACAGATAACGATCTATGGTGTCGAGCAGGCAAATTTTTCGAACATATGAAGCAATGGATTACTTAGCAGTTTGCTTCAATATGATTCAGATACCGATCGATAGTGTGTTACGCAATTAGGGCGCTGGGCCTGCAGTCTCGACATAGGTAGCGATCGCTATACGACCGAATTCCGTCGCAAAGTCCTATTGTAGTCCCTAGACGGCCAAAATTTGTATGACAAACACGAAAAAATCACATGTTTTTCAAGCAATTTTGACCGTCTAGGTACCCCACTAGGACATTGCGACCGAATTCGGTCGTATAGCGATCGCTATCTATGTCGAGACTGCAGCCCCTGGTCAATCCAATTATGTCATAGTCTATTACGCTTGCAAAGTCAATTCGTGTTGTCATTAGCATGAGATAATCATCATGCCGACGTCGTCATGCCATTACCAAACTTGGGACAGTGTTACCACACTTTTAAATAAGTTCAGCATATTGTGTAGATATGAAATAAGTTTTTAATGGCCCTCGTCACACAATGCGTCATCCAAAAGTAATAATATTTATAAGAAAGTCTTGCAAATGAATGGGCGAAGTGGAATGGAACTCTGAGTTTGTTAAAAGTTATGGCATAGAAAGTAGACTCGTGTACGGATGTCAGTAGCTTGGCTTGCCTTGGCTGTTTACACAGTGCGAGTTTCTGCTGCACTGCAGCTACTCGGTAGGCCGACTCGCACGCTAGCTCGTATGAAAACAAAAAATGTTGAATTTACAAGGCTGCGAGCTACTGTCCAACTCGCAAGTGCGAGTAGCACGTATGATACGTCCACACAGTACGAGTTGCTGCACCGCACTCGATAGGTCGACTTGCACGCTACCTCGCACTGTGTAAACTAGCCATTAGGCTAAGTATCTATTGTAGTTTGGAATGTCATTGACATTTCTTGTCATGATCAAGATTAGTTTTTATCTGTAATTGACGAAACTAATCACGATTATCACAATTCTAATATAATAGGATTTTGTTATAATTAGTTCTTTTTTAATCGACTTCAAAAAAAGGAGGAGGTTCTCAGTTCGTCAGAATCTTTTTTTGTATGTATGTTCCCCGATTACCTACTCGAAGACGGCTGGACCGATTTGGATTTTTTTTTGTTTGATAGGGTATACTTTCTAGGTGGTTCCATTGTCATCAGGTCAGGATCTGATAATGGGATCCTGGAGAAATCGACGGAACTCTTCAAATATTATAGGCACAGCTATAGCGATTTATAGTAACTTGTGCATTTGTTCTTGGAAAACGCCATGGTGGTTTTTTTTTTTGGTCGAGACGAGCATTGAGAATCCAGCAGAGTGCATCCCAGCACGTCAAAAAAGCCAACTGTTGGATTTTCAACTCTCGGCGCTAAGCAGTGCGTTGAAAATCCAGTGCGGGAAAAAAATCGCCCGTGCGAACCTGAAAAGGCAAAGGCGACAAACACCAACATTGACGTTACTTTCTCTGTATTGTCAATGTTGTCATTCTGTGGCTTCTGAGCAAAATGCCACTAAATGGATTGTCTTTTATGGGTTTCTCTACGGAGCAAGTTCTTTGTCAAAGACAGACACAATAAACGTCGACTTAATGGTTTTTTAAACGCTTTAATTTAGTTTGGAAACGACGCTAATTACGGCGCCTAGCGAACATCGGGCATCGGACGTTTTTCCAACTATTTACTTTACTCTAGCGTCCATGAAGTATTGCATATTTTCGTCTATGGTTGCCTGTCAATAAATTTAAGCAACTTCATAGGCGTGCTCATGTCAACAAAAATAGGTAAATGCTTGGAAAAAGCTTATCTAATTATTTTTAAAGGGATTTATTTCGATACCCTTTTACTATTTAATTTACTGCCTCAATTAATAGAGAGAATTTTCAATTTTAGTCTAATGATGAATCTCTACAAATTAGCCGATTACGTGTGTAACATTTCCAACTAAACGTCTTATCTAAATTACATTAATCATTTCGAATACATTAAATGCGGAGAAATCAGAAGATAAATCAGAAAGCGGATCTTGTCATCACGAATATTGTAACGAAGATCTGTACAGGAAAATTGGAACAAAATAATGTAAACAAGAACCAATTAAATTTACGATTACTAATGCTATTCGCGGTGTAATCAGCCAAGGACTTGACGACAAGTACTTCCTGAGAAGTTTTCCTCTTTAATGTCATTCTTAGTGTCAATGGCAACAAGATGGCCTCAGTCGAAAATAAAGTTCGTGGACAGCAAACGAACGCGGAAAACTATTGGGAGCATTGATGGTCGTAGGATGGATCAACCTATCAATCTGCCTAGCCTATTCCCAACTATTTTGGGGTCGGCTTTCAATCTAACCGGCGTTTTACATGGAGCGCCTGCCTATCTGACTTCCACAACCCAGTTACTGGGTAATACGATACCTCTTGGCACGACTGGTTGTTAGACATTCGGGCTTCTGACGACCCGTAACGACTGTCAAAGATCCACGAATGACAGCCGTTCCGAGGCACGGAGGAGTCTCGGTATCTAAAAATGGTCACCCATCCACAGACCAACCCGGGCAAGCGTAACTTAACCTGGTGTATCGACCCGTGCGGCTGTTATTACTTACTTAGCCACGAGCGATAAATATCCTACGATAATCAATTAACTAAATCTACCCAAATCATCATTTAGTTTTCCTTGTACTCGTCTATGTAAAAGGAAAAATGTGCATGTTATTTAGATTTGACCTAGGCAGCAATTCTGAATTTTAATTACCACCTACTGGAATACCATAGAAATATTAAAAAAAAACAGAATACTTTTATTTAGAAGTTTTCCGAGGAAAAACATTCCGAACCTCAATCGAAAAATTTGGCTGGTGACTGCATTATTTTTAGCGCCTAGGCTAGGAGTTTGTTTTAAAGTTCGAGTGACTTCATTAACAGCTGGCAATACTCAGTAACAGTCAGTACTTTTGACATAATTTAAGCACACCTATGAAGTTCCTTATTTATTGACAGGCAACCGTCATCGATCACTATTATACAACGCAACCGTAGACGAAAAAATGCAATACTTTATGGAAATAAAATAGTAAATGGTTAGAAATATTATAAGTTCCAAGTAGAGAGGTCAGTCCGTCGAGTAACGATGTTAACGACTTGAGACTGGCGTGGGATGATAAGAGGATATTGTGTTTTATCTTTCCTTTTTCTCCCAGATCTAAAACAGGCTACAAGTTAAATAGGCGTTCAAAAAGTATTTTTATAGAAATGCGTACCTACTTACAAGATGTCATAAAATGTTGTCTACGTTAATAGACGTTATTTATTATTTTTACAAAACATTCAAGCGTGTTCCTTCCATGCATCCTCTTGATTAATGTAACTCTTTGTTCCACTCTGTATTCAGATCCCAAAGGCGGTGTAACATTAATTGGTCTCGGACCTCGGTATTAGAGACTACATATTAAAAAGGTTCAACAACCCTATCCTACGTGCAGGTATGGTGAGAATCCAGTATTTTTTTTTTTTTTTTTGTTACTATTCGTAATAATATTCTATTGTCATACGAAGTTCGCGCATGATTTGAATTTCGAATTTCGATTGTAATTCGGCTGTCTATTAATTTTTTGACATGCTTTGTTAGTTATCAATAAAATGTGTGCTTAAATGTCACAATAGATATTGATGGCTCTATTATTGCATTTAAATGAATCCTCAGTAGATATAGTGAACAAAATTGTTATATATAGTTATTGATCATTTATTCTGGGCATGTTTATTAAAACAATAGAAAAAGGTAGCTCTAGCGCCACTTGCAACATTGGTTTACACCAGGGTTACTCAAAGTGGGGTCCGCGAACCCTTAGGGGTTCGCCATTTGACGGTAGGGGGTTCGCGACAAGATTTACGTAATGGCGGCTGGTTAGCTGGCAAGCGAGCCGAGTCGGAATTGACCAAAATTACTCCTAAAATCGACTCAATTTGTGACAAGAAACAAGCCCGTCCATCACATTAATTTTCTTTTTTACACTGTATTTGATAACTTTTATAAAAATACCATATTTTATATAAATTTCTTTCATGATTCTTTTCTTTTTTCCATGATTTTCTACTACCTACAGCTAGATATTCTTGACAGGGTGGGGGGAGGGGGTTTAGGGGTTCGCTATCGTCTGGGAACTTTAACAAGGGTACGTGGGGCCATAAGTATGAGGAACCTTGGTTTACACGATACATGACAATTGGCATAATAATTATATTACTGGTGTGTTCCTGGATCCTGTAGGACCTTAATAAGTTTACTATGATGTTGCCAGTGCCAGGAATTTTTATTTTTCCATTTCCATAAATAATTTTAATTAGATTTCTACGAAATTGACGACTTGATACCGATTTCGTATACCTACCGCGAGTAATTGATATCAATCTCCAATAACGATAACAGTACTTTACATCAAACGTTTCGTAAACACTTGATAGTGATAAAGTCAGGGACATTAATTGTTCATTATATTGACTACCAAGAACAACTTTGATTTTCCGTTTATTTAATCAAATCACAACTGTCATTATTTGACAGTTGAAAGAAAACCTATATAACAGGGTAAATTTTTCAAGTGGGCGTGGATGGCCAATTCTAAATGTTATCAATAATAATTATTGTTATGCTGAATGCAGTACAGTCCTTGAGACACCGAATCCAGCTATGTATTGAAAACAATGGTCATCATTTTGAACAATAAAATCAGTTAAGGCTTAATAAGAAAGAAAAAGTATTTTGTTAAAAATAAGCTCTTTTCTTTACTTTGCCGTACCTATGTCATTACTTCCCTGAATTCGATCCTTATTAGCGACACTATCGAATGGCGTAATAATACAGTATGTATAATATATTTATTTTTTTTCAAAATCAACGGGTTTGATTCCTAGTTAAATCTAATGATGCCGTTTTAGTGATCATCAAAATCGAGCCCGCGACTCCTTTAGTACTTTTCGCTATTCCTCAGTTTCGGATTTGGCCATCCACGCCCACTTGAAAATTTCACCTGTATACATATAACACAGCAAATTGATGTACCGTATCAATATTGCCCGCGACTTCGATTGCGATCCAGGATAAAAAGTAGACTATGCTATGTCCTTCTCCAAGTCATGGTCTACTCACGTGCCAAAGTTCATCCAAATCCGTTCAGCCCTTTTAGCGTGAAAGTATAATAAACAAACTCACTTTCGCATTTATTTATATTAGTTAGGATTTAGTTATCTAGCCGTTCGATTCAAGGATGCGTTTATATCCAGTTCACAGAAGTGTTATGTCTCACTCGATACGTTATCACTTTTATGACGTGCCGGCTTGGCTTCACACGACTTCAGTACAGCGAGATACAACGACGATACTGAGTCTTTCATGACTGCGGGCGGGCATGGGCGGTACTCCTTAGTCCTTACTTCGGCATTCTGTTGTGACTGTAGACAGACGTCTACAGTCCTGTGATCTGTTTGAGTAGCTGAAGAGCTGAAGTTACTCTTCTTTTAGTACGGTTTCTGTAATAGTAACTACTCGCACGGGTCGATCTATCACGTTAAGCTACGCTTGCCCGGGTTGGTCAGTGGATGAGTGACCATCTTTACTTCATACCGAGACTCCTCCGTGCCTAGGAAAGCACGTTAAACTGTTAGTCCCGTATGTCATTCGTGGAATCGTGGATATTTGACAGTCGTTACGGGTCGTCAGAAGCCCCAAAGTCTGACAACCAGTCGTACCAAGGGGTATCGTATTACCCAGTTGCATCCGGTTAGACTGGAAGCCGACCCCAACATAATTAGGAAAAGGCTAGGCAGATTGCACTATTGCAACGGATGCTGGATAGTATGGCTTCGATAAATTATAAGGATTTGATTGCATAGCTAGATAATGTGATACTTGGAGGCGTGGAATTATCACTAGAATACCTTCATTGAACATAGCTTAGAAGACAGAATAATGATTACAGCTGTAGGTCTCATTCCAATATCCCGGAAACTCAGGATCAACAAACAACTTTTATCGTAATAAAAATGCTCTAAGTACCTCAAATAATTCGTTCCACGAATTGCTTACTAAAATAGAAATATGTAAGTACCCAAAACCTTGGTGTTTATGTCTAAATAAAAAAATAAAAATAACAAGGAACGCATCTATCGCAGTTTGTAAAATTCAAGTGTCAACGGTGTAGGTAAACCAAAGTAAATACAGATGTAATAGCTGGAGATTACACGTCACGAGTACTACCTACCTACGTAACGTGATAACAAAAATGTAAGTTGTTAAAATTTTTACGGAAAAATTATGGCTTAAATATATTATTACGAAAGAACTATTTTTATGTGATTGCGGTCAAAAGGTTGACCACCCCTGGGTAAGCCAAATTCAAGGTGAAAGTATCAAAAACTGAACATTAATCTGTCTGCAATTCTGCATGGCCCTTTTTAATAGTATGAAATTCTAACTATATTAGTTTGATTTTGGGAGGCCGTTGGTCTCGGCTGTCATTCGCGTATCTTTGACAGTCGTTAGGGTCGTCAGAAGCCCGAAAGTCTGACAACCGGTATTACCAAGGGGTATCGTGTTACCCAGTAACTGGGTTGTCGAGGTCAGACGGGCAGTCGCTCCATGTGAAAACTGCTGTTCAGCTGCATCTGGTTTGACTGGAAGCCGATCCCAACATAGTTGGGAAAAGGCTTTCAGATGATGATGGTCTTTGAAAGGCCATGTTCAGTAGAAGGTTACAGGCTGATAATATTGATATTACTACTTCAACGATGACTGCTACAAATGCATGACTCACTTCCAAAATGTCCGATTTTCTATGAAAATCTAGAAACAGCAGAATTCTGTTCCTATTCGAAAAAATAGGATGATGAATTTCTGAATTTATTCAATCCTAGAATACATTTTCGAAGAACTTTGTTTGGTGTTTATTATTTGCTATCACAAGGTCGGTCATAGACTCATAGTTTAAAATGATTCATTTGTTTAAATTGGCGCCGATTCCCTTGTTCACAAACTTACGAGTAACTAAATTTAAGTTCAGTGCATCTTTTTTCTTTCCATTACATTAAGAAAAGGGCAGAAGATAAATATTAGTTTAGTCCTGTCAAGTTAGTCAGCGTCTGACGTAATATGACGTATTTTAACAGGCAACTTTTTACGTCATAACTTGTCTATGGAGTATGTTAATTTGACAGGACAAAACAAAAAATTATCATCTGTCATTTTTTAGTGAAATAGAAAGAAAAAAAAGCTGCGCTGAACTTAAATTTAGTTTGTGAACAAGGGAATTGGCGCCATTGTGTTGTGTGTTTAGTTAAATTAAATTAAAATTACGTACCTAATGTCACAAAACATTTAACTTTTTTTCTATTTTACGAGTTATAGTGAACCATAACTTAATTACAATCACTTAGTTTTATTGTTTAGTTGTTTATTACCTTATTTTAATAATAATATTTACACATGTTATGATTACTTATGATGTTACTTAACTAAGTAATTAGGTAGTATTTAATCATATTACAGTTTTTTTTATAAATATTTTTTGTTTTAAATTCCGTGCCTTTAATTTTATCAGCTTTATTTAGGTATTCGCAAATACCTAATGGTTGAATGCTTGAGGATATTATCTGTGTTCTAGGAAAAGGCTGAAATACGACGGAATATAGGTACCTAACTATTTATGTAGGTATTTAAAGCAAAAGTACTTAGAAATGCATTTTCCGAAAAGTACGTAGTAGATATTGTAGAGGAATTGCGGCCGTTTAACACCGCTGAGGGTGATGGGGTCGCCATGAATTCATGCGGGCCATCACCTAGCCGGGGCAGCGTGACGAAATACGCAAGCACTCCAGCACTCCGGCTAAAGGAGCAGAACACCGTGTGGTTTTAGTCAGTAAATGTCAGACAGACCCCTCCGCCCGCCCCAGGATAGAGGATATCCATGAGGATTTCCACACGATAAAAAAAGGTAGTAGATGTTGTAGGTAAATGTGT
Source organism: Dicycla oo (assembly GCA_948252095.1). Taxonomy (NCBI): domain Eukaryota; kingdom Metazoa; phylum Arthropoda; class Insecta; order Lepidoptera; family Noctuidae; genus Dicycla; species Dicycla oo. The sequence goes on from OX411714.1 coordinate 27,996,248, forward strand.
GGAATCAATCATCATTATTTAAGTAAGTAGGTACACAAGGTAAAGTTCGTTCTCAGAAAGTTTGAATAGTGTGCTTCATTATTGAGTAAGATCTGTGATCGCCCATAGTTGTTTACAGAAAGACTTATATTATGACTTATATTATTGTATATTTGTATACTTAGTATAACATGAAACAGTAAACTAGATTTATTTACGCATGCAAGTTCTGGATAAATCCTAATCTGTGCCATCATTTCTGGGATTACATTATCCAGAACACTATTACAGGCTGGAAAATTTTCTGTAGCTTACTTTACTAGCTACTAACATACAAGGGCTGATCCAAAAGTAACGATAATCGGTTAATATAAGGTTTTTTTTGCCTAATTTTTTTAAATGCTGTCAGCATAAAAAATAAAATAAAATAAAATATTGATATACAGACCACAATTCCCGAGAGGTAAGTACATTCATTTGAATAGTTATTTATATTGAATAGTTATTCATTTGAATAGTTTTATTTTTATCATTACTTTTGGACTAGCCTAGTCACCTTGGAACTTGGAAATAGTAGTAATTCAATTACCAAGACCTCATAACAACCTATAATCTACCACATTGGTACACTATGCTGTGTAAAATATTGCTTGACACGAATGACAATAGCAGCTGAGTAATCTATTGAAAGAAGCTGACATAACCTAACATAATTAATTATCGTATTCATTGTTCAAAACCCTATAGTAGTGTATAGTAGGTATGTACTCGTATTGTTGTTAATTAGTCTTTGTTTTGTTTTTAAAATATCACTTTTTTAATAAGTCTTGTAAGTAACTTAATTTCTGACAGCTGTCAGTTGTGTCATCTTAATAAGAATGGAGTCTAATGGGTAGCGAAACGGGGTACTTACTTTCCCAAGGTCTATAAGTCTAATGATATTATATACAATAACTCTATATAAATAACAATGATACAATTTAAATTATGTAATATTAAAAATGATTCTGAATGCCAGAGTTATAAATTGAAATGAGAAAGCGTAACAAGAATTTTAAATAAGAAACCAACCACGGTGTTATTGCTACGTGTGTTTAAAACAAGTTTCTTTTGTTGATAAGCCAACAGAAAATGTGTGGAGGAGTCATTGACTCCTGCTGTGTATTTTTATATGAATATTATGTTGTAAGTTTTTAAGCCTATAAAGTCTAAAGATCAGCATTCGCTTGCATGTTTGACAGATGTTAATTAACACATTATCTGCTTAATTCTTTATGCAAACGCTTCCTTATGCTACACCCTTACCGACCCTTATTTTACGATGTTTTCGAAACAATAGAGATGCACAACGAACGCACAGGTGCGGCGCGCCGCACTCGACGAAAGTTATGTAAATTGTATGGACGCGCATACGCGCCGTCAAGCACCTGGTGAACGTCCGAAAACGCGCATGTGCGTCTGCCGCGCCTAATGTATTAAACAACCTTGTATCAAATTCACTGAATGCGAAATTAGTCGGTTTTCCAACTTATCAGAGGTTCACAACATTTTCACAGTCCCAAAGTAAAGTTCGCCCGGTCTCGGTCAAGGCCAATCCTTTCCTATTTTGATAGCGTGTAGTAGCGACTGCGAGCGACACGGATTACCGAGCATAGAAGTTTCCTTTGTAATGTAATCAAAGTAAACGTGGTAAACAAGGCTCAACTTATTTATAAACTAGCAGCGCCCGCGGTTTCATCCGCATATGTCTCGAACTCGTAGGAATATCGGGATAAACAGTATCATGTAGTAGTGTAGTAGTAACATGTATGAATACTGGTTATAAACTATGCTGTGTGCCAAATTTCATAAAAATCCGTTCAGTAGTTTTTGCGTGAAAGAACAACAAAATATCCATCCATTCTCACAAACTATCGCGTTTAAAATAATTATCAAGATGGATTCCCGTGTTAGCTATTATAGCAGCTTGTGCATACTCTTTCCCGTATCAATAACGTGACGTATTACATTTAATAAGGTATATATACAACATTTCTTTGATGTTTCTTTATGGCAAAGAACAAGATTTTTAAGTGGAACGAGTTAATCATAGCCAATCAGAGCGTGGAAGTAAAGAACTCTTGATTCAGTTATGATAAGTAGGTACGTACTGCATCACTGCTTCTGCTTAGTTCGATGATTTCTGATCTTGGGACGATGAACAATGCGTTCTGTTCACATACATTGTTTTAATTGTCCATAGGATCCAACCCACATTACACCTAATGTGGGTTGGATTCTTTTCGTTTAACTAAGGGCAATTATAGCTCTATGGTTGGTATAGGGTGGTATAGGTATACTTTGAGAAGATGATTACAGCCGATCTATGACATGATAATGACAGCTGATTTGGTTACGGCTTTCGAAGTAAGTTGGTGCAAAGCAGTGTCGTAAGGATTTGTAAAATGGGTTTCCAGATATTCTGCTTTTTCTTTTTCATTACAAAATAGGCCTACCGTGCCTAAGTGCCTAACGTCCGGTTTCTGAAACGTTATAGTTAAATAAAATATTAAGGCGAAAGTCCAGGAGCCTGCGAAATTGACATTATCTTACGTTTTTGCAATTTGCAGGTCAAGTTGTATGTTGATCTGAATATGATTCGCAATGGTAACAAACCTGTATTTACAGAATTATAATCATTAAAATTATCTTAAGTACAGACGCCATCACATCAAGCTACTACAATCTATCAAAGGAGACTGGTCATGACCCATAGAAAATTACCCCAGATCCGGCGCTAAAGAAAGTTATCTCAGAATTTTTGTTAAATCAGATAAAATAAATCTAAATAGTCCTCAACTCCGAAATCAGAGGCAAACACTTTGAAAAATTGCTTACAGATTTTGTTTAGGCGACTTTTTTCATTTTGTCGTATCTTTAGAAAAAGTTTTTTTTTTATAGATAAAAAAAAAATAAAAAAAATGTAAAAAAAATAATGAATGAAATAATGAAAATGTAAAAAAATGTAAGAAAAATAATGTATAAAATATAACAATATTGTAAAATAAAAAATAAATGTAGTAGGTATTTATTTTTATTACATAAATAATTGACAATATTATTCTTCAATAATGAGAACATCATCCATACCTAATGCAGGGTGGTCAAACTCCTCGTGGTGTCTGGCCCACCCCAAATAGTATATAATGCTTATGACATGGGCGCAACTACCTAATGTTCTTCTGCCTTGTATGCAAGAACAGTAATATCCTGTAATAGCGTCTCTTTCTTCCGACATAGCGTTAAACAAAATATAGATATGTATAGTAGGTTTTTGAAGTGGTGTGCCTTGAATGTATCCTGCACCTTAATAAAATATCGTTATCATTTATTTCTGGATGTCTGTAAAGCTCCATTTCGTAAACGTCAGTGCGTTTCAGATGCTCACTACAATAGGAGCGCGCTATTTTAACATGGTACGTACCAACTGAAAAAAGAATTAACTCCTCAATGGTGAGGCGAGGGAAATCTGCCACTTCTGGGCTATCGGCCACAGGTCTTGTGAATATTGCTCTCTGTCTATTCCAAGTTATTATTCTCCACATACTCAGCCAAACGATTTGGTCGGTTCATATTTGCGTTAATGATTTCTATGAAAGCATTTGTATATGGGCTGTCGGTGTATGGTTCCTGGAAGGCATTTATTATTGCGGCAGCGATTTTAAAATCGTTTAAGATGTGAGGTACGTGGAGATTAAAAATTCTGTTTCTGAATAATTTAAAGTCGCGTTTGCAGCGGCCATTCATTGTTTCAATAACCCATCTCACCAGTGTTATAAGCCTCGATTTATTTGCATTTTCTGTGCTTAATTGAGTTTCATTTCAGCGTTTAGATGGAGGCATATGCGGTACGTAGCCATGTGACTCCAATGTTGGCACTAGGTACATCCCGGAATCCCCTATCTAATATAAAAACGTCGCCTTCCTCAAAAAATAATGGAACGCTGCTTCCTCCAGGGGTTCATTATGGTTATTTAAAATCTGTTCCATTATGTTGGCATCCCACGTTCTTGCAGAATATGGACCCGTCACGTCCAGTATGTACCCATCCGCACACACGATCATAAATGGCTTGATCAAATTCCGGTACTTATGAGTACTGTAGGTTACGCGTTGAAATAAAAAATTGGTCGATTTCTCAATAAATAGATACGTACCATCTAAGATTATAATCGCTTTCGGTGTAGCATCATTTCCGAAGAAATAGTTAGGTAGAAGTCGGTTACGTTCTATAACTTGGTCCCGAGTTATGTGATCCAGTCCGAGGTGTACTGGAACGAAATCTTCCAAGAGACATCTTCTAACGCTGTGTATTTTTCTGTCCACAGTTCTTCTTGAAGTATTAAAAACAGTGGCAAGTCTATCATTTGGCTCACCAGTTCTCAATTTATTTAAATATAGAGCCAAAACTCGCCGCGGTGTATCCGACTGTTGATGGAGAGTCGGGACTTGATTAAGAAATGTCATCCTTGTGCTTTATCATAAACACTGGGCAGTTTTAATATGTTCGCCACTGATTTCGGACATGCGGACTTTTTAGATTTACTTTACCTAATTTTACGAAAATTCTGACATAAGTTCATTTGTGCCGGGCCTGGGGCTCAGATGACCAGTCTCCTTTCTTTAATAGAATTTCAACTTTATCACTAAAGCATTAAGTTCAAGGTTGATTGGGATTTGACAGTTTTGGGTAGATGTGCTGTCGTCTGTACAATTCTCTAAGTTCATTATAATATAATCCTAATGAATGACTATTTCATGAAATGTAGACATTTAGGACTATAGCTACTAGGGAGTTGTATTAATATAATTTGGTAAATACAATAAGTTACGGTCGTGAATCATGTTACTTTAATTAACATACAACCTAATACTGACTTGCAAATTGCAAAAAAAACGTAAGAACATTTTAATTTCGCGGGCTACCTGGAGCTTCCCCCTTAATCAACGCAAAAATGACTAGGCCGATTTTAGTATGGAAGGTGGCGTCTTTTTCTTTTTTTTCACGGCCATCAACCAAATCTTGTTTTTCTAGTACAAAATAGTGTAACAACCGAAACTTATTTGACATCAGTGGCGTGCGTTTCATAAAGACAGAAAGACAGTGCCTACCCTACCTAATTCAGTATAATCTTGTTCTGATATCTATTATTATTTTATCTACGAGTCCGACGAGTACCTACTTACTAACAATAAACAAAAAAAAATCAACAAACAGTCGCTCCAAGCAAGCTCGTTCAGTATTGTATTGCGCGGCACTAGCGCCGCGACGACCTGAGTACCAGAAGTGCCTCGGGAAAGACACAAACTATTCGAGTCTAAATGTTTATATGTGTGCTCTCGTGGCCATGCGAATTGAATGGGTGTGCGTTCCTATAAATACGTAGCACACAATGTCACAATAACGCACACAACCGTACAGAATAGGCAGTGTCTTTTTCAGAACACGACAAATTACGAAATTGTCCGATGTTTTCCGAACCGAAATTAGCTATACAACTATTTTAAAAAGTTGCATTGTTTCATTTATATTGCACCCTAGCTTACACTATTTCCTTTTGTCGTATTATTTTTTGCACTAGCTCCGAGTTTGTGACTAGTTTCGTGGCCATTGTTTGTTTGATTCGTTTTGGTTTGTGATGTGAGCCATAATAATTGGTATTTAAAGAGTTTAACGTCGATAATAGTGTGAAAAATGGATAATATTCACTGTGAAAGTTGTTCAGGTGGTGTGTGTATAGAGAAAATAAAAAATGATGCGTTTTCAAAACTATCATTCGGTGATAAAAAACAAGTGATTGTAAAAGGTCGTTGTACACCGGATTTGCAATTAGTACAAACTAAAGGTAAAGTCAATCGTAAATTCAATACAAAACAATATGATTCATATTATTGGCTCACAGGTTGCATACATAGCAATAGGTTGTTCTGCTTCCCTTGTCTACTATTTTCAAACAATAAAGCGGTCTGGAACGATACCGGTTACATCGATATTCATAACTTTCCTACTGCAGCTAAAAAACATGACCAATCTGAGAAACACCTAGAAGCTTCCCTTAAATATCACACCTTTGGAAAAAATCGTATTGAGACGCGTTTAAATTCACAGATACAAATCGACATTGATAGACATAACGCGAAAGTCGATCGGAACCGAAATATTTTTCAGCGACTTATTGACATTGTTTGCTATTTGGGGAAACAAGAGCTCGCTTTTCGTGGACATGACGAATCTGCTTCGTCAGAGAATAGGGGACATTATTTAGAGCTGGTCGACGTGCTCGCGAAATACGACGGAGTTTTGGAAAACCATTTGCAAAATTGCACTAGCTCATTTACGGGTTTATCAAATCGAATTCAAAATGACCTAATCTCCAGTGTAGCGTCTGTAATGATTCAAACAATAAAACAAGAAATTGCTTCCACTGATTTTGTTGCTGTGATGGTCGATGAAACACCAGACGTAAGTGGAAAAGAGCAACTAGTACTGGTTTTAAGGTATTTTCGTGAGTCAGAAGTGTTTGATCGATTTATAAAATATATTGACGTAAGTTCCGACCGTACCGCGAAAACTTTAAGTGCCATCATACTGCAGATTTTATCAGAATTTAACTGTTTGGCGAAATTAATAGCTCAGACATACGATGGTGCTGCTGTGTTATCATCTGAACGGAACGGCGTTCAGACGATGATTCGCCAGCAGTGTCCTCTTGCTGAGTACGTTTGGTGTTCCGCCCATGTCCTTAATTTGATACTTTCCAAGTCGTGCGAACGTATTCATGAAACTAAAAGTTTTTTCAGTCGCATAAAAACATTAGCCAATTTCTTTAATAATAGTACCAAAAGGCAAAACCACTACAATAAAATGGCTGATATGAAAAAATTGCCTCGCGTTGCTGACACTCGATGGACTTACAATTCGCGTACTGTAAATGTCATTTTCAATTCTTCTTCACATTTAATTGATTTATTTGAGGATATGGCTGAACACATAGAGTCCTGGGATGGCGAGACGTTAGATCAAGTTTCCTCTTTATTATACAATTTAAAAGACTTTGAATTCCAGTTTTTACTCCATGTATTTAACGAAATATTCGCAGAAACTGATGTGCTTTACGAAATTATGCAAAAAAAGACGTCGGATGTGATTTATTGCGTCAAAAAAATTTATGAGTTTGAATCTTTTTTAGAATCATTTAGATCTAGGTTTGAATTCATTTTTGAAAGCGTAAAAAAAATAACCGGACCGCCAAAACGGAAACGTAATGTTGTGGACGCCAAAATAAATTATAAGCGGATTTTTATTGAAATTATAGACAATATATCGAACGAATGTCGCGACCGTTATAAAAATCTGAAAGAGTTAAAATTTTTTGGACTACTATCATGCGAAAATTTCAATAATTATAATGACAATTTTCCGGTTGAATTAGTAACGCAATTCGTAAATGTTTATAAATCACACAACTTTAACTTAGACCGCCTAATCAATGAGCTCAAATGTGTTTATAAATCTGCGGAATTCAAAAACCTTAGTATTTACAAAATCATAGAACATTTTTACGAAAATAACATAAATACAGTTTTCCCCGAAGTACTGCGGTTGGCAAAATTAATTGTTACAGTTCCGGCGAGCAGTGCTTCTACTGAAAGGTCATTCTCGTCACTAAAACGTATACACACCTACTTAAGAAATACACAAGGCCAGAAACGTCTTACAGATCTTTCCATGGTTTCAATAGAAAAAAAACTTCTTACGGAAATGAAACGCCTTCCCAACTTTTATGATTCCATATTGCAGATATTCTTACAGAAAGATAGACGTGTAGATTTAATTTACAAATAAAAAAATCTTAAAATAACTTTAAAGCTCTTGCAAACAGACGTGACACGCGATGCAAGTCGCTCCTGTTTGAAGGTGCCTTTATAGATTCGTCCGTACCTATACTCACACCACCATCGTTTCACTGCTATTACATAATTTTACAAATACTGAACATCAAACAAACGCGCCGAAAGGCCACTTTGAATATCCGTAAATTGATATGTCTATAAAATCAGTCAATGTATGGATATTTGAGGTGGCTATTACCTACGTCATTATTTAATCGACAAGACGACGAACCAAAACCAACATGCAGTAAGTATTTTGGCTTTTAAAATTTTCTGTCTACCCTGTCTAAAAACTCTGTGCACGCCACTTGACATGCATATCTCTAAACTCAGTCCGAATTGAGATATAAGATTTAGAAGTATGTATGTATATATTTTATTTTACTGAAAATAGATAGCCGTTAAATGCTATTGGACATTTGAATATTTGGTATATAAACCTCCCGTGCGTTAGGAGTCAAAAATTGCCTACAAAGCTAATAAATACATACACACTTCTAACTCTTATATCTCATTTCGGACTGAGTTTAAGAGATATGCAATTATGCATGTCAAATAAGTTTCGTTTGTTACACTATTCTGTACTAGAAAAAAAAAGATTGGTTGATGGCCGCGAGAAAAAAAGAGGCGTAAATTTCAGGCATTGGCTTTTGTGACAGATTCATGTCAAGTGATTTGATTGGCTGTTGACCTGTTGTGTTATTTCATTCAACAACTCACAGCTGTTAACATGAGTTTGAAAACCTGCCAGCTAAGTTTTGTATTGTATTGATTGGCCTTTCTGAAATCGTGTTCTCATACGATATAGATAAAGCCAATTCAAAGGAGTTTATGTTTATATAAGAATTTTCGGATTACGTTGTTATCTTGTAGAAATTGTTTGTGGCGCCAGTAATAACAAAAAAAAGCATTACTATCGTAAAATGCAGCTAACGATACGATCGCTCGCTAGACGATAATTCTAGAGGTAATCACTCATTATCTCCACAAATCAGGGTCGTTCGCGATAAGTCACGCAATTGGCCGCCCGACGCGCCGCGCGCGTGGTGCGATGATGTCTTTGTTTTTATCTCAAACATATTCTTTTATGTTTCCTGGAGAAAAATTATATTGTTTCTTAGTACTTAATCTTAAGGCATTAAGTACAAGTAAACTCACCGTTGAATGTGTCGTAAGCTGTTGGCTGGTAATCCTCCCGGAACGTGTCCTGCGCGTACGCCGCTATCAATGAGCTCTTCCCCACAGCTCCGTCACCTACCAACACACACTTTATCTTCTCCTTCTTTCCACCTTTCACCTTCCTCCTATCTTTTATTTGAAACATTCGGTTCAAAGTCCGCCTGCTCTTCTTGTCCCTCACCGCCCACTCGTTCACTTTATCACAGCAGTTCAAGTCCTCAGACACATCGTCTCGTATCACAGTGCGGCCGTTCTCTTCGGCCACCTCGGAATAGTCGTAGTCGTCGTCGTCCCGCCGCGAGATCGGGAATTGGCTCGGACTGTGCACTCCGAACACGAACGGCCCGTCTCTCTCGGGCACACGGGCAGCGAACCCGTTCGCCGGAGTCGGGGGCTTCGCATAATGCACTACCGGGGCACGGTACTGACTCGAAAGATATTCGTCAGACGCCTGCGGATCGAACCTGAACACTAGTTCTGCTTCCCTACGATCCAAACTTATTTCTGGAGGCGTAACTTTATCTTGAAAGTATCCAACTTTCTCGCGTGCCCTTGTCTCCTGCAGTCGCCTTTCGAGTTCCACGTTCGAAGGTTTCCAATAATCTGGTCGGTATTCGTAGGAATAATCTGTAGGCAGGTTCCTGGGCGCGGGCAAGGGCCTGTGTGGGCCAGTGTCGCGGGGAGGCGCGCGTGGTGGGACCATTAGAGGCTTTTGCGGTTCCGCCAACAACGGCCGGCGCGCCGACAAGTTCGCGTTTCTGTTAAACATGATCCCTTCTAAACTGGGAGACATTTGCACTGTCAAAACTGGCTGCCGACAAACGGATTATCGAGGTGTGCGTTCGCGCACATTACTTACGCGATGTAATCGAAATATATCGCGGTTTATGGAGCGCGCGGACGCGAGTAGCGACGTGCCGTCACTGCAGAGTACAGAACGCGACTGTCTCGTCGTCTCGAGATCGAGTGTGGCGGCCGGTGGTAGCCGCGCTCCCCTCGCCCGGAGAAATGACCTGTTGCTTCTGTTACCTGTTCAGGTACAAGTACAAAACCAACCGTTTCGCGAGCAAAGCGCAGCTGTTGCCCGTGAACAAAACCGTCAAATGGCGTGGCCGTCGCCAGCTGCCTCACATAACCCCTCAAGGAAATTCATTCACGATATCCAACGATGAATGAACCACGACGTGTTTTGTTTACCAAATGTTATGTTTACTTATTGGGTTCAGGTGTAGTTCAGACTTTCAACCTCATTTTGGACTGTGTTATTGTGGAATAGCCCCTAAACCTAATTGAATGTTCATAATTTGGATTGAACTGTATTCTAGCTTATCAGATAAAAGTTATCACCCATGTAGGTAAATAAAAATCCTTGTGGTTTACCTTTTGTTTCAAGTCACGAGGTTGGATGCCAGAGTGGCACGGAATTTGAAATGATGCAAATCATGGATGCCATTATGTTTCCCTTTTATTCATAAATACCAACATAACTGTCCAATAATAGAATAAATTAGAACAGTCACAATGGCACCGATTCCCTTGTTCACAAAGTAAACTAAAGTTCAGTGCATCCTTTTCTTTCTATTTCATTATGAAAAGGGCAGACGATAAAGATTAGTTTAGTCCTGGCCTGGCAAATTAAGATACCTACTCCATAGACAAATTTAGACGTGATTAAAAAATTGGCTACTAAAAATACGTCAATTTACGTCAGGCGCTGACTAATTTAACAGGACTAAACCAATATTTATCAATATTTATTTATGGCTTCAGCATAAGGTTTATTCTGAGTATGTTTGAGTGTGGTTTGAGTATTGTTTGAACTTTATAATGTATTTTAAAACGTAATAAGTAGGTGTGTACCTACTGTCCTTTGCTAACGGCTTCGTATGATGAAATAACTTTGTTTCAACTGAGTAATCAGCATAATACTACGAGCCCCTGGTTTCACATTTCTTCATTATAACTGCAATAGAATTAAGACTTAGGTACTTAAATACAACACAAAATCACGCCAGTAATGCTGGAATGGTTAGGCAGAGGTGTACTGCCGCCATAAGGAAAACGGACGTATCTACAGAAATATTGAAATGGAGAAAAAAATATACTTTGTTCTGTTTAAACTATAAGATACCTAAAGGCAGGTGCGTCTTTTAATAGTAATAATTATTAGGTTTCCTCAAGTTTACGCCAATTTAAAATTACTGGTAGATGCGTCTTTTTTTGCTGATTCCGAATATGTAAACTCTATTTCGAAAAAAATGTCAGATAAGTACATATTTTTTCCTTATGACGGCAGTATAGTACACCATATTTCGCCAGTTAGGTTGCCTGAATGAAACCATATGAAAAAAAAAATCCGACAAGTGACAACCTCAGGGTGCCTGTCTATCCACAAAAGCAGAGAGAGGCTGCGGAGCGGAGAAACGGAGAAATATTAGAAATAGGATTGTATAAATCTCCGTTCTGCTCCAGGAGCCAGGATCCTATTGGTTAATGGTTTTCCGCTCCGCAGCCTCGCTCCGTTTCTATGGACAGGCAACCTTAGACCCTGGCAAAGTTGTGTCACTCAAGTTTCCAAAATAGTGCACAACATTGCCGACGAAGTTATTTTGATGAAATCAAAATATCTAAAAAAAAAATCAAACCATACGGAAAATATACAGTATTTTCTTACCTTGGGACGTGATTCCTGCACGAAAACACTTTTTCTATACCTAGAACGCAAAAGTTATAGGACCCTACACGTCTTCATCCATTCCCACCCTCTATTCTCTGTCTACGATTCCCGCCGGTTTTTGGGTTTTTGTCGCACAACTAACAGACTAATAATGGAGATACCATTATATATATAAAGTTGCAGCATTTGAATGACCTAAAGTAGGTATTTCAGTGCGAATCAGGGTGCATCAGGTATTTATCAGCAGCAACCTCCGATTTACATCCAGTCGCCAGTTAGGATGACCTTTACGCCCGGTTTACTTGAAAACTGGCAATGCCAACAACAATAATTTGGCTCGCCTCTGCTCTCTCTCTCTCATATTATGAGACCTATTTAATTCGCCTCTGTTCTCCCTTATCATAAATGAGACCTATCCCGTCATCCCTACAGGCATGTTGTTATGATATCAAATATGTCAATCTGCCTAGCCTTTTCCCAACTACGTTGGGGTCGGCTTCCAGTCTAACCGGATGCAGCTAGATACCTGGTATCTAGCTGCGTCTTCATCAAAGTTTATCAAATCAAACTTCATCAAATTTCATCAAAGTTAGATAGGCAGTCACTCCATTTAAGACACTGGTCCAGTGTCTTAAATGGAGTGACTGCCTATCTATCTTTTACTAGGTAACACGATACCCCTTGGCAAGATGTTATCAATGTAAACTGAATAAAATAATTATTATTGAAATGAAATAAAATGAATTATCGTACCCCTTCCTAAAATAAAAATATTGACTTCCGAACAAACGTTTTTTATTCTATGGTATTTTGACAAGCACGTGTTTTTACTTTGTGACATTACATTGACAGCTGCCATGCTTCGTGCGTTCCATTTCAAAACTAACATTTTCATGTAATAAAGCATAACTTTACTTTAAAAAGAGATGGCATAACAGTAATACCGTGGAAAAGTAGAGACAAGCCATACTGGCAATGTTTTAAAACGTTTGTCAACAATGTCAATGTCATTATTGAAATAACTTGGTTATGTTCGGTGAAGTTATCTACAAATTATTTAAAATAATACATTTTTAATGATTTAAACATAGTGTAGTGTTAATAATAAGAAAAAACATATCTCTACGATGGCCAAGTTTAAATTGAGTAAGTAAAACATTACAATCGCCGATTTGCCAGTTAACACTAGTAAGTCGTAAGAGCATGCGACATTGCAATGTATAATTTTAAAACAAATTCACGCTTTTACGACCCAATATCCAGCTTAGTTCATTATTTGTAGCGTATATTATAGCTGCTGTATATTTTTTCGACAAATACTTGTAACTGTTGCCATAGGTAATATGGTAATTAACAATGCAGTAACTTATTTATTTGTATGCCTATAGTAATATTTCAATAAATTTATATTTTTCTCAATTGACATGACATGTTATAACAAAACCTTGAGTCGACCCACTGACCAAAAGAATATCACTTCACTTTTACTTATACTTAGGTACTAATTATCATCTATACTTACTAATTATTTAGTATAATGAAATGCATTCATATTCTCAATAAGTTTGTAACATGTGTTTACTGAAATCTTCAAAATTCTACACATAACCTTGATTATGGGCCATTTATCTAGCCTTTCACTGAATAACTAATGAATGAAACTTAAACAATTTATTCCCTCAGAGAAACCATCAAAGAGGCAGCCGGCTCGCCTCCGCTACAAAATAGAAAAGAAAGTAAAAGATCACAATAGAAAATTAAAGAAAGAAGCAAAGAAGAATCCCAAATCAAAGAAAGCCAAGCCCATACAGATTCCTAATGGTTGCCCGTTCAAAGATGACATTTTGAAGGAGGTAGAAGCTGTCAAAAAGCATAAGGAAGAAGAGAGAGAGAAAAAGCGAGAACTAGCTAAGCAAGAAAAACAAAAGAAAAAGGAAGAAAAGAAGGGTAGTAAAATTAGTATGGGAACATTGGTAAGTTATTTCTATACTAGTATGCTAAGAAAGGGTTCTTACAGTTCTAACAGACAGGAGGCCTCACTCCCAGCAGTGGGAACATTAACACGTTCTGTGCGGCCGACACGTATGTGCGATTTTCGAACGTTCACCAAGTGCTACCGTCGCATATGCGTGTCCATACAATTTATGTACTTCCTTCGAATGCGGCGCGCCGCACCTGTGGGTTTTTTGTAGCAGTGAATGTGTTAAGAAGAAGACACAATGAGGAGTTGCTTACAGATTTTATTTGAAAGAAAGAAAAATATTTTATTTGGGACACACACAGGAAATACAAACAGTAAAAAAGAGCATAGGAAACTAACAAAATTAACATTAAAACAAAATACAAAATTAACAAAATATAAAAAAATATATATACTCGTGTGAGGACAAAAAGGCTCCTATCTCAGCATAAACCTGCTATATTTAAATAAATACCGCAGCACTGGTATTCTGATACGGCCCATGTGATGCCATGGACACACCTACGGACATCTACAAATCCATAGGGGAATAAAATAAGAAAATAAAACCCACACAAAAGAATATCTATAATTTAGAGAAAAAAAAAAAACAAAAAAAAAACTATAAATAGTGTATTAGTCGAGTCACTCCCGACGCCCGACGCTCCAACCTCGCTTGTCTATGCTATAGAATATTGTCTATAGTCTATTTCTATTCTTAATAACTTGAGAATGTTAGGGATGCACACTGCCTGGCGTTTCCTTAATGATTTGAAACATGATGCACCTCAATGACAATGACAATTACAATGCTATTAAATAATTGCAGGTAGAAAACGCACAAGCTAGAGGGAAAGTCCATGATGCGTTCAAAGGTGATGAACCCACAGATGATGTAGAGTTTGGCAAAGACAGAAAAAAGGAGAACTCACTCAAGACTTACTACAGAGAGTTTAAGAAGGTCATATCTGAAGCTGAAGTTATCTTAGAAGTTGTTGATGCCAGAGATCCTTTAGGTATGGAAAGTATTAATAAATCTTGTTATTTTTGTTACAAAAATCTAACTACCGAACCTACACTCAATTTTTATTTAAATAAAAATAAATACTATAAAATAGTTTATTTGCACCTTCAAGTTAACTTTAAGTCAAATAGGCCGAAAGGTAAGGAAAAGTTACATATTAGTGTTGCACTTAATACCTAAGTTAACTTGATATCTTGTAAAAATGTTGATATCACCATCCACCATCACTATAGCCGACAGTGGTTATGTACTATCGAGGAAACTTACATCTAACTAATTTGAAAAGAACTTCACATGCACACGATGAACAATTGAACACGTCTGTTAGAAAGCATTACTATAGCTGCCGAGTGCTGCAAGCAAAAATAGTCCTTACAGTGTATCAATATAAGTTTCCTCAATAGTACCATTAATCTCCAGTCACATAGAATTAGATCATTTGACTTTTTGTTGTTATTACCTTAATATAGCAAAAGATAAAATGTTAACTGCCAAAATTAGTTTCTGAATAATTTGAAAATCCATTATAGCAGGTAGTTTCGCCAATTTTAGAGTTTTCATTTAACAAGGAGTTTGGTGTGTCTTATTAATATCTATGGTCATGTCTATTAATAGTTTAACCTGTTAAAAAAAATCTCCAGGCACACGCTGTTCTCAAGTAGAGGAAGCGGTCCGGGAGTCAGGAAAACGTCTAGTCCTAGTTCTGAACAAAGCAGACCTGGTTCCCCGTAGCAACCTCGAAGCTTGGCTCAAATACTTGCGCCGGACGGCCCCCGCAGTTCCGTTCAAGGCTTCAACGCAAGACCAGCAACATAATCTTGGGACGAGAAAGATGAAGCATGTTGTTAAAGACAAACAGATGAAGGGTAATTATTTCATTTGTTAGTATTATGTAGTTTTAAATGCAGTTACATTTTTTAGGATAATAACTGGTTATAAAGCTTATAATTTTATTATTTGTTAATCCAATAAATAAAAGAGTTCCTCAGTCATTCATGAAAATTTCTACCAAATGCAGCATCATTTTTATATTGGCATATTGATTTTTTTTATTAGACGCCAATTTATCGCCCGCCGTCACTTTCGCCGCGTAATATAAAATGCGTTTGTTACATATTATCAATTACATATATCAAACGGAATATACCTATTATCATAATTACCCCAATAAACTGTAACTGGGATGATAGGATGCTGTAAAGCAGGTTTTTCTGTATAAAATAATATTGAAAACCTGAACTGGGTTTGCATGAGAGGCCAATAAATCTTCTTTGGAAGTCACTGTCAGTTGGTGAGAACGTTAATTTTGCAATTTGAGATTAGAGACGTTATTCAGACTATGGTTTCTATAATATACCATTGCACAAAACTCGTAAAATCCCTCGACAACTTGACGGTCTGCCTTTCATAACAATGAATATTCATAACACCTTATTATCCGTTCCCAGGCTCAGCATGCGTGGGCGCAGAGTTAATAATGAGCCTGCTAGGTAACTACTGTCGCAACAAGGGCATCAAGACGTCCATCACAGTGGGTGTGGTCGGTTTGCCCAATGTGGGCAAGAGCTCGATCATCAACAGTCTGAACAGATCTAAAGCTTGCAATGTTGGAAGCACGCCGGGTGTTACCAAGTGAGTATTATTTGTTTCTTTAGGAGCTAATTTCTTATACATAATGCAGGTTGTCCTAGCAGAGGTGTATTTTATGATATGTACAGAATTTCGGCACTCATATAGTTTTATTTTAAGTCCATGAACCGTATTGCCTCTCAATTTGGACAAATCCTGCCACTAAGAATTTCCCAATGGAAAAGCCCAATAAGCAAAGACATTTTCCCTGACCCTTTCTTTGTTTTATATAGGTAAACATAGGTAAATAGGTAAAATGGGCTGGTATCTGCAACTCCGTCAATGAGCGTATTTTGCGTAAGGGTGGGAAAATCGATTATTCGATCCACCCCAGCTCCTCGAAGAAGGCCAGCAGCGCATTGGTGTTACTGACAACCTCACGGAGGGTACTTGGGTTAACGAAGTACTTTGCCCTATATGCGGCGACCACTGGGCAGTTTAGAAGCACATGAGCTGCTGTCTCGTCATCCTCCATGCAGGCCCTGCACAGCGGACTGTCTGTGACTCCTATAACAAAGAGGTGCTTGTTAAATGACCCATGGCCAGTTATAGCTGCTGTAACTGTACGCAGCTGTTGTTTGGTTAGTCGGAGAAACTGTTTCGTGAGGCTGCTATCGATTGTAGGGACTGCTTCCCTAGCCTGCCTACATTCACTTTGGTCCGACCATAGTTTGTGATGCTGGTTTATATACCTATATAGCAATAGATCTTTTTGTTATGGGTAGTCAGAAGCCCAAAAGTTTGAAAACCAGTCTTACCAATGGGTATCGTACCCAGTAACTGGATTGTGGAGGTCAGATAGGCAGTATGTAAAATACTGGTATTCAGCTGCATCCGGTTAGACTGGAAGCCGACCCTAACATGGTAGGGAAAAGGCTAGGCGGATAGATGACTCTAACTATACCTTCTTGATTTCATTAACTTTAATTTTAACAGTCATTTGTACCAATCCGGTAGAGATGTGATAGAATCAAGTGGCATCTAATCTCATCGTCTTATCTGAGGGGCATTTCGCGTATTTTACAAGCTTTTATTTAGTTTCACCTGTCCCGGTGTATGTCTGTCTGTCTGAGATCGAATCTTGCAAGTTAAATTTGACCCACTTCCCGGTTTCCGATTGAGCTGAAATTTTACATGATATATGTAATTCGGATGACAATGCAATATTATTATGATATGGAGCTGGTCTGATGGATGAAGCCGGAAGGCGGCCATGGGAGCTCAGTAATAAAACGATGCAACCCTATCGACTTTGGGCTCGTTTATATGATATCCAGACTAATAAAGCTTGTTAAATACGCTTGTTTAAGAATTTTCTTACTTTTATTTCAGTCTCGATCTGTCAAAAAAAAAAAAACCTCTAATTTATTTTAATTTTTGAAAAGTTTTTGACATTGATTGTCACTCGTGAAGAGATTGTGACATGAATTAGAATATTGCTTAAGTAAGAGAAGCCTGCTGATTTCATTACTTCTGCTGGGGAGTTTGTTGCGCCACGTCTTCTTCCCAGCCAAGGCACTAGAAAGTAATCTTATGTAATTTTGACGTTCGTAAAGTGCTGATTCTCAGCCTAGTTTGAATAAATGACTTTGATTTTACGTTCGCATTTTAGCGCAACGTTTTTAGCGGCGTGAGTTGAAAATCCAACTGTGAAATTTGTCAACGCGCTAGAGATGCACTCTGTTAGTTTCTCAACGCTCGGTTCGACGCGGAGAGTTGAAAATCCAGAGCACGGTCAAAAAATTCGCGTTCAAAAAAGCGCCCGTGCGTATGTGGGCTTGGATGCAATAAAGCTGCTTTCAGCTTATAAAACATCTAACCCATCTTCCAACCATTCCAGACAAATGCAGACAGTCCAGCTAGACTCCAAAATCAAGATCCTGGACAGTCCCGGCATAGTATTCCACTCCGGCCCCGAGAGCGACTCGTCCGTAGCGCTGAAGAACGCGGTGCGCGTGGGTAGCTTGAAGGACCCTGTCACACCGGCGGCCGCCATCTTGCAGAGAGCCAACAAACAAACGCTGACGGAGCTTTATTGTATACCTGACTTTAATACGCCCCAAGTAAGTTTTTACCGGAGTGAGCCAGTTTTAGAGAGTAAAAGAAGCACGGTTTTCGCTGCCGAACTTTTTGCATTTATTTCAGCGGGTTTTAAATGTCATGAGTTCATGACTAATGATTATGATATATGGGATTTACCCTACATCACGCTATTTGTTTTGAGTATCAAACCCAGTTTTAATAATAGGTAGCTTTACACTCGTGCCAATCTAGTGATCGTTTTCAGATACCTAGGATTGATACATATTCTCCCCAGACGTGATGGGTATCGATATCTAAACTAGACAAAATAAAATTTGATTTGAAAAAAAGGATTTGATTTTTTTTTTGGTAATGACCGCTGGTAGTGTGGTTACTTGAAGTGTGAGTTGACAAAATTTGGTTTATATGGCAACAAAAGTATAACAAACATTTTGACATCTCGAGAAACAGGATTTATTTATTATTTTTATCAACCCTGGTTGCAAGTCCCTAATATATAAAGACAGATAAAAAAAAACAAAATCGTCTTGAGATTTCGATAAGTCCCTATCACTGTGAAAATACACAAAAAAAACTGATTTTTAAACTGATATTTTAGGTGACTACACTACAGGCGATTGATGACCCAAAATAAAACATCATCAATTCATCAAATTAATTTTTTATTTGTTTTATCATGTTTAGTTATCCCATCACGTCTGCGGAGTTTCACTAGCTAATTTAATTTTACCCTGTATTATTAAAAATGTCTTCAACATATTTTCCATTAATTAAAGGGACCAATGATTAATTTCAGGAATTCTTCGCACACTTGGCATCTCGTATGGGTAGGTTTAAGAAAGGTGGTGTGCCCGATCAGGAATCTGCTGCCAGGATACTGCTAAACGACTGGAATACCGGCAAGGTATGGCTATTTTCAAATTAAAGACCTAGAAACGCCTAACAGAACCTACCAGAAATCTAGCAGAAGGCCAATTCTCGTACTTCAAAATCGTTCAAATATAAGTTGTAATCTCGTCTTAGCGACAATAAATGTCAAAAAGTTTTCAAAAATGTTACTAAATTTACAAAAAAAAAATTATGTTTTGGTTTTCCCATTTTAACATATGGTTTAAATCACAGAACAGATAAAAGATAAAGATATAAATATTTTTGTTTATGTTTATTTTTGTATAGGCAAATCTTGGCTATATATGTCCCGTCCCTAATGTCGGATTTTGCCGTCATGGGCGTTGTACAGGCGCCAGCACATCAAGCTAATACACTCTATCAACTTTATTTAATAGATTTTCAACTTTATCGCTACAGCATTAGGTTCAAGGTTGATTGGGAAGGTTTGACAGTTTCGGGTAGCTTGATGTGCTGACGTGTACATCAATGTATTTTTCTAAAAATAATATTAGTAATTCATCTAACTTCGGATATTATTTTTAGGACTTCTAATGAAGAGACTAATGTGTAAATTATTACTTAATTAACTATTTACCCAATATAAACATCTTTTTCATACAATACAGAGTAATTAAATAAAAAAAGCAGATTAAACGACTGTGGTATTGTGGTACAGTGGTCGTAAATATACGACCCTGGCGAAATGGACACGAAAATATTTGTCGGATTAATTCGGCATAAGCGGTTAAAGCGTTAATATTACTTTTTATTCATTTTGTTATCAGGTTCGATACTTCACCCTGCCACCAGAGACGCTCGACTCAGAAATCCACGTAGACGCGAAGATTGTCTCAACAATAGCCGCTGAATTTGACATCAACTCGTTCGAAGCGATGGAGACTGAAGCGATCAACGAACTAGCCTCACATGATACAGGAGTCGAAGGGATCACGGTACAGACCTTACTGTTATAATAATAATAATAACAAGTTATAGTGATAGCCGTGGAATACCTCAAGCACCTCAGGAAGTGTTGCCCCCTTGTCGTTACGTCACTATGTGCTAGCGACCGTTTCCGGGGGCCCATTATTGATTGTGCAAGTCACCCCCTGCCATTTTATCCGTGTATAATTATACAACATTAGTTTTAGTACATGCAAAACCCGAAACACGTGTCTAGTATTTTTATGTAATGAACCTATGTACAAAATTTAAAAACTGTATCACGAAAAATTACAAAGTTACAAGCATGTTATGTTACCTGGTTGTCCATACAAAAACATGGTAAGTATCAGTACACACCCCGAGCCACCCGTGCGCGCCTGTACCTCCAGCGGCGCGCTACGCTCGCACACGATTGTATTGTGATAACAATTTCCATCACACTTGCAGGCTTTGGACTGTCGTAATGGTCAAGTGTAGGTAGATATTATTATTTACTTTATTCGTAAATGCAACCGTAAGTGATAAAATGAAGTCAATGCGATTTGTTCCACCTTATGCCAACCCCTTAAAGTTCAAAGTGGATGAAAAGTGTTAAACATCGCATTACTTAACCAAAGCAGGCTGTAGGTACAAATAATAACTTTCTACAATTGACCATGTTGGCGTGTTTAAAAATGTTAATCATCACTATTTACAATAATTGATTCAATCACTATTTACGATTGATTCGCGACTAGCAGCCGCTAGCCGTGATAACACACGGCTAGCGGCTGCCGGAGGCTGAAAGGTACCGTAGTCCCTCGATCTTTGTGTGACGGATAGCATTGTGTAATGTATTCAACGATACTCTAATGCCGAATTGCTCCTATATAGTAATAGGTACCACAAACTGCTAGTGTACGTACCATTTCTGTGTACTGGACGTTTGTGTGTGTATGAGAAAGACACGGTTACACGATACTTTTTACATACGATAAGCACATTCACGATCAACCAAAACACAACTGTAGGATCACGGCGGGCGCGCACTCTCTGGGAGCGGGAAACGTCAACACGTGCGCGTCAATCTCTAGCATCCGGGAGACTGCATGAAGAGGTGATTTTACCCCCGCCCCGCTGTTCGCCCGCACCTAGGTAAGTACCTGTGGTGCGCGTGATTCGGGCCCCATAGGTACTTAGTGTCGCTTGGTCATTGACTTATTTCGCTCGGTGTCCAACTAGTAAACTTTTTTAAATATTTTTGGGAGAAAATATAACAATATCTATCAATCAATTTGCCTAGCCTTTTCACAACTATATTGGGGTCGGCTTCCAGTCTAACCGGATGCAGCTGAATACAAGTATTTCACATTATCTGACCTCCACAACCCAGTTACTGGGTAACACGATGGGGGTTGTCCTTGGGTGCACTTGCATAGTGCATGTAGGGATAATCTACGGTTGGTGCCTCCTCATCATTTAAAATTGTCTAAGGGGCCTCTGCGAGTTGGCTTAGGGTCTTCGTACGCCTTCCAAAAGTCCGCGACCCCAGGGTCCCGAGATATGTCCAAATAAAAAAATTAAAAAAGTTTATTGATACAACATACCTTTATATACAATAACATTACATTTCACTTCATTGGAGTTTGGGAAAAGAAGAGTGGCTTTTTATAATAAATATAGAAGCATGTCATACCTCTGTTGTTATCGAATTTATCTTTAGTTTTAAATGAGTATGCAAAGCATTTGAGAACCAGTCTCTATTTTCAGATTAATCTCATAAATTAATGTCTTTCTGTCTTTTGAAGAGACTTGGGATATGTGAACTCTTTCTAAATATTAAAGTCCCTGCAATTTTAATGTCGATGAAATGCCGATGATATCTTCTTTAAATAGGAATATCTAAGCCTTGCCTTAAAAATCATGACTTCCATTGACATCTTCTTCTCATCCTTATTTATATGATAAACTTAACTCTCTTTTAAATATATTCTCAAAAAACTCGCATGAATGTAAATCTGTAATCCAAAAATACCTTCTAAATTTAAATTACAATGACACGGAATCCTTACTTATAATTTCTAAATAAGTTCTCTGTTCTGTCTGTTAACTACGCATACATTATATACATACATACTCCCACAAACATAGATGCGCGTAACCGTACTCTCACTTATCACACACACAACACGCACACATTCGAACACACACACAATATATATTAATTACACCTCTAATAGTTGTACCAACCCTCATTAACCTCCAACCTCATTAATAAATTGTACCAACTTACTCGCCACGGGAGGAAGACCTGGAGTCCTGAAATACAGGGCTGCCCTAGTTTAGGCTCCAGCCCACTCCATTTATTTTAATAATGTCTGTACTGTGTGTTTGAATAAGTGTGGAAAATAAATGAATTTTTACTTTTTTACTTTACATCTGAAACATAACACCAATAACTTTCCATTCACAGATTTCAAGCACTGGCCCAGTGAAAGCAGCTTTACAAGATGACATGCAAGTCGACGAAGAAGATTCGAGTCTTCTACCAAAATCTGTGAGCATACGAGCCAACAAACAGGACAAAGGAGCCAAATCAAACGAAAAGTCTAAAGCCGACCCAGAAATGCTCATTGAAGGAAACACGAAACAAAATAAGTTAAGGAAACAACAATTTAAGAAAGATAAAAAGAAAAAGGCAAAGCATGAGAAGCAAGCTGTCAACTTAGCTGATGTTCTAGAAAATGTAACTATTACGAGTTATAAGAAGAAAGATGACTACGATTTTAAGGAAGACTTTTCGCTTTAAGTTGGTTGTGTTCGGTTGGCTCGCAAAATTCTAGTTTTTACCTAAACGATGCGAAAAAATATTAAGGCAGTGTCACTAACATGACGAAACAAACGTTTCGCGGTAAGAGGCGTCCTTGACGCGTTCACGTGGCATGTTTTTTTTAATTGCATTTAAGTTTCGTGTCCTTTTTAACAAGCTTTTATTTAATTTCACCTGTCCCGGTGTCTGTCTGTCTGTCTGAGATCGAATCTTGCAAGTTAAATTTTACCCTCTTCCCGGTTTCCGATTGAGCTGAAATTTTACATGCATATGGAAATCGGATGACAATGCAATATTATTATAACATGGAGCTGATCTGATGATGGAGCCGGAAGGTGGCCATGGGATATCAGTAATAAAACGACGGAACCATATCGAATTTGGGCTAGTTTGATTTGTCTTGATAGGACGTTGTCCTAGATGATATCGAGATTAATATAAGCTTGTTTAAAGAAAAAATACACTTGTTTACAAGTGGGATTAACGACTTTTATTGCACGGTTATCCGTTCGTATTTGAAATGTAATATTTTTATTCGGAACATGTGTAGGTACTATTTATAACATAATACGTTTTGTGAATAACTATAGAAAAACATGAAGTTTTAAAAACGGGTTTGACGACTGACGACGCCAAGTGCGATCGAACTCGTACACGAAGGGTTCCGTATCACCGTATAATATATAAAATTACATTGTTATAGCGGCAATGATCATCTTCATCATTTCAGCCGAAAGACTGAACTGACAGACTGCTGGGCATAAGCCTCTCCCAAGCACCGGGCAAGAGAAATACACTATCTGTTAAAATTTCAACTGCCTACCTATTACGGTTCATGAGATACAGCCACTGACAGTCAGACGGGCGGAAAGACAGTGGAGTCTTAGTAATAGTGTTCTGTTTGGCAACCTTCGGGTACGGAACCCTAAAAAGTGCATACTTATGGTAAATGTAAACACCAAAATTCCTATAGGTACTAAAAATGCTTAAATTTTGCTTATTACTTTGAGAAACTGGAACATTGCTGGCCAATCAGGAGCTACCCTAAAGCCACGTCATATTTTTATAAGTTATTCAATAATGTTTGAAGTACATGTGGTACGGTACTATTGTATTTGTCGAGCTGTTTTTCAAGGACTCTCAATATAAGTGCATCATAACTATTGTCATTATAATAAGTCATATATTGCCTTGCAGCAGTGAACGGTATTTACTCAAGTATTTGCCACGGTTATCTGTAAACTTGTTGAGTGATTAAAGATTAAGCGTTTACATGTAAATTGGTTTTTTAATTTATTTCTGGTATATTTTGGCTAATTTGTGGACGGATAATATATAAGCAATTAAGACGGTATATACTAAATCTATGATTAAGACAATACGGGAATAGAAAACTGTTTTGCTGGTACATTTTTTTTTTATTTGAGATGGGTTTGCTCTTGACTCTAGTCTATTCAATTTCATGTTTTGTTGCGTAATACTTAAATTATTTTGCGCAGTGCTGTATACAATCAAATTTTTTAACTGAACAGACAGCTGTGCTGCTGGGGAGTTTGTTGCGCCACTTCTCCTCAGCTAAAGCACTAGGAAGTGGTGAAGGGCGGGCGTTTTGGGGGACTGTCTTATGTAATTTTGACGTTCAAAAAGTGCTGATTCTCAGCCTAGTTTGAACTTTTGATTTAGAATTTGATGAGCCAAGCTGTGAAACTTGTTGTCCACCAGTTCTACGTCGCCAATGAGCCTCTTGGCTCTGCGTTCCACCGAGGTAAGCGCGGCTAGTTGGTACTTAGCTGATCCATCCCAAAGGTGGCTGCAATACTCCATGCAGAATCGGACTTTCGCTTTGTAAAGAGTTAAAAGCTGTACAGGCGTAAAGTATTGCTTCACCCTATTTACGACGCCCAGCATCTTGGCTGCTGTTTGGGCTTTGTATTCGATGGTGGCGACGAAGTTGAGACCAGATGCCAACTCCATGCCTAGGAGCTCTAGCCGATCAGTTACAGGAACAGATGTACCCCGAAAAGTAGGAGTTTGGGCGAAACTACTCCTTTTAGCGGTAAAAAGAGACCAGGTTATCATCATCCACTGGGAGACAAGGCTTAAGGTGAAGTCTGTCCGCTCTACCATGGCTTCTCTCAAGGAACGAACCTCGGATCCGCTGGTTTTTGCGCTGGACAAGTCATCTGCGTACCCAACAATACCAGGCTGAAGCAGGTCATTGATGTGCAGCAGGAAAAGAGTTGCAGAGAGAACAGACCTCTGAGGAACTCCGGCATTAATAGCCATAAGATCAGAGGAGCAGTCATCAACGACTACTCTGATCGACCGTTCACTAAGGAAATCTGATATCCAGCTACAAAAATCAGATGGGATGCCATAAGCAGGAAGCTTGCTGAGCAGAGCGGCGTGCCAGACCCTGTCAAAGGCCTCCGAGATCTCAAGCGATACAGCCAGTGCTTCGCCGTGTTTCTCAATGGCTTCGCCACAGCAGTGCGTGACATACACAAGAAGATCGCCAGTTGACCGTCCCTGGCGAAAGCCATATTGACGGTCACTGAGGAGATCGTTGTATTCAAGGTAGGTCAGCAACTTATTATTCAGTACCCTTTCCATAACCTTGCACAGAATGGAGGTAACGGCGATCGGACGGTAATGGGCAGGGTCTGCACGGTCGCCCTTTTTGGGCATTGGTTGCCTACATTTGCAATCTTCCAGGATTTCGACACCGTTCTTTTTTCAAGAGAGAGGCGGAACTAACGTGTTAATACAGGACACAGTTCAGGCGCTCACTGCCTTAACACTCTTGCTGGAATGCCGTCAGGCCCGCTAGCCTTGTTCACGTCTAGACTGCACAATACTCTTCGGACCTCTATAATGTGAACTGCGATCTCCGCATCGAGCAGTCAAAATGAGGTACAGTAGGTGGTTGCTTGCAGCCAGCGACCAGACGTGAATTGCTTGCAAAGAGAGATGCAAATGAATTTGCTTTCTCACTTGCAGAGTGTGCCAGCGACCCATCAGGTAAAATTGCATTAAAATTCACTGCTGTCGATTCTGTTGTGCACAAACTAAACTTAATTTAGGCTATTGCTAACGTTTTCTCTCTAATAAAACAAGAAAGAGACGGACGTGAATTAGATCCGTCAAATTTAGTAGACGACACGTTAAAACGTCGATTAAAAACACGGTGGCTTCACCGCAAGGCGTAAACTAATTTGACATATTATTATTTACTTCATAGCTATAGCCGTCCTTTTCTAACGATTCTCTAATATTAGTTTAGTTATTCAAGAGAATCAGCACCATTGTCATTCTAGTTAGCAATAAATGAATACCTATACAATTATACAAGATTTATGTCTGCTCTGTAAGCAGGTACCTACCTACTACTTAAGTAGGTTATTTTCGCAGTTGAGCTCTAGCTTGAGGAAAAATCTGCATGAGGATTGACGATAACGAAAGATATCAAAAACCATCTAACCACCTACAGCACGCATTTATTTAGCCTCAAAATCTCCAAGCACTCGACTGGCTTGCTGAAGGTAGTAAATGAGCCATAAAGCCCTGCACCGTATGCGTAACACTATCAATCGGACTCACTATCGATCGGAATCGGTTTCATTTTGACAGTTCAACAACATTCATTGCGTTATTTACGTTGTCGAGTAGACAAATTTTTCGAACATATGAAGCAACAGATTAGCAATTTGCATCAAAATGATTCAGATTCCGATTGATAGTGCGTTACGCAATCAGGGTGCTGGTTCCCATGCAGCGCTCGCTACATGCCCTTGTAGAGGCCTGCCTATGTGGCTATTATACATACGAATATTATAAATGCGACAGTAACTTGTTGTTTATCCTTTTCACGATGCAATTTGGCACACAAGTAGACAATCACATGGGTTAGGATAGGACTTTAGGTTGTAAAACAGCGGTTGACAACGGATATTTATCCAAAGTAGCTGACAACAACTTATAATAAACAACGGCTGACTCTCGGTCGTTTATCCGACTGCAAGCTAAAAAGGTTGGTTATTTTTTGAGCTTAAATTATTTTATTTGTAACTAAAATAGATTTTCACGATTATGAAAATGTTGTTTGATACCCTTGAAAACCCGTTTAAAGTTTTGTACCTATCTATTCACCCGTAGGTCTCTACCCCGTTTTACCCGGTAGGTACCCACCTTCCTACGTTAATAATACGAAACTTGTACCTAAATTATTGGGTACCAAACTTTCGCGCGCGGGTCGTCGCGTGATCGTGAGCGACTTTGCCGTGTCGTGCATTGTGTTTCCGAATCGGAAACACGATGCACGACACGGCAAAGCTTGTAATGGCTAAATTTCCGATGCCATTTCAATATATCCATTACAAGCCGTTTTCTTCGATAACAATCGTTTTGTATACTTACCCTTTTGGTAGGTATACAAAACGATTGTTATCGAAGAAAAACGTTTATATCGGCGCGGTTGTCAATGATGACAACAGGCTGCGCATCTATAGTCAATTTATAGAAAACCTTTCATCTACTTACTACCTCTGTATCTCTCCTCTCTATCTGTGATAATTGTGAGGATCTGCCGAGGACTATTATTTAGGTAGGCATTAAAAAAAAATCATGTAACATTCTTGTATAGGCACGAATGGCACAAACAAAACCTATTCAATCGGAACACGTCAGCTTAGTGTAGGTAGGTACTGCCCACTATCTCTGGCCACCATTGAAATTATCAACGGCATGCGTGACGGTAAAACTCAGTAATGTAGGAGTTATTTTCTATAATATCAGCCAAATTAATTGCTCTGACGTGGTTCTGTTCTGTTAGGTACTAACTAACTCAATGATAAAAAAAAAATTAAATAAACTTTGCCTACATAGGTTCACTTCATGGAACACAGGAAACCGTATCTACTTACAGGATGAAAAATATAATTATTTTTGGTTTAGTCCCATCTCGGCGCCCATGAATTTATTGTGGGCTTGATAAATAAATTCATGGGAGCCGAGATGAGAAGGTGCCTTATTTTTAACACCTATAAATTAATCTCAATTTAGGTAATTAGTCACATACCATACCATAACCACCCTGAAACGTTCCCACTGCTGGGACTCAGGTCTCCTCTCTGTGAGTGGGTGTGGGCCGTAACATACCACGCGGGGCCAGTGAGAGTTGGTAGATGTCCCATGTCTTCGCATTTTTGGTTGTAGGACATGCCGGTTTCCTCACGATGTTTCCTTCACCGTTTTGAGAGCAGGGCCCCAAGTCTGCTATTTTTTATAAATTCGTCATTCCAACACGATCCCATTGTCATTTTGCTAAAAGTTCGTAATCTGCTAAATTCATAATGGTCAATCATTGGCAGGTCAGTGGTCTCGTAATATATTAGAATCGTGGTACCTACTGATCAAAGGAACTCAAAATTTTAGCAGATTACCGCATACGTCAGTCTTTCATTTGTCATTATGTACGAGATTACCATTTTAAGCCATTTCTTTCAATGGAGTGTTAGTGGTTGACCATTGGAAAGTCATAATGACGCCATTATATTAGTAGATTACCAAACTTGTCAAAATCAACAATTATGAAATCAATGATAGACCATTATGACGCTATTGTAATAGGTCCTGAGGTGATGAAAATAAATTACACAAAGTAATGCGCCTGTCTGGGTTCGAACACACGACCTACAACTCGTGTCGGGGCCATTACCACTGGGCCACCACTGCTCCCCAATCCTGAATCGTTGGTCTAGTGCAGTGGTTCGGATCACTGTTGGTCTCTGGAAGCACCCGAAGTGGTCTGCGAAGCCATCGGAAAAATATTAAATAAGGTAATCGGTAAACTGATCCGCAATCCTTTCATCGTCAAAGTTACTGAGGTGCCTGATGGAATTCAAGAAGAAGTGATTGTAATGCAACACGATAGTAACTTGAAAGATACGTTCGAGGCAGGAATTTATCTTGAAGATTTTTGGAGCCAAAAGGCAATTTCTTTTCCAAAAATTCGAGAAATTGCTATAGGTATGTTACAAAGACAAAAATATTGTCAAATGGTCCCTCATCACTAAAAGGTTAAGAACCACAAGGCTGCCTCATTTTGAAACCTAGTAAGGGACTTACAGGAGAGCGTAAAAGCGTAAAGTGGTCACGGGGCAGTGAATGGGCTTACTAGGTTTCGATGCTTAATATATCTGCTTATTTGTGAGGTTTTAACGCTGTGTTTTTGTATTTGGTAGGGACTTACTAGGTTAGCATAAGATTATGCAATAAAACGATTTTTGTAAAAAGTGTCCCTTACTAGGTTTTGAAATGGGGCAGCAGCACTGGTCTAGTGGGCGCAGGCGCAACTACTGAACGTCGGGTCCTAGGTTCGATTACCAAGCTGCATTAAACAGGATGTATTAGAAAGTTGTGGTGAAAAAGGGTGTGGTACAGATAGATAGGGGTAGGTAGATACTAAGAGTACTTACGTAATTAAAAATTCAAGATCAATAGTCACCAGTGGTGCCGATTCTCTTGTTCAATAACTAAACTAGAATTAGAGAATCGCTATCTTTTATTAACAGGCAGCGCGAGAAAAGGACGGCTATAGCTATGAACTAAGTTAGAGATGTCAAACTAGTTTACGCCTTGCGCTTCACCGTGTCGTTTTAGTCGACATGTTTTTACGTGTCGTCTGAATTTGTATTGAAATATTAGTTCCAACTGAATTTGACAGCTCTAATTTACGTCCGTCTCTTTCTTGTTTAATTAGAGAGCAAAAGGTAGCAATAGCTTAAATTAAGTTTAGTTTGTGCACAATAGAATCGGCGCCATTGTCCGATTGATTATGAATACCTGGAAACACAACAATAATGTAACCTATAGGTATAAATGTCGCTCATTGTTTTATCAGATAAACAACGACCGAGAAGTTTCGTGACTGGCTGGTATGACAACTACCACAGATGTTCGACTGGGCAAACAAATGAATGTCACGTAGCGTCGTAGACAGCGTCAAATAACTTTGCCGCTCTTAAACCAGGCTTTCTGATGCGCATGGCATGGCGCGCTGCTGTTTTTCCTATCTCAATGGTTTTAGTATAGAATTAGACTAACTGCGCAGTCATTTGCGCGAACTTCAGAGCGGCAAACTTACATGACGGGAACTATACAAAGTTTACCAGTGAGCGACGCGCCTTAAGAGGATTGTGAAGCTGTAAATTTTCATGCAAAAAGCGATAACTTTTTCTCCCCGTAATCATAGTCTAATTTTCATAATTTTTGGAAATGTTGTAGGTACTTACTTATAATGAAAAACTAGGTCCGTACGTTTTTATTGTAAAGTAATATTGCATACGATATAAGTAAATAGCATCTAAATATCTATATTTTTGACATAAAAACTTCCTCGAGCGTTTTTATTTTTTAAAATTAAATTGAATGGAATTAAGTAGGTACCTACATACTAAAAAAGAAAAATGCTAAGACCTTGAATGTAATGAGACCCAAAATTTTCTCTTTTTGTAAAGGTTTAGGGGGATGAAAACGTTACCGGCCGAAACATTATGTAAATAATTGTATGAAATGTAGGTAATCGCCTCCAAGACTCGCGCCGCGTATCGGCGCTTCACAATGCCTCCGCGGTACCTTCTGTCTCTACAACATGTTTTACTCCAATGTCTCTGCCAAGTCATAGCAGGTAAGTTGTTCTGAATGAAGAATTTGCCAGGCAGCATTCTTCAACTACGTATCTACCTACCTAAAGTAAAAGTAGGTAGGTATATGAAATAAAGTGAACCATTACAAGACAATTGACACGTAAAATTAGGCTCTGCGCAAACGGGCCACCGACCACAGCCACCGGTGGCTGTCGTGCGCTACATTGTAACAGTGTAACATGGCACATTTGTAACAGTAGCAGATGTGCGCGACAGCCACCGGTGTTCGCTAGCCGCCACATTTTATAACCCGTGACCGGTACCCTAATTGCGTACCTAACAGATTATCAATCGGAATCGGTTTCATTTTGACAGTTCAATAACATTCATTGCGTCATTTACTTTGTTGAGCAGACAAAATTTTCGAACATAATGAAGCAATAGTTTAGCAATTTGCTTCAAAATGATTCAGATTCCGATCGATAGTATGTTACGCAATTAGGGGTGATGGTGGAGCAGCGCGATAGTAGCGGGTGTTTTGTGAGGCCCGCAGCGACCACAAGTGGCGAGTCGCGGACACTGCTGTAGCGCGTGGCCGCCACCGGTGTGTCGTCTATACAAAATATATGAAAAGTCGTTGGCCACTGGTGGCTGAGGTCGGTGGCCCGTTTGCGCCGAGCCTTAGTCTATCGATCTAATCTAGGTATGTATCGTCTACATAAGCGGTATCAGAAATGCGACTAGACTGACCTAATTTTTTAATTGGATAATAGGCAGGTATACCTTCTAATACACCCGCTGGTTTACTATGGTCGGTAGTAGGTAGGCCCAAAAGTTATTAGGAATTCTCCGGCATAAAATACCTATTTCATAAAAAATACCCAAGTATAAACAATAACGAAGGCCACGTTACTTACAATACAATACAACTGAATACAACAACTAATGTGAAGAGCCCACGACAAATCCACGTCGTAGTCGTACTAGAAAAGCACCTCCCTTTCTAACTAATGAAGTGGTATATCTGTATCCCTTTCTTATGCTCTGTGCGATAGTGATTGGCGGCTACGTTTATATTACCTTCAATACTATGAATGAATTTAGTATTTACCTCCCTATTTATTACTCTTTGGTATTTACGCATAATAAACTGTGGTCATAGTTTAGATATTAGATTTAAGCTTTAGATATTGAAGGATTAATAAAACATAGTTTGTGTAACATGAATGAAAAACCAGAAATGTCAAGTACTGAAATGTATAACAACCGGTGTTCATAATTTCCCGCTGTATGAATCATTAATTTCTTGTAGTGTGTTCAATTCCTATTTGCTAACGCCCAGCCAATAGCAGCTTTCCATCTGTCTGTCGTAATTTAACGTAAAACGTCATTTTGCTCCTACTCTCTCACTCCCTTGCGAACTCACCTAATTCAAAAGTATCTTTGCCTCACTTCCACATTACCCAATACATTGCCGTGTTGTACCTATCTCATTCAGACTTCAAATGTTTGTGTTCAACAGAGCGAGATAAAACATTCCTGAAGCTTACAAACCGGTCGAAGTATTATTAGAGAATTCGCCAATTTTTGAAGTTATTCGTGGCCAGTCCTTTGAACGTCGAGGTGCTTGTGTGAATCAAAAATGAAGTCTTTAGTGTTAGCTGTTGTCAGTTTACTGGCGATTTCATCAATAAACTGTGAAGTGTTCTTCGAGGAGAAATTCCCCGATGGTAAGTTCAAGCATTTTATTCAAAAACTTTTATTTCGAGCTGTGCCGGCTTGCCGCGTGTGCTATCGATCGTCTCCAAGATTATCGGCAGCCGGTTTATTTTGGGGAGTAATATGTTAAAACAGTACGTTTTTTATTTCAGACTCATGGGAATCCAACTGGGTTTACAGTGAACACCCTGGCAAAGAGTTCGGCAAGTTCAAGCTGACTGCTGGAAAGTTCTACAACGATCCGGAGGAAGATAAAGGTAGGTGGAGACCGGTCCCCTTCTAATGCCTTACAATGTAGGTAACATTCACATTTGAGTGATGATTATTTTAATTTTGTTGTGTGCAGATCTATGATGCTTATATGTCATGTATGTGTATGTAGGTAGTAAATAACCCAATACTATGAGCGTGCAAAGGGCACTGAACTCAATTGCACAGCAAATTAACAATAGACCGGGCGTCAGTGTCACAACACGCCACTCTCACTGCATCTCCTATACATTCCTGTTCTCCTGGTACTTGTCAGGTCTGCAGACGTCTGAAGATGCGAGGTTCTACGCGTTGTCGCGCAAGTTCGAGCCATTCAGCAATGAAGGCAAGCCCCTGGTAGTGCAGTTCTCAGTGAAGCATGAGCAGGACATTGACTGCGGAGGTGGCTACCTCAAGGTCTTCGACTGCAAGTTGCAGCAGACTGACATGCATGGAGAGACCCCATATGCGATTATGTTCGGCCCTGACATCTGCGGTCCTGGTACCAAGAAGGTAAGAATAAACTTTTTGATATAAATTAATTGAGCATTTTGGTTGCAAATGACAAAATAACAAGGAACTCCAAATGTCTTGGATTAAAATTATAAAGCTGTATACATGAATAATCCCAATACATTTATCACTTTTCATTTATGAATTGGCTTCATTATGTAAATGAAAATGTTAAGTAATATGCCAAACTAATGGCCTGTTAAACTAGAATAACCAGTTTTAATCTCATGATCGTTTATAGTTGACTACTAAGTGTATAAGTTATGTAAAAAACATTTTGATATTATGCCTTAATTAGTTTATGTCTAGGTATAATGATAAAAATCAAAATGTTTTTTTTACATAAATTCTTGTCTCAGTATAATGATAGAAAATCCATATTTCCATTAGGAAATATATCCTATTGTACAAAACTGTTGTGAGATCATTGTCAGTCACAGGAAATAATAATTAAAACTGTACAATGTGTACATAATGTTTTTACAGTTGTTCACTTTCTATTATCAGATAGGTACCTACTTACAACTGATGGATTTTATAGGTTCTTATCTGATTAGGACATTCACTTTCATTTAGCTATGTTTAGTTTTCATGGTGATTAGCTTTTTTAATTTACCATTGGATTA
Source organism: Dicycla oo (assembly GCA_948252095.1). NCBI lineage: Eukaryota > Metazoa > Arthropoda > Insecta > Lepidoptera > Noctuidae > Dicycla > Dicycla oo. The sequence goes on from OX411714.1 coordinate 28,030,069, forward strand.
AATCTGAAATTGCAAAAAAAAAAATCTGCTGTTCAGTACATGTTGACGAATTACGCGAACATAATGTACTGAACAACTGATTTTTTTTTCGCGATTTCAGGTTTGGTCCCATAGTAAAAGTTGATCATAATGATGAGTACAATGACCCCTTAAAAGGTTGTTGGTGTTTTACCAATAACCCTGTATAAGGCATAATATCAAAAGGTTTTTTTACATAAATACTTGTTTAGGTTTAAAACTAAAAAAAAATCTATGTTTCCATTAGGAAATATTATATCCTATTGTACAAAATGGCTGTGGCATCATTGTCAGTCACAGGAAATAATAATTAAAACTGTACAATGGCGCCGATTCCCTTGTTTACAAAGGAAACTAAATTTAAGTTTAGTGCATCTTTTTCTTTCTATTTCATTAAGAAAAGGACACGATAAGTATTAGTTTAGTCCTGTCAAAAGTTTAGACGTGATTAAAAAATTGGCTACTAAAAAATACGTCAATGTACGTCAGGCGCTGACTAATTTGATAGGACTAAACTAATTTATCTTCTGTCCTTTTCTTATTGAAATAGAAAGAAAAAGATGTACTGAACTTAAATTTAGTTTAGTTTGTGAACAAGGGAATCGGCGCCAATAAATGTACATAATGTTTAATCAGATAGATACATTACATAGGTACAACTGATGGATTTTATAGGTCCTTATCTGAATAGGGCATTCTTTTTATTTAGCTATGTTTAGTTTTCATGGTGATTACCTAGCTTTTTCTTTTACCATTGGTACCTATAACAAGTTAGTAGCTGGCTAATATAGGATTCAATAGTAATGATTTTCTTCATAGTAGACAACGAGAGCCGCGTAATGGAAAATACAGCTAATTAACTTATTAGGGCACATAGTAAATAGAGCTTTCCAATTAAGACACTTGCACTATGTATTTAATCTAGACTAAAACCAACAAGACAATAAATTCATAAAATTGCATTTTATACAAATATCAACTTTAAACTCGAGAGGTCTAAGTTGATTTTTGAATGAAAAAACTATTGATAATGTCATAAAATTATTTTATTTTATTTGCAATGGATTCTGAACCTTGGTGATAAGTTAGTTTTTAATCCCAAAGCATGAAATTTATCTCATCTTAAAAAAGCTGAAAAGAGGTTCAAGTTTATACAGATATTTTTATATTTATTTATTTATTTTAGAATCTCCAACAAAATTACATATAAACTTTAGATATTTATTTACTTCATTTACCTTCACTAACACCCAAGTCAAGGCATTTTTAATAAATAATCAAATTCCATGTTCCAATATTAATCATTATTTAGACGAAAACGTAGGTAGTTTAGATTCGATTACTTAGTCTTTTGATAAAAATCTCGCATTATTTATGAACCATAATGATGTCAAATATTGTGAATATACTTGGCTTTCATTCTGACATAAGTTATTTACCTAAACTTTTCAGGCATCAATACATTATCAGTATCACTCTTATCACAGCTTTAAGGACAATCCTAACTAATATTATAAATGCGAAAGTGAGTTTGTTTGTTACGCTTTCACGCTAAAACGACTGTATGGATTTGGATGAAATTGGTACACGGGTAGACCATGACCTGGAGAAGGACGTATGCTACTTTTTAACCTGGATCGCAGGCGAAGTCACGGGCCACAGCTAGTAATAAATAAACTTAAAATGACCTTTAGAATATTAATTAGATTTGTGAATAATGTAGAATAATAAAAAAACACCAGTTCCATATTATCGCTATAGGTATCGTGATAGCTACAAACAGCATGGAAATAATTATAACCAATATTTAACAGATATTAAAAAAGTTACGAGGTTAGCAAAAAAAACATTCATAATTATTTACTCTTAGTACGCCAGCACATCAAGCTACTACAATCTGTCAAATTTCTTTAATAGATTTAACCTTATCGCTAAAGCATTAGGCTCAAGGTTGATTGGGAAAATTTGACAGTTTCGGATCAACTCATGAGATTGCGTCTTTCATTTTTTTCAACAGTTATCGTAGTTGATCTATAGCTGTACTGAAATATCTAAGTCTGTAGTCTGTCACTGTACTTATTAAAATAAAATAAATCTCGTAAAATACTCGACATAAGTATTTTGATTCGGTTTCGCCACTATTTTAGCATTATTGATCAGTCTTAATTAAAAATTCATGCGACCTTATAGGGACACGCGTCGAGGTGTCCACTGCATGCAGCCTTTATTTATGGCAGCATTATCGATTATCCCATTCTCTTCACTGCTTTAGGTATCGATACATTATACATATATATTTACACCGCCCCAGCGTTACGTTTTATAACAAATGTTCAATGAAGCATTGAATAGCTTAGGATGTTGCATAACATTGGTTTCCAACCGGCGATTTCATGCAGCCGATATTGTCTGCCCGTAACAATTAGGTGGCAACACTAATTTGGTACTCATTTGCTAATATAAGTATCATTTGTTAATTATTTAGTGTTTATGAGATCGATTGATACAGTAATGTCTAAATTAGATAATAGGTATTATTAACAAAAACTAGACAATTTAAGGTCATTGACCAATTTTGAAACCAAACTTGCTCTAGCTCCTTTTTAAGAAAATATGCAAATATGTAAATAAATTATCGTCTACCAAAAGTTCAATGGAACCTCATAGTTCGTCTACCTCAAACACGTTTGGCGAAATTCCATTTTCTCTCTCGATCCTTAGTGCTAACAACATCTTGCTTCTCCCTCAGGTTCATGTAATCTTCAGCTACAAAGGCAAGAACCATTTGATCAAGAAGGACATCAGGTGCAAGGATGACGTGTACACCCACTTGTATACTCTGATTGTGAAGCCTGACAACACCTATGAGGTGCTCATTGACAATGAGAAGGTCGAGTCTGGAGAGCTTGAGGCTGACTGGGACTTCCTGCCGCCCAAGAAGATCAAGGTAAGAACGCACTTTGAAGACTTGAGTTTCACGCTAGGCAGGTCAAAATATGACGACTAGTGATTCGCGGCAAAACTGACTTCAGATTTTTTGTGTCTATTTGGAGGTTTTTTTTACGGAATTAGATAACATAAAAACCAGAATAATTAAAATAATTAAACCATACCATGATAGAATAAAGGCAAAGGTAAATAATGGCATTTACAAAAAATGCACCTTTGCCAAAAACTTTCGAATTTTCTAACTTTATTTCCTCCCTAAGGACCCCGAAGCCAAAAAACCGGAGGACTGGGACGAGAGGCCCACCATCGCTGACCCTGATGACAAGAAACCCGAAGATTGGGACAAACCTGAGCACATTCCCGACCCTGATGCCACCAAGCCCGAGGACTGGGATGATGAGATGGACGGCGAATGGGAACCCCCCATGATTGACAACCCTGACTACAAGGGAGTTTGGGCACCTAAGCAGGTAATTTGTGACTTCTGTACTAGTTTTTAGATTGTCAGGTAAAGTCTTGGCGTCATGGGAAATGTGTCACCTGTATACAATGCCAGTATCCCACGTAAATTATGAGAAGCAGTGTCTTGTATCAAATCGTGTCCTACAACGTAGTTTAGTAGATCAGTCTCACTGTAGCATCCATTGTCACAAAAAATACGATAGATTACTTTTGTGTTAAGCATATTTGCAAATTTCGGTAATTAAGGTCATAAAGAAGGCTCTGTTAGTAAAGCTAAAAATAGTTTTGACAACAAAACTGAAAACCCGGAGCCAATGACACGGAAATAACGAAGTTCCAAGTCATCTCGACGTATGAGATAAAATAAGTCGACGCGCTCCAGTTTCAACCAGAGTATTTTTAATCAATTAGTAACAGTTACCTTTATACACACAATTTCTTTTATCTAAAAACTGCATTATACATTTACACCCGAAACGTTTAATTTCGCAATGGCACCATGAGAAATCTATTTAAAACTAAAGAAAGCATCATCGAGTCATTTGATGACGTCAGCTTCCTTAGAAGTCGCGCGTGGATGTTTGCATAACGTTCATAACGTATGTTGACCCGCGTTACCGTTACCTATAATGTGAAAATTGAACGTCTCATTGACTGACCGGTGTAAGCCGGTGTTACTATTTAGCTGTAATAGTTCGATAGACTTGACTTATTTACTTAGTAATTCGAACGACTTATGCGTTGGGATTTTCCAGTTTTCATGCGATTATTCACATTGAATTTTAACTTAGTTTTTTTTTTATAATAATGCATCAATTTTCCTAGAAGCAACCTTTTGTAGGTCCGCCATTACTTGACGTTACAAAGAAGGTCATCTAATTACTTAAACTCATTATAAAATCCCCTATTCACAGATCGACAACCCCGCCTACAAGGGACCATGGGTGCACCCAGAGATCGACAACCCTGAATACGTCTCAGACCCCAACCTTTACAAACGCGACGAACTTTGCGCCGTCGGTCTGGACTTATGGCAGGTCAAGTCGGGCACCATCTTCGACAACGTCTTCTTTGGAGATGACATTGCGGAGGCCGCAGAACGTGGCGAGGCTCTCAAGAAGAGGCTAGAAGGTGAAAAGAAGATGAAGAGTGAACAGGATGAGGTTGAGAGGGAGAAGGCTCAGGCTGAAAAGCCTGATGATGAGGATCTCGATGATGAAGATCTGGATGATGAGGCTGGTGAAGCTGCGCCTGTGGTAAGTTGACTTACTTTTAATTTTTAACTAAACTGTTACGAGGCAAATCACAAAATTTCGTTTTGACCGATTAGTTATATGGAAGCACGGCGACGCATGGCATTATGTAGCAATTTGGCAGTTGTAATTACGTTTATTATAAGTTTTATAATATTTTTATTTGTTTAAAGTATGAAATTTTAATTTCTTATGAAATAACGTTTATTCTGATATAAATACGTTACGATTACGTAATAATATTAATGTAGTTAGGAGACATTTACTGTTCATTCTGAGCGTTTTTAGTAGTTTCATGGTTTTAAATGAACCCATTTTATAGATATTCCATACATATTTCAAAATTCTGAGGCCGCTATGGTTAGTCCATTACCACCAATAAGAGATATTATTTAATTTTCTTATGTAAGTAGTTCAATCCACGAGCTCGAAAAAGTGCCGTGGCACATTTTATGACAAACTTGCTTCGGAATTTTGGTTTTATTTACGGACTTTGTTAATGAATATTCTCCAACACTCAATAAGTCAAAGTTATCGAAGTCTTTCAGTTTCTCAGAATAAGAACGCCAAAGTTCGCCAAAAATCCAAAAATCACGGTCGAAATGTAATAGAGCCTTAAAACCGCTTTATCTAACTAAGAAGGAGCAATACAAGTGGATGTTGGTGCACACCAATCCACTCGGTATATTGTAGCCTAAAGTCTTTTTTAATCTCGGAGATTAATTTGACAGGTGCAAATGTCAAACTATAAAATGAAATACATGGAACATTTGAAATATCAATTTAGTCTCTGAGATTAAAAAAAAAAACAGATCATAGATACTCGTAGATGATTGCCACAGTTGGTTCTTGTAGCCAAAGTAAAGTAATTCAAAGAAAAAAATCATGAAAACTCGCTTACCCTTAATAAGGAAGTACCTACAACTACACACGACGAATTTAGATATACATTTTTTGTACTCGAATTCTTGGCATTATAATCGCCTTTTGTTTCGTTTAAAATTAGAATTCTTTACAGAGTTTGAAGACACGTTTTAATTTATTGTTGACCTCCATTCTAATTAGGAATTGTCTTTGTTACAGGACGACCACGATGAGCTGTAAACTGCGTCAATGTGTGTGTAAAGACAATAAGTATCGTCGGATACATACGTGAGCGTGTGTGTTTGCGCGGGGTATGCCTGTGCGCATGCTGTAGTTCCAAAAACTTGAAGAACCCTTAGTTCATCATAGTGCGTTATAGTGTGTCTGTTCCAGTCTTCTCTTATACAATATGTATGATAAATACGTAGCTGTAAAATTTATTTCATTATCATATTTATCTTACAATGCCTATGCTGGCGCGAAATATTCCAAGTTGGGGTTAATATTTATTTTTGTGGACCCAACAAACTTTTTTTTTTGTATAAAGGTTACTGTCACGCTCTGTTTTTATTGTATTAATGTTAATACGGCACTGTGTGTCGTCGAGTGCAGGGATTTATTGTACAGTGTTAGTTGCTCTCTAGCCTAAATTTTTTTGTAAGAATTTGACTAATGTTGTAGAATAAATCTGTGAGTGAAAGTTTCTCATTTATTTTGTGAAACGAGTCTGATTAAAATTAATATATTAAATTTATTTTTAGTTTTATTTTGTTTTGGAACAAATTGGATGGTTTGAGCAGCGGCTGTCTCGTTAATTAAGTTTTTCAAGTCCACGAAAGCTGCACCTTCATTGTGCAACACTGTCAATCGGAATCTGTTTCTTTTTGACGGTTCAACAACATTCATTGTGTTATTTACGTTGTCGAGCAGACACGGTTTTATGAAATAATGGATTAGCAATTTGCTTCAAAATGATTCAGATTCTGATTCATAGTGTGTTACACAATTAGGGTGTTGCTTTGTGTTACATTGGCTCAGAAATCTTTCTGTAGTCCACACCAAGGAGTATTATGTACTTTTCCCAAAATTATTGTGAATGATGAATGATGAGCGCGTGTTATATAAATAAATTACCCTCCTAATAAAATACATATTTATTAAGTTCTGAATCTTGTATGATTTATTAGAAACAATTTTGTACTTCATAGTCATGCCCAGGTTTTACTCTAATAAACTTAACATTTTAAACAACCTCGTCTATAATTTAACAAAACTAACAGCTTGAGATGACCCGACGAAGAATAGTAAAATAGTTACATTTTATGAACCAACATGTGCAAAATAATTTGATACAACTTCAAACAAGTACATTTTTAAATCATGTTGATTACATTTGCTAGGAACTTCATATAACCAGAAATCATTCTTTCCAATGCATTCCTAGAGCGTGGCTTCTGACCCTCGCTGCTCGGACCCCACAGGACTGTTTGGAAGAGATTATACACAATCAATATAAAAAGAAACTAAAATCATTTAGTGCTTATCTACAGCTTCTCCATGGGTGATAGAATAATTTTACATAAGCCAATATTGAACACGTTAACTGTCCCCATATATATTTTTCTAGGTGCAATCAAAGTTCCCGATTTCACCGATTTCCGAGTTCCCTATTTAATTATTAAACTCTTTGTTCATTGTTCAGATTTTCTTTAGTTTTCATTCCAACTTCAGTGTCAGTCAGAAGTGGCCCAGTCTCTTCTGTCATCTTAGTTCACCCGTTTTCTACTAGATGTCGCTAAAGTAAAGATTAGTATATCGGTGTTTAGAGCCATCTTTTGTTAGCTGTCCTATAATTAAGTCTATGCTTGCGAATTTCCATCCCAAGTTTTAAGTTTTATTTAGACTTACTCCAATCGGTGAGAACTGAAACATAAAAAAAAATATTAGAATATAAATACAAAGTTACTAGTTACAGTTGAACAGTCTCATACTACAGCGTGTAAGTGTAAACAGTGGAAACCTTTTAAGGGGTCATTGTACTCATCATTATGAACAACTTTTACTATGGGACCAAACCTGAAATCGCGAAAAAAAAATTTGCTGTACAGTACCTACATTTTGACGAATAATGTGAACATAAATGTACTGAACAGCTGATATTTCGATTTCAGGTTTGGTCCCATAGTAAGTTATTCATAATGATGAGTACAATAACTTATTATTATTATTTCCTTTATTCATCTTTTTACATATAAGTTATATTTTTAAATATTAGAATTAAAAAAAGAAAAAAAACATTTAAAAATATAAAAAATAGAAATCCATCGGCATGGGGAACAGGGTCCAAGCTACCGGTGGTTAGGGCCCCAGAGACAGGAACCTCCTCACAATACGCGCCGTATCAAGAAGGACTGCCTTCTGAATCAGGCCCTTCACCCAGCCACCCAACGAGAGCCTCTTGAGATGTTGGTCGAGGCTCTTAGCGATAAGGCCATTGACCGTAACGACTATCGGCACAATGATTGCCGAGTCCACATTCCACATAGCGACAACCTCGTAGGCTAAGTCGAGATACTTTAATTGTTTCTCCTTCTCAGCCTTCACGAGGTTCTCGTCATGCGGGATAGTGACATCGATTATCATTGTGCGGCGCACTGATCGATCTATTACCACTATATCAGGCTTATTGGCTACAATAGTCCTGTCAGTGATAATAGATCGATCCCAGTTTAACGTGACATGGTCATTCTCGAGAACTGGGTCGGGCACATACCTGTAATACGGTACCTCAGAGTCCACAAGGCCGTATTTCAGAGCAAGTTGCTGATGGATAATCCTGGCCACTTGGTTATGCCTGTGCAAATACTCGCCGTTAGCTAAACGAGAACACCCAGAAGTAATATGTCTGATAGACTCACCGGGACAATGGCATGCCCGACATATGTCGATCGTCCCGCCTTTCATTATATACTTCCGGTAGTTATTCGTTAGCATAACTTCATCCATAATCGCACAGACCGAACTTTCGGTTTCCCCAAAGAGGTCACCGAAGCGTAGCCAGGCCACGGACGCTAAGAAATCTACGTCGCCGCGTCGGGCCCATGAAGGGCCCGGAAAAAGCGTCCGTGAAGCTCCTTGCTTTACCATACTTCCTTGCGGTCGTTGGTACTAAGCACCACAGGTTTGCGCCAGTTCTCTTTAGCCAAGGACAACGGGGTGAGTCACTTGTCCACTGCAACCACATCTCGGTGCCTACCCACATCAGCTTTGAGAAAATATTCAATATTTATTATATTATTATTATTATTTTACATTTCTCGGGACCCTGGGGTCCCGGACCTTTGGAAGGCGTACAAGGAGCCGAAGCCAACTCGCAGAGGCCCCTTAAATAATTTTAAATGATAAGGAGGCACCAACCGACGATTATCCCTGTATGCACTATGCTAGTGCACCCACGGACAACCCACGGTTGGTGCAGGACTATGGTTGTGTGTGGAAACAAAACATATTGGGCTATGGGTCTGGGTGGCTAAAGTGGATTGGGTTACTTGAACTATGGAAGAACTATGTCCCCTGCTTGACCAATGTTATATATTATACACGGATAAAATGGCAGGGGGTGACTTGCACACTCAATAATGGGCCCCCGGAAGCAGCCGCTAGCACATAGTGACGTAGCGACAAGGGGGCAACACTTCCTGAGATGCTTAAGGAGTGGAGAGGTATTCTACGGCTCTCAGGACAATCCCGGAAGTACGGTCAAGATCCCTACCAGCACCTTACTGGAATACTTCCTTCCTCCGAGCACGTTTGCTCTTGCGAATCTTCACTCAATCCGGCCAATAAAGGCAAGAAAGAGGTGGGAGCTCTGTTCCAGCCGGCCAATACTGGCAAGCCAGAGATGAGGACAAGATTTCTCTCGGGAGACAGGGGGTCCGTGGGGTCGCTACTGCCCAACAGCTCGCCACATGCTGCCTTGCGGGTTTCTGTATCTCTCTATGGTTTGGCTCCTCATCCTAGACCCGTTCCGGTAAAGTAAACTCTACCGGCACAGACCTAAAGTTTATTATTATTATTATTTACTCGAGTCTTGTTTATATGAGAAAGTTCAGTCAAATATTCAGTTCGGGGGATTCTGACTTCGGTTTGTGTTCCATTCAATGTTTTAAAATAGAGGCCGTAGGTAACTTGGATCCATGTCTCCTTAAAATATTAGAGGCCAATTGTAAAGAGCACCTATCTACCTACCCATAACTTATTTGAAAATAATAAACAATAGGAACAATTGACTACATACGGCCAAGAAGGGGAGGCTTTACAAAAGACTCGGTTTGAATCCAACAATAGTTTGTATTACAATAAACATCATTCGATTCAATAGGAATTTTAGTATCAGAGGAAAAGTCCTCCTGAACTCCAAAACAAACAAACATTCAACATCTTCAACTCAAAGAGTTTGCAGGGAATATTCAATTTTCGGCTTTTGAAAACGCTGCTTTATCTTGATAACAAGCCGTAGGAAACTTTTAAAAAATGAGATCATCGTCATCATAACGTTGTATGGCAAAAGATTTTGCGTATAAACAAGGCTCCCTTGGGCCCACAAGGCCCATTTGGGGTCCTTTTGGAAAGTACGTAAAGAAACTACTAACATTTTTCTACTATGAACTTCTATTTATTATGGGTATTCAAATATATAATATAATATGTCATTAATGATATTAGTATGGAAAGGAAAAACGGAACCCTTATAGGAATAGGATCCCTCGTGTGTCTGTCCGTCTGCCTGTCCGTCTGTCACAGCCAATTTGCTTTATTTTTTTTATTTGTGATGGGCTCGCTCTTGACTCTAGTCTAGGTCACAGGTGACAGAGACAAAGTCGACGATGGAGTGAGCTTACCCAGAAGAAGCCTGTTCACTCTCACTTTGAAGAAATTAGGGTTGTATGCGTTCGGAAACACAGACGCAGGTAGTGAGTTCCACTCCTTTGCTGTGCGCATTATAAAAGACATTTGGAAGCGCTTAGTGCGAATTGGTGGAATAGCAACCAGGTAAGGATGGTAACTGGCAGTGCGTCTAGATGTTCGAAGATGTAGAAGGGGGCCGGTGGAATGAGGTCGTGGAGTTCTCGGGCACACTCTCCGAAGTACAATCTGTAGAAGACCGACAAGCAGGCAACCTTGCGGCGATGAGCCAAGCTTGGCATCCATTAGTCTTACGTCGCCAATCAGCCTTTTGTTGGTTGGTACTTGGCTGATCCATCCCAAAGGTGACTGCAATACTCCATGCAGGATCGGACTTGCGCTTTGTAAAGGGTCAAAAGCTGTCCAGGCGTAAAGTATCGCTTCACCCTATTTAGGATGCCCAGTTTCTTGGCCGCTGTTTGGTTCTTGTATTCGATGGTGGCGCCGAAGTTGAGACTAGATATCAACTCCATGCCTAGGAGCTCAAGTCGATCAGTTACAGGAACAGATGCACCTCGAAAAGTAGGAGTTTGGACAAAACGACTCTTTTTAGCGGTAAAAAGACACGCCTGTGTTTTGGTGGCGTTACAAGCGACCAGATTATCATCACCCCACTGGGAGACAAAGCTTAAGGTCAAATCTGTCCGCTCTACCATGGCCTCTCTCAAGGAACGAACTTCGGCCCCGCTGGTTTTTGCGCCGGACAAGTATCTCTCTGAAACTGTACTGTCATCTGCGTACCCAACAATACCAGGCCGAAGCAGGTCATTGATGTGCAGCAGGAAAAGAGTTGCAGAGAGAACAGACCCCTGAGGAACTCCGGCATCAATAGCCATAAGGTCAGAAGAGCAGCCGTCAACAACTACTCAGATCCACCGTTCACTAAGGAAATCTGATATCCAGCTACAAAAACCAGCTGGGATGCCATAAGCAGGAAGCTTGCTGAGCAGAGCAGTGTGCCAGACTGTCAAAGGCCTTCGAGATGACAAGCGATACAGCCAGTGCTACGCCGTGTTTCTCGATGGCTTCGCCACAGAAGTCAATGCTCTGAATCTAATGGACAGATTAAGTTGAAATTTATAATAATAATAATAATAATTTATTGACACCAACATATGTGCTTTTGTGACCCAAACACGGACGTGTTACGTAAATAAATGAATTTTTAATATGTGGGGCAAATAAGAAAATTTAAAAAAAGAGTTTTAAAACTGTACCGGGTGACATATCAAATGATAGGGCTTACTGTGAGGGTCTTAAATGTATTTTTTTTTTAATAATTTTAAAATAAATCATTATAAAGTTATTTAATAAAATAGACGAAAATTGACAATGCCCCCCTTATCTCCGAAAGTAATGAGCCTAAAATTTTGAAAAAAATACTGAAAATAGTTCAATACCTATAGATTACAGGAAAACCTATAAGAAGTCAATGGTCTTAAAACAACATGGTAAATCTCTCAATATTGTGCGTACAAACTTACATTTGCACTTGGAATGTGAAGGGAGAACATGTTTTTAACTACAATGTTAAGTTTGTTCTGGGGGTTTATCCCAACTACGGAACCCTTTATTGTGCTAATCCGCTGTCCGACACGCACTTGGTCGGTTTTTTGGTTACGATTACGATAATGGTTTCTTTCGGGATTTATGTTGAGCAAAATCTTCTATTATATCCTCAAAGTTAATTTTTAGAAGGATATCAATTTCTATGCACATAGTTTGACAAAATTATTTAGTGGTTCTTGTAACACTGTTGTTCGCAATTCATTTTTTATTCTCTTAAGCTGCGAAAATGAACGCTCTCCACCACAATCGGTAACCATTATGCAAAGGAATATTCTTGTAGCAACTTCAACTAAGTAGATACCTAGCTCCAGAATTGAAATTAATAATTATTAATTACTGAACCTTCACCATTCAAATACCAGTGAAAAATCGTTGATTATTTTTTTTTAAATCTATATTTTATTGTGAGATATTCCAGAATATTTATGTAAATGGCAACCCTGCAAACAAACGTGAGAATTATATTGTAATTTAGTTAATTTATTTTTTCATTTTTACCTGGTACCTATACATTAAAATTGGGAATGTAACCCATCTCTAGTTACGATACTACCCCACACCAATTCGTATAAGTACCACTATTTGCTATAGTATAGGTACACAACAGTGAGTGACAAGAAGTCTTATAATAATCAGCAACATACACCGAGTGGATTACAATAAGTACCTACGTATTGTTGAAGCTAACTCAAAAACGTAGGTAAGCTTCCTCTACACGAAAGAAAGAATTTTCAAAACTGGTTCGCAATCGATGAAAATATCGATGAACATGAATATATAAAAAAAATAGTAATAAGTATATAAAAAAAATATACAGACGAATTAATAAATCTCCTCCTTTTTTGAAATCGGTTCAAAATACGACTTACGTTTCGTTTTCTTTTTTATCAATTTGGCAAAGTCTTCCAATACATCAGGCATGGCTGTGGTCATGGTGGTGGGCTCTGGGTGGCTGTGGTCGTGATCCAGCATCCAACAAGGGTGGGGGGCTGGTGCAGGTGCAGCTGTTACTGCGAACATGAACAAATTATTTACCATTTAGAAGTTGTGAACACTGAATACGAATGTTGCTAGTTGCTTTAGAGATGTAGCCCCCTGCTATCTATCAAATGAACGATTTGAGTGAATTTTAAAACTATAATTTATTATCTAATTTTGGTGGTAAATTTTGTAGTACAGATACAAAATATTACCTATATTATTTAAAAATTCAGATACAAAATTTTCCACCAAAATTAAGTATAATAATCATAATTAGGTAAAGTAATCATAGTTTTGAAATTCACCCATTGGTTTTAGGCCTTAACTTATTAATATTACCTAGGTATCTAAGTACCTGGTAAACATACTATAACGGATAGGGCAATTTAATCACTTTTACAGGGTGTTCTACTCATGAATATGAACTTTCACTATGGGACCAATTCTGAAATCACGAAAAAAAATATCAGCTATTTTATACAAAAGTTCAATTCCTACTCGACCAAAATGTATGTAACAGCAGATTTTTTTTTTTCGTGATTTTAGAGATGGCCGCATAGTGAAAGTTGTTTATATTCGTGGGTAGAACAGTCTGTGAAAATTTGGGTACTGATGAAAAAATTGATCAGAGTCTGCATTTTGCCGCGCACTTGCCCCACGAGAGGAGTCCTGAGGCCTGTGTTTCAACAGTGGTAATATTTATAGGCTGATTATAGTGATAATTATGCTATTAAAGATTCGAAAGATTGGAGTCTTATTCCAAAATAACAACTTTTTGGGGAAGATCTATCATCCCTCGACTCTCCGTTTGACGCACTCCCTGAATATTCGTCTTATCTATGGAAGAATGACTTGATATATAGGTAGATACGTAGAGGTATTATAGTAGAGGTGTTATAGTAAGGCATTATAGTGTATTTTATTTCGATCGACAGAGGAGACGTCACGCCTGTCGATCATTTGTTAATTGCTGTTTGTTGACGCAGTCCAACTTACGTACGACTTCTCGTCTTAGTGAAGATAACGTATAAAACGGGCGTATCATCTGCCAAGAATTCATTGCCCGCAGAATACATATAATTAACACAGGCAGGCGTCTAAAAACTAAATAAATGACTTTCGTTGTTAACTTAATAATGTCTTACCTTCATTGTCCGTAAGGAAGATTAAAACCTGAAAAGTTAAGTTAAATTAAGTAAAGTAATAGTAAAATTTTTATAAGTTAGGAACGTTGAAGATTGAAATTGTACCATTGAATGCTTTAGCATGAATATTGGGTATTTTAGGGCGCTTGGTGTGTTATAGAATTGCTTATTGTCCATAGTTTAAAAACAGGCGTAATTTAGCTAACATAGGCATAAACTAGAACATATTTCGCTATCTCATAAAATAAAACTTAGCCCCGCTTTTGATCTAGCTAGATCTTGCTTGATAGATAGGCAATCTCTCCAACTATGTTCATATTGATTTCAGAATAAGTTATTATGAGGAAAAACAGAAACATTACAATCCACGAGCGCGAAAACTAAACTTATGACAATTCTTACCACTACCGCGGAAACGGACACGAAAAACTTCAAGTTGTACATGTTTGTCTACTTAACGAAGCACATAAAAATGTCTGAAACTGTCGTCTTGTTTATATTTATATATGTCTGGAGACAATGCCTTTGACACGGACTATTATACGCATGTTAACATAACACTGTCACTATGCCAAACAATATTTCCTTGTTATATTGTCATGGAATTTTCGGTTAAGAATTCGGCAAATATTTATTAGATATTGTGGTACTATTTAAATTGTTTCAAGGTGTGAAAAGTTTATCAACAAATTTTTCATGGTATGGATGCCTACTTATGTATCACGTTTATCCATGGAGCTCGGTTAATTCAGTATTAGTTTTAACCGACTTCAAAAAAGGAGGAGGTTCTCAATTCTGTTGTATTTTATTTTTTAACCGACTTAAAAAAACCGGTTAAGTGCGAGTCGGACTCACGCATGATCCCTTCATGCGTGAGTCCGACTCGCACTTAACCGTACTCCATATATACTCCATACCATTATCTGCAAAAACAGCAAAAAAAATCATGTCTGTTGAATGGGAGCCACCTTAAATATTTATTTTATTCTGTTTCTTAGTATTTGTTGTTATAGCGGCAACAGAAAAACTATCACGGTTCAGGAGATACAGGTGACAGACGGACAGCGGAGTCTTAGTAATAGGGTCCCGTTTTACCCTTTGGGTACGGAGCCCTAAAAAGGAGGTTATCTTTTCGACACGTATGTATGTAATATTATTGGAACTGCAATATACCTATTCAAAATAACACACATATGATAAACACACACACACATACACATACAATAATCACACATATGATAATCTTTCAGGGCTTCCAAACAAATATACAAAATTTTATAGATAAATAAATAAATTTATTTATTGAAACGAAAAACTCGGTTTACAAAAACTCTGTGTTCGATAACAACTGCATTAGTATAATACTGTGTCGCAGTCATTAACGTAGATGTATCTATGTTTATATATTTGTATGTGTGTATGTTTGTCCACGCATTTCTCCGAAACTATTAATCGGATTCGTGACCATTTTACTTTTGTTGGCTTACATTTACTTCAACTACTTATTACAAACAAATATTCCAGTTTTTACTAAAGACTAAAAATTACGAAATAAAATATAATAAAAAATAAATAAATCGACTTCAAAAAGAAATTAACTCAAAACTGTGAAATAACTAAATTCAGAAAGTATCATTAGCTGAAGTGGAACTGATGAAGAAGACCACAGATGGCCACGGGAACTCCTCAATGATATAAGTATTTCACGGGTGGCGATAAGATATCTCGATTAATATTAAATAAATGGTTCTGATGATAAATGGTAGATACCATCGAACCGATCTGATTATGAAGCCGGAAGGTAGGCACCGGAACTCGTTAATAAAACATTGTATCCTAGCCGTCTTTGGGCTTGGAATAGGGATGATGCCTGGGTAAAAAAAAAGAAATTCTATTTAGTCCGTCAGTCAGATAATAAAAAAATATTAGATAGATATTATTTGCTTTATCATATCTTAGATAAACGCATTAACGTTCGGGAGTGGGGGCTTGCTACGTCACTTCTACGTATAAAATCTACCAAGGTAGAAAAAGAAAAAATACGAGTCCATTATATTTTAATAACATACATGACGGACAAAAAAGATTTAGGCATCATCCCTATTGTCATGAGATGCACTCTGGCTATAAATGATATTAATGGCTACTCGAGTCGTGTGTGGCTTTGGTTGTCAGAATACAGATTTCGTAACAACTTCTTGTCGCTGTTATTTACATAGTATCTAGCTGGCTTTTCTTATTCGTCCCCAAAATTGACCCCCATGTTCCAAATTAATTTATTTACGTTACACGTCCGTGTTTGGGACTATGAAATTCATATGTGTACGAAATTTCAACTTAATCGATCCACTACATTCGGAGAAAATTGGCTGTGACCAGCGGACAGACAGACAGGCAGACACGCGAGTGATCCTATAAAGGCTCCGTTGTTCCTTTTAAGGTACGGAACCCTAAGAGTTAAAATAAAAACTTTTTGACAAAAAAAAAAACAGCCGACTTCCAATTGAAAAGCACTACAAAGTCGGTGACAAAAAATGAAAATACAAAACCAAAGACACCGTCTTCCGAAATTAAAGTTATTTTTCATTTTGTAGTGTTTTTTATTGGAAGTCGGTTGTTTTTTTTTTCTTTTGTCAAGTTTTTTTCCGAAAACGGCATTCAGTCCTATGATACTCGTAGGTATCTAAATAATAATCAAAGGGTCTTATAGGTCTCATAGGGTCGCGATGTCCTGTCTTGGTCTCAGATTATAAAAGTACTACTTATTTGAAAGCTTCAATTGCATTTGCAAGTCAAACAATCTTGCAATCTAGGCCTAGTTTAATAAGACAGACTAAATTTAGATAACAGACCCTTGAAACTGGCTGAAAAAAATTCAAAACAACTTTCCTCGCGTCCCCTATATTTTTTTTAGGACCATCTGCTAAACAGAATAAGACGACGTGTGAAGCACTCTCACTTTGAGTTTGACACCATTCTATTCCTGAAACCCTGCGAGGTTTTATCAAGCAACAATATTTTCGTTGGCCACAAGTTTATTTTGAGTTTTATAAGACCCACCCTACAATATAACTTTGTTTTCACAGTCACCCCATAACTTACTATACCATAAATTTTGTGTAACTTTGACATAAGATTGCCTTTCTTAAGACGAGGGAAGAAGGTTGTAAATTGCTTGTGTGTTTTCAGAAGGGTGTAAAAGTAAGTTTCATCCCTCATGGCAGGGTGATAACGTAAAGTGTCAACATTTGCCCTGCACCGGTGGATATCCGGTGTCGACTGACATGACCGACTTTTGTCTAAGGTCGGGAAGAATTCGGGAGAAATAAGTGATAGTGATGAATGTTCTTTTTTTGCTCAGGAACTTGGAAGCAAATGAATTGCTTGTTATTAGATAAAGCTGAAATAAAATAATTGATAAAATGACAAGAGTATATTGTTGTAGTATCATTTGATTTAGTATGGTTTTCTAATGTTAGGTATTCAGCACCAGTTGGTAGGTATTGTGTGTATTATTATTACTTATTATTATCATCATTTTTGGCCCAGCCTGTCTGACCGAATGCAGATGAATACCAGTATTTTACATGGAGCGACTGCCTATCTGACTTCCACAACCCAGTAACTGGGTAATACGATAACCCTTGGTAAGACTGACTGTCAGTTAGGAATAACATAATATATGCTTGCTTCCAATAGCTACATTTGATGCACATGTGAAATTTATTTTTTATATGATGTAAATACTAAAAGATCATTTAAAATTATATTAATTTATTATGTTTTATCCATTGTAATAACTTCATCATGCACAGGAAATTGAGCTCAATTCGTTTGGTCTTGATGCGATGGCAAAATCTAGAAATCCAGTCAGAAATTCTCTGTTCTGAGCATTTAGGTATCAAACACAACTGTACGTAGGTATTGAATCATAAATATATAATCATAAATATATATATAATCATAAATTTTGCTGGTGAAAACAACTTTTGACTGAAGAATCTGGCTGGATGATATCCGGGCCCTGATACCACCTTGCTAGTTGCTGCCATGAGAATGTTATTCTTGTACCTAATAGTTCGTAAGATACGAAAAATAACAGGCGAACATAGTTATACTACAGTGTGTCGCGCGCAGACTGGGCTGCTTGTATCTGAATCGTTACTGCAAGCTCTCCACATCGGTGTTGAGCTTGTAGCAGGGATTCTCATAGCTATATGGCAATTTTAGGGAAATATTGTTACGACCAATGGGCCAAATTTACTACCCAATGGATCCCTCGTAATGGCAAGCGACATCGCGGCAGGCCCAGGCGGAGATGGCGGGACGAGCTAGACTCCTTCAACAAGAACTGGTCCATAGCAGCTCTAGACAGAGAGAAGTGGAAAGAGAGTAGGGAGGCCTTTGCCTTGCAGTGCGACATCGCAAGCTTTTAATAATAATATTTGTTACTAACATATTGACCCCTGTTATTTGTTAATTAAATATATAATAATAATAATAATAACAGCTGTTTGACAGAAGATTCACAATGAGTAGCTGAGTACTTACTATAAGCATTAATTATGTAAGTAATTTTCATAGACACACAATCAATCGGCCTAACCTTTTCCCAACTATGTTGGGGTCAGCTTCCAGTCTAACCGGATACAGCTGAGTACCAGTATTTTACATGGAGCGACTGAATATCTGACCTCCACAATCCAGTTCCTGGGTAACACAATACGCCTTGGTAAGACTGGTTGTCAGACTTTCGGGCTTCTGACAACCAGGACCAATGGCTTAAAGTGATTTCCGTGCCTCGGTATGTAAAGATGGTCACCCATCCACGGACCGACCGCGGCAAGCGTAGCTTCACCTGATCGATTGACCAGTGCGGCTGTTATTACTTAGCCACAAGCCCCTCAATTTTCATACAGACTACAGTACTTACCTGATTTTCATAAACATAAGCACACTTAGGTAAAGACAGTGAGCTGCCGAGAGCCTAGACTTAAAAATTCTCCACTGAACCTTTACAACCAGCAGGCTTAACAAGAATTTACTCTCGCAACCAACTCGACAGCTTTACTATCTTCGTAAATAACACTCGAGTTTTACACAAGGCGAGCGCAGGCAACGACATGACATTTTTATGCCAGGGTAGGGACGCTAAACCCATGAATCGATGGTAACACGATTAGGGGAATCGGACATCATTAGAACCCCTGGAATACTCGCAATAGGGGAACATTTGAAACGGGAAAAATAGAAATAGAGGACCATGATTTTTCATTTATATCTAAGAAATATGAATAGCGGATATTTATAAGGGTGTCTTCTTACGAAAGGACTTTATTTCGTGGCGGTTGGCGAGCAATGGGGAGTATTATAAATATGTTCATAGGGAATAGGGAAGTAGGTATACGATGACAAGGGTCATCGGGGTTTCAAACAGAGTAGCTACTTACGAGAAAGAAAACTGAAATATTCTCTCACTATTTCAAGTGGGGCTCGGTCCCGGATTCCGCGGGTCGTGCAGTGTTATTGATTGGCAATTTTTCTATAGCAGCCAGGAGTATGGATTTGTGACTATCTGGCTCGCTCAACATTACATTACATGGGACTTATATAAAGCTATTATAGAGAAATGTGGGCTTAGTAAAGGTACCTACATCTCTGACCCCTTAGTAGAAATTAACATGGTATTAAACCTGTTGGCTGCGACTTATGTAAAACTTTATTTTTAAAACCAAATAAAACAAAAAATTTAGATGAAAATGATTCAAATATTTATTGTATTAAAAAGAGTAAGGTTTGGCAATTATGAATGAAAAATTATATTGGACAAATGTCCACCACGACCACGCTCACAGATGTCGATTCTTTAATCAAAATTTTCAATCACTTTTTGGCAAAATGGCGGGTCGATTTCGTTAATGGCGTCACGGATTTTGAGTTTTAAGGCTGCAATCGATTCGAGTGGCTCCGTGCTCTGTCTTTAACATAGCCCCACAAAAAAAAAAAAAACTAGTGGTTTTAAATCACACGATCAAAAGCTTTTATGCGATCGGGTTTGGTTTGCAATAAATTCATTGTTTCGTTGGCTGTGTGACTTGTGGCACCGCACCGTCCTGTTGGAACCACATGTCAGTGATACCATATCATAAAATAATAGGCCAAAATTGAGTTGTTAATATCTCTCGATAGCCGTTGACCGATTCCCGATTGACCGTAACCGCATCTCCAGCTGAATCTCCGAAAAAAAAAACGGCCCAATCACGCCTCCAGACCACATAACAAGGTATTATGATTATAACATTATATTCTAATGTTTGGTGATATGCGTTAATTCCGGGACATGTTGTATAGGTATACAGATATTATTCAAAGACAGAATTAAAATTCACATCATTCAGTGCACTCTTCGATTTATTGTCAAATAAAAGAGGGAGGGGGGGGGGGGGGCGTCAGGGGTGCGATCAGCGTTGGTAATACGATTACAATTGATTATATTGGGCTCAATGAACTGGATTACAGGATGGGGAATAAAGATATTATATCTTTACTTAGTACTTATAGGGTTCCGTACCTCAAAAGGAAAAAACGGAACCCTTATGGGATTACTCGTGTGTCTGTCTGTCTGTCCGTCTGTCACAGCCAATTTGCTCCGAATCTAATGGACCGATTAAGTTGAAATTTGGTACACGTATGTATTTCTGTGACCCAAACACGGACGTGTAACGTAAATAAATGAATTTTGAATATGTAGGTCAACTTTGGGGGCAAATAAGAAAATTAATAATAAAAAGTTTTGCAAACTGTACCGTGTGACATATCAAATGAAAGGGCTTACTGTGAGGGTTTCAAGTATATATTTTTTATTATTTTAAAATTAATAATTTTAAATCTATTTTTGAAAATAGACGAAAATTTACCATTCCCGCCTTATCTCCGACAGTACCCAGTCTAAAATTTTGAAAAAAAAATATACAAAGTAGTTCAATACCTATAGATTACAGGAAAACTTATAAAAAGTGTACGTATGGTCTTAAAACAACATGGTAAATCTCTCAATATTGTGCATACAAACTTACATTTGCCGTTGGGAATGTATGGGAGAACATGTTTTTCAACTACAATGTTAAGTTTGTTCTTGAAATTTAACCCAACTACGGAACGGTAAGTAGAGCTAGTGTAATCCGTCCGGGGAATTACTGGCTAATTCTAGCATAGCAGTATTCCAACTTGACAGGTGCTGAGGTGCCTTACGACATGTTTTCTCTAAGGTTGGCAATACCAGCAATAGGTACTTAGGTACATAGGTAAGCGAACAGCTTGTCATCTTGCGCGTTTGTTCTTGTTACTATCTCCTTCAATTCTTGATGATGACTGTGACGCGTGGGATTGTCGGTCATTGATAAAATCCCAGCTTGCTGAACTTGAGCTGATGGAACCTGTTGTTCAATCAAGTGATAACAGGACTGAAATAATAGGTACATCTGTCAAACCCACCTCGTCATCGCTTATCTACGCAGTCGGTCTCGACAATAACCGAGGTCGTCCTCAACAAAAGTCAAGGAAAATCTTCAGTAATTCAATTACTAGCTTAGATTTGTGACAAAACTGACTCATCTCATATCTTAGAGTATACCCAAGGAACAAAATAACTGTCGTGACGTTTTGTAAATTCCTTTTAAGTCGTAGCAATACGTTTTATAATTGTTATATATACGTATAAATAACGCGGTTTGGGCGCAAATTATATATCTTTTAAGTTGTTATTAAGTTTAAGTTGTTTAACAGTTATGTTAATGTTGAATAATCGACGTATTTCAGTCGTTTAAATATCGAATAAAAATTGTGATTACTTCATAAATGTCGTAAAACAGTAAAAAAAATATATTGTATTCGACCTCTAGGTCTGATAATGGTTACAGTAAATCTATAATTCTAATGATGCATCAGAACTTCTGCAAGGTAAGGAAAAATAAAGTTACCATTAAGACACCATATTCACAATACGTTAATTGCTATATTGCAGTTGCTCTTGGTGGTAAATTGTGAAGAGGAATCCATTTTTTCGATAAATTATTTTAAAAAACTCACGCGCTTCTTGTGAGTGTGAAATATATGTAGTTACTATTTGAAAAAAAATATTTTTGTTCAATACATATACGACCGTTACATAACAGAAGATTAACAGGTGACCTTTTAATGATTTCTACAAAATATAAAGTTTTTTGAAGGGTACGTCAAGACGGATAAGAGTTAGCCACTACTCAATATGTTTATAATCTTTGAGTGTTGTAACTACAATTTTGTTTTTTTTTTCAGAGTGAGCGAAATCCTTAAAATGGTAGATTTCATGGACGTGGATAATTTTTTTAACCGACTTCAAAAAGTTATTAAATTTTTTTTTTGTATGTTTGTTACGCGATTACTCAAAGACGGATGGAACAATTTAAAAAAAATCTATTATTGTTTGAAAGGGTACTTTGCTTGTGTAGTTTTTGAGTTAGCTTCAATAATGCGTATTTTTCCCACTTAGTTTATCTGGATAATGTTTTAATAACTTCCTGTCACTGTTATTTACATAGCAGGTAGTGGTATTCGAATTAGTGTGGGGTAGGTACCACAACTAAAAAGTGAAAAAATGTGTAAAATCCAAGGCCATCGAAGGTTCACGAGTGAAATATAACTTATAGTCGAAAAACTTTTTAGCAAAAAATAAAACAGACTTCCAAAACAAAACACTACAAAGTGAAAAATAACTTTAATTTAGGAAGTCGGTGGCATAACACGAAAATACAAAACCGAAGACACCGACTACCAAAATTAAAGTTATTTATCACTTCGTCGTGTTTTGTTTTGGAAGTCGGTTTTATTTTTTGCTAAAAAGTTTTTCGACTATAAGTTATATTTCACTCGTGAACCTTCGATGGCCTTGGATTTTAACACATTTTGTATTGGCACAAAGTTGTTACGGATTCTTACTAACCTATATAATAATATGCTACTACTATTAAGGAACGACAACAATAGCTTCTTATTGCAGTCTGATTATTTTTTGTGTAAACATTGTCTCACATATGTAATATATGACCATTGCCCCGGATGAATGCGAATATTGTTAAAAACTACAACATAAATACAACTACAAAGTTTGTGTTATGTTCAAGCTCAATAAAATTTTCAGTATACTCTGTGTTCGAGTTAAATATTTTACCCCTATTTTCATTTTGAAGGAAAACTTCAGAAAATTCTGCGGAACCATTTAGCTCAATTCTTTTTTCTTCTTGACCTGTTAAGTGTGTCGGCTGCCGCTTTACATGTAAACTAGCAGCTGTGCAATTAATCAGTGCTACGGAATTTTTGCTCATTTTTCTTCTAAAGCTACCGCTTAAAAGAAGCAGTCTCTTCCATTCTTTTAACTCCATTTTAAGCCAATTTACACAATGTAAATTGAAAACGCAACCACGAAATGGCGACATAAGTTGTATAAAGTCAATAAATTGGTGCTAGCATGACTATACAACTTATAACTATTGTATTAATGTGATCACTACGTATAAAATTGATTTGGTAGACGTTCTGACAATTACCAATACATAACGATCGTACAGTTTGATTGAGTAAACGTTTAAGTAACGTTTTACTGTGACACAAGTATAACGTTACTGAAAAGTCGTATAAGATTGTGTGTAGACGTTTTGATAATACCAATACATAACGGTCGTATAGTTTGATTAGGTAAACTTCTACATAACGTTTTAATGCCACACAAGTATAATTTGCCTGAAAAATCGTATAAGATTGTTTTGTCTGCAGAATGTAATAATACGACATGGATTAATGACGACTAAATAGTCGAGCGAAACACTTTTAAACGACTCCGAAGAAAGCTTAGTACCTACTTTTATATGATATTTTTATAACTTATAGTCTTATATTGTTTTATTATATGATATATTTTGCTCCTTGGGATATTATATACTCTAAGTCTCATACAGCTTCCGAGAACTAGTTGCATATTAAACAGGGCTCGGAAACGTTATTTAAAATAACGTTTTTAAAACGTTTCTAACAGTTCTTTGTATAACATTTTGTTCGGAACGAAAACCAAATGAGAACGTTTTCAAAAACCGGTTTATCCCGCAGGACGCAGCCGCGCGGCCGCGCGGAGACAAGAACGAACTTGTGTACTTTTCCTACTATGTACTCATAACATTACATCATTCATTTCGATGCGCTTCGTACGTATTGATTGGGGTTGTGTTGCGACTTACGACTCTTGCGAGTGATTAGTTAGTTAGTGGTGTTTATTTCTTGCTCTACAAAATGGGACGAAAGAGAAAAAACCAAATTTACTCATATTACAATTACAATGATGAAACTAACAAATCAAAATGTCAGATGGAAGGATGTCAGCAAGAAATACGAGTAAGTATTAATTACATTTAGTTGCTCTTGTTGTATGTAGGTTGTAAATCTTTAGACTAGATAAGGTGCCTATTCAGCAGCACACAAAGTTTTGTGGAATACAAAGTGCGTTAGGTCCTCTCCACCTATTTTATAATTAACTCTAAAATTTTGCCATTACGAAGTGGATTGAGACCTCTGATGTTCTAGTTTGTGTGCTGCTAAATAAGTAACAACGTTAGTTTTTTTTTGCAATTAAATTATTGTAGAATATATGCTGTATCGATTTCTTTGAAACTGCATAGGTAGGTACATAATGCAGATCCTATGACAATCTAATAATGTGATAAAAACAATCAGATGCTGTACTGCGTAGGGAATCCAATCCCGCATCAAAATCTCAACCCCGCAACCCTGCGGGATCGAGGTCATAAAACCCGCGGATACGCGGGATTTGCGGGACTGCAAATAAAATCATAATTTTTGTTGCATGTAGTTATGTTCTGAATTTATGAAGTGTTATATGAAATATATAAACTTAAGTAGTTATTTAGGTACCACAAATCACTAACTGTATTACATAGGAATAATGGCGAAATTGTTTTCACCTTGAGATATCGTCCAAAAATGGTGCATTTAAATTTTCCCTAAAGTTATTTTACTTTACCGGCAAATCCCTGAATTAGAGATCTAGACTAGGGTTGATGAGGAAGTGGTTATGAGTAAGAGGATGCGTATGAGGAAGTATTAAAAATACGTTTTGGCGAAGTGGATGAGGATGAGGATACGAGGAGGAGGAAGAGGATGAGGATGAGGAAGAGGATGCGAATGAGGAAGATAGAACCTACGATTTCTGATTTAAAAGTTAAACAAAAAAAAAAGATTGCGAATAGGCCCTTTACTTTTTAGAAAAAAAAAAAATAGTAAAAATTCTTATGAAGGAGGTGGTTGAATTTAATGAAAATTAACTTTGAAGCTGTTTCTCGGTTTCTCCAGATATACGGTTTCGTAATTCGTCGTAAACTAATCCAGCGCTACTGAAAAGGCGCTCACTATGGACTTCACTTCCTCATAAATTCATCTTAATTAGTGAGGAAGCGGAAGAGAAAGAGGAATATTTATGCCTAATTTTGGGGATGTGGAAGAGGATGAGGAACTACCGCATTATGAGGATGAGGAAGAGGAATCCTCATCAACCCAAATCTAGACCAATTCGTGTATCGAATGAAGTGAAAAGTATCGAGGCCTATTAAAATAGGTATCGAAACAATAATATCGAGTACGAAAATTCTCGGTATCGCGATCGTTACCAAAGCATCGAGTATACTCAACTTTACTCAAAATTACTCAAGTATCGATTCTTTATTTTGTATCCCTACTTGTCTCGCTCAAGAGTACAGTCGCGCTGTGTGCATGCTATTAAAAACTGCATATTGTCGCCCATTTTTCTTCGAATTCCATTTCTTTTCAGTCCCGTGGATCCCGCATGTGTAATCCAGCATTACTGATCCCGCAAAAACAGTGCGGGATTGGATTCCCTAGTAGTGAGAATCAACTATCTCAGGAAAACTTCTTAACAGTTTTTCCTTAGTACCGAGTTGATACTTGATATACCTACATACAATGAGGTTATTTATATAACATCATTGCCTACATACAATCCCGACAATATAATATGGTGTCCAGTAGCCTGCCGGCTTAACATGCTCACTTTCAAAATTTTGTCGACACTACCTACTATCTCGTTATCGCGATGTTTTCCTCGCTCACACATCACTGCTGTTAACGGGACAGACATCGCGCGACGAGTGTGGACAAAATGTAGTCGTGGTGCGCATGCTAGGCTGGCTGGTGCAGGATGGAGATGACCCTGGGTCATCTCATTTCGAGTCCTAACGGTTAAGGTAGGTAATGGTTAATAGTACTCAGCTGTGATATTCATATATAAACCCGACGGCAATGCAATAATTTGGTGGTAGCGACATAGTGTGCAGCCACGGTCCATACACTTAAATTTAGATCATTCTATAGAATAGCTAGGTACTTTGGAACCCTATCAATAAAAAAACTATATTTGTTTCAGGGTCATCACGCTGGAAATGTTACGACATTTTTTTACGCAGCATCGTGTTGAGTATGACAGAATTCAAGCAAGGAATTTTTCTGACAATGATGCAAACCCCCCTGCCGAACATAACAGAGTTCTGGAATGCTGCATCAATTTAATAACAATTCACGGTAGGCCGTTATCTTTACTGGAAGACGAGGCATTTCAAAATTTAATTACAATGATACCAAATTGTGGCTTAAAACCTAATATTAGAAACATAAGAACATTTATTGAAAATAAAGCCTACGATGTCCGAAAGAAGATCTACGAGGAATTAAAAAATAAACTGGTATGTCTGAAAATTGATGTGGCTTCAATAAAATCACGAAGATTTCTAGGAATAAATTTGCAGTTCATTTCAGAAGATAAACTGCAGCTACGTAACTTGTGCGTTATTGAGCTACACGAACGAAATACTGCAGCATTCCTGAAAGACACTGTGTTAATGGTTTTAAGCCGTTACGGAATCGAAGTTCAGCAACTATACTCCATTACCTCGGACAACGGAGCTAATATGCTTGCAATGTCTCGTCAAATTGAAGAGGAAACACAAGATTCTCTTGAAGATTTGAACAGCACTGAACACGCTGAAGAACTTCAGATTGCTTTTACTCAGGAAGATGACCAGGAAATGCTTGATCTGGTGGAACGTTTGGAATTCGAAAGGGAAAATGTAGCACCTATGGTGACAGCCGTACGTTGTGCCGCACACACTTTGCAACTTGCAGTGAGAGATGCCTGCAAAGAACAAGAACCCCTTTTCGAGCTGTGTCGTCGTGCCGTTAGAACTCTTCGTACACCTAACGTGGCGCTGAAGTTAAAGCGAAACCAATTGCTTCAGGCAGTCCTGGATTGTCCAACTCGACGGGACTCTACCGCCGATGTGTTAGATAGGCTAATAAGCTTAAAAGACTTTTGTGAAGAACATTATCCAGCTTTAATTGACAACGAAACATGGACAAAAATTGAAGAGAACTTGCGTGCACTTAAACCGTGCAGAATACTATCCAAACGGTTGCAAGAGGAACAATTGACATTCGGAGATTTTTACATCGCGTGGATGAAATGTGTAACAGAGCTAGAACTAATTAACAGTATAATTGCAATGTTTTTAGTGATATGTATGAAGGATAGAGAGACTAATCTTCTGACAAACGACACATTTTTATCTGCTGTTTATTTGGACCCGAGAGTCAATTCGATACTTTCGGATGAACAGAATGAAAGAGCTCGTAATCATTTAATGCATACATACCAAAGATATAATATTTTGCAGTTGCAATCCCAGGAACAACCAGAAAATGAAAATGATCCAAACCAAGCTAATGCTCCTATAGAACCACATAGATCACGAAGTAATATAAATTGTTTCTTTGAGAGGCGATATAGGGAACGACAGAGAGAACGACCAACAGACGCATACAACCAGTTAAAAATCTCTTTAATTGATTTTTTAAATCAGCCACTGTTGCCTACACACGAGAATGTTTTGAAATATTGGTACGAAAAAAGGTTCACTGATCCACAACTGTATTATTTATCCAATATAGTCTTAGCTACTCCACCAACGCAAGTTAGTGTTGAAAGATTGTTTTCTTCGCTAAAATTTGTTTTAAATAGCTTGAGAATGTCTTTAAAAGATTCCATCATTGACGACGTTTTGGTAGTAAGAAATAACAGCATTTATGACAAACCAAATTAATCTATTATTACATCTGTCGTCATTTTGAGTCGTTTTATTTAGTTATAATAAATACATACAAACATATTAAATACAATTTCAAAATCACTAAGAAAAAGATAATTTGAAGAAAAAATATGTTTTTTTTTTTAAATTATGTTATAAGTTAGGTCACATTTTGTTTTTTATTTCCATATCGTCAAGTACTGGCATGTGTCGATATTTGTTTCTGTGTATTAGTTTCAATATTTCCACATACACATAAGTGCGTATGCATGGCTCAACAAATTGTAATTCTGATGAAAAAAGTTTTCCATAATATTCATTCCTGATATCCTTCTGATTGCTAATCTTATTGCACGGTAGACACTCATATTTTTCATTTTCCTGTTCTGAATTTTGACTTGGCAAAGCAGATTCCTCCTGAAGCTTCTGGGTATCCTCGCTTTGCGGAACAGTAATTACGCTTCTTTGTATTCCTGCAATAATAAATATAAAGTGAGTATTTTAATTAACTTAAGTGATTATTTTATATTTAATTTGTGTTTAGGATGATTTAATTTGTTGACAAGTTTTAGAGCGTTTACGCACTGCATCCGGTCCGCGTCCGATCCGAAGACAGACATAGAAAACTGTTCTTTATATTCATAAATATGAATAATAGCAGCTCCTGCTTGGGATCGGATGTGGGTCCGATGCAGTGCGTAAACGCTATTTTATTATTTTTAATTTACTACACTACTTAAGTATTTTAGTTTAGTCTAGATAAGAATCATGGTACTTACCAGAATTCTCTGTTGTACGTCTTTTCGTTGCCAACAGAGATTGCGATTGCGACTCTTCCACATCGAATGTCAGATGTCTTTTCCTTTCTAAAAAAATAAATCATGTTTTTACGTCCTTGTTTTTTTTTAGTTGTATAGTACATGAGCAATGTCATACGCAACCATCATCATTTCTACACGCAACTACTACTATACCTACTCCAGCCAACTTACGGAAAGAATGTTTATAAACAAAAGTTTTTTAGTAGGTAGATACACATTTTATAAATAAAATAAAATGAACATATCATTGATAGCTTACTGTTCAACTTTTATGTATGGCGTTATTTGTGGAAACAATTATGAAAAATGCATAAAGTTTTGTTTATGAACATATTATGTTATGTAAGTCGGCAGGAATATAATTACCACACCGCTACATTAGGCCACGTTCGCACAGACGTAAAAATATCGTGGCGGGATTTTATCGCGCAATGGATTTTCAACGCTCTGCTTAGCGCCGAGAGTTGAAATCCAACAGTGTTTTTTCGACGCGCTGGGATGCACTCTGTTGGATTCTCAAGGCTCGCCTCAACAACGACAGTTGAAAATCCATTACGCGATTAAATCCCGCCGCGGCAATTGTACGTCCGTGCGAACGTGGGCTAAAAACTAAAGCACATAATTATGTATTTATATTGGTAATCACGTGTTATAATGTCCTCCTCTTTTTCAGTAAAAAATGGTTGACTGTCTGGTAAACCGGTAATTGGATTCACATCTGAAATAAATTTCATATGAATACCAATTTATCATGATGAATAAAATAACGAAGTAAAAAAATAATATCTGTACTGTAATGGTAGTAGTACTCACCTGAATCATCCATGCTTAGTTGCCTACCCTACCACACACTATTTACCTACGCGTGCTCACAGAGTCACAGATAGTACCTACTCAGTACTTGTGAAACGACGAAACTAAGCCGCGTGGCCTTGAAATACCATTGAATGAAATACTCGTAGAACTTTCGTATCGGAAAAACCCAACAAATGCAATAAAAACGGTTAAAAACGTTTTATTAATCGAAAACGATTTAAATTTTGTTCTTCTTCAAAAACGTTATTTATAACGTTCCGTTTGAACGTAACCGAAACAAATCGTTTCTTAGGTATTTAAGACGAAACCGTTTCGAAAAATATACCGGTATCCGAGCCCTGTAAACATAGATTTTTCGCTGTGCGTCCTAGACGCTAAACCTGACTGTGATATGTTCGCGGACAAATGGTAGACGATCATATCAGTATTTCTGGAGTTCTGTAAGATTCTGTGTATGAATTTTTATCTAATTTAACTAATGTAAAGTAAAATAAATAGCAATTGTAACTAGCGCCATCTCTCGTGATCTATGGGTACTTTTTTAGCATATTTTGCGAATAGCGTCGCGTCGTCAGCAGAGTCCATAACGAAAGCATTTGCTTCACTTTAGCATGCTTTAGGTATGGCGTATGATTTTGTCATGGTCACGGCTGAATATGGTGATCAAATTGATGCTGATCAGTTTGACATTTTTATGGTTCGTTTTGGTTTATATGTACAGTCGCGACCAAAAGTCGATAAGCAAACTCACAAAGCAATAGCTTGGCGTTTAGTTTGACTTAAGACCTTCTATTTCCAATAACATAAACATGCTTATTTACTGTCGTCAACAACTGATTGTAGTTCATAATTTCAAAGATATAACATGTGTAAAGATGACCTAGCGGTTAAGCGCGTGCATATAGATGCGTGAATCAGTGAGCCGTGAGTTCAAATCTCACGCAGTACTTGACTTTTTGTAAGTTTTTACTTGATTGGAAGTAATGGGACAGAAATATAATATTCTTTATCTTGTTCGCTTGGACACTCATTTCGTAAAGTTAGAAAGGTAGATCATAGAAAACTAAATAGGTATTGACAATTATATATGTGTTATTAGAATATCATTTCTTTGTTATGTTATTATGAATTGACTAAGTGGGTATACAACAAAAAATCCTATGAACGGTTAAAAAAAAAGTTCTTTTATCTAGTAGGAATGTAACGTCACAATTCTCTTAAGTTTGTTAATTTTATAAATAACTAAATAAAACGAATAAACATTTTTGTTACCATTCAGCACGACTTTTTTATTTAAACCTTCCAACACCGAAAAGACAAATTAAAAATCACATAAATAGTTAAATAATAATACAATAACTAATATTTAACTTCTTATAAAAATAAATAATAAATGAACATAGGTAAACATCTAACAAATTTTTGCTTAAAATAGGAATATATTAATATGGTTCCAAAGAAACAAAAAACAGTCCAACATTGTTATTAAGATTCGAACTCAGACTTCATTGATCGTGAAACCATTGCTTAGCCCAAACAGCTACCAGCACATGTTATGTTTATGCGAATTTTAGCAATGCAATGGTAAGAACAGGTCGCCACTATGACGATTATTCTAAATTCAACAGAAATATAATGTTATTTCGCGTAGTACGACGACATGCGACAATTCATTAGTGTGTGTTATCTGCGGAATGTTGGCTCATACACGCACACGTACTGGTTCGTGCTCGCACAGTTCATAGCAATGTAATCCTTAGCATGCTTATGGACTTTTGAGCGTTTACTGTACCTACTGGGAAATCAATTATCGGATTCACTTACGTATACAATAATATAAAATTACGTATTTATAATGCACACAGCAAAAGAGTGGAACTCACTACCTGCGCCTTTGTTTCCGAGCGCATACAACCCTAATCTCTTCAAAGTGAGAGTGAACAGGCTTCTTCTGGATAAGCTTACTCCATCGTCGACTTTGTCAATGTCACCTCTGATCTAGACTAGAGTCAAGAGCAAACCCATCTCAAATAAAATAAAAAATAGAACTAGTTCCAATCTTAGATACACTAGATATAGAACATTAGATATAACTTTTAGGGGTTAGCTGGACGTATTCAGATAACAGAACAATATATTAATTATCATAATCGGGGCTTTACTACCTTAATTCCGGTTAAAGAATGAGTCTTCCAGTAACATTATCAAAATAATTCGGTATAGAATGTTGCCAGAAGATAAGACGTACAAGTTTTGGTAGTTATCGTTTAGAAAGTTCTTGTTTACGTGCGCCCCATTTGTCTCTCCTTACGTGTACATTCTGTTTCTGTGGTCATTCAATTACGAGTATTGTATCTACTGTAATGACGTCACCACCTACTGGGCTGTTAAAATACTGGCGAGAAATAAGGGAACACAGACAAAAAAAAAAATTGTCTCCAGACAAAAACAATATTTCCACTTGCAGCAAATCTCAATAATTGCGGCGGTGCTGCGCCGCGATGCGTTCTCTGCCACCCTCTGGTGGTCGGAATAATGTGCACTTTAACACAGCTTCACATTCTTCAAGCGGTGTCACCGTTCCGCTCTACCTGAAAGCAAAAAGTGCATAAAGATAAGAGATAAATTCATCCATCTTCATTGTTTTCATTCGTATAAAACTTGTTTGTACAGACGCCAGCACATCAAGCTACTACAATCTGTAAAATTTCTTTAATTTCATTTTCAACTTTATCGCTAAAGCATTAGTTTCAAGGTTGATTGGGAAAATTTGACAGTTTCGGGTAGCTTAACCTGCTGGCGTCTGTACCTAGACCTCTGCATAACCTGTTGGCGAAAACAGGCGTATGTTATGTCTCTAATAAGGAATTGATCAGTCTATAGCAGTGCCTGGCGAGACTGCCAGCTCTTCAATGGTACGTCACTAAGTTCTATCTTGGGCAACTCTTAGCCACCCTGGGCCCCTGTTTTAAGATCATCGTGTGTTATCCTTAGGTGGTCCTACCCTACGTTCTGCTGGGTTGGCTAATAAGTAATGAGCGACATACAAGTATTTTATTTGTATTTATTTATTAAATGAATAATTGTTAATCATTAATAATATATTCACCGTCGTTTTCTACTACCATTCGCCATCGATCTGGCAAAGAGTGAATGGCGTCCGCATAGAACTTCGTTGGTTTTGAATTGAAGAAGTCATCTATGTATTGTTTACAGGTGTGGTTCATCGTCAAAGCTTTTTTCCCGTAAATTATTACTAAGAGATCGGAACAAGCTGAAATCAGTTGGTGCTAAGTCCGGCGAATATGGAGGGTGGGGTATTATTTCCCAATTAAGCTCTAATAGTTTTAGCCTGGTACTCTTAGCAATATGCGGTCGGGCATTGTCGTGCAGGAAAAATATTTTGTCGTGTTGTGGACGTTTGCGATGGATGTCAAGCTTCAGTTTTTTGAGTTGATCACAATATACTGTTGCTGTAATCGTAGTATTAGAAGGAAGGAATTCCCAGCTTATTCCTTCATGTATATCCCACCAGACAGAAAGCATTACCTTGCGAGGATGAAGATCACCTTTTGACGTTGGTTGTCCCTGTTTTTTACATCCCAGCCACTGGCGCTTGTGTGTGTGATTAACATAGAGAACCCACTTTTCATCTCCAGTGACAAGATGATCTAACCAATTAAATGTGCGGCGGAAAGATAAAAGTTGTACACAAATCTCAGCTCGGTAGGTCAGCTGATCTTTACTTAATTGATGGGGTATCCAAACACTATATTTGTAAGTCTTTCCCAAACCATGTAAATAATTTTCTTTAGTGCCATGAGAGCACTCGAGCTGAACAGCCAAATCGCGTGTAGTTCTTCGAGGATCTTCTTCGATTAATAGTTTTAATTTATCGATATCTATTTCCACGGGGCGCCCAGACCTTGGTTGATCGGTTAAGGAAAAATCGTTATTGCGGAACCGTTGGAACCAGCGCTTTGCTGTTGCTTCGGAGACTGCATCGTGAGCTATCCTTTGACATATATTACGTGTAGTTTCTGCAGCAGAATGCCCAGATTGAAAGTCATATAATAAAAAATGTCGTACGTGGGTTTTGTGAACTTTAACGCACTAACAGCCAAACTATCAATAACGCGCATGAGCGCGACTCGCTCTTTATATAGCTACAGAACGTTCTCGAACCTTTCCGAAAATTCTAGAAATTATAAACTAAAACGCTCATTACTTATTATCCAACCCGATATTTTGCGCTCAGTACTCAACATGACTGACTGCCACAACAGTCTTCGGTTAATAGGCTTAATTATTTTATGTTGCCAGCCCATTGCCATTTCAGCTATGTCAAAGATTTTGTTTCTGTGTTGGGTCACCTCTTAAATTATCTTCTCCTCTACTTTTATTTTGTAACTGTCTATAATACGAGTATAACTCTTGTTTTCTACGTAGATAGACTAGGTACTATCCGTGGCACCGCGTCAAAATACGTTGACAGAAAAAAGTTTCGCAAATCTGGCTAATTGTAATTTTTTTCCTAATCTATCTTGTGTTATCCCAAAAAAAAAAAAACAAAAAAATAGGAATGCAGAACCCGATGTTTCGTAACAGGGTTTTTCACCAATTCGACACGAGAGACCGGCCACACGTGTGTCCAGTTGGTGAAACTCAAAATTAGTATCACTTATTATTTCGTCATCTGGACACTCCAAGAATTTTACGCGTGTCCACATAGTGAAATTTAAATTAAATCACTTTTATCTTTTCGCCAACTAGACACACCCAGTTATTTTGCAAAAAAGAAGGTACATTCAGGTTAATAATCGCCTCGTTCATTGAATAATGAACGAGGCGATTTCATGAAAAAGCTGCCTCCTTTTTTTGCTTGAAAACCTTTTTATTAATTTCTATTTAAGACAAATTTTGAATTAAACAAATATTAGGTATAATATTAACCTATGAAATTGCCGATTTACATAGAAAAAATCAAACAATTTAAAAAAAAAGAAAATAATATTGTCGATGCACTTTTGCCATTTTAATGAAAGTTCGTTGATGTCTCTGCTATAGATATCCTAGGCTGGGAACGGGAATCGATAAATTCTTTAATTGAGTTTTTCACCGCCTGGTTGGACTTAAAACTTTTCTCCGGGGCTCATTGTTGATATCCAAATTTCCAGAACGGAAGCGAGCAAACAAAAACGCACCGTGCGTTCACTTGCGGTATCTTGTCTCCATACACGTCGTTAATATTGCGTGCTGTTTGTTTGTGCGACGGAGATCGCAATTTCGATTTTTCCATGGTCACAGAAACATCGATATCAAAGAAAAATCGAACGGCGGGAAAACAACTGTGATTATTCATCTTAATTTATTTATTTATTGCATTCACGTTGTACACAGGATGACAGTAGTAAGTTGAATAGATTCAAACATGAACCCTGCAAGGGCACAGCAACATAAAATATTTTACAAGTACTTATAACTACCTATAGCTTAAATAATACATAGTTATGGGAATGATAATTAGTTGAGGGATGACATTTTATATAGATATTATTATAATTATTAATTTACAGTGTTAAGTATTATTATTTATTAGGTAGCTACAATTATTATTTGACTTTTATATTAATGTATTATAATCATTCAATTAATTGTAATTATAATTCAAAAATCAATACTATAAAAATACACAATATATAAATATTAAATAATCTATTTCAAACCCTCGTAACATTTGCTCAATGATTACCTAGTGGATACAAATGTTTTTATTACTGAGTTTACTATGTGTGAATGGCTACTGATAAGATTGTTTTTTTTTTTTTGGAAATTATCTGTGTTAGGTATAAAAGTTTTTAATAATTATAATACGTAAAGGTTCACAAAGGTTGTTTAATATAGATTTGTGGCCAAACACCCTAATTGCGTAACACTCTATCGATCGGAATCTGAATCATTGCAAGCAAATTGCTAATCCATTGCTTCTTATGTCCGAAAATTTGTTTACTCAACACCGTAAATAACGCAATGAATTTTGTTGAGCTGTCAAAATAAAACCGATTCCGATTGATAGCGTGTTACGCAATTAGGGTGCCGATTGCTATATCACTTCAATTTTCACGCATCATAATTATTGCGCTTCAGGGTGAATATTCGAGCGTTTTAACCGCCGTCATTACCTTCCGCCAAAAGTTGATGAAAGAGAATATATTTAATGAAATATTTCAGCAATTCCTGATTCTGGTCCTTAAGCAGATTCTGGGAATTGATGAAATATTTCATTAACGATATTCTCCTTCATCAACTTTTGGCGGAAGGTAATGACGGCGGTTAAAACGTCGAATATTCACCCTTCAGCAGACGGTTTAGTGATCGCTTTCATAAATGATTTATTTATTTGCAAACATGGGTAAGAGATACATAGATATTTTTCCTTATAATAAAGTTCTCCATGTTTTACGAGTACCATCACATGGGTATGCAAATATTGTAGTACAACTTAAAACTATAAATAATGTCTAAATTCAATAAATTACAATTCTATAATCAATAAAAAATAATTTTAAATAAATCAAATAACTAAATTAAATAATAATAAATAATACATATCTAACAATTAAATTCAGAATAATCAATATAAATTAAGTTCATAATATTATAATGAATAACAAATAATTTATCTTAACATAGTAAATCGGATGTAGCAGGCCTAGCATCTTTCATTTAAATATTCATTATGATAATATAACATTTCGCAGCTTCATGAGCAATATTGTGCTGCTGGCTGCGGCACACTTTCATAATTGTATGTACCTACTTACATGATATTTTTGTTTTTGTCTAGCATGATAGACAGGTATATAAAATATAATATGCTGTATTGTACACCAAAATTTAACAAAGCTCATTTACATAACCATTATTAATATCTTATGCATAAATAGATTACGTTAGAAACGGAAACCAAACTACCAAGACGGTCTCAACTAGTTAAAATAAAAAACGTGCTTCTTTCTACTTACAGATTTATTTTAAGTCTACTACACTAAACTTCGCCATAAAATTTATAGTTTTCAAATGGACTATTTAAGTTTCCGGGATTCAAACGACTTTCTCTAAGTTTAATTTAGGCGGATTTGGGTCAGTTTTAAACTTAGTGCTTTTACAATGTTGTTCTATGTAAATCACAAATAAGAGAGAGAATAGACATGCCTGCAACTTGCACCAAAGTATGCAAGTAGCTTGCATGCCGTGTGCCACGTCCACATACCGCTTCTGATTGGTCAATGTCACAATTGCATGCCAGCTCCTTGCATAGTGTTTTACAAGTTACAGGCATGTGTATTCTATTATCGCCCTTACAGTGGAAGTAATAAGTAAGTTTTAAGAGTAACTAAGTATGTAGGAAGTTTTACCTCCCTTAAGTACTTATGTAAGTTTAAAAGGATGTGGTTAGATAAGAGAATAGAGGCATAGGTACCAAAGAAAAGATGGATGGATAGTGGGAAATGGCCATCATAGTAAACACTGAAATGTCGGCTAATAGAGATGTATGCAAGTCGCCAATCCTATTTTAAATTGGGATTGGTGAGGGCACGAGGGCGACAACGACAACTGATGATACTCAAACCTCAATTGTTTATTGCATTCGTTTTGTGGATAAAATAATCATCTTTTCCCAACGATTTTGGGGTCGACTTCCAGTCTAACTGGATGCAGCTGAATACCTACTAGTATTTTAAATGGAGCGACCGCCTATCTGACCTCTACACCCCAGTTAATGATACCCCCTGGTAAGAGTGGTTTTGAGCCTAGGCTTCTGGCGACCCGTAACTACTGTCAAAGATCCACAAATGACAGTCGGGACCAGGGTATGTAAAGATGGTCACCCATCCACGGACAAACCGCGGCAAGCGCAGCTTAACCTGATCGCTCAACCCGTGCGGCTGTTATTACTTTGAATAAAATAATGTTGAGTATAATTTGACATTTCTCAGGCAAAATATTTCTGATGTAAAAATGAATATGCTTCGTACAAAACCTCAAATAATATCAGAGGGTAATCGATTGCCGACCACCCTAGGGACGCGCACGGTAATATTTACTCAGTGAACGACCAAAATTGCTCGGAAACCGAATGATGCATAAACTTCGTGTTTTTAATTTAAACACAAACTACACCCAAAGGCCTTACGAAAAAAATAAGAAAAACAATTTTTCCGACAATCATTTTTCCACTTTTTAAGTAGGTTACCTTCCTAGCGTTGCTTTTATTTCTTGAAAGTTGTTTACTTTAGGTTTAAGCACAGATTAATACAGATAGGACACTCCGCAAAATCATTTATCTAAAAAGCGGCTCTTGCTAGGACACAATAAAGTGCAATTCAGGTCGCACAACGCTTATTACCTACAGCTATATTCACCTACAAGTTGCCTCTCTTTCTATCGCGTAACTCTTATACTTTCTGACTCGTTAGGGTTGTCTTCTTTTACGACGCGGCGAGTGAGTATTGAGCCGGCCGGTGCGCGGATCCCGCACTGAATTGACCCGACAAGTCGAGCCCACCGCGTACTGGTAGCTTCGTACCTAAACTGCGGGAGTGTCCCATCTGTATT
The DNA here is from genome assembly GCA_948252095.1 of Dicycla oo. Lineage (NCBI taxonomy): Eukaryota > Metazoa > Arthropoda > Insecta > Lepidoptera > Noctuidae > Dicycla > Dicycla oo. The sequence continues at coordinate 28,068,729 of OX411714.1, forward strand.
AATCTGTGGTTTAAGTAAAGTCCAAGTTCTTATTGACTTGGTAGAACTTCAGTTAAAGTTACATAAACTAAACATGAACGGAGTTAGTGTCCGTCGAATATTCTCTCAGATGAATATTTTAGTACTCTCCTTTCATTTCTCCGCTTCCATATAGAGAATTGAGCTGATTTTTGATATTCTAAGATAAAAAAAATAATTTTTTAGATCATATCTCAACTCAACATTTGGGCCCACCGTTTTCCATCTCCTTTAAGTTTTTGACCTATTATAGGGTGACAGCGTTAACCGCCATCTTGAATTGAAGGTGTCAAAATTTGTTTTTTTTTTACATAATGCTTCAACAGTTGACTGTTTGACAAAAATGTCTATGGGAAGTGTAAAGAAGACAAAATTTCAAACATTTTTTGTACGTAGGTATTTGTATTTATTCTGTACGTCTTATAGGTAAAAACTTACAAGCGGTAGAAAAAAATTACAAAAAAAATATCTATACAGGGTGTTTGGCGCATGGACCGACACAATTTTTCCAGGGATTTAGGAGGTCATTAGCTAGGTTCTACCCATACACCCTTTGTCCCAAATGTCACGGTTGGTTAAATATGTTTTTTTTTTAAATGATAAAGATACCCAAAATGTTTCCTTTAATTTGAAATAACTTTTTTGTTTGTGCGTGTAGTGGCACAAAATAAATTTTGTTGTATTCTCCAAAGTCATTTAAATCCAAATACATCTTTGTTTGATACAACTGGTTTCAAGAAAATTCCTTACAAGCTTCCAAAGTTTAATTTTTTATTGACTGTATGAAATTTTACAACTTCTAAATTCGTTAAAAAAAATTAAGAGCCATTTTGAACTTATCTTTATTTTAAAAAGTTCTTTAGTTGATACCCTTTCTAACGGTATGCTACATGTCATAGAAATTGTTAGAATTATGCTGAGCGACGACGGCCGTTTTGCGTGAATGTGACGCATATTTTTCCCAAACTGGTTCTTTAATTATTTTATTTTGTTATTTTATTCCTTTGCGTCATGTTTATCGTAAATAAACGTATTTTCTTTCTTTATTTTTCTTTCTAAAACTAATTATTTTTAAACCGTTTTGAGAGTCCAACTAGGTTAACGCCGACAACTTCATTATCCGCGCTGGCATTTTCTGTCTCCTTGTATTGTGAAATTTTGTCATCTACTACATCCTTTTTTACAGTCGCAAGATATTATATTTAAAAGTTTCTCGGATGCTGCTTTCTCTGTTGTTGTTTTTTAAAAACCCAGAAGAATGGGGCTGGGGATATGACTTCAATAACGCGCTTATTCCTGAATGGGCTTCGGAATAAGCCCATTATTGATGTCATATCTGCAGCCCCATTCTTCTGCGTTTTTTCAATTCCATACCATGTTTGAACTTAGTGATATGTCCTAACTAACAGCATGATGCTCTATGGTGTGTGGATCCTGTAGCGGTCAGACTGTCTGGCCTATGTATGTGTATCTTGATGATGTTATAATATTTCCTGTCCCTGTTGTTTACATAGCAACCAGTGGTATAGGAATTGATGTGGGGTAGGTACCATAAATAAAAAACACGGCAAAAACTAAAAGACAGATCCAAAGACACTAACTTTAGAAATTAAAGTTAATTTTCAGTTTGTAGATCTTGTTGGTCAGATGTGTTCACGCTGCGTGGACGTTTGACGAACGCCTACGATGGAACATCTCCTAATGCGAAGGCGCCTATTTTAAGTTGGACTGTTGATAGTCGCACATAGCAATATCTAGCGGTCAATTTACTGTGTGGGATTTTCTAATCGAAAATTCTGTTAGTTATTGACTAAAGCTGTAACACAGTAGTCGGTTAAGGGGCTCCTCACACTTATTCAGCTTATGCCCATAGAAAATAACGATTTTGTATGGAGACGCGTACGCATCCGTTCAGCTTTCCGCGTCTATTCAGCTTTCCCGGCAAACAAGTATAAAATGAGGACAAATGTGTTATTATCATGCGAGTGCTATAGATACGAGTTCAGCGCTGTTCTACCGTGTTCAGCGCTGTTCCGCCGCATTCAGCGTCGAACGCGGCGGAACAGCGCTGTACACGGGTGGTTCTTGACTCCTTGTCGACTAGTTGCGACCTGCATAGTTCCTTCATTATGCACGCAAGGATTGAGAGAGTTCGGACGTATTTATCGTAATTATAATTATTTTATTTTTACGATTAAAAACGATAGAAGCGTTTCAGCGGAGATAACACGCTATGACGGCTTTTCTCATTCTTACCACGCTGTACGCGGCTGATAGAAGCAGAGCTGTATAAGTGTGACCAAAATTTTTCAGCGAAACGCGAATGAGTGTGAGTAGTCCCTAATGGCGATACTACGGCGAGCTTACTCTAAAATATGATAATGCGGTATTTCGTAACATGTGCGTCCAATACGCACATGTTACGAAATACCGCATGGACAAACTATGGTGTGGGTGGGACCGGTTAAACTTAATCCTATGGGGTTCCATTCCTGATAATAGCAGTGTTGTTATAATTACTTAAACTAAAGTCAATATAATGTTGTTGGTTCTCGTTCCCCAAAACGAACGTAAACCTTTTTATTTCTCAATTTTTCTTTCCTTTAATCGGTTATTAACCTAAATTCGTTGACAGTTGTAAATTGCGGGTAATACCGACCGTTGCGGATTATGGCGCGTTTTATTTAACTTTTTATATTTCCCTGTGGTGTTGTGGTTGGGTTGGTGCTCAATTTTTCCATTTATTTAATTTCCATATTTTATGAAGGAAATGATGAAAATATTTTTTATTTTTTCATCGCCAATGTGTTCAAAAACGTCATATGAAAAGCGTGAGCTGTCATTAGACTCTCCACTCCATTACTGCAATCCCGCCTCGAGTGCAATGGAAAAAGTTCAATTGTATCATAATGAAAATCTAACTAGAGACTAATGGAAAATCAGGGAGAAAAGCTTTGCCTCTTCATGCATTAATGAGATAAGGATTAAAATTCCTGAAACTACGTTCTTATTTCTGCAATTACGTGTAAGAGATAAGTCGGGGCCAAAGATATTGCCAATAGTTTGTGGAATCATGTCCAAACACAATCCTTGGCATATAAAAGACGTGTCCTATAATGAAAGCGGACAAGTAAGTGTAGTAATCCAAAGATAATGAAGATGGCGCCGAGTTATTTTCGGTAGATAATGTAAGGGTCATAGCCACTTGGTAATTGTCAATAGTGGAGCTGCGATATTGTTACGCATTGTGCAATAATTACGGCCTACACTGTAACAGTTAATGATGATTGGAGGCGATGGACTAACCCTGTCATTATCTGGTGATCTTTACGCCTATCATTTTCAGATCATAGGCCAGTTGCACGCTTATTACAAGAGTGCACTTATTTGAACGTTTTCAAAGTACTACTTTTCTGAAGATAGAAAAATGATGCATGGTTCTAATTCACCTGAGTCTAGGTATCATCTAATTCGGCCTCCAAAAGTTCGTCAAAAAGTAAGAAGGTATTTCATTGTCTCGTGTTATCAAGTCAATGCATATCTTTTCCCAGAAATCTACTGCAACGCAGCCAATAAATAGTATCCATACTAATATTATAAATTCGAAAGTAACTCTGTCTGTCTATATGTTACCTTTTCAGGCCTAAACCACTGAACGGATTTCGATAAAATTTGACAAGGCGATAGATGGCATCCTGGGGAAGGACATATCTACTTTTTGTCTCAAAAATAATCCTACAGGGGATGATATAGGGGAAGAAAGTTTATAAGGGAAATCTAGTAGGGATATGCTGGGCTTTTGGTAGGTAATACCTAAAGAATTATGCGGTTCAGCGTTTTTGAAAAATTTTCCCCTAAGGGAGTAAAATAGGGGATGATTTTAAAATTCACAAATATTTTTTTTTTGTGTACCTCTTTATAAGAGAATTAAGGGATTGGAAATGTAGTCATAGTTCGTAACTTGAGGTAACTTAATCTTTATTTCATTAATATCGGTCCAGTCGCTCAAAATTTATTTGTTATGACCGGCATAATTTTAACGGAGTCCCCCGCCGCGCCGCGCCTGTCTATCTGTCTGAACGCGATAAACTCAAAAACCGCCGAACGGATTTTCATACGGTTTTCACCAATGGGCGGAGTGATTCATGAGGAAGGTTTATAATTCATTAAGATTTTGTGGAAATTAGCTGAAATATGAAGACGATTGTTGAAGATGTCAGAAAAAATCATGCCGATCTGGGAGCTTTATTTTTTTAGATCTGGGAACTTTATAACTCATTGGTTTACGCAGCGTGTGCGTTACCTATAAGAAAACAATGTATTACGGAATTAATACATTGTTTACCTGAATTAACACATAGGGTACTTTTAATCCCGGTAGTATTCGCGTGGGATATTTTCCGACAACAAAAGAAAGAAAGAAAATACATTTATTTAGCACAGACTAAAAGGCACATAAAAATAATACACAGCAGATTGCAAAACTAATAATAAAAAAAAAACAAACAAATAAAATGTAAACATATAAACAATGCAGAAATGTGTACCTCACGGCTGCGCCAGAAAGCTAGCAAAAAGCTAGTCTTTCATATTTTTATGAAGGTTTAGTAAAAAAATTGTGTCTTTTAAAAGCCCCTTCGCAATATCTGGCAGTTGTTTACACACAACTTGAATATATATATTATATTATATATTATGTTTTCGAATTAATATGTACTTACCCGAAAATGTATCTGAGGAGCTTGTGGCTAATTAATAACAGCCGCACGGGTCGATCCATCAGGTTAAGCTACGCTTGCCGAGGTTGGTCTGTGGATGGGTGACCATCTTCTCATACCGAGACTCCTCCGTGCCTCGGAAAGCACGTTAAGCCGTTGGTCCCGGCTGTCATTCGTGGATCTCTGACAGTCGTTACGGGTCGTCAGAAGCCCGAAAGTCTGATAACCAGTCTTACCAAGGGGTATCGTATTACCCAGTAACTGGGTTGTGGAGGTCAGATAGGCAGTCGCTCCATGTAAAACACTGGTATTCAGCTGCATCCGGTTAGACTGGAAGCCGACCCCAACATAGTTGGGAAAAGGCTAGGCAGAATGAATGTTTATCACTCTCATCCCTTGGGATGATGAATCGATGTGATAGGACTTAATGTCCTATCACATAACCAATCATTGCTCCTACACCAATACTACTATTATGTAAATTACAGTAGGTAATAGGCAAAGCGGAGTCTGTATGACCGCGGAAGCAAACTTTAAAATCACCTTTGGCATTTTAAATGTTATGGGTTGATTACATTGCACTTTGCAGTAGCCTGTAATAATGTTAACATACTTACCTATTATATACTCACTTTGGTTATATATTTGGCTAACGATATACTTATTTTCTTTTTTCCACAATAAATTTTCCCAACTTCTAAGAAAAAAATGCTTGATAAATTTTCGTAGTATACAGAAAAAAGCGTAAAAAAGCAAGGAAAAAAATGGTCCGTAATTCCGTATCAAAGTCAGGTTTCATCTCAAAGCATTAGCCGTGTATCAGAGTAGGATGGCTGCATGGCTGCAATCACCTAGATGCAACCGTTGCGGAACTCGGCCGGTGAGTCGGTCCGAACCACGAGTCGGCGACCTTACTTCTACAGTGCCGGTATTGAGGACTAGCCGCGGTAATGATGAGCACGTTATGGGTTGACTAGCTTGCGGACTTAACGATGTTGGTGTGGAGATAATGAGATTATTTGTTTGGGGTATTATGGGAGATAAGCAAGTCTTTAATGGTAATGTTGTTTGTAGCAAATCATTTGGAATTTCGCACTTGTTTGTCTAATTGGTTGGTGAGACAAGCAATGTACGCAAAAACTAAGTAAGCGTCGCTAGAAGATCGTTCGTGATACAGAGGCGCTCAGCCCCGCTTCCCTCACTCAGTGAGGGCGTCCCTCAGTCCTCTCACAAACCTCGTGCGGAGCGCACGTCCTCTCGCGTCGCAACTGAGTGCCGGAAAAACAGTTGAATTTTTTTTATTTAGAAAAAACCGTGCTGTGTTTCAGAAATTTCTAAGAGAACATTGGATTTTTATTTCTGTAAGTATCGTTTGGAATTATTTTAGTTGGCTGTAGTGAAAGCTCTAAGCTTTGAAGGCTTAGCTTAGGCCATTCGAAAGGTGAATGAATCAGGGCGACTTGCTTAGTTACGATCTATATTGTTGTCAATTTTGGGACATGTGTTTCAGTGAGGACTTCTTTGTAAACTATTTAAAGTTTTTTTTTTTAATTATGTCGACTGTGTAGACTCTGATCTTTGCTCTTAATTAGGTACATTTTTCAGCTGTTTTTTCATAAAGATTAGTGTGAAAGTCAGGAATGAGAATGCATTATAAAGACGTTATGCAGTTTTGGGATAGAAAATATTTAACTAAGTACGCATGCATGTGGGTTTTTTTTTAAATTTTTGTTTACAGTTTTCTCATTAAATAATTCGATAAGTTTCTAAACTATAGAAAAAACTTATTACAAACTTGGAAATGACATCATGACTGAAAAACTAATTAATTATCTACGTATTTCTTTGGAGGCATCAAACTAGTTTTTCTGCCTTATTTCAAATAAACAAGCGCAATTAAGTGTTTTCATTTTAATTTGCATATTTCGTTAAATTAATTATTTCGCGTTCGAGTTTTTCTTTTAGTTTTGTAATCGTGAATATTCAACGCGTTTCGGCGAGTTTCGTAGTTAATATGATGAATATAATGATGATCTGATGCTGTAATGATGTAATAAATCATTCACCTACATGGAGAGATGTTTATATTTATTTGATGAATATTTGTTAGTAATTATTTAGGCAGTTATTGCTTCTTAAAAACTATAAGAAACAATAACCTGGGAAATATCCAACTTAAAACTTATGTAAAGCCATTGAAGTCTTTATAATAAAGATATCTGCAATATTAACCCAAAAACATGCCAATAAGACGTCTCATATTGGATAATTTGGACTTGAAAGTTTATCCGTGTCAAAATTAAACTTTTGCAGTTTTTCCATCGTAAGTTTTTCATTCACAGATCATATCTTAGCGCTGATATTATTGCCAAATAAATATTTAGAGTCAAAGGTATCAATATATCTTAAACTGATTACAAAGACACATAATTTTGAAATTTTGTAGTGCGGGATTTTTAACAAAAATCTTTTTGAAGTCAGTACAAAAAAAGGGAGAACATAGATAGACGTTCGAACTTTGTATAAAAACCCACAAAAGAACACAATATTGTATTTATAATGTCTACAATGATTATTACTTATAATTATTTTTGTTTAAAAAGACAAGTCAACAGAAGAGACTGGCCGTTACGTTCAAATATTTGCGCAGAAATCATTGATCGAAGCAGAAATCCGAAGCCAATTTTTGAAGCGCGATTTAAAAGAAATGCAAGCGATGCACGGTGTGTTGTGTCATTACCATCGCGTCCTTTGTTTGCCAATTAGTTCGTTGACACACACAGACCGACTGACACTAGTTAATGGTAATCTAACGATGAACTCTGAATAGCAATCAGTCGAAAACTCGACGGAAAACGTCACTGCACGTAGGTACACAATACACGCACACCAAAACGTTTTTCTTCAAGTTTTTTTTAAGTCAACTAATTCGATGCTGTGTTTGTTTGATAGTTAAATCTGTTTTTCTTTTTTTATTGTTTGTCAAAGTTATCTGTCTACCTACATTTTAGAGAAAATTTGTGTCCCAAGCATTGACTCATACATGGTGTAATTTTAATCACCATTATCCTCTAAAGGAGTTATTGTACTCATCATTATGAACAACTTTTACTATGGGACCTAACCTGAAATCGCGGAAAAAAATCAGCTGTTCAGTACATTTACGTTCGCATAATTCGTCAAAATGTAGGGAACAGCAGATTTTTTCCCGATTTCAGTTTTGGTCCCATAGTAAAAGTGGTTCATAAAGATGAGTACAATAACCCCTTTAGAGGATAATGGTGATTGAAATTACACCCAGTATATCAATGGTCCCAAGTCATCAGTAGTATTTCTTTTCTGTTTCAAAATTACTAACAAGCTCTTGATAAAAATCTTGAAATATTAATTGGTTTATCAGATCTTAAATTGACACATTAAATTATGCTAAAAGCTTTTAGTTCTACGAAAATAGATGTAATTAAAATACAAACTTGATTTTGCTGTATTCATTTCTCTTTGATGTGACAGGTGCACTAGTTTACGATTATTTGGTATGTACCTACCTAACTACTCCAATTGACAGGTCGTAATATTAATTATGGGCTGATTTTACCAACGTCAGATAACTTAACTAACCAAGGAATAATTTTGAATTTTTCTATACAAAATTGTCAAACGTTTGATTTCAAATTTTTTAAATTTGATTCCAAAGATAAATTTTATCTAACGTTGCAAAAATTAGCCCTAAGAGCGAGATTATTCGGCCTTAGTAAACGTACTGTCGTTACTTCGGCGCCGTCATCTGTTTTCTCGTTGACATCCCGTTCCCGGTGCGGTGAACAAACAGTATAAATCTCAAATAAATAAACGCAGACCGACAAATATTTATTTGTCCGTCTGCGTGTAATTTATTTAAATTGAGATAACTTTTAATAACTATTATTTTCGTGTCTCATTTATCATTCATCGTTTATCATTTTTGTTTGATAAGCCATTACCACTTAAACATTTACTTTGCAAATAATAATTCATCGATCATTACCGACTGTACATAACACTATAAGAATAGAAATACATACATTTACATACGAAGCTATAAATAAGTGTTTGTAGAAATAATGTCTTGCAGCAGTAAGGAGGTCCTCAAAGAAGTAATAATACTATTTATTAATGAATGCAAAATAGTCTTCATGTCGTTCCGGAAAGCATATTATAGGTAAATTGACACAGTAATCAGTAATTCTTCTTTTCAAGGATGTAAAATTGACGATGACTAATCTGACCTTGAGCCTGGCTACTGAGGTCTTCAAAACCCTCAATAAGTATCTATTGTACAAGTTGAACCGTTCCAGAAATCCAGAATCAAAGATATTGCGGCAGCTAGGGGGGGGGGGGGGGGGGGTTAAGCTATCTCATGGTTGACAGTACCGGCTTATCAATCCGGAAATCTCGTTTTTTTGTTAATTTGAACGTTGAATGAAGATAAGATTAAGGGGTACCTGCCTAGGTACCTACCCTTCTTTTAAAGGAAACTACAGAAATGATAAATAAACAATTTATTCCGAAATGGTATAGCCTCGTTATACCTTAACCTTACTTTACCTTTTTACCACAGCACGATCAAGTTTTATACCTACTTAGTTCGTGGGGATACCAGAGGAGAAGCAATATTTTCCTATAATATTTCCTTCATAAGTCGGAAAAATACCGGAATAGTTTATTAGCTCCGAAAGCACTCATATTTATCAGCTTACCGCTGTTTTCCGTAGCTGTACTACATCGTAAATTGCGGCTCCTTATGGGGGAGGGCGAGGGGTCGGCCATTTGTTTACTAAGTGTTTTTATAGTCATATTAACTGGGAGATTTGTGGCTTGTATCCGCCCCCCTTATTCGAAAGTTTTTCATATTAGTATTAGGAGTCAGGTCGTATTAGCTCAATTAAAGTAACCCATAAATGTGATTCCGATTTTGGTTTATTTTCCGATATGTTAACAAACGATTTACAATTCTTTTACGAAGGGTACCCTCTTGTTTCGTTTTCAAATCACTGGGCATATATGAGCTGAAGTTTTCAGGCTTCTAAATCAAAATGTGCCGAGCAGTAGGAAGGACTATAGAAAATAAAAAAAATAAAATGTCTTTCAATTTTTGTTTGATCTCTGATCTCTGATCTGATTGATTTTCTGATTTCGCGTTTGCACGTTACACTTGCGATGGGAAATGTTGAAAACTGAAAGAAAAATTGACAGTCGAGCTTGAAACAACGGGATCCAGCTCGTCGGTATTAAATTACAAACTTCCTGCTTGCTAGTTTTGCACAGCTTCGTTGTCATACCATCAAAAATCAGCGCCTTCTTTCAACTCGAAATATGCCGTTATTTCGAGTTGAAAGAAGGCGCTGATTTTTGAGTTCAACTGATCAAAAGATTCCGACGAACTGAGAACCTCCTCCTTTTTTGAAGTCGGTTAAAAATAGGGGAAAATCAAAATCAAAATGACAAATTAGCTTAACTTGAATAGTTTTTGAGTTAACTTCAATAATACGTATTTTTTTCCCCACTTTTGTGGATGATGTTCTAATTTCTTTTGCAGGTACCACACTGTATTCGAATTTAAGTGGGGTAGGTAACACAACTAAAAAGTAAAAAATAACTTTAATTTCAGAAGTCGATGTCTTTGGTTTTGTATTCAAGTTATTTTTCACTTTGAGAGTACTCTTTGTTTTTTTTTTTGGAAGTCAGTTGATTTTGTTTGTTTTGTAAAACAGTTTTTAATTTCACTATTTACACAAATAAAAAGTGAAAACTTTTATTATAAAAATATATACAAATTATAAATATAAGTTAAAAAAAAACACTTACAAAAAAAAACTTAACCGACTTCCAAAAAAAAAACACTACAAAGTGAAAAATAACTTTAATTTCGGAACTCGGTGGCAAAAACGAAAATACAAAACCAATGACACTGACTTCCGAAATTAAAGTTATTTTTCACTTTGTAGTGTTTTTTTTTTTTATTGGCTGTCGGTTGTTTTCTTTTGTAAAATAGTTTTTGTAGTAAAAGGTATGAAGTTGTATTTTCATGCAACCTTCTTTAATTTACAGAAAAACTCGCCACTTGCTGGCAAAAATATTGAGTAGCAGAAACACTTTTTTTTAATAAAAAATAGCCAGGATGTCGTATAATTTAAAATACTTTACGACTTCTTGATTATCTTGTCAAAATTATTAAGTAGGTTTTATGCAAGAAACTTGTCATTTAAACTCCTTTAAACTTTACAAAAGATAAAACCTCGATACAAGTTAAGAAACTAAACCTGGACGTTGATTGAGCATGACGGAGTACCTATATTTTATTAAGCCTTAGATAAAATCATTCAGGTATCCATTCGAACCATGATAAAAAAACATGATAACTTGTTACGCCCAGGGCGTGTCCTGCGGCGAGTTGGGGCGTGAGGTCGCAAATATTGCCTCTCCCTCACGTGTTCCGCCTCCTTCGCGAGCGTTATGGCTGAAGGAGGTGACGGCTTCTCATGCACTCACGCTCCGTACCATAGCCTGGACCAGGGCCAGATCGCCTCCGCGAGGACGCGGCGGTGCTCTGCCCAAGCCGGGCAGACCTCCACCGTATACTCCACCGTGTCCTCCGAGCGATCCACACAATGGTAACACCCGGGCGTTTCTTCCTGCCTTATCCGGAACAGGAACCTCCCGAAGCAACCGTGTCCGGTGAGGACCTGCATCAGGCGGAAGGTGAGGACGCCGTGGCACCTCTCCAACCACTCCTCAAAGAGGGGATTTATTGCCGCAATTGTGGCGTGCCCGGCACTGGGTTGAGACAGTCGCAACCCAGTGCTGGGCACATCCCGCCGGAGATCTATCCGCTGTGCCGATTTCTCGCGGCAGCGGAATTACGCCCGTTTTGCCTTCACGCGCCATGTGTATGCGAGGACTTTTGCCTCCAGGTCCCACGGCGGCAATTCGGCAAGGAGGCTCGCCGCCTTATGGGAGACCGTGCGGACCCCGGACTAGCCGGATAGCCATGACCCTCTGGGACGCGTTCAACCGGCGGCGGTTGGCGGCGAACACCTGGGATTAACAGAAAAAAATACACACAAACAAAATATTACCGTGTTTCAAAAACTGACGTTGATGAAAAACTCGAATTTGTTTGTTCAAATGCACACGTATAATATACGTAAATATACGATGTGACTGATGACGTCATTATTCTGAGTTTTTTATATAGTCTGTGGTTCATTACGAATGACTGTTTTTCTTTTGTAAACTTCGTGACAAGTTTTTTTTTTATATTTGAGACTGTTGTTCATTTCGGCGATAGGTGAGGGTTTTTTAATTTGAAATGTGTGTAAAAACTAAAAACAGAAGGGCTCTATGACATTTCTTTAGGGAATGTGGAGAGGGTGAATGATCATCATACCTATTTAAGTACCCTTTTTGTTTTTCTCTGAGCCTCATTAATATTATTGATCGAAGGGCATTCATGATGCGTGAGCAGTTCACACGAAAACCCAAATTAAAATAGATTGTGTAACAATTCGGGGATTCTTTAGAATCAGGACTCTGATTAGACGCTGCTTTACAATAAACCCTGACATTTCATACACGGTTAAGTGCGAAACAACCTTCAAAATGTCAATAATATTCAGTATCCATACTAAATATTATAAATTCAAAAGTAACTCTGTCTGTCTGTGTCTATCTGTCCGTCTATATATTATGTTACCTTTCCTCGCTTAAACCACTGAACGGATTTCGATAAAATTTATTAGAGATGGTATCATGGGGAAGGACATAGGTTACTTTTTGTCTCAAAAATAATCCTACAGTTGGTGATATAGGGGATGAAAGCTTGTTTGGGAAACTCGTCATTTCTAAAGATAGGTTAGGTTAGGTTATAAGTAGTAGATATGAAAATTCAAATTTATGCTTTTGGTAAAAAAGAAAGAAATATGTGGCTCAGAGTTTTTGACAAATCATCCCCTGAAGGGTAAAATAGGGGTTGATTTTATAATTCACAAAACTGTACGGATTTCGATAATATGTGGCAAGGCTATAGATAGCATACTGAGGAAGGACATAGGCTTATAAAATATATACTTTTTGTCTTATAAAATACCCTACCTACCCTACAGGGGGTAATACAGGGGATGAAAGTTTGTATGGGAAACCCAGCATTTCTTAGTTAGTGATAATTATGAAAATTCAAGTTTATGCTTTTGGTAGGAAATAAAGAAATATGTGGTTCAACGTTTTTGAAAAATCTTCCCCTAAGGGGTAAAATAGGGGTTGATTTTAAAATTCACAAAAAATATTAAAAAAATTGTGTACTTCCTCCTCCTCTATTATTTATAATCCCTTAAATCTCTTAAAAAAGTTTAAGAGATTTAGAGAATAATAATAATAATAACCTGGGACATTATTCACACACGGTCATCTGATCCCAAACTAAGCAGAGCTTGTACTATGAAAACCAGATAACTGATATACTACTTTTTTTTTACTTGTAGTCATAGGTCATATCTTGAGGTAACATTGAGTCTTTATTTCATTAGAATCGACGTTTTTACGAAGAAATGATTTCATCAAATAACTTTTGGACGAATGGACACTCGGTCATAATGTTACTTGTTAAACAAAGTCCCCCGCCGCGTCTGTCTGTCTTTTTAAACGCGATAAACTCAAAAACTACCGAAAAAAAAATCCATATGATTTTCACCAATGGACGGTGTGATTCATGAGGAAGGTTTCAGTGTATAATTAATTAAGGTTTTGTGTAAATTAGCTAAAATATGACGATGACTGTTGAAGATATCGGTAAAAATCATGCCGATTGGGAGCTTTAAGCCCACCATACAGGGCAACGATGTATCGTAGCGATTTGTGCTTTATAGTTATATCGGACTGCCCTATGTATGTTCTCCACGTGTACGTTCCCTTGGGATATTTTCCGACATCCACGCGATTGAAGCCCCGGACAAAACCTAGTAAAATAAAATATCTGATTTTGGTGAGCTTCAATTCAACAAGTGCAAAGAAGTCATTCACGAATTTGATAAACAAGATAACTTAGTAAAATACATTAAAAAGTAATTATTATATTGTAAAATAAACTAGCCTACAAAGGTGGTGGTACCTACATATATATGTTGAACTTTACAACCGTCCCACTCACTCGCCCACTCCATGCACTTTCCTTATGCGAACTTATGTAGACCGCGCAGGAGATTGTTCTTGATAGCTCGATATAAAGTTTTTGTTGTTATTCTATGATTTGCGAGGTTTTCGCAACTTTATTTTGTGATTATAGTGTCGTCTGCAAAATGTTTGGATTCCTAACTAAGAAAATTATACATGCAGAAAGTGAGTTTATTTGTGCGTTTGTTTGTTACGCTTTCACGCTAAAACGACTGAATGAATATAGATGAAATTTGGCACGTGGGTAGACCATGACCTGGATATTTTTTATCCCGGTAGTACGTTCCCGTGTGATAATTTCCATCAGATGGTCACAGGTTCAGATGTCAGATGTTTTGCATCATATTGAAAAGCTTTCATAGAAAAGCTTTCACAGATGTTTCCTTTCAATAGGATCAAGCTCTTTTGTGCCATCTCGTGACACTGTTCGAACGAATAAAAGCTTTCAACGAGTACTTTCAAGATCACATTACATAATCCAGTTTATTCACAAGTATTTGAAACTTCTTAAGTGAATATTTCGTAGTTATGACAACCACCGCTTAAGCGCCATTGCAAGGCACGTAACTGATCATTTGAGCTTCAAAATCGAGCCAATAAGGACACAGCTCGTTGCACAAAACTCGAAACGTTAGCACTGGCGCAACGTATTATCGATATTTATACTGCAAACTTGTATCTCAGACAGTCAGACAAAACCGGTCTCCTAGTCACCAGGTTACGGCTGCGGCTAACGCGCTGGTTTGCGTCCAGTTTATATTGTTTGAAACACAAGGGCAGGACGGTAACGTGGTGTAGTAAGCTGAGCGCTCGCTTGGCGGTGACTCGGTGAGTCATCGGCTATAGGTGTAGATAGGTGTACGGACCAGTGAGTCAGCTGCTTGCAGTGAATCAGGATCGGATCCTGAGAATGACAACGTTTTTTACTATTTGCTCATTATCTCTTGTCTATCCGACGTCAGACCTGTCGCTCGAGACACTACATACCACTTCAGCCAGTGTCTAGTTACGGTACTTAGGCAAACTGAATAATATTATAAATAAAAACGCAAGTCCAATACCGTACGCTTGGTGAAGCGATTAATCGATTCTTGATTTATCGCCATTGTTATTATTAAATTGATCATCGCGCTTAATTTTCTCGGCGATGTCGTCCGGTTTATTACTTTCATCTATAACTTATGGCTCTTTATGTATTTTATTGTAAAATACTCACATTCTCAGGTAGGTACCTACTAACTTTAAAGTTACGTATAACTACACTACTAACCAAAAACAAACTACTAGTCCTTTTAGGTAAGTACTCTAAAGTTTAAAGGTACTTGTACCAAATGTATGTAAATGTTTGGACTAGTAACTTCTTCTTGAAACAGTCAACGTGTCTAGTCCAGCAACGAATTATAAAAGTAGCTTGATAAAAAAAAAGGGTCTAGCAACAAAAATAATAACAAATATGTTAATATAACAATAGGCATCTACAACTTATAATTACGATGGATGGACGGTGGCTCGAAAAATTCTAATTTCCCGATATTGCTCATCATAATGAATTTTAACTAATGAAAGTATTTCAATTAATTAACTTATCATCGCAATCTACCAACAGCATGACAGAAAATAATGACAAGTTAAAATTCCCGCCCATTTTTCGAGCATAGATTAAATAAATTATTTTTAATGCGCTACGGGGCCTGTCATGGCGTATCGGTCACGGAACACCCTATACAGCCCCACACGGTTGACCCTATTTACATTTGACCCATTTCTCATAATTATGATTACCCGCAGTCAGCTAAAATTGATCCACGTTGATACAAAGCCCATGGAATGGCTGACAGACTGAAATATTTTTTTAATGAATTATATCGCTTCGTAAATCTGATAATTAAAAAAGTTAATTATATAATTAGTTAGTTATTTTCCCATGCTGTTTGCACACGGTGTTTAAAAACCATTTTTAGTTCACAAACAATCGTGTAAGAAACATTTTATCGTCCGTTCAGTTACGTTGACAATTCAACATGGAGATAATGCATAATTTATATAAAATCTCGTTACTGTTTCCAGGATATCAAGCGCAAGAAACGAAGGAAATGCATTTAAAGTAGTAAGTCTGGAAAGTTTTCCTGTACTTACAGAATATAATATTATGAAAAATATAAATGACACGATCACATTTCGAAGACATTTCATTATCTATGCAGATATAGGAATAACATATTCAGCAGAATATCAATTCAAGTAACCTACTTCTGCCAATAACTCTTGTTTTGCAAATTGACATTCGGTGGGTCAGCGCTTGAAGCGATGCAATCTTGATGAGCACTCTGCCGTGGCTATGTGGGCTAACAGTACGGGGCACAAAAAATGTGATAGCACGACAAATGTGATATATATGTATGTATGTGTGCGATAAATGTGATGTGTCTACGACAGATTTAGAA
Source organism: Dicycla oo (assembly GCA_948252095.1). Lineage (NCBI taxonomy): Eukaryota > Metazoa > Arthropoda > Insecta > Lepidoptera > Noctuidae > Dicycla > Dicycla oo. Next base: position 28,085,113 of record OX411714.1, read on the forward strand.
ATATCATAATCGACCATGAAATACAAATAAGCTGGGAAGTACAAAATGGTGAGTTACAAACACGAACGTTACGTTTAAGCTGGTTTAGACGAATACTTACATTTAGCGGACATTTTGATAGATGCCATGATTGAATAGAACAATATTTGAGGAATACGACTGCAGTAGGTAGGTAAGGCTTGCACAGCAAAAACTCTCAAGAAAATGGTTGAATAAAGAAACTGTGCAACCTGATTTATTAGAAATACTTATTGAAGATGTAAAATCGTCATCCCTGCCAAATCAGTCTTGCCGAACCGAAAACACAAAAAAAAACTAGGATTATACTCATGTCCGGCACCCTAATTGTGTATACCTAACACAGAGCGCCTAATTCCGAGAGTTTTGAACGATATTTCTAATCCATTGCTTCATAGGTTTAATAAATTCCTCTGCTCAACCATGCTCAACAACGTAAATAACGCAATGAACGTGGCTGAACTGTCATCATCATCATACTCCTGCCCTTGTCCCAATTTATTTGGGGTCGGCGCAACATGTCTTTTTCTTCCATACTTCTCTATTAGTCGTCATCTCGGTAGTCACTCCCTTTCTGGCCATATCATCTTTCACACAGTCCACCCATCGTTTCTTTGGTCTTCCCTTACTCGTATAGCCCTCCACGTTCATACTCAACACATTCCTGACGACATTTTCCTCATTCCTCCGCATCACATGCCCATACCATGACAACCGATTTCCACACAACTTTTCAGTCACCGGTGTCACTTTCAGACTTCCTCTTACATACTCATTTCTTATTCTATCCATTCGCGTAATACCACACATCCCTCTTAGCATTCTCATCTCGGCTGCATGCAATTGCCTTTCATTCATTCTTTTTATGGCCCAACATTATGATCCATACAAGACAGCAGGTCTAACCATTGTTTTATGTGGCTGAACTGTCAAAATGAAGGAAAAGCGATCTATTATCATTTTATGTGTATTACGCAATTACCCCACAGGATTGATTTCATTTTGAATTTTAATCAACTTTGTGTTTACCTAAGTAGGTCCACATAGATGGATGAGACTCGCACAGGGGTAGCGTATACCCAAGGGAGGAGGCCTATAGTTAGGGTTGCCATACATCCCGTATACAGGGTCAAATTAAATTAGCTAGCGAAACCTTGCAGACGTGATGGGTATCGTTATCTAAACACGATAAAATAAAAACAAAAAAGAAAGTTTTTTGACGGGGTCAATGACTGCAGTTACTCAATACTCAATATCTTTATTGCTTTACCATAATGTGTACTGAGGTGGTAAGTTCTATATAATTGAGATTATTATGGACCTGTAGGGCACAGCAAAAGGGTAGTTACTGTTGTTACTTGAACACCGAGTTGAGAAAATCTGTTTTATTTTGTTTTATCGTGTTAGATATCGATATCCGCCACGTCTGTGAAGTTTACATATAAATAAACAGATTTTTTTTAAACTGATATTTCAAGTGATTACACTAACTGCGGTTGATGACCCCACAAAAAAGATAATCCAATTAGTTAATTTCTATTTATTTTTTGTTTAGTTATCGATACCCATCACGTCTGCGGAGTTTCGCTAGCTAATTTAATTTGACCCTGTATACGGGACTGTCACCCTATTTGTATGACGTGTCCTATTTTTCTTTTTCTCGGCATCAAGCGGTGCGGGAGCTCAGATCTACTTCAAAATATGAATGGGCGAACAAAGATGAATCTCTTCCTGGATCTTCTCGAGTAGTGCAATTCATTTAACTTGTTTGGAGTATCAATTATTGTTATTCGTTACACTTGAATATTATAACTTCTGATTATTTTATGACAATAAACCATTATCAGTATTATCATTATCACCCACGTAGTTCAGTTTTCTATAAATTATTTTAACAATTTTGTTCCGTATCAATGCCGAACAATTATGGCAACCCTTTATAGTCAGCAGAAGTTGGTGGTACAAAGCGGCCAATGATGATGAAGTAGGTCTCAAAATATGACATCTTTTTGACAGACAGGAAGTTGTTTATCACCACAGCCTCACAGGTCTTCAAGACTACCTTGAGGTCCTACTGAGAAATCGAACGTGAAGACATACAAGTAAAATGATGCACGTGTAACTCGACACATTGTAACGCGCCTGAGCGCTCTGATTTCTTTAACTTGGGCTCGACATGAAGGGGTCCTGTTACACCGAATGTCGACATTCTCGTTCCATTTTCTAATCACTTTTATTGCATTTTTACTTAAGGCTGCCGCAGAAAGGCGCGACGCGACGGTGCAACGACTTTCTGGTAGCACAATTTCTAGGAAGTTTTCATAAAAATTGTTCTAGTAGAGTCGCGTTGCGCTGTCGCGTCGCGTCTGTCTGCGGGAGCCTTACTTATATGTAACTTGACGCTGCTCATCGTCAGCAGTATAGTAGTAGTAGGTGGTTGCAATGACACGTTTAGGAGTGTTTTTATTGTTTTTTGTTTACGCAGGTGGTGTCTCAGGTAGATATTACAATTCTCTGTTCCTCTTGCCACACGTTTGGCAGAGAGGTGTGAAATTTAAAAAAAGCCTTCTCGAATATTCATCACCTTTTATCGCAGCTTTTTTCATCCATAGCTTGATAATGAGATGAGGAATAGGATTTATTAATTAATATTTATTTATTTATTAAAGCACACCAACATTATATACATTCAACATTGGTTTACATGAGTATTTAGGAAAGGTATTACGAGTACTAGCAATAATAATTAAAGAAAAAAAATAACATTGGAAGAAGCTGCTTATAAATTAAGAGCAAAATTTAAAATTTATACAAAGTTATTTAACTTTAATAAAATTAAAAAAAAACATAATATTTACAAATTAAAGAAGGGCCTGAACATAACACATAATTATAATTCAGATACATAATTCTACTAACAGAAATTATGTAACTACACGATAATTGTCGAGTATTTTTTTTTCCGAATACCACCCAAGGAGAACCAGAAGTCATGAAATATGTCCAGGTTTGAATTTTTGTTGAGCATATTATAATGGTTAATAGTTCTTACTAGCGGACCAGTGGGCACCATTGGTACGACAGAATGGAGGACAAAATGTGTAGTTAGGACAGCGCGGGAAATCTTACGTAGAACTGTCAATCAATCTTTCCGTTAACGATTTTGTGCAAAAATGAAATACTAAAAATTACTAGACGGTCATGGAGAGGTAATTTTGAAGAAAGAAAGTCGCTGGTTATATTTATGGGCAATATCTATGAGAAATGTCACGAGTGCTAAACGCCAAGGAGCGTGTGAACCACAGAAATCTTATTATTAAGATTTCTGTGGTGTGAACATACGTTGTATAGGATTGATTACTTTGTAGTTTGTATACCTCAAAAGATGAGAAATTAAAAGTTATTTCACTGCTGTAATTATGCTTACAAAAATGTTTTCTCTTTTCTTTTCTTTCAAACCAACTCGAAAAGAAAATTTTTAAGTCAATTTACATTTGATTGACGACTTAAAAGCATTGAAAAACTTGAAAGAAAAAAACCATCTGCGGAATAGACTGAAAGAGGCGCTTATGAAATGGTTGAACTGAAACGTCTGGTAATTGCAGCGGTCAGAGATTTGGTGTTCATGGCAGATTATGAAGACTAACATCTTGTTCGGGTTTAAAATATCAGATAAACCAACACAACCTTATTTCAATACAACGTTTATCTTTAGACCCAGTAATATAAACAATCAAACTATTTTTTACAGGGTCCCGTACCTCAAATGGAAAACGGAACCCTTATAGGATCACTTCGTTGTCCGCTGTCAGTTTGTCAAGACCCTTTTTCCAAGAACCCGTAGAGTTATCAAGTTGAAATTATTATCAATTACGTATGTAGATCTATAGTCCCTTGGAGCTTAAAAAATCAAGCTTCTAAGTCAATGAAATAAAAAAATACGGCCATTTATGCGACATATTTTGATACTCGCAAATAAATCAAAACCTGGGTACTTCCGGTTTACCTAGAATCATTAAATTTGGTAAGAAGCAAGGTCTCACAGCACAAGTAAAGGAAAAAGTTCGAAAATCGTTGATTTGTAGATTTACCACATAAAAAAAATTGTGATTACGAAAAAAAATTGTAGTTGGAGAATTGACCGTGACATATATATCAATGAACAACAATAGAGAATAAGTTTTTCAGTTACAATGTAAAATTTGTTCTTGGGATAAATTCATCCCAACTACGGAACCCTTCACTGTGCGTGGTCCAACACGCACTTGGCCGGTTTTTTTTTATATTTGCAGCTTTATTCCGTCAAAGTTTTCAAAGTTTTAATTACAAAATCTTACGTTAAATCCCAGTCTAAGTTTTCAAGCTAGTCGGACAAAGTTCGAGGGTTTGGGCTTGGACTAAACTTAGAACTCGTTTTATAATGAGACTGATAATGTAACTAATAGCCTAGGCTATAACAACCAGAATAAGCAAAGAACCAACAGTTACACGAATTTGGTTAAGCTTATCCTTTTCAACCGACTTCAAAAAGGAGGAGGTTCTCAATTCGTCTGTATGTTTTTTTTTGTATGTTTGTTTAAAAGGGTATACTTCCAAGGTGGTCCCATATAAATTTTATTAACATTGCTTGGGTAGGTTTTGAGTTAGCTACAATAATGCGTATTTTTCCCACTTAGTTTATCTGGATGATGTTTTAATGACTTCCTATCACTATTATTTACATAGCAGGTGCAGTGGTATCCGAATTTGTGTGGGGTAGGTACTACAACTAAAAGGTGAAAAATAAAAACTTTTTAGCAAAAATAAAACCGACTTCCAAAACAAAACACTACAAAGTGAAAAATAAACTTTGATTTCCGAAGTCGGTGGCATAACACGAAAATACAAAGCGAAAGACACCGACTACTGAAATTAAAGTTATTTTTCACTTTGTAGTGTTTTGTTTTGGAAGTCGGTTTTATTTTTTGCTAAAAAGTTTTTTATAGTAACGGATTGATTCTAGAAACCGTTTCATCTCCATGACACTGTATAGCACAGTCAAAAATAATCGCAAAAAGGCGGTTTAGCCACAAATTAAATTAGCTACATCAGTCCCCGACTACGTTAGAACCGGTTCTGAAAACAATAGGAGTTGCAAGGTTAGTCTTTATGTCACGAGTTAGAATATACGCGAACTCAAGACGAGATGAACACAACAACAAAATATAAGTGCCTAGTTAATAAAAAGATTGTTTGTAGAAACATTAAAAACCTTGGGAATAAGGAAATATACCTATCTACACCATAAGATAGTGAAATTAATCTGACAAAGATAAAGGAAGGGATGCAAGTTGACTCAAACCACAAAGCAGACATTTGTACCTACTTCTCATGTCGGCTTTGGGATGAAGAATAAGACTAGTTCATTATATACGTTAGAAGGATAAATATTTATTAGCTTCTGCAGACAATTTTATGAACGGTCTTCCCAAAAATGTATTTTATTTGACAGTGAGTGGTGTGATCGAGGGCCTTGAACTACCTACCTATACAAACTTTTGTGTGATGTTTAATCTGAAATAGACTGTTCCCCTATGGTGCCAGATTGATCATTGTTGCTTAATCTTAAATCAATTGGTAGATCAATTTATTTCATTTTCACCCGTAAAAAATTTAGATGCATAATAAGCTTGTAGTGATATAATAATACATATTACATATTAGTTGCCTTTTTTTGTTAGGAACCTTTTCAGGCGCGCAGACAACAACTTTCATCACAATCGATCGAGCCATTGCCACGAGTTTTTGCAAGACTAACGCACAGTAATTGATTTTTAACCGACTTCCAAAAGGAGGAGGTTCTCAATTCGTCTGTATGTTTTTTTTTTCGTATGTTTGTTACGCGATTACTCAAAGACGGATGGACCGATTTAGAAAATTCTTTTTTTGTTTGATAGGGTATACTCCGAGGTGGTCCCATATATAATTTTATTAACTTAGCTTGGGGAGTTTTTGAGTTAGCTTCAATAATGAGTATATTTCCTACTTATTTTATGTGGATGATGTGATGGTGTTTTAATAACTTCCTATCACTGTTATTTACATGGCTATATCTGCAATTATTGTGCTCAATTATGTATTCGAATTAGTGTGGGGTAGGTTCCACAACTAAAAAGTGAAAAATAAAAACATTTTAGCAAAAAATAAAACCGACTTCCAAAACAAAACACTACAAAGAGAAAAATAAGTTTAATTTCGGAAGTCGGTGGCATAACACAAAACCAAAGACACCGACTACCGAAATTAAAGTTATTTTTCACTTTGTAGTGTTTTGTTTTGGAAGTCGGTTTTACTTTTTGCTAAAAAGTTTTTTATTAGATAGAATAGATAATATTAGAAACAAAAGATATCGCAATACTGACAACTGCCAAATTGCTCACATTTTTTTTTTTATTGGAATAGTCAATTTACCAAAAGTCACTGAACCAATAACGAATCGCAAACCGCCAGGTGTGGTCCTCCAGCCAATAATTTTGCAGCTTTACTTCAAATAATAAACATAACGAGAAAAAACAAAATCAGTTTGTTCAATATCGCAGTTGCACACCCGAAGGCTTTAATTAAAATAATAATTTTATCTTGACCGGTTTTCCTTGTTTCGCCGTGACTCCGTGCCAAAGTTCAGACAATATCGCCTCGCTCTATCTTGTCTATTGCGTTGTGTGCCATAGACAAGTCGTTTAACACGATAGAGGCAACACGTGTGTTGTGAGTTATTGTAAGCTCACAAAACGAGAGCGTCGCTTTGAATCGGATTGAAAGATTAACTTTGACATTCGTTCCTTGGATGCATCTTTGAAGATACTTTTAGGTATAAAGGAGCACGCTGCTACTTGAGGGGTTAAGGGTAGGGTAAAATTCAGGACAAATATTGCGAGCCAAGTTGTATACAGAGTACGCAGTATGTTGGTTTTCAAAACAGCCCTTAGGAGATCATCGCCGAACGTAGCCGAAGATAAGAATCTCATTTATAAGTACGTCGCCGGTCGCTGCAACGAATAAAGAGGAAAATGTTATGTTAGCGGGAAAATTGACATGCATTGGTGGAACTGCAATATGGTGGAATAGTTTTTGTAACGGTTACTCTTACATTACATTCCTTTTACATCAACGAAGCTCATACTATCTCTAAACTCGTAACTCAGTAGCAATACCTACATTTCATTTTAAATTCACTTTCATTTTACATTTCGCTTTAATTCAAATTCAAAAGGATTGAACTAAAATTTAACAAGCGACTACGCTTGTTGTAGATAAATTCATGTTCTTATGAATAATTGAAAAGGTGCCATTAATATAATCTCGATCTGAATATTATTTACAGCATCCAGATCTGGAGAAACTGTATATTCTTCACCTATGAAGCTTAAAGCGCATAATTTTTAAAGGAATGTATATCTGCCTTAGTAAAATTTCGGCGTTGAGGAATATAAAGTGATACGGACGAATAGAGAAGATTTTCCCGAACCATATACAAACATAAGTAATATTTTATCTGATCCCAAGATAACGTGAAAGTGACACAATGATGTGTCATCACTCAACATTGCTGCCAAATACAACGAGTTTTCCTCAATTTTTAGGGTTCCGTAACACTCGTGTGTCTGTCTGTCCGTCTGTCACAGCCAATTTGCTCCGAATCTAATGGACCGATTAAGTTGAAATTTGTTATCACGTATCTGTGACCCAAACACGGATATGTAACGTAAATAAATGAGTTTTGAATATGGGGGTCAATTTTGGGGGGTTAAAAAAGAAAATTTAAAAAAATAATTTCAAGCTATACCCACCGTGTGACATATCAAATGAAAGGACTTACTATGAGGGTTTCAAATATACCTTTTTTATAATTTTAAAATAAATTAGTTTAAAGTCATTTAAGAAAATAGACGAAAATTTACAATTACCCCCTTTACCTCCGAAACTACTGAGCCTAAAATTAAAAAAAAAATACAGAAAATAGTTTTATACCTATAGATTACAGGAAAACTTATAAGAAGTCAATGGTCTTAAAATAACATGGTAAATCTCTCAATACTGTGCGTACAAACTTACATTTGCAATTGGAATGTATGGGAGAACATGTTTTTCAACTACAATGTTAAGTTTGTTATTGGGATATATTCATCCTAAATACGGAACCCTTCATTGTGTGGGCCGGTTTTTTCTCAATATATGGCGAAACATATATTATATTATCCTTTTACATTTATCCCAGACGCGCAAAGAAACACAGATGTAGATATGTAACATAGCAAGGTGACTTATGAATATTCATCAACTTTTACACATTTGTTTAAACCATAATAAGGTCAACTAAGTACCTACTTGATAATGTTAACAAACTGCTTGCGAAATAGTCACACTCCGGTGGAGCACGTTGTTCAAGACATTTCAGTTTAGAAACTCACCATTCTATGCGTTGTTATTTGGAGCACTGTTGCTGCAACTTTCATCCTTACCACCTCGAATTTAGAGTGAAAAATTGAACAAGTCATCAACTCAAATTATAGAATTACTACGAATGTACTTGATAAAATGATTGTCACGATATTCCTCAATCGCTTTATCATTGTTGCTGTCTTTGCAATTGTTTGTAAGTCACATACACTTTTATACTTCACAAATCAACCCATAATGTTCAAATACTGCTTAGCCATTCTTATCTTTATGTGCTCGCACATTTCGAGCTATAATACCGTGAATGTTTATGATATATAATGTGACCTGTGCCGTACGTGTGCCATATACCAAAAAGGGTTGTAAATCTTGTGTGCTTTTAGATATTATATCATCTTATCTAAGACTTTCTAGTAAAAAAAATGTGATTTTTATTTGATAAAGACTGCTTGAATATTCTGTACATTCCTCTGCATATATTATTGTGTATATTGTCTACTAAATTATTGATTAAATAATATAACACTTATGTGCTCAAATGGAGAATAAAAACTAGTACTTCTCTAATTAGATCCTTTCTCACCTCCACTTTCTAAACTCCAGAACCTGTTAAAGTACGGGAAACAACTTGAATTACTTATGTAATCCAATTACCTCGGGATCAGGTGCACAAAGCCTCCAGCGACAAAAGACAAACTTAATATTGCTACTGAAAAACACTTGATGCAGTGGCCCAAGTATCGAACCCTTGGGCACTCCATTGTAAAACAATCATTGTTGCATTCAAAAGTTCTGTCCAATTTAAAGGTCTTACGATTTTAGACCATGTTTTGTTGGTAAGAGGGGTGAAAAATCATTGGCGTGGTTGCAGAATTAAGCTATAGTAACCGAAAAAGTAGGGCGTCGTGGTCACGAGCTTAAGTTAGAATGTTTTATTCCGAGTCGTGACGGATGGTAGGACGAAGGTAGGAGTTCACAATAATTGTAACTATTAGATAAAATTACTGGTTTCAAGACAAATAATACTGGCTCACGACAATCTGTATAAGTCAACCGCTGTGAAAACTCTCACTGGCTGGTTCAAACGATGCAGAAAGTGGTTACCTATCCTTGTTTTTTTTTTTTTAATCGAGGGAACGCTTCTCACTTCGTGACCACTTATAATTGTTTCTTGGGATTAAAACACTAATAAATCATACATTTTATGATCATTTGATATCACCATTGTTCACATTACTTTATACGATTTTTGCAATTCAGTATTAGGTTGTATGTTGATTAAAGTATGATTCACGACTGTAACGTATATTATGTATTTACAAAATTATAATCATTAGAAACAGTAATACAACTCTTTAAGTTAGTATAATCCTAAATGTCAAGATTTCATGAAATTGTCATTCATTAGGATTCTAAGATGATGATCATAATTCTATAAAAAACAGATTTGTTACGGTCGCGAATCATATTCAGATCGACATACAACTGCATACTTACACATACTTACCTGCAAATTACTAAAAATGTAAGAAAATTTTAATTTCACGGGCTACCTGGAGCTTTCGCCTTAACAGAAATGTTATGTGTGACAAATACTTGTATTATAATAGGAATTTACTAGAAAATGTCAATATGGGTAAACTGTTCAAATAATGTTATTACGTATGAATCCTTATAGGAATAGGAATTACCTGAAGTAATAACAATATACGTAAGTCGGCTAGCTACTGAAGGTGTGTCACCGGGTATGAGCATGGTCGTGAGCAGTAAAAATGTAATAGAACCTATAACAGTATGAAATGGCTGCGAAGCAATTTAGTAAATTTTTCTACAAAATATGAATATGGTACCTCGTGGTATTCTTTTACTGGCAACAGAGCGGATATAAATGACAAAAACAATAATCTTTATAAAAAAATATACTGAATACCCTGATGATAGTGCAGTTTCCTATAAACAAGGTAATCAACAATTTACTTCAAAATCGTTAATTTGAAATCGATCAAAAAAGAACTAACCTACATTACCCGTATCACATCACAGGGGGAAATGAGGGTCAATTTTATTAACGTCGAACACGTAAAAACGGATACAAATTCAAAAGCACAACAACAGCTGTTTAGGACCATTTAAAACTCCTCCCATAAAAGATCTTTAACTTGTCTTTTTGTTTCATGATTTACGTACGATAATATTAGGAATACACATTTTGATTGCCCAGGTAGCTTGAAATATAAATAATGCTTCTTTTTTGCAAATTATTCGTTAAGATATGCACAATATATGTAAAACAAAGGTTCATTACGGCGATGTTTTGTTTCGACTCAGTGTTTCGAAACCTGATTTGCACATGAGATAAATCTTAATAAAGTTACGGAAGAGGAAGAGCTTGGGTTTCATTTTAACGATATAATTTTACAGAACAATGATTAACAGCTAGAAAAAAATATCAAGCTCCCTCGTAGATCGCCGATGTAGTTTGTCACTGTGGGCATTACTACCTTCTAACTGTAGGTATAGTAAGTTTATTTTCAAATATTTCTTTATTCCTTCCAGCTATTTTCCTTTCTTCCTTCTTGCTAATGAATCTTTTAAAAATTACTGCACAGAAGTAATTAGTTATTAGTTATTAATTACCAAACCTTTATTTTTACTAGTATTGTTATTATATTATTGTGTTATAAAGAAAGCTCCTAATGGATACATTGGCTGTTTATTTTGACTTTTGGTTTCTAAAGTTTTTGCTTACCATTGCGCGAGACATATTCACTAGCGTCTTTTCACTTGGTGTACTGGTGGTAAGTTCAATATTTCTGACCGACAAAAACATGTACGATTTCACCGCCAATAACAACGAGACTTTTAATGCTAGAGTAATAGTTATGCATTCAAAAGATAGGTCATATTTATAACAATTTTAAGTACCGGATATAATTTGCGTATGACGACACACTGCAGATGCACGCGCATGCACGTGACCCTCTACTTTTCACTATGTGTCGAAATATCAGTTCATATATCGCAAAAACGTATTTAGCTCGATCAGTTATTCTGGTGTTTTTGTCAAGAATTGATAAAGCACTACCAGGACCTAAAGAGAAACAACAGAAATATTGGCAAAAATAGGGTTAAACGTTAATATGAAGTTGACACTGTCAAAATAATGTCAGATGTGGTCTCATATCAGGCGTGAGCAGATGCACAGAAATGAAAAAACCAAAATCGAAGAAAGCTTGCATCAAAAGGAATGCAATGAGCCTAAAAAGTCTAGTGCCGACCAAATACAATAGCTACCGCAGTGTCAGATACCGTAAGAAAATCAATAATTAAAAGTATCATAATTGGTGAAAGCTTACTTTATAAGGAATGCAATGAGCCTACTAAGTCTAGTGTCGAGCAAATTTGCAATGGCTACGGCAGTATCGGAAACCGTAGTAAAATTTCAATCGGTTTTCACGAAAACAAACGGTGCGCACTGCGCAGACATTTTTTTTTTTGTTGTTACATTGTAAGGTTTACCTACAATTTGAGCAAAATGCGTCGATGTCTGATTTTAGAGTCCAACAAAAGATTGTGATGTTCTCGTCATAAAATGGATTTATTAATTTCCTTTGTTATATTAATTATAATGAGTTTTAACATTGTTTTCGTCTTCAAAAGTCTAACTGTACAGATTGTTTTTATAGATAAGTGAATCAGAAAACTGTGAAATCATCTCAATGACGTACATAATAGCCACTTAGCTACTCAATTTTATATCAACCTTGTATCGGCGCATTTGATATTTATTTTTTTGTATCAGCAACTGAATTGCCATTCTCTACCATATTTCTGTAACAAAGATTTATATAAATTGAATTAAATGCGATTTTATCCAATACACGAACAGAATCTAGATTAACTTGCATTTCTATTGGAAGTGTGTAGAACAAAGTATTCGTTTATATGAATGGAAGGCTCTTTCCGGTCTGTCTGTCTGTATACAGTGTACTTATTTGTATCGGCTATAATTCAGTCTATTGTGTGCTCGGCCTTGCTTCGCCTTTCACTGCTCCGGTTGAGAAATTGCGCCTAAAATTTGAACAGATCGGCTGTTGACCACTCAAACTACATTTGTGCAAATAAAAAGCTGTTACACAAAATAGATCACGTTGCACTATATCATACGATTACGATTTGATAACGTTGTTGGTAGGTACTCGATATAAGTTTCAGTTTGTTACCTACTCGCCTTTTGTTTTGTACCTATAACTGGTGGTAAATAAACAAATTACCGATTTCCAATATTTTTTTTATTAATATATTTTCAAAGATATCGGTTGATTTTTTTTTAATGTGCATGGACTATTTACGTTACCATGTTCAGAGAAGATTGATAAATCAACAAAAATAATCATAATAATATGATGAAACTGATTGGAAATTAATGAAACTGATTCATTCCAATCATCGTAGGGATGCAGTTCAAAAATATTCCAAAATTCGTCACAAATATTTTGTCCTAGATCCTGGTTGTAGATTATTCTTATTATTCTTAGCGTGTGTGTCTAAAAGCCATGTACGTAAGAGCAGTTCAAAGAGAAATTGGAAGCTCCAATTCAAAAAATCCCTAAGTCCACTTTTTTAATTCGAAGAGTAAAGCAAAAAAAGATTTTTTTTTTAAAAGAACACACATGGCGTTTCTTAATGAAAATACCATCAAGTTATAGTAGAAAAAATAAAGTTTTCGACTTATCATAAGTAAGTAAGTAGGACTTAGAGATTTTTTTAATTGGAACATCCAATTACATTTACCTACGTGAGAGAAATGGCATCGTAGATGTCACTTATTTTATTGCAAGTCATGAACAATAAAAGTTGTTACTTGACACTTAGTTGTTACTTTTAAATTAGAACTAACGATTATAAAATATCAATCAAATTATATAGAAACAAAAAACCAAATAGGAATTAATATTCTATATGTATACCTACTAATATAATGAAGCTGAAGAGTTTGAAGCTAATATCTGGAACTGCGACTCGGATTTGAACAATTCTTTTTGCGTTTGATAGCCCAAATCTTGAGGAAAGTGGACTTAATATTACGCTGTAACCCTTACGAACCGAGAAAAAATAAAAAAAAAACAGAAAAAACGCTAAGCGAAAACGAAAGCGCGGGCAGGTGATGCGATGCGACGTGTTAGGTCGGGAACCAAGAGAGTCTTATAAAAATATAGCCGTATATTGTGTATCTTACGACTTCCACGCGAATGAAGTCGCTAGCAGAAGCTAGTTTAATTATATAGAAAACCTTTTAAGGAATATTGGCGACAATAAATCTACCTATATATTGTAATTTGCTTGGACGACATTTACAAACTGATTCATACATGATCCAATGTGATAATAATCTTATTCATCATAATAAAGCAAATGTTTGTATTGTTTCAGGTCCATGTTTCAACAAGAGTAACAGAGAAAAGAATTGTGTGGAGCGATTTCTTCTTCCTACTAGGTGGGTATTGGTAACATAAGGAAATAAAATAGTCATATACTCTAGAACGTAATGATCATCTTTATGAATTTCACTGTTACTGATTTCTAATTCATTATTAGACGTAATTTGTACATTGAAAACACTGTTAACGTCTTCATCATCAAAGAGTTGTCTCATGTCCTTTTGGTTAGTCTTTCTCATAGTCTAGCTAATCTACATATTGGGTTGGCTAATAAGTAATGAGGGACTATTTTATTTGTATTTATTTATTAAATGAATAATTGTTAATCATTAATAATATATTCACCGTCGTTTTCTACTACCATTCGCCATCGATCTGGCAAAGATTGAATGGCGTCCGCATAGAACTTCGTTGGTTTTGAATTGAAGAAGTTATCTATGTATTGTTTCAAGTGTGCTTCATCGTCAAAGCTTTTATCCCGTAAATTATTACTAAGTGATCGGAACAAGCTGAAATCAGTTGGTGCTAAGTCCGGCGAATATGGAGGGTGGGGTATTATTTCCCAATTAAGCTCCAATAGGTTTAGCCTGGTACTCTTAGCAATATGCGGCCGGGCAGGAAAAATATTTTGTCGTGTTGTGGACGTTTGCGATGGATGTCAAGCTTCAGTTTTTCGAGTTGATCACAATATACTGTTGCTGTAATCGTAGTATTAGTAGGAAGGAATTCCCAGCTCCATGTATATCCCACCAGACAGAAAGCATTACCTTGCGAGGATGAAGATCACCTTTGGACGTTGGTTTTCCCTGTTCTTTGCATCCCAGCCACTGGCGCTTGCGTGTGTGATTAACATAGAGAACCCACTTTTCATCTCCAGTGACAAGATGATCTAACCAATTAAATGTGCGGCGGAAAGATAAAAGTTGTATACAAATCTCAGCTCGGTAGGTCAGCTGATCTTTACTTAATTGATGGGGTACCCAAACACTATATTTGTAAGTCTTTCCCAAACCATGTAAATCATTTTCTATGGTGCCATGAGAGCACTCGAGCTGAACAGCCAAATTGCGTGTAGTTCTTCGAGGATCTTCTTCGATTAATAGTTTTAATTTATCGATATCTATTTCCACGGGGCGCCCACACCTTGGTTGATCGGTTAAGAAAAAATCGTTATTGCGGAACCGTTGGAACCAGCGCTTTGCTGTTGCTTCGGAGACTGCATCGTGAGCTATCCTTTGACATAATAGGTTGGAGAACAAGTTTCTTCGCATTTTTTAAGAAAATTCAAAACATTTTTTAATATAGTTTATTTACATTTAACTAAAGTATGTAGGTACCATTTTGTTCGATAACTTTTTGCCATCTTGTAGGTAGGGACATGATCCCCTTGCTATAGAAATTTTGGGACTTCTGGTCAAAATACCGCGACAAGTGGTTTTGGCAGTCCTCTCGTGATGTTAACATGACACTGCCTAAAGAATTCTGAAGAGACCGAAACAGGTGGAAATCTGAAGGTGCAAGGTCAGGACTATACGGCGGATGCATTAACACCTCCCAGCCAAACTCTCTTAATTTTTGCTGAGTGGCTAAATATGTGTGTGGTCTAGCGTTATCATGATGAAAAACCACACCCCTTCTGTTGATTAATTCCGGCCGCTTTCTCTCAACATCTTGCTTTAATCTCATCATTGTTCGCAGTAGAGTTCAGAATCGATGGTCCTGCCTGGTGGTAACAGCTCATAATGAATAATGCCCTTCCAATCCCACCACACACACAGCATCACCTTGTTGCGAGTTATCCCGGGTTTCGCCACAGTCTGTGAAGCCTGACCGACCTTTGACCACGACCTTTTTCGCACGTTCTTGTCATACGTGATCCACTTTTCATCACCAGTTATCAGTTTCTTCAAAAATGGTTCGGTTTCATTACGTCGTAATAAAGAATCACAAATGAGTACACGGTTCATTAGGTTTCTTTCAGTGAGCTCGTGAGGTACCCAAATGTCGAGCTTTTTTGTGTACCCAGTTTTTTTCAAATGCGCCAAAACTGTTTTGTGGTCAATTTCCAGTTCTTCAGCTACGTCGTAACTACTGATATGCCGATCTTGCTCCACTTTTTCAAAAATGGCATCCATTTTATCCGTAATAGGGCGACCAGAGCGACGTGCATCTTTGACATCAAAATTTCCGGATTGAAAACGCTTAAACCAAATTTGTGCTACTCTCACATACACTACACTAGGTTCATAAACATCGCAAATTTTTTTCGCGGCTTGCGATGCATTTTTACCTTTTTTGTAGTAAAATTTTCAAATGTATCGAATTTCTTGATTAGATTCACTCATCTTGACGGTACGAAAAACAAATGAAAATCACACATTTTCCTAATTAGAATTTGGAATTATGTTCTTTAAAATTTAAACTTTCAATGATACCAAAAGATACAAATAGTATAGCCAATATAATTACGTGTAGCTTCTGCAGCAGAATGCCCAGATTGAAACTCATATAATAAACAATGTCGTACGTGGGTTTTAATATCACTCATTTCTTTGTGAACTTTAACGCACTAACAGCCTATCAATAACGCGCATGAACGCGTCTCGCTCTTTATATACCCTCTGCTACAGAACGTTCTACGCGAACTAAAACGCTCATTGCTTATTAGCCAACCCGATATTATATTCGAATGTGACTGTTCGTGAGTAGATTTCGCTCTGTTTGGGCTATTGGGGTTTTTCTTAGTTTCCAAAGTTAGATTTAATCACGTTTTAGCTTTTAGCGATAACATACGAAATTGAAATTAAACAGCAGATAAAGACTGCATATTTATTCATGGCTAATTATAGCAACCTTCTCGGTATGCACCTTTTTAAACTTATCATATTGTGCAACGGTGATTTTAGTTGCCAGTTTGTGGTTTGTAAATAATCCGTCATGCTTTATAGATACGTATTTATTTACTAAAAATCGTTTGACAATACTCTGGTTTCGTTCGATTGAGCGGTTTTTGTCGCGTCGAAGTCTTCATATTAAAAACTTTGCCAATTGCTGCACGCCGCATTTATCCCATGTTTCAAATCGTTAAGTTATTGAAGTAGAGAGAGGATAAAGCCGTATTTTATCGTTAACATCTTATACATACAGTAGTTAAATTATTCAAGCTTACGCTAATCCTCACGTGTTAAGCTGACATGACAAAAACTATTTCAGAAAGTAAACTAGAACGACGTGGAGAACGTGGTTGATTTCAAATTTGTATAATTTCTGTATCCTATTTAAAAAAAAAAAGTCTTAATGTGTAATTCTTTATTCTCCCGAATAAATAATATAAAATAAAACTACACTTAGTGTAGAAAATACACTTATTCTTCCTGTTCCAATTTTGTACAAACCTAATGCCACAGTAGGAATATTTCGAAGTTAAACCACTAAATAGATAACAGTACTGACGGATAAAGTTAAAAAGTCTCAGATGGATGTACAGACGCCAGCACATCAAGCTACAATCTGTCAAATTTCTTTAATAGCTTTTCAACTTTATCGCTAAAGCATTAGGTTGAAGGTTGATTGGGAAAATTTGACAGTTTCGGGTAACTTGACCTGCTGGCGTCTGTACCTAACCGTGTAACAACCGCGGAAGCGTATCGAAGAATTCGTGATAAAGAAACACGCTCACCGATTTGAAACCACGACCAACATTTAAAAGAAGGTGTAATCAATATTAAGACCTTTTTCGAATCTAGAGCCTGCAGTTTTTATCGGAATACAACCTGCTTGGGCAAAGCGCAAATTGAAAATTGATTCTCCGATTAAATTAAGATTTTCTATGATAAGGCTATTTTTATAATAAAAAACTTGACATCCTTGACATACGGTCGATAATTCTTAATAGTCTAGTGATCTTGTTTTTTTTTGCTGTGTTTGCTAAACTCTCGATTTCGGAGTTAGACTGGATTTAGCTGCTCATTGTAGTGAGTAGTCGATTTTAGGAAAGTTCGTATTGACTGGCATTCCTACTCATCATCTCAGTTAGCCTTTTCTTGTGTTGGGGTCAGCTTTCAGTCTAACCGGATGCAACTGAATATCAGTATCACATTAAGTGTGCAATAAAAATAAAGCAATGTTTAATCTTAATATAGCCAGTTCTAATCTAAAATATTTTCCGGAAACATAGTCACAGCCTGTGCACAATTTCGATACCTATATGGCATTCACTGATTGATGTGCATTAGCAGTGATTGTATAGTTTGACTATAATTGGGCTAATTAGGTACGTAGGTAATTCTATGGCTTGAACTGTTTCTTTTTTTTAATTAGTTGATTAGGCCGGCCATATACAGTCGGGATTCCGTTTCGAAATAAGCAAATCCATACAAAATCACGCACAAACTACCATGTGGAATCAACTCCGAGAAAATTTCGAACGGAGAACGAGATTTTGAATGGATTTTCTGCTTTCGAAGGGGAATTCCGACTATATGTGGTCGGCATTATTGCAGCAAAACAGAGTTGTGAGATTAGTAATTTTATATGAATAAGAAATAAATCTTGCTCTTCTAATCATCCTTTTCAAGGACGTGAGCGAAGTTAATAGGTACATAAAGGGCGCTGGTTCGTTCATAATTCATGAACACTAAGATGGTTGTAAAAAATAATAACCGCAAAAGATTTATGGCATCATCAACAATAATCATTATTAATTATTGAAACTCATCACGTGTCTTCATACATATACGTGACCGACAAGCTAATCTCAAGAACAACTGCCTCTGTAGACAATGTGACTTTTGTTAACGTATATGTAGATATAGGAAAGTCAAGGAAATGTTTGAGAGTGTTGAGAGCATCGTTCTTTGCTTCTTTCCTATATGCAGATTCTCCATCACCATCCTTCTGCCCTTTCTACCTTTACGACTTTTTCGTCAATCAGCCGTCATATTGGTCTTCATTTCCTCACCAATCATACCGGCTTTCACATATTCTATCCATTATTTCATTTCCAATTATGGCTATTTCAATTACTCCTATAGGATTCGAATAATTATTGAACGAAGTCTATAGTATCTTTTTTGTGGTCGTTTTGTTCCGCATAAGATACTAAAAATAGAATCAAGATCATATTAACATACTGTGTTATATATAAAGATGAACCGATTACGCATAAGGTAGTTACTTAGTTTAATAAATGTGTAACAATACGTATCAAGTTCTTGTCTATGGCCGTCAGACGCCATTTTAGTATCATGGCATCATAAATAAATGTCAATTAAAACGCTATTACAGCACTAAAGACAATATTTTATTTTATAAAGTCATTATTTATAAACAGTGGGCGACTCACATCTTCAAGTTATACCTAGATGATATGTTTTTGCAGGATTAGATTGGCGAAATATCCCGTTTTAGGAGCACGGTTAAGGAGCTTTTGTCTTTAAATTTTATAAAATTATAGCTCTCTACAACAATATACACGGTGTACATCGACGCGCAAACCATTGCTGTGAATTCAGCACATGGTTCTTCTAGATCTAGACTCACCAGTGTTGAAATTTTTGATGTCGGTATAGCACTTTTGTATGAAAAAGATTTTGTTTTCTAAAAACCGGTGAAAAATTTCAACACTGGTGGGTCTAGAATCAATCGAACTGCCTAGCCTTTTCCCAACAAGGCTTCCAGTCTAACTGGATGCAGCTGAATACCAGTATTTTACATGGAGCGACTGCCTATCTGACCTCCACAATCCAGAAACTGGACTATACGATACCCCTTGGCAAGACTGGTTCTCAGACTTACGGGCTTCTTAGGACCCGTAATGATTGTCAAAAATTCACGAATGACAGCCGGGTCCAACGGCTTATTGTACTTTCTGAGAGACCATCCACGGAACAACCGCGGCAAGCGTAGCTTAACCTCTCGAGTCTAGAATCAGGTACTGAATTCATGGTAATAGTTTGCGCATCGATGTCCATAACACCGTACTTACAGGGAAAATGCATCAACCTAGGCAGGGTACTAGAACATCGCCTTTGGATAAATTAGTAACCAGTTTCGTTGTACCTATCGCAGGATAAAAAACCACTTATGTAACTGTTTTTCAATCGATCAGAAGAACGGAAAATCTTGGAACATCATCGTAAAATGTAAACTCAAGTGCAATATAAAAAGTTGCGTTAAATACGGCGCTTATATAAGTAGATAAACATGTTGTCTTGCGTTTTAATTTTATGTTATTTGAGAAAGATATAATCATTTCAAAAATAAGATTTTTGATAACGCTGTCATATGGATCTGTAGTTAGAAATTGGTGTTGGTTTTATATCCTCTGATTTAACGAAATATCTGTTAAGTATGTACTAAGTGGATAAATTAGGATTTATTATTGCCATTTCCGTCATCCGTAGACTTGTGGAGCAATCATTATGAGTTCAGGAAAATTCTGACATTTTACCTGTTAAACTGATTTAATTTCTCTTTTTTTTTGAGCTTTTTCTACTGAAATTAAGGGCAAGAATTTTCTTGACATACTTAATATCAAAGCGACCATCAAGGAGGACTATTCTTACTTTGATCACTATATCTATTCTTGAAGCATTCCGTTCAAAACCATTACCTAATTTCCAATCTTGAACGCACTTCGTCCGCCCTTTATTTCACATTAACACTTCAAATCCTTCTTCTTTTGTATACAAGCCATTCATCAAAGTAATTAGTAGTCTATTACTGGATGAAGAGAAACCATGTAGAAACGATAAACATGAAGCTTTGTGTGTATACAGGAACGTCAATAACGCATCATGTATCTATAATGATTAAAGCAATTCAATTTGTACTTGAAGGAAAATATTTTCCAGAACAAAATAGAAAGATAATGGACTTTGTTCTGCAACGTCTGCACTTTATTGTAGTTATAAAGTCCGTAAAATGGACGGGTCCATTTAGCAGTGTATACTATGCAGGGAAGATACACTACAATTACAAGACATCACTAATAAAGTTGCAACCGGATCATGTATAGATAAGTTTTCAAGATTTTTCTCCCATTCCGATTTCATGTCAATTTTTATTTAGTTTTGATTCATGGATACATCGTGTAAAAAGGATTCTGATGATGTAAAATTTGCATTCCTTAAACAGTTTACTAAAAAAAAAACATATTCTTTCACCCAAAACTTTTTTGCTCGGTTACTGAACAACATAATAAATCCAAAAACAAGATTCGCAAACAACATTCAACATCCTTTTTTTCGCACAAACCCGATTGTAGCATCTAGTTAAAGATAAAAGTGTGGCCACAAGTTTAGTTACGGAGCTACAATTGGTCGAAGGCCGTATTATGTCAGACGGCGCGTCAAGCCGCCTTTCCACCGCTCGAACCAGTCAGGCAGCTGCCCCGTAAAGAAATATGATATTATGAATCCTTCTGATACGGTTTTGGTCTCAATTTATTTTGACATCTCGAAAGATTAAACTTGTATCAGAGTGAAATCGAGTAAAATTTTCTGGTAGGCATTGTGATACAGTTTATTTTTGATAAAATCATATTCAGATTTCGAGAATATCGACGTAATTCAAAATTCTGTCAAATTGAATACTGTATGCCAAACAATCATAAATCTTTGATATTTTAGCGTAAACAGAGACGCCAAATACGATAAATTTTCCTTTAATTAGTAAAGTCAAACCCTCAATAAATCATTTACATTTTGCGGTATGCTCTAACATTTATGAAGAAATTTAAAAATGTTATTCTCTAAAATCAATAATTTTTAGTTCCGTCACTATTCTCGCAAACCAGCGATATAACTGTTTTCATAAATTTCTTTTTAAGACAAAACCGAGAGCTAAAAGTAGTCAAATTGACGTTTGTATTTCTTGAGACTACAAGTAAGTTGGCTTTTGTATTCTGAGGTTGGCCATTTCAAACAAAACACACAGACTGAATGCCGTCTACGTAAACCATATTCCGTCTCCTTCGCCTGACCCTTACAAATGCGTGGGATTACTAACAAAGGAATAACATTGTTTATAAAATTCAAGAGTAACGAAGATTAAGGAAACTTCAAAATAAAGTAAAGTTAAAGCAAGGAATAATAAACAATATTTGCTGATGACTTTCCAGTTTAAATCTCAAGCTGTTTTGAGTGACTCGGAAAGCTTGTTTAAGTCTGCTGTTTCTTCGAAGTAAAATAAGGAAAGATAAGGATGCACACATCGTACAAACCTACTGTCTTGTGTACCTACAAGGATACTACGAAGGCTATCAGATCAGATTATAGAAAATTTACTTAACTGGAACTTTGCATGCCAATTTCGCCCATTTGCGACGAAAGTATGACTGACATCTCGAATTTCGATTTTTCGTTTTATTGATTCGTTTTTGTTTTTGATTATTTAATTTAATTATTAGTTATACTCTAATCACTTTCATACATAATAGAGCTATCTTGTCAATATTTTAAGAGTTCAGAGAGAAAGCATCTAAAAGTTCATATTTAAGTCGTTTTCTGTAAAATTACGGTTTTTGAGATGTCACACTGCCGTTGCAAATGCTCTGGCTTCCTAAACAATACCTATGATATGACCTGATAAGAGTAGGTAAATCAGATATTTTTTTACCAAAGTATTATCTACGGCAAAAAGCAGTAGATAAAGGTAGCGACATTATAGAAGAGCTCAACTTTTTGATAAGTCTGATGGTGATATCTTCATATCCTGTGATCAACTGTAGGTGGCCATGTATTGCTGTTAATGATAAAGTGAAGTGGTTATATATGGTCTAATAAAATCCACGTCGATAAACTAACAGCACGGGCTGCACGGGACTACAAATTAAGTAATAAACACACAAGTATATTTCTTGAGTAGGATTCTTTATATAACATTTGATTTATAGAACTAGACTCAACACTTGAGATGCCGCGAATAGTGATAATGGCAGATAATCGATTAGCGATTACTCGACATTGCCTATGGCGAATAGTCGAGTTATTAAGCTATAATTATTCGACATCAAAAACGATACTGCAATCTGTATTAAATAACAATTGCACTAGTTTGAATATATGACTTTTGATTTTGATTTCTTATAGCTTGTCTCGAACTTACCGAGTTTTTAGTATATATTCCATTCCATTGCTAGATTACTACAATAACGTTTCTTCAATTGTTATTAAAATCCCTACAGTTGGCAACCCTTTTCGTTCAAAGGGCCATCTCTAATAATAATTACTTGCTGTTAGCATCTATTATTATGTGTTAAAGTAAGATTGTTTTTAGATTTGTGGTTTTATTTCTTCCAAAATAAACCAGCCATTATCTAATAGTACCCACTATTATTCGCTATACGACGAATAATGAAAAAATGGCGAATAACGTCGAATATCGAATAATAGCGGCTAATCGCGACATCTCTACTCAATACCAGTTTTCATGGAGTCGAGTGCCATTAAAAAATAGATAGCTAGACACGAACCAAAATTAGAACAGATTAGTTTGATCGACATAATGAAATTGTGAATCAGGGAACTTCTACAATAAGGTGGCCCAAAAATTATTGTGAAAAGTCCATTTTAATTTTGGCCCTTTTATCATTCATGAATTCTTCGTTGACTGTTAATAATTATGAAACATCACGTTCGGACGGACGTTGATTAAATTCGTCATTCGTTTTGAGCACGTGTTCTTTGATAGCTACGGATATTTTCATAACATGACATTTTCCACACGTGACTTTTATTTTTGTTTTAATTATGGTTTTGTGACGAATTAATTTTTGTCTTTACAACGTGTCATTTAGAGCTTTCTTTCCATTTCAAACATGAAGCCAACACGCATCGTCCCACATTTATAAAGTGCGGAAATTCTCGATAAATCTAAAAGTCATTCCAATACTTATACAAAAACACAATTTAATTATTTTATTTAATAGACGGTTATTATGACATCATTGTATTCATAACAAACCTTTATGCTGATATACAAGGCCGATTCCTTATTTTATAACGAGTTAAACGTGTAGAGAGATAATTCACGTCATTGTGGCGCTAAGTTGGGTAACCTTCAGACTGGTGGCAGCAAGGTGAATGTCCACATTTACGACCCTTGCTCAATGCTAACTCATCTCACCGAACTTGACCGACTGGCCAGCTAATGGTTTATTTATAGAATACAGAGCAGAGATAATTTGGACGACTTTCCCGCGAATTTGTAACGAGTTCCATATCTGAATTTCTGTGAAACCTTTTACGAGTGAAACTTTTTTTTATAGGCCAGTGGCCGAAACTGTAAAGTGATCAAGAAGTCATAATGCTGATAGAGTGTTAATTAGTGTGTGCATGGCATAGACTCAGGTTAAAGAATATTGACAGTTGACAAGCCAACGTTCGCGGTTCGTTAGACATTTTTCACAGGAACTATGAGATAATAAGCGAAACAGTGAATTAATTAAGATATTAAAATTCCGTTCCATCACAATTTAAATGCATTAAGACACGTAACCGATTTATATTCAATGAATTATAAGAAAATATCTATTATAAGAAAAAGTCTGACAACCAGTCTTACCAAGGGGTATCATATTACCCCGGTTAGACTGGAAGCGGACCCCAACATAGTTGGGAAAAGGCTAAGCAGACGATGATGAATTATAAGAAAATATCGTCTTATCTAACAGACTAGTTATATTGACATCAAGATAATTAACTTAAAGGAAGATAGGAAGCTGTATTTAAGTTATAAGTAAACCAGATCACTTTTATAAGATCTGCTGATAGCACAACTTTCGAAGTCGATAATTTACAAGACGATGTAAAAAATATCGATGTTTTTTTACTCGACTTTTATTATTGTCGATAAAGTTTTACAAAAGTGCATCGTAAGAAGTTTTAATTGAGTCGTTTCTCGATTTTTATTGTATAACCACTTTACGGATTTGTTCTGACTTTGTGGAAACTTTTTGATATGGAGCTAATAATTTAAGTAATTAATAAGGTTATAAACAAGTTCGTTTTATGTCAGTTATATGGTCGGCCATATTAATTAAAACTGCTAATATTAATAAGTCCAAAATCCAGTAAATACGTCAAGTCATCAAGAACTTGATAAACCAGACAAGACAACATGTTTGAAACATACATCAACCGATCCACGTCATAGGAAAAGTTCGTTATTTGAAAATCAAACTTTTTAAATTCATAACCCGGTTTAGAACGCCCACTGTACACTGATATTCTAAACCTCCTCACAGGTAAAAAAAAAACAATTGGCGCAAATTTTTTGGCACACAATTTCGCATCCTACACGATAATTTAGAAGTAGACAATAAAATAAATCAACAAACGATTCGCGTTATCCTATCTGTTATTAATATTAATGGTCCGGTGCTGTTGGCCGAACCGGTCGGTATAAGGTCATGATCCGACTGATCTAGCCACACGATATTAGGTTGGTCTATAAATATCTATGAATAGATTTCCTTACTAACTTTTGTACCTAGGTCCTAGATAATGGTTTTTTCCATAACAAGATGTCACTATGTTTTCTGCAAGTCAGAATTAAAAACAATAATCTGTAAAGTATTGGTAAAAGAGGTACATAAAAACAAAAAAAAAAACTATACGTAAGGAAAAATGTTCGTTTTAATTTGACAGAAAAAAAGACGTCGCTACTTGGATTCGATCTCAAGATGTGGACCCAAGTAATCATTATGTATGACTCCATATTTCGTCTATGGGCGTTATTTTGTTTCAAGCACGTGCCACAGGACACACGTGCCATTATTTTTACATGCTCCGCTGCTGAAAATTATTTTATTGGCTTTTATATTAGATTTCATAACATCGATAATTTAATTCCAGTCTAGTCCTGTTTTAATGATTGATATTCATTCACAAGCTTTTATTTAACTAGTTTCCCTGTCCCTAAGTCTGTCTGGCTGTCTGTAATCTAATCTTGTAGTTAAATTTGACCCACTTCATGGCTTCTGATTGAGCTGAAATTTTATTATAAAATATTTAAATCGATGACAATGCAGTATTATTATGACATTGAGTTGATCTGATGATGGAGCCGAAAGGTGGCTATGGGAACTCAGTAATAGAAAGACGCAACCCTGTCGAGTTTGGGCTCGTTTAATTCGTAACAAAGACTCTGGCCCTAGATGATATCCAGAATAATAAAGTTTGTTTAAAAACATGTTTTTAAATAATACACTTGTTTAAAATAAGCTTGAGCTTTGATTTTGAGTTTGAGTGTTAGTGTTTGATTTGATGTTATTAGTTCCACCAACCGGGTTTTTTTTGTTCCAGGGATCTTTTTTAGCCCTATTTACCTATATTTTCTACACAATTCATTATATCCGAGAAGCTTGCATTTACAGCAAACGACTGGAAAATGCGGAAAACTATTAGAATAACGTGGATAATATAGCAATTATGTACGTACCAAAACTAATTCAGTGACCCCGTACTAAGGACATGTCGCAGAATAATATCAATTTATGACATAACTACGTGGGCTACGGATGACCTAGTCATTATGGCTATCATCTGTCATCTGATAAGTGGTGGTATTGGTGTACTTAACAAGGTTTTTCCGTGACTATCACACAACACCCACACTACAAGGTTGGACCACCAGGTCCAACCAGCCAGCCAGGACTGCCATAGGAACTATAGGACGATCACTAGATCGATATCGATAGATTAAAAGCTGTGTTTTTTTTTCTTTCTTCCAAATGCCACGTTTGTATACTGCCAGTCTGTTAAATTCACAAATTAATTAATTTTATTGAGTAAGTAATCAGATTTTGTTAACAATGGAATCAGTTGTAACGGTTTTTCTCTGCGCTGGATGTCGAATGAATTTGATAAACAATGAAATTGATTGCGTGCGATTACCATACCACCATGAAGACATTACATAATGCAGATTACAGATTATGTACGTGGGTGAAAATATACAGTTAAAGATACACGCTGTACTTGTGAGTGCAATACCAAATGAACAACAATGGGTATAAGCACTCAATAACTGATATTAAACATCCGTTATTGAGTTCTTATATTAAATAAACATTATCGATGAGCATAAAATTTTTATGGCCATCGATTGGACATAATGTCGACAAAGAAAAAGTCATTAGATCATAGGGCCAGCATCCTTCTTTCTTCAAAGCAAGTTCATTATAGACACTGTTGGAGTATAGCAAAAACAAACGACTCCACTTCAACACTATTAGTCTTTCTGTTTCTAACTCATAAATATAATTTACGACTATCCGAGCCCTCCTCAGCACTTGACCGAAATCCATACTTTCTCATAGCGTCACTACTCTTCTATTAGCCTTGCGTGAGACCACACGTCTCACGTAATATTAGTATATCACACCTTCCAATATATAAAGTAAAGGATAATAAACATACTATTGAAATCCTTAGAACGGTCTTTCCTTTGGCTTTCCCCTTTAACCCCAACAGACACATCCCATGATCTTACATACAGGGCAGTAGACAGAAAAAGAAAGAAAACAAAGGTAGCCATACAGATTTTTGATTGATAAATCATTTACATCGCATTCAAAGACTCATATTCTAAGTAGATACATGACGATTAATGATGGCAATAGGTAGGTACTGATGTTTTCGAACTCAGTCCTTAATAACACGGCTGCCTTTCTAGACTTGTAACCTTACAGCACCCTAATTGCGTAACACACTATCAATCGGAATTTGAATAATTTTGAAGCAAATTGCTAATCCATTGCTTCATATGTTAGAAAAATTCGTCTGCTCAACAACGTAAATAACGCAATGAATATTGTTGAACTGTCAAAATGAAACCGATTCTGATTGACAGTGTGTTACGCAATTTATTGCTGCGCAGGCTCCATCACTATAACAATGGGTTCCTGTGTGACTTTATCTCAACCGTTCTAGAGTATAATAGTATATTAGGTTCTCTTCTAATAGTTATCTTCTTAGTTCATAAAAACAGACGCGCTTGCTTTAGAAAGTTCGGTTGACCATCAAATTGCTATAATATGCCATATAACCGCAACAAGTGGAAAATTGCATAAAAGCGAAAGCTCAAATGTTTACATGTTATGTATAAGTGAACTTTTAGCAATATGATCTGCCGGTTTATTCAATAAAAATCACACCGTGAAAACTTAGGTGAAGTGAGCTTGAAGAGAGCTGTCATTCCACCTGATACTAGAGATTGACACTACTGACAGCTCACTCTCCGCTCACTTCACCTAAGTTTTCACGGTGAGATTTGTACAGTTGAACGCTATAACATGGAAAATATAACAAAGAACGCAGTATGAACAAGTTTCACTATTCTACTTTATAAGTTCGCAAGTTTTTCATTGGAAGGTACGGCATAAATTTTACTTTTAAAAGTTTAAAGCTTTCATTTACTTAAATAACATCAAAGGTCACACATAAAATATTGGTAAATTGTGAATGGTCCACTGAATAATTCAACATAAACATAGTTTCTAACCTTTTAGGTTAGAAACTATGTTACCGGCCAAGTGCGTGTCGCACCACGAACAATGAAAGGTTCCATAGTTGGGACGAATTTATCCCAAAAACAAACTTAACATTGTAGGTACTTAGTTGAAAACATGTTCTCCCATACATCGATATACGTCACGGTCAATTCTCCATCTGCAAATATAAGTTTGTGAGCGCAAAAAAAGTGATATTGCTACAAATGAACGATTTTCGGGCGTTTTCTTTATTTGTGTTGTGAGACCTTGAGCCAAATTTCATCGTTTTAGGTCACCGGGAAGTAGGTTTTGATTTATTTGCGAGTATCAAAATATGTCGCATAAATGGCCGTAATTTTTGTTGCGTTTTCTTAGAAGATTAGTTTTTTAGAGCTCCAAGGGACCGTAGACTCAACTTGATACCTCTACGCGTTCCTGAGAAAAAGGGTCTTGACAGACAGACAGACAGATGGACAACGAACTGATCCTATAAGGGTTCCGTTTTTTCCTTTTGAGGTAAGGAACCCTAAAAATTCGTTACAAGTAATCTAGACCACCCTTAATATTTTCCCTGGTTACATGTATTACTTATAATAGCGTTTTTTTTTTTAAATTTAGATCAACTTTATTTGTTAATTTAGATACAACAATGAAAATGCCTTGGATGTTAGGTCGGATGCAACATGTGTCGACACCCTGGCCCCATTCCATCTTCCTAACACGGCGGGATGTACTGGGGCGGCTGCTGCGGGTGCAGAAAACCTCAAACGACGAAAATATTCCAATCTTATTGAGAGTTATATCTTCGAGCCGTTTGGGGTTGTAACCCTTGGGCCACGGGGTCCGAGTGGCCACTTGGTTTTTCAAGACATCGCCAAGCGGTTAGTCGACTCTTCACGTGACCAAGAGAGCTGGCCTATTTTTTGGCCAAAGAATCAGCATCGCCGTACAACGTGGCTATGCTGCCAGCCTTTTAGGCACTTTACCTGTTGGCAGCGATTTTTCGATGCCCTATGCTTCTTTCCTCTCCTTTTTTATATCCTACGTGTACATTGTACATAATATTTTTATATGTTTATATACCTCGGGACCATGGAGTCCCGGTCCTTCAGAAGCGATACGAGGGGCCAAAGTCAACTCGCAGAGGCTCTTAGACAATTTTAAATGGAATGAGGCACAAACCGATGATTATTCCTCATCATTCTCCTGCCCTTGTCCCAATTTAATTGTGGTCGGCGCAACGTGTCTTTTTTTTCCATACTTCTCTACTAGTCGTCATCTTGGTAGTCACTCCCTTTCTAGCCATATCATCTTTCACACAGTCCATCCATCGTTTCTTTGGTCTTCCCCTACTCATATAGCCATCCACATTCACACTCAAAACTTTCCTGTACGCTCTATATGTAATGCAAGTGCACCCAAGGACACATAATATTATTATTTAAAGTCTGTTAGCATATATACAGTCAAAATTTGTTACAGTACAGCAACAATAAATAATATTTTGAATAGAATATAAGAAATAAGTTTGGAATAGAATAGATTCTATTCTAAACTTATTTCTGGTGCCAAACTGCAGGAAAAACAGCATTTCAGTGTTGACAGTTACCCGGGTTTCATGTACTTAATCAGTTCCGTCTCAGGGACAAGAGTATATTAGGCACGTCCTAGATGGGCGTGACTAACGAATAAATAAATAAATTGATTTCTTTATTTACACTTCAAAGTAACAAACATCTGTGCAGTCCTGCCTCTTGTACTAGGAGTTCCTGTATCACAATAACCCGGTTCTATAAATTAAACTACACTCTTAAAACAAAATATATGAATTTATTAAATGGGTACTTATCAGTAACCTTCAAAGTTAGGTTTCGGCTATATAAAAAAAATAAGTAAATAAATAAAATAAAATAAAATTAATGCGTCCACGCGGGTCAAGTGGTTTATTCATTTTTTTAACACATTTATCACAGTTTTTTAAAGGATTTGCCCCTAATTCAGTAGCCATTTCTTAATAATCATCTTATTAATAAATATAAAAAATACATTAATTCTATTTATTTTACTATTTAAAACAATTACCTTACAGAAGTTATTAAAACGTAGAGTACCTATGGACGCTTTTACCTTTGGACATTGATTATAATAAAAAATAAAAAAAACTGGCAGTAATAAAAATATAATATTGCAACACTGTGGCGGCATTTTTATTTTCTAGCAACACCAGTGAGTGGCGTGACGCTATCGGTGTTGTGTGCAGTGTGAGGCCATTTTGGAGATAGTCTGAAATGTCCATAGGTACAATACATGACCCTATCTGCTGTATATACCTATTAAGTATAAAATTAAATTATAATTTATATTTAACTCTCCAAGTAGACAAAGACTAAGATTAGTTATTCTTAGGATATAAATATATATTTTACCTACTAAAAGGTTGGTAAGTATTATAGATTTTGTTCAGGACACAATCGCCGCTAAAACGCTTTGGTACAAAGTGTATACAAACTTTGAACAATGACATGACACGTATTTGTATTTCCCCAAACGTTTTTCAAGACATGACCTTGTTGCGAGGTAAGGTACTGTATACACTGCATCGGAGAACGTTTATACAAGTTGCAGGCGCAAATAAGAAAATGTAATGTAATCCCGAAACTTAAGTCCATTGCGTCAAGCGCTTCCGTGATAAAAACTAAAAAGCCTTATTAATTTTGAACCTTATTGCTATGGAATAAAGGCATGTAATTTAAGCGAGATCAAGTTGGAGTGGTCGAAAGTGTCGTGTCTATTGAAGATTCGAATAAAAGGCTGCTTGTAACATCTTGGTCTCGTTAAGAAATCTCTGAGGATGGCGATTGCTTGGCGTTGTGATGCAAGTTCGAAGTGTTCGTGTTTGTTGCTAAGATTTAATGAAACAGACTCCACGATAATGTTGCTGTGTTTTAGGTACAATTCTCTGGTACCTGTAAGAACTTTACGAGGATAAAATCATGTCCCAGTAAAATATTAATTAGGCACAAAGCAGACAGCAATGTTACTTACACATTCTTTTACAGTGTTCTTTTAAAAAACTGAAAAAATATATCAAAATGTCTAGGTAGGTACTTAACCAACTCTTTGACAAGATTGACTAAGAAACATAAAGGAAGAGGTTAGTTACGTCTATTAGCTGCGCAAAGAAAAGACACAAACACAAAAAAGAACAAGTTGGGGAAAATATGCGTCATATCCACGCACAACGGCCATCGCTCAGCATAATGCTGTAACCCTATGCGAGATAGAGTCACAACGCTGGTTTTCAGTGACGTGATGACGTCCACCGATGTAGCATAAAATGAGATACGAAATAAGAAATAAAATAAATACACAATACAAGTTCTAAATCTTTATATAAATACCTATAATAATTA
The DNA here is from genome assembly GCA_948252095.1 of Dicycla oo. NCBI lineage: Eukaryota > Metazoa > Arthropoda > Insecta > Lepidoptera > Noctuidae > Dicycla > Dicycla oo. The sequence goes on from OX411714.1 coordinate 28,116,921, forward strand.
AATGGCAACATTCCGTTCCGTCGGCAACGACGCTGACGCTTCTCTGCCTCTGACTCTTGACTCTTTCAAGACAACATTGATTGGATCAATTTTTCAATACGATGAAAAAGTCAATGTAGTGCTCAAATTATTTAACAGTTCTCCCAGACGACATAAAAGTAAATTTTGCCGGATTGAATATTTAAAACCACTTCGGTCTTGCTTCGAGGTCCCCCTTTAGGTCGTTTTATTATTACCGCTTGGCTGGTGTTTGTGCAGTAGTAAGAAGGCTGTAGGCGCAAGTGATTTTAACGGCTTGACTCGGTGGAACGCAGAGCTAAGAGGCTCATTGGCGACGTAACACTGGTGGATGCCAAGCTTCATGGCTTGGCTCATCGCCGCAAGGTTGCCTGCTTGTCGGTCTTCTACAGATTGTACTTCGGTGAGTGTGCTCAAGAAGTCCACGACCTCATTCCACCGGCCCCCTTCTACCATCGGACATCTAGGTAAGCTCACTTCTGGGTAAGCTCACTCCATCGTCGACTCTGTCTTTGTTGCCTTCGACCTAGACTAGAGTCAAGAGCAAACCTATTTTAAATAATAAAAAAAAGCTGAAATATTTATATCATTTACTTTTTTTTTCAATGTTGCTCTAACTGGGTTAACAGAAACAAAACTCTACTTGGGACCCTTGGGACAGTGTCAAAATAGCTATTCTTGAATGTGACAGGTAACTTTGGCCGTCATATTTGTTTTATTAAACACTAATACATTAATTTTATTTTATGGGTCTATTCTGTAAAATCTCACCGTGAAAACTTAGGTGATGTGAGCTTGAAGAGAGCTGTCATTCCACCTGATGCTAGGGATTGACACTATTGACAGATCACTCCACGCTCACCTCACCTAAGTTTTCACGGTGAGATTTGTACAGAATAGCACTGCAGCTGTTATGACGTTGTCGCTTAATTAATTGAAAAAGCCAGCCTTTTACTATCGAATGTCAGACAAAAAGCGCGTTTCAATCATAATAAATAATCTCACGCCGTCACGATATAATTTGTTCGACGCCTGTAAGTGTTGGTTGCCGTGAACAAATCTGAAACTGATTATTATTGTATAAAAACTATAAAACTGACGATAATAATGGTTGCGGCACACAGAGAGGGAACATAGAAAGTAAAATCATTTTTTTTTAATATTTGCTATAGGTGAGAGTCAGTGAGAGCTGAATCCAGAAGGTTGAAGTATCACACAAAATAAATATGTTTCCGACAACAGAGAATAGGCCAGCTAGGAATAAAGAAACTCGGCTGGAGACATTTTTTTTTTTACATTTTATTTTAGTCCACAAGAGTTTAGGTAGGTACATGTCACTCATATATCTCGGTAATTACCAATGACGTAAGCTATCAATACGCTACCAACTATGTAGTTATACAATCTCTGAACAGTGACTAATCAATTTTGAACAGCTCTTCTGTCATAAACGGGTTCGTTTTTCATGCTAACCTTAGAAAATTAAGCGTGTTTCGCCACTTTATAATAGTAATGAGGAAAACTTATGAAAATATTATGTTAAGACCTTTGTTGTTTATGAGTAGGTATTGTAATATTTACAGTTCATAGATGTGAATCAACCGAAAAAGAAAATCAATAACTATGTTTTATTGACACCGTCTGAACCTGAATATCGTTTAAAGTTTTTGGACGAATAATCTATGATAGAAGATGAATTTTCGTAGCTCAAACTTGAACATGCTAGCCAGCAGAGTTTGGCTTTCTCACGTCAATAATATCACATACTCACGGTTCATGTTAACTACTTTAGTGAACAAAATATGTTTCGTGGCTTTCTGTCGCCTATTAGCAAAAGATACAATCGACGGCAATGTTGGGAATAACCCGGCAGTTAATTACAGCTAAAAAAGGCAGTTCGTTATTCCATTATTGATGTCACAACTGTAATTTTATTTTAGGAAACGAGCGATAATATTCGCAAATAAAATACGCAGTTATAAAAATAACACAATAAGTTATTACATAAAATATTTACCGTTCATTACTGTATGGAATTACGATCAATTTTTCACTGACAAACTGAGCGATAAATTGTAGGTATTTGCTGTAAATTTTATTTTATTGCTCGTAATGAGTTGATTTAGTTAGGCACTGATTTTATCTTTATTTCAGCAAGCACATAGAAAGGTAATAAAAGTTTTTTGATAGCTATTAAAATTAATTGCTTTAGATAATGTTGGTATTGAATTATTCGAAAGAACCCACTTTTTATAAATTCTACTGCAAAAACTAAGCTATTAATGAAATATCAATAATAAAATAAAATAAATTAAAATAGTTAGGTATATAAGTTCATCGTATCAAAAAACTTCAAAATAATAATATTAAGAGCTTCATTACCATGCACCTACTCAGAAATAAATAAATAAAATAAAAGTAAACTAAAATAAAATTTAAAACTCCAATAATCAAACTCCATAAAATACTGTAGATACCACAGACCCATCCTGCGATGAAAGCATACTGAGAGCTTTATTCTAAACACCTTCTCTTGGCACCTAGGCATTCAGCCTTACAATAAAACGTAGTGTGTATCCAACCTAATAGCTATACCTATAATAATGGCAGTGAAAATGTCTCGGCTACTCGTGCACTTTCACTGTAGAACTGGCCTTTTTTCTTCCCCCGTTTGAACGTTTGTGACGTCATCTCGATCATCGCGATCGTCGTATAGTTATCGAGACAGATCTCGATGGCTAAATGTTTTTCTAGGTCTATAGCTGATGTAGATAGCTTTTGTCTCGCCCACCATCCTTTGTTCGATAGAAAGTGCTGCAACGGTTTGATTTTAAATTGTAATTTAGTCATTGTTAATGCTTTTGTGTTTGCAATCAGCGTGAAATATATGGAAGGCTTTTAATTTGACTCTTACAGCACAATATGAATCTAGTGATGTTTGAGCGAATGTAGCTTATATTAATATTTCGTTAATTCATTAAGGTGACGATAACCGGCTTTTGATGATTATTAAAAAAATATTTGTTAAATTAGAGCAATTTTTAATAACTTGATGTGTAAATATTTTAGATTATGTTTATATTACATAGTGTAATTAATTTCTTAAGATATGCCTAACGCGGATAAAAAACTGAGAATCACGCAAAAACTATCAAGCGTATTTTTATGAAACCTTCACCATTTTAAAGATAATTTAACTACTTATCTTTTAGTAAACGTGTTTTAATATATTACTTTTTGCTTTATGTGTAATAAATTAATAATCTTTATATCTAATTTCGGACAGCGCTCCTTGATGAGCGAGTCCTATTACTGTCTGGTCGTACGACGCGTTGCGTGAGCTCAGCATAGATTACGTCCGCTAACTACTCAAGGTCATTGGCATGTATCTGCGTCTTAAAAGATGAAAAAGCTAAGCTACTACGCTTTAAAACTAATAGTAGCTAATCACATTATGAATTTGAGTAGAATTTTATTTAATTTGAGCTCGAAATTTATTTAAACTGAAATATTATCTATGACATAAAATCGCTCTCGGAATGTTTTCTTTTAAATTGCTATCTTGAAAAAAATACTATCAACCAAGGAAGAGAAAACAACGAAGCTGCAGCACGTCCATTAATAATATTAATGGCCCTCACTCCGCGGAAACGTCACCTAATTTTTTATACGGAACACGGAAATTCTTTAACAGTGCTACTTAGCTCCTTTTATAGAGAGTGGGGCTTTGCTCAGCCCTTACTGTCACTGTGATTTGTGATGCGTCAGAGTAAATACAATATAACAGGGTACAAAGAAGCACTGTACTCTTTCCCACCATTTATTTTACTTTTGATATAAGCACGCCTATGAAGTTCCTTATTTATTAACAGGCAACCATTGACGATAAAATGCAATACTTCGTGGACGTTAAAGTAAAATAAATGGTTGGAAAGATTATACCTACTATATACAACGCATACGGAAAGCCTGAACAAGTTTCTGATTGGTAGACTAGCTGTCAATGTAAGCTCTAAACTGTTGTGATTTGTTGACCAAAATAAGAACAATAGCCAATCATTAAAGTGACACGAGATTCTAAAATCAAACTGAAACGTTTTCTATAGGCATAATAACGAGGAATAACTGTTAAGAAAATAAAAAAGAATCGCTAAAGAGTTCAAAAATTACTGCAGCAATTCCAAAGTCCATGCAACCTATTTCCTAGCAGTTTTTATGAATTCTTGCCACAATGTTGCCAGCAGTGAATATTCTGTACCTCGTTATTTTGTAGAGGAAGTGAGAGGTCGAGATGACACGCCAAAGTGCGCTTCCGCAGCTTTTATTATATAAAAATGACAACTAGCAACCGTCGCGTCGCCGCGTCGTGCGACTGTAAAATGTCCGAGCCGTCCGAGCTCTCTTGTTTTGTGGATAATAGGTATTTGTAGTTTTATAATATTAATAGATTCTTTGTTTCGGACAACACATGCAAGTAGGTAGGTACTCATAGTAACTCATCATTTTGAACAATTTTACAATGCAATGGAACCAAACCTGAAATCGTGAAAAAAAAAATCAGCTGTTCCCTACATTTATGTTTGCATAACTCCTCAAAATATATGGAACAGCAGATTTTATTTTTCGCGATTTCAGGTTTGGTCCCCTAATAAGTTGTTCATGTAGACCCCTTAAGAGGTTCTGCGTTATTTAAGTTACAAAGTATTAGTAACAACTACGTCTAAACTATTTGAGTGAAGTGTGTTCGTTTTGAAGCCCTGAAATGCGGCTACAAAAGGGATTTTTAGTCATTGTTTATGGCAGGGTTATATTTTCCAACTAGGCCATACTTGGATTAGATTGTGTAGTGTGTTATGGGCTGTTTCCATACTTATCTTGTAATATGGTCTGGTATGTAAAACACCACTTTTGGCAAACAGATTCGTGATCGCATGATCACGTTAATTGGACTGTATTGAGTGAATTGAGATACTTCAATCGTTGTTGATTTCCTACTTATAAGTTTAGAAATAGAACATCTGAATGTTTGGCCCTATTTAGCGATTAAACGGTATTTTATATATTAGATCGATGTTTAAAACAATTTAAGATGATTCAGTGATTAATAACAATACCTAATAACAGTACCAATTGTTCAGTTGTTGAATAATTGTTGCAAATAATATTATATATCCTGGGACATTTTCACACACGGTCATAATAATAATAATCGCGTAATAAATGAAGTTATGTTCAGGATAGGAAATTGCAAGCAATGATTGATTTAAAGTGAATCTGCGATTTTAGTATTGCTTCTTTTTGCATGATAAGTTTTTTCTGTTAAATATGAAATATGTAGGTTTATTAGTGGCCAGATGGCGTGGTTGGTTAAGGTACTCGTACCACCTGCCATGCCGCTGGTCGTGGGTTCGATTCCCATCCAGGACAAACATTTGTGTGCATGAACATGTCTGTTTGTCCTGAGTCTGGATGTAATTATCTATATAAGTATGTATTTACAAAAAAAAAAGTAGTATATGTAGTATATCAGTTATCTGGTTTCCATAGTACAAACTCTGCTTAGTTTGGGATCAGATGACCGTGTGTGAACAATGTCCTAGGATATTATTATTATTTGTGATTTTTTTATATTTCTCGGGACCCTGGGGTCCCGGAACTTTGAAAGGCGTACGAGGAGCCGAAGCCAACTCGCAGAGGTCCCTTAGATAATTTTAAATGATGAGGAGGCACCAACCGACGATTATCCCTGTATGCATTATGCAAGTGCACCCAAGGACAACCCCCGGTTGGTACAGGACTATTGTTGTACGTGGAAACAAAACATATTGGGCTATGGGTTTGGGTGGCTAAAGTGGATTGGGTAACGTGAACTATGGAAGAACTATGTCCCCTGCCTGACCAATGTTATATATTATACACGGATAAAATGGCAGGGGGTGACTTGCACACTCAATAATGGGCCCCCGGAGACGGCCGCTAGCACATAGTGACGTAGCGACAAGGGGGCAACACTTCCTGAGGTGCTTGAGGAGTGGAGAGGTAGTCCACGGCTATCAGGACAATCCCGGAAGTACGGTCAAGATCTCTACCAGCACCTTACTGGAATACTTCCTTCCTCCGAGCACGTTTGCTCTTGCGAATCTCCACTCAAGCCGGCCAATAAAGGCAAGAAAGAGGTGGGAGCTCTGTTCCTCGTCAGTGTTCACTCCAGCCGGCCAATAAAGGCAAGCCAGAGATGAGGACAAGATTTCTCCCGGGAGATAGGGTCCATGGGGTCGCTACTGCCCATCAGCTCGCCACATGCTGCCCTGCGGGTTTTTGTATCTCTCTTGGTCTGGCTCCTCATCCTAGACCCGTTCCGGCAAACTCTACCTGCACAGACCTAAAGTTTGGAGCACGCAAGCCCCACCACGACGTCAACGTAGAGATACAGCGGTGGTTTTTTTTTTATTATTATTATTAGTACATTATTAATTTTAATTAAATAGCTATCTTCCGCTACTTGATGATTTTACATTTTATATGTAACGTGACATTGCAAAAAATATTAAAGCTTGATTCTGCACGATTTGGCTAAAGAGGTCACGAATATAGTTTATATTACACACGAAATTGCAATTACTACACCAAACAGGCTACCTTATTACCCAAGGCATTGATATAAAAACTTAAATATTTTCGACTGGATAAAAATATCGTGTAATTAATTAATAAAAATAACAAAATTATATCCTAACTAAAATATGGCGTGGAAAAATTCATCCGAATCGCTGTCGACTAGCAATGTACCCAAGAGACTGGTGGTATTGCCACGTTGTATATGGCAATACTTAGCCTCTGGCCAAGGTAAAAGCCAGCCCTTGGGTCACGGGAAGTGTCAACCAGCCGTTTCGAGATTTCCGTAAAGAGACCATGAGCACTCGGACTCCACGGCCCGAGGGCTTCAACTCCAAACGGCTCGAAAATAAAAATATCTAATGTTGTCCAGAAAAAGTTAATTTACGGAATACCTACAGAGACTTTCCGTATTTCCTAATAATTTTGTATGATCAAATGAATTTGGAAAAGCTATTATATGCATATTTTGTGAAAGCGTAAAAAAGTTACAAAATTACCTTCTTACAAATAGGTATAAATGATGCAGTTGTAAACTCCCAAGTATAAACTTATAATACTAATTTATCTCATTAATTATTTCTCGTTCCTGTAACTTTATATCTGGATTTCTCTTTCACAATACGTTAAGAAAGTCAAACGGATGCGATTACTATGCATTATAAACTTAGTAACAATCCTAATTAATCCTACCCAATGTTTGTTTGTTTGTTACGTTAAATTTGGCACATGGGTAGATCATGACCTGGATTAGAATATAGGATATTAAGGTACTGTTCAGTCCGGTAGTACGTTCCCGTGGGATAATTCCCGGAATCAACGCGGGCGCAGCCGCTGGAAAAATCTCGTGTACTATAATGCTAATATTGGTATAAAAGAACTTTCTACATAGTTGGAGTGATGTTATGAAGTATCTTTACAGCTAAACCAAACCGTTCTCCTGTAGGCCTAGAGTCCTAGACAAATGGCATTCGCTACGGAGCGATTTTACGTAATTTCAAATGTCACGTGATCATATGTAGGTCAACGAATTGATGCCTCGATAGCGATTGTGATAGCTTGTCAACCCCATACATTTTTGGCTGTTCTACTAGCGTCATCGCTAATCTAATCTGGTCATCTACTAGTAATCTATGCCTAATTTGTATTCCATTAAAACTGCATTTATTTTTAAAATATGTGAGTTTATTACTATTAAATAAAATATTAACCAATTATTACTAATGTGTACATGTATACAAAAAAAGAGGGAGAAAATTGCCCAAAAACCTAGCAGCATTGCCGCGATGTATGGTGATTCTGATTCTTTGTTTTATTTTAAGTCTGCTAGATTGAGTATTATATAAATATTATATTCCGAAATCAAATTTAGTAAATTATTACTTGCTTTAATGTATTTCAGTTTATTGAATATTTTAATTTCTAATCTACAAGTGTTGCCCAAAGGCCAAAATGAAAACTGGTAGCTAGAAACAATTTTCAGGCACAAAACTTTGTATTTCAAATTATGAAGCACTCTTGTCATAATTACACATATAATTGAATTCACAACAACCCTTTTAGCTCTTATATAATAAAATTGGAGGGTTGTTTTCTCAATTCGTTGTTTTAGGTTAATTGTCAATTAATAAAATAATCGGCTAAAATGACGGTCAAAAGCTAAATTTTGAGTGGGTAGGTGAATTGAAAATACTGAAATTCAGCTGAAATCTAGTTAGAGTGTCACTTGAACCCAGCCTGAACGGAAAGTAAAAAAAATATATTGATATAAGTAATTTCGTAGCGAATTCGTAGCGTTTTGGGATACCGTTGCTACGAAAAGCGTAGCGGATTAGCAATATCGTAGACCCAAGATTAGAAAATATCTTATTTTTTATCATTTTAAAAATCGTGTTGTACTCCATTTAAAAAATTTAATTATGAATTTCAATACCCTTTTGTTGTGACTTAATAATAATATCTACTCACCTTCTGAAGAAACACGTTAAAGTTATCTAAACAAACAATTTAATTATAAGTAATTATGAATAAAAAGGACATCCTGAGATAAAACATAGAATAATTGTTAATAATTAAACCTTTAAAGCAAGAACACCTGGGGCTTTAATGATACTTAACGGAATGGAGCAGTATTATAATGAATACATTACTCATTATAATACATAACACCCTATAACTTAAACGTCTGTGAGTTTTACTTTTCTCTTGCGGTACGAGCTCTAAGCTAGCGAAACTAGACAGACGTGTGACGTATCGATATCTAAACAAAACAAACTAAAAAAACAAAAGACCATGTGAAGTTAACACAAATAGCTATCGACACGTATGTATGTAATATTTATGGAACTGTAATATATTCCCATATGATAATCTATTAGGGCTTCCAAACAAATGTACAAAATTTTATAGATGTATATACGTTTATATATTTGTATGTATGTATGTTTGTCCACGCATTTCTCCGAAACTATTAATCGGATCGTGACTATTCTTTTTTTTTTTGGCTTTCTATTACTTTAACTTAGGGCACAGTGAAAATTTCATCATAATCTGTTCAGTAGTTTTCAAGATAATGAACTATACGTGTAAGTGTGACGGCCTGGCTTATTGATACGAGCTACGGGTGTGGTGTCAAAGAGAAAACATCTCAAAACCTTGGTCAAATTCTAGTGCAATATTTATGGCAAAACTAAAACTAAATTAAATCGACTTCAAAAAGAATTTAACTCAAAATTATGAAATAAATTTAATTTTGGAAGTCGGTGACAAAAATCTAATATCAGATCCCCAGACACCGACTTCCGAAATTAAAGATTATTTTTATAGGGTTATTGGTAAAACACCAGCAACCTCTTAAGGGGTCATTGTACTCATCATTAAACTACTTTTACTATGGGACCAAACCTGAAATCGCGAAAAAAAACAGCTGTTCAGTACATTTTTGTTCGCATAATTTGGCCAAATGGACTTAACAGGTGATTTATTTTTTCGCGATTTCAGGTTTGCTCCCATAGTAAAAGTTGTTCATAATGATGAGTACAATGACCACTTATGAGGTTGCTGGTGTTTTACCAATAACCCTGTTTACTGATATTTCAACTACACTGCGGTTGATGACACAAAAAAAAATCATCTAATTTATTTGTTTTTTGATTTTTCATATTTAGATACCCATCACGTCTGCGGAGTTTCTCTAGCTAATTTAATTTGACCCTGTATAGAAGATAGTGATTGGTAACAATGCTTAATCTTTCCTGAATCAAAAAATAAAATAAGAAATTGAAAAAATAAATGAAATTGGTTTAATTGATTTGAAATTGGTCAATAAGGATTCCAGAGTGATGCTATGGGGAGTCTTTATTGAACATTAAGCCCCTGAAGCCTCTGAAGAAATGAACTACAAAATATTAATTTTCTGTATTTATACTACCTATAGGTACTAAGAATGTCAGCCAACTAAGTACCTACCCCCAATCACCGGGGCAATTGCGTAACACACTATCAATCGGAATCGGTTTTATTTTGACAGTTCAACCACATTCATTGCGTTATTCACGTTGTCGAGCAGACAAACTTTTCGAACATATGAAGCAATTGATTAGCAATATGCTTCAAAATGATTCAAATTCCGATTGATAGTGTGTTACGTAATTAGCGTGCTATTTTATAAGTCAAAAAAAACGCAACATAGGTTTACAAACACAACAACACGCCAATTAGCCGTACTTACAATAATTAATTACATAACTTGCTTATGCGCATAGGCATATGTTTTGCAACTCAGTGGCACGCGCATTGCAACAGAAATATACTCCACATCCATGCTATGGTGGTCATTATCGCATAGTTAGCGTTGTTTCTTGTTATGTCATGGATTTTTAATTACCTATTATTTGTAAAGCATCAGAACAAGTATCTATCTGTACAAATAAATAAAATTTAAAAGTCAGTTTGTAATGTCAAAATAACAGCTAAATTCATAATTATGATAGTGTATACGATACGAACAAAAATCAATTTTTAATATTTTGTCTGTCTGTCTGTTTGCTCCGGCTAATCTCCGAAACGGCTGAACCGATTTTGACGATACCTTCATTGGCAGATAGCTGATATTTATAAGGAGTAACTTACGTATATTTATTTTAGAAAAAGGATTAGAGTTCTGCACAAAAACAATAAAACCCATGAAATTGTAAACAAAATCCGATTCAAAATTCATTCAGTCAATGACAGACAAGACAGAGCACAGCCTAAACCGCTGAGTCTAGAAGATGCACAAGAGTACCTTTTATAATGAAAGTGAGCCTTTTATAACTAAGGAAGGATTTTTAATTAATCCTCTAACTAAAGGGGTTAAATACAGGATGAAAGGTTGTATGGAAGTTCGTTATTTTTGCACACAGCTTGCACCTTGCACTTAAATGAAAAGATGTTTTGATTGTAGTTGCATTCAAAGATTCAGCTTCTACGAAGGAAGACGGACTCCAGCAGCCAGCCCCGCTACCAACCATACTGCTTGCCAACTTTCACGACATCTATCTACTAAGATTTCGACACGAGAAGTGTAACACGTTCTGCCGACCAAGGTATCTATTTTTAAACATCACCAAGCCAATCAATTCCCAATTAATTCTATTTACAAGCCAAAACGCATACAAAAAGCGTGTTTTCATCAAATCTATTACAAAAACATCAATCATCAGCGCAAATCATTGAGCGCATCCGTGGCTTGGGTGACTTGCGCTCGCGCCGATGACGTCACTCGCCGTGAGCGATCGATCGGAAACAGCAATACATTAATCAGCTGACACTAGGAAGTGATATCGCTAATAAAAGCTTATGTTAATCTCAGTAGGTCGAAGCTGGATATACTCGTAACTATACGTGGTTAATCAATTGGGATTTGTCCTTCTTATTGTAAAGGTTTGTTATGATAGAATATGTAGGAGCTCGTGGCTAAGTAATAACAGCCGCATAGGTCAATCCATCAGGTTAAGCTACTCTTGCCGGGGTTGGTCCGTAGATGGGTGACCATCATGACATACCGAGACTACTCCGTGTCTCGGAAAGCTCGTTAAGCCGTTGTTCCTTGCTTGCCATTGTCATTGCTAGCTTGTCATTCGTGGATTTTTGACAGTCGTTACGGGTCGTCAGATGCCCAAAAGTCAGACTTTCAGGCATCTTTCGGGGCTTATGGGTAAATCGATCAGGTTAAGCTACGCTTGCCGCGGTTAGTCCGTGGATAGGTGACCATCTTTAGATACCAAGACGCCGTTGGTCCAGGCTGTCATTCGTGGATCTTTGATAGTCGTTACAAGTCATCAGAAGCCCGAAATTCTGACAACCAGTCTTACCGTATAACTCAGTAACTGGGTTGTGGAGATCAGATAGGCAGTCGCTCAATGTAAAATACTGGTATTCGGCTGCAACCGGTTAGACTGGAAGCCGACCCCAACATAGTTGAGAAAAGGCTAGGTAGATTGATTCTATGATAGAACTAAGGGCTAATTTTTCAATCGTCAGATAACCTTTATTTATGTAATTAACCGACTTCAAATAGGAGGATTGTTACGCGATTACTTAAAGACGGATGGATCGATTTGGAAAATTCTTTTTTTATTTGAACGGGTATACTTCCTAGGTGGTCCCATATAAATTTTATTATCTTTTTGACTTAGCTTCAATAATACGTATTTTTCCCACTTAGTTTATGTGGATGACGTTATAATCTATGCGGATGATGTTTTAATAACTTCAGCAGGTAGTGGTATTCAAATTTGTGTGGGGTAGGTATCACAACTAAAAAGTGAAAAATAGAAACTTTTTAGCAAAAAATGAAAACCGACTTCCAAAACAAAACACTACAAAGTGAAAAATAACTTTAATAATTTCGGAAGTCGGTGGCAAAAAACGAAAATTCAAAACCAAAGACACCGACTACCGAAATTAAAGTTATTTTTCACTTTGTACGGTTTTGTTTTGGAAATCAGTTTAATTTTTTGCTAAAAAGTGTTTTAATTAACTATGGCGGTTTGATAGTTTTCGTATGGAAAATATGTCAAACTGTCATAATTACGAGTATTCTTCAGATAAAAGTTATCTGACTATTGAAAAATCAGCCCTGAGTGGTTTAACTTGTAATACAGGGTTATTGATAAAACACCAACAACCTCTTAAAGGGTCATTGTACTCATCATTATGATCAAGATTTACTATAGGCCAAACCTGAAATCGCGAAAAAAAAAATCAGCTGTTCAGAACATTTTGCCGAATTACGCGAACATAAATGTACTGAACAGCTGATTTTTTTTGCGATTTCTGATTTGGTCCCATAGTAAAAGTTGTTCATAATGATGAGTACAATGACCCCTTAAGAGGTTGCTGGTGTTTTACCAATAACCCTATATATCTATACCTCTCCATATTATGATGAACTGATGAGGAATCAATAATAGAATAACCAACCATCAGTTTATGTAAGCTCTAAGTATTTAGCATTATGTCAATTCGGTAATCATTGAATGATAAAAGTTAGGTTAAACGCAGCCAGCTCAGTCATACTCAGGCAGGAGTCGTTTTCATTCATCATCACTTCATCACCGAATCATTGATAACGAATATGTAAGTCATCTCTCTCTTTATTCTAGTTCTTATTGCTACTATATTTACATAATTTAAAAACTAAGTAATAATAATAATAATACATATCTACAAGGAGGAATATAAAAAAGGAGGGAAAATAATCATGGGGTATCAAAAAAGTCCACATTGCTGTGAACAGGAAAAGTGCACAAAGGGCTGGCAGCATTGCCACGTTCTATGGCAATGCTTATTCTTCGGCCAAAAAATAGGCCAGCCCTCTGGTCACGTGTACAGTCAACCTCTTGAAAAACTAAGAGGGCTTTCGGACCCCATGGTCATGTATTTCAACCCCAAACGGTTCGAACATGTGCCCAAAATATTGGAGTATTAGCGCCGTTTGCCGTTTCGCCCCAGCCGGCACAGTCCGCCTTACTAGAAAGATGAGATGGCGCAAGGGTGTCAACACACGTTGCATCCCACACCAAAGGCCTACCCACCGTCCAAGGCAATAAAATTTAACTGCTCTCCTTTAAGATTGTTCACCCAATAAGGTGATAATAAGAAAATGCAAAAATAAATGCAATGGAAATAATTGTTTGTTACATTTAGTTCTTTATTTTCTGTTGTTTCCTATAATTTGTATAGTGTAGGTATACGAACGTTGGTAATTCTAAATAAATAAATAAAACGTGAAGTATTTATATTATCAACGTTAGTTAAAGCGATCATTAGGAGACTACAGGCGGTTATGATGATGATAATGAATCTGTCACTAGTAGCTATAAAATTATAGGTGAAATGAATGGCGGACGTAACTAAATGTACTTGGATCGGTGGATGGCCGGCAAACATGAGAAACCAGGGAAAGTAACAGATGTTAAGTAGGTAGTACTTGGAGTTTCCGAGTCGATAAAGGGATTATTTATCTTCCGGCTTTGTTTATAAACGTTGACGAAGAGGGAAATATGAATAGTGAGCTATAATACAGCCATCAGAAGGCGATGTGCCAACGACGTATTTTTCTTTGTATGTTATTGATATAAATTCATCGTGTTGCTTCATTGATAGTATGATGAGTAACGAGTTTCTAGAAGACAATAATGGTTTTATTATAACTTTACATGCAATTTGTAGTTTACTTTCTTTTCGTCATGACAAACGTAGAGAGTACAATAGTTAGTAGTTACCTAAATTATCTGTCAATTGTTATTGCATGATTGCTTGACCTCCATCCTAATGCATAGCACACTATCGATCGAAATCTGAATCATTTTGAAGCAAATTGATAATCCATAGCTTCATATGTTCGAAAAATTTGTCTTCTCAACACCGTGAATAATGCATTGAATGTTGTTGAACTGTCAAAATGAAACCGATTCCGATTGACAGCGTGTTACTCAATTAGGGTACTATGACAAAGTGTAGTTACTGCAATAACTATTCGGACATTTCACTAATATCGCACTATTTATTCATATCGTTTCTTATCCCAAGCACGTAAGACCCATAAACGATACAGCAGTAATCTTGAGATAAATCCCCGAATACACTGTCTGAAACATTGTTTATGGCCACTGGCAACACGGATGCGTGATGAGATACCATAGACTAAAGACCGTGGCTTGAATTGAATGTTTAATCATAGACTAAATTCATGCGGAAACTATTACATGCATAGATAACGACAGCTAGAGGAGTGATTTCAATATTTCCATAGAAATTCCTTTAATCCCTGTTGAATTGCTGTTAAGTGGAGCTTAGACAGTGTAGTATTATATTAATTGGTGCTGTTGTAAATAATAGTTTAATTTTGTTTTGCAGATCGTGATAAGATCTCTATTTTGCTAATGTCAAGGCGATATTAACTAAATCTATGATACATTTTAAGCGATTAGCTGACGGAAACAAAACGTTTAAAACTTACAAATAAAAATTAAGATATAAAACAGTTTGTTTGGAAATAGAACACAATAATTATTACAGCGTTACGACTATGAAGCAATGTACTTAAGTTTACTTGAAAAGGGATTTCGTAGCGCGTTAAAGACGAATCTAACGACATATAATTCATCAGAAGCGGTTGAACCATTGACTAGTTACGAGCGAACGTAGGAACGGACATACATACATACAGGTCAAACACATAACCCTCCGCCGCAGTTGGGTAAAAAGTGAATTAACGACGAATGACGAATACTAACATCCACAGACAAGTTAGTTCCCACGGCATTTATCTCAGTAGATCTCTACTGGGATTTGGGTCTGACGATGTCTCCAAGATAATAGAGTTTCCTATTTGTGTAAGTACTCCTATGTTACAAAGTATGTACTTACTCTGAACAAATGACTACTAGAAACAAACTGCTTCAATCCTCCTTGTTCAGGAAACGGTCAAGATAAAAGTTCCTGAATCCTAACAGAGTTTCTTCAGATTTTTCGCGGCGATCCCTTAAATGTTGACTTCAGATACAACGACTACGATACGACTTTTTCGAAGATAGAAGACCATCATCATCACCATCCGCCTAGCCTTTCCCCAACTATGTTGGGGTCGGCTCCCAATCTAACCGCATAATGACTGACTATCTGACCTCCACAACCCAGTTACTGGGTAATACGAGTACGATAGCTTTTTGTAAAACTGGTTGTCAGAATTTCAGGCTTCTGACGACCCGTAGCGACTATCAAAGATAAAAAATGACAGCCGAGACCACGGATAACACGTTTCTTCTTTATAAAAGATTTCAAATGAATATTGATAAAATTACCTGGAATTATGTTATCCTCGTAGAAGTAGTTACCGGTCCTATTTATTTAATTAAGTACGATCCCTCCATTTATTTATTTAGTTATCTCGATCCTGATAACAAAACTAATTGCTTCATTGCACATAACAACTAGAACCAGCTCTACAAACAAGTTGAGCGCGAAAATGATTTAAACATACAAATTACAATATCGCAATCCAGTTATTAAGGCGTCTGGCCACAACCGCTTATTAGAAGTAATTGCTATTGAACGGCGCCGCGTTCAGATTGAGAGCTAACGATCTTGATTGGTGGATGAGCCGCGAGATCGTAATTAGGAGAATTTTGTGGAATTAAGTGTGTTGTGTGAAAGTGTCTTGAGAAAAATCTAAATTGATAAATAAAGAAAAGTCGATGGGACTTTGAAAAGTGAAATCACAAAACTAGGGATTTGACATATTTACTCAGGGGCTTGATCTCTTTTAGTCTTTGGTGTATGGGGTAAGTCCATTAGGTAAAATAATAAAACTTTTTTTTTTTAATGGCATCTTGCAGGTCAACCTAGCAGGTTGTCGGCTGCTTAACTGGAGTTTCCTGTGGGTGCCTCAATAGCCAGGGCATAAAACTTATAAACTAATTGACTACTCACTAAGGGCACCCCCTGTAGCGTTGGCTTAGGGCAGCAAGGGACAGGCCGGATCGGGTTTACGAGTACTATACGTATAGGTAATTCACCTCTGCCTAATCTTTCGAGGAATAGAAGCGTGTTGTTATATTATGTGATAATATATTCGTAGACCAATGATGAATGTGATAATATAAGAATAACTTAAAATTAGCAAATATGAAAATGATATCTTTATTATTAATCATTAAGATTTATGGGATAATTAACATAATGAAGTATTAACTTATTATTGAGTTTATATTTTTAACAAATAAGTAACAAGATAATCGAGCTAAACTAAGAATATCATAATTTAAATTTAAAAAAATAAAATAAAAACTTTATCTAAAGTTTTTATTTATTTTTATTTAAATTATCATATATTCAGTTCAGAAAAAAAAACACTAACAATAAAATATAAAAAAATAAACTAGTAACAAGTTACAAATGAGCCTTAGATGCTAGATTTTTTACAAATTCCCTCGACCCCACACTAGGATTCCCTAATTTAAATTACTCTAGCTAGAGAAACTGAAGGAGCAGTGGTGGCCCAGTGGAAACGGCTCCGACTTACGAGAGGTCGTGGGTTCGAACCCAGGAAGGCGCTTTAAATAATTTCATCATCAGTTCACCACTGTTCTCAAAACGGTGAAGGAAAACATCGTGAGGAAACCGGCATGTCCTAGAACCAAAAATTCGAAGGCATGTGACATCTACCAACATGCACTGGGCCCGCGTGGTAGATTACAGCCCTCTTTCGAAGAGAAGAGGCCAGCAGTGGGAACATTATAGGCTGATAATGCTAGAAAAACTAGCAAACACATTAATTAGTTGAACTTTTCACTTATGAAATCGTTTGAGATGAATTCAAAATAATTGTGACGGTCTATTCTATGAAAATCTCACCGTGAACACTTAGGTGAAGTGAGCTGTCATTTTACCCGATGCTAGGGATTGATACTATTGACAGCTCACTTCGAGCTCAGATCACCTGAGTTTACCTAACTTCACTTCACATCGTCAGCCGATCGTGCTTCGGCGTGTTTCTCGATGGCTTCGCCACAGCAGTGCGTGATATACACAAGAAGATCGCCATTTGACCGTCCCCGGCGAAAGCCATATTGACGGTCACTGAAGTGATCATTGTATAGGTAGGTCAGCAACATATTGTTCAGTACTCTTTGTACCTTGCACAGAATGGAGGTAATGGCGATCGGACGGTAATGGGCAGGGTCTGCACGGTCGCCCTTTTTGGGCACTGGTTGTACAGCTGTGGTCACATCTCAAGTGTCTGTCTGTTAACATAAGTTTGACAGTGTGTTAGGCTCGGTTCACATTAGGTCGGACCGACAGTTTTACCGGAACGACAAAAGTATCGGATGAATATTGGCATTTATGATTTCAATAGCGTTGTTCATATCAGGGCGACCCGATAAAACTGTCGGCAACGACACATTTACCGGACGTGCAGGCACGATTTCGGTCGGGTCAGATATAATATTTGCATACTGCTTTGTATTGCGCTGTTCACTCGTCTTGTTGGCTCGGAGCTGCGCAACCGCCCGCCCGCATCCCACTCAACCGCGCATTCCGCGCTCTCGCCGCCAGTTTGTATATTATATCGGTAGCGTGTACGCAGGGAGGACTCGTAGGGCGAAATAAATACAGAAGTATTGATTTCGTAACTACGGTGGTGTTCACATTAGGCCGGACCGACAGCTTACAGTGTGAAGTTTGTGAACAGTAAGACCCGACAGTCAGCCAACAGTAAAACTGTTGGTACGACCTAATGTGAACTGGGCCTTAATGTATTTTAGTCTTGAATTTTAATCTTCATTTCAGTCTTTATTCAATTTAACAGAAAGCCATTTTATTCTTATCCTTATAATGGACCATTTATTTTATCTGTGGCACAACAAATAGTGATTTACATACAATACTGGTAATTACCGGTACAATACGTGTATATTGACATAACACCCACGGTGAGGCGATTATAAAAAGTACTAGTGTGCTCTCCAAAGTGCCTGTGACTTGTCTGCGTTTACTGATCTTGTATTTTTAAAGATATTTTTACTCGTGAATCGATCAAAATAGATGATTTTCAATATAAATACATGGTTGAAAATTCATTTAAACTACTTGGGTATTATGTCTTATTGAGGCCGGTATCACACTTCCGCCGCGAAACATCATGCGAGTCAGTTGAATTGAACTACTCTGGTCTAGAATTGGGCAAATAGATGTTTATTTTGGAACACAGGGTCAGGTACCAACTATACCTACAATGTGAAACTTACTAAATTCACTATTACTACACTACAAAATATAAACTTTGCCACTAACCTTGATCTTTTTAACCTACTTCAAAAAAGGAAGAGGTTCTCAGTTCGTCGGAAAATTCTTTTTTTGTTTGAAAGGGTATACTTTCTAGTAGGTCCCATTGGTAGGTCAGGATCTGATGATGGGATCCTGGAGAAATCGACGGAACTCTTCCAATATTATAGGCACACCTATGGCGATTTGGGTATTTTTTATAGTAACATGTGCATTTGTTCTTGGAAAGCACCATTTGGCCAAGTGGAGCTGATGATGGAGATCACAGATGGCCACCGGAACTACTCAATAATAAGTATTTCAACGGTTGCGATTCGATTAGGTACTTTATTAATGGTTGCTAAGTAATGCTTATGGTGATGTGGAGTTCTCCTGGTACCTACTTACCAGGAGAACCCTTCAACAATTAAAGTCCGTGCATCGGGAAAAGCAATACATATTTTGTAAAAGGTGATGAGCAGTTGACATTAGGATATTGTAACTTGGATAAATTACAAACTGACCCACTGAAAAGTGAAAATAAGAAACATTTTCCAAAAAACACAACCGACTTCCAAAATGACACTTCAAAGTGAACAATAACTTTAATTTCGGAAGTCGGTGGCAAAAACTAAAATACAGATCCAAAGACACCGACTTCCAAAATTAAATTTATTATTCACTTTGAAGTGTCATTTTGGAAGTCGGTTGTGTATTTTTGGATAAGGTTTTTTATTAGCATCTGTTACCTTTTGAAGAGAAACATTTCATATGCATTATAATCATTCAATTTGAGCTTACTTGTTGTTTGCTGCTTTACTATAAACATTGGAGTTTATTCAAAGTCCTAAGTATTCGCTTATGTATTCTTAGCGAGATAGCAGGCATCTGCTATTGTCGGCAACATCTCAGATCTCAGGCCATTGTACTTAGTGCCTATTTTAGTCAAAAGCTATGCGCAAGCGCAAGTGGACGCTTAATATGAGAAGTTAGGACTTTTTGGAAACGTCTAACACTTTTTGTTTTTACAGAAATAAACATTAGAATGGCTAGTTGAATGAACTGCTTAAGATTCGTCTTGGATGGTTAAGTAAGGGTAACTGCTGACACAGGCTGTCCCTTGGCATGTTAGTTATGTACAATAAAAAAAATATATAGATCATGTAAATATGTGCTCGAATGTCAACCGAACCCCATAGGTTCATAACTACTGTAAGCCCATCGGATGATGGTTTTTTACGTTTATGATATGATATACGTTTATATACAAATTAAATAAAGAGATTTTTCGTTCGCACCCCCGTGTGTGCGTACCGCTAGTCACGGGTTAAGAGGATTGTGAAGTGCCGATACGCGGCGCGAGTCTTGGAGGCAATTACTTACATTTCATACAATTATTTACATAAATATTGTTTCGACCGATAACATTTTCACCCCCCTAAACCTTTACGAAATGACGACAATTTTGGTCTCATTACATTCAGTACACCTTAATCTAGGTCTGTTTTTTTTTCCTATTTTAGTAATTCAATTTTGTTTAAATAAAAAAAATAAAAACGCTAGAGGAAGTTTTATGTCAAAAGTATAGATATTTAGATGTATTCAATATTTCTTTATAATAAAAACGTACAGACCTAGTTTTTCATTATAACTACAACATTTCTAAAAATTATGAAAATTAGACTATGTTTACGGAAGGAATTTCTTATTTCTTATCGCTTTTTGTATGAAAATTTACAGCTTCACAATTCTCTTAATGGGTTGGTTTATAAAAAAACAAAGATCAGACATAACTACTTATGTGATGGACTTCACGTCCGTTATATAAGTTTTTAAACCGACGTGGTCACTAACACTAGAATTAGTTAGTATTAGAACTTAAAATGTTTCAAGTTCACGTCCGTTTTTAGTACCTAAATACCACCAATTTTCACGAGTATTATTCATAGTGGAACATACCTACCTATGACAGATTTACATAGTAAACTGTGATAATATTTTGTAACAAAACACGCAATTACTTTCCAGGTAATGCTAATATTCTAAAGAAAGCCATAATGGTGTGTTAAATAACATGACAACGCAATTTTATGTTTACTCAATACACGCCGCCGACACAGCGATATTAATAAAATACATAGCTAGATATACATTAATAACAATAACATAAAAATCTCCTATGTCCACAGTTTTTGCAGTAAGCGGATGTTTAGAAATCTGCGAATCAGATCCGAATCTAGAACTAGGCCGCTGTGCAGGATGTCTGCAAGCATATAGGGGTCGGTAAACAAAAACAAACAAATATCTGGAACTAATACTTACTACATAAACGACTTCTCAAAACAATTTGTTCTCTTTGATCTATAAGTTTTGCTCTAAATATTGGTATACCAAGATTTAGTGCCAACTTATTGCAACATAGCATTCCATATCACGAGTGGCATTGTTTGCGTTAGTGAAAATGGGAATTAGTATTTCTTGGGTCTTATTAAACGTATGAAATACCTGTCTGCCTTCAAAGCAAGAGTGATCAGGCATCTTCTGGTCACGCTCGTTCCATTATAGACCTCATTCATCTCTTTCCATCAGGCGAGATCGAGGTCTGAATAGTAGTGCTAGGTAGAAAATAATAATAATAATCTAATTGTCTGAAGAAAACGGAGTTTAAAGTCTAAACAATAAATCACTTCGGACAAAAATCAGTAAGTAAATAAGGTATTACTTAATTAATTATTGTAGATAATTATTCTCGTAAAATGCTTGACAACCCTAGCGTTACTAATTGTTTGTTATTATTTTCTTTAGCAATTTATTTGTTTTGTTTGACCACGGCAATGTCGTCAGCATTGTAGTTTATTTTTTTTTTAATATTTTCAAGAGTTTGCAGGATTTTATACAATGTTTAATAACGTTACATTATACTTATTAATTTTGTAATCTAATCTCCTGCTTGTCTAATACTTACGTTAAAATTTTGGATATTTCAATGGCATTTTCTCTAAATCTAAATACCAAACAGATCAAACAAAACAGTCCAAGGGGATCAGCCGAATTGTTCATTAAACTGCTATAAACCCTTCCCTTGACACATAGTAATAAACCCAACATTAGCTGGTATCATTGGCACATAATAGCAACACCGGCAATTAAAACAGCTGACGTATAACAGTAATTTCGTTATCAGATCTTTTTTTATATTAATTATTTTTTATGTGGTAACACTGCAAGGTTGCGTCGATCTTCGTAGGAATTGTTTAGCCGAATTAGATTTTGATGCAAATTACTGGTTTTCCGGGCGCCATTGTTTTGGGCTGCTAAATTAGTACGCATATATGAATTATAATTGTCCTTTTAATAATGGGGAAATAATACATTAAGTTTAGTTAGCTTAATGATTACCTGAACTTAATTGGTTAAAGGTGCTAGTTTTGTGGCAAGATTAACTTAATTTAAATGATTAAGCTATTATAATTAGTTTTGTTTTATTATAACCTAAGCATTATCAGATGAAAGACCAGTCCTTATCCAAAATATCTCTAGAAATTAATCATCAAGAGTTCCCGGAGGCAAACTCGTACCAACTGCAATCGTACGCAAATGGCCAGCCACCCATTCCGGCACCATCTGCCTGAACCATTAGGTACTTCATCCACCCACACCGTAATTAATGTCCAAACAAACAGTCATTAATTTAAATTAACTACTCCTATTGAACTTACGAAATGCAAAGGTAACTTTTCAACGGTGGTGGATTTTTCTGACAGATTCGGCCGCCATTTGTAAAATCATTTAACTTTGTTAACAGTTGGGTTGTAACTTTTGACAATGCGTCAGACTTGTTATTATTCACTGTTATTATCTTTAAATACAAAAGCTTTTGTGAGAGGTCAGATTTGGGGCGAGGAATTCTGGCAACAGATAAAGATAAAAAGATTTGAAACCCAACTCAACTCTGGAAGTGTTGAATGCGCGGTTCTGAATCACAAATTGATGAATCTGTTTAGACCTAGCACCAGACTAACCTTTAGTTCATAAAGAAGTAAAAGAAAGAAGAACTGTTACTGGCTTTCTAATTACATAAACAAACTTATAATATAAGTAACTCTGGATCCGTTCTAGACAATCATGAGTCCGATTTTCGACTACCTATGTCTAAATCTAAGAAATAACAACATTTTATATACCTCTATGTATTTTAGTACGTAAATCTCAAGAGTTCAGTAAAAGGGCAAAATAAAGTACCTATCTATCTGCTTACATGCTTACATTTTAATACATTTTCCCCAAAATAATTTTCTGTATAAGTTTCTGTATTCTCCTTTTTACCCGACTGCTGCGAAGCCCAAAAGGAAAAAAAACATAACCCATGTGTTTGACCTGTATGTATGTATGTATGTATGTCCGTGTCTTTGTTCCCTCATAACTCCTAAACGAATGAACGGATTTGGATAAACTATACGTCTTTAGATTTGTCTTGGTAGCGCGAGTGTCACTGGCCACTTTAAAATCCAAAACAAAGTAAAATGGCGGATATGGGGTGCCATATTGTGGAGTTCGAATTTTTTTTTAACTTCTAATACCATCGAGTGGGATATCAAAAGGTGTTTACAAAAATATATACAACTAATAATATATGTTTAAAGTAATTCGAACTGAGAAATCGTAAAAAAGCTTTTAAATAACAATCACGACCAAAACTCCTTGCAAGAACTAAATCATCTGCGAAATCTTTCACATTTGTAAACTAAAAAGCTGGATGTAAAAAATAAGTTAAAAAAAAAAACTAAAAAGACCCGGCTGCGGTAAAACTGAAAAGCTAAAAACAAGCAGGGACCCATTTTAGTTTGAAAATATAAAAATGGATTGGGTCCCGCCTGCTTCCAACTTTTATTTAATATAAAATGGGCTTGTTTTTAGCTTTTCAGTTTTACCGCAGCCGGGTTTTTTAATTTTTTTAATTACTTTTTTTTAAGGTCAATGTCAACCTCAAAGAAATAACGGTGGTGGAACAGTGAACGAAACATTAATTATCTTTATCTGGCGATATACGTTTCTACTAAGACTGAGTCCTATTCGAAGACGTCGACGCTCACAGAAGGTCACAGCAGCCCAACTCTACTATCTCTGGTTGACAAAAGCATTGTACTCATGATCACACGTCTCGCCTTGACTTGCGCAATTCAATGAACATTGGTTAAGTAACGTGATTATCCAACTCGAGGCGTGGGAATCGTCACAGCTTCTGTAACCGACATCGACACACTGCTCTTTTGAGTTTTGTTTTGTTATTAAACCTTTGTGCAGTGTGACTTTTTTAGATGGTGTTGTGGTTGTTCAGTTATTATCCTAAGGCTGGTGTAGAGGGCCTTTACAGGCGGTCTCCAAGTCTTCCTGGCTTGGGTGGGTCATCTCCATAAGTTGACTCTAGTCCAGTCGCCTTTTCCCTCGTCTCGGCGATATTATCTGGGAATTTGTAGGACTTTAGAAGCTGTGAACAAAAACTTTTCCAAAAAATACAACCGACTTCCAAAAAAACAGTGAATAATAACTTTAATCTCAGAAGTCGGTGTCTTTGGATCTGTATTTTAGTTTTTGCCACCGACTTCCACAATTCATTGTGTAGTGTTTTTTTTTTTTTTTGGTAGTCGGTAGTATTTTTTGGAAAAAGTTTTTTATTGTTTACTTTTTAGTGGGTCAGTTTGTAATTTATCTAAGTTACAATATCCTATTGTCAACTGCTCATCACCTTTTACAAAATATTGCTGTTACCGATGCTCTGTGCTCTTCATCATCAGCTCCACTTGACCAAATGGTGCTTTCCAAGAACAAATGCACGAGTTACTATAAAAAATATTTAAATCGTTATAGGTGTGCCTATATTAATTGAAGAGTTCCGTCGATTTCTCCAGGATTCCATCATGAGATCCTGATCTGATGTGGCCAACTAGAAAGTATACCTTTTCAAACAAAAAAGATTTTCCCAAATCGGTCCAGCCGTCTTCGAGTAATCGAGGAACATACACAAAAACTACTACTCCTACTACTCCTTTTTTTGAAGTCGGTTAAAAAGGAAATAGTGTGAAAAGAATTGATGGGAAAACAAACACAAACTTTTCTGTTATTTAAATACGCACTCATCGGTCTTCTCTCTGTCTCTCTCAATTTTTTTTCGGGATCATATACCTATATGTGTACAGAAGAGGTTTAAAGTTTGCACCGAGCAAGCATATTCCTAACCAAAAATTCAGCCTCTATAATATGGTAAACTTGAGAAAGAACTACGAGTTCCCATATTTTAATTGTTTATTGCGCTGTAAATGGGTTATGATGTCTCTATGTCGTAAACAATTGCCTCTGTTGGGCATGTCGCAACGTCACATGTGTAGATGACTAGATTATAAGTAAGCTACTCGTGTGAGAATTGACAGATGGATGGATAGATATGTTTCGTTGTTTTTAAAAAACAAACAAGGCCATTTAGAGCAATATCACTAAATTGAATTTGGCTAACTTCTTTAATAAACTTTATCACGAAGAATTTTTGATACACCTACCGTTACTCGGTAGGTGGGATGTTCTTTTTATTACTTATTTGTAAAAATCAGTAATAATAAAAACGGAAGTGTTTAAAACTATGTTAAAGGTTATATTGTCAAAAGAATTTTTGTGGAAAAAAAAATTGTCAAACTGAATAATTAGGACGACAAACAATCAATCAATGTCGATGAAAAAGAAGAACGACTCAGGTATATTATTTTGTTTTTTACCTTGCGTAGAAATAATGTAGGTACCTACCAACCTCGTACTTATTGTTGCTATCAGCCACATCTAGGATCTTGACAATCAAAAGTGCCTGTAATGGTCATATTTGAAACTAGATTCTGCCCGCAACTTCTTCCGCGTGAAATTTCTTCCCCCGACCCATCACGTCGTCTTCCCGCGCTATTACTTCGGTTTCGCTTAGCGTTCTTTCTGACTTTTTTTTTTGCTCGGCTCTTGAGTGTCCTAGCATGATATTAAATTTCCTCAAGAATTGGGCTATCAAATGCTAAAATAATTTTTCAAATCCGACTGGCAGTTCCAGAGACTATCGCGTTCAAACAAACAAAAAATACACTCTTCAACTTTATTAGTATACAAAATTTTGAGTTTAACAAATCTACTACCTAGTATCCTTTCTTATGTAGGGTCATGTATTGTACCTATGGACATTTCAGACTATCTCCAAAATGGCCTCACACTGCACACAACACCGATAGCGTCACGCCACTCACTGGTGTTGCTAGAAAATAAAAATACTACCACAGTGTTGCAATATTATATTTTTAGTACTGCCAGTTTTTTTTAATTATAATCAATGTTCAAAGGTAAAAGCGTCCATAGGTACAATACATGACTACATACAAGTAGATGTTGCATTATTTCTGGTCATCATGACCCCAACGATGTTGGGATCTGCTTACACTCTAATCGGACGCAGCTGAATATCAGTATTTCAGATGGAGCAACTCCACAACCCAGGTAACTGGGTAATACGTTACCCCTTGGTAAGACTGGTTGTCAGACTTTCGGGCTTCTGACGACCCGTAACGACTGTCAAAGAATAATAACTGTTGGAATACGACAGATACACTTCGTTTGATAAGTGATAATACAGCCGCATAGTTTCACATCTTTTTGCTTGAATACGTGAGAAAGTGGCAACTTTCTGCGAGGTGATATTGATACTTGACTGATGTCTTGCTCAAGAGATACACATACATACTTACTCTATAAAATTACGTAGGTAGGTATGTATATAGGGTGACTGGTAATTAGTGACCGATACTTAAACACATGGTTGTACTCATCATATGAACCACTTTTCACAGGATCAAACATGAAATCGCGAAAAATTTACAGCGCAATAAACAATTAAAATTTGGGAACACGTAGTTCATTCTTAAGTTTACCATATTATAGAGGCTGAATTTTTGGTTAGGAATATGCTTACTCGGTGCAAACTTTAAACCTCTTCTGTACACATATAGGTATATGATCCCGAAAATAAATTGAAATTGACAGAGAGAAGACAGATGAGTACGTATTCAAATAACAGAAAATATCTTTCTAAACAGATCAATCGCTTTTCTCGATTGTTTTATATAGGGTGACTGGTAATTAGTGACCGATACTTAAACACATGATTGTACTCATCATATGAACAACTTTTACTATAGGATCAAACATGAAATCGCGAAAAAAAAATGAGCTGTTCCCTACATGAATGTATGGGACAATTGTTTTTTTTTTTGTTTCCGAATTCAGGTTTGGTCCCATAGTAAAAGTTGTTTGTTATCATGAGTACAATCATGTGTTTAAGTATCGGTCGCTAATTACCAGTCACACTATATAAAACAATCGAGAAAAGCGATTGATCTGTTTAGAAAGATATTTCTATTAACTGCATAATTTCTGGTCCATCCACATGTAGGTATGTAATCTTATATTATACATGACATGATCACTTAGCAATCATTAGTTACCTAGAAACCTGTAAGACAGTATAATAACCGCGACATAAGGAAAAACTGGCCAACAAACTTCATTAATAATTTAAATACTTAAGTAGGTATATGCATTTTTTTTTTGTACCATCAGCACTTATATTGGAGACAATAAAAACCAAAACGAAAAATATATTACTTACTTACGATAAGTATATAGCTTAGCGCCATGTTTTAATGCGATTTACAAAAAAAAGGAAATAAAAGTGATTTGGATGCGTGTACGCAACTTCCTGCGGCCTGCCGCTCGCGCTGACGTCATTAAAATAGGGTGACAATCAACTGATAGTGTTGGTAAACTGATAAAACCGGACCCTCCTCTTACTTTGACCTAAAATATGTGTCCCATTTAAAGTATTGATTTTCTAAGAGTTACTTTAAGTGGGTCACAGTTTGGACACCTCATTTTGGGTACAACTCAAAAGGAATATGTAAAATTGAATCGCACAATCTCAAAGATGCCTTTTTAGTCAGCAATTTTATTACAAATTCTACATGAAATTCTTCCGAAGATAGTTCGTGGGCTAATAAAACATCGCAACGAAGGCGCTTTATTTGATTTTCTGCTTACATTTCGGAAATTCAAAGCCTCATACAATTTCGACTTAATGTCAAATTTTTACCTCAACTTTTTCTAAATCACAACACAATCTCATAATCCTGACGCCATTCGATAATAAAAGTAATTTTCACAATTTTCCCGCCGCGTGGTGTTGCCAGCGCGTGCGTGTGACAATTAGGGCGCGACGCGTCGCCATTCCTCTGTGAATACATTAATTAAACAAGATAAATAACTGTTGGAATACGACAGATACACTTTGTTTGATAAGTGATAATACAGCCGCATAGTTTCAT
This sequence comes from Dicycla oo, assembly GCA_948252095.1. Classification (NCBI taxonomy): domain Eukaryota; kingdom Metazoa; phylum Arthropoda; class Insecta; order Lepidoptera; family Noctuidae; genus Dicycla; species Dicycla oo. The sequence continues at coordinate 28,145,267 of OX411714.1, forward strand.
ACCTTTTTGCTTGAATGCGTGAGAAAGTGGCAACTTTCTGCAAAGTGATATTGATACTTCGATGTGATTGTGAGAATGACTGATGTCTTGCTCAAGAGATACATGCATTACTGTATAAAGTTACGTAGGTATATATATAAAGCAACAACCGAGAAGAGCGATTGATCTGTTTAGAAAGATTTTTCTATCTCACTATAAGAGGATTTCAATAATATGTGTTATGATTATGGATCCTCCTTCTCCTGCCCTTATCTCAATTTATTTGGGGTCGGCGCAGCATGCCCCTTTTTTCCATAATTCTCTATTAGTCATCCTTTCGGTACTCACCCCAGTCCATCCATCGTTTCTTTGGTTTTCCTCTACTCTTTTAGCCATCCACATTCATACTCTAAACTTTCCTGACGATATTTTCCTCATTCCTCCGCATCACATATCACATACCATGACAACCGATTTCTGCACAACTTTTCAGTCACTGGTGCAGCTTTCAGACAACATCTTATGTACCTACTCACGTCTTAATCTATCCATTCGTGTAACACCACACATCCCTCTTAGCATTCTTATCTCAGCTGTATGCAATGATTATGAATATGTGAGAATAAATTAGTTATTTTTCACTTTGTAGTGTTTTGAATCGAAGTTCTTTAACGCTGCTTGCGGTAGTAAAGTAATAAACTGGTAGAAATCGTCACGTAACAAAAAAGCCTTATGCCCGAAAAGTCAGTTTCAAATGTCAAAGTTTTTCAGAGCCACATACCTACCGAGTGGAAAAATACGTATTATTGAAAGTAACTCAAAAACCGCTCATCAGAATTTGTCCTCAGAAGATGTCGATCCTCCCTTTCAAATAAAAAAAATAAACCAGTGTACTGGTATATAATAATGTCGGTTTATAAATGACGGAGTTCTGAGCTAACAAACATTAAATAAAGTACAAACGAATTGAGCACCTCCTTCCTTTTTGAAGTCGGATAAAAACAGTGCATGAATTGCTACTGCAGCTTGGGTGCAGTCATGCTTTCTAATTGTCTATTCTCTATGTTTTTGAATTCTTGACAGAATCATGTTCAAATTAAAGTGAACGCCATGTTTGCATTTGGGGGAAGCTGAATTTCATGCCCACTTTAGTTTTCGTTATGGCATCATTTATTAATTGGCGTGCATACAATTTCTTTACAACGATTCAACAAATAAAACCTATTATTCCATCCACCTTCAGCCATATTTACGTCATTCTTTGTTCTCCTATAATATTTGTAAAGAATTATTTAGTTCGTCGTCTGGGACGATAAGCCACACTTGTATAAATACAAACAATATTACCAACACTATAGTTCTGTGAAAACCCACAAGGACACTGGAAGTAAAAATTGTTCATACAAGTGCAACGTATCTTTCGATACAGGTAGGTATCATATTTTATTTCAATATTGAATAATTATAACAAGACCTATTTGTGTCGCGTTGGAATACGATAGTTCAGAATGTGATGATTTATGTCCATAAAGTTAAAATAGTCACTTATATTAGATAGCATAAGTCATCATTATCCGTATTGCTATTTTACTAGCATATAAAACAAGAAATTACCTACAGTTTACTACGGCTGCCCCATTTCAAAACCTAGTAAGGGACACTACAAACATCGTTTTATTGCATAATCTTGCGTTATCATAGCGTTAAAAACTCACAAATAAGCAGATACATTAAGAAGCATCGAAACCTAGTGTTACGGTTGGGAGCGTAGGTTGGTTCTTCAGGTCGAGATGCAGGTTTTATTTTGAGATTTAACTGGATTTAACAAATGTAAAAAATGCTGTACAATTTTGCTTATTTTACCTATGGCAGATTAAAGAGAGAAAAAAATTAAACGTCAGCTGTCAACATTGTGCTGTTATTCTCACAAACCACAGATTAACAAACCTAAATAAATGCTGCTTGACAAATTAAAGTTGCCAACTCTTAAATCTAAACATCATTTTTATTTACTAAACAAAACATTTTAAGGAAATGGTAAAAAGACCTAAATACAATGAACGCGTCGTCAACACCTAGTAAGCCCATTCACTGCCTCGTGACCACTTTACGTTTTTGCACTCTGGTATATACCTCGTGGGTCTAGTGGACACAAGCGCTACTGCTGAGCGTAAGGTCCTCGGTTTGATTCCCGGGTCGGACAAGGTCTGGATTTGTGCCTGGTTGATGGCAATAGGGTCGCTCCATATTACATGTGAGTAAAACATTACTCGCGAAATGTGGGTGGTAAAATGGTGGTGTGGTAGGTACACTTCTGCCTAACTCTTCGGAGAGTACAGGCGAGATGGTATGTTTATTTCAATTGGTGCACAATACCTACCTACTAAGGTATGTAGAATCGGAGCTGTACTTTGCAATTGTCATGCAATTGTGATACTTTGTGATTCAAAAAGAGCTTTGCAGCATATAGCTCGGTGTACCTCGGGCATACGAGGTCTGCCCGTAGCTTTTTCCATACTAGACGTATATTTAAGATTGAGGGAAAGTGGCAAAACTGTTAAATTCCAATGGAATCCATCACAAAGTTATGTTGTCATCCATGTAAAGGAGGTGAGATATAACCTGACCACCTCTCCTCAGCCGATAGCCTAGACCTGAATCCTCCAGCAGTGTGCTTAGAGGATTCAAGGCTAAGCAGAACCAAAGCGGACTCAAACTATCGCCCTGAAATATGCCTCGCTCGATCCTTATCGGTTCGCTATTCCTGTGGATATTTCGACATCCTGGATAGCGAAGGAACGTCCTCCACTGCCCCATACACGACATCAGGAAGGTGCGCAGAGTTGCATCTACTTTATACAACTCCAGCACCCTCATGAGCCATGTATGTGGTACTGAGTCATAGGCCTTCTTATAATCTATCCAACATGTCGACAGATCCTTTCGGGACCGACGAACCTGTTGGCTAATGGCCATATCAATGAGGAGTAGCTCCTTAGTACCGCGGGACCAATTCCTACATCCATTTTGAAAGGCAGACAAAATGGAGTTGGTGTCTATATGTTTATTCATTTTAGCTCTCAAAATGGATGTAAGAACTTTGTAGACCGTCGGTAAACACGAGATCGGCCTATAATTTTTGGGTTCCGCGGTGCTACCTGATTTATGGAGCAGGTGGGTAACTCCTGTCGTTAGGAACTGGGGTAGCAAGTAGATAAGTTGGCAAAAAACAGGAACCTATGAATGAATATCTGTCTGCCATTTCCCGTCTTCACAGATATGTTAAGAGATGTTAAAATAATTTACAATAATATGTGGAACGTACACTTTGAGAAAATATCTGAAGAGAAGGGTATATGGTACAGGACAGTTCAGTCTGAACCACCAAGGATTCCGTGGTTCTCTGAAGTACAGATGAATAGACGATTGTTAGTAACAAGCATGCATCTGCGGTCCGAGCACATCCCGTTGAATGCGTTCGGGCATCTTATGAAGGTGGTTGATACCCCAAACTGTCTGATTTGCAGTATGAGGGAGGACACCTACCACGCTTTGGTGGAGTGTGCTCGAGTTGGGGCAGAACGGAGAGTTTTGGAATCAGAAGCGGGACATAGGTTAAGGGATGTTGGCATGTGTAATTTGATCTTGTCTAATCCTATATCTAAATTAGCTATTAAGTTATATTACTTGATTGTTAAATTATTTAAGTTAAGATCTTGTACCTATTTTCTATTAATTTTGTAAAACTACTAAGGCTGGTATCCTTTTTTCCAAATAAAGATATTTATTTTAAAAAAAAAGACAACTGACAATGTTATAGGTACTCCAAAATATACCGGGCGTCTTTTCCTTCTACATAACTTAAATAGAAAATATTTCTTATACAAATGCAAGCAGCATTTGCGATTTTCTCGCGTGAGACGTTTTATTATCTCGGTGCGGCAGGCATTCGCTTCCAGTTTCGGTCTAGACGCAAAATGCAGTCGGATTTATTCGTTCTAAGACATATTTTCTGTCCTACTTTCATATAAAAGCTAGAATATTTTTCTGTCCGTGGATTATGTGGTTTTAAAACTGTTTAGTGGTAAGACTAAAAACTGTTTGGATTTTAAGAAACAAAATCACATCTACAACTTTATTCGCTTGTTTCATTCGAAATAATTGTTTTGTATAATAGTCACGCCAGTTACAGTTACATGAATCCACAGGAAATATGGTGATTGTCTTGTAGATAGACAAGGACTAGTAATCACATCATTATCTAGGTCTGATTACTCGATAAAAACGCAGCGTAGTTTTAATTAAATAACGTAACAGTATCTGATAGTTAGTCTTGTATTATTCACAGTTCCATTTTCAACTACGGTATGAAATAAATACCTAATAAATCGATTTTAAGTAAAAATACACCATATACCTACCTAATACCTAATATATTAGGTATTAAGTAGGTATATGGTGTATTTTTCAGATGGAATTTCAGGGCGTTACCTAAATGAAACCTTGATAAATAGTCACAGCTCAAACGATAATCGAACGAAATACTTACCGCTGTCACCCGGTACTTTGGCTAAAATCACATCTCTGTATTGTATACAATACCTACTGGGGTATTTTTTGCCAAAGCTATCAGGTAATAAACGCTACTAAAAATGCAGGTAGGTATGTTTTCCACCAAATTGAGCTAAAGGGTCCTTTGAGAACCTTGCTCTACTCCAATTCACTTTATGAGTTTCAGTATTCGCTCTGAATTCCATCTCGAAAATTCGTCCTCTACCCAACACATACAGAGTGGATTTATAATCCACCCTGTATGTTTATATGTAGGTAAGTATGTCCTTCATGCTTCGATGTTATGTACGATATTTCTTTTCCTGTAAATTGGTTTAAAAAAAACACTTTTATCCGTCAAAAATAAATAATAATCTTAAAACAATATGAGGTCAGTACCAAGTTAATCCAATAAATACGTACCTACTATAAACTGAATTCTGAATGTGCAAATGATCCACACAACGCCTCATGTCGTAATATGGCGTATATTAGTGTAATTCAAGTAAATTGCACATGTAAGGCAACCCAGTAATAATTGCAGACGAAGCGGCTTACGCCATAAGTCAGCCATATACATCCCCGAGAATGCAATTATGCAATAATTAGTTTTATTGGCGAATCTAAAGTTGCCTACATGTACATGCTTGCTTTGTTGAACTTTCGTGTAACTAATGTGTTACGGTTCAAGTGAAATGGATAGAATGAAGAGAAATTATTTAATTACAGATCATCAGATTTTATCCGGATAAAATATTTATTTGCCTAAACAAGACGAGTTCGGCACAAAAATCACAAAAAAGCGCTGAATAATAAATATGCATGAAAACTTCCATAACAATAGGCCCTACGTGAGATTTTCAGCTGTTCAGAATTTGTTCAGGCTGATACTCCAAAAACATTAAATCGATACGGCCAATTTTATAGTTAATCTGCCTAGACTTTTCCCAACTACATAGGTTGGGGTCGGCTCCAGTCTAACCGGCAGCTGAATACCAGTATTTTACATGGAGCGGCTGCCTATCTGACCTCCACAACCCAGTTACTGGGCAATACGATACCCCTTGGTAAGACTGGTTGTCAGACTTTCGGGCTTCTGACGACCCGTAACGACTGTCAAAGATCCACGAATGACAGCCGGGACCAATGGCTTAACGTGCTTTCCGAGGCACGGAGGAGTCTCCGTATGAAGAGAAGGTCACCCATCCACAGACCAGCACGGCAAGTGTAGCTTAACATGATGGATCGACCCGCGGGCATGCGGCTGTTATTACTTAGCCACGAGCTCCTCCATAGTAACACCACTTTACGAAAACCAATAAAAAATAATTTAAATTAATAAAAACCCAGCGAATCCGATGCCAAGTTCCAATTCCAATTAAAAAAGGAATAAAACATCGCTTAAATTCGGAACGCAGAACGAAAACAAAAGCGTATTTAAAAAACGTTTTCTGATTCGGACAAAATGGCGTTCCCTGGTGATTGTCGACAAACATAAACAATCTGTGGCCCAGTTGCCTACGGGCCTACATAATATAGCGTAACAATCGTGTCAGCGATTCGGTGTGTTTACTCGTCGCGGCTGTTGTAAATTGCTGAGCGTTGTAAGCACTGATTAACGAGAGATTAACCCCCGAATAAAGGCAAACGCTTGACACTTCGTCCACTTTTGAACGACGGTTTACGCATACTAAACGTCTTGTTTTCCGGTTGGCGTTGGACCGATATAACCAAAGTTAAACTTTTTATTCTAATAAATGTTTACTTACTTTATGCATAACTTTACCTAGAACCCAACCTTCAAATAAACATCAAAGATAAACATGTCGTTATCTTGCTCTTGCTGTATCTTTGATTACAAAATATCAACAATAGAAGTCACAAGCAAAGTAGGTACCTACATACATTCTACTCGACTAACTTTTTTAATATTCTACAAAGTGCTGGCAAATACTGAAAGCCTGTGTATAGGTACGAGTACCAACGCTAAAAAGAATATAAAAGTTCCATTTTCAAATGCATATTTTCCCTGTGAGCGTGGATTTCCCGCGTCAGACATAATTTGCATAAAAGGTAACCTCGCAAGGTAAAACATGGAAGTGGTCTGAGAAACGATGCTGGGACTTATTTGCCATTTCAAATATTTTGACGGAACTTGGATTTACAAAAGCAATCTTCTGAAAAACCTAAGTAGGTACCTTTACTTAACTTTTATTAGGATGATGATCAAGAAAATACTGATCAAAACGTCCTTAATAAAGAAAAACATGAATAATGTAAGTATGGAGAAAAATGGTATTCCTAGAACCTGCATGAGTCCCATCACTGTTGAAAAATAAAATCACCTAGACAACCTGTCGAAAACAGTTACATATAAAGAGACCACCACAGTCGTTGACCAATTAAATTACAAAACGAAAATTATAAAGAAAAAAAAATATTAAAAAAAATTAAATCGACTTCAAAAAGAAATTAACTTAAAATTATGAAATAACTTTAATTTCGGAGGTCGGTATCTTGGTATCTTGAAATCGTTAAAAATCTCAACACAAAATATCGTAACCGGCGTGGATGACGTCACACGCATAAGATGGCGGGGCGCGATCATGTGTGGCTAGAGTTAGGTAAAGTGCAGTGACCCCGGCCAATGTTAATGTCAGCTGTTACGACTCGTAAGCGAGATGTATTGACGAGCCATGGATTTATTGTAGGGTGCTGGGCTGCTGGCAGTAAACTTGACATACTCATATTAAAGAGCTCTTGTTTATTTAGTAATTGTTAAAAAAAAACAGAGAAGAATATTGTGAAAACAACTGTTAGATACTGTATTTTCTTTAGAAGAAATAATCCCAACGACAAAAGAAAATATCTAACTCTGATAAGTAATACGTATAATAATATAGAATATGAATTCAGCGATTCCTGATTCCAAGTTGAATAATTCAGCGCTGAATAATTCACATATTTTCATTACAGATCGAGCACATTCCAGCCCACACTGATGACTCTTAAAATAGTGAAACTTAATAGACTGACGATGATGTTAAACAGAACTTCCTTTTGAAGTAGTTCTACGATACACCTATAGATCTAAACATTTAGGCTAATGCCCTAATGTTAATGTAAGAAACGGAGATTTCAAACAACGAGATTGTACATTTCCGCAGGTGGCAGCTTTGCCACAATTAGCTAGGAAAGTAAAGAGAGTGTTTCATTCACGACCAATTTGTGGAAGAGCTGTGTTCTGTATTATGTTAGAAAATGGCGCTAAACGTTTCGCATTGTTCGACGGCGGACATGGCTGCCGATTTTTCTTGTTGCCTCACATTTATCATGATTTCGTGTGGCAAGGGACGCTCTGAATGGCTTTTGTTGTAAGATCTAGCCTACCCATAATTCATTTGATTTCCCTCGGGAAGATTTCATTACTTTCATCTTTTTTAGATGCAAAATATTAAAAAATGTTGGGACAAGAAACTGCAAACCATATTCATTCCACACTGAAATGAACAAGACGGAACATCGGTGCGTACTAGTTAGAACTATTTACAATAAACAAAGCACATCTAGGTGATTCCAGCTCCATCATAAAGTCATAAAGATGAGATGCTTCGAGGACACTATGACAGACAGCTCTGTCAGTGAGCGGCGCGTTGCGAGTTGGCGAGGAGGATGCAGTCAAGCGCACTATATTATATTCTGAACACAATGCAGTCTACGGATGTCTGTCTGTACACGCGAACGCAAAACGTTTCCGTACCAATATTTTAGCTAAGTGCGGATTTCACCAATGAAACTGAACGCGATCAGCACGTCTAAACCGAGTTCAAGAGCTGTCAGTGTTAATAAACCAAAGAAAATAATGACACTGACAGCTCTTAAACGTGGTTTATGTGCTGATCACGTTCAGTTTCATTGGTGAAATCCACACTAAGTGATGATTTCACCAATGGAACTGAACGGGATCTGTACTTATAAACCGAGTTCAACAGTTAATCGCGGTTTAGATGTGCTGTTATTACTTATCTTTTGAGAGGTGGAATTTGCCACTTTGCTTAAGAGGATTGTGAAACTGTAAATTTTCATACAAAAAGCGATAACGTTTTTCACCCCGTAAACTTAGTCTAATTTTTATAATTTTTGGAAATGTTGTAGGTATAATGATAAACTAGGTCCGTACGTTTTTATTATAAAAAATATTGCATACGATATAAGTAAATAGCATCTAAATATATTTTTGACATAAAAACTTCCTCGAGCTTTTTTTATTATTTGTTTTATTAAATTAAATTGATTACTAAAAAAGAAAAAACGGACAGACCTAGTGAATGTAATGAGACCAACAATGTCTCATTTCGTAAAGGTATAGGGGGTGAAATCGTTATCGCCCGAAATAAATTTAATACATTTCATACAATTATTTACACAAATATTATGCCTGGATTGCCTCGGCACTTCACAATCCTCTTATGTTCAAAAGATTTGAAAAAGGCTGGTGCTAGTACCAGCTTTTTGACAAATAATATTGGTAATAAGACTGGATGAAATTAAATATGTTCATATTTATCCGTACAAACTATATTACCTACCCAAATGATTCTTTGCAATTGCTATATTATTTCGAGGTGTAAAAATCGGCGTTCTCATCCATGAATTTAAAGTTACTGACTACGCAGAACTTATATAGGTAGCAGTCAGTACAACTTCTACACACAACACACCCAGCTGTAGAACTTTGTGAAAGCTCTTGAAAGTACCTGTTGTTCGAAGAACTTTACTCTCAAGTTACCTTCTTCAACTACAAAGCTATTAATAGCTTCGTACACAAGTTTTCCATTAACAACGCATCGATGATTCTATCGTTATTATTTATAATTTATACCTTTTAACTTTTTCACTCACAAGTCCGTACCAAGAAGGGAAGTTATTACCCTAGTCACTGTACGTCGGATACGGACCGCAGCCTCTGCTCTTTATCATCGCCATTGTTACGAACAAACACTACGTACTTGGCAGTCGGCTTCTAGTAGAGACTTGAGAAATTCACTTTCACGAAAATGTTCGGCTAGATAGTTTCTAAAATGCAAGCGTTAAGTCATATTAATGTGGCATTTACGAGTTGCTTATTATTATGATTAAATTCAACTGTTTGTATGTTCAATTCAATTTTAAATTCACTTATTTCATTATTTGTCTCGTTTGTATCTTCTAAATGTTTTCCTCCAATAGAATACACACAATCGACAATTTCATTTTAGGGATACGGTGAGCAAATACAATCTATTTTGTATTCAAATTGTATTTCCAACCAAATCGGTTTCCTTCTATTTGCTGAAGATGTGTGATTGTTTAGTAGGATACAATTGACAAACGTATTGTATGTAAGTATATGATGTAGAATGTGGCCTGTGTCAGTTGGTGTTTGCCATGCTCTATATGTCTATTCACATGTAAATGTCAATTAGCGAAGGGAAGTGGGACAACTTTTATTTTAATAGGCGATGTGCTTGTTACTTAGATGCTGTGTCTAGAAATCTGCTCTGCTTGTGTGGCAAAAACGTGAGCGATATCGTCTATTGTCCTATCATTGTGCAGTACTCGCTTTCTGTGAAAATTGACACATTGGGATTTAACGGCTCCCAGAATGATTGACTATGTTTAGCATATAAGCAAGTTTATTTGATATGTCATATAATAATATAAGGTCTTCTCCTATTTCCAGATCTCATGATGAGGTGTCTGTAATCTCACACATAGGGCGGGTGCAACGCCTTCGAACACCATGACGTCAGAGCGGGCCATCCCCCACCTGAGGGACATCTTCGGCCTCAACCAGCAGTACGATGCCAAGACCTTCGACGATACTGATGACAAAACAAAGAAGTCCAAGAAAAAGAAGGAAGACTACCGCACGTACCCCAACGGCGATGTCAAAACACTAGAGAGACACCTCAGTATGAAGAAGACTATCAGGAAAAAGATCATGCGCGACCTTCAGCAGGCGTTCGTTGAAGACCCTAACGAGTTTAAGGTCGAGAACACGAGCCCTGAGAAACTGAAGGCTGAATTGAGCGCAGAATCTATGAAAATCGAGAAGAATGTTCGTAAGAACGATCCGACGTTCCTAGACATCCTGCGTGGAGAGACGCGGGGCGAGGAGGCGCGGGAGGAGCAGGCTCCCGCAGAGAAGACCAGCTTCTGGCGACGTCTCACCATGAAGAACAAAAACAAGAGATAAGACACGAGCCGAGCGCCGGGCGCGCGCCTCGCTCCGTACCGACTGACTCCATGCGCATGCGCGTCATTATCAATAAGTATTTATTATACACTTTTTGATCACTGTATTACCGCGTGTTTGGAACCTTTTTGATCATCTTTACATAACATTTATATCTGTACGCATAAATAATAATCTATTGTTGTATTTGCTTATGAATCCTTCTAGTTGTTATAATAGAGTCAAATATTATAAGCTTGTGAGTGATTTCTAATAGGCGCTAAGTTACTTCTAAGTTTTGGTGGGAACGGAGCGAAGTGTTACAAGTATCCTCGGCTATTGTTACTTATTATAAAAAAAAAATATCTCGTTCTACATGTGATGTAACGTTAAGTCGACTAAGTTAAGTGTAAGTGAACTTAGGCTAAGTATTTCGTAAGTGGCGATTGTGTAAGGTAGGCTCGTGGCAATTCCTTGTTGTGGCAGTTTTTAATTATTATAATGCAATATAAATAATTTTACACATTTATCTGCGTATGTTTTATTGAAGTTACTAGTTTTACTAGGGCAGGGATCTTCCTTCTTCCTTAACCCACTTTCATAATGACCTCTTCAGTAGTTCTATAAATAATTGCTACACAGAACTCACCTGGTAAGGTAGCAACACGATGAAGACAACATTTAAGACGTAACGTCATGCGTATCTTAATATTGACATAGGATGGACTTTTGAGTCCTCCTACGGACTGGTTTTAGATAGACCCAGTGCATTTAACCATCCTCAGATACTATAGAAGTCACATACCTATTCAACGCAGCCAAACTTCTGCGTTTTCTATTCGAAATACCACCACCATCCACCGCACAGACTTCATTCACTCTTCCTTCTTCGTTCAGTCTATCTCTCTGTGGAATGCACTCCCCCAGGAAATCAGGATGGTAACCAACCAACCGATTATCGTTTAAAGTTAAAGTTCGGGAGCACATTCGCAAGAAGCTGGCAGTGTCATCATAATGTTTTCCAATGGTTTGTCTTATTTGTTTTAGTATATTTATGTCTATTTATTTGTGTTTATATTTATATATAGTTAGGTGTATATATTATATTTATATGTAAGTATATTTTTATATTTAAATAAATATTTATTCCTCATTTCTCGCTGTTGCACCTACCACTGTTTGTCTTTGCATCACCCAAAGGTCGACTGGTAGAAAATGCCTATGGCATTAAGTCCGCCTCTGTAAATTTTGTGTGCTTAAAGTATTAAATAAATAAATACAAAAGCCTAAACTTCGAAATACTGGAAGTTACATAATCGAGACAGGAAAAGTTAAATGGGATGGAACTGTTTCCTTCTCGTGTGAACTATCAGTGATCACCAGAGATCGGAATAGGTAGAGCATAAATACCTAAACCTCGAGGAAAGAAGTAACAAGAGTGGATAATACCTCCTATAAAATCCCGTAATTTATTGCATTGGGTTGGCACAAAATTAATGAGACACTACAAAACTCTAGGTATACATTTACTTTTTCAAGTTAATTGTTTTCGATAGTAGAACATTCTAGGTACTTGTGATGTGGGGGGTATATAAAGCCGCCCTCGCGATCGGTTTAGTCCCCCCCGACCGATCACCATGTTGGGCAAGCCGATCCCTTGGTGTGACCCTCGACCACCACCTCTCCGTCTCTGAGCACATAAAGCAGGTGCGTTCGCGCGCCGGTTTCGCTTTCGGTAGAACTGCATTCAGACTCCGTTCTGTATGCACGTAGCAAATTGTCACTTAGGTGCAAATTGCGCATTTATACAGCGTGCATTCGCCCCATCATGCCTATGCGGGTTCAGTGTTTGCGCACGCAAAACCTCACCTCATTCATAGGATGCAAGCCCTCCAAAACCGTTGATTCGATCCAGCCTGTCCCATCTTGCTGTCCTCCCCCCAGCGACGCCCTAAGCCGAGGTTCGTTCCCCACAGGGGGAGCCCTTAGTGTGTAGTCGCTTAGTCTTGTAAGTTTTATGCCCTAGGCTTTGAGTTCGCTTAAGGCAGCCACACGATTGACCGGTTAAGTAGTCACGGCCTCTCTAGGCCAACTACGAGATGCCATTTACAAAAAAAAAAAAAATCGGTTTAGTCAGTTTGAAGAAAATTGGACGAGCGACAAGTTCGAACACTACTTATACGAGTACCTACTTGTTATGTCACAGTGCGCGGGCTGCGGCTGACAACATCAACACTGCATTGGGCGCTGGAAGTACAAGCCATGGGACGGTGTCCCGATAGTTTGACCTTTTTAAATCAGGACAGTTTAAAACAGGAGCCTTGAAAGTCAGCCATGCTCTGGACGACTACCCGCAGTGAATGATGACGATCTACGCCGCGAACTGCAGTCGAATCCGGATGCTACCACTCGTTTTTGCTGCGACCCCGACGTAATGAGTTTTTATCTGATCTGGTTACTGGAGATGACTCATGGATTTGTTATGAGAACGATACACGTCGTGCTTTTTGGCTGCCTCCAGAAGAAACGCCACCAACTCAACCGAAGGTGAGTCAAAAGAACCGCTTCAAAGTTCTGCTTTGCTGTTTCTGGGACGCGCAAGGCATGCTGTTTTATGAACTATTACACAATGAACCTATAAACGCTGACAAATATTCAACCCAGCTCACCAAACTATCTGCTGCTATCAAGAAAAAACGACGAAGTCGAGTCAATGCAGTTTTACTACACGATAACGCTCGACCTCATGTCGCATCTGCCGTTCGCCAACAGTTGAGGAGCGTCGGAACAAAAACCGATAAATCACATATTGTCATTTTTTTTTTTTTTTTGATAGCAATTGGTTGTTCTCGTACATATCTTGCTCTATGGTTAATGTAACCCGGTCAAAAACTGATAAATCCGCTCTAATTTCGTCTGCAAAATACACGGATCTGAACATAAACCGATAAATACATCAATCGTTCTAAACAACGATGATGATCGGAACAGATACCGATAATTCCCTAACATTTTTCATTATAACATTTATCAAATACCGATATATCCTTTGTTTATATATACTTTGTTTTATCAAAAACCGATATATCCAGTTGGTTTGGTCAAAAACCGATATATCCATTTTCATTTTTTTGATAACTCAACAGGTACCACAGTCACGAATACAGTATTTAGGTTTCCAAACAGTGATGCTAACACCAATAAATTGATAGATTTTGTTTAACTCTAAATTAGACCACCATGAACTTGGCCATATTTTTACAATTTTCCACAAAAAACAACAATGTGATTTATCGGTTTTTGTTTCGACGCTCCTCAGTTGGAGAACTTAGGCTGGGAGACGATACCCCACCCACTTTATTCCCCAGACCTCGCCCCATTAGACTATCATTTGTTTAGAGCCCTGAAACAACATTTGCGGGGTATACAATTTAATGATTTCTCTGATGTAGAGGCGGAGTTGAACAACTTTTTCGAGGCACAGCCATCAGAGTTCTGGGCGAAAGGCATCCAAATTTTGCCGGATCGTTGGCAGGAAGTCTTAGATGCTAATGGTGATTACATCATTGACTAAGCTTTTTGTATTGCAATAATAATAAAAAATATAAAACGTAAACAAAGTGTCTCATTACTTTTGTGCCAACCTGATACTTTGAATAGATTCGTAACAAATGAAATATTTATAAATATAAATAATTCGCAATTTCTTAATTCCCGGGAAATAAAATATTGCGAATAATAACTCGCAATTTCTAAAATCCCGTGATTTTATCGTCATGTTTATCATTCCGGGATTTTATAGGAGGTATTGTCTACTCTTGTTACTTCTTTCCTCGATGTTTAGGTATTTATGCTCACTTCAAAAATATGATACAATAATTCTGCTTAATACTGCCCTTCGATAAATTATCGAAGTAAAAATAGTCTTTTTCTGCTACTAGATACTGGGTTCTGTCAGCCAACTCGGGCCAAGGATAATAGCGCCATCTATTGACCAATTAACAATATGGCGGCGCTAGATGGCGTTAAAAGACCTGACTTGCAGTAGTTCCTTGCAGAAATGCTACCAAGTTAAGTGCTAAATTTCCTAAAGTGAAACGTGGTAATTGCGCTTTAGCAAGCAAGACCACAGTGAACTATTAACGTGATACTTTTCTCTGGGCACATTTTACTTTTCAGCAATACCACTAGATGGCGCTGTATAATCTTTGTTGCCTGCAGCTTTGTAATCGAGAAGTTTTCGACTAAATGCTTCGACAATCAACGCCATGCTATCTACCAGAGACTGCTCAATTTTGCTCTACAGTAGGTGATTTTTCGACTTAAAATTACAGATGGAGCTAGTGGCACTGTGGCATTTCAAATTTAATTCCATTCTTTAGTTACGAAGAGTGCATTGAACCGCATGGAGTCATTGTGCTATGCTGAGCTAACCGTAAAACCATCTCATACGAAAGATCCACAAAACACACCAAAGTTCGGCACAAGTAATTACCAGACCTCGTTATCTTCGGGGCATAAAGAACTCATTTTTTATTTATTTTTTTATTTGTGATGGGTTTGCTCTTGACTCTAGTCTAGGTCAGAAGTGACAGAGACAAAGTCGACGATGGAGTGAGCTTACCCAGAACAAGCCTGTTCACTCTCACTTTGAAGAGATTAGGGTTGTATGAGCTCGGAAACACAGACGCAGGTAGTGAGTTCCACTCCTTTGCTGTGCGCATTATAAAAGACATTTGGAAGCGCTTAGTGCGAATTGGTGGAATAGCAACCAGGTAGGGATGGTAACTGGCAGTGCGTCTAGATGTCCGATGGTAGAAGGGGGCCAGTGGAATGAGGTCGTGGAGTTCTCGGGCACACTCTCCGAAGTACAATCTGTAGAAGACCGACAAGCAGGCAACCTTGCGGCGATGAGCCAAGCATCCACCAGTTTTACGTCGTCAATGAGCCTCTTAGCTCTGCGTTCCACCGAGTCAAGCGCGGCTAGTTGGTACTTGTATAGAACTTTTGTTGGGACGTGATTTAGGTTCTATGAAATTAAATGTTCATTTAGTGGTACACATGAGTTTAATAAAATGATATTAAAATTAACACGGTACAATAACTGATTGTATGACAATTATGAAATGACGCGAATGACGCGGTAGGTAACGACAGTGTTGCGTGTTGTCGTGACGTCGACTGACGACTGTTGACTGTGTATTGAACTTCGCAGCCATGTGAAGTTATAGGCACTTAAGCGCATGTGTGTGCATGTGTGGTTCCATACCACTACACTTGGCTGATCCATCCCAAAGGTGCCTGCAATACTCCATGCAGGATCGGACTTGCGCTTTGTAAAGGGTCAAAAGCTAAAGTATCGCTTCACCCTATTTAGAATGCCCAGTTTCTTGGCCGCAGTTTGGGCATTGCATTCGATCGTGGCGCCGAAGTTGAGACCAGATGTCAACTTCATGCCTAGGAGCTCAAGTTGATCAGTTACAGGAACAGATGTACCCCGAAAAGTAGGAGTTTGGGCGAAACATACAAAAACAGACCAAAAACAGACTTTCCGATATGTACTAGTTTTTACCTACATGATCATTGCCTACATAATGAAAATAATGAACCAATGAACCAATTCCCATGTTGTTTTATTAATAAGTACACAAGTATACCTACTTGTAATAACTATTCGGACATGTCTTCCAATGAGCTGTCGCCACCGTATAATAGTGTACATATGACATTTCGTAGTGTTCCAATTCAAAACAGCCAACTGTCACATGTTTCTGACTATGTCAAAAATGTGAATAAAGTTTTTATTTCTTATGTTCATAAAGCACGTCTCTGGGAGTGTATAATTTGATAGGCACTAAACTTGAAAATAGCTGTATGTGTCACGTATTCTTTGTTTTGCCCCGACGATAACGAGGATCTATAGCCTGCCACGACTCACTCTGCTTACAGAGAGGATGCCTGAGGCCAAGCACTGGAAACATTATTTAGACTGGTTGTAATGTATGTGATGCTTCTATTATATTTACCTATTACATGGGTCAGATTTTGCATATTTCACTATTCGTTTACCTATTGATCGCCTTGGCTTATTATTTACTAATAGGTACCTTATTCTACTTCTTAGCGTATCAAGCAAAATGTTTGGCCCAAAATTCAGCTGCGCGAACTTGCAGATCTCACAGATGGTTTGATAAAATTGTCAGGGGGTGTACACAGCTCCTGCCATAGGTAACATCTTGCTGTGGAGGCGTTACTGTTGGCTGGACTAGTTGGACCTACGCACCCAAGAAAACTTTTTTTTCTGCTCTTTTCAGCCTCTCTGGGGCACTGAGAGAGTACCGAGACGTAGTTGTGCATTGGATGACGTGAGTCAGCTTGTAGCTTCGCCCGTCAGAAAAGGTCAAACGGGCCTAGAGTCCATTTGGGGATGATTGAACCCATTTAACTCCTTGTTGGAAGTTAAAGCGGATCAGGTAAATGGCCATTTTACAGTCTGCCATGTTTTTGTATTTCAGTCTCTGACAATCACCTACGAGTGGATCAATCAACTCAGCCTATCACACTCTACAGCTGAATAGGACTCACTGAACTCGTCTGCTCTCACGAGACGAGACGATTTTGTGACGCATAAAGATGCCAGCCAAATAATTTGTGACAGAACAGTTTAAAAGTTAGAAGCATTTATCTATGGCCGAACCGCAGTATTGTAATATCTGTGGCCGAACGGTCTGATATCAGAACGTTCGGCCAACCTGAATCTCCATAACTGAGGACCTTAAAGAAACTGTTACTGGATAGAGACTTGTGACGATTTTGTGACAAACAACCACTGCTTTACACACTCGTAATGCCACCGGTTAAAAGTAAAATGAATTTTAGTTCCAGCAACATCAGGCCGTTCGGCCAACGTGATCTCCATAACTGAGGACCTAAGAGAAACCGTCAATGAATAAAATTTAGTGACAACACTGAAACGAATTTTTACTGCTTTAGATTTTATTGTGACGGCCCCATTAAATGGTAAATTGAAAATTAAACTTATAACCTCAAAACATTGGGATAATCGATTCCTCCACAACGAAGAAACTTGGAGAAACCGTCAATGAATAAAGATTTAGTGACGACAGTGAAATGAATGTTTATTGCTTTATTTTTATTCGTGACGGCCTCATTCAAAAGTAAATTGAAAATATAACATATTATAACCTCAAAACATTGGCATTAAGAGGTATCGATTCCTTCACAACGAAGAAGTTAGAAAACTCGAAAACTCCTGATGTGTTGCAGTCGTCGAGAATAGGTAACTGCTCTGCAGGTTTTCAGTGCAATGGTGACAGTATTTTTATTGATTCAAGATCATCATATACCACTATGGCGGACGGCGACTGAAATAGGGTGACCATGTATTAGAATAAGTATTATATTATGTAAGTATTATATTATTTTACTTTATTGTGAATGTGAAGACTATGTAGGTCATTGCTTTTTTTTTTTTTTGTTTGTTTTATTTTTTCTCTCAGCTATTTTTAATCATGGTCTGGCAGTTTGAGTAATCTATGTGGCCTACCCCAATGTCCTTTCTTTGGTATTGTTCGTCGAATCGTTGAGCTCCTTAAGTTCTGAGTTGAGCTGCGCGATTACTGACAAATGCGTGCACTGACTGGACAGGTCCTCTCAATCTGTGTGGTTCTTTCCTCAAAAGACCATTTCAGACACCAATCTACATGGTCTTCACATGAAGTGACCAAGATTATGTCTGGACTTTATAAGAGACTGTGACCTCTGAGTTTGTTTCGGCCTTTCTTCTCAGAGTAGTCAGATAGGAAACGCCGACCTCATCTAGTTTAAAAAAAAAATATTGACTGTAAAAGTGTTTGTACAAACCTACTTACAGAAATAAAAATCATTTATCATTTATCATTTATCATTTAATACCTACTCGATAAATAGGTACTGGTTCCGTTGGAACAAAACAAGTATTTATCGAGTACCTAGTACTTAATGAAACTAAACACGTCACGAAAACGTTTATTAACCTATACTAATGCTGAAGAGTTTGTTTTCAACGCGTGAATCTCTGGAACCACCAGTCAGATTTGAAAAAATCTTTTTTCGTTTGATAACCCAGTTCTTGAAGAAGGCTATAGGCTATTTAACATCATACTATGACGTTTAGGAGCCGAGCAAGAAGATTAAAGTCAGAAAGAGCGCTAAGCGAAAACGAGGACACAGCGCGAACAGGCGATGTGATGCGACGGGGTGGGTCTCCCCGACCCGACGAAGACGCGGGCAGAAGCTAATATTATTGTTGCACAAGCAACTTTGAGCTGATGCCTGCATAAGAATATGCTGTAGTTATTGTTATATTGGTCGAGTCTATTTAGGCTTAAATTGACTAACATTGGATTGGAAAATTGTACTACATGGATACTTACGTAAATAAATAGAAACACAACTTTAAAAATGCTTTATTTCTAATTAATCATCCACAAAAAGCTGTAGTTTGGTAGGTAGGTACAGCCGCGCTGCATAATAATTTGTACATTTTAGAATCAGTTGTTAAATTGGGTCACCACAAGAGAAGTTAGATCGATTTAACAGCTTCTTGTGTCTACTGATATGTGAGATTTACTTGAAACTTGTCAAATCGGATTTCTTTCGGTGGTGGCCACACAATATTATTATAAGTTTTCAAACCAGATTACACATTTTACAATTAAATAACAGTTCCTTAGAGAAAACACCGCAGGTATTGTACAATAACTACATAAAATTACCTTTAGTACATTACAGCTTTCTTTCAGGTAGGTCAGCCACAACGTAAGCTACCCATTTACGATTATAGTAGAACCAGGAAGGACAACTATTACCAAAGGTTCTCTCTACCTGACCTGGATGACGTTACACCGAGTGACATTATGCGACTGGCGAGCGAGAAACAGCAATGCGTCAAGGGGAAGTTGCTGGGGGAGGAAAGCATTCCATGCAGGTGCAGAGATTCCTTGGTACCTACTATAGACAAATTGATAACAAAATACTTTTGACTAGCACGAGAAAAAAACTGACATAGGTAAACTTACGGGGGGTAGCGTCAGGGTAGTTCGCAAAATTCAAATTTTCTTAGGTTTTTTGCAATTTGCAAGTCAGTATTAAAAAAAAAAATCAAATGTTTATTGTGTCTCAAATGCTACATTCTATACATGAGTTAAGACAGCCCCAGTAAGTAATCAGCAACACTTGTGTTGGGGTTGACTCGCTACTTCCCTTATTTATTACAGTATCGAGACTAAATTATTAGAAAAGAATACAAAATAAAATAAAACAATGCAAAATGAAATAAAACAAAATCCGGCTAAGAAGCAAAGCCGGTAAAAATATGTGATAATTATAGTTTCTATACACTTATTCCATTCATGCGTGTTTGTGTGTGTATACGCGCGCGCGCGCGTGTGTGTGTGTGAGTGAGTGTGTGTGTGCGTTTTGTTAAGTGTATAATTATGTATGTATGTGTCAAGTTAGCAAATTCGTACTAAAATGTGCTCAGTTTCCTCATACGTTAAAGTTTTTAGCCACTCAGTCAATGATATTCTAATAAAATATCATTGCACTCAGTTATAACTTTCTTACATTCATACATAACTTTAGGATTAAATTGTAGTTTAGAATTTATTTTGTTGTAAATATATGTAGATTGTGTCATATACTGACGTCTTCCAAAAATTGAACGAACCATTTCGGAGTGGGCTACAATATCATTCCGTCTTCTATCCCCGCTGGCAGAATTAAATGGAATAGATTTATGTAGATATAAGGTCACATTTAAAAAGTATAATTGTCTAACCGATAACAATCCACTTGTTCTGTATAAGTTAACTGTGGGGTATCTATAAGGTTTAAAGTAAATCACTTTTATTGGAGACCGCTGGGCTCTTTCCAGCTCAAGAAATTTAGTTTTTATGGCACCTCCCCAGATTGGTATGCAGTATGTAATCACTGATTGGGCTAATGCAACATAAACATTATTGAGTATCACAGGAGACATCACATGGCGTAGTGAATCCATCTCATCATTTTATTTTTCATTTTATCATGATTTTCATCTCAATGAAAATCCATATCAACTTCCTTAAACGTGTCATAATAGTAGTAATGTGTGAGTGCCATGCACATTCGTCAATAATTATGCCCAAGTATCTTGTAGAGGGAACTCTTTTTATAATTTGACAGTTGCACTTTTGCGTATAGCGGCCTGCACACTCCCTCAGTATTAAGTTGTATGTTGAATAAAGAATGATTCGCGACCGTAACAAATATGTATTTATAGAATTATAATAAGTAAAATCAGTAATATAACTCCTTAAGTTAGTATAATCCTCAAATGTCAAGATTTCATTAAATATTCATTAGGATTACCTCGTCTTAAAGAGTTGTATGAATGACGTTAATGATTATTATTCTGTAAATACATACTTGTTACAGTTGCGAATCACATTTCGATCAACGTACAATCTAATACTGAATTGTAAATTGCATAAAACGTAAGAAAATTTACAAGTCAGTCGCTTTAATTGAAATTAAAATATTCTTAGTTGTTCTGCAATATTTTTTAATCAATTAGACCGCCTCTTCTATGCCCACAACTGCCATAAAAATAAAATTAAATGTAGGTAGGTACATATTATATAAGAAAAATAAAATCTATTCTATTCTATACATATTATCACATTTTTGCATTACCATTAAGGCGAAAGCGCCAGTGTAGCCCACGAAATTCAAATTTTCTTACGTTTTTTGCAATTTGCAGGTCAGTATTAGGTTGTACGTTGATCTGACTATGATTCGCAAGCGTAACGAATCGGTATTTATAGAATTATATTCATTAAAATCATCAATACAAAGTTCATTATAACTATATATACAGTATGTTAACCAACAGAGGGCGTTCCCGTTAACCCGCAATAGTATAGCATCCATACATGCTAAAAAAAATATTACCATTCGAAAACAAAATGGTTTTTTTTTTTTTTCACTAAAAATGTTAAATTGATACGTAAAAGAAACACTCTGTACACGCGTACTTGAAGAACGGAAACATCGCAATTTAGTTTTTATGTTTAGTGAATATTTTTATATTTTTTTGAATATTTTAGTGAATATTTTTAGCATTTTTAGTGAATATTTTAATATTAAAAAAAATAAAAACCATTTTGTTTTCGAATGGTAATATTTTTTTTAGCATGTATGGATGCTATACTATTGCGGGTTAACGGGAACGCCCTCTGTTGGTTAACATACTGTATATATTATAATTACGACTGTTTCATGAAATCTTGACATTTTAGGGCTATATTAACATAAGGAGTTCTATTACTGATTCTTATAATTCTGTGTATACATATTTGTTACGGTTGCGAATCATACTTTAATTAACACACAACCTTATACTGACTTGCAAATTGCAAAACACGTATGACAATTTGAATTTCGCGGGCTAGCCTCGCGGTTCCCCCTTTAAGGAGGAAGCGTCAGGGTAGCCTGCGAAATTGAAATTTTATTACGTTTTTTTGCAAGTTGTAATTCAATAATGGTCTAAAACTGACAATTTTAACATCCCCTAATTTATATATTGTTGATTTCATAATATAAATAAATATTTTCGACGTTTTTTGTTTCATTGAGACCTACTCGAGAAAATAATACTTACTTATTTCGTCTGAATACCTACACGGTCACCACTAGGTACTTGATAAATACTTGTTTTGTTCCAACGGAACCAGTACCTATTTATCGAGTATTCTAATACATGGTCACCCTATTTCAGTCGCCGTCCGCCATAGTGGCATATGATGATCTTGAATCAATAAAGTTACTGTCACCATTGCACTGAAAACCTGCAGAGCAGTTAGCTATTCTAGAGGACTGCAACACATCAGGAGTTTTCGAGTCTTCTAACTTCTTCGTTGTGGAGGAATCGATACCTACTTAATGCTAATGTTTTGAGCAGAGAACAGATTAAAGACCTTTTTTACCTGTTCTGTAGTTTTGAGGTGATGTTACATTTTTTCAATTTACTTTTGAATGGGGCGGTCACGAACAAAAATAAAGCAATAAACATTTCATTTCACTGTCGTCACTAAATCTTTATTCATTGACGGTTTCTCTAACTTTCTTCGTTGTGGAGGAATCGATAATCCCAATGTTTTGAGGTTATAAGTTTAACACACATAAGCGTCTCGCCGCACTTGGGACAAGTTTGTATCATAAAGCAGCATTTTGGAACAAATTCGCAAATAATTCAGCAGTTAATGTGTTAAGGTCCTCAGTTATGGAGATTCAGGTTGGCCCTGATATCAGGCCGTTCGGCCACATATAAATGCTTCTAACTTTCGAACTGTTCTGTCAAAAGTTATTTGGCTGGCATCTTTATGCGTCACAAAATCGTCACTAAAACTGGTGTCACTGACTCTGGCAGGGCCACCATCAGGGATTTTAATTTTGAAAACGCAAAAAATTAGTCGCTAATTAGTCGAAATTAGTCGCCAAATATCAGAATTAGTCGGTCACTGGTTCAAAAGATATAAGGGTTTATAGGTGGCCCTGCCAGAGAGACTCTCCCCAGCAGGGCCAAATTTATATCTCAAAAACTAGGGCACCTAGCGAAGATCTGTTTTCTCCCATATTTAGTCGCCAATTAGTCGGAATTAGTCGCCAAATATCAGAATTAGTCGGTCATTGGTTCAAAAGATATAAGGGTTTATAGGTGGCCCTGCTGGAGAGAGTCTCCCCAGCAGGGCCACATTTATATCTCAAAAACTAGGACACCTAGCGAAGATCTGTTTTCTCCCATATTTAGTCGCCAATTAGTCGGAATCAGTCGCCAAGTTACAGATTTAGTCGGTGTGTAATTAAAAAGATATTAAAGAATTCAATTTCCCCATACAGTGGTACAAGCGAGTACAAAATACTTTATGTATTTTCTAGATAGTATCTATGACGTCTTATGGAGGAATGTTTGTTTCGAATTAAATAAATACAAACTTAGTCAACGCACCATAGGAAAGCTGTATTCATTACTTATAAACAAATCTACAATAATGTACGATGTAATGTGTATGTGTGTGTGTGTAATGTGTGTATGTGTACCTATGTGTAATTATTTATCCAACACAATGTGCACTTGTGGTGGTGGTTAGTCGCTGGCAGATAGATCCATCGATCTCTAATAAACAACTAGATGCACAATGCCATACAAAAATTCTCTTAAAACGGTCGCCAATTGTCTTTACCTACTTCTAGTTGAAATAAATATACGTTAATGTAAATTCAACCATAAGTGCAATGTTTAAAGTTGTATTCACAAAGCCGTTACGACCGGTGCTTGCTAGTCAACATACATCAAAACAAATTCAACCTTACTTACAATGTTTTAAAATCAGAGTTACAGTGCGAAAAAAAAAAACAATAGATTTTACGACCGAGGCTCACCGCTAGGACAGAGGCATGAGTAGAGTCGAATTGTCCAATATTTTTTTGTTTATATTAGGTTGGGGAAAAAGTCTTTTCGCATTATAGTATGTATGAACTTGTAATAAAATCTCTTTGGCTATACTATTTGTATCTGGCTGGTTTTGGTATCATTGAAAGTTTAAATTTTAAAGAACATAATTCCAAATTCAAATTAGGAAAATGTGTGATTTTCATTTGTTTTTCGTACCGTCAAGATGAGTGAATCTAATGAAGAAATTCGATACATTTTAAAATTTTACTACAAAAAAGGTAAAAATGCAACGCAAGCCGCGAAAAAAATTTGCGATGTTTATGAGCCTAGTGTAGTGTCTGTGAGAGTAGCACAAATTTGGTTTAAGCGTTTTCAATCCGGAAATTTTGATGTCAAAGATGCACGTCGCTCTGGTCGCCCTATTACGGATAAAATGGATGCCATTTTTGAAAAAGTGGAGCAAGATCGGCATATCAGTAGTTACGACGTAGCTGAAGAACTGGAAATTGACCACAAAACAGTTTTGGCGCATTTGAAAAAAACTGGGTACACAAAAAAGCTCGACATTTGGGTACCTCACGAGCTCACTGAAAGAAACCTAATGAACCGTGTACTCATTTGTGATTCTTTATTACGACGTAATGAAACCGAACCATTTTTTGAAGAAGCTGATAACTGGTGATGAAAAGTGGATCACGTATGACAAGAACGTGCGAAAAAGGTCGTGGTCAAAGGCCGGTCAGGCTTCACAGACTGTGGCGAATCCCGGGTTAACTCGCAACAAGGTGATGCTGTGTGTGTGGTGGGATTGGAAGGGCATTATTCATTATGAGCTATTACCACCAGGCAGGACCATCGATTCTGAACTCTACTGCGAACAACTGATGAGATTAAAGCAAGAAGTTGAGAGAAAGCGGCCGTTTCTCATCATGATAACGCTAGACCTCACACATCTTTAGCCACTCAGCAAAAATTAAGAGAGTTTGGCTGGAAGGTGTTAATGCATCCGCCGTATAGTCCTGACCTTGCACCTTCAGATTTCCACCTGTTTCGGTCTCTTCAGAATTCTTTAGGCAGTGTCAGGTTAACATCACGAGAGGACTGCCAAAACCACTTGTCGCGGTATTTTGACCAGAAGTCCCAAAATTTCTATAGCAATGGGATCATGTCCCTACCTACAAGATGGCAAAAAGTTATCGCACAAACTGGTACCTACATACTTTAGTTAAATGTAAATAAACTATATTAAAAAATGTTTTGAATTTTCTTAAAAAATGCGAAGAAACTTTTTCCTCAACCTATTATATTATTATAAAGGTATTTTTTTAAAGCTTGTTAAGCTTAATGTGTTAAAAAAAAGTGTAGGAAACACATTTTATTCTCTTCTTTGGTGTATATGTGTAATCATTATATTATAATTTACCTGATTGGATCGATCACTAATAAAGAACAATCAGCGCAAAAAAAGTCCTTACCGAATGAATGCCCACTTGGACGGGTACGTTTGAATTACATTAGCGTATATTTATTTCAACTACAATTACGTAAACACGAGAACTTTTGCATGGGATTGTGTTACTATAATATTTATAGAAACAGTAAACAAGTCTCATTAAACAAAAAAAAAAAAACAAAAAAATCATAAGTAACTTTAATAATAATAAAAAAAGAAACAATAGCGTCTCCACAAATGCAACAGAATCAACGCACATAACCCGAACAATTTAAGCGGGCATGCGATAGTATGATTACTACGTTTACTGAGAGTCTTTACAATTGAGATGCTTTATAACTCCTCCTGTTTATTACGACTTAATTAAAAAAATGTTTTTACGACGATATCCTGAGAAAATATTAGTATTTACAATACAGTGATAACAATTATATATTGATAATATTAATAGTTACCGAAAATAAGAAACTCCATCTTTTTTTTGCGTCCTGGAAGTGTGATTTTCGCACTTTTTAAACGAGCACTGTGTCATGCTTACTGTCGGAGCGTTCAAATGCTACTATAGTAAAAGTAAACCAAATGTTAAATTTGGTGGACTTTCGGTGAGGACATTTTTTGCCGCTGATTGTGTATCTAGTTGTTTATTAGAGATCGATGGATAGATCGCTGCGCTCCGTTTCATTTACGGTAAGTAAGAAAGAGATAGATGCGCGTGTACAGACGAGCTGCTTAAAACGAGTTGCTCGTCACGTAAGTTAAAGGGTCAGCGCAGACAGAGAGGAATAATCCCCACACGGTCTCGGGTATTTTCTTTACGGATCGCGTATGTTCGAGCTTGCGCGCGACCTCGCGAGCCTGCGCGAGTAAACCGTTCTAGGTTACAGCTACAGTAAACATGCCAGTTTGTCACGAAAGTTCGTCAACGATGGTGGACTGGGATATGATTATTATTGTGCTTTTGGCGGAAGAAGAAGAAATGGAAGAACATGTTAATAAAATAAGGCGTCAGAAAGTTAGACAAAGAATATGGGTCGAGGAATGTTGGCAAGAAAGGTGTAGTTTTGGTGAATTTAATACACTGTGTACGACTTTACCATCGAAAGGAGATTTGTTTTTCGATTACTATAAAATGGATTATGAAAAATTTCGAATGCTTGTGGATATGTTACGTCCATATATTCAAAAGAAGACCACTAATTATCGTTCAACCATTTCTGTTGAGGAACGCTTAACCATATAAGTTAAGTAAAATATCAAATACAAGGTAATTTGTTTTTTATTTATTGAATCATTTAAAAATCAGAACATTTTTAAGATACGAGATTTCTCATGTTGGAAAAGAAATTACTAATATATTTTTTAGGGTTCCCTAGTCAACAAGGAACCCTTATAGTTTCGCAATGTCCGTCTGTCTGTCCGTCCGCGGTTTAGCTCAAAAACTATTGGTACTAGAAAGTTGTAATTTGGCATGAGTATACACGTTAATGACGCCGAAAAAGTGGTAAAATAAAATTTTGAAATTAGTTATTAAAATAACACAGAAAACTGATCATGATATACTGCAGCATGATATTGATAGGGTAGTGGAGTGGAGTCGTAGCAATAAATTGTATTTCAATGTGGCCAAATGTTCGGTATTATCATTTACCCGTGCGCGCGACCCAGGTCATCATCAATATTGCATGGATGGACTCCAAATGCAACGTGTCTCAGAGGTTAAGGACTTAGGCGTGCGCTTTACAACTGATTTAAGTTTCCGTAAGCATGCCACTGATGTTTGTAAAAAAGCATATCGCAATTTAGGGTTGGTTTTGCGGCTGGGAAACCAGTTCACGAACATCAGGGCTCTGAGATCGTTGTACGAAGCGCTTGTAAAAAGTCATTTGGAATGCAATGCTGTCGTCTGGTCTCCACATGAAGCCAAGTACAAACTAATGCTAGAACGTATCCAGAACAAGTTTGTGAGATTCCTGTACTTAAAGCTATATGGTGTGTATCCAGGATATCCGTTGTATCCTACTCTGTTTGTGCTGGGCATGGTGGGCTATAATAAGCTGGAAGTAAGAAGGGAAGTAGCTCTCGCCACTTACTTATTTAAGATTATGCGCGGTAAAATACACAACCCAGGCGTTCTACGCACGGTTGGCTTGTGTGTACCTGATGGGCACGTGGGGCGGCGGAGGCGGCCGCCGCTGCTGTGGGTGCCGCCCGCTCGCACCAACCTGCTGCAGCACGCGCCGCTGACGCGCGCGCTACGTGCACTCAATATGGTGTCACAACAGATTGACTGCTTCAACTGTACACTGAGTGAATTCACACGGGCCGCATTTTGTACAATAACTCTTTGTGGTTCATAATATAATTTAGCAATGTAAGTCTAACCTTGTAAGTTGTAACTATACTATTGCATTAGGTAAACCTGTAATGATAGTGTGTTGTTTAAAATAAAATAAAATAAATAAATAAATTTAAATTTGCAGTTGAAATGTATAAGAAAACATATTTTTCAACTACAATGTTAAGTTTGTTCTTGGGAAAAATTCATTCCGACTACGGAACCCTTCCTTGTGTGTGGTCCGACACGCACTTGGCCGGTTTTTCCCTCTTTAAACTCAGTGACAACACTGAAAGTACGCGTACGCGGGAATCCCTGCGCGACGCCGCGCGGGGATTCCCGCGTATCATCGAGGGCGCGCGAGCATTTTTTGTCAGGTTCCGCCGCTCAAAGTACCTACTTAAAAAAAATTGGTAAATAAACAAACTTGCTCTAAAGGATTTTTTCTTTAGTCATCCACCGGGAGTACAGCGAGAAGGTTTGTTCGTGTAAAAAATTAAAAGAACAATTATGAATGCGGGTATTTAAGTGCATTGAACAAGTTGGTGGACAATTTGAGAGTGTTTTGAAAAGAGGACGCCGTATGAGTGCAGATTAATATGTAAGTTACCTTGATTTTTCACGTCACTAGCGTGTTTGTGTGTGCGTCCTTAGATACCAATACCGAGGCGCTACCTGCTAATGTAGTTCGTCGATGTTATGATTATTGTTGTTTATATTATTTAATTGTTACCTGAAATTCATTATAATAAATAATCAGGGTTGGTAGAAATTTTCCTAAATATTACAGCAATAATAGTAGGTACGATGACTGTAACTTCATGTAATTATGCGTATATAAAACAACGTAATTGGACTTTATTGAGTTTCTACGGTACTTGTAGTAGATACAGCTAATCAGCTAATGACGTCGTAACGGGTCGGTCGCGGTCGTGTCGGTGGCGAAATGATGAATGTAGCTGTCGGTGACGTGTCGTCGAGTAGGTAGGAAGGTATCGATCGGCATCGGTGTTGGTTTCAAGCAGGGTCGTCCAATGAAGAAACACCCATTGAAATTTTTATTGAGAGATATAATCCATATATAGGTACCTAACTAGACCGACTGACTAGACTGACCCGCGCAACTTCGTCTGCGTCACAGAGATATAGAGCCAAAGAAATAATTTTCCCCGTTTTTGCAACATTTTTCATTGAGGCTCCGCTCCTATTGATCATAACGTGAAGTTATATAGCTTACATCACTCAGAGATAATATACCTTTCCAACAGTGAAAAAAATTTCAAAATCGGATCAGTTTTACCGGAGATTACTGTATCTGTTCATAATATTGAATAAATAGGTATTTGTAACATTTTCTGAAAGTACAATAATTTTAAGGTAATAAATCATTTTATATTTCGACAACAGAAGTTTTATTATTCTTAAGATAAAATAAAAACTCAACCCGTCCATACCCACAACACAACACTCACAATCACCTCAAAATACACACAAACACAACACACATCTTAAACGAACTTTTTGAAAATTCATTTTTATAAAATAAAATTTGATTACAATTGACAATACGTTTTCAACGTTTTAGTATTGTAAACATTTTACTAAAGGTACGATATTTTTTTGTTATTGTAACGTTAATTAGAGGTTAACATTGTAAACTGGTAAAACAGTTGCATGCGACTGTACATCTTGACACCAAATAGACCAAGAGCAAGGTTTAATGTTTTCAAAGAAGTTTAAGCCACTCTAAACTAGTAATTAAAAATATAAAAACATGAATTTAATTGAGAATTTATCTCTCTCGGACATTTCTAAAGACTTTAGACCGATAAAACTAAAAGTATATTACACATATTATGAATGAATGAATGAATGAATGAATGATGAATGAATGAATGAAATGCACCGACCCCAGCGTGGTTTGACCAGGCTCGATTAATCGAATGAACCCAAAGATTCACACTAGCCCCTGTTGCCTCATGTTACATGGTGCAACAGAGACTATTGCATATCAAGGAGTAGACCGGGGGGCGCGATAATGGTAGGGTAGACAGGCCCTTAGGATATGGAGGGGATAAAGAGCCTACCGAGTATGCACCCTTGAGCAAGCCTTGGAATAGTGGAGAGACGGGTGATATAATTATGGATGGGCTCTTTTTACGACGTCGCCGCCAGGCTGCTTCTAGTCCAGCTTCCCCGGTGAATTTTTGGTGGTTAAACTGCGTTTTCGACTTTATTTATGTCACTGCTATGCTGTATTACACGTTGCTGTTTCCAATTTCTTCGTCTGAGGTCTCATTGCTATCCGTTTCGGGTTTCTTGTAGTTCTCATTTGAAGCCTTTTTGAACTTATTTCTTTCGTTAGCCGTATCCACCCGAAAGTTGATTTCATTGTCGAAGTATATCATGTCTTGCTTTAGCTTGTTGTTCCATGTGTAAATAGGGCGGCCAACTTTTTTGTTTTAGTCTTGTACTACATTGCTGCATGTACCAGGTGCTTTTGGCGGGGTTAAACTGCTTTCTCGATTCGTTTCTACTTCGTTCTGATGAGTTGACAACAGCATAATGCCCAGGAGGCGGCCGGCCCGCTCCTCGTTATTTCTGTTCAGCTCCGACTTCCAATAATGTATTTTTTATTTTATTCAAAGTTCGACCTGTTCACCTCAGGTTGTCGCGATTGCAGATGTTCTACAGTTAAGAGTTATGCACACTATTCAGCACAAATAATTAATAAAACTACTTAGACCCCGACTAAAATCCGCCAAAAAAAGAAACAACACAACACCCTTGATCTCCGATTTTGGAACACAGTATGACCCTCGTAAGCACTGGTTTGCTCGATCAGGAGTACACTTAGAGGCTTATTAGAATGATTTTTGATGCCTGTAAATGTTACGTCATGACCTTTAGCCGCAAGTTACAACCTACACATGCCGCCTATAATAATAATAAATCATTTATTTTCAGGTAACAAAGACCCATAGATAAATACCTTAACCTAACTACACATATAATAAGAATTGTGTTAGTAAATAAAACTTAAAACTATGTTAGTATCACTTGGTTGCACTAAGTCTTTGTGCGTTCCGGTGGCACTTGTCCATGAAAGCGGCGGAATACGACATCCTGAGGCCAAATGCTTTCTTCCATCACTGGAGGCAGGTAGCATGTTGGTATGCGCACCACAAACGCCTTAAAGTTGACGTTGCGATGCGACTCCAGCAGGTGCACTCTCGGCGCGTACTTCAGCTTTCTGCTCACGTACTTCACGATGTCTTCCGCGTCAGTGGTGTAGGTAGTGGAGACGGGAAATATACACCGGGGTATTCGGCTTCGCAGCACGCAGTTTTTCGTTGGGCTCGGTAGGAGCCTTGCCGCAGCGGTTCTTACAGCTACTCTGTCGGCGCTTCCTCCTTTGCACCGTCACGAAGCCGTCATCAGCAGCCCGGTCCGTTTCCTTTACAGGCGCAGGCTTTGCGGAGTGAGCAGTGGGAGTGCTCAAAGTGACCAACGGGTCAGATGGTCGCGTCGATCGGGTAGCGCTACGGGGAGGAGCTGCGGGGACGGGAGCGGAGCTACGAGGCACGCTAGCGGCATGCAACTCTGACTCAGCAATCGGCGCCGGCGATAAAATTGCTGATGCAAAACTCTTGGCCGATGTGTCTAGGCAGCCAACACCTCGGCGCGTATTTACGTTGATTACACGCGCCGGTGACCCACTTAACGCCACAGAGTTGCGCAACTCATCGAGTTCTGTGCGCAGGTCTGCGACGGTGTTCTGGGATGTCTCCAACTTCCTCTGCACATCAGCTAGACTAGCCTTCAAGGACACAATGTCCTTCAACAAACTCGTAACGTCGACGTAGTCGAATGTGACTGGAGGTAACTTATTCAGATCCCTCGCCACAAACGTCGGCACATCGTCAGGATCGGTAGCTTTCTGAAGCGTGATGATGTCATGCACACTTTTCTTTGTCCCGTCGCGTCGACGAGACACCATCTGGTCGATTTTATTAAGTGACCGAAACAGCAGCAGCTTCGCTGAAGTTCGATACACAGATCTGGATAGCGGACACCTCGTCCATCACGTCCAGTTTCTGCTGCAGGAATGCCAGCAGTTTATTTGGCACAAGTTTATCACTCATGGCAACAAGTTTATCACTCATGGCAACAAATTAACGAGTGTCGGCTTGCGCCGCGCTATACGATAATAATAATATTATGTACCATGTCGCCACGTCCGCCTCAGAGCGCGGTCGGACACGAATTCCTATACCTTAGCAGGTGTTGAAATGAAGCGCGTATCAACCATTAGAGATCTTGGCGTGACATTTGACTGCGGATTGACATTCCATGCACACATGTCTGCCCTAGCTTCAGAATCTTACAGGCGCCTAGGTTTTCTCCTACGCAATGCCCGTGATTTCAATAATCCTATTGTCATCAAATTATTATTTAACTGCCTAGTTAGAAGTAAGTTAGAATTTGCTGCAGCCGCCTGGAATCCCCACGGATCCACATATGTATTAGGGATTGAAAAGGTTCATTCCTGCATTTTACACATAAAAACATTTACGGATATTATCCATTTATGTATCCTGCTCATTTCCTGCTGTGAATGTTAGGGTATAATTCCCTGGCAGTGCGTAAAGTCAGAGATCAGATTCTAATAGCCAAAAATTTTAAGGAGAATGGTAGATTCCCCAGAGCTACACAATACTTTGTGTACACAAAAAAGTAGCGTAAGCAGTACACCAGCCATCCGGTCTCCACAGCACAAGCCCTGCCCAGTCCGGGACCAGACGACCGCGCGCGAACAATGTCCCAGGTCATTATTATTATTTACTTTATGTGCCTGACAACTACCTGCGTCATAGGCCTACTCGACGACACCGACCATTGTCGCACTGTGTCGCGCGCGCAATCCTCGTTGTGTCGCATGCATGGTGCTATAAACTCCTTAATGCAGACAGTACCGGAATGTGACATCTTTAATGACACACTCAGGGTGATCATGTCAAATTGTCTCATGCTCTGTGAAAGCTGTTTGTTAGGTAAATAAATTGTATGTCGTTATCATTTCATTCGATTATTTTTTCTCTTTTTAACACATTAGGCGCGTCAGACGCACATGCGCGTTTTCGGACGTTCACCGGGTGCCCGACGGCGCGCATGCGCGTCCACACAATTTACACAACCTTCCTCGAGCGCGACGCGCCGCACCTATGCGCTCGCTGTGCATCTCTATTGCTTCGAAAACATCGTAAAATAAGGGTCGGCAAGGGCGTAGCACAAAGAAGCGCTTGCACAAAGAATTAAGCAGACAATGTGTTAAAGTTATTTAAGTATGTTTGATCTCTGACTTATTATTTGTTTTTGTTTATGTAATATGTTTAGTTTTACCTATTAATTACTGTCATTAGTGCAAGCCGTTGTAATTAATTAATTATACATTAATAAATTAGTCCACCCAGTCTTTAACATCATTACACGCACAGTACTCACGAATACATAATTAAAACATTGTTCGTTTTTTAAAAACAAATGTCAACATTACATGAGATAGGTATTCTCGATCTAAGTCGTTACTCTATTTATTTATGTCCCTGCTAAGCTGCATTATTACACGTTGCTGTTTTCAAAATCTTCGTTTATGATACCTATCATGCTATCCGCTTCAGGTTTCTTGTAAATCTCGTTGGCGGCCTTCTTGATCTTAATTCTTCAGCCGTATCCACCCAAAAGTTGATTTCATTGTCGAAGTAGGTATCGCCAGACTTAAGATTTTTCTCCAGATTTGGCTTACTCTTTAAATATTAGTCAATGATATTATATTAAAATGTGGCAGATATAATACTCCCGCGCGCTTTGTGAAGACTCGGAAGCACATTGGGGTAGGTATTGTCTTTCGGATAAAAAAACACGACCCTCTTTTCTAGGGACATTTAGCCCGAACAGATTTGAAACTTTAGTTACTATGAACGTAACACATCTTTTTGACACATTTTGACTCTGATATTAATTTATTTATTTGGTCCGTCCCTTTTTTATTGGTACACAAATAGAGTTATTGTAAAATTATGTTTCTGCCCGAATGGTTGCAAAATTGGTTAGTAGAATGACGAACACACTCCAACACGTGTGGCGTTTTGAAGACGGACTAATGCGGGATTTATGAGCCGTTATCAAAATTTGTTGGAACGAACAACACATGTTTAAAAAGTTGCCTCTAGTTTTAAACTTTGACAGGGGTGAGATTTACGAGCCGTTTTCGCTTTACAATTTGGGGTAAATTTTTTTTTGTTGTGTTGCAAAATAATGTTTAGTTTGACATCCCACAAAGGCGTCATGTTTCCGGCGCCCCAGGCAACAAACAACCAGGCAATTAAACTACTTATTTCCTGGGAATTTAGTCTAGAAGTAATATTAACATGTAGTAAGCTAGAAGGCTAGTCGATGTAAGAAGTATTATGGGGAAACAGTTTCTGTACGAAATCCAAATCAATTACGTTATTTTTGTTAGAGTAAAATAGAATTTTCGTTTATCCAGCCTTATAGCCTTTGCCCGCAGCATCGCCCGCGCAGACGTCGGAACACCTTACGTACAAACCCCTCCCGAATCACTCCATCTACTGACGAAAACCGCATCAAAATCAGCCCAGCAGTTCTCGAAATCTTCACGAACATTAGACAGACAGACAGACGCGGCGATTAATTCAGAGTAAATTTCGAATGATCGCGTGACTCGAGCTTTGAAGGTTCACCAGAAGGTTTCACATTGACACACAGGATTAAGACCGAAGATAGCTTCAATTTAACACTGACAACGCTATCATATGCCATATTATTTCCTTAAGTATTCCATATTATTTGATCATGACCCTAGGCCATCAGGCCCAAGGTAATAATCAAATAAAATGGAAGGATCTCACCAAATTTGCTGCGGTGTCAGAGTCTCCTTGGCAGAACCCGTAACAGGTGCGCACGCAGTCCACCCCACTTTTGCAAGCACTTTGCACACAACACCACAGGATTTCGCGACACAAAATACCCGTGCACCGTACAGGTAGGTAGATACACGAGTTAGCACATACCTAATAACTAATCAAACTAGTAGGGACAAAATATTGTGGCCCATGTGGCACACACGCCGCATAGACCCTTAGCAAAATAAAAAAAAATAAAATGACGGAGCGCAGCGCGACCGCTCGCATCGACGTCTCCCGAACCAATCCTAAAAGTATATTACACATATTAATAGAAATATTTTTTCTTGGTAATTTTCGTGAACTCTTCGATCTAGCTCTTGGACTATACCTTACTAATTGAACTCATTATATCTCCTAAACTAAGACCCGACTAAATCTGTAACTTGGCGACTGATTCCGACTAATTGGCGACTAAATATGAGAGAAAACAGATCTTCGCTAGGTGTCCTAGTTTTTGAGATGTGACTCAGGTTGGCTGGACAAATCTTCAAAATAGCTTGCATTTAACTAGGTCAATAGGTCACTTTATGTGACGGCTAAACACCCTTATTTCAGAATTTGTGACGCTACAGAATCTTAGATAATCGATCGAAAACGTGTCCAGCCATCTTGAAAAACCACTTTTCGCTGGTCTCTCAATCTCGGTAACGGAAGTGATTTTGACGACTTTTTGCATATCAACGGGCGTCACATAAATTTGTGACGGGCACCGAGCTAAAAGTTTTGTGATAAGTACAGTGGTTTAGTAGAAAAATGCAAAAATCTGTGTCCAGCCATCTTGAATTTACGTATAAAACTTATGGCTGGCACTTCCGAATCTCAATAACGGGGGCGTTTTCGAATATGGTTCCTTTACTAATACTTGGTGACGCAATGTGTGACAGTAATAACATTTGATTTATGGCGTCACATGTAAGGGTTTACGAGAAATCAATAAAAACTTAATGTCCAGCCAACCTGAGTTCAAGATGGCTGGACACATGTATCTCCACTGCCTGATGATCTACGACCTTCGAAATGTGTTCAAAATGTTGTGACGGGGACGATAATGATAACCTGAAATTGTGACGGAGAAACTTTGCGTAGTTTCAAAGATATTGACCATTTAAATTTTTCCATACAAACATCCATTAATATTGTGAGGTGACCATAATTTTACATAGGTACATAAAGGATTTCTTTTTAATCGATTAATTGGCCGGTAGCCTCCACGCCTGCTTTGTATTTGATTTCCCCGTGGGAATAAAAGGTTTTCCTGCAGTGAAAAGAGTAAGTATGTGTTAATTCAAAATAATAATTGATCACCAGCGCTGCAAGAGAGAGCCCACTTGTATTTCGCGTTTAGTTCATTATCTTATGTAACTGAAAATGAGAACTAAACTCGACAGCCGGCAGTCTATGTACTTACTTTCCGAAGTGTTATCACTAATCAGAGTACTAGTAACTATTAATTAATCTGCGGTAAGACAACCTAAATAAGAGTTAAGATTCGACCAGTTGTCCTAGTAGTACCAAATTTAAGCAATAGATGGCGACACCAACATCAGCTATCATGGCAGTATAGTTTGTCTTGTCCTCCGACGTTTTCGTGTAGCCCGCGAAATTCAATTTTTCTTGAGTTTTTTGCAGTTATTTTTTTCGTCCGCGGAAACAAATAACTTATAGATATGTATGATGATTCTTATGGTTATAATTATGTAAATACATACTTGTTATTGTCGCGAATCATATTTTGATTTCTTTTAACGAACGAACGCAAGAAAAATTGAAATTCGCGGGCTACCACGAAGGAATCACATTAAATACATTTTTTACGCAACTTGTTGATTTCAAATTTTGAAATCGATATTGTTTATTTAATTATTATTCTGATAATTAAATAAACAATACCTAGCTGCAACTTCCTAACATTCAATCACTACTGACTCATTTCTATGAATTAGCAGCATGAGCGATTTTAGTGCTCATGAGTGCGATTCGGAACGCGGCCATGATGATGAGATTTGCTTTGTGTGTAATCTGTGTGTGACTTGTTTGTAACTGATCGTTACAAACTTTCAGTTATTTACTTCGTACAACTATTGTACTTTGTTGTGTTTTCATACAACTATTGTTTTTTGTTTTGTTTAAAAACCAATGTGTCCTTGTTAAGTAACGTGAATTACAATGTTTTTTTTGCGAAAGTTGTTAGTTTTTACGATTTGTGTCGTCAGTCGGATGTATGCGCCCTGTTTTATTTATTTAAGTATTAGGGCCAAGCCACACGGGCGGCGCGGCTGCGGCGCGGCGCCGCTGCGGTTTTCTACATACAAAAATGCATTGTAGCCACATGGCACCGTGCGGTGTGCTGCGGCGCCGCGCCGCGCGCGCATCGGAATCGAGACGAGGCGGGGAGGGGTGTAAGCAGAGCGGAGCCGGAGCGGCGCCGCTCGCAGTTGTTTGATCCATTGTTATTACAGACTGTCGTACGTAGCGATGGGCAACCCCTCATTTTGCCGCCGCTGCGGCGCCGCCGCGGCTCCGTAGAACGTTGCGACGCCGCTCTGCCCGTGTGGTCGCCAGCGCGGCGAAATGGCTTGCGGTGCGGCGCCGCACCGCCCGTGTGGTTTGGCTCTTAGGTACACGGGGTACACCGGCAGAACATTTTATATCGAACGTTGATTAAAAACTTATTCTAAAGAGTAAAGACATGTGTTCCATTTGGGGTGACACAATAGGTACCTGGAGTTGATCCATAAAACATAAGTACCTACATAAATTAGGTTTTGTTTTTTACTTTTAAGGGAATCTGACGGTATTTCTCCGTAGCTTCGTCGCTTTGACGCCTCACGCCACTGACTAGGGGTCGGTCGTCGCCGGGGCCGGTGGACTGTCATTGGACGTAATGGGAGCTCCACACTTTCATGCGCGGCGCGACATCCCTCCATAATAATAATTAGGCGTGACAGCTGAAGACGCTGATTGGGAACGCCTCTATACCAGGCCAACCAACTCCATTGAAACCGTTTGATTATGCTACTGCTCGCGCCGAAGACGTTGCTGCCACGATTTTCGTCCATTAAAGAAAACACCTTAAAATATACTTGTCCTACATAAAACCTACAATATTGGTTACCCTACTGCAGTGTTTGTATGGGGAAATTTAAATGATCAATATCTTTGAAACTACGCAAAGTTTCTCCGTCACAATTTCAGGTTATCATTATCATCCCCGTCACAACATTTTGAACACATTTCGAAGGTCGTAGATCATCAGGCAGTGGAGATACATGTGTCCAGCCATCTTGAACTCAGGTTGGCTGGACATTAACACATTCACTGCTGAATTATTTGGCGAACTTACTCCAAGTGCTGCTTTATGATACACTAAACCCTGTGCGGCAAACAACCATACGCGCCCAAAAAATACTTCGTGTGGTGCTACGAGCGCGCAGGCGCGATTGAAGAAACTCTACCCAGTGCGGCTGGGCACATATGTGCGCCGTTACAAACTAATCCCAAGTGCGGCAGTCGCGTAGGTGTGTTTGAAAATTTTCCCATTTTTTATGAGTCATAAAACAATTACGCCGCAAGTAAAGGTTGCCTCACACGACTGTTGTAACCTCAAGGATCAAGCGTTTCGGAATTAGCTTTTGCTCATCATTTTGTTGTTCGTACTTACATACTTAGTTAGAGAGCGAATGAATGAAAGTGTTGCCGTTTAGTAGTATACGATTTTGTGAATTATCTAGTAGAGCAATAATATACAGGGTTATTTGTAAAACACCAGCAACCTCTTAGGGGGTCATTGTACTCATAATTAGGAACAACTTTTACTATGGGACCAAACATGAAATCGCGAAAAAAAATCAGCTATTCAGTACATTTACGTTCGCATAATTCGTCAAAATGTACTGAACAGCTGATTTTTTTGGTATTATGTAGGTAAGTAGTAGAATAAGGCCATAGTTACCATATAGTTTTTTTTTTTTTTTTCAGAATTTCGTACTTATATTATTTGATCCATCATACGTTGAGATAATTTAAGTACAATTAAAGATATTATTAAAAAAACACGTAATACTAGGCAGTAAGGTCTGGTGACTATAGCCTGATATTAAATGGCCATAAACAAAAAAGATAGTATGTTGTCGTTTGCAATAAAATTTAGCTGTTGGTTAGTTTAGAATTTTACTGACTAAAACCCACCCGTATTCCACTGACACTCGTAACATCTGACAACCGAACAATACGTTGTTCGATTGTCAGATGTTACGTGTTACAATCAATTGCTCGAAATGCCTTGTGTGTTGACACCTTTACCAACCCTTATTTTACGATGTTTTCGAAACAGAGATGCACAAAAAACCCACAGGTGCGGCGCGCCGCATTCGAAGGAAGTACATAAATTGTATGGACACGCATATGCAACGGTAGCACTTGGTGAACGTTCGAAAATCGCACATACGTGTCGGCCGCACAGAACGTGTTAAGTTTTTATTGATTTCTCGTAAACCCTTACATGTGACGCCATAAATCAAATGTTATTACTGTCACACATTGCGTCACCAAGTATTAGTAAAGGAACCATATTCGAAAACGCCCCCGTTATTGAGATTCGGAAGTGCCAGCCATAAGTTTTATACGTAAATTCAAGATGGCTGGACACAGATTTTTGCATTTTTCTACTAAACCACTGTACTTATCACAAAACTTTTAGCTCGGTGCCCGTCACAAATTTATGTGACGCCCGTTGATATGCAAAAAGTCGTCAAAATCACTTCCGTTACCGAGATTGAGAGACCAGCGAAAAGTGGTTTTTCAAGATGGCTGGACACGTTTTCGATCGATTATCTAAGATTCTGTAGCGTCACAAATTCTGAAATAAGGGTGTTTAGCCGTCACATAAAGTGACCTATTGACCTAGTTAAATGCAAGCTATTTTGAAGATTGGTCCAGCCAACCTGAGTCACATGTTTTTGAGATATAAATGTGGCCCTGCTGGGGAGACTCTCTCCAGCAGGGCCACCTATAAACCCTTATATCTTTTGAACCAGTGACCGACTAATTCTGATATTTGGCGACTAATTCCGACTAATTGGCGACTAAATATGGGAGAAAACAGATCTTCGCTAGGTGCCCTAGTTTTTGAGATATAAATTTGGCCCTGCTGGGGAGTCTCTCTGGCAGGGCCACCTATAAATGTCCGTTACCTCAGCCAGATGTGGTCGAAAATGGTCATTTGAATCTTATAGATAATTAGTTTAGCGGCTTCTGTAATTGTTGCACACATTTTTAAATTTGTTGCGCTTATAGTTTTTTAATTATTTCACAAAAACATTTCCTGCTGGGGTAACGTTACCCCAGCCAGACCTTTTTCTTTCTAATGGGAATATTTAAATAAATACTAGCTATAAAATTAGTTGTCTAGATGAAGTAAATGTTGTGCCTTATTTTGTATTTGTTCTTTCTTCGGTTGCGAAGTTATTCGAGATTTTGCTGGGGTAACGTTTTTGGTTTTGCTAGATCTTTGAAACGGTTAAGCGGATTCTTATCATATTTTGTACAAGACTTCTTTGGAATTAGTTTAAATTTGTTCTGCAATAAAAATACCAAAATAATACATAGCTTAAAGGTTATTTCATTAAATAGAAAAACACTTCAATTGGTCCCAGCACTCTCAATAAGAGGTCTAAAGACTTACTTTAAACATTATTTTGAAGCTTGTAACTGCCTTCAAATGTATGTGAAGTTTCATTAGTATTCTGTAAGTATTTAACAAGTTATGATGATATTCAGTTCTTCACGAGCACGGTCATGATGCGCGCGGTGTTATTTGGCAACTGATAAGCCTGTATATGGATGTATGAACTGAATGTTATGTCAATTATTAGTTGTGTAGTTCAGTTGTATAGCAGTAAAATTTCAACGTAGTACATTGGATAATTAATGAGATAATACGATTAAAGTCATTAGGAAGTGAATGACCGTGGTAACCCGACCAAGTGTAGGTGGTTACGAAAAAGCGAAAACGTAGAACATTATGCTATCTTTTGAAATGTTTAGTATAATACACCTTACAATTTCGGTACAGACGCGTACACTGTTAAATACATAATAATATAATAATATCTGTACTATGAAAACAATATTATTATCTTCCAGTTGCACATACTTATCAAAAATCACCGATAACACGTCGTTCGGCGGGACGCGGGAGGGGTGGGGTGAAGGGGTAATTCATTGTTTGCATAACGCACTAAACATGCTCCATAATTACATAATTCATCTTGTAGAGTGCGCGTGCGCTTCGGCAGTTCCGTTTCCTGTTTTTGAAAATATTTATCGAGTGCGTGAGACCTATTATTATAATAATAAGTGTGGCAAATTACTGTTAATGTGGAGTGCTTCTATTGATGATCATAATTATGGTGCGTGCTGCTTGATGAATTCACGAACAAGGTAAGCTTGCATATTGTAACTACAGAAATAGTAGCAAAATTATTATTAATATGTACATGTTGTTAGGTACTTATCTAAAACTGTATTTTTTTACGGCTTAAATATTTGAATTTAGGAACTTACTTATTATTTTCTTTTTTTTCGTACTTAGTACCTGGACTGGAATTCTCAACAATGATGACGACATATTTATCCTTCGATACATAGTACCTATAAAACAAAGTCGCTTCCCGTTGTCTGTCCTTGTTTGCTTGGATCTTTAAAACTACGCAACGGAATCTGAAGCAGTTTTTTTTAATAGATATACTGATTCAAGTGGAAGGTTTTTATGTATAAGTACATTGTCAACATATTATGCGGGCGGAAGCTAGTTTGTAATAGACTTGAAACTTGATTAATGAAATTCATGACTTGGCGACCGATTTTTATCGTTATCAATGTCGGGAGTCGGGACTACCGCAACAGTAGGTAGGTATTTATTTCCACAAACTCCTTGGACACATAGACTTTAAGAAATCCATAATTACCTTCTTGTGACACTCGCGTTGATATAAACTCGCAAATAGATGACGTTTCGGGTTTCAAATATGTAGCAAAACTACAATTGAAACCCCATTAAGGATTTAGACAAAAAAATGTACTCTTTCTTTTTATTGTAGGCATAAACAGAATGGCAACATAGCAACAGCCACGGGCCGCGATGATGGACGCGGTGATGGCGACATAATACCTGCATATGAGTGTGGTGGCGACTATGGCTGCGTGGTGAAGATGTAAAAAATATCGTTTGACGTTCTCTACGTCTGTAATTCAGAAACTCTCAATCTACGGTGAGTACGTACTTATATCTAGCTAGGTATATACTACTACGATTTAGGTAGGTTGACCTGCTGGCCACTGTACAATCTTTATTACCTGTCGCAATTACTATGGATCAGGACTTAAATAGATTTTTCTACATTATAGTAAGTAGATTATTACAAATGTAAAGTGTACGTAAATACAAATGCACTAAATACGCGCGCTATTACAGTCCCCAACACGTAACTTGGCAAAAGTTGTTAGATGCGCAGAAGTCGTTTTTATTAGGTAGCGTAGCGCCGATCTGAGCGCGCGATTGGTGTGTCACTCGGACTTTTGCCCCCCGCACCCCGTATACGTCTCGGGCGTATACAAAATTGTACCTTTTGTTATTATGAGTTTTTGTTACGAGCTGTTATAATAATGTTTCTTAAATATATTTTTTAGGTGAAATTTTTAATTTGATACCAGGAAAAGCAGTTTTGTTAGCTGATAGTGACGACGACACCATATAATTTTAACCCCCGACGCAAAAAGAGGGGTGTTATAAGTTTCTTGATAATTTACTTATTCTTTTTGTCTTTTTGCCTTATGCGTATATTATAATAAGGTATAACTCCTAATGAACTTCACGAATTCTCTCCTTTTCTTAACTTTGTCCTAAACAAACATGTTGAAACGAGACCCGATGACGTCATCGGTTTGTCGGTGGGGAATTTAATAATTTTTTTTTTCGGTCATCATGTGATCGGATATTATGTATGTAATGCTTTGACGGCTAAACCGCTGAACCGATTTTGATAAAATTTGGCATGGAGATAGTTTGAAACCCAGGAGAGAACATAGGATAGCTTTTATCCCGGAATCTTGAAGGGTTCCCTCGGGAGCGCGATATAACGAATTTAATGCATGTTATTATGATACATAGTATTATAGAATCATGCATTTTATTATATACCCTA
The DNA here is from genome assembly GCA_948252095.1 of Dicycla oo. Lineage (NCBI taxonomy): Eukaryota > Metazoa > Arthropoda > Insecta > Lepidoptera > Noctuidae > Dicycla > Dicycla oo. The sequence continues at coordinate 28,188,493 of OX411714.1, forward strand.
TTTAGTAGTTAATAGGCTTTTATTGTGTACAATATTGTTTTGAATCTTTGATCTTTTTCCTCTATTTTCATATTACAATTCGACAGCCCTTTAGCTCTAAATAAAACTTTATGTTATATTTACAGTTATTTTTTTTGTTTTGTTATAGATGTTCTGATGACCGATGTACGATGGCATGGCAATCTTCTCATCGACCAATATTTGCGGACCTCAATCATTTAATTTCTTAGCCCGTTATCCACAGTGATTACGCTCGTGCACTCAATAAAGTATTAACTTAACAAAATGGCAGGTAGAAAAAGCGCTATACCATTGCAAGATCAAAAACGCATTATTTCTAAATATGCATATATATTTAATAAGTCGTGTCCTTCTATTACTCATGATGTATATGAACGTATACAGAATGAATTGCATGAAATATTTCAACATAAGATGTCTAAAATGGCCATACAAATGTCAGTGAGACGTAATAAATTTTATTTTTTCCATGATAGTGTCTCAGATGTACGGGTTGATGACGTAACAGACAATACGAACAAAAGAAACTACTTTGACAGTAACGGTGATTTTGAAAATATTGATGATAGCTAATTCTGATTTCAAAGTAAAGTTTCTAATGGATATTCACGAATTTAAACGTATTGCACCTAAAAACCACACGTTGTTACAGAATAGTTGGACTAATGAGCTGCAAGATCAAATATGGAAAAAGACAGATCTTAATTGTACGTTTGCTTTTAAAAATAATTACGTACCTACGAACTTTCTGTTTGACTCTATTAAATGCAATGGAAAATGTACTCAGTGTGGCGCAGTTATTATTGTTGACATATCTCCTAAAACTGAAAATTTTTTAGAGGTAATTTGTCAAATAAATAATTACAAGAAAGACCATGTCCACGATTTGAATGTTAAAAATAAACTTACATCGACACGAAAACAAAAAATTGCTGTACAATTAAAGTATGAAAAGGCGCTTAAAGTCAGAACTTTGCTTGCTGATGAACTCATGAAAATAGATAATCCAAAAGAACCTCCAACGCTACCTAAATTAGGTAATTTAAGGAAAATACGACATGATGTTAAAAGGGCCCTTCAATTTGATAAAAACACAATATTATCCATCTATGCAATGTCTCAAAGTTCCCCATTCGATACATTTATACGGAAATTTTCTCTTGTCCCTTTTTTTATTTATTTATGGACAAATGAACAAAGTAAATATTATGATGACGTTTTAAAAAATACACACACTGTTTTGTCCATCGACGCAACTGGTTCAATTTTTCAACCGATAGCGCCTCCAGGAGTAAGTCTTAAAGACGCTAAACATACTTTTCTATATGCTGTCATGGCATATACTACCAGTACTAGTATTCCTTTATGTTATATGGTATCACAGTCACACACAATTGAAGCTATAGCTACTTGGTTAAGTACATGGGCAGTAAATCGATCTTTACCCAAAGAAATAGTATGTGACGATTCGTCTGCACTACTAGGAGCTATATGTCGTACTTTTCTTCATACCGATACAAATGGTTATTTATCGCAGTGTTTTTCGCTTTTAGAAGGGCTAGATGTTTGTGTGCCGGTTTGTTACATTCGGTTAGACATATCGCATTTTTTTAAAAAACTGCCTAAACAAAGTAGTTTTGACAAAGCATCAGAAAAATGCAAATATTTTTATATTAACTGTATAAAGAAAATTCATACACTACATTGCTATAAGGAAATAAAATCTGTTATCAATGATATAGTAACAGTATCATTACACAAATATGTTAGTCCTGGTTTAGATGGTCAGCTATGTGGTAAATATGAGCAAGCTCTACAGCGTTTGACTGATTATAAGGATGATACTAATGTGATTGGTGTCGATAACGATGATCAAACAGATAAACATTTTCTAGATGAAAATGACGAGGTAACTATGAATACTGGTACTGTTTGTCCTCTTATCAATTATTACAACAAAATAATGGAAACGGAAAAGTTATATTTGCTATTACTTGACCCAAAGCATGAACAAATAAATGAGTATTATTTGCCGTCTATAAACGATACTTTAAAAAGGCTGTTGCGAAAATTACCTATGTGGGGTAATGTTATGACCAAATATTTTGTCAATGCAAAAGAAGTAGCTAGTAGTTCAAATAATGAAAATCATTTTAAGGACCTAAAGACCATATATTATAATACCAAAGATGAGCGAATTCGACTTGATGAGTTCATAGTACAACACTATAGTTTTATAAATGGGTCTGTCAAATTAAACATTTCTAAAAATTTAGAAAAAACAAAATTAAATAAAGACATTTTACAAAAACGAAAAATGACTAATTATTTTGACTTTACACATGAAACAAAAAGTAAAATTGTAGTTTTACAAAATGCGCCTATTCCGCAGACATCTACATATAACTTAGAAAATTCAAATGTTCAAAACTTACTAGTAAATAGAAATACAGCAGTTCATACACGAAACGTGAAGTACAATGAGGACTTTGAATTAGAGTCTATATTTCAGGACGAACCTGTTGAAGTAGAAAACTGGCGAGGTCTTGCTGTTTCTCGCAAAAAAACAAACGTTAGCATAAAACCTATATATATATTACAAAATGGCAACATAGCCATATCTAGAAATAAAAGTATAATTCTCACTAATACTTGTGCATTTGACGCAATCTCGCAAGCATTAGCCATAGCCTACAAAGAAAGAAATACATTCAGACAGGAGATCAACAACAGTAAAAGAATGCAAAATGACGCTTTTACGACGTTCATCGCAAATCTTGCTACTGCAAAGAACTTCAGCCAAAAACTCTACAACCAAAGAGATGTACTTTTAAGTAATATTTTTTGTGCTAATTTTGAAACAAATAACGAAACTACGTCCAATGTTATAAATTGCGCATGTAATATTACAAAAATATTAGAAGAAATTTGTATTTCATACTTTTCCGCTACTAGAAAAAGAATTTGCTCAAACGCAAATTGCACTAGCCACAAAAACAAAGAGTCATTTGAATTCAAATACTTGCCATTGAATATAGATCTCATAAAACAAAAAAGTATTACAAATTTACAAGAGTCTGTAGAAGCAGGAATGAAAAACGATTTCTCACCACTTTGTGTTTCTTGCAGAATAGGCAGTTTCATTTACTTATCATTTGAACCATTTAATAATATTTGAGCTTCATGATATTAATATACAGCTAAATGATATCCCAATTAATATTGAAATTAATAATAGATTATATGTGATCTTGGCAGTCATTGAATTTCATCCACCTCTCAGCTTTGAAGGAGTTGGCCACTACAAAGCTCATTGCTATCGAACACAAACTAGAACTTTTCAATGTTATGACGATATGTATAGCAAAATTCAGAAGAGTCAGATTAATTTAATGCCTCACGCGATTATTTATACATTACAATCTGATAATATCTAATTTATCTAAAATACAAAACTATTTTATAGATCTTGTATTGTCACTTGACATGTATTTACTTTAAAATTGTGAATTTTAATGTTAGTCACATTGTTTTATAGATGTGATAATAATAATAATAAAAAAATCGTCTCCAATCTTATGCAGTCGGAAGCAATGTGTTTTTTATTAAATTAAACATGGCGAACACATATTTCACACTTTTTAGTATAGAACCTAAATCATGACCATTTGATCGACTGACGTAAGAATCAACAAAATCTGCCTATCTACGCTTATGGTCTCTCTAGAGCGGCAACTAGATCTCTGTTTATGACAACTTTTGTGTCACAAAGTTATTTACGTATTTGGATACTCATTTTACGTGATGATCTGTGATTTTTTATACAAAAACCAACAAACTTTTAGAATTTACCTTTACACGTTGACTTTTTGAGATTATAATTAGTTAAAAGTAATACTTACATAATTATTTGACTGCAGTTTAATATTACTTAATTTTATTATTTTTGATCTGTGATTTTTAAATAGTTTAAGTTCATTTTATGTGTATAAACTTACTTACTAAAAAAATGTGATATTTGAAATGAGACAACAAAACAGTAGGACTAACTGTGAGCATTTTACTACATTGTGATGTCATTTAGTATTACCATTGATCTGTGTGATATAAGTGGGTATTAGTAGACATACGTAAGTTTAGTGTTAACTGAAAAAAACCATTATATAATTATTTATTGTCTGTGATCATTACACATTCCAATATTGTGTATACCTATTTAAATAAAAACTGTAACTGTGTACTGTGTTTACTGAAATCTATCATTTAAATAAAAAGTAATAGAAAATTCAAAAAAAACAAAATTACTATCTGTAATTTTAATCTGTGATTGTTTTTAAGTATAAGTTTATTAATACTTTAAAAGTTCAATTGAAATGATTATTTTACCTATTAATAAAAATTCGTTAATAAACATGTAGTTTTTTTTAACACTTGTGTAAATGTCTGTACTAAATTTGTAATACTATCCTACATATTTTAGAAGGTAGCATAATGTTCTGCGTTTTCGCTTTTTCGTAACCACCTAAACTTGGTCGGGTTACCACGGTCATTCACTTCCTAATGACTTTAATCGTATTATCTCATTAATTATCCAATGTACTACGTTGAAATTTTACTGATATACAACTGAACTACACAACTAATAATTGACATAACATTCAGTTCATACATCCATATACAGGCTTATCAGATGCCAAATAACACCGCGCGCATCATGACCGTGCTCGTGAAGAACTGAATATCATCATAACTTGTTAAATACTTACAGGATACTAATGAAACTTCACATACATTTGAAGGCAGTTACAAGCTTCAAAATAATGTTTAAAGTAAGTCTTTAGACCTCTTATTGAGAGTGCTGGGACCAATTGAAGTGTTTTTCTATTTAATGAAATAACCTTTAAGCTATGTATTATTTTGGTATTTTTATTGCAGAACAAATTTAAACTAATTCCAAAGAAGTCTTGTACAAAATATGATAAGAATCCGCTTAACCGTTTCAAAGATCTAGCAAAACCAAAAACGTTACCCCAGCAAAATCTCGAATAACTTCGCAACCGAAGAAAGAACAAATACAAAATAAGGCACAACATTTACTTCATCTAGACAACTAATTTTATAGCTAGTATTTATTTAAATATTCCCATTAGAAAGAAAAAGGTCTGGCTGGGGTAACGTTACCCCAGCAGGAAATGCTTTTGTGAAATAATTAAAAAACTATAAGCGCAACAAATTTAAAAATGTGTGCAACAATTACAGAAGCCGCTAAACTAATTATCTATAAGATTCAAATGACCATTTTCGACCACATCTGGCTGAGGTAACGGACATCACCTATAAACCCTTATATCCTTTGAACCAGTGACCGACTAATTCTGATATTTGGCGACTAATTTCGACTAATTAGCGACTAATATTTTGCGTTTTCAAAATTAAAATCCCTGATGGTGGCCCTGCCAGAGTCAGTGACACCTAAAACTGGAGTAGCAACCAGCTCTCTACCTCGATTGGCCGAACGTTCTGATGTACATTATATATTTGTCATATACTTACGCATATCATCGTCCCTCGATTCCACCACCATCGCCATTAGCTCTAGACATACGGACTGCACGCCAACCGACTGCAATCGGGCTGCAGGGTTGGTTTGCAGTCGTACTAACTGCATTCAAACTGCAAATTTGCAGTTAAAATGCAGTCTGTTAAGAGCCTTAGAAACACCACGCTCAGCAGCGGTTGCCAACTGCTTTGGCATCAATTCAGATATTCTATCGGGACCTTATTAGCAGTAAGGCCAGATTGGCCTTAGAGCTATGTGTTAACCATGCAGAGAGCCAATGAAAAAGCAAAAAAATCTATGCCAAAGTAGATACATTAATAATTAAAAAGTTGCAGGTATTTTGTATTTAGTTTTACATTGACTCTCTGCTTGGGTTAGGTGATAAGAATTAAAACAACAGATAGGATAGTAAAAATCGTTTATTTATTATTTTTATTATTTCATTTACATTCTCTTCTTTTATTTTTCACCTTGACGCGGTGATAAAAAACTACCACCGGTTCGGAACCTACAATCGACTGAGAAGAACCGGCAAGAAACTCAGCAGATTTATTTTTTTATTTCGTTTTACAATGAAAAGTTAAGCCACGCTGTCGTGGCAAAGTTACCTATGTCGGGGGACCTATTAGGGACCTATAAATATGCACGTTGAAGACGTGTGGCAAATAATTAGATGTCAAGAGACATTTTCATTGAAATTATTACAGAAAATAGAGGATTCTTTTAGGATTTTTGTCAGTCTGTCAAACTTGTCATATTTTACCTATGCACCCCAAAATAGTACATATTTGTACAACATATAATATTGATTGAATGCCATTTTACAGTAAAGTTGCTTGCGTTTTAGAGAAGGGAAGATGAAAATGTCCTCTAAAATTTGTATTAGTCTGTCCAAAAACATGTGGAAAATAATTACCTCTTTCCCCCAAATGAAAGATGTAAGATACTTGAGTATTTCTTTCCAACTAACCCCCAACCCCCCCCCCCCCCCCCTCTAACTAAAAACTTGCTTGCCTTGGAAAGTTAATAACAAGTTTACTTCTAATAAACCATATATTTCCCCCCTTTAATAATCAAGGACCTACAAAAGATGTTCGAAAATATGTCGTGCTAGGGAAGAATTTGTTTCAAAGTCAGTAAGATAAGGTATTCGCATTTCAAAAGAAAAAAAACCTCCCTATGAAAACCTTAATTTCTCATTTTTGGCCAAAAATGTAGGTACAAAATTTTGTAATGCCCTACCTGTATAATAAAGATTGAATAAAATGGATACGTAATTGTTTACACCTAAACTAATATTTTGTTTGTTTAGCTGACGATCGATTTCTTAATTTTAAATATAATATATAAATTGTACTTCATTCTTTTTTAATATTGGTAAGTAGGTGTTTAGTTTGACTTAAGTTTTGTGTTTAAATGTACAAACTATGCAGCCTTATCCATAAAATGGCATCGTAGGTATCTATTGTGATGATAAAGTCGAGTCGATAATGCATAAAGGCATAAATGGCTATTATTAAATAAAAAAAATAGCACATCTATTGCTATGTACGTATCAACGTATTCACGATGTCCGAATATCAATGGGAAGTACTTTGTTAAAAAGGTATACCTGGCATGAAATACCTACTTACATAGAAGATCGAGTCAAGTCGAAACTAACTATAGACATATTTATCTTCGATAATCGATATATTTCGATAATAGACAAATTTATGCAAAATATGATTTTAATTAAAAACAGTAAATATGTGTATTCTGTTGAGAAGTTATAATTGATTTGGGAAATATAACCTATTAAGTATTTACACAAAGAGAAACAAAATTAATACTTTGATTACTAATGATTTATTAATCAAATTTACAACGATTTACAGACGTCAATGAATTTACTTTTTCAAAATAGTAAAATTATTATTTTAAAAATTAACATCTATAAAAATTTATTTAATTGAAGTATGTTCGGGGACAGATACAATCGAGACATAATCATGTTTGAATATGACAGACCAATTTTTAGTACAAAAATATAATATTTTATTAAAATGTACACAAATTATTGATTAAGTGTATGAATTCCAGATTGTATTATCGAGTTCCTATTAGCTGTTATTTGGCAGAAAATCGCAATCAAGGGCATATATTCCGAAGCGAATGACTTGACTAAAACTAATATACCTAATTACTACACATACACACAAGGAAACACATTTTAATAGCAGCCAAAAAACTACCTCTAAGTGGGTATTATTGAAAGTTACTTTTAAATGTTATCAAGAACAATTCTAATTAGACCTTATCTAACTTTTAGCCTACATTCCTAAGTATAGCTAGGAAAAGCCACGCCTGAGAGTTTAGGAGTTTTAATCTAAGCCTGCCAACAAATTAGGCTTCTTCCAGATTCGTTTTGTGGAGTCTAATACGGACATCCTGAATCTACGGCCTGTTTAAACCCTAAATACCAGGGGCTACCATCCTACCTTACCTAGGCTACAGCTAACACAAGCTTATCAATCACCTACACCTTAACACTATCATATTTCGAAGAAATCTTAACTTTACGTGGCTGTTGAAACAGCTGCAATGAGTACATTATATCTAAGCTGTAATCTAACTTACTAAACTTACACCGATTTAAATCTAGTATATATTGTAAGATGTCAAACACTGAATGTGATAAATATTATATTATAAGTATCCTAATTATAAAATAACCTAAGTCATCGCCCGGTTTAATGTGCTCATTTCCATACCTATCGTAAACTCCATTAGGTGTACATTACATTCTTGGAACTCCGTTTTTGCCAACTTACATCTCTAATTCATGTACTACAAACTTAATGCTGTGAATGAAATACAAATAAACTATGAGAATAAATCATGTTTATAAATATATTCTGACCCCTCACTAAAATAATAAAAAACTCAATCATTTTGCTTGTTATGGATAAATTTTAAACATTGAACGACTTATTTGTCCTAGTACATAATAATCAGTTTCAGAAACATTTGAATTACAAAGATACATAGCTAGTGAATATATATAAAGTTATACCTAATTCATCTAGATAGATAAATCTCATATTCGCCTCATGTGTTTACTGCTGCCAAGTTTTGTTCTTAGAGTTTTGAAACTAACATTGCTGCCTACTTTCCGCTGATAATAAGCCTGCCTGACGCCGCCAACATAATAATAAAACATCTGAAAAATTAAATAAGTTTGCAATAGTTAAATCTAAGTCCGTGTTTCTTAACTTTGGTGTTAGATGAGATTGTTTTAAACAGAAGGCGATACGTTAAAGTGATTTAGTACAATAAATTAACACTAAGCATCTCGGATATTAAAACAAGTGTCTGTCCTCTAGAGAACAGTGATGCGAGATTTGGACCATATCAATTAATGGGAGGCATTTAAATATTCTAACATGCTTTGTGTTTCGTAAAAATGGGTGTTAATCATAAATCTATTAGTGTGTGGATTTAATATTACGATCAGTTTCAATCGAATGATTACATCCTTAATTCTGCTAATAATTTTACTGTCGAATGTAGTCGGTCGTGTACTTGTTCAGTTATTCTAGAAACATTTTGTTCCTGATATACATGTAGGTACGTAGACTCTAAGACGCATATTTAAATAAAACACTAAGAGAAAATTCTTAAGATGCTTTCGACATTGTTAAAATTAGCAGAATTGTGCACCAAATAACAGAAAAATATAGAGGACTTAACAAGTGCCCAATGACGTTAGTGAAGTTCGCAAAAAAATAAAGATAAATTAAAAAAAACTATATTAATACCTTGAATTTTAATTATTTTGTTCTAAATTAGAGGTGTTATTAATACTGGTGAATATCTAGGGTCCATCCTGCGTCGTCCACGATAACGAGTCAAATTGATGAAACTATTTGTCTATAGTTTTGTAGATGGGACAGGCGGCCATGTTGTAAACGACGGAACCTTACGGGGTCTGCAGGAAAAGCGGTGGCATTAAATACGTGAATAGTTAATTTTAGCTCCTGAAATAATATTAAAGAAAAAAATATATTACATAATTATTTAAAAGTTAATCTCATCGAGCAGTGTAAATATATATAAAACTTGTGTATCGAAACCGATCCCGCTAGAATGTGTCGTGTATTCTAAATGGATGTATGTATTCATTTCATATTTACGTATAAAAGCGTGGAGACACTAACATCCCAATGCCCAAAAGAAACAATACATTAAATTCATAAGATATTTAAAAACGTAAATTAGTAACAATAAGCATACGTTTTAGAAAATATATACAGCTTTACATCAATCCCATGAAGCAAAAGGTAAAACAGATTTCACGCCAACAGTGGACAAAGACGAAATTAACCAAACCCACATTTTAGAACTGTAATAAAAATAAATAAACGCCGTTATAGACTTGACCAGCATGCTACATTTGAACAATCTGAAGCACATACAGAAACTAATTAAATAAAAAATGTAGGTAACGAAACACTGTTCATGCTGTTCGAATTGGTCAACGTAAATAGAAATCGGGCAAAAGTTAAATCACTTTTCCACCCGAGCATTGCAATTAAACTAACTCAGTGCTGTTAGGACAATGATTAGGATGGTGCCGGTTCTACCGCGATTTTTAAACAAATTAAATGTGGCGTTCGTCTAAGTGGTTTGATTGTGTGTATGTATTATAGAAGTGTCCTACAACCTTGTCTTAGAAGTGCCCTACTAAAGCGTGAAATTTTGAACAAAAAATCCCTAGCATACTATCCTAACAATCATTTGGGCATGTAAAGCTATAAATAATGATACCTAATTAGAATATTTACGGTTAACTTATTTTTATAAAGGTTATCTTATTGTTTAATTTATTATATATATATAAGTTCTTCAATTCGTATATTAAAGTAATTCTTACATGCTAATATAAGAATATTTCTAACGGGATATTCCGTTTTAATATAATTTTCCTAAATTTCTAAAATAATATTCTTAATATATAACCCAATAAGATCATATTCAACCTGATACAATTAAACTTAATTTATGTTCAGTAGTGGAGAATACCTTTTCGATTTTTATATTTTTTTCTAATTTTATTAATTTGAAAATGAGAACGTAATAAATAAATGCCGCAGAATAGCTAACCTTTCACGCAATATATTTTGTTCAAATATAGAATCCTAGCATATGTAAGTAAGTCGCTAATACCATATAAAAACGAAAGCGTAACATGTCATATTTGCTAAAATGCTGACTACCTACTTCTCTTTACTTCTGCTATTTACTCTAAATAAGTTATTGTCTCGTCAAAAAAAAAAATCCTATTTATAAGCCTATCAATCAATCAATCAATCAATCAATCTTTATTTGTGAACATAGGTATACATAAAAGGACTTAAATATACACATAATTGTAGTCGAGCTCTATGTTCTACCATTAAATTGGTGTACAAATAGTAATTTTAGTATTTATTTTATTGAGTACATCAAGTAAATTCGAGTTTAAACAATATTTAAAAAGTCAAAGTCCAAATGGGCACTCGTTTAAAGAAAAAAAATAAAATAGTTAAATAAATGTCAATTGAATGAAGAAATGTCAATTAAATTAATTTTACATGCATGTCAATGGAAGATAATATTATAGGAATCGTGTCATAATTTATCATTTAAAAAATCTTCGACAGAGTAATATGTCTTATCTATTAGAAACAAAAACAAATTCCTTTTAAATTTGTGGACATTTTCTTCACTCCTTATACATTTCGGTAATTTATTATATATCTTTGGAGCCATTGCAAAAACACTGTTCCTATATAATGCAGTTTTAGAGCCAACTGTTTGTAACCGGTCACAGCGGCGCTGGCTACTGACTCGATCAAATTTGTGCGGATTATTTTTGACAAACATGGATGTTTCAAATATGTACAACGACGGCATTGTTAATATTTTCATATTTTTAAAAAACGGTTTGCAACTGTCAGTTGTATGTAAGTTGTAGATAGCTCTTATACATCTTTTTTGGCACTTAAATACTGTATCTTTACCCGTTGCATTGCCCCAAAATATAATGCCATATCTCAATGTTGAGGCTACTAGACCATGGTATGCTGTTAATACTGTTGTCCGATTGGCCGTCCTACTCAACATATGCAATGCATAAGAGTATTGGTTTAGTTTACTACACACTTTGTCAATATGTGAATTCCATTTTAAAGTGTTTTCTATGTTTAGTCCGAGAAATTTTGTCACGTTTGTTTCATTAATAACTTTGTCATTGTATCTAATATTTAAGGTCAAGTTGTGATTCACTCTTTGTTGAAATGTCATTGTTACTGTTTTGTCTAGATTTATAATCAAATTATTATTTTGCAGCCAATTCACAACAGATTTTAAATTAGAATTGATGTCAGCCTCTAATGTACTTATATCGTCATTATTAAAAAGCAAAGTGCTGTCGTCCGCAAACATTGTCATAGGATACTTTGATGCGGTCGGAAAGTCATTAATATAGATAATAAATAAAGGCGGTCCGAGTACGCTACCTTGTGGTACCCCGTAAGTTACAGTTCTCTGGCTAGATTTATACGTACGTTCAGTTTTTTTACAAATTCTATTAATTGTCGTTATTTGCTTTCTATTAGAAATATAAGATTCTATTAAATTTAATATATTTCCTCTGATTCCGTATGCGCTAAGTTTATTTAATAGTATTCTATGGTCTACGCGATCAAAAGCTTTTGACATGTCCATATAAAGTGCTATAGTTGGTAGTCTCTTATCCACTCTGCTACTAACCATATGCAAGAAATCATAGATTGCCATGTCAATTGATCTGTTTTTTCTAAAACCTTTTTGGTTATTAACGAATAAGCTATTTTTCTCAAAATATGAAACAAGTTGATTATATATTGCTTTTTCAAATATTTTTGAAAAAATTGGCACTAAAGCGATGGGTCTGTAGCAGGACATAATCTCTCTGCTATCTTTTTTGAAAAGCGGTTTTACAATGGTTATTTTTAATTCTTCTGGAAAATAACCATGCAATATGCACATATTGATAAGATGACTCAACACAGGAGCAATTATTGTGGATACCTGTTTAACAATTTTTGTACTTATATCATCATACCCAGTGCTAGACGTATTTTTTAGTGACATAATAATACGATGAATTTCAGGGGGTATTGTAGGCAACATAAACATAGATGTACTTTTACTTTGTATTGGTATATTTTTATTCATGTTTATATTGTTAACTGGATTCACTTGATTCACAAAATAATTGTTAAAAGTTACCAGAGTATTCATAATATTCTTAAAATATATTTAACGCAAACCTAAATCTAATAATACCTTTAGGTATATTAAAATATGAATTATACATATTATTACCTACATACGTTTCTTTGTCTTTTAATAACCTAAGTATACCTATTATAATATTGCTAGCGTAACCCTAGGACCAATTTCCTAAATAATTAGAGATGTGGTTGGTAAAGAAAACACTACATAAAAATAAAATTAACCTGAACTTTGGTGTTTTATATATTGCATTTCTTATTTGACCTTCTTCGCCTTACATCGACACATTACTGCCAACCTAGTGTTAGCCGACCGATAATTTATGTGTACTTATATTTCTTATTATACGCATTAATAATAATTATTAAGTTGTTTATCTTAAAAAATATATAAAAGTGTGTACATTGATGTTGTTTTAAAATCGTAATCCTAAATAAAAACGAGTTTAATGCGTGGAGTATATTTAAATATATTTCTTAAAATAGACGTTGGGCTTGGGAGATAAAATTGTAGTTGATAGTTAAGGTGTCTTCAGATCAAATGCAGCAATATTCAAAATTAAAAAAAAACCATCTTCTTAACTCAGATTCCGAATATAGGGAGATAATTTCAATTAGATCAAACTTTTCTTGTTTGTCTATTAATTTAAAACGTGATATTGTAATGTTGTGGCAGAAACTTACAATTAGTTAGTTAGGTAGTACTTTAATACGACGTTCAATATTGAACCTTTTTATGGCAACAAGAGACTATCAAAGAACGGACCCTAAAACTCTGTTCAGAATCCTGATGACCTGCTTATCCAATCTTATACCTACTTATTAAAAGTCGCAATATAACCCTAACGAGATTTCGCAATTTGGCATATTTTATGTATATTATAAACTATGTAAGTAACCGTGACTAAGTCTTTTACTGACCATAATTAAGGACGCAGCCATAATTTTAATTAAATAAATTATTTATTTATTGAAATCTCCGATAAAACTATGAGATATTATTAATTGCACATCGAATAAATAATCACCAATCAATTTATTTCCATCATTTAAATAAATTTTTACATCAAAAATACTGACTGCACAGGAAATTAACCAGACCGTACATACACAATACTCGCACTCATAGCACATTTTGCTATAACATGGCAACTAATATTAACCCTGAGGTTAGGTTTGGTTAGGTTACTTTAATCCCTTTATACAGAAATAGGAGCCCAGCGAAGCGGGGCTCCATCGACATAGGATGCAAGAGCGAGCGAAGGGCATGAAGGGTAAGTTACAATAATTTGTTTTTAACAAGAATGGTAAAAGGTAATATCTAGGTTTAATGTGCGCTAGTCATTATTAGCTATGCATTAATAAAAAAAAGCTTTACTTTAAGATAAAGAGCGCTGCGCCACGAATACAAATTGTTGCTTATTTACTTATATTTTGAGTTGAGTATTTTGCTGTGCAATCATTAATTTTGATTGGAATTCGGATTACTTTTGGATACAAAAGTATTTTTTTTGATTTGCGTTTAAATACTACCCTAAAACTATCATTACAGGTGTATGTACCCAATGTGACAGTTAATTATATTTTTATCTCACTAGATGTCACGTTTAAGTGCTTTGGTTTGCCAAAAAGTGTTTCGAAGACTTTTTCTTTAAGTATAAATTTTAAATATCACTCAAAATTAAATTGTAACGTCATTCTATATTCTAAAATGTAAATCTTTAATACTAGATTCAATTTGTTAATATGACATTGTGATCATCGTCATTTCACGCATGGATACGTATCCATAAATTATAATATATATTTTAAATCATAATAATTAATTATTTATATTTTGTCTTTCCTGTTTCGTGATATTGTTCACGTTCATGCTAATACGCTTTTTATAGAATATATACAATATATACTATAGTAAATAACGTGAATTTTTAGTTTATATGTTGGTGTAATATAAATATCCGACTTTCGTTGAACTTTTTACAATAAAAATAATGAAATAACGATAAAATTCTTAACTGTTAACAAAAGTTGATATAATAAAATAAAATGTATTAAACTGCGTAAAAAATATTATTATTATCCATTGCTTTGGTTACTGACAAACTTGCATTATTAGTACGCTCTAAGACAATAGATTTAACAAGTAAATAGAAATAATAAACGATACAATTGTAACGATGCATCAAGTTATAGAAGTTTTTGTATACAAACGTAATTATGTATTTATATAATACACATTTATGAAATATTTAAAACTATAAGTTGTTTGTTAGTTGACTATTACGTTATTAAGCAAATGTAAAAATAAATGTTCGAATGTAAAAATTGTTAATGGCGTCTATACAATTAATAAATACATAAATCAGTAAAACCTAAAATTAAGAGATCAAAATGATTTTTATGAAGTCTAAATAGTGTAATAAATTAAAACTAAATAGTAATCGTTAAATGATTTCGTAGTACCTACACTGTTGTGACTACCGAGATGACGACGTATAGAAGAAAAAGACACCGACCACAAATAGATTGGGATAAGGGCAGGAGAATGATGACTGTTTGACGTATTATTATAATACACATAGGTACTTTACTTAGCGATACAAAATTAAAATGTAATCAGTTGCATGGTTACCGATTATTTTATTTTTTGTTTTTATTTTTTCTTATAGCATAGATGTCAATGCAATAATAATGAATATTGTAATTAAATAAAGTATCTGTATTGGTAGGTAGACATGTATACAACTTTGATAACTTTATAATTAACCTATCCTATTTAAGTAGGTATTATATCACTTTTATTTTGTAAGCAAATTGAAACCTTGCCATTAATAAACTAAAATAAAATTAGGATTCGTTTATGTGAATAATATATCTACAATTGGCACTTATTTTTGCTCACACATAAATAAATATCGTTATTTTTAATTACTTTAATCACCTGATTTTTATGCTTAAATTAATCATATTATTATCATAAATAAATTAAATTAATATAGGTACGATTTTCACGATTGTTGCAGTTATTGTACATTCTTGAACATAGGTATATATCGACAAATAGTTGATATTTTAGAATTATAAAAATATTAAATAAAGTTTAAAATTAGATGGTTTTAACATTATAAAGCCTAAAATAAAAAACCCAAGTTCCTCGGCACTTTTAATTAATTGAATAGTAAAGTATATGTATTATACCGATACAAAAATTAAGTAGATAATTAAAATTAATTGCAATACAATCATTTTATCGCATTTTAATTGTGTGAAACTTAGCAAAACGTGATTAAAATAAAACTTTTTATATTTATGGTATATTATATATACAGTCAGTATATATATATATATTATAAAATATATAACCGATATGCATTGTAGCAAAATACAATAATGAACATTGTTTAGTAAATATATTTAGAAACTATTTCTGCACTAGTTAAAATAAAACTTTTTAAATAATAATTAAATATGTAGGTGTCTCAGATAATATCAGACAATTATTATCACAGATTTTTTTTTCGTTCCATTCACGTTTTAAGTATAATAATGTCATTGCATCAATTATTTTAAATCAATCCGGATAAAAAAAAAACTGAAAAAATAATTTGATAAAAAGAACAACACGCTTAATATAATTTGTCATAAATAATTTATCTAACAACTTTATAGCATAATTTGAAAGTGCTTTAGAAAGCAGAAGAAAGAAGCTAATTAAAACAAAAACACTGTATACGACTGGCATGTCAATTGTCATTATTACACTCTTACTTTATCGATACTATAACTAAATGGTTCGAGTACTACCGAGTACTATTATTATACCACTTACAATTATTTAAATTTGTTATCCATCCAAAAAATTGCGTTACGTCACATATATATAATTTGTCATATTCGTAATATTAAGAAAACATTATCAACTTCGCTGACAATGAAAGTAAGGTAAAAACCATATTTTTTATTAGTTTAGGTAAATAAATAGTTATCCAATTAAAATCGCTTTTACCGAAAGTTTACCGGTTAGTTTTAATAATAAGGGCATATTTTTTCTTCAGCACGTGGCCTCTTAGTTCTTGGCTAAAAACAATTAATTTGGATAGCCATTGACACGCTAAGAATCCGTCAGTTTATTTTCTTTAGGATTTAATTTAATTTTAAAAATCATTTTTCCTTAAAGAGGGTTTAATTTCTGTGAATGGCGCACCTACCTTATTTACCTAATTAAGAGTTCCAGTTTATTTCTAAAAAAGCTAAAACTTATTAAAAATAATCCTTTTTTAAACATAAATTTTATTAGATAGTTCGTTTTTTTTTGTCGAAAACATCTTAGATAATGGTTGGATTTTCATAACGTATTTCATACAACTTCTAATGTATTAACACTACCTACTTAATTTTTATTAATTCGCAATTCATAATTTTAAGACTTATGCATAATACCTCTTTAATAAAATTGGTATGCATTTTTTTTAAACATATAATATTCCTTACATCATCTTGTAACAGTTTAACAACCGAATTCACTCGCTTACGAATTATTATAAGCTACGGATAAGTTGCTTCATTGCATTTCTTAATCACACCTAATATACGCATATCCGCATTTTTATTTAATTTAACGAAATCATTCTGAAACATTACTTCAAGCTTAAAACAGCATTAAAATGTAAACCAAACCCTCATTACTCCTCATTACGAATTATTATCCTCAACCTCATTACTAGTTCTTTTCTATCATAATTCCGTCTGCAGTCAGTATCCACTTGAACATCCTAATTGTATTTCTACGAATTATCATCTTCAGTAACGTTTATTAAACCTCATTACTCCGATTATCTCAGCTCGTTCTTTGCTATCATAATTCCGTCTATAGTCAGTATCCACTTAAACCTCCTAATTGTAATTCTACGAATTATTATTATCTTTATTAATTTATTAAATTTCATTACTTTGATCATCTCAGCTCGTTCTTTGCTATCATAATTTCGTTTGTAGTCAGTATCCACTTAAAAATCCTAATTGTATGTCTACGAATTATCATCTTCAGTAACGTTTATTAAACCTCATTACTCCGATTATCTCAGCTCGTTCTTTGCTATCATAATTCCGTCTATAGTCAGTATCCACTTAAACCTCCTAATTGTAATTCTACGAATTATTATTATCTTTATTAATTTATTAAATTTCATTACTTTGATCATCTCAGCTCGTTCTTTGCTATCATAATTTCGTTTATAGTCAGTATCCACTTAAAAATCCTAATTGTATGTCTACGAATTATCATCTTCAGTAACGTTTATTAAACCTCATTACTCCGATTATCTCAGCTCGTTCTTTGCTATCATAATTCCGTCTGTAGTCAGTATCCACTTGGAACTTACTAGTTGTATTTTTTTAAATTATTATCTACAATAACGTTTATGAAACCTCATTACTCTGATCATCACAGCTCGTTCTTTGCTATCATAATTCCGTCTATAGTCAGTATCCACTTGCAACATCCTAACTGTTCTACGAATTATTATCTTCAATAACGTTAATTAAACCTCATTACTCTGATTATCTCAGCTCGTTCTTTGCTATCATAATTTCTTTTATAGTCAGTATCCACTTGAACATCCTAATTATATTTCTATAAATTATTATCTTCAAAAACGTTTACTAAACCTCATTACTCAGATCATCTCAGCTCATTATTTGCTAACATAATTCCGTGTATCGTCAGTTAGTATAAATGGACATCCTATTTGAATACCTATCTACGAATTATTATCTTCATTAATGCTTATTAAACCTCACTACTCTGATCATCTCAGCTCGTTCTTTGCTATCATAATTTCTTCTATAGTCAGTATCCACTTGAACATCCTAATTGTGTTTCTACGAATTATTATCTTCAGTAATGTTTATTAAACCTCATTAATCTGATCATCTCAGCTCGTTCTTTGCTATCATAATTTCGTCTATAGTCAGTAACCACTTGTATCCACAGTATTGTATTTCTACGAATTATTATTATCTTCATTAACGTTTATTAAATCTCGTTACTTTGATCATCTCAGCTCGTTCTTTGCTATCATAAATCCGTCTATAGTCAGTATCCACTTGGACATCCTAATTGTATTTCCACGAATTATTATCTTCAATGACGTTTATTAAACCTCTTATTACTCTGATCATTTCAGCTCTTCTTTGCTATCCTAATTCTACGTAGCATCAGTACCACTCGTACATGAACGAACATCCTATATAATATCTACGAATTATTATCCTCAATAATGTTTCCTAAATCATTACCATCTCGGATCATTCTTTGCTGTTATTGTTCCGATTATCGTCAATTAGAATCCCTCCTACGTGAAGATCCTATTTGTATACTTATCCATGACTTATTACGGTCATTAATGTTTATTAAACCTCATTATTATGAGCATCTCAGTTCGTCCTTTGCTATCAAACTTCCGTGTATCGTCAGTTAGTACCAATTCTACATGAACATCCTATTTGAATATCTACGAATCATTATCCTCAATGTTTATGAAACCTCGTTACTCTGATCTGATCTGTCTCTCAGTCGAGATGCGACTCTGTTTTTTGCCGTCATTACTCCGTCTATCGTCTGTACCCACTTGAACATATAATTATATCTACGAATAATCACCAGCATTAATCCCACGCAAAGTACCAAGTCCACAACAAAACAAGTCCACCCCATACCAAGTCCACCCCATACCAAGTCCACCCCATACCAAGTCCACCCCATACCAAGTCCACCCCAAACCCACACTTTTTCCATATCTGCAAATAATTTGTTTGTATTATTTGTATGATTATTATCATGTATGCTTCTAAAACTCTGAGAAAAACTCTACTTATTTAAACACTACTGCAATTGCGTTTAATACAAAGTATCTTAGTCTTCTCACCCTTACTGTATCTTATTTGGCTCGCTTACAAATGTGTAAATAACATGATCCAAGACACTTAAATACATTATTTGCATACTTAAACCTCAAAAAACTCTCCATAAATTGGTATTGTTATTTTACATCCAAATAAGTATATTTTATATTCGAAAAATTGCTTAACGCTACGTATTCAAAAATTGAGGTCATAGTCATAATTTATTTAAATACAAGGAACAAATCCAAACGGAATTAAATTTTTGAATAAGACGAGGAGCGTATAGTTGTTTTGCCCTTGTTCTGGTTAACCTATTGGTGACTGTGAGTCCGAGGCTATTGCTACCTATAGGTATTACGATACATATACATATAGAGAAGCTGTTGGAGTCCCTTCATAAATAAATACATTATTATTTGAAGATCAAGTTTAAGAAAATGACAATCACACCTATCGAAAAATGCTGTCTTAAACCTTACTATTAAAATACTTTTACTGGAAAAATTTCGTAACGCGGTTCAAAAATTGAGTTCGTTTTACTAGAATTATAATCAAGCCAATCGGTAAAAATTCAGTCTCAAACCTTACTATTAAAATATTTTATATTCAAAAAATTCCGTAACGCTGCTCGAGGCCTTGCATTTGAAGCTTGCCTAAAATAATAATAACATAATCTTATTAATTCAATCTCAAACCTTACTATTAAAATATTTTATAATCTGTTAATTTCGTAATGCTACTCAAAAATCGAAGGCTTATATTTGAAGCTTTCCTAAAATAATAATGACACAACTTAAAATTCAGCCTCAAAACCTTATTATTAAAATATTTTATATTCCGATAATTCCGTAACGTTACTTAATAACTCGATTATTTCTAGTGTTATATTTGAAGCTTTCCTAAAATAATAATTACACAATTTTAAAATTCAGTTTCAAACCTTACTATTAAAATATTTTATATTCCGAAACGGTACAAAAAAACACATGCCAACCTAAATTTATTATTATAATGACGTCAATTTTAAAATTCTGTGTTTGAATCGTAGGCCTAATCTTCATCCCGCTTACCCTACCCTACCCACGTCCCTTCTGTCCTACTATACGTAGTTTCTGATCCAAACTTGAATGTTCTCTGCTCATCCCGAAGCACTATCTTTTTGCTTACTGTGACATGAAAATCTATAAAAACACTTTCACCAGCTCACTACACTTAACACGCACTCTTTTAAAATGTATTATTGCAATCTCCAAATAGTGGTCCTTAGCTTCATCCTGTCTACTATACGTAGTTTCCATCCAATTCTAACTTGAACGCTCTGTTCATCGTCTGGCACTAACTTACTCGCTAACCGTGACATGAAAATCTATAAAAAAAACTTTCACCAGCTCACTGCACTTTACACACGAAATTCTTTAAAGTTGAAAATTCTACCACAAAGTTGGAAATTCTACCACACCGTAAAAAAATTAATTCTCAAAGTCTCCTACGTTATTTTCTTCTCACCCTTGGGCCATATCTACATATTTTTGCTAACTTCCATGCATGCATGCCAGTTTATAGAAACACTGTCACCAGGGAACACTTCACTCTGCAATACTTCCTAGCTAGCACAACAAATAGACAACAAAAACATTCTTACTATTTTCGTTACATATGTTTTTCCTCCCTATTCTACAAGTCGTTGCATATGTTGTTTACATATGTTCGCTAAATCTTCATTTTAGTTCTCTTCTCTTTAAAATCTGCTAGTAAACCATTGATATCCATCCTACTTAATGTTTCTTAGCCGTTTTGTAAACCTCACTCTTTTCACTTGCTAAAACGTAAGATAGAAATTCGTTGACACATCCAGTTTAGTGTTACCGTCTTCCTCGTCAAATTAAGTATTTTTATGTCATGTATGCCATTACCGATTATGGTTTGCTGTTATCAAACTTTTATATTGCTTCATATTAAAAATTCTAGCCACATATACTACCACTATCACTTATTAACTTTGCACGTTAAGAGTTGTTCTACATGATTGGTTTTAACTTCATTTAACACGAAAAATCACTTCCTACTTGTGACCATTAATTTCGTCATCATAAGTAATAAAATATATAATTGCACCATAATATGTAACTGCGTATGATCTTACTATATTGCATCTTATTTGTTTGTTTATTTATTTATCACCTTCTTTCCTCTTCGTTATTATTACGATAATTTGTTTATCTTCATATTTCTTTTGCCGTTCTATGTTATTATGATCTCAGTATACTTCATACTTCTTCGTCAATAACGCTAATTTAAAAAAAAGAACCTACCTACATAGGTAGTCCTTGCACATTAATTTGTAACTGTGATCTCACTATTATGTCATCATGCTTCTATATCATTTACCGATAATTTCCAAAAATATCCCTTGCATCATAATATGTTACTAAGATCTAACTATTGCTTCTTAATTCCTCTTGTTAACACGTTACATTCATCTGACCGGAAAATCTAATATTTTGCATCATAATGCTACTATCTCACTATTGCTTTTTCTGATATTCACGATAATTTTCCGAACATCCGATATTGCTCATTTCATAATCTCGTTTCACAATGCATGATCTCACTCTTGCATATTTATGACTTTTTGTGGTATTTATTAATAGTTATAAAAACCTATACATTCTGCTCCATAACTATTATAATTTCTGCATTCCGTCTTTGTAAAGACTTCCTTTCCCACAACTTCTATTGCACCATAGTCTATCATTATAATATTACTATGCATCATCTCTCTTCTTTATATTTGAATTTCCGATTATCCTATTGCATCGTCAAGCTTCTACGTTATTCAATATTTTTAACAACATCTGGCATCGTATTTCGTCTGTAATTATGTCAACAATCATTAACATAAAGCGCGCTGATGAACAGTGCAATTATAAGTATATATAATTTAACTTATATTCCGCAATATTAAATTGAATCCAGCTTTTTCATCATTAGATACCAAGTACAATCAAACGCCGTTAATATTTGGACTCTAATTTCACATAATTGTGATTTTTGTTTTGACTTATCCTATATCCTAAGCGTTATAACTTGCAACCTCAACATCTGCTCTAGAATATCAAGTATTCGACGGAACCTTGCTTGCTATTGCTGATATTTGTGCAATACATATTTTGTATCCTCCTAGTACACTGTCACCTAATCCATGTTCACGTTTGCATGGTGTTATGCAAGATCATTGGTCTTTGATTACTATGATTCATAATTATTTTTCTTGCTATTGCTGATATTTGTGCAATACATCTTTTGTATCCTCCTAGTACACTGTCACCTAATCCATGTTCACGTTTGCATGATGTTATGCAAGATCATTGGTCTTTGATTATTCATAATTATTGTTATGATTATCGTATACGCTTAATCCGTTTCACATTTGCGCTGTATATACAATGAAGCCGCATTTCATATTCGGGCACAAGACTTTTCTACGTAGTTTTTTTTTTGTGGTACTCTAATTCATTTTACAAGCTCATGATGTAAAAATTCGTGTCTCTTAGGTGTACTTTGTCGTAAACATTTGGATTCCAATTTCATGTCTTCAGTTTTCGATTTTACTTAAATTCAAATCGTAATAAGTTTGACCCGCAACATCTGCTCTAGAACATCAAGTTTTTGATGGAACCTTGCTTGCTATTGCTGATATTTGTGCACTACATTTGTATCCTAATAGTTTACTCTCACCTACTTCATGATCACGTTTTTATGATGTTATGCAAGAATCTTTGGTCTTTGATTATGATTCATCATTATTCTTATGGTTATCGTATACGCTTAATATTTTTTAAATCCGTTTTGCATTTCCGCCTTAATTATATTTGATGATATTGAAATCAATTTTTATTTCATATTCGTGTTCGTCACGTAATTATTTTTTGAATTTGTTGTAAGTACCCTTATTTATTTTACTAGCACATGTTATAAAAATAAAAAAAGTAAAATTATTTATAAAACAACAATAAATAATAACAACCACAATAAAAATTAAAAAAAAAAAACAATTGTGTGATTTCTCCTTCTCTTCCTTAATCTTTAGCAAGTTTAGTCGATTCGATCTGTATTCAGATACATTTCTAGAGAGTCATGATTCTTATTTTACAAGTACGAACCCATACCGGTACTATATAATTAATCGTTTAAAATCCATTCTTCCAATCTGAAAAATCTGAAAATTACTTCAATAAACTTGTTATTTGTACGTTGTTTTTGTTATAAGTTATCCAGCAGCTAACAAAAGTAATCATGCTGATATACAATCGTAATTGCAACATATTTTACAACGGTAGATACTTTGTCCTTGAGCTAACTGAATCTTAATTTAACATTCCGTAACATAGTTTTCGTTGCAAGCATCAGTAAGTACTGTTGTCAGGTAAAAGAAATTGGTATTTATTATATTTAAATCAGACATTATGTCAATTGGCGATGTTTTCTGGCGTTACGTTTTGAAATAATTACGATTATATTAGAAAGCATTGTGTAAAAATTATACTTAACAATATTATTTCGCTCTCTTTCAATCCTTGCACCACAGTCTGCAATATTCAATGTATCTTAAGTCTAACCAACGTTCTGTACTTTCTAAAATACGCATTCATAAAATATTAGTTGGTATGCAGTTTGAGTATGACATTTTATAATCATACCTCAAATTATTCATAGACTTTGATAGACTGAAAAGCACATTTACATATGATGATCAAATACCATACGAAAAGTAATTCGCATATCACAGCATTTTATAAACGGTAATGTTTAGACGTCCTGCTTTATTTTATGTTATCG
This sequence comes from Dicycla oo, assembly GCA_948252095.1. Classification (NCBI taxonomy): domain Eukaryota; kingdom Metazoa; phylum Arthropoda; class Insecta; order Lepidoptera; family Noctuidae; genus Dicycla; species Dicycla oo. Next base: position 28,213,120 of record OX411714.1, read on the forward strand.
TCACTTTCATTCTACAATAACAGGTGGCTTGATTCTACGATAATAGTAGTTTTATTTTGTCCACTTTGAACCGATTCAATATGTTGGTGCCATTTATCTGTTCAGCATATTCAAAAAACTTTCTGAAATAATTTTGCAAGTTGTCTTGATTAATCAGCACTAAAAATTATTTCAAGGATTTAAAACTTGGTTGATTAGGTTTGATACATAATCATTAGGTATTGTTTAAACACTCTTAGAGATCAAATCACTAAAGATTTTTATCTCTGCAAACAAAACATGTTCATTAACAAAAGAGATATGGCTAACCATAAAATTGGTTCCAATAATTAATGAAAACGATACAGCTTGATTATTTTGCAATCCGTGCAAAACGCAATATTCCTCTTCTTTAATAATGATCTTCATGCGAGTAGCAATTAAGAATCTTAAATGGCTGTATTCCACGTTTTATAATTCGTCAAACATAACTTTACATTTTTCGTATTCAAGTTTATTGTCATTTTAATTCAAATTCATTCATTTAACGTGAATTTATTGGACTCATGTTCATATCAAATATATTATTTTTCAACTATAATTCCGTACTGGTATTCTGTTTGAAAACCTCTTGGGTTGGTTACCATTCTACAATATTCGAACCTAATGCTTTGCAATAAAGCTTCTTTTACTTAACGATGTTATTTTCTAGCCATATTATTAGGTTCTTATTTCTAATTTTCATCTGACTTTAGTTTAATTTATACTCGTAAGTAGGCATTACATATTACATTTGCATAGCTTTCGAAGCTTTTATGAGCTTCGCAAGTTTTTTTACTTAACTGATATGAATTCTATCACTTATCCTAAGCTTGTGGCGAAAAAGCTCATTTATGGTTCGAGACTTAATCCTCTCTCTCTCCAGAATCATACAGTTTTAAATTTGTCTATAAAAACATTTCCATTTACCAATCTGTGTTTAATTTTGTAACTTCCATTCTTATTTGACTGCCTTGTCTTTAACTTTCAATGCCGATATTGCAAAATTGAGCCTGTCTGAGATTATAACGTTTATAAAATAAATTATTCGTACTCCAGTAGTTTATATTCTACATTTTAGAATGCATCTCGATTTCTTTGAAGTTCGTGCTGAATATAATTGAAAGAAGTCGGTTAAAAGCAACCTTAATATTGGTTCGTGTTAATCGTTATCTTTCATCAGGTTATCAATTAAATCAATTAATGAATAAAGTACATAGTTTCACTATTCTACCATGAGTGTTATATTTATATCCTTCTATACAGTTATTGCTGATTAATCGCTTTTTATCAAGTTTAGGTAAATAGAATTCGTTTAGTACAGTAATCTACTGTTTCGCTTTTTCATTTTCGATAACTATAGACTGTAATTTGTCATTAGTTTCATTACGATCTATACCACGGAGTACATCTTTCTCTACTTCGTGATCTATAAGAATTTCTCACTTGCTTAACTTCATTGTTCTTCAAAAACAATACTATGTTGACCAAAGTTTTCTTTGTTGTTACAATAATAGCCGTGTGGCATCTGCTGATCTATATCAGCACTATTGTTCTTTTCCTCTACGACTTTATCAATGGTCACTTATGCTTCTGTAGCTTTATTGTCTACACAATTTGTTGTGCTAATAGTAAGTACAAAAACTTCAATTGAATTTGTGATTATTTATCTTTCAATGTTTATTTGTGTTCTCCATAATTTATTTTCATTATATAGCATAATGAGACGCGTGCAATCATTCAATACAACGCCGCAATTATTTCCGATAAGTCTTTTGAATATAGATATGAAAATAAAAAGGCTTGGTTAAGGGGTCTTAAGGTAATACATTTATGAAGGGTATATACCTACAGCTAATATAAAATTTCGTTCAACATATTCCCAATCTCTTGTTAATTCCACGACACATGCAAAATTCCAAATTTTAGGCACGTACGAATAGAAAATACTTCTAGCAAATTGTTACTAGCCCATGCAATCAAATTGAAGCCTAAACCGTCGCAATATTCAGAAAGTGTCGATGAAAAGCAAGCTCCGTGGTAATTTTTATTTACTCGTAGGTAAGTACATAACACAATTACAAGACATCACTACACATCACCCACATGCACTTCACATTGAGAAACAAGAAAACATGGATAGATTTAGAATTTTGTAAACATCCGCCACAATCTCTATATTCTGAAATTTCATTCCACATATCTTCACTATGAGGAATCTCACAAACACATGGGAAGCTAAACAGAAACTACTACACTTTGAGACTGGTTGCCTGCAGATATTGTAGTTAATATAAATAGATTTCACATAAAACCAACCACAAAAACTAACAGCAATCACGAAACTTCAAAAAACACTGAATATTTTGTTCTAAAATATTGGTATAAATTGATAGTACTGAATTTAATTTTCGTTTTTGGTATTGTTTAAATGATAGATCAGTTTTCGCGACATTTTAAGTCTTAAAGGCATACTTTTTACTTATATGTTTGTTGTCATCACCAACCAACTCACCATGTTAACCTATCTTAGCTTATTGCGTGCTATCCTGCTCTAACTCCTGTTTCACATATCTGTTTATGAATAGGTACTTAAATACTACCTACTTACTTGAATATAATCATTGTATTCATTAGCACATATATTAATAAACTCTTCGTTAAAGTTAGCCCTACCACCTATATACCAAATTATTTACATTAAGTCCCGATATAATTATGTTTTTTATTTTTTATTTAACTCTTATTATATCCACTGTATCAGTGTGATACCTATTATTATTTAAGTGGAGGTCACATAACCAGTTTCAATGGCAAAACCAGTAAAAAAACTTGACTACCTATTTTGGGTTTAAAGTTTTTCTTTAGGTTTTTAGTATTTCGTAATTTTATGATTTCTTGTAACACAACTTTGTTTTATAACAAGTATGTGTTGTATGCCAAGTATTTTACGGCTTCAAACTAGTTCCTTTGAACACGATTCCTACATAGATACTATTGATTACAGTTATTGCACGTAATAATAATAAATTCAACACTTTAAATTCGCCTCCGTTTCACATGAAGCATTATAACTTACCAGCTAACAACACACGAAATTTATTTTTAATCAAAAGGACAAAAACGTAATACAAACGAAGTATCAAATAAATAGGTAAGCAAAAGCTTTAAATAAAGCTAAAAACCTAAAAATCGTTAAACAAAAGGATAACTTCAAGCTTACAATAAATGCAAGACTAGAATACAATGGAGTGCTTAACGAGAAACTAGTAAATTATACAACACACAACTCAAACTCGTGATCAGCTTAACCTAACATTCACTGGGGATTGGAATCCTCTCAAGGATTGCTCTGTATTAGTGACGTGTACAACGCAATTGGACCTACCTACTAATTTAAATGGTGAACCAAATATAGCTACATCAGTGCAAATGGTGCAACGGTCCCAAGCAACGCTTCTATTTGTAATCAGATCACACAAACCCCAAATGCATTTTAAGTGAAAAACGAAGTAGTCTGAAAGCAAATGCTCAAGTTTGTGTTAAATAAATGATAAAGTACAGTATGTTATTTGATCAAGCAAACTTATATAATATTAACGAACAACCAGCCCCTTATGATATCAGCTATAAATTTGATGCTGTACAATATTATTGATAATATTTACGTCATTTTACACCGGAATGACTCTTCAGGAATATATATACATAGGTATGTATAATCATGGCAAAACTAGTCATGATTTAATTTATTTAAATAATAATATCAGCTTTAAATGCATTAATAACAGGGGCTGAAAATGAATAGGATACATAACGTTAAACAGTTTTAAACAAAGTCTGTCGTCAATTATAAATAAGTTTGATTAAAATATTTATCAACAAAAATATTACACATTATAAAAAATAATTTATAAATGAGGAAAACATTAATAAATACAATTTAATTTAAATAGTTTACCGCATCCTTGTATTAGTTAATTACAAACATAATTTTCAAATAATACTATAAAAATAGTATCAGCACCTGCTATAGTTAACAAAATATACATAATATAAATACATATTAAAGTATTTAAATACGTCTTCGGAAAATTCCTAGGCGAGCAGCAATTTTAATATAATTATTATGTACTGTGGAAAATTTTGTTTCCAAATAAATTATATTCTTAAGTGACCTATATACCTACAAGTTCCTAACTGTTCTTATGAAACGTACAAAGAATTTAAATCAAATCATTTATAACTTTGCGAAAAATGGGTAATTAGCACATTTTTTTTTAAATTATATAGTCTCCATGTTCTACCGTCATGGGCATGTAAATTATATTTAATTACAAAATTAAAAATGTTATAATTTTAAATCAAAATTAGGTAATTATAAAAATACCAAAAATACAATATACAAATTAATGTCAAGCCATTGAATAAAATCATAAAGTTACCAATAATTGTGTATTAAAAAGGTAATTAATTACAAACTTTAAAATAGGTATTTCAGTCGACTGAAAATACTTCAAAATTATCGCAATAAGACCGCCATTGACGTAGCTACACACAACACACACATTTTCTTTTTCCAACAATGGAAAAAAGCCGTTTAACGCACCGCATAAGCTCTCATAGAACAGGTACTAAGTACCTACTTATATTTTAGCTCTAATGATTTAAACTTAATATTTTGCCATTTACAGCTTGGAATAAGAAAATAACCTTATAATTAAAATTGTGAAACTCAATGGGTCCTCTGAAATTGTAACCCTAACATCAGAACTATTGAACTTTACGTCATTATTCTTTAGGGATCGGAGGTTTTCATAACGTAACTAGGAGAACAGTGCTCACCCATATGATAGTACCTAACTACCTACCTACCTACTTTTAACATGTACTACAATATGTACGTGTTAGTCTGTGTAAATAAATATGATTATTATTTATTATTAATTAGGTTTTATTTTTATCACCGAATTTTATTCCGTTGAAATACATTAACTCCTTAATAATATTTTGTATTGATAACGTTAATTTTATTAAATATTTATTATGTCAGCTTGAAACTTAAAAAAAACTGCACTGCCCTACACGTTCATGCTACACATTCCCAGGGTTCCAGACTTTACGCGCAGAAGAAACGCCAGTCTGAAACCGCTCTTAGTTTCTTCTCTCTCTTATAGTTTCCAACGCAACGGATATCACAGTGGGTTTCTTGTCAAACACTTTTATAATCACATAACAGATACTTTTAGTAACTTTGAGTAGGTATGCGCCAAAAAATTAAAGTAAAAAAAAAAACACTGCCCTACCCGACACGTCATGGTAACATTATACGACGTGTAACCGTATTCATTTCATAAAATCGTTGCAATTTGAGCGTCAATTGAGCTAAGATTAGCTGTATCGTTTGTTCAACAGTTTCAATTTAAAACTTCCTATACCTATTTATACCTAATCACACTTGGGTCAACGTTCCATATGCTCCTTTGCTTCCTCCCTTCTTTCAAAATTGCTAATATACCTACTATTTAATCTTTGCTAATATAATAAATATTATAAATTATCTGGGATGATAATCGAGATAGAAGGATTTCTCGCAACACCTTTCTAAATTCTAACAATACAAAAGCTTTGTTATATTTGTCTTTGAAATAAAATCTGGTACGAATCCAGTGATAATCTATTGATTGAGAGAACACAAATCCTTCTCAACTTAATTCTACTGAAAGACATGTACCTTTTTTCGTCTGTGTTCTAATTTTTTTGCAGTTATCTTAATCTTTAAAGTACTGCTTCCAAAGGATTAAGTTTTTTTTTTTTACTAAAACAGTAGAATTTGGATCACAAGGGTCTTTATAAAACACTTTTCTAATCCTGGCAATACCTTCGTCACCCTCACAGGTAGTTAGTAGTCGTAGACAGAGAAGCTTGGAATAAGAAAATAACCTTATAATTAAAATTGTGAAACTCAATGGGTCCTCTGAAATTGTAACTGTAACATCAGAACTATTGAACTTTACGTCATTATTCTTTAGGGATCGGAGGTTTTCATAACGTAACTAGGAGAACAGTGCTCACCCATATGATAGTACCTAACTACCTACCTACCTACTTTTAACATGTACTACAATATGTACGTGTTAGTCTGTGTAAATAAATATTATTATTATTAATAAGGTTTTATTTTTATCACCGAATTTTATTCCGTTCAAATACTCCTTAATAATATTTTTTATTGATAACGTTAATTTTATTAAATCTTTGTTATGTCAGCTTAAAACTTTAAAAAACTGCATTGTCCTACACGTTCATGCTACATTTTCCCAAGGTTCCAGACTTTACGCGCAGAAGAAACGCCAGTCTGAAACCGCTCTTAGTCACATAACAGATACTTTTAGTAACTTTGAGTAGGTATTCGCCAAAAAATTAAAGTAAAAAAAAAACACTGCCCTGCCCGACACCTCAAGGTAACATTATACGACGTGTAACCGTATTAATTTCATAAAATCGTTGCTATTTGAGCGTCAATTGAGCTAAGATTAGCTGTATCGTTTGTTCAACAGTTTCAATTTAAAACTTCCTATACCTATTTATACCTAATCACACTTGGGTCAACGTTTCATTTGCTCCTTTGCTTCCTCCCTTCTTTCAAAATAGCTAATATACCTAATATTTAATCTTTGCTAATATAATAAATATTATAAATTATCTATAATGATAATCGAGATAGAGGGATTTCTCGCAACACCTTTCTAAATTCTAACAATACAAAAGCTTTGTTATATTTGTCTTTGAAATAAAATCTGGTAAGAATCCAGTGATAATCTATTGATTGATAGAACACAAATATCCTTCTCAACTTAATTCTACTGAAAGACATCTACCTTTTTTGTCTGTGTTCTAATTTTTTTTGCAGTTATCTTAATCTTTAACATACTGCTTCCAAAGGATTAAGTTTTTTTTTTTACTAAAACAGTAGAATTTGGATCACAAGGGTCTTTCTAAAACACTTTTCTAATCCTGGCAATACCTTCGTCACCCTCACAGGTAGTTAGTAGTCGTAGACTGAGAAGCTTAGAATAATAAAAATAACCTTATAATTAAAATTGTGAAACTCAATGGGTCCTCTGAAATTGTAACTGTAACATCAGAACTATTGAACTTTACGTCATTATTCTTTAGGGAATCGGAGGTTTTCATAACGTAACTAGGAGAACAGTGCTCACCCATATGATAGTACCTACCTACCTACTTTTTTAGTCTGTGTAAATAAATATTATTATTATTTATTATTAATTATGTTTTATTTTTATCACCGAATTTTGTTCCGTTCAAATACATTAACTCCTTGATAATATTTTTTATTGATAACGTTAATTTTATCAAATCTTTATTATGTCAGCTTGAAACTTAAAAAAAACTGCATTGCCCTACACGTTCACGCTACACATTCCCAGGGTTCCAGACTTTACGCGCAGAAGAAACGCCAGTCTGAAACCGCTCTTAGTTTCTTCTCTCTCTTATAATTTCCAACGCAACGGATATCACAGTGGGTTTCTTGTCAAACACTTTTATAATCACATAACAGATACTTTTAGTAACCTTGAGTAGGTTTGCGCCAAAAAATTAAAGTAAAAAAAAAACTGCCCTGCCCGACACGTCAAGGTAACATTATACGACGTGTAACCGTATTAATTTCATAAAATCGTTGCTATTTGAGCGTCAATTGAGCTAAGATTAGCTGTATCGTTTGTTCAACAGTTTCAATTTAAAACTTCCTATACCTATTTATACCTAATCACACTTGGGTCAACGTTCCATTTGCTCCTTTGCTTCCTCCCTTCTTTCAAAATTGCTAATATACCTACTATTTAATCTTTGCTAATATAATAAATATTATAAATTATCTATGATGATAATCGAGATAGAGGGATTTCTCGCAACACCTTTCTAAATTCTAACAATACAAAAGCTTTGTTATATTTGTCTTTGAAATAAAATCTGGTACGAATCCAGTGATAATCTATTGATTGAGAGAACACAAATCCTTCTCAACTTAAACAGTACTAAAACAGTAGAATTTTAATCACAAGGATCTTTCTAAAATACTTTTCTAATCCTGGCAATACCTTCGTCACCCTCACAGGTAATTAGTAGTCGGGTGAATATTTGACCTTTTAACCGCCGTCATTACCTTCCGCCAAAAGTTGATGAAGGAGAATATCGTTAATGAAATATTTCATCAATTCCCAGAATCTGCTTAAGGACCAGAATCAGGAATTGCTGAAATATTTCATTAAATATATTCTCCTTCATCAACTTTTGGCGGAAGGTAATGACGGGCGGTTAAAAGGTCAAATATTCACCCAGTCGTAGACAGAGAAGCTTGGAATAAGAAAATAACCTTATAATTAAAATTGTGAAACTCAATGGGTCCTCTGAAATTGTAACTGTAACATCAGAACTATTGAACTTTACGTCATTATTCTTTAGGGAATCGGAGGTTTTCATAACGTAACTAGGAGAACAGTGCTCACCATAGTACCTAACTACCTACCTACTTTTAACATGTACTTTTATATGTACGTGTTAGTCTGTGTAAATAAATATTATTATTATTTATTATTAATTAGGTTTTATTTTTATCACCGAATTTTATTCCGTTCAAATACATTAACTCCTTAATAATATTTTGTATTGATAACGTTAATTTTATTAAATCTTTGTTATGTCAGCTTGAAACTTAAAAAAAACTGCATTGCCCTACACGTTCACGCTACACATTCCCAGGGTTCCAGACTTTACGCGCAGAAGAAACGCCAGTCTGAAACCGCTCTTAGTTTCTTCTCTCTCTTATAGTTTCCAACGCAACGGATATCACAGTGGGTTTCTTGTCAAACACTTTTATAATCACATAACAGATACTTTTAGTGACTTTGAGTAGGGATGCGCCAAATAATTAAAGTAAAAAAAAACACTGCCCTGCCCGACACGTCAAGGTAACATTATACCTACTATTTAATCTTTGCTAATATAATAAATATTATAAATTATCTATGATGATAATCGAGATAGAGGGATTTCTCGCAACACCTTGCTAAATTCTAACAATACAAAAGCTTTGTTATATTTGTCTTTGAAATAAGATCTGGTACGAATCCAGTGATAATCTATTGATTGAGAGAACACAAATCCTTCTCAACTTAATTCTACTGAAAGACATCTACCTTTTTTGTCTGTGTTCTAATTTTTTTTGCAGTTATCTTAATCTTTAACATACTGCTTCCAAAGGATTAAGTTTTTTTTTTTTTACTAAAACAGTAGAATTTGGATCACAAGAGTCTTTCTAAAACACTTTTCTAATCCTGGCAATACCTTCGTCACCCTTACAGGTAGTTAGTAGTCGTAGACTGAGAAGCTTAGAATAATAAAAATAACCTTATAATTAAAATTGTGAAACTCAATGGGTCCTCTGAAATTGTTACTGTAACAAACTAGGAGAACAGTGCTCACCCATATGATAGTACCTAACTACCTACCTACCTACTTTTAACATGTACTACAATATGTACGTGTTAGTCTGTGTAAATAAATATTATTATTATTTATTATTAATTAGGTTTTATTTTTATCACCGAATTTTATTCCGTTCAAATACATTAACTCCTTAATAATATTGTGTATTGATAACGTTAATTTTATATCTTTGTTATGTCAGCTTGAAACTTAAAAAAACTGCATTGCCCTACACGTTCATGCTACACATTCCCAGGGTTCCAGACTTTACGCGCAGAAGAAACGCCAGTCTGAAACCGCTCTTAGTTTCTTCTCTCTCTTACAGTTTCCAACGCAACGGATATAAACTTCTATTTAAAAGTAAATCTGTTACGATGCTCTAGCTGTTTTACCGACCAGAATATATACATGTCATATATACAGTAGAGTCTCACTAATTCGGCACTATTAAAAAATTGGGGGTGCCGGATTATTGGAATGTTCGGATTATTGGATTGTATAAAAAAAATCAATAATAATGTAAATAAAACATTTAATAATAATAAAAAGAAAGAAGAAAAGGGGCGAGGGACGCGTGAGCGGAGAGTGCCGGATTAATGGACGTACCGGATTACTGAAGTGCCGGATTAGTGAGACTCTTTCTCCCTCTTCCAGTAATATTCTATTGACAGAGAGAACACTATGCTTCTCAAATCAATTCTACTTCTATTAGCAATTCTTTAATGAGATTCCTATTAATTGGGTACGTTCAGCCTTTCTGGGCGAAAAATTGTTGTCACCTCTGCTTAACCCTTCGGGAGAAAACAGGCGTTACCTAATACCTATGCTGTTTCTGCCTATGTTCTACATTTTGTAATTGTCTTGTCTTTAGAATGTTCTTTAGAAGTTTTGTTTCTGAAAGCATTCGGTACTATTTACTACCTATTTTGGCATACTACCTTAAAAAAACGTATAATCTTTCTTTACGCCTGAATCAATACCTTCGTCTAGGATACTGTATACGTTCCGACTTACATCTCTAGCGTTCTACGTTCATAATAACACCGACCTATTGCGTTCCTAAATTTTCGTATTTTTATAAACCTAAATACCTACATGACATCCCATTATTGTCCTAAAAAATATGGACTACTTATCTCACCTTCGAAACGATTCCGCCTTGTAACATTTTTATGAATGTTAATATTCTAACTTTTCTACTGCGGTGCCATTTTGGGATAACATCGGGGACCCTTTGCAAATTATTTTCTAATTCTACCTATTCCTTTCTCAGCATAATACTGAACTTCGGATTGAACACAATCCTAACAAAAGTTTTGTCACAGGTAGCTAAGAAGAAGGTATTGAATTAAAATAAATTCCGATTGGGATCCAGCTGTTTTACCGGCCAGCTGTTTTTTATTTCATTATAATACACAAAATATAATTCATACGCACAACAATAATTATACACATAGCTGTTCCTCAAAAGAAAGATTTTAGAATTATAATAAGCCTATTTTTATAAATAATAAATTATTAAATAAATCTATATTAATTTAAGGCAATGAGAATGACTGTCTGGTTTAGTGTGTCATTTATTATTTTCATGTCGACCTCGACAAAATATGTCACATCCAATAAAATAATATTGTATCTTTTAGTTCGTGGCAAACTTCATTTGCGGTTTGACCCGTACCGCACCTACCTACCTAGTTAATTATAATTATAAACGTGATAACAGTTTATTGTAATTGATTGTTCATATTTAGATAATATTTTTCGTTTCATTCTGTTGGGATAACACCTTCCGTCAATTTAATCCCGTTATTCATTGCTTATCTAAACGCTTCATTTTAATTAAAATTAATATTCTTTTACTTTAGTTATTTAACTAATAAACATAATTTAATTTATAGGTCTTTATCTTTGATACTATATTAGTCTTTCTGACCAAAGGGTCGGTTGGGCGACCGAGATAATATCTCAGCAATAACAAGCATGGATATTTTTTAAGTCTAATTTCCAACTAATTTCCAACAGAAACTTAAATTTCCTACTTAGGTACTACTCAATTTCTTTTAATTGTTTAAACCGAATTATCCGTACTACTTAAATAAATACCTAATTATTTTAATGTTTAAAACGAATTATCCGAAATACAGACGCTCTCTCCCTAACTATTTTATTAAGTAGATAACATGAAATATTCCATTGTCATGTCATATGCTAAAACAAATATCAGCTGGGATATAGCTGATAAGCGATTAAAATAACATTCACAATAAACAAACGAAATGAAGGTCAAATAAGACGCCATTTTGGACACTGCAATATAAAACACCGGCTCTATCTGATCCTACATCGAAACCTCAGAGTACAGATCGAAACATCCGTAAAAATAAAAACACTTGTATTAATCATCTAACATGTAGAATATAACTTTATAACGATACACATCAGAAAGAATTGAAACGAAATTGAAAAGAAAAAATCGAACACAACCACATCATGGCGTTCTGTGACGCAATTTCAAAGAAAACCAATTTCTGCCAATATTATGCAAAACTTTACCTAATAAAAACTAAAATATAATAAAATAATACCTTACCTTACATCTTATCCTTAAAAAAACGTCTTCCCCTGATTTAAACAATCGAAAATAAGAGGAACTACGCAGTACTCGTCAACCGGGCGACGACTCCGCCATTTTATATGCTAACGGGACTTGCCACCTCTTTAGCTATACCCCGTACTTTAATATACATTTTTAAAACTATGTTGTTACTAGGTATATGCCTACATTTTAAAGGGCCTGACTGGTCCTACCACTACTCAATCCTAAAATACATGGTTTAAACCGAACCTCACCACTAGACTTGGAAAAGGTATCTCAAAGAAACCCCCCCGCGTTTCAGTTTATATAGCCATTGCGTCAGATGCAGTCCCCTCAGCCCACTTTACTATGCGGACAAGTTTGAAAGGCCCGGTAACACCACGCCGGTTCGAGGAAACACGAACACTCTGAATAGCCGAGTAACCGTTCTCGAATGTTCTTTGCCGCATAACAAGAGATGGCATTACGAGAAAGAACGAGTTGACGATATGTATTGATTTTATTTTCCAGAACAATTTGTCCGCAGAGCCACCAAGGATGAAAGAGAAAAAACATAGATATTGCGAGATAGCACTACACTTAAGAATGTTCTAGAATCGATAAACCCAGCCGGTGTTGCCAGGGTTCGTGCTTGACTTTCCCTAGTGGAAAAATTTTGCGATGATGATCACGCCTTAATGTCTAGATAGTAATGTTTTGACGTAAACTTAATTCACAATTTATCACTAACTGTATATGCTCTTCAATTCCTCAATTCCGTTGTCCAAGTAAATTTTTTTTTTCTATATTTTTCAATACATTTAGTAAGGACCAAAATATATTTAAAAAAACTATCCCCCTTTTTATTTCCGGGGGGATCACCTACAGGTGACACTGGGTATTGTGTAAAGATAAGACTCTAAAGGACACATGCAATTTTTATTACTCTTTCGGTAGAAATTAAAAATAAAATTTCCTTCCGGTACAAAAAAAAATATAAACTTCTGTCACCTGTATACTGGGAATTGAAGAGTTAAGTATTAATTTCGTTCTACTTATAATACAAAAGGTCGAATTGGTTATAGGAAGAACGGAGAACAGTCCTACCTTGTGTCAAAGTCACAGGTTACCAAATTAGAATGATAAAGTTCTGATCTGTTATTGGTCTTCTTTAAACTACCTAGTAGCAGCCCGGAGTTTGGAATTGTTCCCGGTTGATGGCAATAGGCTCGCCCCCTGTTACATGGGACTTAAACATCCTAATCCTAATATCCTATCCTTCCTTTATCCTTTATATTATTATATATATTATATATAATAATAATATAAATGCCGAAGTAAGTTTGTTTGTTTGCTTGTTACCTTTTCACGCTTAAACCACTGAACCGATCATCCTGAAAAAAAGTACTGTTCCTGAAGAAAACAACAACAACGTTCTTATGATGATAGATGGCACCACGTGTCTTTCGAATCGAAAGGAAAATCAAAAATTTCAATTAGAATTAATTCATGGTGATAAAACAACCGGTCATTTTTTAAGATAAATTAAGATAAAATTTTAAGTTACTAACACACTACTAAAATTTCGTGAGTGAATTCATTCTCAAATTCTAAATTAACGCGAGCGACGCCGCGGGCAAAAGCTAGTATAACATAACGTGGGTGTACAATAGGCAATAGGTGCACCTCTGCCTAACCCTTCAAGGAATACAGGCGTGGTGTCGTGTTACGTTGTTGTTATTATGTGTAGTTTGACTTATTATTCGCTATTTACATAATTGTTTAACTTTAATTCGTTCACTCCAGTTTAATTACAATTGCAGATAAATTTAATGCAAGCAATTTAACACAACATAACACTATTTAACCCTAAAATACAAAAACATAAAACATGACGAATTTAATTCCAAGCTAATATTTAACACGAATTTACCACTGTTTACCACGTTAGCAGGGAATTTTTATCAGCTGGTATTACCATTTATTGCTTACTCACTCTTAATGACATCATTCTATCTCTTTCTCGACCGCTGATTGGTCAGCAGAAATAAAAATTCGAGAAAATTCTTTCATGGAAGGAATCTGATTGGAGCATCGAGCACATTCTAGATTGTTCTTCAACGCTATTGGCTTCATATATAAAGGGGCGGCGAGCGCGGCAATGCATTCAGTATTTGAAAATACAAACAAGCGAAGAGAAGTCAAGGAGCGGTAATACTACCGAACCAAGTTTACGCAGTGAAGTGAACAAAGTACCCACAAGTGAATTTTATCATCGAGTTTACTGTTGAAGTGTAAGAAGAAGAATATACAAGTGAAAATGCCAGCCATCGGAATTGATCTTGGTACTACCTACTCGTGCGTCGGAGTGTGGCAGCACGGGAATGTAGAGATCATCGCTAACGACCAGGGCAACCGAACCACTCCATCATACGTCGCTTTCACAGACACGGAGCGGCTCATCGGCGATGCCGCTAAGAACCAGGTCGCCCTCAACCCCAACAACACAGTGTTTGATGCAAAGCGACTTATCGGCCGCAAGTTCGACGACCCGAAGATTCAACAGGACATGCAGCACTGGCCCTTCAGAGTTGTCAACGATTGCGGCAAGCCTAAGATACAAGTTGATTTTAAGGGAGAAAAGAAAACGTTTGCGCCGGAAGAAATCAGCAGCATGGTGCTGACAAAAATGAAGGAGACTGCTGAAGCATACCTCGGCACCACAGTGCGCGACGCAGTCATCACAGTCCCAGCTTACTTCAACGACTCACAGCGACAGGCCACCAAGGACGCCGGTGCCATCGCCGGACTGAACGTGCTCAGGATCATCAACGAGCCAACAGCCGCTGCCCTCGCTTACGGACTCGACAAGAACCTTAAGGGCGAACGCAATGTGCTCATCTTCGACTTGGGTGGTGGCACGTTTGACGTGTCCATCCTGACCATTGACGAAGGCTCTCTATTCGAAGTAAGGGCGACTGCTGGTGATACACATCTGGGAGGTGAAGACTTCGACAACAGGCTCGTCAACTTCCTCGCCGACGAGTTCAAGCGCAAGTACAAGAAGGATTTGCGAAACAACTCGCGCGCTCTCCGCAGACTCCGCACGGCCGCTGAACGCGCTAAGCGCACGCTGTCTTCGAGCACGGAAGCGACCATCGAGATCGACGCACTCTACGAAGGTATGGACTTCTACACGCGAATCTCTCGTGCTCGTTTCGAAGAGCTGAACGCCGATTTGTTCCGCGGCACCTTGGAACCTGTCGAGAAGGCGCTCAAAGACGCAAAACTAGACAAGAGCTCCATTCACGACGTTGTACTGGTCGGCGGCTCCACTCGCATCCCAAAGATACAGAGCATGCTGCAGAACTTCTTCTGTGGCAAGCAGTTGAACCTGTCTATCAACCCAGACGAGGCAGTTGCCTACGGTGCGGCAGTGCAGGCAGCTATACTGAGCGGTGAGCAGCACTCAAAGATCCAAGACGTGCTGTTGGTTGACGTGGCTCCTCTATCTCTCGGTATTGAGACGGCCGGCGGCGTCATGACTAAGATCGTCGAACGAAACGCCAAGATTCCTTGCAAGCAGTCGCAGACGTTCACCACCTACTCGGACAACCAACCGGCTGTCACCATCCAAGTGTACGAGGGTGAGCGAGCTATGACGAAGGACAACAACCTACTCGGCAGATTCGACCTGACCGGTATCCCACCAGCGCCTCGCGGAGTGCCAAAGATCGACGTCACATTCGACTTGGACGCAAATGGTATCCTCAATGTATCCGCCAAAGAAAACAGCACCGGCCGTAGCAAGAACATTGTCATCAAGAACGACAAGGGCCGCCTCTCGCAAGCTGAGATTGATCGTATGTTATCGGAAGCTGAGCGTTACAAGGAAGAGGACGAACGCCAGAGAGAAAGAGTAACAGTTCGCAACCAGTTCGAATCGTACATCTTCAGCGTAAAACAAGCGCTCGACGATGCTGGCGACAAACTGAGCGACCAAGACAAGCAGGAAGCACGAAGCCAGTGCGATGAAGCGCTGAAGTGGCTTGATAACAACTCGCTCGCTGAGAAGGATGAGTACGAGCATAGATTAAAGGAGCTTCAACGTGCTTGCTCGCCCATCATGAGCAAGATGCACGGAGCCGGCGCTGCTGATGCGGGTGCAGGACAACAGCAGTACAGACAGCAAGCTAACACAGGACCCACCGTAGAAGAGGTTGACTAAGCGCCTAGAAATTCAGTGAAATGACCTACATAGTGATCAGTGTTCCTATAAAATCAGTGAAAATTAAACCTGGTCTCTAGTCACACCAGACTTGCATTTCCATATAGTGAAAAGCATTGTAAATATGACCTAGATAGTAAGTTAAATTATTTGTAATTTTAAGTTAAGTTAAAAAGATCATGTGCTGAAAAATAAATAAAAATATTTTTAAATGAAAACTTGTGTCTTTTTCTTGAAACTTTACATTTTACATTCAAACACTTGATCAAACGAGCAACACACAAAATATATGCTGAAATAACTTTCAGGGTACAATCACACTGGTTACCACCCAAGGTAAATCAGCAATCAACACAATCACATAGATACTCATAGAATATAAGATTCTCTCTCTGTGTATGCATGTACACCATTCAAAGGGAGATAGAAACTAAGTATTAAATAACACAAACTATAACAACTTCATACATATATAAAAACGGTTTTTTATAACAAGTAGAAGTAAATAAGCAGTATCTTTTTCTATACCTATTTATGTAATTTTTCTCATTCGTGGATGGGTGATCATTCACGATTCGAGATGTATTAATGATTATAATTCTAAAAATACATAATTGTAATGGTCGCGAATCATATTTGAACAAGATACAACCTGACACTGCCTGACCTGCAAATTGCATAAAAACATTAAAAAATAAATAATAATTTCACGGACTACCTTTGCTCATCTTCCTTAAGGTCTTGCATTATTTTAAACGTTTCTTATAAATGTATAATTTATTAATGAGAGTTGCAGCGTAAACGTTAAGATGACGATATTATACATATATCTAAACACGCACCAGGCTCTATTATGCAAAGTTTTATTGCGTCAGCATTCCGCAGACATTGGCACTGATTCCCTTGTTCACAAACTAAACTTTTAAGTTCAGTGCAAATTTTTTTTTCAATTTCATCGAGTTAAGGACAGAAGATTCGTTTAGTCCTGTCAAATTAAGGTAGGTAAAGTAAAGTTTAGACGTGATTAAAAAATTGGCTACTAAAAATACGTCAATTCACGTCAGTCGCTAACTAATTTGACAAGACCAAACTAATAGTTATCTTCTGTCCTTTTCTTAATGAAATAGAAAGAAAAAGATGCACTGAACTTAAAAGTTTAGTTTGTGAACCAGGGAATCGGCGTCATTGACCGTGTACGTACATTCATTCTGGCTAGCCTTTTCCCAACTATGTTGGGGTCGGCTTCCAGTCTAACCGGATGCAGCTGAATACCAGTATTTTACATGGAGCGACTGCCTATCTGACCTCCACAACCCAGTTACTGGGGAAAGCGATACCCCTTGGTAAGACTGGTTGTCAGACTTTCGGGCTTCTGACGACCCGTAACGACTGTCAAAGATCCTCGAATGACAGCCGAGACCAACGGCTTAACGTGCTTTCCGAGGCACGGAGGAGTCTCGGTATGTAAAGATGGTCACCCATCTATAGACCAACCGCGGCAACCGTAGCTTAACTGACGGATCGACCCGTGCGGCTGTTATTACTTAGCCACGAGCTCACATACAACATTTATATTCATACATATAATACATTCATATAATATAATTCTGCCAACCGCGTTATAATATCTATGATTAACCAAATATTAAGTTTCATTGCCCTGTTTTGTAATAATTGTAAAGTTTGGAGCAAAAAACCCGCGTACTCAGGGTTCCGTACCACCAAAACTACCATAATCACACGTACTCTGCGAAAATGTCAACTGGCTACTCTGGATAAAAAGTGACAGCCTTGTATCAAAACAGACGAACGTATGGACAGACAGGGGTAATAGTGTAATAGGGTCCCGCTTTCACCCTTTGGATACCTACAGAACCGTAAAATGTAAATAATTCTATGAGCAATGAGTGCTCACCGAATTATTCAGTCGCCGACGACGAGTGTCTGCGTAGGTTTTGTTTATTGTAAATGCGATGTAACATCATAGGCGCGGCGTAGCAGCGTAGACGCGACGTAGGCCCGCGTAGCAATGCAGACGCGGCGTAGGCCTGCGTAGCAGCGTAGAAGCGACGTTGGCCCACGTAGCATCGTAGACGCGACGTAGGGCTGCGTAGCAACTTACAACCGCGTAGAGGCGTAGACTATAGATGAGAATATTGGTGAAAGTGCGTTGTTATTGTTACTTGTTCGACGTCCTCAATTTTTCGCCGGAGAAGTTGATATGATATTTTTATTCGTTAATGTTAATTTTATTTATTGAATATCATAGTTAATTTTAATGGTTGATGGTTATATTCATCATCTCTAGCGTAGACCCGTAAACTTTGAAAAGAATCAGTGTAAAACTCGTTTGATGATGAAAAGTTTCTTAAATTCCTGAACAGTAAAAAAAGGATGCTGTATCATTTTAATATATACAGCATCACCTGTATACAAAGTGTAATTTAAAACACCAACAACCCCTTAACTCATAATTGCATTATGAACAACTTTTACTATGGGCCCAAAGCCTGAAATCGCGCAAAAAAATCGGCTGTTCCCTACATTTATGTTCGCCTAACTCGTCAAACGCCATAGAAACGCCTTTTAAAAATGTATAACTTCCTAAATAAAAAGTTAAAATTTTTTTCTTACTCAAAATTTCGTTGTAAAACCTTACGATTACCTCCAAATATTAAATTTTGATAGTACTGAGGATCTATTGCTGGGTAATTTACAGTGATATTTAATTATAAATCTTTACATATACACCCACACACTACATGACTACACCTACATACACAATTACACACACTCCCTACATTTATACACTACACATTCACCTACACTTACAAACTACACACACGCTTCATCATACACGCATAACCATTTTTAATTTTTTTTTTCTCTCGACTCGACGGCCGCAAAGAATATACGGTTATCTATAAAATATTTTTTTTGTTCCTATTCTTTTGTTTATATTTCGAAAACGGTGTGTCCTATCGCAAAAATAATGAGTTGAGAATCGCATCTTCTCCGGCGCTACGGGCACGACTCCGCAGTTGTATTAATATGTGTCACTTTGTTATTTGTCAAAATTGAGAATTAAACAGAAAAAAAATCCTGTGAATAACAAAATAACTCTGAGTCGAATTATGTAAAAAAGTGAATTTTGTAAAAGTGCAGTTGACACTTTCTACTTTATTGCCGTCGTACTTTCTACAAGGTAACTTCATTTTTGTGTATTCTTCCGCCGACAAGACGCTTCTCTACGGTTCTCGTGTCGTGCTAAGCCTGGAGGAGTTTGCCTTGCTACAGTTGCTCTGTGGTTGCTACTGAGAAAAGAAGCAACTAAATGGGGAGGAAAACTAACTTTTTATCACGATAGATGGCGCACAATCGACTGTACCTTGTTTTGATATATTAGCTGTCAAATCGTATGGATTTTTGCAATCTACTAAGTTTAGCTTTCCCATTTTCCGTAATTTTGTCCAAAATGCCTCAATGTAGTGCGTTAACTTGTAAAAGAGAGGAGTACATTTGTCTCCTAAAGAAAGTAAGGGCAGTAAACAATGGAAATTGTCGTTTACGTAGGTATTAATAACTTTAAGGCTAGCAGTACTGCACGATTGTCTGCTGCGCATTTCACAAAAAAGGATTAGATTAGTAAAGAAACTGTCCTTTAGGCTGGGTACTATATTTATAAAACACAAGAATCAAGATTATTATCTAATACAATAAAATTATTGTCATTAAAATAAATTTCATAAAATATACTATATTAGCTAGTCTATATAGTAAAGTAGTCTCCTAAAGATTTAATCAATCAATATAGGTACTTAGTTTTCAAAATATTCCTGTTTCGCCTGTCTGTTAATCATTGGTAAAGAAGTTTTCATTGATAAAAGACATTTATGTCTCTGAATGTATCAGAAGGTGGACAAAGGTATGCGGTGTCGTCTTGGATGTCGCAGTCAGCATCAAAGTTTTGGTTTCGATCACACGAATGTAAGTTATTAAAAAATATAGGAATGTTAGTCCGTGTGTTATAGAAAAAGGCTCACAAACAATCTTAACCTCTAATATTTTAAGTGTTTTCCTTTTAATCAAATCGGCTTATTTGTCGGTAGTTGCTGCGTTCCTTTTACGGAGCTTAACTTTTGGTTCAGGAAAAGTCATAAACGTGTACATATTATAGTCGAATTATGCTTTAAAATCTCATAAATAGCAGTCACACTACTGACACGAAAGGTAAACAAGGTACAGTCGACTACAGCGACATCTACACACAGCTTTGAGTGTGGCTCCTCATTGCAAATAGTGCTAAACTATAATCGACTATTTCTTGTTTTAATAAAGTCAAACTAAATTGCGAGTCATCACTTACCGCATCACTAGGAAAACCAAGACAGCAACTTGACATTGACACTTCAAAGTTGACATTGACATTACACAGTCGACTTTCCGAATTCCGATTCGATTCACATTGTCTTGCAGCTGCAACTTTAATTTATTAAATCACGATAAACTGAGGAAGTGTAATGAGTGTTTGGTGCTCGTGGTCGTGGTATTGTAACGTGTGTGCTCATTAAAAATTAAATGCTGATTTAAATCGTTAGGTGTTAACTTCGGAAATGGCGCCGAATTTTAGTAAAATTACTTCACGGACTGATGTGAAAATTGCGTTAGCAGCTTCTGCAGCGCTAAGTGCCTGGGTAATCAGGAATTCTCTGAAGTCAAGGTTAATTGTGAATACTTGATACTTTTATGTTCCTATTTAATGTTTTATTGGGCATTTTTAACAGAGATACCTTACACAGAAATACTGATTACAGTCTATTTGCAAACTAAGGAACTCTACTTTTAAAAGTTCTGTCTAGTTCTCTAAATGTCTGCCTGTATTAATAACTTTATTCATATACCTATAGAAATTGCTATTTCTCATATCATATTTAGGAATAACTAAAACTTATGATTGACCAAAGAAGTTTTTAAGTCTTTGCAAAAACTATTTTGCGAAGACTTAAAAACTTGTAATAAATGTATTTTTATAATTATAATCTTTTTAGTTAAAATAAAAATTTATGTTGAATTTTGAAGTTGTAAATATAATTCCCATTGCTCCTATTTTTAAATATGTTACATATTTTTATTAATTTCAGCAAACACAAAAATGTCAAATCAGGCAAGTTATCACCGGAAGAACAGATACAATACATGATAAAAGAGAAAAACAGAAAAGGTCCGAAGGCACAAGTTGATGCACGGTTCATAGCGGAACTGAAGGCACTATGGAAGATCATGGTGCCCTCTCTGTGCTCGAAGGAGAGTGGCTTTATGGCACTCATTGCCTTCTCCCTGATCTCACGATCCATGTGCGATCTGTGGCTTATACAACACACTACTCTGATAGAAGGGTAAGCTTCATTTTTTTTATTGTATTTTGAATGCTTATTATGATGTTATCTATACAACAATATGAATTAGAAAATAATATACTCTTAAAAATTATTTTATATAGAAATGATTTCAACAAGCACTTTAGAACCAATAATTACTGATACTAAACATTTTCCAATATGCTCCAAATATGCCAAACTTTACTTTGCATACTCATGTGAGTTATAAAGTAGATAAATATCTAAATATTACTATTTATCAATTAGCAAACAGCACTTTTACTATACTACATATTAAAAAAAAATAAAACAAAACATGATTACTTATTAAATTCACAATTAATAAAAGTTTACTTGTAAAATTCCACAGCCATACAAGATGAACTATGGTATGCCAGTATTTTCATTTATTGTTTATTGTTGTCTCCATATTGTATAAATATTATGTTTACACAGATGCAATGTTAACATTCTCTAAACCAGTGTTTCTCAACCTTTTTCATGGTGCAACCCCCTTAGTAAGGAAAATATTTCGCGACCCCTACCCTACGCTGTTTCTAACATGAAATTCAATGCTGTCACTTTGTAGTACCTTTTGGTTAAACAGAAAAACAATATTTGATTCCATATAGAACATATAACACAATAAAGTTAAACATTTTCATTGATGACTCAAATAAAAGGCAAACAGAGAAATCGCCTAAATTTAGAAAACGATTTAATTCTATGTGTAGCAAAATCGGATCCACAATGGAAAAAATTGATTAACGAGAAACAGACACAACCATCACATTAATGTGAATGGGTGCGTCTGTTCCTCGTCATGTTAATGATTCATGTGACTTGTTGGTATTTGTTGACTTGCGTTAACCTAAGCCTTTAATTAACTTTATCTTAATAAATACAACATTTTCAACTAGTATGGTGTTATATTTATGAGCTTTAAATCTTAAAGTAACGGCGACCCCCTAGGGGGTCGCGACCCACACGTTGAAAAACACTGCTCTAAACCCTCCTGATATATGATATAAGTAACAATGTTACTTGGACGTAGTTATGCTATAACGTTCCAATCCACACGCAGGTCGAACTGAGTAAATCGCGTTTTTTTAATTTTGTGGTACGCTTTTTTTTGGTAGCGAGTACAACTAAGTAGTATGTATCACTTTAACTAAATAAATAAACATTATTTTATTATATACTTGTCATTAAAATTTATTAATTAACAAAAACTCAATTTTGACCACCTTGTGGATTGGAACGTTATAGCATAACTACGTCCACTTATCCCTCTTATAACGGCTGTTGGCCTATACAGACTTACTTAACCTCTCGACTGCTGGAAACGCAGATCTACGCGAGACTCAATGGCTTTATAATTGTTTCTGTAATTATGTCATTCAACCAGTTAATACTTTCTATTTGACCTGATAGAAAGAAAATAAACAAATATGTAACCAGACACAATTCCGACTCTTACTTGACATAATAAAAGTATTATGTAAAATTAAGTATAAATAAAAATAACATGCCTATAAAAAATGCAGCAAAGTTGCAGTATTTTGCAAACTACAGCTACATTTTTATAGATTAATTAATCTATAAAATCTAACTATAGTTTAAACAAAAAAAATAAAAACAAGATTCCGACGTACTGAGAACCTCCTACTTTTTTTGAAGTCTGTTAAATAGAAATCATAACAAAGTTATTTTACAAGAACCATTCAACTAACTTTACTTATAAGTACACAACTTAGCTATAGTGATAAATGATAAATGACTTATTAAAAAAAAAAAAACAATAGGAATACATTAGACATGACATTTTCTAATGTATGTTAGTTGTGATGATTAATGTATTCGTTTAACTACAAGAATGTGTTAAAAGAATGAGATGACAAGTGGCCTGTGTGGAAACAACAAAGGGTCAAGAAAATCTATGTCAGTCATCAAGAAATATGTTATGACTAGCTTTTGCCCGCTGCTGCGCCTGCGTAGAAGTTAGAAATTATGCCACGGAAACGTACTACCGGGATATAAAATATTCAATGTCCCCAAGTCATAGCAAATAAAATGTGACTATCTACCAATAGAAATTGTTTTACGTATATTCACACCTAAATTGTTATACACGCTGCTTTTTATTGGCTAGGGAGCTACCACGGTAGTCTTGTACTCATCACTATGAACAACTTTTACTATGGGACCAAACCTGAAATCGCGAGGAAAAAGTCAGTTGTTTCCTACATTTATGTTTGCATAACTCGTCAAAATGGGATCAGCTGATTTTAGCTCCCCTAGTAATAGTTTTACATAGTGATGAGTACAACGCTATCGCTGGCAGCTCCCTAGCCAATAGAAAAGTAGCGTGTATATTGACGCACTGATTACGTCACTCCCTTATTCGACCAATCACATTTGTTTCAGTGAAGTTCGGTTTTTTCGAAAATAAACGATGGAACCTTTGCACGTTGTCGTACTGTACTCAAAAACATAAATTGAGTTTGTTTGTTACTTTCGCATTTATAGCGAAAGTAACTCTGTCTGTCTGTCTATCTGTTTGTTACCTTATCACCCGATATTAGTATGGAAGTATAGTATGGATGTTGCAAAAACTATAATATTAACCATACTTACAGTACGACAACATTCAAAGGTTCCATTCCATCGTTTATCTATGAAAAAACCGAAATATAGCAAATAAAATGTAACTATCAACCAATAGAAATTTATTTATATTCTCACCTAAATTATTATAGATTGACGCACTAATTCCATCACTCCCTTATCGGACCAGTCACATTTTATTCGTCAAAGTTCGGTTTTTCCGAAAATAAACGATGAAACCTTTGCACGTTGTCGTACTATACTAATATTAAAAACTAGCTGACCCGACGAATGTTGTTCTGTAAAAATTTCAATAATTCATACAAAGTTCCCATAGAAATTGCACTTTCAGTTTTCTCGAATTTTCTAATTTTCCCGGCAACTTTTCAAACATTTTCTTTCATACAAACCTTGTCCTGACAATTACAAACACAACAAAAAAGAATTAGCCAAATAGGTGCAACCGTTCTGAAGTGATGCGCGTACATACATTCGGCAATTGATTTTTATTTATATACACAGAGTTTGTTTGTTTATTGAAAAATAAACATAAATAAACATTAAGTGCGGATTTCACCAATGAAACTGATTGCGATCAGCACATCTAAGCCGAGTTCAAGAGCTGTCAGTGTCCATAGAAAATAATGACAGTGACAGCTCTTAAACGTGGTTTACGTGCTGATCGCGTTCAGTTTCAATTGGTGAAATCCATACTAAGACGCAGATATATGCCAACGGCCTTGAGTGGTTAGCTTGCATATTCTGGGCTGAGGCCACACAACGCGTCGTACGTCCAGCCAGTAATAGGACTCGCCCGTCAAGGAGCGCTGTCCCAAATTTTTAGTTTATTATCCACTAGCTCTTGCCAGCTGCTTCGCCCGCCTGGATGTCGGAAATTATCCCATGGGAAAGTACTACCGAGACAAAAAGTAGCCTATGTGCTATCCAGACCTATCTCTGTGCCAAATTTCAACCGGATATCCGTTCAGCCGTGGCGTGATTGAGTAAAAAACATCCATCCAAACTTTCGCAATTATATCAATTTAATATTAGTAGGATAAAACAAAAGGTATTATATTAAAACACTTATACTAAACGATACCGCCTATCATGTCGCAGGTCGTGGGTTCGATTCCCACCCAGGACAAACATTTGTGTGCATGAACATGTCTGTTTGTCCTGAGTCTGTAATTATCTTTATAAGTATGTATTTACAAAAAAAAAGTAGTATATGTAATATATCAGTTATCTGGTTTCCATAGTACAAGCTCTGCTTAGTTTGGGATTAGATGACCGTGTGTGAAATGTCCCAGGATATTATTATTATTATCCTGTGAGTTCGAATTTCGGACCGTATAAGGAACAAAACAATGCGCGCCAAAACCAAGATCACGGAACCCAGAAAACCGCTAAACTCAAGTGCGACTGGGCTGGACCTGTCTGCCGCATGTCAGATCACAAATGGGCTAAGATCATAGACCTACTAAATGCACGACGACATCGCGGCAGGCCAAGACGAAGATGGCAGGACGAGATTGACTCCTACCAAAAGGACTGGCCGACACTAGCAAAAGACGCAATTGTGTGGAAAAGGGAGAGGGAGGTCTTTGCCCTGCAATGAGACACTACAGGCTAGTTAGATTAGATAAACAACGTGTAACTGAAATGATTCACAACCCAAAAAGGGATCATTGAACTCAACTTTTACAATGACTCAGAAATAAAAAAAAAATCGCCTAAGGGTCATTTTTTAAAGGTTCATTTTGTTGAATTAAATGAACATAAAAATATGGAACAGCCGCTTTTTTTGCCATTTCATTGTTGTTCATAAAGTAATAGGTGTTCATAATGATAAACTGTACCGTTTTCGGGTTTAAGTTATTTCCAGAACACCTACCCAGATTAACCAAGTCTACACAGTATTAGACGTCTATCGAATAATTAGAATGATTTGGTATTGTATGCAAAGCAATCGATTTTATTACAGCTTTTCCAGTGACATTTCTATAATCGCGTCACCTTTACTGGATTTTCAAACGAATTTGAAAATCAAATTTTTATGTAAGTAGTTTGTAGTTTTGTTGTAGAAACTCGAATGAGCTGTGAAAAATCGAATGTTTTATCTACATCATGCATTTAGGTGAATTTTGAATCCGGCCTTCAGGTTTTCTACAGATTATAAAATTATGGAATGCGGCGAGGAGCCGTGGCAGAATATGCGGTAGTGATGTAACAATTTTGTACCATCATCTCCGGCCGCCCGTCGCAATCGCCTCGCTCCGCCCGCTTGGCCACCGCTCCACACCGCTGCTTTCGTGCTCGCAGCCTTGTACCACAGACATTAAAGCTACCTCAGAGTCACTAAAGAAATGTAATGTTGCAAATATTCAGTTGATAATGAATGACCGACTACGCTCTGTATGTCACTTGGAAACAAATTCATGATATCGGTATACGAGTACTTATCCTGTAGTTTCTCTCGTATTTTTTCCGTACATAAATATTGGCCTATTATTTACCTATCCCGGTCCTTTTAACAAACGCATGTGCAATACAACAAAAACATACCTATTTGACAAAGATATAAAATATAAATAAACAAAACTATTTGAAAAATATTATTCCAAATATAGGTATGAACATTTATTTCTGCTGCACTCAAAAGAGCTATAGCGTAACGGACCCATCACGACGCGCGTCTCGAAAGTCTCATTCTCATCTAACATTTTTCAATATGATTGCGCATTTTGTATCGTACGATACTACGAGTAACATTACGTCATAGTATCTTGTCGAATTTATATAAAACCGGATTTGCATGGAAATATTTGAATTGAGAATAGCTTAATAGGCTTCGAATGGAACGAAGTTATTGAATTATTGATAGGTATGAGACTACCATGTGATCTGAGAAAGTAAGCAGTTTGAGAGTTGCACTGAAAAGCTGGAAATATACAAGATGTAACTAAATAACGCACAACTCAAGGGATTATTGTACTCATCATTATAAACAACTTTTACTATAACACCTACTAACCTGAAATCGCGAAAAAACAACAGCTTTTCTCTATGTTTGCATAACTCGTCATAATGCAGGTAGCAGCTGATTTTTTTGCGATTTCAGGTTTGGAAAAGTGGTTTATAATTATGAGTACAATGACAGCTGAAGAGGTAGTGCGTTATTTAAGTTACGCCTTGTATAGAATTGAAACCTTCCCTTGGCCAAAACTCCCAAATCATTCTGTCTGAAGCTTCAAATGTTTTATAACACAACATCCTAACTAATATTATAAATGCGAAAGTAAGTTTGTTTGTTAGTTACCTTTTCACGCCTAAACCACTGACCCGATCATCCTGAAATTTTGCATGTACGTTGTCAGGTGTACAAAGACGGACATAGGGTACCTTTCATCCCGAAAACAAAGTACTGTTCCCGAGGAAAACAACAATAACCTTCTTATGATAATAGATGGCGCCACGTGTCTTTCGAATCATGATTGAATTATATTATTATAGAAACTTTAGTAGTGTGCTAAGTTTTTTTTAATTATATAAGTACCTAATAGATTTTGCGAGTCTAGTGTCGTTAAACCGGTTTTTCATAAGAGTATAAATCCGAAAGTGAGTTTGTTTGTTTGTTACGCTTTCACGCTAAAACCGCTGAACGGATTTGGATGAAATTTGGCACATGGGTAGACTATGCCCTGGATTAGGACATAGGATACTTTTGATCCCGGTAGTGCGTTCCCGTGGGATAATTTCCGACAACCACGCGGGCGAAGCCCAGGGCAAAAGCTAGTCATTAATAAACAACACCAAATGCCGAAAAATCTGGATGACGTAACTACTTAGTTAGTATTCAATCACAGGTATTCGGCCCTGCCCTCTAGGTCTCTGCTCCACTCCCGGACCCCAACCTGGGGACTAGGTAATAGAAGGAACAGTGGGGTTTTAGTCGGTAGGAGAGCGACATAACCCTCCTTTCTCTCCAGACTGAGAGTACCTTACCATGAAGATTTACAAAACAAAAAAAAAAGTCTCTGCCCCATATTGGGTCTTTCTTCCTTAGGATTAGCTGACTTAGGTAGAGCTGGTCTAAGCTGAAATGCTTAGACGAGCTCTACGAATAAAAGTTATTTTCTATTTCTTAAACAGATTCTGTACCAGTCGCAGTCACGTGGTTTTAAAAAATCAGTATCTATATAATTCTAGGTTAGAATAACATCAATAACGAACGAACTTCGCACGCATCGGAACATATCCGCTGAAACGAATCTCGATCCAAAATGCAGAAAGTACGAAAGTGAGTTCGATTTTCGCAACGATAGGGATGGTTTAGGACAGAATCACCTATTAGTTTTATGAGGGTCCGTTTTTTTAAATAATATGATGTTAGCCGATTACCTACTGGCAACCAACATTAAAAATATAAATTTTTGACCTAAAAACTTCCTCGAGCGTTTTTATTTTTAAAAATTAAACTCAACTGAATTAATAAACAAGAAAAACGTATAGGCCTAGATTAAGGTGTACTGAATCTAAGGAGACCAAAATTGTCCAAAACAATATTTCAAAAAGGAAATGTAGGTAATTGCCTCCAAGACACGCGCCGCATATCGCCACTTCACTATCCTCTTAATATTTAGTTATTTCTTAATAGGCCGGCCGGTGGTTCGCCAGTTTTGGATTTCGATATAGTCTGTGAACCTTCCAAGGGTTAATCCCATTAAAGCTGATCGAGGTTACATCTTAATGTTTGTAGGTGAGTAGTAAACAACACGTTATGTAAAAAACATGTTTTGAATTTAGGCTGACAACCAAATAATTATGTAAGATGAAGCAATGCACATACCATCGACAAACGCTAGGCCTTTACAGTTTTGAAACAATTTTGCTTGCAAGCTGCAATTGTACTTTTGACAAAGCAATACAAAGGACCATAGGCGGCAGGGGTTTTTTTTCAGAGAATCAGTGTTACAAAAAGCAAATTAAAGTGTAAAGGCACGTTTTATCGATAGAAATAGTAAATAGAAATATTATAGAAATAGTAATGAATACTTGCGCGACTATTCAACGTTTAAGAATGTCCGTATACATAGAATAACAGTTGGTCTAGGAATTTCTATTCAAATACTTTTGCTTTTTTGCCCTTACGAGGCGAGATACGAGCGCGAGAATCTTGAAAGCTATGTGTACACAAGTATTTCCAACTTTCCCATTTGCATGAATGTTTGAACGAGTAAATAAATTCCATCGAACTTAAATGATCTTTGAAATTGAATTGATATACTTAGCCTAAAGTCTGGTCAGTCCTTTTTAGGGTTCCGTGTTTCTCATTGGACCTTTAAATAATCTCATTTTTACTTTTTATCAATTTCAAGTACAATATTAGTACAATCAACTTAACATTAGTGGTAACACGTGCACTACGAAAAAAGCCTTCAGAAGATCAAATTATTACCACTGATATGCGTTTTACTGTGCAAAGGTCAACATCATACGCGGAACTCCTAACCTAGCACGTTTTTTATATAGTAAAGCCACCAGAATAATTTTCCCACATCAGTCACGATTAGGGTTGCCATCTCTAAAATCTGCCAACCAGGACAAGAAGTGTGAAAACCCTGGATTTTTTAGCTTACATATTAACAGTATTTTTTTAAAGTTAGTTACACAGTAAAGCAAAAAATACTCGTAGTTTTAATTATTAAAAATAAACTTTTTATTTATTTTCAAACAATTTCAAACTAAATTTAGTCTTGTAAAGAAACTAAACAGAATCTTCTTAAAGTTTTAACAAACAATTAGCTTAGTTTAATTTCGGCCGCGTATTTTCGGTAGATGTGTCATCATCACTGATGAGTGCCGTCTGTTGGGGCAGCTCATCTCAAAGCTGGCCGGATGGCTTTAAATAAACGCTTTTTTCTCAAAAGACCAAGTGACGTGAGCTAGTGTCAATCTCTAGCATCAGGTGGAATGACAGTTACAGACTAGAGCGGCAGATGTTCAAATCAAATCGTTTATTGGTTTGCAAACATGGGTATTTAATTAATACATAAATGTTTTATTATATAGAGCCCTCCATGTTGCACATGGGTACGCAAATCATATTAAATTAATAACCAAATAAAATAATTTCAAATAACAATTAGGAAAACAAAATAATAATAATAAAAAACAATTTAATGTCAAATCGTTTGAATTACAGTTAGTGTTAAATGTCATAATAATACAAAAATGTCAACAAGGTTGCAGCAATAAAAAAATATTGACACTATATTGATAATAATCATGTTGCACGATAACTGATTTTCTATCTATGATAGAAGTTGTTTCAGGAAACTTAATTATTTTTTTTATTAATTACAAAGTCAAATCATTAATTTATTTCAAGTAGGACATTTAAAAGCACTTTTGAACATCAAAATTTGCAAGAAAATAGAATTGAATCTAGGGGCCCCTGTGTGCTTCCAATCTCATGTGCAAAATAATACAGATGCAGCTAGATATATTAAATTATTATTATTACAAGTGATTCATCATCTGCCCAGTCTTTCCCCAACTATATTGGGGGCGGCTTCCAGTTTAACCGGATGCAACTGAATACCAGTATTTTACATGGAGCGACTGCCTATCTGACCTCCACAACCTAGTTACTGGGTAACACGATACCCCTTGGTATAACTGGTTGTCAGATACGGGATTCTGACGAGCCATAACGACTGTCAAATATCCACGAATGACAGCCGGGGCCAACGGCTTAACGTGCTTTGTTATTATGTGTGATTATAACTGTATATATTTTGTTTCAGATCTATAATCACAATGAACCAGAAAGAGTTTAGAAGGTTATTAACACAATTCTTCATTGCCATGCCTGTTGTTAGTATTATTTTATGCTTTGTTACATTATTCATTAATTTTGGAAAACTTGTTTATACAAAGTTAACACACATCGTACAGACGCCAGCAGATCAAGCTACCCGAAACTGTCAAATTTTCCCAATCAACCTTGAACCTAATGCTTTAGCGATAGAGTTGAAAATCTATTAAAGAAATTTGACAGATTGTAGTAGCTTGATGTGCTGGCGTCTGTACATCAATCAGGCATATCACTAATGATGACATAATTCATACAAACATTTTCAGAAACTTATTATTAAAATTTAAATAAATACGCAACAAGCATAATAATCGCAAAGACAACCTCCCCTTAAGACCACCTCTGTAATATGTATATTTTTCTACCGTTCTTTAATTTAACATAAAATAAGAACTTTTTTTGCAAATTAAGTTTCAATTTGGTGCAGTCTTTGTCCTTTTAAAGACGCGAAGTCTAGCCCAGAAACCATAAAAAATATTAATTTACCGAGAAAAGATAATAAATAAATAAATAACAAACGAAGAATTTCTTTATTCTTGGTCACCTTAAGGTATGATTTACAAGCCATTCATTATTTTTTGTCATAATATAACTTGAACTTTATCTAGCTATTATTAGATACAACTCATTATTAAGTAAAGTAACTCGTTCACGACGATAATGATCATTAAATTCATTATCTTTCTGTTTCAGATATCTTTAGTAAATAATGTACTGAAATGGAGTATAGGAGAGCTGAAGTTGAAACTAAGGACCAATCTTACGCTGCACTTATATCAAGAGTACCTAAAGTAAGTACCTACCAGGAATGCTGCGGATATTCGCATCCGCATCCGTAATTGCGGAGCTTCCGCATTTATTTAGAGCTCCGCATCCATATTCATCAATGCGGAGCTCATGCCGATGCAGTTGTGGGTAGAAGGGTGAATATAAGTAAAATCATAATCAACAAAATGGAAATTATAATAAATATAATGATAATAAATCATCGATAGCACAAAATCGACACATTTTCACGAAATAGTCTGATATCCATCATACATATAATTATAATTTCGAGAACTTTATTGATGTTTAAATTATTACAATTTAGTAATTATTTTATTTTATTATTGCCACGAATAGATTTTTTTTTATTCATTCCAAAATCAGTGTAAACAAAACACAAACATAATGTCTGCCAAACTGCATAGCAGTATACACATACAATAATTAACAGTAATTTTACACATACAACGAAACAGTGCTACAATTTGCAAAAAACGTTAAAAAAAATTAATTTCGCTTTGCCACCTTAAAAAAAAAACTTCAAATTCAAATTAATTTATTTGCTAGAATGTAGGTACAATGAAGAAATTAAGAGTATCGTGGCCCAATTACATTCTACCATTACATAATATGGTGTGCAAATATGTCATACTAACACATACAGCTCAAAAATGGAACTAATATAAATTCAATTTAAATATTATTATTATTAATATTCAGATTCAGAAACATACTTTAACTTATGATCCGTATCCGCAGATGTGAGCCACCAAAAATCGGCATCCGCAGATGTGAACCACCAAAAATCGGCATCCGCGGATGTTAAAAAATCGGCATCCGCTGCATCCCTACATACACCCCCATACCAACATACACCATGTTTGAGTTTATAGCCCCATAGAGGATGCCAGATTTGGTTAAGAAATACAAATATTCTTATATTTTTTGCAATTTGCAGGTCAGTATCAGGTTGTATGTTGACCTGAATATGATTCGCGGCCGTAACAAATCTGTATTTATAGAATTATAATCGTTAAAGTTATCAATAAAACTCTCTAACAAATTACCCTACTGAATGACTATTTCATGAAATCTTGACATTTGGAGCCAGTTCTAGCTTAAGCAGTTGTATTACTGATTCTAATGATTATAAATCTGTAAATAAATATTTGTTACGGTCGCGAATCATACTTTAATCAACACACACCCAGACACTGAGCTGAAAATTGCAAAAATCGTACCTTAGCACTTCTTCTTAAGGGGACTACAGGACCTAAACGCAAAGTAACTAAACGCAAGTTTTATAAAGCCTAGAAGTATATGATCTACTGCAGTAAACAAAATCAGAAAAATATATGATTTTCTTCAGGATATTATGTTAGTTAGATAGTGTGTTGAGTACATAATACAACTAGTTTGATACGATAGAAAAAAAAATCACGATGATACCTCTAAAATTTTCTTTTAATGCACATGCAATCATTCAGATTTTTTGTCAGATTATTCTGGTAATAGTGTTTTATTTTTTTAGCCCAATCAATAGATTTTTTGTAAATAGATAATTGCTTCATATTTTGCGATAAATTACCAGCGTTGTGTCATCGCGCTTCTCTTTCTTTTCTATGCAGTTAGAACAGTGACCGCGACTTAGATCCTGTGGTCCCCTTAATAAAAAACACTGGCAGACAGCACACTGCCTAAACTATTGCAGTCTAGAAGCTTGAAATTTTGTACAAGAGTTCGTTTCCTATAGGGGTTAAATAGGGGATAGTTTGGTATGGAAGTTCGTCATTTTTTCCGATGGGAAATCGCATTGGGCACGCGGCTTGTACCTACATAAATGCTTAAAAATCTGAAGAAAGAATGAAAATTGGAAGCCACATTGGTTGTTGGGAGCCAAGTTTGGTATGGAAGTTCGTCATTTTTTCCGATGAGCAATCGCATTATTCACGCGGCTTGTACCTACATAAATGCTTAAAAATCTGAAGAAAGAATGAAAATTGGAAGCCACATTGGTTGTTGGGAGCCATGTTGGTAGTCACATAGGTTGGTGTGGCACAAATATTGATGGCCTTAAAAGTACTTTAATACTTTGTTTAGTACCTAAAAACAGGTACTGATATTGTGAACGTTACGTTTGGGGGTCGTATCTATACTTTTTCGTTAGTTATTAAAAAAAAAAAAAACAAATGTGCAATTCGCGGTCAAAATGTATGAAACAGCAATTTCCGGCTGATAAAACATACAAATTTATTACAGCTACACAATTTCGGTTACCGTCCACATTTGCATAGAATATTAATTCCTAAGCTACAATAGCCCAGCAACAAGACATTCTTTCTGTTGAACTATAGTTTTTATTGGGTTGGCTAATAAGTAATGAGCGACATACAACTATTTTATTTGTATTTATTTATTAAATGAATAATTGTTAATCATTAATAAAATATTCACCGTCGTTTTCTACTACGATTTGCCATCGATCTGGCAAAGAGTGAATGACGTCCGCATAGAACTTCCTTGGTTTTGAATTGAAGATGTCATCTATGTATTGTTTCAAGTGTGGTTCATCGTTAAAGCTTTTTCCCCGTAAATTATTACTAAGTGATTGGAACAAGCTGAAATCAGTTGGTGCCAAGTCCGGCGAATATGGAGGGTGGGGTATTATTTCCCAATTAAGCTCCAATAGTTTTAGCCTGGTACTCTTAGCAACATGCGGCCAGGCATTGTCGTGCAGGAAAAATATTTTGTCGTGTTGTGGACGTTTGCGATGGATGTCAAGCTTCAGTTTTTCGAGTTGATCACAATATACTGTTGCTGTAATCATAGTATTAGTAGGAAGGAATTCCCAGCTTATTACTCCATGTATATCCCACCAGACAGAAAGCATTACCTTGCGAGGATGAAGATCACCTTTTGACGTTGGTTTTCCCTGTTCTTTACATCCCAGCCACTGGCGCTTGCGTATGTGATTAACATAGAGAACCCACTTTTCATCTCCAGTGACAAGACGATCTAACCAATTAAATGTGCGGCGGAAAGATAAAAGTTGTACACAAATCTCAGCTCGGTAGGTCAGCTGATCTTTACTTAATTGATGGGGTACCCAAACACTATATTTGTAAGTCTTTCCCAAACCATGTAAATGATTTTCTATGGTGCCATGAGAGCACTCGAGCTGAATGGCCAAATCGCGTGTAGTTCTTAGAGGATCTTCTTCGATTAATAGTTTTAATTTATCGATATCTATTTCCACGGGGCGCCCAGACCTTGGTTGATCGGCTAAGGAAAAATCGTTATTACGGAACCGTTGGAACCAGCCCTTTGCTGTTGCTTCGGAGACTGCATCATGAGCTATCCTTTGACATATATTACTTGTAGCTTCTGCAGCAGAATGCCCAGATTGAAACTCATATAATAAACAATGTCGTACGTGGGTTTTAATATCACTCATTTCTTTGTGAACTTTAACGCACTAACAGCCAAAGTATCAATAACGCGCTTGAGCGCGACTCGCTCTTTATATACCCTCTGCTACAGAACGTTCTCGAACCTTTCCGAAAATTCTAGAAATTATAAACTAAAACGCTCATTACTTATTAGCCAACCCGATAATAACTAGAATACTAACATTGTAAAAGAAATCTACAGTCCGGCCGTCAAGAGAATGCGTTCTTGACACCTTACAGTTTCATACTAACGAATTTGTGTAGGGCGAATATGATCCGTATTACAACTAGAAATTGTCCAACTGGCAGGTGTCAGGAACGCATTCTCTCGACGGCCGGACTGTAACTAGTAACATACAATCTAAATAATAATAGTCTTGACCGCGGTTGCACTAACGACGCTTTGATGAGTCAGAATATTATAAACAAGTCTTTAAAAAGTTTCAAGATTTATAAAGCTAACTTAGACTTTAGTCAAGGTAAGTATAGTGAGCGTTTCATGTGAATATGAACCTCACTTGCATGAAGTTAATGTGCGTATAAGCGACTGATCAGGCGTTTCATACAAATATGAACATAAAGTGATATACATAAGGCTCATTTTCGTATAAAACGCTTACTGTACTAAGCTTGAGTAAAGTATAAGTTCGCTCTGTAAACCACAGCCGTATTCTGAGAAAAATGGTATACAGGGTTATTGGTAAAACACTAACAACCTCTTAAGGGGTCATTGTACTCATCATTATGAACAACTGTTACTATGGGACCAAACCTGAAATCGCAAAAAAATCAGCTGTTCAGTACATTTTTTTTAGCATAATTCGCCAAAATGTACCAAACAGTTGATTTTTTTTTCGTGATTTCAGGTTTGGTACCAGTGTTGTGACACTCTCGTTGCCGATGTGCGATTTGTTCTTGGAAAAGCACCATTTGGTGAAGTGAAACTGTAGATGAAGATCACAGATGGCCACCGGAAGTACTCAATAATAAGTAGGTATTTCAAGGGTTGCGATTCGATTAGGTACCTACTTTAATAATGGTTGCTAAGTAATTTATGCTCGTCACAATGCTTATGTTGATGTCGAGTTC
This sequence comes from Dicycla oo, assembly GCA_948252095.1. Lineage (NCBI taxonomy): Eukaryota > Metazoa > Arthropoda > Insecta > Lepidoptera > Noctuidae > Dicycla > Dicycla oo. Next base: position 28,249,628 of record OX411714.1, read on the forward strand.
TCCTGATACTTACCAAGAGAACTCCTCAACAATTAACGTTCCTGCATCGGGAAAAGAAATATTTTGTAAAAGGTGATGAGCAGTTGCCATTATGATATTGTAACTTTGATAAATTACAAACTGACCCACTAAAAAGTAAAAAAAAAAATTTTTTTTTCAAAAAAATCAACTGACTTCAAAAAAAACACCACATAGTGAAAAAAGTAAAATACAGATCAAAAACACCGACTTCCTCACTTAATTTTTTTTTGTGGTGTTTTTTTTTTTTTTTTTGAAGTCGGTTGATTTTTTTTTATAAAAAGTTTTTTATAATTATATTAAATAAATTTTACTATTAGGTATTTTGTAAATAATTTATCGTAACATACACACTATGAATCTATAGACCTAGCTATAAAACAAGTACTTATCTCTATTACTCATGCATTCCGGTAATAACAATCCAGCTGTTAGACTTTGCACCCAGACTTTGAACTTTAAATTGTTGCAAGTCACTGCCCGCATAATAGTATAATTTTGACTATGTATACTCTTTTGTCCTAACTAATAATCTAGAAATCTAGGTAATTGGATTTACTTTAAAAATACCTAGTATATGTATCCCCTATTACATGGGAGTTAGAATATAGATGTGTAGGTGTCCTGAGGGACCTTTACTTTTTGAGACCGACAATAATTAAGTAATAAATTATTCACGTAGTACTCTAATCTATTTGACCATTTTTTCATACCGAGACTCCTCCGTGCCTCGGAAAGCACGTTAAGCCGTTGGTCCCGGCTATCATTCGTGGATCTTTGACAGTCGTTACGGGTCGTCAGAAGCCCGAAAGTCTGACAACCAATCTTACCAAGTGGTATCGTATTACCCAGTAACTGGGTTGTGGAGGTCAGATAGGCAGTCGCTCCATGTAATATACTGGTATTCAGCTGCAACCGGTTAGACTGGCAGCCGACCCCAACATAATTGGGAAAAGGCTAGGCAGATTGACTCTAATCTATTTTATAAGACTTTACAATCTAACTCGCCTATCTTGGCCCAGGGCCGTTTAGCTGACATATCCCTAAAGCTATAAAAGCCTTCATTCAAAGTGACCGTTTGAATGTCAAAGATATTGCCAGCCTGGTCTATATAGAGTGGCCCTTGAATGAAACCTTTACAGTACATCTCTGCCTAACACTTCCAGGATTACAGGCGTGATATTGTATTTACTTTTAAAATACCTAGTATATGGACCCCCTATTACATGAGACTTGGGACATAACTGACGAAATGTGGGTGTACTATAGCTGCACCTCAGCTTAACACTTCTTGGACTCGGGTAGACTTTTGCCCAGCAGTAGGACAGTATAGGCTAAGCAAAAACAAATGACGGCTTAACCTGCAAACCGGCTAACTCCACTTTTGAGCCAAAATCTTTTAATGTCGTCGAATACTTACGGTATGCAAAATGAAACAACTCCTAGCTTTCAAAATTACTGAGAAAATCGCGTGCACAATTGGGCAACTCCCAAACACTGACAAAGCAACACGTCAAGTTTTTTTGCCTTCCTCTAAAATTGTATAAAACGGAGTTGGCCGATTTGCAGATTAAGCCATCGAAATAGTACTTCGCATTTAAGTACTGTACGGATTTTATCGCAATAGTTCTTATCAATTGAATACATTCAAGATCAATGTTATTTACCTTTTTTTTTTCAATCCATCGTAAATATAAAACTAATATTTTTTTTATATATTCATAGCTTAGGGTTTAGGTGCTAGGTACTCGATGTTATTTTGTTCACGTCAAAAATGAATTTATGTGAAATAAATGGCAAACGACATCGCGGCAGGCCCAGACGGAGATGGCGGGATGAGTTGGACTCATTTAATAAAGATTGGTCCTTGGCAGCTCAGAGAGAGGTGGAAAGAGAGTAGGGACGCCTTTGTTCAGCAGTGGCACAATACAGGTTAATAATAATTTTAAAAAAAGTAGGAGTACGTCTCCAACTCATTTCAATAATATTTTTTTGTGTCTCAAATAAATTCAAATGGCAGTGAGTATGTCACTAGGTTGGAGAGACAAATGAAACATTAAAATATGAACTAATTTAGATGTCTAAATCGAGCCATAAAATAATTGAACGTTGTTATTCGAATCGAAAACCAGTTTACCAACGTATTGCATTTATAATTCATACTTAATGTATAGTCAACGATAGTGACCTCTGCTGACATCAACCCAAGGAAAGCAGTAGGTATATTTTAGAAATACCAAACTTGTGGTCAGTGACTGGCAATTATGATGTAGGTACCTAATTGCATAGCTATTTAAATATTATTTTATCAAGTAGCAATAAGTAATAGGTTGGGGAAAAAGTTTCTTCGCATTTTTTAAGAAAATTCAAAACATTTTTTAATATAGTTTATTTACATTTAATTAAAGTAGGTATTATGTAGGTACCATTTTGTTCGATAACTTTTTGCCATCTTGTTGGTAGGGACATGATCCCATTGCTATAGAAATTTTGGGACTTCTGGTCAAAATACCGTGACAAGTGGTTTTGGCAGTCCTCTCGTGATGTTAACCTGACACTGCCTAAGGAATTCTGAAGAGACCGAAACAGGTGGAAATCTGTTTTTCAAAAATGGCATCCATTTTATCCGTAATAGGGCGACCAGAGCGACGTGCATCTTTGACATCAAAATTTCCGGATTGAAAACGCTTAAACCAAATTTGTGCTACTCTCACAGACACTACACTAGGTCCATAAACATCGCGAATTTTTTTCGCGGCTTGCGTTGCATTTTTACCTTTTTTATAGTAAAATTTTAAAATGTATCGAATTTCTTCATTAGATTCACTCATCTTGACGGTACGAAAAACAAATGAAAATCACACATTTTCCTAATTTGAATTTGGAATTATGTTCTTTAAAATTTAAACTTTCAATGATACCAAAACCAGCCAGATACAAATAGTATAGCCAAAGATATTTTATTACAAGTTCATACAAATACTATAATGCGAAAAGACTTTTTCCCCAACCTAATATACCGGAAAGTATGCTACAAAGTAGTAGATGAATTAATACTTTTATAGTAAAAAACCGGTTAAGTGCGTGTCGGACTACGCACAATGAAGGGTTCCGTAGTTGGGATGAATCCGAAGAACAAACTTAACATTGTAGTTGAAAAACATGTTCTCCCATACATTCAAACTGCAAATGTAAGTTTGTACGCACAATATTTATAAGATTTACCATGTTACTTTAAGATCATATACTTCTAATAGGTTTTCCTGTAATTTGTAGGTATTGAACTAATTTCTGTATTTTTTTCAAAATTTTAGACTCAGAACTTTCGGAGATAAGGGGGGGGGGGGGGGGAATTGTCAACTTCTCGTCTTCTTCGTCTATTTTCTTAAATAACTTTAAAATGATTTATCTTAAAATTATTAAAAAAAAAATATTTGAGACCCTCACAGTAAATCCTTTCATTTGACACACGGTCATCATCATTCTCCTGCCCTTGTCCCAATTTATTTGGGGTCGGCGCAACATGTCTTTTTCTTCCATACTTCTCTATTAGTCGTCATCTCGATAGTCACTCCCTTTCTGGCCATATCATCTTTCACACAGTCCACCCATCGTTTCTTTGGTCTTCCCTTACTCGTATAGCCCTCCACGTTCATACTCAACACTTTCCTGACGACATTTTCCTCATTCCTCCGCATCACATGCCCATATCATGACAACCGATTTCCACACAACTTTTCAGTCACCGGAGTCACTTTCAGACTTCCTCTTACATACTCGTTTCTTATTCTATCTATTCGCGTAATACCACACATCCCTCTTAGCATTCTCATCTCGGCTGCATGCAATTGCCTTTCATTCATTCTTTTTATGGCCCAACATTCTGATCCATACAAGACAGCAGGTCTAACCATTGTTTTATATATCTTCCCCTTGAGTTTAAGGGGAATGCGGGAGTCGCAGATTGTTCCCGTGACCTGCCGCCATTTCATCCATCCAGTGTTAATTCTGTGCTTAACAGTCCGGTCTACTTCGCCATCGCTTTGCACAAGTGAACCAAGATACCGGAAGTCGGAGCAGACCGGGAGAAGCGCGCCATCAAGCGCTATGGCTCCAGCACTGGAGAGACCGCCGAAATCGCAGAACATATACTCGGTCTTGGTTCTGCTGATTTTCAAGCCGACATTCTCCAGTTTCCGTTGCCATTTCTCCAATCTGCTCTGGATCTCAGGTCCATCTTCACCGACAAGAACGATGTCGTTGGCAAATAGCATGCACCAGGGTGCCTCTTCCTGTATGTCCGCTGTCAGAGCGTCCATAATCAACAGGAAGATGTAAGGACTTAAAGCCGACCCCTGGTGCAAGCCTACCGCCGCCACACTGAACTCGTCGGTGTTGCCAGCAGCCGACCGGACGTAGGTACAAGATTGACTGTACATAGCACGAATTAAGTCTACATACTTCCCGGGCAAACCTTTCTCTTTCAAGGCCCCTATCAGTACCCTATCATACGCTTTTTCCAGATCAATGAACACCATGTACAAGTTATTGTGTGCACGTCTGTACTTCTCGCACAATTGGCGGAGTGCAAAAGTGGCGTCCACTGTTCCTCGACCTGGCATAAACCCAAACTGGTTTGGGGTAATCTCACTCTCCTCTCGCAATCTTTTCTCTATTATTTTCTCCCATACCTTCATACTATGGGACATAAGCTTTATCCCTCGATAGTTGTTGCAGTCCTGTACGTCACCTTTATTCTTGAAGATGGGCACTAGCGAACTATTGCACCATTCTTGTGGGATCGCTTCTTCATGCAACAACTTATTGAAGAATAAAGTCAGCCACATACATCCATCTTTTTTTAAACACTTCCATACTTCTACTGGTATGTCATTTGGGCCCATGGCCTTTCCATTTTTCATACTTTTAACTGCCTTCCTTACTTCATCCATGCTAATTTCCCTCACCATACCCATATTTGTTTGTACCTCTTTGAGCACACCATTCCATTTATTCTCTTCGTTCATTAGCTTTTCAAAATAAAACTTCCATCGTTCTTTTATCTCGTCATCTTGGGACAGAACCTTACCGGCTTCATCTTTCATACACTTAATATGAATTATATCTCTCATTTGACACACGGTACAGTTTACAAACCTTTTTTTTTTAATTTCTTATTTGCCCCCAAAATTGACCCCCATATTCAAAATTCATTTATTTACGTTACACGTCCATGTTTAGGTCACAAAAATACATACGTGTACCAAATTTAAACTTAATTGTTCCATTAGATTGGAAGCAAATTGGCAATGACAGACGGACAGACAGACACACGAGTGATCCTATAAGGGTTCCGTTTTTTCTTTTGTGGTACGGAACCCTAAAAATTAAAATATATAAACTTAAAAAATAAATTATAAACACAATAATTTATTATGAAACTTAAGTATTACTTTTAGAATAATTACTAGATAAGCTAGTACTTATCAGAAAGTTCTACCTAGTATATAAAAACAAACACATATTTGATATTTAGCTATCGGGCGATCGATACGAAGACAAAGCTGGGTCATTGTATTGTCTACACAAACCTTCAATATATTATTATTTGCTCAGCAATTAACGTTACACAAAATATACATCAGTAGAATTACAAACAAGTGTATTTTATTCTTCTATAAGTACTTTTTTGTAACATTAGTACCTATTAGCAGAGACAAATCAATTGCTTATTTAAAACAATGACGCCGATTTCCTTGTTCACCAACTAAACTAAATTTAAGTTCAGTGTACCTTTTCTTTCTATTTCATTAAGAGAAGGACAGACGATAAATATTAGTTTAGTCCTGTCAAATTAAGATACTGCATAGAAAATATTGCAGAATTGATAACCTCCTTTTTTTGAATTCGGTTAATAATAGCTTCAGGATTACCCACCATCAATGTTTATTTATTTATTGTTATGAGTGTAAATGCTTAATATAATACTTAGTATGTCTGATATGATTGTAAGGAGAATAACAGTGTCTGTGTCAGCCGGAATCCTCTACTAGAATTACGATTGACATAATATGGCTAGCAAATTGATTTGATTGATTTTCGCATTTTATAATAAATAAAATATTCTTTACTTCGGATAATTAGAAATCCATAGGTTCACGATAAAATTAATAATAAACTTAAAAATTAAATGATTATGCTATTATTATCAAATTAAGGCTTATTTTCACCACACATCAGTAAACGCGTTTAAAGCTAAACGAGTTTAAAACATCGTTTTGTCTCTGTCGTCTTCAAACGATTGAAAGAAACGGAGCGATGTTTTAAACTCGTTTAGCGTTAAACGCTTTTAGTGACGTGTGGTGAAAATGAGCCTTGTGTCAATTTTCTTGACAAGATTAGTCAAAGTTCAAATTGACAAAAGAATCGAAGGCTTTAAAAAAAAATAATTCCACTACATATCATCTGAACAATGCAATAAACCACATAAATATGCAAAAACATGATAAGTCATCAAGTGATAGGACTTTTGCTTAGTGTTATTATTAATTGAAAATCTAGAGATAGCTTAGGTCAGATAATTTAGGTGCTTGGAAGCCAAGGTAACATTGGCAGCGCAATACGACGCCGTCCCTTCGTGTACAATAACATTATTTTGGTTTTAATAAATATGTATGATAGTCTGTAAGGTATATATGTTATGGGTCTTTGTTACCCGAAATAAATGATTTATTATTATTATTACTCTTTTGTTATATTATTGTTATACTTTACCAATTAAAGTTTAAGATCAAAGAGAAATCCAAGTGGATTTCAAGGATGATCAGAGGTGCTGGCAGATTACCAGTTTTTTGGCAGTGCAATAATAACTCCTGTTCCCGCATGACTTTAAAGACCAGCATACCATAAAATAACACTGTTTTCTCAACTTACAGGGGCTTCACATACTACCAAGTATCGAACTTAGACAATCGGATATCAAACGCTGATCAGCTGTTGACCACAGACATTGAAAAGTTCTGTGATACCGTCGTTGATTTGTACAGTAATATCAGCAAACCCATGCTGGATATTAGCATTTACCTGTACAGGCTTACTGTTAATCTGGGTGCATCGGTAAGTGGATTCTAAATCGTGTTTTCAGACTAGAAAAATGCCTAGTTATTAGAAAGTATGAAAGCACAAACAAAAGACATTTACCCAGCTTTGGGATACAGTTAAAACAAAGGAAATTAAATTCTGTTAATAATAAATATTTGCTATCGACATTTGTATTAAGTACCCGAAACACGCATTCAAATATAGAAGGCTCATTTAAATTTAGGAGACCTTAACGATCCCGATCGATCGACCTAGTGATTTTTTCATGCTTTTAAATTACCATTTATGAATAGTTTAAAAACTATTTTGCTATGATTAAATCAGATTATTAAAATATCTTGCTAAGCTAGTTTTTTGACCTATATTATTTGAGGATACCGTAAAAGCGGGGATGCGCAGATACCAACTTGCGTAAAAGCGGTAGTTGAGCACGTTATTCCAGCTCAGACGAGCTCTACTAAGTATTGAATCAAAGCATACAAATATGTATTTTCCAATTCCAGACTCCTGGTATAATGATGGCATATTTACTCTTATCTGGAGTACTGCTGACATACCTCAGAAGACCGACAGGTAAAACTATTTTTTTTTAAATTATTTATTCAAATTCTATGTCCTGCACGCGTAGCATGACCTCCGTAGAAACGGGTTTTGTCGACAGAAGAATAGACAAAATGACAGATTGTAGAAATATTTCTAGCGTCTAAGCATGGCGATGTGTCATTTTGTCTATTATTCCTTCGACAAAACCCGTTTCTATGATGGTCATGCTATGCGTGCTGGTCCTTTATAAAAGCTAACATAAAAAAAGCGGCCAAGTGCGAGTCGGAGTCGCACGTGAAGGGTTCGTAAAACCGTACAATTATTTTATTTTTATTATTTGTGTTATAGCGGCCATAGTAGTACACTGTGAAAATTACAAGTGTCCACCTATTAACAGTCCAAAAGATAAAGCCCTGTGACAGACAGATGGACGGACGGACAGTGGAACCTTAGCAATAGGGTTCCGTTGACACCCTTTTGGGTATGGAACCCTAAAAAGTAGCCTAATTCATAATAAATTCTATCTATTTCAGCAAAAACCTCATTCAAATCTGTTCTGCTGTTTGGGTATAGTAAAGAAACAAACTTTGCAACCCATGTTTGCAAGTTAATAAATGATTAGATTTAATTTTTACAAGCTTTTACAGTTTCACCTGTCCCGGTGTATGTCTGTCTGTCTGAGATCGAATCTTGCAAGTTAAATTTGACCCACTTCCCGGTTTCCGATTGAGCTGAAATTTTACATGCATATGTAAATCGGATGACAATGCAATATTATTACGACATGGAGCTGATCTCATGATGAAGCCGGAAGGTGGCCATGGGAACTCAGTAATAAAATGACCCAACCCGATCGAGTTTGAGCTCATATGATTCGTCTTGACAAGGACTCTGGTCCAGACTAAATAAAGCATGTTTAAAAAAAAAAATACACTTGTTTGTAACGTGTAAACATAAACATTTAAATACTCTGGTGACTAAAAGTCACCATTGTTTTCTAATTATGTACTTATGCGTACAATCAAATCTGCCTAGCCTTTTCCCAACTATGTTGGGGCTGGCTTCCAGTCTAATCGGATGCAGCTGAATACCAGTATTTTACATGGAGCGACTGCCTATACTTTAATGGCCATCATTTTTGTTGTATTGCAGCTAAGATGACGGTTCACGAACAGAAATTGGAAGGTGAATTCAGATACGTGAATTCCAGGCTGATCACATACTCAGAAGAAATTGCTTTCTATCAGGTGAGTTACCACAATATTATGTCTAATATAAAGTGCAGTTTACACTTTTGTTGCAATGCAATCAATCTGCCTGGCCAACTAATTTGGGGTTGGATCCCAGTCTAACCGGATGTAGCTGAATACCAGTATTTTACATGGAGGGTCTGCCTATCTGACCTCCATAACCCAAAAACAGGGTAATACGATACCACTTGGTAAGACTGGTTGTCAGACTTTCGGGCTTCTAAATACCCCTAACGGCTGTCAAAGATCCACGAATGACAGCCGACGGCTTAACGTGTTTTCCGAGGCACAGAGGAGTTTCAGTATCTAAAGATGGTCACCCATTCTTAACCTGATTGATCGACCCGTGCGGCTGTTATTACCCCCCCTTCCCCCACTTTTGTTGCATTGCATACCTATCTAAACTAGGTTTTGTGTAAACTGTAGGTGTATAACTTTCCTCTGCTGCGACACAGGCCTTCTCTCTTCGAGAGGGAGTAGGCCATAACCACCACGCGAGCCCAGTGCGGGTTGGTGAAAACATTTCTATTTCACTGGTAAAGCATATCAGGCTTATCGCGCACGTGATTATTATTAATTACGTTGTATAATCACGCGTTTGAACTCCTAAGGTTAATTACGACAGTTATAAATAAGTACTTAAGAAGGAGGGGCCGTGGTTAAGTAATAACAGCCGCACGGGTCGATCGATCAGGTTAAGCTACGCTTGCCGCGGTCGGTCCGTGGATGTGTGACCATATTTCAATACAGAGACTCCTCCGTGTCTCGGAAAGCACGTTAAGCCGTTGGTCCCGGCGGTTATTCTTGGATCTTTGATAGTCGTTACGGGTCGTCAGAAGCCCGAAAGTCTGACAACCAGTCTTAACAAGGGGCATACCCCTTGTTAACACCATAGTGTTATCCAGTAGCTGGGTTGTGGATGTCAGATAGGCAGTCGCTCCATGTAAAATACTGTTCAGCTGCATCCGGTTAGACTGGAAGCCGACCCCAACATAGCTGGGATGAGGCTAGGCAGATTGACTATAGGAACAATAGTGGTATGGCAGACATAGATAGTGCTATAGTAGGTTTACAATTCACCACTTGAAACGGAAGTGCATCAAGGCTTCATATTTAATGTGTAAAAGCGGAACTAAACCATATCGACATCTTAGAAAGTGTTGCTATAATCAGTTAATGTAAATAACAAGACTGCATCTTTATTGTGAATTTGAAAATGACCCAAATAACAAACACTAATAATAAATGCAACAAAATCTGTTTGACTGAGCATATTTAATAGATAGATAATATGTTTAATTGTCAACACAAAATAAGGGCCACTTGTTATTTTTACATTTCAATGTAATTTAAAGAACATTAAAAAATATTATAATATAGCAATTAGCTAAATAGAAATATGTTGATGTTACGAACTCTTCAATATCTAACCTGTTTTCGTAGTTTTTTTTTTATCTTAATTGACATTTTTTAAATTAAATTTAAATAGACATGTTTATTGATAATTTATTTAAACAATTACACCCAGTTGCACAAAGACAAACATTAATGCCCCATTACATTAGGATCATTAACGGTAATGATTTCATTAATTTAATGATGTTGCACAAAACAAAATGAGGATAAGTTAATGTTCCATTACATAAAGTCGTCTTTAAACTATGTTGCTATTGGGTAAAAAGAATGAACATGAGTGAAGGTTTCCATTTTTTTTAATCTAGCAACACTCGATGAAAAAAATAACATGTTTGACAAAAAATTTGACATTGTTAGGTTTGATGATGTTGTATTGTTATTAGTTAGCGTTGTTTTTACTGTGATTTATAGTTTTGTTGTGATAAAAACGAAAATTAAATTAAATTACAGCCAATGTAATGATTATCGCATAATTTATTACAAACACAACAATTTACTGGCCCTTTAATGGGTGGTACGCGACCTATTTTTTGACATTCATTAAGTTACTTTAGGCCTTAATGACGTTCTATGCAACGTAAATTGTCTTTAATGACATTTTTTGACACCTCATTAAGTAAATATTAATAACCAGTTAAAAGTACATTTAACTTCGTTTTGTGCAACGACATAATGAAAATGTCAAAGTTAAAATCCACTTTAAAAATTTAATGCTCTTTTCTGCAACCGAGTGACTAACCTAAACTGTAACCAATAACATTGTCTTATATTTACTAAAACTAAACAATTAATTAATTTAACAATTTTCATGGCTCACCTTAAATACTTAGTATACCTAGTGGCCTTTATTTTGTTTAGACTAGTATACTTGAGCAGTGATGGCCTAGTGGTAACGGCCCGAACCCAGGCAGGCGCTTTACTTTGTGTAAATAATTTCATCACCACTGCTCTCAAAACGGTGAAGAAAAACATCGTGAGGAAACCGGCATGTCCTAGAGCCAAAAATACAAAGACATGTGACTTCTACCAACACGCACCGGGCTCGCGTGGTGGATTACAACGCACTCCCTCTCGAAGAGAGGATGCTTGTTTCCCAGCAGTGGCTACATTATTGGCTGTTTATGCTGTACACTGAAAGGATATCGTGGCTAAGTAATAACAGCCGCACTGGTCGATCAATCATGTTAAGCTAAGCTTGCCGGGGTTGGTCTGTGGATGGGTGACCATTTTTTCATACCGAGACTCCTCCGTGCCTCGGAAAGCACGTAAAGCCGTTGGTCCCGGCTTTCATTCGTGGATCTTTGACAGTCGTTACGGGTCGCCAGAAGCCTGAAATTCTGACAACCAGTCTAACCAAGGGGTATCGTATTACCCAGTAACTGGGTTGTGGAACTCAGATAGGTAGTCGCTCCATGTAAAATACTAGTATTCAGCTGCATCCGGTTAGACTGGAAGCCGACCCCAACATAGTTGGGAAAAGGCTAGGCAGATTGACTGAAAGGATAAACAACAGGACACAATATACATTCGAGAAACGGCGGTCTTATCGCTAAATACAATGTCTTATAGAACCAACGGTTTGCTCTCCGTTTATTATGCTCTTCTTCGTCTCTAAAGGCAGTTGCTCCAAATAAAATACTGGTGTCCAGCTGCATCCGGTTAGACTGGAAGCCGGCTCCAACATAGTTGGGAAAAGGCTAGGCCGATGATGACTTCGGCTCTAGAACTTGTGGATTATTCCGATCTGTCACCCTGCTTTGTCCTCTTAGAGGAACAGATTGGAAAAAAAAAGTATGATCTGTCCCACTGTAAGCAACTTTATGTCCCAGATAGGAGTGAATAAAGTTCAAACTGTTCTCTCGTTGCTAACAGGGGGACATACAATTTTTTTCCCGAGGGGACAAAGCAGGGTGACAGATCGGAATAACCCGAACTTGGTTTGGTTTCCAGGGTAACCACCGAGAGCAACTCACACTGCTAGCCAGCTTCTACAAGCTAACGAGACATCTACGGAACTTCCTCAACTTCAGAGTCGGCATGGGCTTCATTGACAACATTATTGCTAAATGTAAGTGTCAAGTAAAAAGCTGAAGAAAATTAAGGTAAACGACACGAATATTTTGAATATAAAGCCTACAATTCCAAAGTATGATATCGTATCGTATGCACAATGTACAGACGCCAGCACATCAAGCTACTACAATCTGACAAATTTCTTTAAGTGATTTTCAATTTTATCGCTAAAGCATTAGGTTCAAGGTTGATTGGGAAAATTTGACAGTTTCGGGTAGCTTGACCTGCTGGCGTCTGTACTTTATAAAAATCTTAAATTCACTGACAGACAATGCACATTTTCAACTGCTGGGGTCTAGACGTGAAATTTTGCATAAGAATTCCTTATTCAGGGTGTTTGGAAGCTGGATGCAAAGCCATAAGTGATAGTTGATAGCATTCGAGCATTTTGAGCCATACATGTCTTAGACGAAGTAGGTTTTTTTATTTTTAACTGCTATTTTTAAATATTTTTTTGTAATTACCTTATTTCTGACGGTTATTTGCCAACAGTGCCCTAGTTAAAGTTGATATGTTAAATCTGGAGATTTGAGGTCGCAGAAAACATTTAAAATTTAGAAAAACAGTAAATTGGGTTGTTAAAGAAAAGTTTGTTTTGAAACTCCATCCTCTAAAGGCACGAAAGTGGAAATTGGCGTTTACGCTTCTCTTTATTTGCAAAAGATAGTTGTTTCATCATTTTTTGATAACTCCTCTCCTAAAGCTCCTGAAAAATAGAAGTTGCCATCCCTTGTTGACATCCCTTCGAGCACACGGCTTGTGAAATGTATAAATCAAGTCAATATTAATAGGCTGAGTGGATTTAGTTACTAGTGACCCGCCCCTCCTTGACATGGTTTTTACGACTTGACAAAACATCGATATTTCTTTATTTTAATCCTAACTTCCTAACTGGGCTTCAAAGGCTTCTGTGGTTCAAAGGCTTCTGTGGTTTTTTAACATATTATACAATGATAAAAAAAAAAAAAAAAAAAAAAAAAAAAAACTAATACAAGGTGTATCACAGACGAGTAATCAAACTTAAGGGTGTGGTACAGACCATCAAACTGGGCAACTTTTTCCCGGGGACCAACATCGTAATCGTAAAAAAAATTTTGTTGTCCCATACAAAACTTCAATACCTACTTGACCAAATGTATGGGACGACTGATTTTTTCCGCATGCAGTCTGTCCTAGCGGACTTTTTAAGATGAAAAGTACTTTGTATTGTATTTTATTAACTCCGGACGGAAACAGAGGGGTGTCATAAGTTTAAGGCTAAGCGTCAGGGTAGTCCGCGAAATTCTAATTTTCTTACGTTTTTTGCAATTTACACGTCAGTAATAGGTTGTACGTTGATCAAAATGTGATTCGCGACCGTAACAAGTATGTATTTACAGAATTATAATAATTAAAGTCATCAATACAACTGTTCAGGTAACCTTAATGTTTGACTATTTCATATAATCTTGACATTTGAGGATTATAATAACTTAAGGAGTTGTATTACTGATTCTAATGATTATAGTTCTGTAAATACATATTTGTTTTGGTCGCGAATCATACTTTATTCAACATACAATATAATACTGACTTGCAAATTGTAAAAAAACGTAAGAAAATTTGAATTTCGCGGGCTACCCTGAAGCTTCCCCCTAAACGTGTGTATCTGTCTGTGGCATCGTAGCTCCCAAACCATAACCGAATAAGTTTTTTTGTTTTGTGTGAAAGGTGACTTGATCGAGAATGTTCTTAACCAAGATTCAAGAAAATCTTCTCAGCCGTTTCAAGATTATCATCAGATCAGATTATTATTATTACGTATTATTACTTAATTATTATTTTATTTTATTGATCTCACACTGATGATTTTATTGTGCAATGTATACTTAAGTGTTTAATTTTGACTTATTATTTTTATTTTCACTGATTTTAGTTTAGTTTATTTCAATTTAGTTTATATTCACCTGTAATGCAATAATCATGTAAGTTCTACCAAAGTGTCGCAATTCCGACCCTCAAGATACATGCATATGTCTAGTTTGGGGATCACCGTCCAATCTTCTTGTACAGCCTGATTATTAATAAATAAATTTGAAAATTTGAAATTTTTTCTAGTTGATGAATGGATGTGAGCATTTTCCACAATTAAAATAATCCTCACCAACTTACAGCGGGAGTACCGTGTTTGAGCTCATTGGAATAGTCTCAAGTAATAGGTCTGATGATGGAGTAGCAAAGAGAAATGAGAATAAATTGGTATCGGGGGTTTTTTTAATTTATCTTTTATTAACGAAATATTTTGTATCTTACAGATATCGCCATCACAGTCGGTTTCTTCGCGGTATCAAGGCCCTTCTTCGCATTTGACCACAACCTGCTTGCCACGGGGACAGAAAATGATAGATTTAAGGTACAATATAAATGTTTATTATAGTACCTACGCGTCAAACTTTATGGCGGCTCTGAAGTGCGCGACTCGTTGCGCAGTACCGCACCCCTCACCTCCGCTGACACATGAATTTGATACTGCGCAGCGACTCGCCTCGTGTTCAAAGCCGCCATAATGTTTTCATCGGGCTCCATCAGTCTGTTAATCTCATACCAATACACCATATTTCTTAACACGAGATTTGCCTGCAGATTTATTTGTCCTTGTAAATCTCTTACCAATACACCATATTACTTAACACGAGATTTGCCTGCAGATTTATTTGTCCTTGTATCCGAGATAATCTCTATTAATAGTTTTTATTATCCCTTCTATTCAAGTAATTTGTATGAATAAAGTTTAATCGATGCTACAATTCGTCGATGAGCTCGTGCAGGGATAAAAAACAGACCTTTATTTGCCAAATCAATAAAACCACCTTGCACAATTCAAGTAAGTAACACATAGGCAATAAAGTTAATGTGTAAATTTTTGTTTGGTATGTATTAGTACTTATTATAGTTGTTAGAACGGAACTGATTCACTCTGTTCCCCGTACTAGTATAAACTGTTCTACGGTGGAACAGTGTTCCTCGTTCTCAGTAAAGTAATACAACTATCAACCAAGCCGGTTTTTGCCGCCAAAAATCGTTGAATGTGTTCATATTTTAGAGCAGTTACAGGCTCATGAGCAGAGATCGGATAATCGGATGCATATTTACATATTTTTGGCTAAAATTTTATGGAAGCGGCTTCTTAATTTTGTTGTTTTTTTTTTCTTAATCCCGGGGTTCCAGAAAATCCGGGTACGCACAATTAATCGGATACATGGTATGGAAATGACTTCTTAAATAAATATGGTATTATTTATTAAGATACAACGGGGTCACATAACAATTCGTATGCTTTAAATATGCTTTATTACTTGAAATTCCCAGATATAATGCGCACAGCAAAAGAGTGGAACTCACTACCTGCGTCTGTGTTTCCGAACGTATACAACCCTAATCTCTTCAAAGTGAAAGTGAACAGGCTTCTTCTGGGTAAGCTCACTCCATCGTCGACTTTGTCTCTGTCACCTCTGACCTAGACTAGAGTCAAGAGCCTAAACCCATCACAAATAAAAAAATTAAAAAAAGAATCATTTTTAACCCCCGATGCAGACATGCAGTTTGGCAACTTACTTTAAACATTAGCTAGCATTCGATTCTGTAGTCAAAAATTACTAAGTATATTTTATCAATTCCGGAATTGCAAGATTTTTACGATCGATACAAAAGTGCATGCCATATTAGCCAACTCCTCAACTTTAGCTAAATATTCATCTGAGTATCCGATCTCTGCTCATGAGACATCATTATTTTTTTACAGCACTACTACACATACGGCCGTATGTTAGTCAAGATGGCGGAAGGTATCGGCAGACTAGTCTTATCTGGTCGCGAACTAAGCAAGCTAGCCGGTCTGACGTCACGCGTCACGCAACTGCGCACCGTGCTCGATGACATCAACAAAGGCAACTACACGCGGACCATGGTCGAGAGGAGCACGCAGAATGGAGGCGGTGAGTTTTTTTAAACAATTATTTCGCGTTTATTTTGACCACTTGCATTACACGAGACATCATCTGCCTAGTCTTTTCCCAACAATCTTGGGGTCGGCGCCTAACTGGATGCAGTTGATTACCAGTATTTTAATGACTGCTTATCTGATCTCCACAACCCAGTTACTGGGTAACCATAACACGATAGTCCTTGGAAAGACTGGTTTGGTCAGACTTTCGGGTCCTTCACCATTTAAATCAATTATAGAACAATTTTAATTATCTATTCTAGTTAATTTATTTAATGTTGTTCTAATGATAATGAGCAAGCGATAATAGCAATGTGCTTCCTAACTATGTAGATGGCCCGACGACCTTAAATATGGCTGGAACTATGTGATATTGAAGTGCAATTATCACAAGATTTTACTTAGTTTCACCTGTCCCGGTGTCTGTCTGTCTGAGATCGAATCTTGCAAGTTAAATTTGACCCACTTCCCGGTTTCCGATTGAGCTGAAATTTTACATGCATATGTAAATCGGATGACAATGCAATATTATTATGACATGGAGCTGATCTCATGATGAAGCCTGAATGTGGCCATGGGAACTCAGTAATAAAACGACGCAACCCTGTCGAGTATGGGCTCGTTTGATTCGTCTTGACAAGGACTCTGATGCTAGATTATACCCAGGCTTATAAAAGCTTGTTTAAAAAAAAAACATTTTAGATAATATTGTTATTAAATTTCTCTTTCTCTTTCAGCGGAGATCCCAGCCTTGCTAGCGCCAGGGGCGGGCCGCATCATCTACCAGGACAAGGTCATCCGCTTCGACAAGGTGCCGCTCGTGACGCCCAACGGTGACGTACTCATCAAGGAGCTTACCTTTGAAGTGCGGTAAGTGTTATACAATCTACACAACAAGTACAATATTCTTTTGGCGCTTGAATGACATTGACGGGGGGCGTTGCTGGCGAACATTTGTGAAAAATTTACTTATTCGATTTTTATGTAAAATTTATTTCGCGGTGTTTTTCTACGGACGAACTGTATAAGGACCCTTTAGGTATAAGAAACCTTTTAAAAGTCAACAGAGATCGCTCTTGTTTCAGTAAAGCGGGTAGGAAAATAGCTGAAAGAATCCCACTTCCACAAACAAAAACTCTCTCCGCGACGCGGTTTTCGCACTTTTTACCCATACGAGTGTTCAATGCTATAAGTAAAACTTTTACTGTATCGAAAATCTTGTCTTGAGGCCAAAACTAAATTTAATGAATGGTTGCTGGGCCAGACCTATGAGGAAACAGAAAGTTTACTTTGTAGCTCAAGTTAATACCCATCACACTCTCCGACATAACGCAACTACACACACACTTACACTCCACATTTACTCAACCCAGCTGTCTTTGTATTGTATGTTTCATTCTGCCTAGCCTTTTCCTAACTATGTTGGGGTCGGCGTCCAGTCTAACCGGATGCAGCTGAATACCAGTATTTTACATGGAGCGACTGCCTATCTGGCCTCCACAGCCCAGTTATTGGGTAATGCGATACCCCTTGGTAAGACTGGTTGTCAGACTTTAGGGCTTCTGACGACCCGTAACAACTGCCAAAGATCAACGAATGACAGCCGGGACCAACGGCTTAACGTGCTTTCCGAGGCACGGAGGAGTCTCGGTATGTACAGATGGTCACCCATCTACGGACCAACCCCGGCAAGCGTAGCTTAACCTGATGGATCGACCCTTGCGGCTGTTATTATTTAGCCACAAGCTCCTCTTTGTATTGTATGTTTATCCTATGGAAATTAGCTTCATTATACCCGACTGAGGCGAAGCCCAAAAGGAGGCTTATGTGTTTGACCTGTATGTATGTATGTATGTCCGTTTCTTTGTTCCCTGGTAACTCCTAAACGAATGAACGGATTTGGATAAATTATACGTCTTTAAATTTATCTTGATAGCGCGCTTGTCACTGGCTACTTTAAAATAAAAAATAAAGTAAAATGGTGGATTTGGGGTGCCATATCTTGGAGTTCGATTTTTTTTTTCTTCTAATACCATTGAGTGGGGTATCAAAATGAAGGGTTTGATAGGGTGATTACAAAAATATATACAACTTATATTGTTAAAAGTAATTCGAAGTGAAACATCGTAAAAAAAAAGCTTTTAAATAACCATCACGACCAAAACTCCTTGCAAGAACTAAATCATCTGCGAAATCTTTCACATGTTTAAACTAAAAAGCTGGAAATAACAGGTAATTTAAAAAATTAAAAAACCCGGCTGCGGCAAAACTGAAAAGCTAAAAACAAGCCCAATTTGAAATTAAATAAAAGTTGGAAGCAGGCAGGCGGGACGCATTCCACTTTTATATTTTTAAACTCATATGGTGTTAAATTATTTTTAAGTTTTCTGTTGGTAGAATATTACATGCATGTTAATTTATTGAATGTTTGTGAACTATGTGTAAGTGTAATAAATGAATTTGGCCCAAAATTCAGCAATACGAAAGTCGGAGACTGACTTGTAACGTTTGTTTGTAATGTAACATTCGAGGCGAACTGGGTTACAAAACGGAGATATACAAGACGCAGCGAACGCTCGCTTCGAGCACATGACACAAGCGCGCTCCATTTCTTGTTATAAAACGGCGGTAAGTACACTAAACGTGGCGAACGCTCGAATCGAGCACTTAACTCAAGCGCGCTCCATTTTATTCAGAATGGTGGACGTAGAGGTTGTGTGTGCTTCGTTAATTTTATTTAGTTATTGTTATTGGAAGAAGAAGAAAAACAAAACGATATTGGATGTCCAATTTGTGCCAAAGAAGAAACATAGTTACGCTCGCATCGAATAGCTCGGCTCGCTGCACTGACAACTGTAACGCGTTTCAAAGGAATTCATAAAAAAAAACGACAGTCGAGTGGAGGATCCGGTGCTCGCGTCCTGTCACGCGTTACAAAAACTCAATACATTACAAACAAACGTTGCAAGTCAGTCTCCTCCTTAATACGGAAAACAAGATGGTTAATTCCGAATTGTGTCGTGCGCCAAAAGATCCGTGATGTATGTCAAAATGAGAGTAGTAATAGGACCAAAATCTGGCCTGAAGGACCAGAATTTTTTAGATCAATGATTTTGCAAGTAGATAAAAAAAAATTGTAATAGTTGTAACAAATATTCTTAAATTTTATATTCTTTCTTATTTATTATTTACAAGCTAACCCCTTTAGGGGATGAATTTTCAAAAATCCATCCTTAGTGCTCACTGTCGTTATAAATATCAGAAACTCTTGTCCTCTTTATTATTTGTTATTAATCCTCGTATATTTCGTTCTAGCTCCGGTATAAACGTGCTAGTATGTGGTCCTAACGGCTGCGGCAAGTCGTCCATGTTCCGGCAGTTGGGCGAGCTGTGGCCGATCTTTGGAGGCACCCTCACTAAGCCGCCCAAAGGAAAACTGTTCTATGTGCCACAGAGACCTTATATGACGCTGGGAACTTTGAGAGATCAGGTTGGTATCTTGTTGTACATTTCGCTAATTCTGACTAGTTTCGCTTATTCATTAATACTGCCGTCATAAGGAAAAAAGTTGATTTTTTTTTTTAATAGAGTTATTTACATATTCGGAAGCGAAAACTTAACGAAAACCTAATAATTCTTACTATTAATTCATTAGGCGCGGCAGACGCGCATGTGCGTTTTCGGACGTTCACCAGGTGCTTGACGGCGCGTATGCGCGTCCATACTTACATAACTTTCATGGAGTGCGGCGCGCCGCACCTGTGCGTTCGTTGTGCATCTCTATTGTTTCGAAAACATCGGTGTCTACACCCAAGATATTTTTTGCACGCACCCGAGCTTTTGCCACACAGGATTAGTGTAGCATAAAGAAGCGTTTGCATAAATTTCGCGCAGTTAATGTGTTAAACGACGCATCTGCTTTTGTATCTTATAGTTTAAACAGGAAAAAATATTTTTTTCTCCATTTCAATATTTCTGTAGATAAGTCCTTTTTCCTTATGGCGGCAGTATAGTTACCATAATTACAGGGCGTTCATACAATGTCATTCAATTATTGCATTTAAGAGGATTGTGAAGTGCCGATACGCGGCGCGAGTCTTGGAGGCAATTACCTACATTTCATAAATGATAAATGATAAATGATTTTTATTTCTGTAAGTAGGTTTGTACAAACACTTTTACAAGTCAATATTTTTTTTTTAAACTAGATGAGGTCGGCGTTTCCTATCTGACTACTCTGAGAAGAAAGGCCGAAACAAACTCAGAGGTCACAGTCTCTTATAAAGTCCAGACATAATCTTGGTCACTTCATGTGAAGACCATGTAGATTGGTGTCTGAAATGGTCTTTTGAGGAAAGAACCACACAGATTGAGAGGACCTGTCCAGTCAGTGCACGCATTTGTCAGTAATCGCGCAGCTCAACTCAGAACTTAAGGAGCTCAACGATTCGACGAACAATACCAAAGAAAGGACATTGGGGTAGGCCGCATAGATTACTCAAACTGCCAGACCATGATTAAAAATAACTGAGAGAAAAAATAAAACAAACAAAAAAAAAAAGCAATGACCTACATAGTCTTCACATTCACAATAAAGTAAAATAATATAATACTTACAAAGTAAATATTCATGTCAACATTCATGTCAGTATGCAAAAATAAAAATAATATAAAATAAAATTGGAGCAGTTCAATCCCAAACCTTTTTGTCCTCAATATAATCTTTAACGGTATAAAAAGCTTTCTGACACAACTTGCGTTTAATGAATGATTTGAATTTATTAAGGCTCAGATCTTGAACGTGGCTTGGAAGTTTATTATAAAAGCGTATACATTGACACCTGAATGACCCACCTATTTTCTTGAGCCTTGTTGGAGGTACAACAAATTTGTGTTTGTTCCTAGTATTTATATTGTGGATATCACTGTATTTTTTAAACAATTTAATGTTTTTATGGGCATATAAAAGATTTTCAAAAATGTACTGAGAAGGCAAAGTCATTATATTAATCTCCTTAAATTTCTCTCTGAGAGATTGTCTCGGACTTAATTTATAAATGCATCGAACAGCTCTTTTCTGCAAAACAAAGATAGTCTGAATGTCGGCTGCATTTCCCCACAACAGAATACCGTACGACATTATACTATGAAAATAGCTAAAGTACACTAAACGGGCTGTCTCTATGTTGGTTAAATTACGAATTTTCCTAACAGCGTATGCTGCGGAGCTTAGCTTTTTTGACAATTTATCTATATGTGGGCCCCACTGAAGCTTAGCATCCAAAGTTAAGCCCAAGAATACTGTGCTATCTTCAGGATTCAACTCTTCGCCCTTTATCAACACGTTAGTTTTCACCTGCCTAACGTGAGGTAGTGTAAACTTAATGCATTTGGTTTTTTTTTTCATTAAGGAGTAAATTATTAACACTGAACCAGTGAACTACTTTTGAGATCGCTCTGTTTACATCGTCAGTAACCAGCTGCTGACGTTTAAGTTTAAACAAAAGTGAAGTATCATCCGCAAACAAAACTATATCATGATTATCCTTAATGAGGTAGGGCAAATCGTTAATATAAATAAGAAACAAGAAAGGACCAAGAATCGAGCCCTGTGGGACCCCCATTGTTACTATAGATCCGGGCGATCTTTTTCCATTAACGTCAACGCTCTGAATCCTATTACTCAAGTATGAAGTAAGAAGATCCAGAGCGGTGTTCCGGATCCCGTAATGGCGGAGTTTCCTGATTAACGTTTCATGAAGAACGCAATCGAATGCCTTGGACAAATCACAAAAGATGCCCAAGGCATCGCATTTGTCTTCCCATGCATTATAAATATGTCCTAAAAGTTCAACACCGGCATCAGTAGTTGAACGACCCTTTGTAAAACCGAACTGCTTGTTATGTAATAATTTAGGTTTATTAAAGAAATCTTTGCAATTGGTCTAAAATTAATATCTCAAAAATTTTACTAAACGTAGGTAGTACTGAAATAGGTCTATAATTTGTGGGGTCTGATGACCTGATTTAAACAAAGGTATTATTTTACTATATTTCATGAGGTCAGGAAACTCCCCACAGTCGATACAGTTATTAAAGATAAGAGCTAAAGTAGGTGCTACAATGTCAATAATAGACTTAGCAACTTCTACAGAATTACCCCACAGATCTGCTGTCTTTTTTACATTTAAAGTGTGAAAGGTTTTAATTATGTCTCTACAGGTAATATGTTCAAAATTAAATTCCGAATCGCAAGCATTAACATTTTCCTTAAGCAAAGACTCAGCAACAGAAGTTGATGAGTTTAGGGATTTAGTAGTTGAAACGGGAATATCTGAAAAGAAATTTTCAAAGGCCGCGGCGACTTGTGAGTCTGATTTTATTATGTTGTCATTAATAGACAGGCTGTAGTCAGCACTTCGGTTATTAGACCTTCCCGTTTCACTGTTAATAATATTCCAAGTCGTTTTAATTACATTACTACTGTTTTTAATCTTCGAACTCAAATAACGCGACTTGGCCATACAACAAACTTGGCCATACAATTATTTACATAAATATTGTTTTTTTTTATTTATTTTGTGATGGGTTTGCTCTTGACTCTAGTCTAGGTCAGTTGTTTCGGGCGATAACGTTTTCACCCCCCTAAACCTTTACGAAATGAGACAATTTTGGTTTCATTACATTCAGTACACCTTAATCTAGGTCTGTACGTTTTTCTTTTTAAGTAATTCAATTTAATTTAAATAAAAAAATAATAACGCTCGAGGAAGTTTTTATGTCAAAAATATAGATTCTAATAACTTATATCGTATGCAATATTTCTTTATAATAAAAACGTACTGACCTAGTTTTTCATTATACCTACAACATTTGCAAAAATATGAAAATTAGACTATGATTGCTGGGAGAAAAACGTTATCGCTTTTTGTATGAAAAACAGCTTCACAATCCTCTTAAGTATTTAAAATCGCCATCACCAATACACAAAAATATAAACAAATACAAGTTCCTACATTACCAGCCTATAATGTTTCTACTGCGGGGCTCTGGTCTCATCTCTGAGAAATCTAACATTCGGATTGGTGGAAGTCATATGCCTTCAAATGTTTAGTTCTAGGACATGCCTATTTCTGAAATAAAAACCTTCTAGCTCAACTTATTACTAAAGTTCAATCCTAATATTTGAATACTTGACTGTTTTAGATAATCTACCCACAAACTCGGGACGAGATGAAACGTCGCGGTCGCAAAGACGACCAACTGGACCGCTACCTCGAGATAGTGCAACTGTCGTACCTCACCAACCGCGAGGGAGCATTGGACGCAGTGGAAGACTGGATGGACGTGCTGTCCGGCGGAGAGAAGCAGAGGATAGCTGTAAGTTATCTTAGTTATAACAATGTGCTACCTCGAGATAGTGCAACTGTCGTACCTCACCAACCGCGAGGGAGCATTGGACGCAGTGGAAGACTGGATGGACGTGCTGTCCGGCGGAGAGAAGCAGAGGATAGCTGTAAGTTATCTTAGTTATAACAATGTGCTACCTCGAGATAGTGAAACTGTCGTACCTCAAAGTAGAGTTACCGGTCGTAAATATTGCACATGGATTGAAAATCATATGAAACAAGTACCTAATATGACACATTAGAACAAGTCTGTCACACACAATTACCAGTGACGAAGGCGACTCTCTACAAAGCCCAACATTTTCTAAAAATCCCATGTGCAATATTTACGGCCGGTTACTATAGCGCATAACTGTACCATCATTGACTGCTTAAGAAGCTTTTTAATGTTGAGGTCAATATTGTAGAGCTCCGCAGCCCTATTGCTAACGGGATGAATGGGACGTAGTCGCCAATAAAAAACAATGCTGAATTTATACATAAAATTATTTTCAAGAAGACGTGTTCACTTAAACGCTACTAAAACAAATCTGCTGTATAATAAAACAATCTCCTCTTCTACAACTTTTAAACTGATTCTAACTTTGCTTGCGTGATCGAATCCAACCAGAATATTTTTTTCTGCTAGCCTGCTTGATGTAAAGCTCTTTCGCAGCCAACCTTAACAGTAAACACGAGAGTAAAGACACCAGTCTTTAAATATTTGACAGGCCAGCTGGCGTGGTTGGTTAAGATACCGCCTATCATGTCGCAGGTCGTGGGTTCGATTCCCACCCAGGACAAACATTTGTGTGCATGAACATGTCTGTTTTTTTAGAATGTCACAATGCGTTAGAACGAGCAACGGTATCTAACCGCAATACAGTGACACTGCAATGGATAAAAGGACACAGTGGGTCTTAACGACTGGGTGGTAACGACGCAGCGGACGAACTTGCTAGGAGGGCATCCAGTGCGTCAGTCTATGGGCCCGAACCAATCGTACCCATCCCCTTCAACCAATTACGCAGATGGCTGCAAGAGATCACCCAAACAAAAGCAGAGGAGTGGTGGTCCTCGGCACCAGGGTGCAGGCAGTCCAGGGAGGCTATGCCAAGCCTGGATGGCAAACTAACCAGGCGACTCTTACGCCTGGATAGGAATGGCCTGCGCCTGATGACGGGGACCATCACAGGACACTGCTCGCTGAACAAACACTTTTACACAATGGGCATAACGGACAGCCCTCTGTGCAGAGCTTGCATGGAGGCTGAGGAAACCGTTCCGCATGTGCTCTTCGAGTGCACAGGCGTTGCCCAGATTAGAACAGAAATCCTCGGGACACCCAAATCTTTAACAGATGTTCTGAACAGACCAGAAGCCGTGACCAACTTCTGGAGGGAGGTGGGCTGGTTGGAATAAACCCCGACGGCCGCTATGGCTCACGCACAATGGTCCACTTGAAGGATTAAGTGCGGAAACCAAACCCAATAACATAGAACATAGAACATGTCTGTTTGTCCTGAGTCTGGGTGTAATTATCTATATAAGTATGTATATACAAAAAAAAAAGTAGTGTATGTATATCAGTTATCTGGTTTCCATAGTACAAGCTCTGCTTAGTTTGGGATCAGATGACCGTGTGTAAAATGTCCCAGAATATTATATATGTATATTATTATATTTTTTTTTAAGTCATGCATGTCTGATTTTAACATGCTATACTCTATGCAGCCTAGAGGCCTATTCCCAACACGGCACTTAGACAGACAGGCACTAATAAATCCAAAATAGTTTATGAGATTACGTAATAATAATTAAATAATTATGAATAGATGGCGCGCCTGTTCTACCACGAGCCTCAGTTCGCGATCCTGGACGAGTGTACGAGCGCCGTGTCTGTAGACGTGGAGGGACAGATGTACCAGTACTGCAGAGAGGTAAGCACCATATGAAATTAAACTGTTTATTCTGTAAATGGGATTTGGTAATCACTTTTACGTCATATTAAAGAAAACCGGTCAAGTGCGTGTCGGACCACGCACAATGGAGGGTTCCGTAGTTGGGATGAATTTATCCCAAGAACCAACTTAACATTGTAATTGAAAAACATGTTCTCCTATACATACTACAAATGTCCATAGTTAAACGAAAAGAATCCAACCCACATTACACTTAATGTGGGCTGGATCCTTTTCCTTTAAATATGGACAAAATATGTAAGTTTGTACGCACAATATTGAGAGATTTACCATGTTATTTTAAGATCATAGACTTCTTATAGGTTTTCCTGTAATCAATAGCTATAGAATTACTTTCTGTATTTTTTTTTTTCAAAATTTTAAGGTCAGTTGTTTCGGAAATAAAGGGGGGGATGGTCAATTTTCGTCTATTTTCTTAAATAACTTTAAAACAGTTTAATTTAAAAATATATATTTGAAACCCTCACAGTAAGCCCTTTCATTTGATATATGGCACGGTACAGTTTGCAAATATATTGTTTTAATTTTCTTATTTGCCCCCAACATTGACCCCCATTCATTAATTTACATTACAAAATTCATTAATTTACATTACAAGTCCGTGTTTGGGTCACAGAAATACATACCTTCAACTTAATCGGTCCATTAGATTTGGAGCAAATTGGCTGTGACAGACGGACAGACAGACACATGAGTGATCCTATAAGGGTTCCGTTTTTCCTTTTGAGGTACGGAACCCTAAAAATCTATATGAAGTCGACATTTCCAGAGAAGAAATGGTGAAACAAACTCAGGGGTCAAAGTCTCTTTTAAAGTCCAGACAAAAGCATCCTCTAAGCATCTATGCACCTCCACTATGTATTATTATTACCTTTATTTGAACGATAGTAATCAGGAGAGTGGAATATAAGGAGCCTTCGATGGATTGACAAAAGTAAAGTGATGATCTTTCATTGTGTCGATATTGTAATGTTAATCTTCACACGCAGTTTACGTGGCGTTCGCATTTAAGTGCGAACGCCACGTAATGATTGCTGTTCGGTCTGAGTTTCTAACTTCATTAATCAAAGCTACACTAAATATTTTTTTTTGTTTTGTTATTAATGAAGTTAATAACAAAACTACACTACAGTTACACACACAGTACAGTTAGTGATGATCACACTATCATCTCGATTTAATAGACAAGGGAAACCATTTCGTAGAGTCCTATTACGAGTCATATGACTCATAATAGGTTGGGGAAAACATTCTTCGCATTTTTTAAGAAAATTCAAAACATTTTTTAATATAGTTTATTTACATTTAACTAAAGTATGTAGGTACCATTTTGTTCGATAACTTTTTGCCATCTTGTAGGTAGGGACATGATCCCATTGCTATAGAAATTTTGGGACTTCTGGTCAAAATACCGCGACAAGTGGTTTTGGCAGTCCTCTCGTGATGTTAACCTGACACTGCCTAAAGAATTCTGAAGAGACCGAAACAGGTGGAAATCTGAAGGTGCAAGGTCAGGACTATACGGCGGATGCATTAACACCTCCCAGCCAAACTCTTAATTTTTGCTGAGTGGCTAAAGATGTGTGAGGTCTAGCGTTATCATGATGAAAAACCACACCCATTCTGTTGATTAATTCCGGCCGCTTTCTCTCAACTTCTTGCTTTAATCTCATCAGTTGTTCGCAGTAGAGTTCAGAATCGATGGTCCTGCCTGGTGGTAACAGCTCATAATGTATAATGCCCTTCCAATCCCACCACACACACAGCATCACCTTGTTGCGAGTTAACCCGGGTTTCGCCACAGTCTGTGAAGCCTGACCGGCCTTTGACCACGTCCTTTTTCGCACGTTCTTGTCATACGTGATCCACTTTTCATAACCAGTTATCAGCTTCTTCAAAAATGGTTCGGTTTCATTACGTCGTAATAAAGAATCACAAATGAGTACACGGTTCATTAGGTTTCTTTCAGTGAGCTCGTGAGGTACCCAAATGTCGAGCTTTTTTGTGTACCCAGTTTTTTTTTCAAATGCGCCAAAACTGTTTTGTGGTCAATTTCCAGTTCTTCAGCTACGTCGTAACTACTGATATGCCGATCTTGCTCCACTTTTTCAAAAATGGCATCCATTTTATCCGTAATAGGGCGACCAGAGCGACGTGCATCTTTGACATCAAAATTTCAGGATTGAAAACGCTAAAACCAAATTTGTGCTACTCTCACAGACACTACACTAGGTCCATAAACATCAACAAATTTTTTTCGCGGCTTGCGTTGCATTTTTACCTTTTTTGTAGTAAAATTTTAAAATGTATCGAATTTCTTCATTAGATTCACTCATCTTGACGGTACGAAAAACTAATGAAAATCACACATTTTCCTAATTTGAATTTGGAATTATGTTCTTTAAAATTTAAAGAGATTTTATTACAAGTTCATACATACTATAATGCGAAAAGACTTTTTCCCCAACCTAATATATGCTGTCATCTCAGTATTCACCCTCCTTTCTAGACTTATTATCTTTTACACACAAAAAACTATATTTAAGCAATAACCAACCATCCTTTCCTCCAGGTCGGTATATCCCTATTCACGGTATCTCACCGCAAGTCACTATGGAAGCATCACGACCACTACCTACAAATGGACGGCAGAGGCGGCTTCGTCTTCGGAGAGATCGATAACGAAACACAGGAGTTTGGATCGTGATCAATAAAATTGTAAACTTAAATCTTAAGGCCGCGTCCTACTTAAAACCGATTTCGCGATCGTCGCGTGCGTATGTCGTTTTTTGTTCGATGAACCTGAACCCGTGATCTCGCCGACAGAGGGCGTTTTCCGAACAAAAAAACATTTCTACAGGTTTTTCGTGATCATTTTATTCAATTTAAATCTATGTACAATTTTTCTCCGGCCAAGCACTAGATCGCTGTATTTAATAATTATTTTTAATATTTACTCTATAGTAAATAGGAATATTTTATCGTAATTCTGCAAATAGAAAATAAATGACAATATGTAAATTTTTATGAGTAAATACCAAAATAACTGTAAAAAATAGCATACATACTTATAAAATACCAACTTGGCCGAAAAAAATAGTACCTACCTTGATTTAAATTTATTAAAACAATCAGGAAAAACTTCTAGAAGTGCGACGTTGCCAGCCCGCGCAGGATGAACGCTCTTAAATAGGACGAGAGGTAATACAGCTAGCGTATAACGCCTTTGAAGAGCTAATGCATACAGAACGTTGGCTAGGAAACAAGATACTCTGTCTGGTACAAGGATCTTTTGGCGCTCAAATGACGTTAACCGGGGGGCGCTGTTTGTAACATTTGTGCAATATTGTTTAGTGAAATGTATTAGAAAAACAAGATGGCGGTGTTAGTTCCCATTTTGGCTGTGCACCACAAGAATCTCATAGCGCTTTAGATAGATATGTCACCGAATAATGGGGACGAAAACTGTGAAATTAGTTCCGAGTAGATGGCGCTAAGTGTTTGTTACTTTCATTCAGTTTCCAATAGAGTTCCTTGCTGAAAACTGCCGCGAGATGGCGCTAAGTGTTTTTTCTTGTCGCCGATTGGTCACTTTGTCTTCAAGATGACTTTGACAATACAAGTGACAAAACACAGCGCTCTCTCGCGGCGAAGCTTCCGGTAATAAATTTCGCGAGATTGTAAACTGTCGAAATATTGTGAACGGACCATTTATTATTATTATTATTTATTTTGCACTGAAAGGACGAATAATTTCTCTTATAGTAGAATTATGTATTTAAATTATGTGTATGCCATTGTTTGTGCATATGTTCATGCCATTCATTAATTTGTATTCTGTTGTATTTTATTTTATTCAAGCAGCTACTGTCCAAAGTATTTTTTTCTTTAAATTCATTGTAAGTACACCTATAATTGTGTATACATTAGCAGTAGGTAATACCATTCCTAAATACTTTTGTAAACCAATGTTGAATGTTGGTCCAATGTTGGTGTTCTTTAATAAATAAATAAACTGGACACTAGGTACATTAGAACGGTACAAATAGCGACATTTTTCCAGACAAAAAAAAAAACTAAAAGTTTTAAGGGCAGCAAACAAACCAATAAGGGACCTGGTTTATATAAATTGTAGGGGCGAGGTATACTCGTAGAAGTCTCATTCAAACTATAGTTGTTCCTTTTTCATAAGTAGTTAGGCAAAACAACGATTTGTGTGCATTAGTTCTCATAGATAATAGAATTTACTAAAGTAAGAATATGTCTTGTTGTAAAAAGATGTCGTTTATGTGAGAAAACTTTATCCTTATTAATAAGATTTTATAGTCTATACCCTATAGCGTCATATTTATTTCAATTTGGCTCAAAGCCCAGCGCATGTATGCGACAGATACAAATTATAATGGTACTATCCGTTCAAATTAAGTATTGAAATGTGCTTTTGTTTCATTGTACCGTAATACGTGACAACACACACCACACACCTTCACAAAAACTAGCTGTTCCCTACCATCCAAAAAAAAATGGTCTTATGTGTTATAATAAGATATCGGATAATCTGATGCATATTTACCTAAACTTAACTTTTGGCTAAGAAACTGGAAGCGGCTTCTTAATTTTTAAGTCTCGGGATTTCAGAAAATCCGGGAATGTACAACTAAACGGATAAAAGGTATGGAAACGACTTCTTCAATTATGTGGTATTATTTATTTTAAAAAATACGGGAACACCGGGTATTCATATGCTTGTATACTTCAAATTCATTTTTAACATTACTTATCCTGTCGTTTGCTGTCAGTTTGGCAACCTACTTTACAACACTAGCTAGCATTCAATTCTATAACCAAAAAGTACTAAATTAATCAATTCCGGAATCGTAACATTTTTACGAAACCAAAGTGCATTCCATATTAGCCAACACCTGAACGTAGAAGTACCTAACGTAACTGAAATACGTACATTACATTCGATTCTATAGGATGACTGGTAATTAATGACCGATACTTAAACACATGATTGTACTCATGATAACAAACAACTTCTACTTTGGCACCAAACCTGAAATCGCGAAAAAAAATTGCTGTCCCATACATTCATGTTCGCATAACTCGTCAAAATGTAGGGAGCAGCTGATTTTTTATTCGCGATTTCTGGTTTGGTGCCATAGTAAAAGTTGTTTGTTACCATGTGTACAATCATGTGTTTAAGTATTGGTCACTAATTACCAGTCACCCTATATAATCAGAACTTACCGTTTTCTTCGTCTCTTAATCCCGGGATTTTTTCCTTACGAAAATGCATTCCATAATAGCCAACACCTCAACTTTACGTAAATATGCATCCGATTATCCGATCTCTGATTATAATCCACGATATAGTAAATCCGTGTTCCAAATTATATCCAAATCCGTTCAGAGCCGTTGTTGCGTGATTGAGTAACAAACATAATTAAAATCCTCCACTTTTAATATTAGTAGAATGTGCTGACCAGCTTATATATGCGTCAGTTATTATGGTGATTACGATTCTTATTTAAAAAAAAATATTCTAACAGTTTAGAACATTCTATACTACTTTTTCCATAAAAAAAAAATCACCAATATCGGTAATGTTTATGGGAATCAATTATGTAATGCGTGTGCATATAATTTAATTATTTTTTTCTAAATAAAATAGAAATGTAAAATTGTTTATAATGTTAAGAGATGTACACTACGGGTAATTTATCTTGGCAGGTCCGAACATAGGCACTGAGAAGTTTCGCGCATGTTCTCTCACTCACACTCGCCTCATGTCACCATTTGGTTCCTAAAAAGTTTACTGCGCAGCCTTCTGCGCTATGTTCGGACCTGCCAAGATGAATCGGCCGTACTTGTAGCTCGATATAAATTATGTGTTAAAAATTTTAACTTAAAATATTGTACTCGTCTGTGGCTAAATGATTAATTATTTGATGTTTAAACATTTACTGATAATTTGCGTTAACGCTTTAATACTGAATTAAATAGCATAATTTTAAAATTAGACCAATTTTAATAATAAATCAGAATAATATGTTGTTTACCATTAAAATACCATTATTTTATTGCCATAAATGACAATCTTTTTATGGCAACTTAAATAAAAATTTTATCTGTGCTTCTGATCTACATACATAGTTAATAAATCCATTTATGATTAATATACAATATAAAGTCTAGACATAGCAAAATGAGTTACCATTCTAAGGAATGTTGTAAAAAGTAAGAAAAATATTCTTATTAATAGGTACCTAATTCTATAGAATTATATAGGGTGAATGGTAATTAGTGACCGATACTTAAACACATGATTGTACTCATGATAACAAACAACTTTTACTATGGAACCAAACCAGAAATCGCGAAAAAAAAAATCATCTGCTCCCTACATCTTGACGAGTTACGCGAACATGAGAGCAGATTTTTTTTTTCGCGAATTCAGGTTTGGTCCCATACTAAAAGTTGTTTGCTATCATGAGTACAATCATGTCTTTAAGTATCGGTCGCTAATTACCAGTCACGATATATAGACAGTGTTATTTATTAATCAAATATTTTGTGATAGTTTACAAAACACAATGACACTATAAAGTTTTAAATAAAAGATGATACAATTATCTTTGCATTATATTCATAATTAATTTTACTCGAATAATCCGAATCCTAAAATTTTAGGGGATACATGTATGCTGTATAGGGTGTAAGGGACAGTCCTACGCAAACTAACAGACTGCCTTCAGCTCCTTGAATCATATTCCACCGGAAAATTTTCCAGGATTTTTTTTTTTAAATAGTTTTTTCAGTTACTATTCCTTTAATTCAAAGTAAAATTACATTCTCTGTACGCAGCACTCCATTTATGTAAATATAATACTTAGCCAAAGTAAAAAAATCAGCAATGGATGTTGAAATACTCGAACGACCCTTGAAATCAGCTGCTCACTTTTGCCTAGCTACAGAGTTTATCGAACTCACAGCATACCTATTACCTACTCCTCCCCAACCAGTAACAGACGCTGCGACTTGTGCACAAAAACACAAATCAGGTTTATTGGATTCCCATGACGTTCCTGAAATAATGTCATGTACCAGTCGTCTTGTCTGATGTACTGAATTTACCCTATCAGGAGGGTTGTCCCTTACACCCTGTATATGTGTAATAGATCTGAAATGATCAGGAATTTGTAAAATGTTAAGCATATTATTGATATTTATGTCTGACAATTGACATAGTAAGGCCCGTATCATACTTGTGTTTTCCGGGGTACGCAACTTTTAAGACGGACGCCTCTGGAATCTTACAACAATAATGGACAATCATGATTGTAGCCTCAAAACGCGGCAGTCTCTCACTACACACGCCAGTGTGTTAAAGGCCTAACTGGTCACACATACTTAGAACAAAAGTGACAATGAAGTGGCCTTGATACTAACAATAGTTATTTGTCTTCTATAAACACGTAATCAACGAATATTGCATAAAATTAACAAGGCCATCTCATTGCGCGTTCGTTTGACTTGAGGCCATGGCCCATACTTGCGTAATTTACTGTGAAAATGTTCTTTGATGTGACATTGCTGTGATAGATAATAAGTTTGTTGTTCTTATTGTGTTGGTGGGTGCTGGGTCAATAAAGAGGGTTCAGGAATATATTCTTTTGGTTTTGATTAATTGTTTTGCCATGTCTAGAACGCTCTAACAGACGCGGGGTAGCAGCGCGAGACGCGCTTGCTTAGTCTAAAAATGCTTCAGTTTGTTTGCGCGCACTTTTCTTCAGCATAACGGCTGTAGCCTAAGGGCGTTTGTGCACTACAAGGAATTTTACTGTCCGGCAGTCCGATTTTTTACGGTCCGAGATGGCATGACAAAAACGGATGATTGGCTTGTGCACTTGTCCGTCTTTACTGGGATCGGTGCGGCGCAGTTCAGGGTAGCTCTCCTTGAAACTACACGCCACGCACGCGTAATTATGCTAGGAACAATCAGTACGGCCCGGAATGGGGAAAAGTAAAATGTCGGACGGTAAAATTACGTATAGTGCACAAACTAGTATATACATTTATGGCGTGCCATATCGGACCGTAAAAATTCGAACTGCCGGACAGTAAAATTCCTAGTAGTGCACAAACGCCCTAATTGTGTCACTCATATTCGCACGAATACGGGAACCAACAATTGTAGGACGACATTTGCAAATGGTTATGCAAAGTTTTCGCTGCATTCGTGGTTTTCCAAGCTGTGTGGGTTTTTTGACGCACATCAAAGCGCGCGAAGCTCGAACCTTCACGTAGTCTCCCATACATTCATGCGACCAGTTGCGCACACGATTGCGAAGGTAACAGACGTTTTTAGATTTTGTGGCGTTTACTGTGTAGCGTACCTACTTATACTATTATACTTGATCATGGATTGGAACAACACCAATTTGTTGGAGCTCATTGAACTCTTGCAGAATGAGGTTCATTCTGTATGGGATCCTTTTTATTGATTTATGATGGGTTTGCTCTTCACTCTAGTCTAGGTCGGACGCGACAGAGACAGAGTCGACGATAGAGTGAGCTTACCCAGAAAAGGCCTGTTCACTCTCACTACGAAGAGATGGGTTGTATGCGCTCGGAAACAGAGACGCAGGTAGTGAATTCGACTCTTTTGCTGTGCGCAATATAAAAGTCATTTGGAAGCGCTTAGTGCGAATCGGTGGAATAGCAACTAAGTAACTGGCAGTGCGTCTAGATGTCAGATGGTAGAAGGGGGGCCGAATGAAGTCGTGGGGGTTGAGGGGGTGGAATGAAGTCGTCGAGTTCTTAGAAGAGCACACTCACCGAAGTACAATCTGTAGAAGACCGACAAGCAGGCAACCTTGCGGCGATGAGCCAAGCTATGAAGCTTGGCATCCACCGGTTTTACGTCGCCCGCGTTTTACTCGCTCTTAGCTCTGCGTTCCACCGAGTCAAGCGCGGCTTGTTGGTACTTGGCTGATCCATCCCAAAGGTGGCTGCAATACTCCATGCAGGATCGGACTTGCGCTTTGTAAAGGGTTAAAAGCTGTACAGGCGTAAAGTATCGCTTCACCCTATTTAGGATACCCAGTTTCTTGGCCGCAGTTTGGGCTTTGTATTCGATGGTGGCGCCAAAGTTGAGACTAGATGTCAACTCCATGCCTAGGAGCTCAAGTCGATCAGTTACAGGAACAGATGTACCCCGACAGACAGGACAAGTAAAAGTAGGAGGACCCAGGACAGGAAAAGTAGGAGTTTGGGCGAAACGACTCTTAGCGGTAAAAAGAAACGCCTGTGTTTTGGCGGCGTTAAAAGAGACCAGATTATCATCACCCCACTGGGAGACAAGGCTTAAGGTCAAATCTGTCCGCCCTACCATGGCCTCTCTCAAGGAACGAACTTGGGCCCCGCTGGTTTTTGCGCTGGACAAGTATCTCTCTGAAACTGTACTGTCATCTGCGTACCCAACAATACCAGGCTGAAACAGGTCATTGATGCATTGATTGGGCAGGAAAATAGTTACAGAGAGAACAGACCCCTTTTTTTTGTGGATGGGTAATCATCAAATAACTTCTCCCGCTCTGGGTGGAGCGGGAGGGCGTGTCAGACTTCTACTGACTAAAACCCACCCGTGTTCCTTCAATTGCCTGTGCCAGGGCCACGGTAACTCTTTCGAACAACCCGCAACCCTGGCGGGCATCGGCCCTAGCGGACCCCTTCAGCTAGTGCTGACATCTCTTTGAGGCGCGCGTGGAACACAACGCGCGTCGACCCGGGGCTGGTCCTTACCGGACGGCGAGCTACCCATTGCTCGCCATCTGCAAGCCCGCGCCTACGGTGGCCGGGAATCGGCTATCGATTCCCGACGCCCAGGGCGTCTCCTGCGGTGACTAGGGGCGTGAGGGCGCAAATATTTTCTCTCCCTCACGCGAGAGAACAGACCCCTGAGGAATTCTGGCATCAATAGCCATATGGTCAGAGGATCAGCCGTCAACGACTACTCTGATTGACCGTTCACTAAGGAAATTGATATCCAGCTACAAAAATCAGCTGGGATGCCATAAGCAGAGCAGCGTGCCAGACCCTGTTAAAGGCCTTCGAGATGTCAGCGATACAGCAAGGGCTTCGCCATAGCAGTGCGTGACATACACAAGAAGATCGCCAGTTGACCGTCCCCGGTGAAAGCCATATTGACGTTCACTGAGGAGATCAATATCTTAAAGGTAGGTCAGCAACTTATTGTTCAGTACCCTTTCCATAACCATGCCCAGAATGGAGGTAATGGCGATCGGACGTTAATGGGCAGGGTCTGCACTGTCGCCCTTTTTGGGCACTGGTTGTACATTTGCAAGCTTCCAGGATTTCGGCACCGTTCTTTTTTCAAGAGAGAGGCAGAACAAACGTGTCAACACATGAGACAGTTCAGGCGCATACTGCTTCAACACTCTCGCTGGAATGCCGTCAGGCCCGCTGGCCTTGTTCACATCTAGACTGCACAATACTCTTCGGACCTCTTTAATGTGAACTGTGATCTCCGTCATCGAGGAGTCACAATGAGGTACAGTAGGTGGTTGCTTCGAGCCAGCGACCAGACGTGAATTGCTTGCAAAGAGAGATGCAAATAAATTTGCTTTCTCTCTTACAGAGTGAGCCAGCGACAGGTTTCATCATTGGAGGTAAAGTGGGACGACAGAAATTCGTTTTAGCCGCTTTAGACAGGGACCAGAACTGTTTACTACCCGGAGGGTGCGAAGCCAGCCTGGCCCCAATACGTCCGACATGGTCAAAACGTGACCTACGTAAAACCCGCTTGCAGAACTTGGCGGCAGAATTAAAGGCTCTCTTCTTCGCGCGAACCCTACGCGCTCTAACTTTGCAGTCGCGGGCCTTGACCCAGGCTTGGCAGGCAGACTCTTTCCGAGCCTCAGCGTGGGCGCATTCTGCATTATACCAAGGCCGGGATTTGTGACCGAGCGGGATGTCGGAGAATGGAATAAAATACTCCATCCCCTGCCGAATCACGTCCGCAACCACGTCAGCACAGCACGAGGGGTCACCCGAGGAAAAACACACTTGCCGCCATGGATAAGACGCAAAAAAGTGCCGCATGTCGTCCCAGTCTGCTGACTCGTATCGCCATACTTGCCTCGTGCCTCTAGGACTCTCATCTGGAGGAGAACAGGTATATATGGATTTCCCCAGACAGTGGTCAGACGTTCAACATCCGGTACCCGCGTTGCCACATTCACCATCTGGGCTAGATCTAGCGTTATAGCAAACTTGCGCGCCTCCAACCCAGCATGGTCAGTTTTCTGGTACGGGAACAACCATTCTTTATGATGGGTGTTGAAGTCCCCCAGAAAAATGAGCTTCGCTGTTGGGTACCGTTGCTGGACTACGTCAGTCGACTCCCCGAGGAAATTAAAGAGCGCTGTTGTCTCCTGGTCACTGCTGTGCGATCGGTAGACGTCGATGTAGAGAGATTTCTCCACGCCAATATCCACAAGTAGCCATATGGCAGAAAAACCCGATTTCTCAAAGCAACGGAGACGACGACAACATATGTCATCGCGAACGCAGGCCCCAGCCTGCTTCTTCAACTTGTGTTCAAGAGAGTAACCCGGTAGTTGAGGTACGCCACGTCCGACGGGGTTGTTATCTTCGTCTCCGTTAGGAAAAACAGGTGCGGCTTCTCGGTCTCAAGGTGGTGATGGATCGGATCGAGATTGGAGTGCAACCCCCTTATGTTAGTGAGGTGCAATTTCAGTGGGAGGAAGTGCAGCCATTATTTACCCTAATTTTTTGTAACTTTGGTCATTCGAGTGGAGTTGTTGGGGAAAAAAGTCGATTGTCGAGGCACTGCTCAGTGACCCAAGTGAAACACTAGAGCCAACCAAACCTATGGGGAACTCATTTTGAGACTGCGGGCCCCCCTGGTTAAGGCCACCAGGTCCTCCCACCCAGTCGCCGGCTGGCACGGTTTTGTCGCGAGTTGGCGGGGCAGCCTTTGGCACGTGGCTGGCGTGCTACTTGGCCCCCCTACTGACTGCGGTCGGCCAACGGCTGGCATCGTGCTTCGGAGCCCGCTACCATCCAAAATGATTTACCCGGCTAGCTGACTCAGAGACCAAGACCGGTTCCAAACAGCGCAACTGACAATCTCGTTCTCCCTCAAAGGCACTGGTACTCCCACACACCGACGGAACACAGCAAGCTGCTAGGCGCCGGGCTCCGGTGGTATGGTAATCGCGAGCCAGGCGGCCCCTTGCGGAGCCTACCACCGCTAAGTGGGATCGTTCAGCCATACCACAGGCAAGCCTGTGGTGCCGTTACGTGGTCGATCCAGAGGTAGATCCCAAACCACCCCAAAAACGTTCCTAAAAAGAAGTCCCATAAAAACACAATGGCCGTCAATGAAATCTGGGAGAGAATAAATTCAAAATGTAATTTCTCCTCAATGTTCCATTGACGAATTCACAAAGAAGAGAAATGTCTGTCCATGGTTCACAAAATGGCAAGTATAAAATAGAAACTATTCGTAATATATTAGGATGATTCTAAAGCAGCTAAAATACCATAAATCTATGATGGGAAAATAAAAACAGTTTCAATAATATAAAATAAAAACTCAATGACAAGAATGAATGAAAATCAATGACGTCCACTGCGGGACATAATATTTTCGCGGAGCCCCCACAGAGGCTTTGCGG
This sequence comes from Dicycla oo, assembly GCA_948252095.1. Taxonomy (NCBI): domain Eukaryota; kingdom Metazoa; phylum Arthropoda; class Insecta; order Lepidoptera; family Noctuidae; genus Dicycla; species Dicycla oo. The sequence continues at coordinate 28,288,112 of OX411714.1, forward strand.
AGCCCTAGGGTTCCGCGGAGCTCACCGAGTATGGCTGGTCTATTCTATCAATCTGGACTCGAAATAATATGCTAAAATTCTTATAACCGTCTTAGCAACTACTGTGGACTGAAATGTGCTGCGCGGCGGCGGCAGCGTGATAATTGTTCAACTGTTCTCAGACCAATTATTATAAACTGATATAATTAGGTAAGGTTCGACTCTTCCGACTTAAAAAATAGACAATTATATTTTCGAACCGACTTCTAATTGACCAAACGAGCGAAGCGTCTCTGTTTCAAGTCTGGCAGATTTTGCTTTCGTCTGTCTGTTTGTTGCTACTCCTCTACGTGGTATTTTACAACCGATCTGAACGAAACTTTTTAGACCTACAGGTTTTACGACTTTATATAATTTTAGTCGTCGCGGATTTTTGATTGGAGGGGTACTTCCTACTGGATATCTTCGCCTTATGAAATCCAATTTCGAAGGTTATTTTTATATTTAAGCGGCAGTAGGTAACTTTAAGTTGATCTCATAAAAATTTGGTGAAGATCTGATTAATAAAAAACATGGTTAATATCCCAATATAAAACATTCATTCCTAGTCACCCCCGCGGGGATTGCCACCGCCACCGGAGGCAAATGGGAATAAAAATTCCCAGTCGGCACCGGTGGCGGTGACTGGGAAGTCATTGCCCCCACTTCAATTTCGCTTTGTTTCTTGTGAAAAATAAGATAAGGATTTTTTTTTCCAAACCTGCATCTATCTAATTGATGATAACATTGAAATAAAGTTTCCAACATAGACTTTGTTATTTTACCTTTTAATCATGCGTATCTAAATGTTAAACGGAAATATAAAAATAATGTATATATTAAGTATGAATAAACGCATTTTTATTCAAACATATAACTACTTAGTGTGTGTTTAGAATAAATTATTAAGAAAACTAATTAAAAATATTATAACAAAACATCGTTAAGAGTCTGGTTATCTGTGATATAAAATACCAGTTTAAATGTTTAATTTTAACAAGTTTATTCATATAGAAATCCAAATAAAAAAATATTTGAATGCACTTTGTCTTTTTTTAGAGATTAGAGGCAGGTTTAGGATAAGTTGCCTCATCCTTTTATTCTCTACGATGGAGAAAGCAATGTACAGCGAAACTGAAGTGTTGGCAATGACTTCCCAGTCACCGCCCCGGTGGCGACTGGGAATTTTTATTCCCATTTGGCTCCGGTGGCAATCCCCGCGGGGGCGACTGGGAATGAATGATATAAAAACTTTAGTGGTATATTAATTGTTGCAAAAAAGTTTATGCTCGCGAGGTCGCAGAACTACTAGTTCTACTACCCTATCGGAGAAGACAACAAGGATTCTTGACAAAGCCTTAGGTGGTTTTTCCTGTCAATTATTTCACTGGCAGCTTCACAAATTTGCAGAAATCTACCTAGGTACAAGAAATCTAGGTCATATGCTATTTTTACCACATGAGTCATTAATTTGGTAAAAAATATTAACTGATTACAAGGATTTAAAAATGATGTCTTATTTATTACTTGCTTGGGCATCATAAAAAGACTACGTAAGAATAATAATTTAATGATGTTACGACGCCAATTTAAGTTTAGCGCTAATTAAAAATCAGAATGAGCAAGCGTTGCATGACGTCATGTGACGTATATCTTTTAACACTTTCGTATTGTTTAGCGACGAGCATACTGCGCCATTACTTTACATACTGATAACATCAACTCTCTATATAAATGGAAATTACACTACGCAATGAAATATGATGATTATATGCTAACTCATCTCAGGGCATTGGTCGTATCAGTTAAAGTAACATTTTATAGTCTAAAATTATTAGACTGTATGAACAAAGACTTGGAACAAAACGCATAATAGTAAGCGCTACGCATCAGCTGTTGTAAAAAAAAATTAACGGGATATCGCGAATGAAAACTGGTCACACCGACGGCCACATCAAAAAACTGGGGGTCTGGCGTGACCCTGTTATTTCTATCCTGCAATAAAATAGCTGTGTAATTTAAGATAGTTCGTGTGTGCTTTGAACAGTGTTATATAGCAAATTCTAGTGTAATTTATGAAGAAATTATGGAACGCGCTACGGGAACAGAGGTATACGGGTGTGGCTCGCCCCAAACCTCGGACATAACGCTGAATATACAAACTACTACGGGTGGTAATTTCTCCATCAGTTTGAACCCAAAAAATACAGTGGAGCACCTCAAGAAGTTGGTTTCGAAAAAACTTAAGGTGTCTAAAGATAGAATATGTTTGCTGAATCGCGAAAGGTGAGCTTTTTATGTCGAGACGCCAGGCTTCTATTGTCAAACATATCACGGAAATATGTCGATACGATGACGCATCAGTGTTATTTGACTCGCGTATTGAAGTTGAGTTTTGTGTTCGCAGACAACTGAGGGACGGCACGTTGGAAGAGAACGGTCTGCTGGATGGATCGCGGGTGATCCTCCTGCCGAGCGTGGAGACTGGCTTACTGGTGAGTCTCGTGCGTCACGCCGAGCTGTGTCGAAACCCCCAATTACCTCCTGATAATCACGTGTTTCACAACTATGAAAAACTAATCAATACACATTTATCTCTAATACCATTGTTGTCTGTTGACTAATTAATTCTTTCAATAATATTATCATTCTGTCCTTTGCAGAGCCATAGGCCCGAAAATTCTGTGATGCAAGCATTAGAATCCCTAAATGACACTCAGGTTAATGACTTTTTAAGTGGTAAATCTCCACTGAATTTGACAATGAGGTTAGGTGACCATATGATGCTGATCCAACTGCAGCTTTCCACCCTTAACTCAAGTTCCAGTAGCTGCAGGTCCTTAAGAACCTCCACACCAAGCAAGAGCTCTTCAACATCAATACGGACTACTAAATGTGACGCCAGGGAATCACCCAGCCCTCAGACAGCAACTCCGCCTACCTGTACACCCGTGCCCATGGACCACTCCTACATCAGCAGTGAACCTTCTAAACCAGAACCAGCAGCGCCACAAGGTCTGCAGAAGCAAGATTTTGAAATGCTACAGAACTGTTTTGACTTGTACCGGTCAATAGCTGAAGAGAAATATGCCGAAAAAGATACATGTGATGACAAAGAGGAGGCAATGGAAACAACTAATTGTACAGTTTCAGATCTCTCTGATGCATCTACAGAAAATGAACAGTCCCCTATAAAATCCTTGTCCAATCTAGTATCTAGTCCACTAGATGCCGATACTGTTGCAGAAATCAGAGCAAGAGAGAAAGCTGATCTTATTAACACTGTAAAAAACAACTTAAAAGATTTTTTAGCACAAAATAATATAGGTGAAGGTGAGGTCATAATACCTGAAAGAAATGGCAGCTGTGACAAGCAGTGCCCCTCGACATCCTCGCACACGACAGACAGCTCACTTAGTGATGACAGTGACAACTTTACAGACCAAAGTTCATTCCTTGCTGAAAGTACTATAGATGAATACCCCATGGAAAATCTCTTCAACAGTGCAGTTGACAAAGGATTATTTGAAGACCAAGATGAATCTATGATGGATAGGGAAATATCAAATTTGGCTACAACAAGTCATGGCAGTCAGGAAGCTAACTCAGGTACACTACCTTCTTTCCAAAGTATAAATGAGCCGTTGAAAAATAAGCGATTCCAGTATTTACTGCACAAGACCTCCAAATTCAAACATCCTATAGGTCAGAATAAGCAGAAGGCATTTATGCAATCTGTTGTGAACAAACATAAGAAAAGGATGCAGAGTCGACAAGATACTAACTTATCACAGCCCTCCACCTCTAGAACTGAACCTTATATAACAAATTCTAGAAAACTCATTCTGCAGCCCAGCAATGGCAATGGACAGTCTGAAGACACTGCCACACCATCCACCTCTAAACAGGTTATATTTAAAGCTCCCGATGCTCCAAAGAAGGCTCAAAGATCATCACCAACTCCTCCTGTGGACACCAAAGCTCTCATTGAAGCCTCAAAGAATTTAACACAGAAACTAAAGAAGTTGTCTAAAGAGGTTCTGACTAATAAGATTGAGTTGAGGGCAGCCGAGGAGACAACCCTGTGCCGGAAAATTGGTCCTGGAGCTGTGATAGAGTCCATGAAGCATCATGGCAAAGGAATTTATTCTGGGACATTTTCAGGCACACTGAACCCTGCCCTACAAGACAGGTGAGAGTTTATCTCTTTTATTCATACTTTCTTTTGTAATTTCAAACAAAGAAGATATTCAGAAAGATAAAGCCTATAGAATGTATGTCAGTACATATTTGCACATGTGCCGACACAAAATTTTTTTTTAAATCAAAGATGGCGGCGAGATTTCATGGTAATTTGAAAGTAGAAATGTATAAAGAAACTTTTTTTGATGCATGTTTTATAAAGTAAACATAAGATTTGTCTTCATGGAGTTTACAAATAAGTTAGTAATGATAAAAAACATCACTTGTGTAATGTCTACTTATGTGAAAACGGTGTGTTTACTTTTGTACTTGTTAAGTTATCTCTATGTTCCATTACTTAGACTGTTTTATATTTATGTTTCAGATATGGCCGACCAAAGCGAGATATATCCACAATCATTCATATATTGAATGATTTGTTATGTGCTGCGCCGCCAATGGCCATTGCACAGGTATGTTTATTTGCATGAAAGTGGTTATTTTTTTGAGTTACAGATAGCTGACAGAAACTAATAGAAAATTCATTGTTATTTCCTACTTATCTTTTACATGTTTTTATCTTGTCTACACTGTTATCGCTAGTCACGCTTTCTACGCATCTGAATAATAGTTGAACATTACAGAAGGAGACAGGCCACTCCTGCTCTACAAGCACGGAGTGCGAGTGCCCGGGCTGCAACCAGCCGTGCACGTACGGACTGTGCGACGGCCACGCGCCCTCCTCGTCGGCCGCGCCCAGCAAGCGCTGCACCTGCGAACCTAAAGACTGCCAGTGCCGCCGCCTCGAGCCCAAACCTTGCTCCGCGTGCGTCAACAACGTCGCCGGGGAGATGTGCAAGAAATGTGATACAGCCAAGACTTTAGCCCTGGAGAACTCTAAAACTAAATGCAAACTCGAACAACTGAGGCTTGTGATGCAACAGAAGAAGCAGAGGCGTGAAGCGCGGAAACTAAAGACTTTGCCTTACACCAATTCGCCCTCTAAGGTGATATCGTCGCCCGATCAGGCGGCCGGCTTACAGGAAGAAATAGAAACACTTGCCTAACACTCAGTTACATCCTGCGTAAATTATTAACTCGCGCTTATAGATTTGTAACGGTACTCCGCCATCTTGTCTTGCTTTTGTATGGGAATTACTAATTATTTCAGTTGTCTCATTAAAGGTATCATATAATTTAATTTATGCACAGGATGTATTCCAACTGCAGACATTGGCGACTTGATAACTAACAAATTGTTACATTGTGGTATCTTTGAGTAGTCAGTGTTGACCGTGCGTACCTAAAGCTTTGTTAATGCTTGTTGACAATACAGTGTTTCCAGATTTGTGTAACGCGTGTGTATTACAAATGTGGACAAATGTTTTCTAAATATACGAAATGCGAATTTATGCTAATAGTATTGTCTTACGGGTGACTCTCGAATGGGTTGCGAAATATTCGTTCTTTACACTCGCAACTGTGTTCTGGTCAAAAATATAATTTTTCAGAGAAATTAACGAAGCTTGAGTATGTACGCCGACGCAAAGGCATGAGGCGAGTGCGGATAATATTATTCTAAATTACCATTTTAACTAAGTTCGGATAATAGTATAACCAATAACTTTAAGTGCTATTATACGCATGTACAAATGATAAAGATTGATTAGCAAAATCACTAGTTCGTAGCTAAAGTAACCAGTTTAGGTCCCACAACACAATTGTCTGGAGCGGATTCAAATTGATTTTTGTTGTTATATTTTAGATTATATTTTATTGGTTCGAAGTTTTGGACACTTGTGTACCTAGTTTAATTTTTTGAAAATCACTATTGATTGATATTCGACATTACGGGGTTTATTAGTAACTAACGCATTTTATTAAATTCATCCTCTTAAGAAAATTGCAAAATTTGACGAATTGACAAGTGATCTTATATCCCACTTTTTACTTTTAATTGGCACTGTTATTCTTATAGTTATTTTTCTTTGTTTTCCTTTTCTCCTTTCACGGATATGTTGTTAAAAGTAATAAAAATGTTTTCTGGATTACACCTGTTTCGTTTTAAAGTTTTGTTGTATTTTTTTAATGTCATTTTTGGTTTACACAAGCTATTACTTTATTATGTAAAGAATTCCAATCCATGTAAAATGCAATATATGAGTATGAAATTGTCGCGAGATATCGACGATACACTAGAGCTAGCTTTGTATATACATATTATGCAACACTTAGTAGCAGTAAAGTGCTTTTTGAGTATAATTAATTGATCTATAAAAAAGCTTTTATCGTTAAATTGCCTAGAAATAATTTAGGGGTTTATTGTGAAATATCTATGTGAATACTAATTAGTACGTATATCTGGTGACACTGAACTAAACAATGGCAGGACGGAAATTCCTAGTACCTATACAGGGTTATTGGTAAAACACCAACAACCTCTTAAGGGGTCAACTTTTACTATGGGACCAAACCTGAAATTGCGAAAAAAAATCAGCTGTTCAGTACATTTATGTTCAAGTAATTCGTCAAAATGTACTGAACAGCTGATTTTTTGCGATTTCAGATTTGGTCTCATAGTAAAAGTTGTTCATAATGATGTGTACAATGACCCCTTAAGAGGTTGCTGGTGTTTTACCAATAACCCTGTATAAAGAATGAAGATCAACATAATGCTATTTGTAAGTTAACATTGAAGATTGCCCAATTCCGTTTTTTTCTTGTTTGTGTCTACTGATGCGAGACCAAATGGCAGAGAGTTGATGTCCAAGAATATCGATAAGCTGTCTATTTCACTTCGCATGTCTCATGTCTCACAAAAAGACATCAAGACTAGTTAAGGATTATATTGGGTAGTGATACTGACCTGTCTTCCAAAAGAAGTCCAGAATAAAATTATAACTTTTCCTCAACCCAATGATGGCAACGCACCAAAAAACCAAGCCATTATTCCAGTGTCCTCAAACGAACGAAAGCAATAATTGAATTTCTAACATGCCGTCGGTACTATCTTACCCAGGCCAGGTTGTGGTCATGACTGAACAGCGACTTCTGTGCAACCGAAGTGTTGGAGAGAAATGCAGTGTGATGTGTTTCTTAGATTGTTCAAAATATTTTTATTTATTCAACTAAGGATTCTGATACACCTTTATTCCATTGAACTCTGCACTGTATCTCATATTATGTAAGATTATGAAGCTAGTATTACTGTGATGTTGAGACTTGTTGCTGGAAAGGTTTATTACGCTGTTTTCCATTTATATGCTATGTTATGAAGGTAAAGGCAATTTACCTCTGCTAAGGCTAACTGCCTCAGACGTTAGTTGGTAGATGCGCTCTTCAGTCGTGACAAAATCTTTCCAAAGTGCCTCTAACTGTAAGGTACACATTGTACCTATTTAGTGTTGTGCCATACATGTATACTACTTAAGTTCCATAATTTAAATGTTTATGGCACTATTCCAAGTTCGAATGTTCTGTTCGATCTCTTACCAATCATGTTCCTAAGATCTCACTTTTTCCGACGACTTTTAATGTTTTGGCGGCAAACTTATTCGGTCTATTGTTTTTGTAAATACATTTTGTTACCGTATAATTTAGTCGTGATGAGTTTTTGTTATAAGGTTTTGAGGGAAAAGCGTAAATTGTTTTTTTTGTCTTTGAATTTGCATGTCTAGTGAGGAGAATAAAGTTACATAACAAAAGTATTTCGTTGTTTTATAAACCTCTTTTCCGAATATGTCGGAAATAAAAATATTGTCTTCCGATTTGAGTGACGTAAATAAAAAATAATTTAATCCAAAACAATATAAATGAATTTATTCGAATAATAACTACTGATTCTGTGGTGTTATAATAAGGAACCTATGGTAATAGTAACTTAATCACATATTATTTCTGATAAATTGGACGACAGAATCAATACGTGAATCTAATATTCGCGATCGAACAGTATAACAAATTATACATAAAGTATTACAAACAATCCAACGCAAACTTAATAAACATAAGTTTTGTAAGTTATTCTTAACAAAGTTGGATACTAATCATTTATATTATAAATTACAATTACTGTCATTTCACTTATATTTTTAAGAAACTGATAATTAACAATAATAAGTTGAGTTAAACTGGGACAATGTCTAATTTCACATCCTTTGTTCAGTCTTTATATCTAGACAATGTTGCAGATTAGAGTGAATAACTTGCAGTTATCATTGACTGGAACTGAGTGCTTCTCATGAGGAATCTAAAACTATCGTGTAAGTACAATGTTAACAGTAAATTATTAATACAATATTGGTAGGTCGTGTCTGATGGGCAATGAACGAAAACAAAACATGTATCCTGCTTAGGGTCTACAAAAACAAAGTCTGTACTTGTAAATTATTTTATTATAAAGTTCATTTATATAAATTAGCACATAACCCACACACGCGTTGCCACGCACACTACAACGGCGTCGTAGAGAGCGCTACGGACCGCGAAATCAAAACTGAGACCACAGCGCTATCTACGGCGCCGACTATTATGTATGATCTTAGAAGAGCAATGTACTCATGCCGCCCATCTCGGCTTGCTCCTTGACGAAGATCTCGAAGTACTGGTAGATGATGGTGACGGCGAGGAGGATACCAGTGCCGGAGCCGATGGCGCCCAGGAAATCTGCGAGTACCGATAGGGCTCCGATACACAGGCCTCCAAACGCGGCCGCTGTCGGGATGTATCGGTTGAGCTCGTGGATCATAGAGTTGTCTCGGTGACCGCGCATCACCATCTGTTGTTCCTTCAGTTGCTTGGCGACCTGCGAACGTAGGTTAGTGTAAGTACGTAAAGCAACAAATCAATAGTCATTTTATGAGATAATTTATACTGCTGCAGTAAATAGGGCGTGCTACACAAAGTAATCGAGTTGCGTTGACTAATCGAAACAACTCGATAATATATTGAATTATTGAAATAAAATGGCCTAAACGGTTGCGCTATTTCTACGGCACAATTTAGTTATACACTTTCACAAATTGGAAAGTTTAGTGGCGGCCGTCACTACAGCCGTATCATGATGTTATAGGCATTGATTATGAAGTTCTAAGTTCGTTCACCTCTACCGGTTTACAAAGATAAATGGAGCTTTACCACAGAATACAGTTTGTTTTTTTTTTTTCTTTAAATGTTGGTATTGTAATGACGTTCCGTCGTGTAATCGTAATCAGATGAATGAGTAATTTCTAGGTCAAGTAACTTTGACTGAAATACCGAACATTTGTTAGAACAGTTGACACATTGCTTTTCAATGACAATATAGAGCAACTCTGCCGTTCTAGCGTATTTTATCAATGCTGCATTAGTAAGATAGATACGCTAAAGTTAAAGATGTATTCATTGATTTGACATTAATTATGAGTCGTCATTTTTTGTGGTCAATCCTTTTACCGATATTATGTTACTAGTTAACCCAGTCTTAGTGTGAAATAAACGTATTTTATTGTTTACTATTTTCGATACCTACTCAGTTGAAAATTAAAAACTTTTCTCATTTCCCAACTTACATCCTTAGCTGAAGATCCGGAGACATCAATCCAGGTCTTGGAGAAGAACGCGCATGATCCGAGCATGAAGATGATGTACAGCACCGCATGCACGGGGTCGTGTGCTATGTGCGCGAGTGACTCGGGCGGACTGAAGTAGTAACACAGGCCGCCCACTGGGTAGGCGCGCGCGGGCCCGCCGCCTCCCACGTCGGCCCACACGCCCAGTAAGTTCACCAGGAAGTTACCGCTGAATTTTACGGCTAACATCTGTGGGGGGAAGGATTTTTTATAGTTTCAGAACAAAAAACATTCTTGCCAGGTCTCGACTAAGATTTTTTTTTTCTCTGTCTGGCTAAGGTCAGCGTTTGTATAATTAAGTAGTAGAAAAAAATAAAAAAACATTTAAGAGGATTGTGAAGCTGTAAATTTTCATACAAAAAGAGATAACGTTTTTCTCCCCGTAAACATAGTCTAATTTTCATAATTTTTGGAAATGTTGTTGGTATAATGAAAAACTAGGTTCGTACGTTTTTATTATAAAGAAATATTGTATACAATATAAGTTATTAGCATCTAAATATCTACATTTTTGACATAAAAACATCCTCGAGCATTTTTATTTTTATAAATTAAATTAAATTGAAATACTAAAAACGAAAAACGTACAGACCTAGATTAAAGTGTACTGAATGTAATGAAATTAAAATTATCTCATTTCGTAAAGGTTTAGGGGAATAAAAACGTTATCGCCCGAAACAATATTTATGTTAATAATTGTATGAAATGTAGGCAATTGCCTCTAAAAATCGCGCCGCGTATCGGCGCTTCACAATCCTCTTAAGAGGCTGTTAGCACAGACTTAGCAGACTTCAAAAGTAAACGATTGTACAAAAGTACCAGTTAATTAGGACAGAATAAAAAAAAAAACAAACTTGAAACAACAGTAATCAATAATAGTACAATAGTAGTTAGCTTCGGTCATTGAATTTTAAAACTCTTAAATGTTATGTGATGACCTTAAGTTTTTAGGGTGCGTTTCATCAAATAGTTCCTATGCCGTAATGTTGGCTCCACTGTTAAAGTTGAACACATGAACCTATTAGGTCCATGGCCGTCAACGGTAGCGTATCGTGTTCGTCCTACAACAGTAGAGCGAACATTACAGCATAGCATTCTAGTAACCAATGTTTTACACTACGAACTTTCGCGCATGTTCTCTCACTCACACTCGCCTCATGTCACCATTTGCTTCCTAAAAAATGTTACTGCGCAGCCTTCTACGCGAAGTTCGGACTCGCCAAGATAAATCGACCGTAGTGTAAACACTGAGTTAAAATGTTGATAAATATAAAGAAGTTTACAAACCTGTGAGATGACGTAGAGATTAGAAACGAGAGCAGATTGCAGAATGATAGGTATGTTTGAGGTGTAGAAGAGTTTGATTGGGTACGAGGAGTACTGTCCGCGGTAGCGCGCCGACTTGATCGGTAGGTCCACACGGAAGCCCTGCGGGAGAACACACGAGATAAAGAAAAACTAAAAGAAACATTTGTAGGGTAGTATTGGCACAAAATGTTTGGCTTAGGCAAAAATACATAACTACAGCCTTGGCCAATAGTCATCATCATCTGCCTAGCCTTTTCCCAACTATGTTGGGGTCGGCTTCCAGTCTAATCGGATGCAGCTGAATACCAGTATTTTACATGGAGCGAGTGCCTATCTGACCACCACAATCCAGTTACTGGGTAATACAATACCCCTTGGTAAGGCTGGTTGTCAGACTTTTGGGCTTCTGAAGACCCTTGGTCAAAAGTATTGGGCAAATATATGGTACTACAGTACTCGAACGACCGGCCGTAAACATGGGGCATCAATTTTAGAAAAGCTCTTTTTTAGTCGCGATTTTCATATTTACGCCCGAATACTGTAATTGTTAACTACGTAGCTAGTAATCTATAAGAATGATACTTTTGTTTTCGCAATGTCGTTATACGGTATCTTAGGTTAAACGAGGGTCTTATTGATGGAGGGTACTGATTACCCTCTCTCAATAAGTCCTTCTCGTCCCAAATATGTAAAAAACCTATAACCTTAATTTGTGACGTAATTGTCCAATAAAATAAATTATTCATGAACACTGAGCGCGCAAGAAGTGTACTTGCAAACAGTGCGCGCGTAACGCGGCAAAACACGTGCCGATCCTGACGAAAAGGAAGCCCGTGCGCAAACCTCGCCCCTTTCCTTCCCCCCCGTGCTGACAGCGGTCTATGCGAGTACGCCGTTATTTTCGCATGTCTAATTGCGTTTCCGCGTATCGCTGAAACAACCCCGCTTACTTCGCGATAAATGTGCCCTGTAAACGTGTTATTGAATAAACAAAAATGACGTCTTATCAATATTCCAACGAAGAATATCGGGATATGGTTCGTGCCTACGCGTTAACTAGTGATAGTGTGCGAGGAGCCATTCATTTGTAACGAGGGATGTTTCCCAATCACTAGCGCAAGGGTGCATAAACGTTGCGAGACTTTTTGCAAAATTTTTATTTATCAGTTTTTTTTTTATTAGTATCATGTAAGCATAAACTATTGTGGGTTTGAACACGTCCCTCGTTTAAACTAACATACTGTATTATATGGGAAATGCAAGGATTTTCCGTAAGTAAATAAAATAACATCTAGGCAGGTACCATGTTGGAGATCTACAAAGTTCAATGTAAACAAGCTAAATAAAATTATTGTGTGCAGTGAGAGTTACCAATATGGTGGATTTGTATGGAAAATACGTCAGTCCTGTAAAATACGTCTGAGGTAAAGCTTTCTTTTCATAGGGATGACGCATTTTACGTAGTTTGGAAGCAGAATATTACACCATCAAGTGCAAGTAAAATATCTGATGTTGATTAACGCATCGCGTGCAGCATTGAACATTTTTGAGCAAGATTATTTAAATTTACAAGCACATAGGCATTTCAATTTGCAAGCCCCTTGGCGTTGCAAACTTCCACTGGCGGCGTAAAACACTTTCCATTAGATGGACCAAAACCTTTTTCCCATTCAAAAGAAAACGTCATGCCATACAATAGCAATTTTTCACGTCATTTTTCAGTCAAGAACTGTCAAAGTTGCTTCCAATACTATTACATGTGTATCAGAAAGGTGTCGTCAAATTTCAAAACAAAAAATATCAGCTATCCCGTACATGGGTTCAATACCTACTCGACCCAAATGTATGGGATGGCTGATATTTTTTTTTTCTCGATTACAATCAATGATGGTACCATGGAGAAACTTATTCAGTTTGATGATCTGTACCAAAAGACCACACCTTTCTAATACACCCTGTAAAACACTGAAACAATAACGCTTATTCCTAAACAGTTCCTTTTGAAGTACTTATGTTCTTACCTGGAAGTATATGACAATAGCAAACACGAGGACAGTGGCGAGCAAGTTCATGAGGTTGGGCAGGTTCTGGCGGTAGAAGGCCTCTCGGAGCGCGCGCACCTTGTCCGGTCGCGTGGCCAGCAGGTGGAACAGGGCAATGACTGCACCTTCGAACTCGGTACCGCGACCTACAGGAAAATTGTGGTGCTGAATAACTGTCTAGTGGGGGATATGGGGCTGTTGGTGCTATGTACACACGGCTACATATCAAGCTATTCGAGTATAAGCTGACCTCTCATTGTACGGAAAAATTAATGAGATATTTTGAAAACAACCCACTTAGGACCGATTTTTCAAGCTTCAGATAGCTTTTGTATGGAAAATATGTCAAACCGCCATATTTATTCAAGCGTTAGATGTACGTTATTTGACGATTGAAAAATTGGCCCTTATTCACAAATAAATTACACAAACAACTTTTAATGTGCACCCACACGGAAAAAAATTTGGATGAGGTTAAAAAATGAATTGTACAGACGCCAGCAGGTCAAGCTACCCGAAACTGTCAAATTGAACCTAATACTTTAGCGATAAAGTTCTATCTATTTAAAAAATTTGACAGATTGTAGTGGCTCGATGTGCTGGCGTCGGTACAAAATTAGTGCACAATAATAATAATTGCGATTTAATTTTTCTAATATGAATTACTGTTATAAACATTTATTCAATAGAATAAATGGGTCCATAGTATTTTATTTTCCTCTTTGTAATTATTGTGATGTGAACAGTTCTAAGAAGGAAATATTAAAATATAATGTGCAGGTGATTAAAACAATATTTATTTTAACTCCTGTTCAAAATGACGGTAGGTAAGCGTGTCGTAAGGCACTTAGCAAGTCAGGGACTGAATTACCGTTCCTGTTTAGGGTTCCGTACTTCAAAAGGAAAAAACGGAACCCTTATAGGATCACTCGTGTATCTGTCTGTCTGTCCGTCTGTCACAGCCAATTTGCTCCGAATATAATGGACCGATTAAGTTGAAATTTGGGGGTCAACTTTGGGGGGCTAATAAGAAAATAAAAGTTTTGCAAACTGTACCGTGTACATATCAAATGAAAGGGCTTTCTGTAAGAGTCACTAATGTATTTTTTTTATAATTTTAAAACAAACCATTTTAAAGTTATTTAAGAAAATAGACGGAAATTGACCATTCCCCCCTTTATCTCTGGAAGTACTGAGCCTAAAATTTTGAAAAAAATATAGAAAATAGTTCAATACCTATAGATTACAAGAAAACCTATAAGAAGTCGATGGTCTTAAAACAACATGGTAAATCTCTCAATATTGTGCGTACAAACTTACATTTGTCCATAGTTAAACGAAAAAGATCGAACCCGCATTACGTGTAAGGTGGGTTGGATCCTTTTCGTTTATCTATGGACATTTGTAGTTGGAATGTATGAGAGAACATGTTTTTCAACTACAATGTTAAGGGGGAAGCGTCAGGGTAGCCCGCAAAATTCAAATTTTCTTACCATTTTTGCAATTTGAAAGTCAGTATTAAGTTTTATGTTAAATAAAGTATGATTTGCGGCCGTCACAAATATGTATTTACAGGATTATAATCATTAGAATCAGTAATACAACTCCTTTAGTTAGTATAATCCTGCATGTCAAGATTTCATGAAATAGTGATTCATTATGATTACCTGGTCTTAAAGGGTTGTATTGATCACTTTAATGATTCTAATTATGTAAAAAGATACTTGTTACGGCTGCAAATTATATTTTGATCAACGTACAATCTAATACCGACTTGTAAATTGCAAAAAACGTATGAAAATCTGAATTTCGCGGGCTACCTTGACGCTTTCGCCTTTCGCCCAAGTTTTTTTTGGGATAAATTCATCCCAACTACGGAACCCTTCATTGTGCGTGTTCCGACACGCTCTTGACCGGTTTTTTATAACGTTATCAATTGGACCGTGTTATGCAGAAAGCAGCCAGAAAAAGTGCCATATGGCTGCTTTATGCATAACTCGGTCCAATTAATAGAAAGAAATCTGATAAGTGCATATTTTAATTATAATAATATCAGTTAAATTGGTGCAATTATTATTATTCTGCAAACTGGTTTCAGAGTGTAGAATAATATTGTAAGGAGGACAAATTAAATCAGCTTGCAAACTTGTACCTTGCAAAAGACTTATTCTGCAGATTTCTATAAACTAAGTCATCATGCAAATGTTCTCTTTTTCACAATAGGTTTATTGGGAAAAAGAGAACATTTACAATTTTACAAGATGACAGACTGTGTGTATAATATTTAATAAATGTCGCTGTTCATGTCTAGTGCACTTACCAGTGTTGACGGTAGCAGGGGAGAATGCCTTCCAGACGATGGTCTCACAGATGTTCGTGGCAATGAAGAGTGAGATACCGGAGCCGAGACCATATCCTGCAATAACATGAGTTTATTTGGTAAGCAACCACTTTCAGAATCCCCATGGTAGCCCCAAGAACGTAATTGAGTATTGAAACCCTCTTATTGTAGTCCATTTTATTTATTTTAGTGGAGAAGTTTTTTTTTTGATGAAACTTGAAGTTTTCTAAATCTAAGCATGTAATAAAGCAGTAGTTCACACGACCTGCGGTCACTGACCCCATAATCGTTTACTTAAAATTATGAGTTTGTAAAATCCTTTTTGATTGTGATTAGATTTCGATGCCTTGTGAAGTTACACCAACAAAATTAA
Organism: Dicycla oo; assembly: GCA_948252095.1. NCBI lineage: Eukaryota > Metazoa > Arthropoda > Insecta > Lepidoptera > Noctuidae > Dicycla > Dicycla oo. The sequence continues at coordinate 28,303,985 of OX411714.1, forward strand.
ATGGCGACCTCAGTATCAAACCTCCATACTGACCTTTCTGTAGCAACTCATCGAGCAGCAAGACAATCAGACCAGCGACAAACAGTTGGATGATGATAAGCAGACAGACTCCTGCGCCGATTTCACTCGGTTCGCCGTACATGCCTGTCATTACGTAGACAATGGCTTGACCCACTGTTATCACCATGCCGAATACTGTAGACAAGATTATGAGTTAAATGAGGTATTTTAATTTGATATGTGGGTGATTGGTAGCGACAGCACTATTTGGAAAGAATTGAAGAAACCATAATGTTATCAAAAGTTTTAATAAATTGGATCGTAGTGTGGCTGAATATTGATAACTCCTTGTTGTTGGTGTTCCTATGAAACCCCTATATTTTTCTCTCTTTATAGATCTGTTCCATGATGTCTATAAATTTATTTTATTTTTATTAGTGTACTTTTACAGTCAATTAATACTCAATACTCAATTCTTTATTGCAATTAATGCTAAGGTAGAACAGGGTGTGTGAACAGTCAGAATAATTAGGTAAATACTCCAATTGATAAAATGAAGACTAAATACTTATTATTTATAACCTGCAAAATGTGGGAATTACCAATCATAATCAAGAATAAAAACAAGAAACAAAAGATATTTGTAGATATCAATGGATATCTCTATCTAAATCTTATGTCTGGCAATCATTCAGGTACCTACTTATTTGTTATGAAATAAAATGTTAAGAATTAACATCAATAGAGGTATACTATTAAATATTGAAATTAAAGCAGTTCCTTTCTTTTGTTATATACATATAAAAATTGGCAATGTGCCTGACACTTATGTGTATAGGATAAAATTGGCATTCTGCCCCCATACACAAGGTTTAGAAGACATAGTAAATATAAACACTGAAAATATTTTATTATGAAAAAAATTCTAGAATATTCCTCTTTGATGAATCCCAATTCAATCATTGTTGTTTCCATTAATATTTTCTCAAGTATTGAGAAATTATGACACAAAATTTTATTTTTATGTTTGGAAATAAGACAAATGTATGCAAGATTAATGTCTGCCATCTGATTGGAATTTAATCTGAAAGAGAAAGGTAATTTCAAGATCAACTTACATTTCTGTGCACCGTTGAACAAAGCTCTGTCTTTTGGTGTGTCACCGACTTCAATGATTTTTGCACCAGCTAAGAGCTGCATGATAAGGCCAGATGTGACGATGGGAGAGATACCAAGTTCCATGAGAGTTCCTCTATTTGATGCAAGAATTACACGGATCCAATAGAAGGGATCTGCGCTGTCTGATGACATTATACCGAATAAGGGTATCTGAAAAGAAATTTTAAGGTTAGAATAGATAGTGATGTTTTTTGTTGTGAAAGATCTGTTGATGTGAGAATTTATTTCCATATGTTAGGGTTTTATTAAAAAATCAAGTCTTCTGGAGAAATAAAACATGTTTTTATTCATAAATATATTGTAGTCTAGTGTTTGAATGGGTGTTTCCTATTACACTATTGTCGGTATTAGCAAAGTTTTAAAATGAAAACATGAAGTAAACTATGCAGTTAGTTAGGAAGTTAATTTTATTATTGCTAAATTCAGTTAGAATCACGGCAGAATACATCATTATGTCCAGTAACATATGGCCACATCACAATCAAATATCAAAAATATTACACTCACCTGACAGCATACTAAGAAAATAAATAGAGTGATTGCAGTCCATAATACTTTCTCACGGAATTGGATCTGAAATACAAAGCATTCAGTTAGAAACGTACCAAATTATACACTCCAAAATATTCAACATGAAGTACAGTTAGCTATCCTACATACACCAACATTAGGGTTAGGTATGCACTTTCACTTACGTTTTAACACGTATGTAAGCTATAAATCAGTCTAACACGTCCAATATCATAAATAGATGCTATTACAAACACAAATAACATCACAGAATACACAATCATGTAAAATATAACCATGGCTTACCTTTCTTTCTGGTTTTGCTATTTCGGGCAATATACTGCAAAACGGCTTTATAACTTCGAGGAATTTGACTGCAAGCAGAACAATTACATTAATAGATCACACTTTTAACACACAACACACAATTTTAGAATAAAATCATATGAAAATGTGGAAATACGTGTCCGAGGTTTATCACTATTTTTAGTTATAAATATGAACGATACTCACTTCCCATTTTGATTTATTGAGAATTAACTACCCTAACTAAATTATTAACTGATCAATCCGGCTAAAACCATTCAACTTTTGTTCATTAGTAACACTCCAATAGGACTTTTCACGAGAAAGAGCCTGCGCAACGCCGCCAACGAGCCGTCCGCGAATGACACGTCCACAACGTCACGTCACGTGACCTGTGATGTTGGCGTGTATAATGTTGCTCTCAACAATCTCTGAGGAATGGATAAAATGTTTAAAAAATCTGATAATTTTAACAACAACTAACAATTCTCGTTGTTACCCGTGAGATAGATATAATTTTTTTCAGTTCACTATTGTGGGTTCACAGATTTTTGATAAATTGGATGGGATTCCGTGAGTTAAGCATTCTCTTCAGAAACTATGAAGCAATCATAGGATTCAAAGATTTTTCGATCTGACTACAAGTCACAGTTTCATTTATTTTTATGATTTTTATTCTACATCTAGCATTTTTATCGCAAAGCAATCTAGCTTTTTTTCTTTACTGGCAATTTTGTAGTTTTGTTCTGAGTTTGTGTTCTTTTAGACTACGGAAACTACTTTATTCTTCTAAAATTGTCGTTATCGAGAATCATCATCTGTTATAGTCTTTTCCCAACTATGTTGGGATCGGCTTCCAATCTAACCGGATGCAGCTGAATACCAGCCCCGGATCTAGGGGAGGGCAAGCCGGGGTCCGTGCTCCGGGTACCAACTTCAGGGCGGCAAATTCAAGCGTGGCAGACAAGTGCACCATCCAGCGCACCGCAACATGGCGATAAATGAGACGCGCAGCGACTTTCTCTGCATATGCCGCACTAAGGAAATCACTACGTGTTTGGCGTAGGCTAGACATACATAGGTCGTCAAACGGTGTGAGCGGGTTGCGGGCGCACGCAATGGGGCCGGCCGGTAAAAGCTAATCATAGATGGCTCTTGTCATAGACTTTGACCGTACGTATCCTTGCAACAGTGTTTTTATTTTTACGTTTTATGAATTAAAATATATGAAAATAGTGCCTTTAATGATGTATCACACATGGCGAGTCAGTTAGTTAAACGAAGAGTTGAAGAAACCCGGCGCCTATTTACGAGGAAGGAAAACTGACTAGATCGAAAGGTAAGGTGCACTTTTTGGATTCGCTTCTTCAACATAGTATTTTCTAATGATATAAATATACTTAATATATAAAAAAATACTGATTCATTTTCAGTTAACAACAGCTGTGTAGAGAAAAATCTTAAAATATTTGATAAGTACTAGCTTTTGCCAGCGGATTCGCCCGCGTGGATGTTGGAAATTATCCCACGGGAACCGTATATTTTTCCGGTATAAAAAGTATTACACGTGCTATTCCAGACCATAATCTATCTCTGTGCTAAATTTTATCCAGATCTGACGTGACTGAGTAACAAACATCCAAACATCTTCACAAACTTTCACATTTATAATACATATTACATAGTAGGATTTGTGTTGCTCGCGATATGTTTTTGTTATCAATGAATCAGCTGATGTGTATTTTAAATCTTGTCACACATGAATTTCCATATTTGCAGAGACTTTAGCAACAGTTCATTCCTCATGGTGACCCTGCAGTGATACAACATCACCCAGTCTTTGTGACGTTGAAGGCTTTTCTTGAAACAATTTTTTTCTGCAATTAGAAGCTCTAAGACGTTCTTCTCTTGATAAAGCCTGTTTTGAAACAGGCTTTTCATTCCATGGGAACATAGAAAGGAATAGCACTTTTTTTTTAATGTGTAGATGTTCTACCCTTATAAAATAAATAAAACAAATACTTTTAAGGCGAAAGAATATTAAAACATTATTCAGACAAATATTATTTACCTGTATATTTATTGAATTTTCTGTAGTCGCTCTCCTTGAAATGTTTTCTACGTAACTTCGATTGGCTTTTAGGTACGAAATCAACACGTCTTACTGGTTTTAGCCACAGTTTTATTTTTTTTTTATTTTAGAGTCCTTTGAAAAATGGTACCACCGTTTTGGGTTAAAAATGGTGGGTTCCCGTCTCCGAACAATTGGGTACGCTACACCGCGACATTTCAATAGAATAAACAAAATATATATATTAATAGTACAAAAACACCTCTGTTTTGAGAGTGATCTCCGTTTTTAAAGCACATGCACCATTGATATAAAAAAGGCTAGCTTTCTTTCTCTTGCAACAGATATAAGACGTGGTGTACCAGTAAAAAATTTAAAGAAAAGACCCTTTATTTTAGAAATATTAATTCGCGTAGTGGGGCCGTCGGGCGTCCCGCCCTTTCCGACACCTGTAAAGTGTAAATGCAAAGGCGACACGATTTGCTTTCAATTTTTACCACAGTGCTAGCGCTCCATTTGGATATACTTTTGGCAAAATTTTCGAACTCGCTGCGTTTGCTCTTGCAGCCTAGCGACTTAAATTCTTAAAACTTTTCTGTGTAAGTCATTTAGATACTTAAACGCTCGCTTCGCTACATTCTTGATTGATTTAATTGGTGTTAAGCTTTGCTACATAAGTCGAGTCTCGCGATCTTATATATCCGAAATCCGAGCCTCTATGCCAAGGCCATCGATTTTTTTGCAGAACAAAGGCTCGGCTAGTAAAATTGTAGGTTTTTGCAGAACAAAAGGCTCGACTAGTAAAATTGTAGGTAATTCTAATATTCTATTTATCTCACGATTTATTTATAATCGTATCCTGTCCTATATTAAAAAAGGCTTCATGGAAAAGGTTAAAGGATAGACGGGGCGGGGGGCGGCAGACAAAAGTTTTTGCCCCGCCTCGAAAAAATTCTAGATCCGGGGTTGCTGAATACCAGTACGAGTATTGTACATACATGGAGCGACTGCCTATCTGATCTCCACAACCCAGTTACTGGGTAATATGATACCTCTTGGTAAGGATGGATGAAATGCCGGCAGGGCACGAGAACAATCTGCGACTACGCATTCCCCTTAAACTCATGAGGAAGATTTATAAAACAATGGTTAGACCAGCTGTCTTGTATGGATCAGAATCTTGGGCCACAAAAAGAATGAGGATAATGATGAGGGATGTGTGGTGTTAGTGTTACGCGAATGGATAGAATAAGAAATGAGTACATAAGAGGAAGTCTGAAAGTGACACCGGTAACTGAAAAGTTGTGTGGAACTCGGTTGTCACGGTATGGGCATGTGATGCGGAGGAATGAGGAAAATGTTGTCAGGAAACTTTTGAGCATGGATGGAAGACCAAAGAAACGCTGGATGGACTGTGTGAAAGCTGATATGGCCAGAAAGGGAGTAACTACCGAGATGACGACGAGTATGGAAGAAAAAGACGTTGCGCCGACCCCAAATAAATTGCGACAATATGACGATACCCCTTGGTAAGACCGGTACTCAGACTTTCGGGCTTCTGACGACCCGTTAAAGATCCGCGAATGACAGCCGAGACCAACGGCTTAACGTGTTTTTCGAGGCACGGAGGGGTCTCGATATGTAAAGATGGTCATCCATCCACGGACCGACCGTGGCAAGCGTAGCTAACCTGATACGAGAATACCAGACAAATTACAATTTTTCTTTCTGTCAGTTTTGTCTTGCTAAATGTCAGTGTCACTGCCAAGTGCCACAAGAAAACGTCAATTTTTCGTTTGAAAGCGCACCACCATGTGCTTGTATTAGTAAATAATTTAAGATTTATGCATTTCTAATCGATAAAAATGCAGCAAGCACATCGTGCCGGTAACTTAAAGCAGAGCAATAAAGCTCACAAGTCTCGTCACCGCTCGAAACGTGGTATTTCAGCTGCTGTAAAAGGTTAGTAACTGTCGTTTTTATACTTCATGCTTTTTCTCTTTTTAGAAAGTATTTTAATGAATTAATATATTACAGGCAAAGTGAATGTGAAGGAGTTTGTTCGTCGCAATCGCCATATATTAAAAAAGGATGAGCGTCGTCACCAGGCTCTTCAAATTCGGAAGAACAAACGCGAAGAGGTGTTGTCAAAGAAGCGGGCGTTGGGTGGTACTCGCAACCCGCCTTTCTTGGTCTGTGTGGTGCCATTGAACGCACAGCTAGATGTGCAGTCTGCTCTCGTTATCCTGAAGACATGTTCTGAAGGAACTGTTGTTACTCTGTCTTCTAATGGGATTCTACATCTTGGGTAAGATACATTTGAGTTAAAATGTTTTACAAAATTTTAATCATGAAATAAATTATTATCTAATTGATTTAAAAAATATTACAGCTTACCAAACTTCAAGCAGAGATTCTCCTTCATATGCCCTGAAGTGGGCAATGACTTTGCCCTGTTGGATGCACTTAAAGTGGCAGACACTGCTCTCTTCATTACCTCTGCACTTGACGAGCCAGTGGACGAGTGGGGAGAGAAAGTTCTTGCCCTATCAATGGCCCAAGGCATGCCTACACCAACAGTGGCTACAATGGATATTGAAGGAGTACATCCTAAAAAGCGTACAACAGAGAAACAGAATGTGCAGAAGCTAATATCAAAATGGCTTCCTGAAGAAAAAGTTGTACAGCTTGACAAAAGTTCAGATGGACTGAACCTATTACGTAGAATTGGTAACCAGAAACGTAACATCATTCATCACAGAGAAAAGAGGCCGTATATGTTGGCTGAAGAGGTTGAATATGTGCCTGATAGTGAGGGAGATAATGGTACTCTGAAAATTAGTGGGTATTTACGTGGTATGCCATTGAATGTAAATGGTCTGGTGCATATTACTGGGCTGGGTGACTTCCAGATGTCGAGGATTGATGGATTAGAAGACCCCCATCCATTGAACTTGGGAAAAGAGAATGTTAAACAAGATGATACTATGGATGCTGAAGTAACAAAGGTTTCTGTTCTGCAAGTTGCTGACCCAGCTAAGCAGGAGAGTCTGGTATCAGAGAATATTCCTGATCCTATGGAAGCTGAGCAAACATGGCCCACTGAGGAAGAAATAGAACAAGCTAATTTAGAGGTAAATATTTTTTTTTTTTTTTCTACAATTCTTCATGAAAGGTATAAACTTATCTACCAATGCCTTCCTTGGCAATTCCTATCCCATCCAAAAAAAAGGCATGTTTTTTTTACCCAGCAGTGAACATGTGTAAGTATTTATTTTAAAATGCCTAATAAAAAAAAAACCCTGGTCACAATCACCACCTAAAATATTCTTTTTGTTTATTTTGTCCTTACTAATTTTAATTTCCATACAGACTAAAACAAAAAAAGTAAAGAAGGTACCAAAAGGCTGGTCAGACTACCAAGCAGCGTGGATCGTTGAATCTGATGCGGAAGGCGAAGGATCTGACGACGGAAGTGAAAGCGCTGATGACGACGATGACGAATTTATGTCGTGTGAGGAAGACCAGTCTGACCAGGAAGAGAATGCAGAAGACAATGACTTTGAGTCTGTAACTGAATCTGAAATAGGACCGACAGACGAGAAGTACGACGCTACCATTGATGCAGCTGAAGAACATGAAATGCTGCAAAAGTTAGCAGCAGCAAAGGAAGATCGTCAGTTCCCAGATGAAGTTGATACTCCACAGGATATACCAGCCAGGGAAAGGTTTATGCGGTACAGGGGATTAGAGTCCTTCAGAACATCTGCCTGGGATCCTAAGGAGAACCTGCCAGAAGATTTTGCCAGGATATTCCAGTTTGAAAATTATGATAGGACAAGGAGGAGGGTGTTCAAGGAGTTGGAGGATAGCTTAATCAATATGGTGAGTGATTATAATGTTTTACATTTATGTTAATACAAGTTGCAACAGCTTGGACTAAGAGAAAATTTTCTGTGATTGCTAAAAGCATTTGATAGGCATTTTGTGTCCTTCATATGACTTAGATTGGAAAATGTACACCTAAAAGCAGCATGAACACTGGTTCTTATTTATCTTGATATCTTTTTTGTCAAATATAATTCAGTATGTCAATATCAAAGAAGAGTAATCCTTAAATAACTTTGAAAATATGGGGTACCCCAGGGTTCATTGGTTGGCCTTGGAGGACTTGTTGCATTTGGTGTTCCTTCTTTTTGTCGACTCCATATAACTTATAACTAATTCCAAATGATTCTTTACAGTATGGTTTCTACATTACGATCCACGTCAAGGATGTTAGGCAAGACTTATGGAAGGCGTTCACCTCGGCCAATGCAAATGCTCCCCTTTCTATCTTCGGCCTTCTTCCTCACGAGCAGAAGATGTCAGTCATGAATGTAGCCCTCAAACGTACGGGTGCTAGTGACGAGCCTATACAGAGTAAGGAAAGGCTGATCTTCCAAGTTGGGTATAGACGGTTTATCGTCAACCCTATCTTCAGTCAACATACTAATGGTGGTAAACATAAGGTTAGTAAGAAAATAATTTTCTGATGGCATTCGAGAATACACTTTATTATCAGTTGGTACTTCCAGAGATTAACGCGTTGAAACATAAACAAAAAAAAAAAAACACTAGAAGAGTGTTTTTTGTTTTTAAGTTTATATTTTTTTGTATGTTTACTACTGTATTATTAGTATACATTAAAACTGATAGTATTTGGCCTAGTATCGTGGTTTTTCTAACATTATTGTTTTTATTCCAGTATGAGAGATTCTTCCAACCAGGGTCGACATGCGTTGCGTCTTTCTTTGCGCCGATACAGTTTAGTCCGTCTTCAGTACTGTGTTTTAAGGTAAGCCTCCTAATTGCTACAAATTCATCTCCATTTTTAATATTTTCTCTGACATTATTTTTTATTAACGCCCCGCCGTGACATTCTTTCTTGACGTGAAAACGTCTTTTCGTTTGGTGTACTCATGATAAGTTCAATATTTCTGACCGACAAAAACGTACGATTTCAAGTGCTAATATCTACGAGACTTTTAATACTAGAGTAATGATTGAGCATTCAAAAGATAGGGCATATTTATAACAATTGGCGTGTGACGTCACACTGCGGGTGCACACCCATGCGCGCGACCCTCTACTTTTCACTATGTGTCGAAATATCAATTCGTGTAGCGCAGAAACGTGTTTATCTAGAGCAGTTTTTCTGGTGTATTTGTCAAGAGTTTACAAAGCACTACCAGGACCTAAAGAGAAACGAGAGAAATATTGGAAAAAATAGAGTTTTAATATGAAGTTTACAATAAAACAATCGAATAAAGCTTGCATCAAAAGGAAGGCAATGAGCATAAAAAGACTAGTGCCGAGCAATTACAATAGCTACGACATTGTCAGAAATCGTAAGAAAATCTGTTATCGGCCGTAAATCTGCTCAGAAGTGATAATATCATGATCGATCGATAATCGGTGAAAGCTTACTTTATAAGGAATGCAATGAGCCTGTTTAGTCTAGTGTCGATCAAATACAATGGCTACAGCAGTATTGGAAACCGTAGTAAAATTTCAATCTGTTTTACGAAAACAAACGGCGTGGCGCGGTCTCGTACTGCGCTTACAATTCTTTTTCTTTCTCACTATTATATTATACTTTGATATATCTGTAGGTGAAAGCTAAAGGACCTTAAGTCCATTTTTATTTTTACAGCCTTAAGGAACAATATTTGTCAAAAAAATATCACAATATACCTTCATAAACATATTTTTTCACAACAACGATACACTATTTACTTTTTATACACGGTCGATTTTAATATCTAATTTCTGGTACCTATAGACATCTTTAATGAGCTCTACTGAATAATTTATAAAATGTGACTTAAGGTCCTTTAGCTTTCACCTACAGAAATAATCTAAAGCATTTTATTTTACAGGAGAAGAAAAACACAAAGCTGCAATTACTAGCAACAGGAGTATTGTTATCATGCAACCCAGACAGGTTGATTATCAAGAGAATTGTGCTGTCTGGTCATCCATACAAGGTATCATGTTCTCTACAAACATCATCTGCCTAACCTTTTCCCAAATAAGTTGGGGTCGACTTCCAGTCTAACCGCTGATAGCTGAATATCAGTTTTTCCTCCTATATCTGACCTCCACAACCCAGTTACTCTGTAATACGTACCCCTTGGTAAGACCGGATGTCAGAGTTTTGGGCTTCTGTCGACCCGTAACGACTGTTAAAGATCCGCGAATGACAGCCGGGACCAACGACTTAACGGAGTAAAGATGATCACCATCCACGGACCAACCGCGGCAAGCGTAGCTTAACCTGCCCTTCTACAAACAATTGCATATTCGTCACTATCCTACTGTCCTGATCCAGTTATCCCAATTAATGAGGGTTGGCGCAACATGCCTGCTTCTATCACTATCTCAGTATTCGGCCCCTTTCTAGACATTCGATGTATACTTTTTGCCGATTATTTGTGCCCGACAAATACATGGGACACCGCCAGAGCCGCACAATCTGTTGGCGCAACTGCCATCCAAAACTGTAGCCAGAGCCGAATCCCCAGTCTGTCGTACTCTTAAAGATGTAAATGCCCTTCCGGCTGCAAACCATGAATGTGATGTGTTTGCGGATAAATGGAGTAAAATTATTATGACCCGTGGTCCCTGCCGTATCTCTGGAAGGGACCACGGGGAATTTTGTTATCATGGTCCCTCCGAGAAATATAATGCTGCCGTATTAAAATGGTAGTCTAGAAAATATGATTCCCGACAATAACAAATATGTATTTACATAATTGTAATTATAAAAATCTTCAACACTCTCCTGAAAAACACAGCAAATCTAACTTGTATTCATATTTGTTATTGTCGCGAATCATATATTTGAGACTACCTTTTTATTTGGCAGCATTGTTTTTCTCGGAGGGACCACAAGTAACAAAATTCTTCGTGCTCCCGTCTAGGGACCGACAGGGACGAACGGTAATAATCGGAATTTTGCGTATTTATGTCTGGCGTTCTGTGAGAGAAAGTATGCAAGGGAGTCCACTGTTCCATATTCGTTTTAAATTAAATTATAATATACTATAAAACATAATAATTGCTGTCAACGTAATAATTGTTTCTATGTTAATTATGTAATTGGTGTTATAAATAAAAACTGATAATTTGCTTTGTGTTAATACCGATGTTGTTTTGTTTCCAGGTTAATAAGAAATCGGCAGTCATTAGATTCATGTTCTTCAATAGAGATGATGTTCTATACTTCAAACCTTGCAAACTTAGGACGAAGTATGGTCGCACTGGACACATAAAGGAAGCCTTAGGTGCGTGTTACTTGATTATTTTTTTATTCTACCAAAAAGTTTACATATCCTTATTTCATGGTCAGTAAGACTCACATTCATAACGGCATAATCGGCGGTTTTGCCGTTATGAATGTGAGTCTTACTGACCATGAAATAAGGACTATTTTGCATTGGGCTGTATTATAAACCACTAATTTCAAAATTTTGGTTTGTGCGGGTATTCATGCAAAGCAGTGGTATAGATGTCACTGCAGATTTCATTGACTGTGTGTCATCATCATACTAGGATGCATATTTACCTAAAGTTGAGGTGTTTTCTATTATGGAATGTACTTTTGTATTGCAAAATCCCGGGATTCCGGGATCGACAAAATACTTCTGACTATAGAATCGAGTGTATATATACTTACGTTCAGGTGTTGGCTAATGTGGAATGCACTTTTGTATCGATCGTGAAAATTTTGCGATTCCGGAATTGATAAATTTAGTACTATATAGATGACTATAGAATCGAATGCTAGCTAATGTTGTTAAGTATCTATGATCAATAATGGGTTGTCATCATCAGCCTATTAGCAAATCATTGTTGGCAAAAAGGCCTCTGAAAGCGCCCTCGATCCTCGCCGATTTTCACTCAGTTGCTACCAGACTCCGCGAAGATAGGCTTACGAACGGTTGACTGTGTGGCCTACATAGTTCCTAATACTTTCAGGGAACTAACGAAATACCTGAAAGTATTAGTATTAGGAACTCTGTAAGTATTCCTTAACTTTTGTAGGGGCACTTTTGTATACTCGATAGACAGCAATGGCGCCGATTCCCTTGTTCACAAACAAAACTTAATTTAAGTTCAGTAAATCTTTTTCTTTCTATTTCATTAAGAAAAGGACAGACGAAATATTAGTTTAGTCCTGCCAAATTAGTCGGCACCTGACGTATTTTTAGTAGCCAATTTTTTAATCACGTCTAAACCTGTACAAAGAGTATCTTAATTTGACAGGACTAAACTAATATTTATCGCCTGTCCGCGTCTTAATGAAATAGAAAGAAAAATATGAACTTAAGTTTACTTTAGTTTGTGAACAAGGGAATCGGCGCTATTATCATGTGTTTATGCATTTCCTGGTTAAATATAGGGTTGATGGATTATATAAATAAAAGAAAAAGAAAAAATACAATTTAGGGCTTCGAGGATTGATTCAAAACAATTTACGTTCATCGATAACCGGCGCCACTTCTATCATAATATTTAGTCGAACAAGATGTTCTTCCACAATTGTAATGAAAATGATCACTAGACGGCGTAAAATTAAAGAAAAAAAAAATCCCAAATATACGGTTAGCATATAGTTGGCGGCACGTAACTCGAATGCTGACCTTGAATTACTTTAAGCGATTTTGAATCTTACTCCTGAGACAATACGTATGCGAAAACAACCCCCACCACTCTACCGAGCGCTCAATATTCGTGCCGGCAGGTATATCTAACCACTGACCCTGAAGGCCTTAGCACACCTCCGCCGCGAAACCGCATGATGTTCCACTACTCATATAGCGATTCGAGTAGCGGAACATCATGCGAGTTAGTTGAACTACTGCGGTTTCGCTGCGGAGGTGGGCTAAGGCCCTTAAAGAGTCAGGATACAAGATTATAAACCAAAAACTTACGCTTGTCGAGCTCATGTTCACGCGGGCCCTGAAAGACACGTTCATTACACGTGGTCCATTCCGCAGTCCCGGCAACAGACCACGGGGAATTTTGTTACCCGGTGGTCCCTTCAAGAAATACAATACTGCCGAATTAAAATGGTAGTCACGAAAATATGATTCACGACAGTAACAAATATGTAGATTTGCCGTCGTTTGGTCTGATTTCGGAAATCAGATCAAACGACGGCAATGTATTGATGATTCTTATGTTTATAATTATGTAAATACATATTTTTTACTAGCTGTTGCCCGCGGCTTCGCTCGCGTGGATGTCAATAATTGGAATCGGGTTTTTTCCAAAATTTCATGGGTTTAATTTTTTTGCACGGACCCCTAATTCTTTTTCTAAAATAAAGGTAGCCTGAGATACTCCTTATAACATCAGCTATCTGCCAGTGAAAGTCCCCTTAAAATCGGTCCAGCCGTTTCGAAGATTAGCCGGAACAAACAGAAAGACGGACAATAATTTAAAAAATTCCATTTTCGTTATAAGTATCGTATATACTTTCATATGCATTTATTAAAAACCTGTTATTTTGTCATTACAAACTTCCCCGTGGTCCTTGGTTGCTTGGCGGCAGGGACGTGTAATAAACGAAAGATTTTCTTCAACAAACTACATTTTCTGTGCAGGTACTCACGGCCACATGAAGTGCGTATTCGACGGTCAGCTGAAATCTCAAGACACGATACTCTTGCACATGTACAAACGAATGTTCCCCAAGTGGACCTATGAAAACTGTATCGTTACTGATAGAGATACTAAGGACGCTGATATGATGGACTAGATATTTATGTGGTTAATTATAAATAAGTAAATAAATGAAATTATAATTATAATAATTTTGTTATCCTGGATTGATTGTTTTAACTGAATCGAGCATCAAATTATTAGCCCACCTAAGCGAATGGCGGCTCACGGCTGTGACATGTAATTTTCCTATGGGTTGAGAGAATATTCTATCATCATCAGAGATCGGAATAGGTAAAGCCTAAATAATAAATACCTAAATTTCGAGGAAAGAAGTAACTAGTGTGGATAATACCTCCTATAAATTCCCAGAATGATAAACATGACGATTAAATTGCGAATTATTATTTACTATAAATATTTAATTCGTTACGAATGTATTCAAAGCAGGGCTCGGAAACGTTATTTAAAATAACGTTTTTAAAACGTTTCTAACAGTTCTTTGTACAACATTTTGTTCGGAACGAAAACGATATGAGAACGTTTTCAAAAACCGGTTTATTCCGCAGGACGCAGCCGCGCGATAAATTCCCTAAATAATAATTTTACGTCTTTGCGAACGTGGGCTAAAAACTAAAGCACATAATTATGTATTTGGAAGGAGTTTTATATAAGGGTATATATACAGGGTTATTGGTAAAACACCAACAACCTCTTAAGGAGTCATTGCACTCATCATTATGAACAACTTTACTATGGAACCAAAACTGATATTGCGAAAAAAATCAGCTGTTCAGTACATTTTGACGAATTATGCAAACATAAATGTACTGAACAGCTGATTTTTTTTCGCGATTTCAGGTTTGGTCCCATAGTAAAAGTTGTTCATAATGATGAGTATAATAACCCTTTAAGAAGTTGTTGGTGTTTTACCAATAACCCTGTATATGCAGGAAGGGGTGGAGATCCCCACCCTGCATGGAGGAAGTTTAGGAAATGCATAGTTTTTTTTATGAATTTAAAAAAGTCTTAGTTTGTTTTGTTTTACCAAAAACTTGGTAAAAATTTAGTTTCATTTGCCAGGAGGAGGGGTGGGGGTTAGGGGGGTGCAACCTCTCACCTGGCACCACTTCCATGAAAGATAACGCACCCCTTCTTGAGAAAAACAAATTATTGTAACCTAACCTCAAAAACTTTAATGTTGCTTCTGCAACGTCTCCGGCGCTGCGGGAAGTGCAGCCGCTTCGCCCTTGTGTAACAAACGATAGACACCCATGCTCACCTCCGCAGCTTCGGCTTGCTTCAGCTGCTATGGCCCGCACCGGTGCCTATGCTTTGTTACAGCGGGCGGGGGTTGCTCTCCCTTCGCGCCTTCGTATTTTTATATACAATCTAGGGGTAGCAGCCAAAAGACTACGTAGAGTCGGGTGCCCTGAGCCTGACTCGGTTTTTGAACAGATTCGAATAGCAACACCTGCTGTCAAAATTACATCAAAAACAACAAAATAGTGCAAAAGTTGAGGTTATTTTATCAAAGTTTGATATTTTATATTTCCGAAAGTATTTAGAGCGCCATGGACAGTACGATCCCAACATAGAGCCTCCGGCAGGAAGTATTTGAAGATTAGGCAGCAAACGCGAGAGTGCATTCGCGGTGCCCATCAATCGGGGAGCCAACCGCTGAAAATGCGGCCCGAAGTTCCACCGGATATCGAGGACGAGTCTTAGGTACTTAATCATCGACTTGATACCGATGTGAATACCTCCTACTATTGTGTTGGATCCTGAGGGTGGCGCTTTCCGGGGCCCGTGGAAACAAATGACTTCCGATTTATGCTGTGCCACCTGGAGACCCAATCGTCGGATCCTGCCTACGACTTGCGCAACCCCAGCTGTTGCTAAGTAAGTCACCTGCCGGAGCGTCTTCCCCCGTGCCATTACCAGCGTGTCATCGGCGTAACAGATGACGCCGACGCCACGGAGGAGTGCACCGCGCAGCACCCAGTCGTATCCGATGTTCCACAGGAGTGGCCGCAAAACCGAACCCTGTGGAACACCACACGACATCTCTCGCCGACCCCATCCTTCTCGATCCGGGTAGATGACATATCTGTCAGATAAGCTCCGATAATGCGGCGGAGGTAGTTTGGCACCCTATGATATCAGAGTGACTCCCTAATGTTACTCCAGGGAAAAGTGTTGAAGGCATTGGCAATTTCCAAAGACACTGCCAAGACGACCTCACCCTGGGCCATTGCTTCCTCCGCCAAGACTTTCACGCGCATGATCGCGTCGATTGTAGAGCGCCCCTGACGGAAACCAAACTGGTTATCTGCCAGATCCGGCCCCTCTCTTGTCATGTGTTAGATAAGGCGGTCTGCAATAATTCTCTCGAAGAGTTTGCCTACCTCACCCAACAACACAATGGGCCGGTAAGCGGATGGTGAGTCCGCAAGCCGCCCTTCCATTTTCAACAGGACCAGCTTTCCAGTCTCTCCAAACATGTGCTCAAGAGTCGCACTAATCGGGGCCAGAGATCCCTGATGGCCAGAACCCATGCATGGCCAGGAATGCCGTCAGTTCCTGGAGCAGTGTTTTTGGCCTGAAGGCTTTGTACTGCCGCTTTTAGTTCTATCTGGGTCATTTCAGGCGCGTCGCCATCGTCATTTTCCGAGTTGGGCACCATAGTAGGCGGAACTATATGCGGTGGTGTGTGCTCCCCTTGTGAGGGGAATAAAGCGCTCACTACTCTCTCTAGCAGTTGCCGGTGGAGGCTACGGGATAGTGGAAACACCCACGAGCAAAGTTTGCGCCTAACCAAACGGTCAGGACGCCCTCACGGATCACGTTCTAGAAATGCCAGCATTTCTTTATGGGCTTAGGCTCAAGCCTATTATTTCCAGCTGAAGAGCCTTCTTCGCCACTCTACACACCTCGTACAGTTCCGCCTCTCTTACCATAGCTTCTGGTGTTCGTCTGCGCCTTCATCGCTGCCTGATGTACGGGCGTCGCGCCGCCACGCATGCGATGCGCAAATGCATTGCGCATTTGCGCATCGCATGCGTCTTGCGATCACCAATACACCTGGCGCCTGGCAGATGGAGACTGAACTGAACATCGCAGCATCACAGATTTGTGTCATGGTCTCTCAGAACCATTCTGCCTCCTCGTCAATATCGACAGACCTGACTGGTGAGTCCACCCAGGCCTTCACGATTGAGGCAACCAGAAGGGTTTCCCGTTTCAGTTGTTTGAGCGCCCATCGCGAGCCATCCTCAACCCCGGTTGGGGCCGCTTGTGCCGGGCCATTCGAGGTCTGGGCGGAGACGTCGAACTGTATCTGTGATCCGACAACGTCTCTACGTACTCCAATACACGCCAGACCTGAACACGGCGTGCGACAGCGGGAATAGCAAACGATAAGTCCACTATAGACCGACCCCACTGCCACACACATGTCTGAACAGTTCCCCGGTTTAGGAGCAGTAAGCCTGACTCCACCGCTCACTCCTCCAGTAACACACCCCGTGCATCTGTTGCTGGGGAACCCCAAGTCGTGGATTTGGCGTTGAAGAAACCCATGACAAGGACAGAGTGAGGACGGCTTCGACTGATGACTGTGCCCAATTCCGTCATGAAACTCTCAAAGTCGGCGAGAGGTGGGTTGGGTGAGAAATAAATCCCCACGACCATGATATCTTCGACTAAGACCGCTACAAAGCCCCGCCCCCTGGTGACGGTCTCCAGGGGCGGAGTGCCAGCGGCCGGCCTCGAGATAAGTGCCACCAAGCCATCAATGTCACCCACTCAGTCATCCCTGGGAGGAACAAAGTATGGTTCGGCAACGATAGCGACGTTGATCAACCACTCCGCCATGCTCTGGAGCAAAAGGTCCTGAGCCCTGGCGCAATGGTTGATATTCGCTTGGAGAAGACGAAGGTGTGGGGCCTTTCCTGGGTGTCCATAACAATCGCCTCCCCCTCAACCCTTTCTTCGGCTTTATTGCCAGCGGTCAGTGGGCGCGAGGGCCCAATTTTCTTATTTGAGTCAGCTTTTTTATCCCTCGGTACATGCCTTGCTGCCCGTCTGGTGGTCAACCGACCTGTTCAATGTCGCACACACTACACAGTGTGGCGCGGCATCGCAAGAGCTGGCCTTGTGACCGAGCTGATCACAGCGGAAACAAAGACCGCAGCAATCGACCTCTGAGGTGAATCGAACTCCAACGTGTCCCTCTCTCATGCACCTATAGCAATGAGGGGCTTATTTGCCAGAAGCCTGACCCGTGCCAAATTCCAGCCCACCACCAGTCTGGGACCATCTTTTAATTTTCGAGCTGCCGCGATGGGACAGCTGACCGGTACTGTCCGTAGGTCAGAGAAGCCCGGACGATTTGTTTCCACCTTAACTTGGTCTAGGCATTCTCCGGCCTTTGCAACAGCAGCTACGACCTCTTCCGAAGTAGCAGAGTCCCCCAGGTGCATTATACGCAGATCTGCGCACCTGCCTGGACACTCTAACGTCCACTACGTCGAGCGACGCTGAGGGCCACTGTTGACACCAGGGATCTCCAGTTAGATAGTTGCCTACCCTACCACACACTATTTACCTACGCGTACTCACAGAGTCACAGATAATACTTAGTACTTGTAAAACGACGAAACTAAGCCGCGTGGCCTTGAAATACCATTGAATGAAATACTCGTAGAACTTTCGTATCGGAAAAACCCAAGAAATGCAATAAAAACGGTTAAAAACGTTTTATTAATCGAAAACGATTAAAATTTTGTTCTTCTTCAAAAACGTTATTTATAACGTTCCGTTCGAACGTAACCGAAACAAATCGTTTCTTAGGTATTTAAGACGAAACCGTTTCGAAAAATATACCGGTATCCGAGCCCTGATTCAAAGTGAAAGAAATAGTTCGCAATTTGTTATTTCCCGGAATTCAGAAATTGCGAACTATTTATTATTTTATTATAAATATTTAATTTGTTACGAATGTATTCAAAGTACAATAAATAATTCACAGATTATTAATCGTCATGTTTATCATTCCGTGATTTTATAGGAGGTATTATCCACTCTTATTACTTCTTTCCTAGAAGTTTAGGTATTTATTCTCTACTTATTCCGATATCTGATCATCATAGGATGAGCTCGTCTAAGCTGAAACGATGACGCGCCCCACTACCGCATTTACCGTAGTGTACGTATACAAAAGTAGTGAGCCGCGTTATTTATCTTAGACGAGCTCTACACATACCTAAACTCACGCCTTATTCTCATAGGGGTAGGCAGAAATAAAAGAACGCCACCAGCTACGATCTTTATATTCCTTCTGACTTGGATTCACATGCCGTCGAAAATTAATGGAGGATGGACGGGGAGACCACGATGTTTTTGGTGATTTACTCGAGCGTCGTGGGGACCTATTGGATTTTGAAGATAAGATGGTAGCAAGAAAAATACCGGCCAACTGCGTGAAGGGCATAATAATAGGGGCAGGAAGGGTATAATAATATATAACCTTTTTTTTAATAATAATAATATCCTGGGACATTTTCACACACGGTCATCTGATCCCAAACTAAGCAGAGCTTGTACTATGGACACCAGATAACTGATAAACTACATATACTACTTTTTTTTTTGTAAGTACATACTTATATAGATAATTACACCCAGACTCAGGACAAACAGACATGTTCATGCACACAAATGTTTGTCCTGGATGGGAATCGAACCCACGACCAGCGGCATGACAGGTGGTATCTTAACCAATCACGCCATCTGGCCTGTCATACATCAGCAAGCTTAGCATAAAAAGGCGTCTTGTCGTAGATACAGAATGAACTAGTGCATTCTCTATCTACGCGTCTTGTCGACGGAAGTGTAGACAAAAATGACGTTAACGTGTAGACAGTACTGAAAGGGTTTTAACTTTATGTTGTACTGGCTGACATTCGATTGCTTGCGCCAGTGTAACTCTTTTTAAATATTTAAAAAGAGATAGTTCCGACGTTTCTGCCTGATGGCACTTCGTTGCTAGCTAGGAGACTAGGCGGTATAATTTTAAGAAGCGTGTCTTTGCCAATGTTCCGCTTTACCGCTTTATCGCCCGTCACCGCAGCTCCTCCGCACAGCGCCGTCCAAGTTCATCACCCCGTCCCGCTGCCAGTATCTGCAGCGCTGGCGAAACCCTTACGAAAGGACTTCGCTAGCGTTCCCGCGAGTGCCCCAGGCGCTCCAAGTATGAAGCCTATGCCAGAAAAGGCGCCGAATAGGGCTGATGAGGAGGGTTTCGTGACAGTGCAAAGGAGGAAGCGCCGGTCGCGAACCAACAAGAACCGCTGCGGCAAAGCTCCTTCGAAGCCAGAAGTGAGCTTGCGTGCCGCTAAGCCGAACACACCGGTGTACATCTCCCGCCTGCACTACAGCACTAAGGCGGAGGACATCGTGGAGTACGTGCGCCAGAAGACAAGGTACATGCCGAGGGTGCAGTTACTGGAGTCGCGCCGCAACGTCAATTTCAAGGCGTTCGTGGTGCGAGTACCGAACTGTTACCTGCCCGTCGTCATGGAAGAAGACTTCTGGCCGCAGGACGTGGTGTTCCGTCGTTTCCGCGGACAAGTGCCATAGGACAGCTCAAGGACAAGCGAGTGAAGTGAAGCTACTAACATAGTTTTAAGCTATATTTATTAACACACGTTTTGTTTTATACTTTATATATGTTAGTTTGTAAGGTATGTATCTATGGGCCATTGTAGCCTGATAATAAATGTTTTATTATTATTATTATTATTATTATTTATCGAATTACTCCTCTCGCAGTCAGTTGCTTAATTGTTATTTACTATCCAACTACACACCCTATGTAGAAGGCCGGAGTCCAATTATGTGGAAGCTCCGAGTTTC
Organism: Dicycla oo; assembly: GCA_948252095.1. Classification (NCBI taxonomy): domain Eukaryota; kingdom Metazoa; phylum Arthropoda; class Insecta; order Lepidoptera; family Noctuidae; genus Dicycla; species Dicycla oo. The sequence continues at coordinate 28,324,680 of OX411714.1, forward strand.
TACAGGGGTGTGTAGTTGGATAGTAAATAACTGCACTTACGAAATTCACTTTTATACATAATTCGACTCAGAATTCTTTGTTTTTTCATTGGATTTTTTTTCTGTTTACTTAATTCTCAATTTTTGCAATTATTAAGTCATGCATATAAATACAACTGCGTAGGCGAGCCCGTAGCGACGGAGAAGATGAGATTCTCAGTAGAATTTTTCACTTTTTGTATGGAAAATATGAAAAATTATTACCTACATCTAGAGTTTTAGGGGTTATGAGTTTTATAAAGGGGTGCAAAATTTTAATTATTTTTGCGATGGGACACACCGTTTTCGAGATATAAGCAAAAGAAGAGAAAAAGAAATGATTTTGGAGATAACCGAATACTACATAATAGGTAGGGGGAAAAAGTTTCTTCGCATTTTTTAAGAAAATTCAAAACATTTTTTAATATAGTTTATTTACATTTAACTAAAGTATGTAGGTACCATTTTGTTCGATAACTTTTTGCCATCTTGTAGGTAGAGACATGATCCCTTTGCTATAGAAATTTTGGGACTTCTGGTCAAAATACCGCGACAAGTGGTTTTGGCAGTCCTCTCGTGATGTTAACCTGACACTGCCTAAAGAATTCTGAAGAGCCCGAAACAGGTGGAAATCTGAAGGTGCAAGGTCAGGACTATACGGCGGATGCATTAACACCTCCCAGCCAAACTCTCTTAATTTTTGCTGAGTGGCTAAAGATGTGTGAGGTCTAGCGTTATCATGATGAAAAACCACACCCCTTCTGTTGATTAATTCCGGCTGCTTTCTCTCAACTTCTTGCTTTAATCTCATCAGTTGTCGCAGTAGAGTTCAGAATCGATGGTCCTGCCTGGTGGTAACAGCTCATAATGAATAATGCCCTTCCAATCCCACCACACACACAGCATCACCTTGTTGCGAGTTAACCCGGGTTTCGCCAGTCTGTGAAGCCTGACCGGCCTTTGACCACGACCTTTTTCGCACGTTCTTGTCATAGGTACGTGATCCACTTTTCATCACCAGTTATCAGCTTCTTCAAATATGGTTCGGTTTCATTACGTCGTAATAAAGAATCACAAATGAGTACACGGTTTCATTAGGTTTCTTTCAGTGAGCTCGTGAGGTACCCAAATGTCGAGCTTTTTTGTGTACCCAGTTTTTTGCAAATGCGCCAAAACTGTTTTGTGGTCAATTTCCAGTTTTTCAGCTACGTCGTAACTACTGATATGCCGATCTTGCTCCACTTTTTCAAAAATGGCATCCATTTTATCTGTAATGGGACGACCAGAGCGACGTGCATCTTTGACATCAAAATTTCCGGATTGAAAACGCTTAAACCAAATTTGTGCTACTCTCACAGACACTACATTAGGTCCATAAACATCGCAAATTTTTTTCGCGGCTTGCGTTGCATTTTTATTACAAATGTTACAAATGTTTATTACAAATGTGCATATGTCGACTCTTGAAAGTGACATAATAAATCATATTTACAATAAGACGGGGGAAACTGTATCTTTAGAGAAGATAAATATGAAATTTGAAAGGGGGCACAAGGCATACAAGTTTTTTATTTCAGAGGCCAATCTACCAAGGTACATGGATGAAACTTTATGGCCTGTAGGTGTCTTATTTCGGCGGTTTGTGAACTTCAAACACAGGACAACAAATGATACACATCTTAGCGAAGCAGACGGTCCAAACAAACCAAATAATGGATAGTCAGGATAGCGGCCCTTATCGATTTGCTACTTTTAACTGTAAGAATGTGAAACGGTCCATCGGTGATGTCAGAGACTTGTGCCGTGCGTGCGACGTGGTTTGTCTACAGGAAACTTGGTTGATGCCGCACGACATACCCTTTATCAGCACGATCGACAGCGGATTCGGATACACGGCGACGTCTGCGGTTGATACCTCCTCGGGGATACTGCGCGGGCGTCCCTATGGCGGCGTCGCGTTGCTATGGAGATATAGTGCGTTTAAACAGGTGTCAGTGATACAGTGTGATAACGCCCGTATTTGTGCCATTAAAATTATAACGGGTGACAGAGAAGTGATCGTAATGAGTGTTTATTTACCAACTAACTCTGCCGATAATTTACAAGATTTTACTGATTGTCTAAGTGAGATAAGTGCCATTGTTGACGAATATGGAATTGAATCTGTTTTTATTTTAGGTGACTTTAATGCGGATCCGGGTGAGTTGTTTTTCCGTGAACTTATGCATATTTGTAGCGACCAACAATGGTCATGTATAGACATAGATGTGTTAGGGTTAGACTCGGGTACTTTTACTTTTGTAAGTGATGTGCATGGGACTAGCAGCTGGCTGGACCACTGTTTAGCAACTCACTCGGCTAAGCAGACTGTTGTTAGTGTAGATGTTAAGTATGACACTCTGTGGTCTGATCATTTTCCACTTGTAGTTATGTGTAATTTAAAGTTACTGTCCCCTAAGGTCACGCTTCAGGTTCCTAATGAAAATAAAGATGTAGTGTGGGGTGGTAAATGTGAGGAACAAGTTTCGTTGTATGCCAAGGAGTGTCATAAGAGACTTAAAGTAATTGACTTCCCTCCTGAGTGTGTAAGCTGTGCTGATTGCTTCTGTAGTGACCGTGGCCACAGGCTTGTTCTGGATACGCTTTACTCCGACATTGTGACTGCCCTCCGGGAAGCGGCAGTGGCGAGTCGGGGAGGCGCGGGGAAGGGCGGGGGTGGCTCGCGCATAGCTGGGTGGAACAAACATGTCAGCGAGGCTCACAGGGTGGCCAAATCTAAGTTCCTCGATTGGGTGTTATGTGGTAGGCCTAAATCAGGGTTTTTATACCAAGAAATGTGCAATAGCAGAAGAGTGTTCAAGTCTCGATTAAAATGGTGCCAAAATCATCAGGACCAAATAAGAATGGACGCTCTAGCTGTGAAACATTGTAAGGGGGACTTCCGCGGTTTCTGGAAGGGCACCAAAAAAGAAAACTTACGCCCCGGCCTTCCTGTGAGCATCGATGGTGTGAATGACCCGAAGGAGATTGCGAATCTTTTTAAAAATCATTTTTTGGTAAAGTCTCCATTGGGTACGGCGGGGGGGGTGCTCGATGCTGATGTAAACAGTCGGGAGGCGGTGACTGTCTTCCGTGCGAAGGCCGTAACTAAAGCCATAAGACTTATCTCGAGGGGTAAGTCCCCGGGTCATGATGGGCTCAGCATTGAGCACCTTCAGCACGCCGGACCACATATTGCTAGGGTTTTGGCTATGTTTTACTCGCTGTGCGTGAGCCATTCCTACCTGCCAGCCGATTTCATGAAAACAGTGGTAGTGCCTGTAGTGAAAAACAAAACTGGTGATCTTACTGATAAGAGTAACTACAGGCCTATTTCTCTTGCCACTGTAACTGCTAAGGTGTTTGACGGTTTGCTTAATGCACAGTTAAATAGATCGGTAACACTGCACGATAACCAGTTCGGGTTTCGTCCCCGGCTGTCCACGGAAAGTGCTATACTGTGTCTTAAGCATACCGTCAAATACTACACAAACCGAAGAACACCCGTGTATGCGTGCTTCCTTGATTTGTCCAAGGCTTTCGACCATGTAGTGTATGACCTGTTGTGGAGCAAGCTGAGGAGCACAGATTTGCCACCGGAACTCATCAGCATGTTCCAGTACTGGTACGCGCACCAGTCTAATAGTGTTAGGTGGGCGGGGGCAATGTCGGATGCGTATCGGCTCGAATGCGGAGTCAGACAGGGTGGCTTAACATCTCCTACCCTGTTTAATATGTATATTAATGGGCTGATCATGGCGCTCAGCAGCCAACATGTCGGATGTCACATTGACGGCACATGTGTCAATAATCTAAGTTATGCTGATGACATGGTGCTGCTGAGCGCTTCGATCTGCGGTTTAAGGAAGCTGTTACGAATGTGCGAGGAATATGCTTGTGGTCACGGTTTATCGTATAATGTTAAGAAGAGTCAGTATATGATCTTTGAGACCGCCAGTGCGAAGTGTCCGGGAACCATACCTCCCCTCAGACTCAGTGGGGTTTCTTTGGAAAGGGTTGACCAATTCACGTACTTGGGACATATTTTGACTGTCGACCTCAAGGATCACGCAGACATTGAACGGGAGCGGAGGGCGTTGTCTGTTAGAGCGAACATGATCGCCCGCAGATTTGCGCGGTGCTCTAATGCTGTTAAGGGTACGCTCTTTAGAGCGTACTGTACATCGCTGTACTCGTGCAGTCTGTGGGCTCACTACTCTAACAGAAGTTACGGCGCCCTCCGAGTCCAGTACAATAACGCGTTCAGGGCGGTGATGGGGCTGCCTCGATACTGCAGCGCTTCGGGTATGTTTGCAGAGGCGCGCACCGACTGCTTTCATGCAACCATACGCAAGCGCGCCGCGTCCTTGGTGCGCAGGGTACGGGTTAGCTCCAACATCGTACTGACGATGATTGCGGGAAGGCTGGACTGCCCCTTCATCCGACATTGTTGCAGCAGACATGTTGTTGTACCTTTGTCGGAGAGAAGGTATTAATTTTATCACATCATTTATTAATTTTGCATTGATTTTTTTTTTTTTTATTTTTTTTTTTTTTTTATTTTTTTTTTTTTTTTTTTATTTTTTTTTTTTTTTTTTTTTATTTCTTTTTTATTTTTTTTTATTTTATTCGTTTTATTATTGTATTATTTTGATGTGATATGATTTGATTTTATTTAATTGTATTTTATTTACCTATTTATAATTTTATTTCATTTTAATTTATGTGTGGCAATGGGTGTTATTTACCTGAAAATAAATGAAATTTATTTATTTATTTTATTTACCTTTTTTGTAGTAAAATTTTAAAATGTATCGAATTTCTTCATTAGATTCACTCATCTTGACGGTACGAAAAACAAATTAAAATCACACATTTTCCTAATTTGAATTTGGAATTATGTTCTTTAAAATTTAAACTTTCAATGATACCAAAACCAGCCAGATACAAATAGTATAGCCAAAGAGATGTCAAGTTCATACATGCGAAAAGACTTTTTCCCCATATACTGATAATACTTTGCGGCCGTCGAGTAGAAAGTTTTCTACTGTGTTTAGCAAAGAGTATAATAAATAGGGAAGTCTTTAGCATGGCGATTACAAAATCAAATCCTAGACAGTTATCAGTTGTCAGTGTGATTTTAATAGTTGGGATAGAAAACTGTCTTCCGAAATAGTCTACATACAAAAGGACCTAGACAAAGAGGATTATTCCGATCTATCACCCTGCTTTGTCTCCTTAGAGGGAAAGATCGAAAAAAAAAAAATGTTGATCTGTCCCTCTGTTAGCAACGAGGGGACAGTTTGAACGTTATTCACTCCTAGCTGGGATAGATAGGAGTGAAAAAAGTTGCCAACAGGGGGACAGATCAAAATTTTTTTCCATTCTGTCCTCTAGGGGGACAAACCAGGGTGACAGATCAGAATAATCCGACAAAGATCGTTAAAAACGAAAGATAAAATGACAAATTGTAGAAGGATTTCTACGGTGCGATGTCAAAAACGGAGAAACGAAATGTCACTTTGTATAGAACGCACCGACTTATAAACTCAGTTATAGAAAGAGCCGTGTCTACTCTTCGTAGAGATAGAAGTGGTCATGCTAAGCCCGCTGGTCATTGGTCATATACGCCCGCCAGTGAGTACAACGCACCTGACCGATAAGAGTAAAATACTAAAATACTGAGTTTCATTCTGGCAAACGTCTTATAAAACTGTTTGTCACATTGTCTTTGCGAGGTGTGATTCTATCTTCTACTCATCTTTTTCTGTGAGGGTAAGCAGAACTAAAGAACCCCTCGTGCCACGACATTTTGATACTACGATGACCCTTTTGACATTGTTGACAAGGACAAGATCCTAAAAAAAGCAAAAAGTGAGTTTGTTTGTTACGCTTTCACGCTATAACTGCTGAACGGATTTGGCACAGGCGTAGACCATAACCTGGAATAGGACATAGGATACTTTTTATTCAGGTGGTACGTTCCCGTGGGATAATTTCTGACATGCACGCGGGCGAAGCCGCTGGCAAAAGCTAGTTCTAAATAAAATCCACGTTACGTTTCCACATCTTTATTGACACATGAAGCGCGAAGGCCTACTCAGTGAACATCGGGGGTAGCAATCTCTTCGCCCCTAGCCTAACATCAACCGTAATCTCTTATGAGGCAGTGAAATAAGTGAAATACTGAGATACAAGTTATCGTAAGTCGACAAGTTACAACAGATTTTAAACGTAGGCATAGAAAAAGAAATAATACTTCGTTACACACTGCACAAGCGAAAAAATAATGCTATTAGCGTCCAGCGGGCGTATGACGCGCCCAATTTCGAATCTATAATATGTTCGCGATTTAGTTTCTAAACAAACAAACATTTATGACTTCTTCAATAGTCATTCTTAAATAAGCTCATACATAATTTGATAAATGATGCGCCTAATTTTCAATCTATACTGTGTTCGCGATTTAGTTTTCAAACATGTTAACAATATTTGTTAACATGTTTGAAAACTGACTTTTTTAATAGTCATTCTGAATAACTTGCAAAAAGTTGATATTCGTTTAAATGGAAATAATCTCAATTGGAAACAAGGATTCGAAAGAAAAACGTTTCTTTGCGGCATTGAAAATATAAGCAGTATTATTTATTTTTCTATTTGCGTCTTAGGATGAGGCGAGATGAGCGTAACCATAGGCTGTGTCTCTCAAAATGAATACAAACGCCCCAACATAATTTTGGCGACTAATGTTGAATTCGCGCATTGTGGTAACGCCCTTCTATGCCCCCACCCTAACGCGTAGTTGGTAAAAAAAATAGTATTTATATTAAAAAAAATTAAGACAAAAAATAACTCCATTAAAATGAGCACGTTAGACAATTAAATACAATACGATAGACAATTGTATTACGCTACTAAAGCTTGACTGTTCATTTTAACCCACAAAGCAACGCAAGACGACCCCCGGAAGTCTAGCGACATGTTGTGTAATATCTTGTCGATTTACTATGGCGTTGATTCCCTTGTTCACAAACTAAACTATATTTAAGTTCAGTGCATCTTTTTCTTTCTATTTCATCAAGAAAAGGACAGACGATAAATATTAGTTTAGTCCTGTCAAATTAAAATACCCCATTAACCAGTTTAGACGTAATTAAAAATTGGCTACTAAAAATACGTCAATTTACGTCAGGCGCTGACTAATTTGATAGGACTAAACTAATATTTATCTTCCGTCTTTTTCTTAATGAAATAGAAAGAAAATGATGTAATGAAATTTAATTTAGTTTGTGAACAAGGGAATCGGCGCCATTCACTTGTAATCTTTAAAAAAAAGTTGCAGAACACCACAAATAATATTACTTTAATAGTACAAAAATTAGTGAGTTATTACGACAAAAAAAAAAACAACTGATTTACTGCATTTTCTGCAATCGTGCGCACATAACACAGGCGAATTATTATAATACAAGTATTAATAATAATAACTATTAATAATGTATGAATGCAAACAAATTGTACTATTCGGTGTGATTAGTGTTAAGTGGAAAAAAAACATAAATAACGTACATTAATTTTTTTTTAAGAGTATTTTCTCGCAGTTCCTGCTGCGTTGTCAAATTGAACCTTATATTCATAGCACTAAAACACGTAATGTAATATAGAAAGATGTTTTAATGGAAACTATGTAGTATTGAAATAAAGCGTTCAGATATTGATAATGTATTAACAAGATCAGTATTGTTTTGATCGGCTAAAATGTACTGTCGCAAATTGTATTGTGTGGGCTGTATCTTTTTAACAACAGAGTCAGTTTTTCATAGCTTTGTTATAGTTTGACCGCTACCGCAGTACCGTCCCCCGCGGTACAGCGGTAGCGGCCAAACTATAGTAAATTCAATCTGTAGCCAGCTTAAGAGTAGGTAAGCAATATCTGAATGCATTATAAATCTCAAGGATAGTCATCTAATCGTCAAACGTCAATTTATTTTAAAATGGTTATGCCATGAAAGAAAACACGAAAACAGATAATATTTCTAATGACTCGAATGGTTTCAATTGACATAGGTTTAATGGAAATCGGCCAGTGAATGTTTCGCAATCGCGAGTTACCATCAATCAAGGCTCATTTTCAACCTGCCAACTTGCATTAGAACTAGGAAATCATTTAATCGTAACTTCAAAATCTCATGTATCACAAAATCAAGCAAATTAAGAATGATAGAAACTAATGTAAACTAGCAAAGACTTTAAATTTTCTCATTAAAATCGTTAATCATCTAACCTAAGTAGGTACGTCAGCGACATCTCATACACTTAGTTATTTAACGCTTACACAATCTATCCTTCAAGCGCAACCTTAGCCACACAATATTTTTTATTTAGAAATTATTATATAGATCAGTATTTAGGTTTATTTTCGGTTTAACTTATATTTCTCTATTATAAAAGGCAAGTGTTTCACAGTTGGGTACGGCAGGCGTGACCAGCGCATGTCAAATGCGTTCGATATTTGAATTGCGCAAAAATTCACATCCATCTATTTTGACAGCTCGGTATTTTTGTTTTTTTTTTTCAGGGAGGTTTGTTGGTTTATACTTTAGGTTTTTTATTGCGTCGCTTCTTGGCGTCCGCGGTGTCAGGTGGCGATTGCTTGGCGCTGGTCGTGTTGGTTGACACACCGGACTTGCTGTAGAGGTTGTTGAGGAACTCCTCGAGGTTGGGATCGTGACTGCAAAGTAGCAAATATTATATTAAACTATTACGGCTTTATTACAAAACCATTGAACCACTTTTGAATGTCGAACTTTATTCCGACTATACAACAATCAAGTTGTCAAATTTCTATTTAGATCTTTACCTCAGTAAAAATAAAGTGCGAAATAAAAAAAAAGAACTAGCTGTGATTTAAATTGTTTCCTTTCCAAGTCCGACATCCGAACATTTTAGATCTTAACTTACCCAGTAGATGGTCTCTGGTTGAGATCGGAAGCTGCGGCCGCTTTGTTGCCTAGCACGATCCGGTACTGTACCACGTGGCAGTCCGGCCTCAGTTGCTTCAGATTCTTTTTCTGATAAAAAATAAATTTATTAATGACATTCACTGTTTGTCCACCACACCGGGAACGGCTCGTTGACAACGAGCAAATAGTACCCGGCGCTCAAGTAGCGACAGTACATTCACTATGGTCGAAAAATGTCGTTTCTCGCTGACACCACAACAGTACATTTACTATGGCCAAAGATTTAAATCGATAGATTTGACCTCACCGTAAATAGCGTTTCCATGACAATCAAGTCAAGTCACTGCGTCACGGAGTGTCACAGGTGTCAAAAAGAAACAGAAACGCGACTATCTTTTGACGCGGTAGGGCGAATGTAACGATTGAAATCTTTGCCGCTGTCATCATTTTTATGACAGCCGTCACTAGGAAACCGTAGCTTTAGTCTGTATTATATTCGCCATCACGACTTCGCATCTACACTGCTACAAGGATCTTTTATCGATCGAATAACGTTGACAAGGTGGGGAGGGAGAAGGGAGGTTGTTGCGCTATTGGTAAACATTTCTGGAATTGTTTTGTGAAATGTATTCAAAACCAAAATGGCGGCGTTAGTTTCCATTTTGACCACGCGCCAAACAAAACTTGTAGCGCCATAATCACCTATAAGAGAGGGAACGGGTTACTAAGTAAAAGTATGTTACCTGGCAACTGGCCCACTGTGTGATCTGGTACACTGCGCCATCCATGCACGCGTAGTACATCACGAGCAGTCCCATCATACTCGACTCTGCCCATATATCGCCCTGAACACAAACAAATGTTAAGTGTGAAATAATCACAAAATCTGTGAAGAACAGGCCTAATCATTTCCAACTTTCCAACCATTTATTTTTAATTTTGACATAGCACGCCTATGAAGTTCTTTATTTAATGACAGGCAACCATAGACGAAAAAATGCAATACTTCATGGACGCTTTGAAGTTCCTTATTTATTGACAGGCAACCAAATCAAATCATTCTGCCTAGCCTTTTCCCAACTATGTTACACTTCATGTATGCTAAACTAAAATAAATGCTTGGAAAGATTTATAGTTGACAAATCATACCCTAATGCACGGTGTAAGGGACATAGCTCTAGAATCATTTGCATGTGATGTGCCTTACACTGTACAGCTGCCTCATATGAAATTCTTATGACAACAACAACTTACTTCAACATTCTCCAATGTGGGTAGAACGGTCCACCATTCAATCATCAATTCAATCACCGGTCAATCAATTATAAAAGGTTACCTACTGAATCTATAAATTGTCTCTAATTGTGATACACGTAAAACTGATCTCTTTATTGATAATTTGTAACTTTAAAATATGGTCTCTTATTATAAATAAGTGTTTGTAATAATATTACCCAAGTAAATATAATTTTATCTAAATTTAATAATATAAGTATTTTAAGAAAATAGCTTCCAATAATAGAATTATTTATGTTATTGTTATTAAATTGTTATGCGAATGTAATTATTCAGTTTTCATGTATAATTTTAGATTCTACGATTTAGATTTTTTTACTTTAAGTTATCAAACAATAATTTTTGCCGTGCCCTGACACGGTCTACAATGGCTGTTAGCTCTAAGCCTTTTGTAATCATCTTGTTTTACCTTGTGAAACGCAAACAAATGAATATGAATTCAAGCAGTAATTCTGGCAGACGTAACTCACAAGACTCAAACATTACTGATTACAAAAATTAGTTATATGTTTTATCTGCTATCGAAAGGTATTTTTAAGTCAACACAAGTGACTGATTGTCATTATTTTTCCAAGTAATCAAAACATCGAAAATATTAGATTATTATTCATAATAGACTTACTGATCAAAAATTGAATCTACAAGGCAAACATACTGTCTAAGTAACACAGGTTTTTTTTAGGACAACGGTAAGTATGAAATATCTATACTTATTATAAATTAAAGTAGCTTTCCGTGTCTGTCTGTGTGACCGCGTTGTTCTTCTAAACTACGCAGGGGATTTTCATGTTGTTTTTACCATAATTTAGAGAATTTATTCCGAAAGGTGTATATAATTCATTAATATTAAACTTACGTCTACATTAAAGTAATCTCGATGTTTTGTTAAGTGGTAAAAACCGTGCGAAGCAGGAGCGGGTTGCTAGTATCAAATTATCTCATAATCGGTCAAGACCAGGTCTGATGTTTAGTTTACTGGGCCGCAAATAGGCCAAGAAAGCTACTCACCCTAGGTTTTAAAATTTATTTATATATGGTTTTTGCCATTATGGGCATACAATCAATCTAACGTAACATTTATTGATATCAGGTTTGCTGACTATACCCGAGTCTCTAATTCAGATAATTTTTGTAAACAAAGGTGATAACAGACCCAAAAAAATATCTTCTTAATGGCAATCCCCAAAAAAATGGCGGGAAAAAATGGTTAGATTTTCTTTTAAGTACTGATTTTAGAAATAATAATTTTAAAAATATCACACCGTAATTATTTTTTAGAAATTTTCGGTGTTAAACAATGTTAAGTATTAATAAGCGGAGATTTTCTGGTATGAAATGTTTTATGATACTGGTAACACTGCAGGAGTTCCTAACTTTTTCAAATTTCGTTTGACAGTACGTCTAAGTTGCGTCTTTGCCCGTGGTTTCTTTTCTCCGATCAAGATTTTCGCTGCGTGTTTGTTAATTTTGTTGTGTTATTATCATCGTGTTACTTGTTGATTTCGTTGTTCCTTGTTTTTGTTGTGTTAAATTTTATGATAAAATGTTTTGTACCACTGTCCTGTCATTTTGACAGTGACATTTCTTGACGTTTCTTTGTTTACAAAAATTATCTGAATTAGAGACTCAGGGTATAATGATTTGAGGCTTGGCGAATAATACAAGAGGTAATAGATAAAGGATTCAAAACAAACTATTTCGCAGGAAAGCATCAAATAAGACCCATTCATGGGCATAGCCGGCAGACAAAGTTTGTTGGAAAACCGTTCGGTGGAATTCGGGCTACTTATGACCACAAAATGTCCACTATGCAGGCAAAACATAAAACATCAGAGAGTCTAATATGTTACCTCTTTAGCAGAGTGTCGTATCTTGCACTGCACGCAGTAGCGCGCGGCGTAGCACGGCCGGTCCGTTAGCACGCGCTTGTGGCGACGCCCGCAGTTCGTGCATCTGATACAAGCATTCAATGTATTATGTGGCCTAACCTGTAGGGATGTGAGCACAAATTAATAGATTCGATGGTAGAAAAAAATATGGTTAGCTGGCTCGAAAACAAGTCTACCTCCTTTTAAACAGGTAATAAACGGCCGTGTTGTGGATTATGAACAAAGAAGAACAAAAGTTTAAATCATCTTTACGCAATGTACCCATGACAACGCTAGAGATTTTTTGGTCATACTACATATTTTTTTAGAAAGAAAGTATACAGTTTATTTGGAAACAGTTCGTAAAATACAAACCACAAATTGCCTCACGGCTGCGCCAAAAAGGTCCACTTCAGCATTAATACCAGACATGTGATCAGATCAGATGATGATGATGAGATTTTTGTCCATAGTATTTTTTTAAGAAGTCGATTGTTATTTTGTTTTCTCCGTACTCATTTTGCTCTATACAAGTTGTACCTGACTGATTTATCGTAGATGCTTACGAAGTTTACGACTTCACATTAGCTGATGCTCAATGTCTTAAGCAAGCGTGGTGATCAATGCTCACTTCTCTGTAACAGGCCTTTGCCCTGCAGTGGGTCAATAATAGGCCGTTATTATATTATATTATTACCTGATGGTGTTAGCCGCGAACTCCATCTTGTCGTGAAGCTGAGCGAGCAGTAGGCTCAGTTCGCTCCACGCGGCCTCCACGTGTCGGGACTCTAGGGCGCGACGCTCGTAAGCCTCCCGACGCTCCTGTTAAAAAGAAACATTGTATGTTTTGCCATACTAATATGAACATCTGATCTGATAAGGTCGTAATCATAGCGATAGGGTCCTGACGCGACTCCAATAAAGTTAAAAGTTTCTAAAATTTCTTTTCATGGCTAGTACTGTTCTTCCCACCAAGTGCGCCAGCTGTAGTAAAATTTTGTCGAAGCAATTATAACCTAAACAACCACCAGTGAGGTCGAATGCTTCTTTCAGGCGGATTTCTGCATAAGTAAGAATATTTTCCCAATCTAATATGAACTTACCGGCTCTCCAATAAGGTCGAAAGCATGCTGCAGTATCTTGAAGGCCTCTTCGGCGCCCGGCTGTTGATTCTTGTCGGGGTGAACAAGGAACGCTTGTCGTCTGTAGTACCGCTTTATTTCCTCGTCTGTACATGATACGCTTACACCCAGTATACTGTGAAGAAATGGTGGTATTTTAAAAAAAACCGGCCAAGTGCGTGTCGAACTACGCAAAATAAAGGGTTTCGTAGTTGGGATGAATTTATCCCAAGAACAAACTTAACCCCTATATGCCCATTGATTCGAAAACGATACAAGAAGTAGTACTCTCATAAAATCATCGTAAATCGTTTGTTAGCGCAGCAAAATGTAAAAAAAAAACGCCGTCTATCGCAAGGCTATGTAAGTAGGTTCTATTGCATATTTAGAATGAGTAAATAATAATTTATATATAAAATATTTATAAATTATAATTTATACAAATAAAGTAGTTCTGGGCGTATATGGGTTAACATTGTAGTTGTAAAACATGTTCTCCCATATATTCCAACTACAAATGTAAGTTTGTAAGACCATAGACTTCTTTTAAAATTTTTGCTGTATCTTTAGGTATACAACTATTTTCTGTATTTTTTATTTTAAGCTCAGTAGTTTCGGAGATAAAGGGAGGGGGAGGGGGGAATAATAACTTTAAAACAATTTATTTTAAAATTATAAAAAAAATATATTTCAGACGCTCACAGTAAGCCCTTTCATTTGATATATCACACGGTACAGTTCGCATAACATTTTTTTAAAATTTTCTTATTTGTCCCCCAAAATTGACCCCATATTCAAAAATAATTTATTTACGTAATACGTCCGTATTTGGCTCACAGAAATTCATACGAGTACCAAATTTCAACGTAATAGGTCCATTAGATTCGGAGCAAATTGGCTATGACAGACGGACAGACAGACAGACACACGAGTGATCCTATAAGGATTCCGTTTTTTTTCCTTTTGAGGTACGGAACTCTAAAAAGAGCTCGTATGTACTGCGATTGATTTCTTCGACACGTTTCCGAACAAATATGTAGGTAGTTTGATATTATAATGATAATGTCGCAGCCAACTAACCTAACCGTTTAAGGATTAACAGTCTAGCCTTTGGAAGTAGCGCTCGCTTACCGCGGCACCGCTCCTTTCTATCGCTCGGCTCGCGCGTCGTTGGTCACAGTTCCAACCTAACCTATAATTGAATATCATTCAGGCCGCTAATTGAACGGCGCCGTTTAGTTAAAAGGCTATATAGGCCGTTAACTGAAAGGCTATAAGCTAGTTTGTTGCGACAATAAAACCACGAACGGGTAAGCAGGGGTGTTTTGTAACAACAAAAGTTTAGTCAGTTATGTAATAAAGGGCAAGCCCGACCTTGGAGTCAAATCCAGAGACTCACGCTCAGTAGACGCGTTTGCGACCACTACACCACTGTGCAGTCAAACAAAATATATCATCTGCCTAGTCTTTTCCCAGCTACGTTGGGGTCAGCTTCCATTAAAATCGGATGCAGCTGAATACCAGTAATTTACATGGAGCAACTGCCTATCTGACCTCCACAACCCAGTTACTGGGTAATACGACACCCCTTAGCAAGACTGGTCTGGTGGTGGTTGATGGTGAACTTTCGGGCTTCTGACGACCCGTAACGACTGTCAAACAGCACACACGGAGGTGTCTTGGTATGTAAAGATGGTCACCCAATCACGGACCAACCGCGGCAAGCGTAGCTTAACCTGATCGATCGAACCGTGCGGCTGTTATTACGTAGCCACAAGCAAGTCAAACAAAGGTATAATTCCTCAAAATCTCAACAAATGGACAATAATCATACTTATTCGTTTACGTCGCCATAAATAAAACAGTGCTGAAGGCCACGGCACTTCATTTGCACGAAAATGATAAGGACATGTAGTATTTACGAATGCCAAGATTTTATGAATAAAGAGGTTAGCATCACTTATCACAGTTATCACTGTTCGGTTTACTTATTAGTGAATTAAATAGCTTCATATTTTGCATTATTCCGTTATCACAAATACAAACAAAGCGCGCTGTTAAACACTACTCCGAAAGTTGAAAATCCAACAGCGCACTTTTATTTAGGCATTAATTTAGGTTGTCTTCTAATGTTAATGAAAACGGGTATTGGCCATGTCAATTCTGATAAAGCTTGCCGTTGACTACAAATGCGTCTTAAAAATTTATAGAATGGCTCACAAGGCCCCTTTTGTCTTAATAAAATATGTCTACAAAGGAAAAGGAATATTGCTTGGTCGTTACCGCATGTTTATTTAGGTACTGTGACATAATATGTGTGGTTAAAATTAGAATAGGACTGGCCTTCATATTAACTGAAGTTAGTTTAGCAGCTAAAATTCAGCAAACAATTGCAAAGTGGCGTAAGGGACAGTTTGTAAACGCCAACTGTGGGTTCAGTAGCAGTTGCCCTGGTTACTCACGGTGAAGCGAAGAGGAGCTGGGGAGTTTGTTGCGCCACTTCTTCTTCCCAGTTAAAGCACTAGGAAGTGGTGAAGGCCGGGCGTTTTGGGGGACTGTCTTATGTAATTTTGACGTTCGAAAAGTGCTGATTCTCATTTGATTGCCTAGTTTGAATAAATGACTTTTGATTTTGAACCCGAGGAGGGGCCGCTCTTCGGGGCTTTTGCCGGTAAGCCGACGACGTACCGGCCAACAAGTAGGTTGCGGTGCCGCTTGGGCGACATCGCAACTAAGGCGGGCCACGATCTCGTATGGGAGGCATCGCAGCTGAGGGTTGGAGGCCGCGGCGGGAGAAAAGTGCTGGTATTGTGGTGCTCCGCTCTCCCTACCTTTCGCGGCCTCGACGAGGTCGCTACCGTCTGATGGCGGACGCGGTAGAGCCGCAGCGGGGGTGTCAGTATGGCGTTGGCCGCTCTCCCTATCCCGAAAAGTAATAGGCGGCCGGGCCACTGACCTGACCGGTCGCAGGAGAACCAAGGGTGCCTAGACACGGGGTCGCCTGGCGCCCATGTGCTGGTTTGGTTCCTGGGATGTTCACGGCGTGCAATGTGTTCTGGTGCGCCAATGATGGCGGGTGCTCCCCAGAGGAGGGTCCGGTGACGGACAGCCGCGGCGGGTTCGCGGATGTGTATTAAGGTTTTTACCGGCGCCAACGACCTTGCGTGTGTGGGCGGAGCTTTGTACTACTCCCCGCACCACCCGAACCTAAACATCGCGCGCGATGCGTCGCTAGGGTGTACACGATTACTGCCGCGCGCGACATAGAGTAATTAATAAATAATAGGCGTCTTATTACAAAAGATTTAAACACATGTTCAACGCGTATTTTATGTTTTTTTATGTATGGAGTTTGACGTTAGACATGCGTTGAACATGTTTTTAATCCTTTTGTAGTAAGACCGCAGATGTTTTTATAAATACCTACATATAAGGTATTAAAAAATTAACTTTACAATCTTTAAGGAGTGGCAACACATAAAACTTCTTGTTTAGATATTTCTTTATTAGTCACATCAATCACATTCTGAAATAAAAGTACAGACGCCAGCAGGTCAACCTACCCGAAACTGTCAGATTTTCGCAATCAACCTTGAACCTAAAAGCTTTAGCAATAAAGTCTAAAATCTATTAAAGAAATCTGACAGATTGTAGTAGCTTGATGTGCTGGCGTCTGTACATTTCTACAAGTTAACAATTATACAACGTGGCGCTGCAATGGCGACATGAAATCAACACACGTATATGGTTCCACAATCTCGTTTTATAAGGATATTTTAATTTCATTAAACGTTATTATTTATTGATTTATTTATAATTTTCTAAAATAGCATCTTAGAGCAACCTGTATAGCGCAGAGATGAATTTAAAAAGCGAACGAAAAAAGGGTAAGGGATTTTGAACACTATATGATATTAAATTCATGTTATGTAGGACCTGATACTCGTATGGAACCCTAGAGGTACATCTAGACGATAGCGAAAGAGCCTACTCCTCAAATAAAAATGTAGGTACTATAAGACAAGATCCTAGTGTGTGTCCAAGGATATGTTCAAGAACCAAGAATATTAGTAGCTAAAACAATCGGTATCGGCATTTATTTCAATGCTTGCACGTACGAAGTTGCGGGCATTGCTAGTATCATAACTTTTTTGTTGATATGCATGTCTTTCAAAAAGAAAACCAATATTGGCAGCATAAACTTGTTTATTGACAGATTACTCAAAATTCATTAAAATTTAATTGTCTTTCGGTCAATGTTTTTCTTCTTTTTATTTGAACTTCTTCATCATCGCTTATATTACCGAATTCTTGAATTGAAGCATTCGGAAAGTCAGTAGAGTAATAAAAAGTATTTTCTTTCTCTTCTTCATTTACTTGAATCTTGCTTTGGTTCTGGTATTTGGTTTCTGGTTTTCTACCTCTTCATGTTCCTTCGTTTTTTTATCATTAATGAGCAACTATGTTGAAGGGATCGTGATGTTTCTTTGTCCCATTTTCTTCCCTGTTTCCATCTTCTTTTTGAGATTTCGTTTTTTTTTGTCTTTGTTTACTTCCCATCTTGAACACACCTTGCTTTAGAAAACGATTGTTTAGATACATTTTTTTTACTATAATATTAGGTTGGGGAAAAAGTCTTTTCGCATTATAGTATGTATGAACTTGTAATAAAATCTCTTTGGCTATACTATTTGTATCTGGCTGGTTTTGGTATCATTGAAAGTTTAAATTTTAAAGAACATAATTCCAAATTCAAATTAGGAAAATGTGTGATTTTCATTTGTTTTTCGTACCGTCAAGATGAGTGAATCTAATGAAGAAATTCGATACATTTTAAAATTTTACTACAAAAAAGGTAAAAATGCAACGCAAGCCGCGAAAAAAAAATTGCGATGTTTATGGACCTAGTGTAGTGTCTGTGAGAGTAGCACAAATTTGGTTTAAGCGTTTTCAATCCGGAAATTTCGATGTCAAAGATGCACGTCGCTCTGGTCGCCCTATTACGGATAAAATGGAAGCCATTTTTGAAAAAGTGGAGCAAGATCGGCATATCAGTAGTTACGACGTAGCTGAAGAACTGGAAATTGACCACAAAACAGTTTTGGCGCATTTGAAAAAAACTGGGTACACAAAAAAGCTCGACATTTGGGTACCTCACGAGCTCACTGAAAGAAACCTAATGAACCGTGTACTCATTTGTGATTCTTTATTACGACGTAATGAAACCGAACCATTTTTGAAGAAGCTGATAACTGGTGATGAAAAGTGGATCACGTATGACAAGAACGTGCGAAAAAGGTCGTGGTCAAAGGCCGGTCAGGCTTCACAGACTGTGGCGAAACCCGGGTTAACTCGCAACAAGGTGCTGCTGTGTGTGTGGTGGGATTGGAAGGGCATTATTCATTATGAGCTGTTACCACCAGGCAGGACCATCGATTCTGAACTCTACTGCGAACAACTGATGAGATTAAAGCAAGAAGTTGAGAGAAAGCGGCCGGAATTAATCAACAGAAGGGGTGTGGTTTTTCATCATGATAACGCTAGACCTCACACATCTGTAGCCACTCAGCAAAAATTAAGATAGTTTGGCTGGGAGGTGTTAATGCATCCGCCGTATAGTCTTGACCTTGCACCTTCAGATTTCCACCTGTTTCGGTCTCTTCAGAATTCTTTAGGCAGTGTCAGGTTAACATCACGAGAGGACTGCCAAAACCTCTTGTCGCGGTATTTTGACCAGAAGTCCCAAAATTTCTATAGCAATGGGATCATGTTCCTACCTACAAGATGGCAAAAAGTTATCGAACAAAATGGTACCTACATACTTTAGTTAAATGTAAATAAACTATATTAAAAAATGTTTTGAATTTTCTTAAAAAATGCGAAGAAACTTTTTCCCCAACCTATTATAACAAAACACACTGAATACACTAACTAATATTAATAAAGTAAAAGTATTCACACAAAAAAATATAGTCACGTAACTAGGTAGATAAGATACCAAAAATTAAATGAAACTGTCCGTGTGGCTACACTATTCACAAAAAAACAATGTTTATCGAAGCGAGGAGGTCGTCACGCAAAGCAGCACAGGTCCGTCCAGCAACACGTCTCGCCCCGCACTGAGATTTTGGGCGAGAGCGGGGCGCAGCGTAAATTTGCCGCTAAGGATTTGCTTTGTAAATTAATTTAAAATAAAATAAAAATAATTTAAAAAAAGTAATAACATGAAATCATTTCTTATTATTTTGTAGAGAACTGTATAAATTTATGAACAATTTTAATGAAAATTGTAGGAGTAATATGGTAAAAACTAGAAAAAACAGACCTGTGTTTAGCTTTTTTTTTCTTTAGTTATATAAACTAAAACAGATTTCTGGACACATGAAATCACTTCTTATGTACTGTAGATTATTGTATTTTTTTTTCTATCAAAAATCTGCTATAGTTACTGTAAAAAATGGACACAAAGTTACTTAGTTTCGCCGTATTTTAGGGAGGACGGGCCTTAATGCGTGCCCGTGTTCCTGCCACAAGCGGCAGAGGAGGACACCGTGGAGATAGTGCAGATAATTATGCGTGAGCATTTCTCTACGCACGTTTTGTCGTAATGAGTATGAACAAACAATAAACCGCGTAATGCTAGTTCACGGCATTCGGCGGTTGATTGCGCGATAAAGCGAGCGTTGTTTGGCTAGAGTCATCCCTGGAGTCTGGCCGTCGAGAGATTGCATTTCTGACACCTGTCAGTTGGACCATTTTTTAATTATTTCTTTTTAATAATAATAATAATCTTTATTAACAAAAAAAAAAACTTTCGAGTTTAGGTTAACTTAAATACTACATCACGAGTGACAGATAGAAATATTACAGTGGATAGCGGAGCAAAAACCCAGTTCCGAGCTAGGAATTAACCTGTGTTACAGACACTAGGGCCGCTCCATCGTCTCACTAGAAATATTACCTCAAACGTCCGCAGTAAAAAAATTATTGAGTTACTGGATTCCCAAATTAGGCATGCCTGTATATAGGGAATCCATATAAAGGTACTAAAATACAAAAGTATGGATGTGCCTCTATCACGACTTGCAAGAGTGTGTGTTTGTATGTACTATGTGTGAGAGAGTGAGTGCTGGTGAGGGTGTGCTGTTATGAGTGTGTTTGTGTTACGAGTATGTTATGACTGATGACGATTCATTAAAATAGGCTATTGTTTAAGGTAAACGGCAACGGGCGCGTTTTTATTTTATTATTTAATTATACTTATCAATATTTTATTAAGCTTTCAAAGCGATTGAGTTCATAAAATTTTATTCGTGATGATTAAGGAGGTTTTCAGTAGCTGTGTAATTTAGTTTTAGAAGCCAAGATTCTAATTTTCTTTTTGACTCCCTTTTTCTTAAGGGGTACAGGTTTAGGATTTTGTTAATTTTATTGTACAGGAAACTGCTAATAACTTTGTAATTCCGTTTAGCCATTGTCGTTCTGTATCTGATCGGGGGGCAGACTCTATCCGAGCGACGTTTGCATTTATAGATTAAAGGGTCAAAAGTTAGCGTTGAGCATTTCCTAATTATTGTTCGGTGAATAAAGAGCTGTCTCACGGTTAGAGCAGCTGTGTCACTATAAAGTTTAGCTGTTGGGTATCGAAAGGTCTTTTTAGTGATAACCTTGAGAACAGCTCTTTGTGCTCTTTCCAAAGGTAAGATTATACGAGTAGTCTTTGCTGCCCCACACTATCTAGTAGTAATAAGGATCAAAATCGCAAATTAAATATTCGTTATATGAAACTGACGTGTCAAGTAATGAATGTATAATGAGATTACGAATTAGTAAATGAAAACTCTTTTCCTGCTGCATATCAATGACCTACTTCAGTCTGGTATTGTTGGGTACGCAGATGACTGTACTGTTTCAGAGAGATAAGTACTTTTCCAGCGCATAAACCAACGGTGCCGAAGATCGTTCCTTGAGAGAGGCTATGGTAGAGTGGACAGATTTGAGGTTGTTTTTTTTACCATCGGACATCTAGACGCACTGCCAGTTACCATCCCTACCTAGTTGCTATTCCACCAATTCAGACTGTTTCCAAATGTCATTTATAATGCGCACAGCAAAAGAGTGGAACTCTCTACCTGCGTCTGTGTTTCCGAACGCATACAACCCTAATCTCTTCAAAGTGAGAGTGAACAGGCTTCTTCTGGGTAAGCTCACTCCATCGTCGACTTTGTCTCTGTCGCCTCCGACTTAGACTAGAGTCAAGAGCAAACCCATCTCAAATAATAAAAATAAAAAAATGCACAGACTCCAGCGTGGTTTGACCAGACTCGATTACTCGAATGAACCCAAAGATTCACACTAGCCCCTGTTGCCTCATGCTATATGGTACAACAGAGACCATTGCATATCAAGGAGTAGACCGGGGGGCGCGATAGTGGTAGGGAAGACGTGTTCTTAGGATATGGAGGGGATAAAGAGCCTACCGAGTATGTAATGAGATTAATGAAAGCCTTCGAGCTATTTTCTAAAATCGTGAATTCGTGATACTTAACGACTCTTCACAATACAGTTACAAAACAAACAGATCACCAAGCATAATAGTAACTTATCTATAGAATACAACCTCATTACACTATCCATGACAAATAGCTGATAATATACAATAGCGACATTATACCGCTCACCCGCAGCCCATCCCTAGGCTCAAAACTTTTCAGCCCGCCGGTACGCTAAGTTATTTTAAGCCCTATAGCAAATCTGAGCAGCAATAGCGCTCTTAGGTGTTACATCCGGTGTACCGGAAGCTGAAAAGTTTTGAGGTTATGGATGGGCCCCGGATAACTGAGACATGATGATGTTTACGGATTAATTACTAAAAGCGTAATGATGCTAATGACATGAAACTCCGTATTTATACTAAAGAGAGTATTCGTGAATTATTAGTAATATGCAGCGCGAGATAATAATGACACTCTTGAAGGTACTTAGGCTCAAAACTTTTCAGCCCCCTAGTACCCGCCTCCAGCCAGGTGGCGGCGTTTTGTGGCTGTAGCGTGTGGCTTGTGTGCGGCGTTTGGTCTTATATTCTGCTGAAACTCCTTACTTTCCTAGCGTAGTACGGAGCTCAAGGTCAAATGTGTTACCACCGACAGGCCATCGTACCCAATTGAAACAAGGACAGTCGATAATCAATAAGACGCCCGGTTCGACGCCCTAATGTATAACAATGACTATGGTTTAGCTGTTCAAATGTATTGACCTAAAATACAGGGTCAAATTAAATTAGCTAGCGAAACTCCGCAGACGTGATGGTTATCGACATCAACAAAAAACAAATTAATTTGATGATGTTTTTTCTTCGGGTCTTCAACCGCCGCGCCGGTAGTGCAGTCACTTTAAATCAGTTTAAATAATAAGTTAAAAAAAAAAAACAATCTCTTTTATTTTATCGTGTTTAGATATCGGTATCCATCACGTCTACGGAACTCCGCAGACGTGATGACAGTGGGTAATCTACAGGGTCGAATTAAATTCGCCAGCTAAACTTAGCTGGCGAATTTAATTCGACCCTGTAGATAGTTACGTAGAGCAGGAAATCTATTTTAAAATAAGCATAGGTAGAAATACTAAAGTGCACATGTAATATGATATGAAACGCCCCCTTGGTACTAGAAGCCTAACCCAGACTATATCTTTGAGCAGTAAATATCTATACAAACTTAATTTCACCCTTTTTTTTGGCAAAGTTAGGCAAATCAGTTATTTCCTAAAGGCACATAAAAGAGCCTTCTTACTACCTTTTGGAAGGGGCGACTAGAATCTATACTATTTTTTTTTTGTAATTTTTACATTGAAATGCTAAGTGATAGCCATTGATGTATAAAATATTTTATATTTAGTGGACTAGAAACAATTACATGTAAAGACACCCACACAACTACATTTCCCAATGTCGTGCGTCATGTGCATCAACAACCGAAATAGAGAGATACATATATTACGCGGGCTGTACCGGGAACGAGATAGCATTAATTGTCATTGTTACGTACCCGTAACAACTCGGAAACAAATCACGATTCGGGTATTCCCCGCAAACCGAAAGTAAGGTAGGAACCGTCAGCAAATAAATTTTAACTAAATAAAATAATACTTTATAATACCTAATATTAGCTTCTGTCTGTACTATGGTACTGCGTTTTTTTTTTTTAATATCTTCCTATATCCTTTATGGGTTGTATACATATTATCTTCTGTTCTGAAGTGTACCGAACGTAATCGACTACTACTGGTGGCTAGCCAATCTGGTACTTGCCTCTGTCTTCTGACAACTTGGAGCCATTTATGTCTCCAAACTTCATCTTGAGGAAGCCTGATAATAAAAATTTATTCATAACAAATTATTTCTTAATATGGGTTAGAAGGTGGTAGGTATGCATAAATTTAGATATTAAAAATATCAGGA
Source organism: Dicycla oo (assembly GCA_948252095.1). Classification (NCBI taxonomy): domain Eukaryota; kingdom Metazoa; phylum Arthropoda; class Insecta; order Lepidoptera; family Noctuidae; genus Dicycla; species Dicycla oo. The sequence goes on from OX411714.1 coordinate 28,348,444, forward strand.
ACGTCTTACAAAGTATCAATTGTGCTTACGCTACAAATGTAAACAAAAGGGCAATCACCACTAAGTAGGTAGGTAAAATTCAAAAATATTATTCAGTTAAATTCGAGGCGATATGACATTTTTTTGCTGACGGTACTTTCCGCTTGCGCTGACGCTTGTCTCTTCATAGTCTCACGAATCATATATTTCTATCTCTTTCTGCAAATGGCGCTCTACAAACAATAATAATCGGGAGACTTTTGAAGAAAATAAATTAAGTTTTGATGTTCTTACGAGTGAAAAGTAATCTCGTGGAACTTGTTTTTGGTTTTTGAACTATTTGTACACATTTTGAAAACATAGGAGGCATTGTTGCTGCTTAGTTTGACGATTACGGTAATTTTACTTAAGAGGATTGTGAAGCTGTAAATTTTCATACAAAAAGAGATAACGTTTTTCTCCCCGTAAACATAGTTTAATTTTCATATTTTTTGGAAATGTTGTTGGTATAATGAAAAACTAGGTCCGTACGTTTTTATTATAAAGAAATATTGTATACAATATAAGTTATTAGCATCTAAATATCTATATTTTTGACATAAAAACATCCTCGAGCGTTTTTAATTTTTTCAATTAAATTAAATTGAATTACTAAAAATGAAAAACATACAGACCTAGATTAAAGTGTACTGAATGTAATGAGATTAAAATTGTCTCATTTCGTAAAGGTTTAGGGGAGTAAAAACGTTATCGGCCGAAACAATATTTATGTAAATAATTGTGTGAAATGTAGGCCATTGCCTCTAAAAATCGCGCCGCGTATCGGCACTTCACAATCCTCTTAACGTGCTACACAAACGTCAGTTAGATTGTGACTAAGGCCAATTGTGCCCTTACACACAATTTATGCGGTCCACGTCGAGGAGCGCGTACCATATCTTCCTATTTTAATACGTCAATGGTGATAGCATTATATGGCAATAAAAATATATAATAAGTTGCCCAACATGTTTAAAACTGAAAAATCAGTAACGATATTCCAAAAAAGGCTAAAACTATACCTAATCCAAAAATGTGTCTACTCTGTAAAAGAATATTTAGAGTCTAGCTTAAAATAACGATTTTCTCTCATGTACAAGAGTGGCGATCTGTCCTATGCAAACAATAAGATAGGCTATCCTATTTAACTTCATATAATAATAATAATTATAATTTGTATGTTCTACTACCTGAAAGTATGACATTAATATTGCTATAATTGTATTCAATTCATTATTATACACATAACTAAGTAACCTTAAAATTTTGACATAACTATAATTTCTCTTATTTAATTGTAATATTATAGAAGACAATAATTAAATAATAATAATGTTTAATGCATGCCAATTTAGAATGATATTATAAAATTGCAATGCGTGTAAAAGGCTGCTAAGTCAAAAGTACTAACTTAATATAACACCAATAGGTACACTTAGTTCGCAATAAACGCTTTGACTGTGGAGTGAGCTTACCCAGAAGAAGCCTGTTCACACTAACTTTGAAGAGATTGGGGTTGTATGCGTTCGGGAACACAGACGCAGGAAGTAAATACCACTCTTTTGCCGTGCGCATTATGAAATTCTTCATACATTTGGAAGCGCTTAGTACGAATTGGTGGAATTCCTGAGCACACTCTCGGAAGTATAGTCAATAGAAGACCGACAAGCAGGCAACCTTGCGGCGATGAGCCAAGCTATGAAGCTTGGCATCCACCTGTTTTACGTCGCCAATAGTAGTTTCGTATGGAGAAGATGACAAAATGACAACAACCAAATTAACAAAAACGATAGTTTACTATTTTAAATTCAGAGGCCTGCGTTATAAACGTACTTTCTCTGTTTATTATAGACATTTTCTTATTACTGCAGGGCCAGGAATTAAGGAAATCCTACGTGGGAACGTTAAATAAGCTTATAAAAACCAGAAGTTTCTTATCGAGAATTGTATGAAGTGTGTCTTCTGCACCTTTACATTGCCTTTAGTGCCGTGTTGATTGTAAGTGTTATTGTCATTATAACACTTATGACACAGATAGATTACAGCTGAGATGATAACAATGATACCATTAATAATTATTATTTTGTTATGTCAATGAGCAAGGTAAATGAACATTAATGGTCGAGCTACACCACATCTGGTTGTGATTAAATTATTTGGCAGATAAATCAGATAAATAAGATGCTTTACTAGCTAAAATCTTTTTTACATGCTATTTTATAAATTAACTGAAATGTATGTAATGTAATAATGACTTAATGATTACTGATACTGATTAATGACTTAACGATACTGAATGATTTTTTTATGGAATATTTTGGATTTACGTGACATTATGTTGTGACATTATATTAGGTTTTTATTTTAAATATGTAATTAATATTTGACAATTTTGTATGTAGGTAATTCCGATCTATTTGAATTAATTATGTAATCAACCAAGTTAGATTTATTTATTTTTGTTAGCATTATAAATTGTAAAGCATGTTGTTATTAATGTTATTATTTTAAATTCTAAACATATAAGTATTAATATTTGCACACCATGACAATATGGTAAACATGTTAGCACAATCCATGTTCTTATGACACCTTGCATGCATTTATATATTTTTTCTTTATAACTGTATGTACACACATGTTTGAGCATATAAAGTTATCTGAATCTGATAACAACTACGAGGGCGGCACTGAAAATTTCGGGAATCAAGGAAGTGACACAACATTACTATGTATTTAAAAATGTATTTATTGCTTTTCGAAGTATTCTCCGCGAAATTTGACACATTTTTCCATACGATGGAACCAATCATTGAAGCAACCATTCCATTCGGAAGTTGGGGTCTCCAAAATGGCCGTTTTGTAGGCGTGATGAAAATCTCTGACCACGCAATTTATTCTTTATTTTAGGGAAAGTATAGAAATCATTAGGGCTTAGGTCGGGGCTGTACGGCGGATGGTCTAATAATTCTATGTTTTCTTGCTCTAAAAACTCTTTTGTTCTGTGCGCGGTGTGAGAACTCGCATTGTCGTGATGGAGGATGATGCGGCGGTTCTCTTTACGGAGTTCAGAAACGACCTGTGGCAAACAAATGCTAGCATACCATTCTGCATTAACCGTTCTTTGTCCCTCAAGAGGAATAGTCGCAACATGGCCGGTTTTGGAGACAAACGTGGCCACCATTTTTTTTGCAACACTCCGTGAACGAACAATTTTTGTTGGCTTTAACTCATTTTCGAACACCCAAACTCGTGACTGGTTTTTTGTTTCGGGTTCGTACGCGTATATTCAGGATTCGTCACCTGATACGATGTTGTATACAGCATTTGAGGATCCTGCGTGGAATCTTTCGAGAGTTCTGACGCACCAAGTAACGCGAGCCGCTTTTTGCTCTTCACTAGTGTTGCCCAAATTCAGTCTTGGTCTTGCAGTCTTGGTCTTGTTCTTGCGTTTTTGCAAGACCAAGACCAAGAACAAGACCGCGTATTTTTAGCAACACCAAGACCAAGACTGACCGTGCAAGACTTGAGCAAGAACAAGACATAGCCTGCAAGACTCTTGCGTCTTGCAGCTAGGACTTAGCGCTATTTCACTGAGTAGTTAGGTGTAACAGTTCGGTGTATAGGTAGGTACGCTTAGGAATTCTATGAGACGCAAAAAACTGTATCAAAGAATATGAAAAACTGGACCTATGCGCATTACGACTAATACCATAAACATAGCGAATAAAAAAATATCTATTAAAATCAAACTGAGTGCATGCATAGTTATGTTTTAACCATCGGCACTTTGATAATGTGGCATCAAAGGTTTTGTACTTACTTCTCAAAGAAATTTGCCGCTTTTCGGAAGTACATGGTTATGATACACGCGCCGGCGGCTTCTTTTGAAATCTAAAACAATCGTTGCCGCCACGCCGAAATCATAACATTTGTGACACTATTTGATTGCCGCCATAGGGCGTAGGTATACTCATGCAAAATAATTTCGAATTTTTTTAAGAGTACCTACAGGTGTTCCAAAGAATAAATAAGTTTCAGAGTGCTTAGAATGAAAATGAATACATTATACTGATCACGCAAGTAGTATTATGATTAGGATAAAATGGTAAGGATAGGTAGTAGATGTCATATTAATTCATTCTAGTAAGTATATATTATAATATTGATTACTTATATGGTTTTAAACTAATTACTTAGGTACTATTATTGTACATTTAGTCATTATATTTCTTAAGTTTTTACAAGAAAAAATAGCAAAAAAGTGTTCAAATATCACCCGTTTAATAAATATTGTAGCCACTTTTAAATATACTTGAAACGTGTAAAAAAATTCTACAAAACTAATAAAATAATATAAAAAGCGTAGGTACTTACCTACTAATAAAATAAAAAGCCTGCGATAAGAGTTTTGTATTACTTACCAGCCCGAATATCTCTGAGAGAGATGACGAGAGTAAGTATTTACTAGCTGTGCCCGCGACTTCGTCCACGAGGAATAGTAACTTTGGAGGTATAGTGACGTTCAGGACTTATTTATTTATTTTAAAACTTCTGTCATCAAACATACAAACGAACTCTTCAGCTTTATAATATTAGTATAGATGTACGCCAAAACATTCACTTATATGTAAAGAATAGTGATTGGCACTAATTCTATTTTATTCACGCGTCGCGTCTGTACAAGTAGGTAATATTTAGTGTGTGTTTGTACGCCGCACGCGGCATTGTTTGATTTGCGGCGGCATCCTTTTCATAGAGCCGGCACGTGGCGAGGCGGCGCGGTAGAAAGCAAGGAAACGTACTATAAATAAAGGAATTATTTTAATTCCAGTCATTTCCAATTGAGCTGTGCTTCGAGTCTAACTTAATAATTGTTTTTACTAATTCTCGTTGTTTTCTAAAAACGTATCACGTGTACAATTTAATATGAGTGACGAAGATTCAAATTATTCTAGTCCGAGTAACGAGAGTTTGAGTCACAGATCTAAAAGACCCAAAAGCAAATTTGAGGAGTTTTTCGAAATAATTCATGCATCCCAAACTGCCTTCTGTAAATTGTGCCAACATAAAAAGATTGAAATAAAAATGAAAAACAGAAACAGTTCAGGCTTAAGGAAACATCTAATATCTTTCCACAAAAAGGAATCAGAAATATTTCTTCCTGTTAAACCAAAATTAAGTGGAGATATCACAAGCTTTTTAGTAACCGCTGGAAGAAGTGGACAGGTAAGAATATTTTTTTAACAGTTAAAAGAATTTTAACTCCGCGTAGCTATTCATGCGATACTTTCAAAAACGCCATTAACTTACGTAAGTATTTTTGAGTTAGTGGTGTTTTCATCTAGGGGTGCGACATATTAAGTATGTAATTATCGTCTTAAATATTTTTTATAAACACCCATATTTTCATTTAATCGGCCAGTAACAACTAAGTACTTTATTTTGGTAAATTACAGTACAGTGCAACCTTAATATAACAAATATCAATTTAACGATTTTCTCGATTTAACAACAACAAACCTCCTCCTCTTATACGCTCAAACCTAGTATGTTTTAAATAATAACACAAGATTTATTGTTTTGTTTCAGTCGGAAAACAGCAGTGACAACATCACGACAGCTACAGTTGATTGGGTGGTGAAAAAATATCTTCCCTTCTCATTTTTCGATGACGAAGCTACACAAGTATATTTTCGACGTATTTGCCCTAATATGGTGTTTCCTAAAAGGTCTACACTTAGAAGGAAAGTCAAAGAGCGATTTGAAGAGCTCCAATTGAATCTCAAGGAACGACTTCAACAATTATCATCTAAAATGTCTTTTACCATTGATGGGTGGACGTCAATTGCTGGTAGGAGTTACTACGGGGTTACTATTCATTATATAGACAACGAATGGAAGTATCAATCTGTAGTTCTTGATTTTATACCATCACGCGGTCGACATACTGGGGAAGATATTGCAACGATTTTCCATGAATGTTTATTGGAATATGGCATAATTGATAAAATACAAGGTATCACGGTCGACAACGCAACTGCAAATACCAAATTTATGTATGAACTGGGCAAACAGCTGCCGCCACACTTTGATTCAGACAATCAACATTTCCGGTGCTTTGCTCACATTTTAAACCTTGGTGTACAAGATTTATTAAAGACCTTAGCATTACACTGTGAGTCTGACACTAACGCGCAAGATCAGCAGTACGAAGACTATGCAGACGAAACTGAGGATGAGGAAGATGAAGAATCTGCACTAAATATTGCTGACTCGCGTACATCTGTAACAAAGTTACGCAGTATTTCCAGTAAAATAAAAAGAAGTGAGATAGTGAAGAAGAAGTTTCAGTCTGCTTGTGAAGCAGCTGGCGTGCCATCAAATCTAAATGCCATTCTTGACTGTCCAACGAGATGGAATTCCACACATGATATGATTGGATTTGGTTTAAAAGTGAGAGCGGGCATTGACATATTGTGCAGTTCTGTCACCGAATTAAATGATTTTCAAATCACAGCTAATGAATGGCAGGTACTCGAAAAATTACATAAATTTCTAATAAACTTTAAACTTTTAAGTACAAAACTTGGTGGAGACAAATATGTTACATTACCGCTAGTCATTGTATCATTCAATCTCTTGCTAGATAAAATTGAATCCATGGTAAAACAGTTAGATGAGAAACCTAATCGATCTGAAGTGGATGAAAGGCTCATTCTAGCTTTCCAAGCAGCTCGAGACAAAATGCTTAAACATTACAAGAAGAGCAACTGGATTTATTGTACTTCTTTAATTTTAGACCCAAGGCATAAGGCTCAGACTTTTGACCTGACAATGTGGGGGAAGCAACTTAAAACAGAAAGTCTGCGCAAGTTCAATGAACTTTATGAAGAATATAAAAGTCTACACTCACTGAACAAATCTCTGGAATTACCAGAAAAAGAAAATAAAGTATGTGATGAAGATGAAGACGTAATAGACTTTGATAAACTCTATGAATGTCCCTCGACGTCATCTGGATCTTGTCTTCAAGGCTTAGTGATAGACGAGTTGGAGGAGTACCTGAGAAAACCAAGAACTGCCAGCTCGGAAGACATTTTAGATTGGTGGAGGACGCATGAGACAGAGTATCCGATTTTATCGAAAATGGCCCGTGATTTTCTCTCAATACCTGCAACTTCAGTACCTGCTGAGAGGTTATTTTCTAAAGCATCATTAGTAATTAGAAAACATAGAAATAGGTTAAGTGATGAGTCAGCCAGATGGTTACTTTGTATTAATTCTTGGTCAAAAAAATTGATATAAAGTATCATAACCTAATGATAAAGCTGTTGATTTGTGTTGTATTTTATTTTTTATTCAAATAAATGATAAATCGTAAAACTCTTTTATTAAATTTCTTATAAGTTGAGGGTTCAATCTCTTTCTAGACAGATAAGTATTGTTCTTTAAAATACAGTCAAGTTATTGTAATTAATTTGTTTTTTTACATGTTTTAGCAAATGTAAGCTTATAAATCATAAATGTTTATTAAGAAACAGTTACTTCCATGGAAAACGACATATAGGTCAGTTGATTTTTCGAATTTCTTATCAAATCTTCAGTTATTTATTAATCTGCTTGATCTTTACTATGGCTATGTTAATTCAAGCTCACAATGTTCCAATTCTAATACGTTTTTCTAAGATTTAAAGTAAACTTTAATAAATAGTAATAGACTAATAGGTAATTGCAAGACTTGCAAGACTCTTGCTGCAAGACCAAGACCAAGACCAAGACTGGGAGCGCAAGACCAAGACCAAGACCAGGTGTATTGGCGCAAGACCAAGACCAAGACTGGCTAAGTCTCGTCTTGTTCTTGCATTTGGGCAACACTACTCTTCACAGAGCGAATGCGGTATCCATCGGGAAAACAACTTTTTTACACCTAATTGTTCATGCAAGATTATTTGTATTTGACTCATGCCAATGTCTAAAGTTGTCTGAATTTCGCGGTATGTCACATGTCGATCTTCCTCAATCAGCTTACGCACAGCATCAACCTTTTCTTGGGTAACTGCAGTTTTTGGACGACCTTGACGGGGATCATCACTGAGCTTGACACGTCCACGTTGAAATTCAGCAAACCAGCGGTAAATTGTGGTTTTGGATGGGGCTTCATCACCAAATGCAGAAATCATCCGGTCAACACACTGTTTTTGTGTTAAACCACTTCGAAAGTCATAATAAATCATCGCTCTTGAATTTTCTCGAGTCGATTCCATTTCTCAACGACTAAACAAGTTTGACAAAACCTTGTGACAAGACCGAGAATCTTTTTTAAAATAAATAAATGGTATTCGATTTTTAAAACCAAGGAGTTTTCAATTAAAAAGATTTTAATATGACAGGAACAATGGAAATATTCCATTCCCGATACTTTTAGTGCAGCCCTCGTAGTAATATTTTTGTGCTTTTCAAAACCAAAATTATAAAAAAAATAACAACTCTGAATGACAGAATATTAATATAACATCACATACACTATTTGAGCATTATCTGCCTAGCCTTTTCCCAACTTTGTTGGGGTCGGCTTCCAGTCTAACCGGATGCAGCTGAGAAGTCGCTCCAAAAATACTGTTGTATTTTCCATGAAGCGATTGCCTATCTGACCTCCAGAACTAGTTACTAGGTAATACGATACCCCTTGGTAAGACTGGTTGTCAGATTTTCGGGCTTCTGACGACACATAACGACTGTCAAAGATCGAAGAATGACAGCCGGTTCCCACGGCTTAACGTGCTTTTCGAGGCACGGGGGCCTCGGTATGTAAACATACCACGGACCGACCGCGGCAAGCGTAGCTTAACCTGATCGATCGACTCGTGCGGCTGATATTACTTAGCAACGAGCCTCCCCAGTACACTATTTGAGCCAGGTAATATGTTACCTAATCCAAAAATTGTTACAATTAGACCCGACGATTAGCCATGTTTATGAACATACTTAAATCGTCGTGTATAATTGTAACAATTTTTGCACATATTTTTCCCATTTACCTTAATTTGTTCATAGGGATATTTTTTATTAGGTTGGGGAAAAAGTCTTTTCGTATTATAGTATATATGACCTTGTAATAAAATCTCTTTGGCTATACTATTAGTATCTGGCTGGTTTTGGTATCATTGAAAGTTTAAATTTTAAAGAACATAATTCCAAATTCAAATTAGGAAAATGTGTGATTTTCATTTGTTTTTCGTACCGTCAAGATGAGTGAATCTAATGAAGAAATTCGATACATTTTAAAATTTTACTACCAAAAAGGTTAAAATGCAACGCAAGCCGCGAAAAAAATTTGCGATGTTTATGGACCTAGTGTAGTGTCTGTGAGAGTAGCACAAATTTGGTTTAAGCGTTTTCAATCCGGAAATTTTGATGTCATAGATGCACGTCGCTCTGGTCGCCCTATTACGGATAAAATGGATGCCATTTTTGAAAAAGTGGAGCAAGATCGGCATATCAGTAGTTACGACGTAGCTGAAGAACTGGAAATTGACCACAAAACAGTTTTGGCGCATTTGAAAAAAACTGGGTACACAAAAAAGCTCGACATTTGGGTACCTCACGAGCTCACTGAAAGAAACCTAATGAACCGTGTACTCATTTGTGATTCTTTATTACGACGTAATGAAACCGAACCATTTTTGAAGAAGCTGATAACTGGTGATGAAAAGTGGATCACGTATGACAAGAACGTGCGAAAAAGGTCGTGGTCAAAGGCCGGTCAGGCTTCACAGACTGTGGCGAAACCCGGGTTAACTCGCAACAAGGTGATGCTGTGTGTGTGGTGGGATTGGAGGGGCATTATTCATTATGAGCTGTTACCACCAGGCAGGACCATCGATTCTGAACTCTACTGCAAACAACTGATGAGATTAAAGCAAGAAGTTGAGAGAAAGCGGCCGGAATTAATCAACAGAAGGGGTGTGGTTTTTCATCATGATAACGCTAGACCTCACACATCTTTAGCCACTCAGCAAAAATTAAGAGAGTTTGGCTGGGAGGTGTTAATGCATCCGCCGTATAGTCCTGACCTTGCACCTTCAGATTTCCACCTGTTTCGGTCTCTTCAGAATTCTTTAGGCAGTGTCAGGTTAACATCACGAGAGGACTGCCAAAACCACCTGTCGCGGTATTTTGACCAGAAGTCCCAAAATTTCTATAGCAATGGGATCATGTCCCTACCTACAAGATGGCAAAAAGTTATCGAACAAAATGGTACCTACATACTTTAGTTAAATGTAAATAAATTATATTAAAAAATGTTTTGAATTTTCTTAAAAAATGCGAAGAAACTTTTTCCCCAACCACAACCACAAGACCATAGACTTCTTATAAGTTTAAAATTTTAGGCTCAGTAGTTTCGGGGATATGGGGGCGGGGGGGTGCTGGGAGGTGGTGAAATTTTATCTACTTTCTTAAATAACTTTACAACTATTTATTTTAAAATTATAATATATATATATATATATATCTCACAGTAATTATGTTACATGGCACAGCTTGCAAAACTTTTTATTTTTATTTTCTTATTTGCCCCCCAAAAGTGACCCACATATTATTATTTTTTTTGTTTGACATGGGTTTGCTCTTGACTCTAGTCTAGGTTGGAGGTGACAGAGACAAAGTCGACGATGGAGTGATTTATTATTCATTCATTTTCGTTACACGCCCGTGTTTGGGTCACAGACAGACTGCCACACAAGTGATCCTATAAGGGTTCCTTGTTTTCCTTTTGAGGTATGGAACCCTAATTAATAACACTGTCAAAAGCAGGATGAGTTTTTGACCACTTTTCCCTATTTTCCATAGTGTCAGTTTTCGCACAATCTTATCTCAAAACTCATTCTGTTTAGTTTTATTTTTCCTTGAAGAAATTTTTATGGTACATCATTATATTAAAGTGACTAACCTGTAAGGATCTTTTCCCTTGCATGCTAGTAGTCTCTTCATGGCTTCCTCTCCAGTTGCTGGCAAAGGTATGTTCGCGTTCAGCTTCGTCGAATCATTTCCATTGTCCGTTTCTATTTCCGCTGCAATCAAATTGCTTGGTTTAGATTTAGAAATTGTGTGGTCTGAAGAAACTTGAGGTGCTACAAGCATGTTTGGCTCAGCATGGCAAAATCGAATGTATGTAGATATATGTTCGGAAAATAGCTGTTTGGCTTATGCCGAATTGTGCCGAGCCGACCCGAACATGATTAACTCACGGGCGATTTTTCTTCGCACACTGGACTTTCAACGCTCTGCTTAGCGCCAAGAGTTGAAAATCCAACAGTGTGTTTTTTCGACGCGCTGGGATGCATTCTGTTGGAATCTCAACACTCGGCTCAACACCGAGAGTTGAAAATACAGTGCGACATAAAATCCCGCCGCGATATATTTACGTCCGAGCGAACGTGGGCTAATCGAGGGTAGATGCCGAACGAAGTTTGTCGGTCGGCACTAGCAGAATGAAAACCGAATATGTGTAGTATTAGAGTCGGGTCGGTTTTGTTGTTCAACAAACTGTCGAATCGAACATATGTTTAACACCGCTAAGGCATAAATAACCTTGCCTACTTTAGAATGCATATCCAGTACGGCTCTAATAATCCTTCCATTATCTAAGGGCCCGTGTTCCCTACCATTATCGCGTCCCACGGTCTACTCCTTGATATGCACTGGTCTCTGTAGCCCCATGAAGCATGAGGCTACAGGGGCTAGTGTGAATCTCTGGTTTCATTTGAGTAAACAAGTCTGGTCATACCACACTGGGGTCAGTGCATTTCATTCATTGCACAACTGCATAGCTGCCTCATTGATCCCAACTACTAAACTGTTATCTACAGTGTATCTCTGCCAAAATAAATATTAGCAATGTGTGCAAATACGTAATTTATTATAATAATCTTCCTATACTATATAATAAGATAAGCACAGCTACAAATAATAAAACTTTCTAGGACAAGCTTAGAAAGTTATGAATATGATAATATCATTGTGTGTGTATGCTAATTCAGGCTAAGTAATTAGTAAGTAAAACGTTTTATCTAGTGCATGACTACTATTAAATTATACTATAACAGTATCCAGTAAGTATTGTTTCAAACATAGAATTCTCTTGTGTCTTGTCTTGTACTAGGTTTTTGATGGCTCTTATCAAGGTCTTAAGAGGATTGTGAAGTGCCGATACGCGGCGCGATTTTTGGAGGCAATTACCTACATTTCATACTATTATTTACATAAATATTGTTTCAGGCGATAACGTTCTTACTCCCCTAAACATTTATGAAATGAGACAATTTTAGTCTCATTACATTCAGTACACTTTAATCTAGGTCTGTACGTTTTTCGTTTTTAGTAATTCAATTTAATTTAATTTAAAAAAATAAAAATGCTCGAGGATGTTTTTATGTCAAAAATATAGATATTTAGATGCTAATAACTTATATCGTATGCAATATTTCTTTATAATAAAAACGTACGGACCTAGTTTTTCATTATACCTACAACATTTTACTATGACATATACTATGAAAATTAGACTATGCTTACGGGGAGAAAAACGTTACCTCTTTTTGTATGAAAATTTACAGCTTCACAATCCTAGTAAGTAAGTAACAAGCACAAACCTCTAACTCGGAACACATAATTATGAAATATAATATATTTTCAATGTCAAAGAGGAAATCATCTTGATGCATAGTATCATCAACTGTATTTGTTGGGAGAACATTATAATCTCAGTGAGCATCACCCTAATTAATTAGTGATCAAATATCATTATAATTAGTTGGCATACAAATTAAGGATTGGCAGTTTGTTGTCCTCGCAATGACGGGGACAATCGTAATACCTAATGATTTTATTGGTGACCTTAGAATACTGCAAAGTTCGCGTCATGTAAGTTTGCCGCTCTGAAATAGACTATAAATGACTGGGCAGTAGTCAATATCTATACTAAAACAGCAGCGCGCCATGCGCATCGGAAAGCCTGATTTCAGAGAGGCAAACTTACGTGACGCGAACTATACCTAGCTGTAAACATGGCACATTAAGTATTACAAAAAGTTTACGCCTTTGTAGAGGGTCAACTCTGTAAAAGAAAAAATACTGACACATAGGCATGAGCTATGTAACGATCTTTTTTTAAAGCCCAATATATTTCACCCGAGCATGCTACAGAACATAATTTACCTTTCTTAAACCACTTAAGCCTCCTCCAGAACCCAAGCCTAGTGTGTCCAAACTTCCTATCAATGTATAGAAAGTATTTGTTGTCGCCGAGTTTGCTCAGCCAGTCCTTGGTACTGCGCCACACCGCCTGGGAGCTCACATATGTTTGTGTGAACACTGATGTGCATCTGTGGGGGAATGTTGTTTTGTTTACATGTACTCACTAAGAAATAAATGTTCCGCAACACATCGCTAAAGATATCAGGCAGTGTTGCACGATATGTCTAGCAACATCGAAAACGATGAAAAAGGTTGTGATACTTACATGATATCTGGCGACGTCGGCCGATATCTGGCAACACGTGTTGCGGGACCTTTAGCCCCTAGTGAGTACGAAATTTAAAGGTCTATCATTTAAAGGGAAAAACTCAACAGTCAGACTAATTTTCTCAATTAGCAATTTTGTGAAGATGTTGCAATCAAATGTAGCAATGAATCTATTTACACAGAATACTTTCTGAAGATGAAATAGTTCAAATACTTTCCTTAGGACTCAAGTGGAACCAAGGGGAATTGCTGGAGTTCTAGTATTACAATATTATAAGTGCAGATATCCAGTATCTAATTATTGATTATTATGTGGTAAGCTCGCACATTCATCTGACAAGAGGTGGCTTTACCAAGTACAATTTTCTGTGCAAAGTTATTATAGATGTGAACAGGATAATATAGATAACTAAATACAGGTTTGTACATAACTGGAAATCATTTTTAAGGAAAAACTATTTGACAAACTAATGTGTCCTTTTATAGATTTTCTTCAAATGTGTTTCTAATGCATAAAATATTAAGATTTTGTTACTAATTGTATCAGCAGTAAAGGCATTTCAGAATATTGTTGAGTTTCTTCTCTTGATCTAATATTGTTAATGAATTATTCTCATAAAATTACTAATTATTGTGCAATTTGAATGAGTAGAATTAAAAATTAAAAATGATATTAAGTACTTCTGGATTCAAGAATTTTGTAGTTCAAACATAAATGACAACTACAATTCAACAAATAAAAGATAGACAACAACTACAGGCAAAGAAATTTTTCCTCAATAGTGGTTCATTTAGTCTACTGCTATTTTAAATAATGAAATATCATATGAAATAAAACTTACAAGTCAAAAGACAAATGGAAACTCATGCGGCATATATCAGAGAGTAGATACATGAACCACACAAGCGCCTTCCATGTTGCTCCACCCCAGTGCTCCAAATAGTTCTGAGCCAACCCCAGGTATCCTGGCTTGTTTCTCCTCAGTTTTGAAAGATTTTTCTTCTTATCCTGCACTGGCTTTGGTACTTTATGATAGCTACGGCCATCCTTTTTCTTTTTAGCCTTTGTCTCATTCTGTCCTTCCTGAATGACAAACTGTGACTGATCATCTTCCTCATCCAATTTAAACTCGTCCTCTATAGCAGCGCTCTTGTCAGAAATCTTTGATTTATTGTCAGACTTTTTCTCCTTTTTTGATGGTTTCTCTGGATTCTCAATGAATACAAACTGACTTTCACTATCATGCATGTAGCTTGATTCTTCTTCATTGGTAATGTCATCTAGAGATGACCATTTACGGGAGATGTTGTTGCGTTTGTTCTTAGACTTTTTGTTTGGTTTCTGACGCTTCTCATTGTCATCAGTATTGATGTCTCCAGACTCACTTCCTGAGGATATTGTGCTTGTGTTTTGTTTCTTCTCATTCTTGTGTTTATTATCATCTTGTTTGATGTTGGTTGGTTTCTCTGGTTTTGAATTTGTTTTGTTATTCACTGGCTTAGTGTCAATGTTCTGCGGTCTTACTTTACGTGTATTTTCTGATGTAGGAGTATTTTTAGTATTTTTGGCCAGCACATCAGAGTATGAGGGACGCATTGGTTTCACTTCAGCCACTATACGCTTCTTGTTGCTTGTGTCAGCAAGAGGGCTGTTTTCATTCCTTTTTGGTGAGTTCTCAACTTTTATAGGCTGGTTATTTGGAAGTTCAATGACAGGGTTATTGGTAAGTAGATTCATATTAGAAGCATCTGGATGATTAAGAGGATAGTTCTGTCCAAACGGAGAGTATGTGCCAGTAGAATTAGGCTCCAAATTCCCTAGCAAATCTTTGAGGAAATTAGATGTTGGGGACTGATTGTTCACATTTTCAGGATAAGTTGTTTGATTGACAGTTGTTGGTGGTATGTGAACATTATTGTTGTTCATAGCAAAGTCCTGGTTCAGTGTGAATAGGTGCGACGGCTGGGGCATCTGCAGGGGAATATCGCGCACTCCCTGGTTGTGATTAAACAATTCATACTGACCGGACATCGGGAAGATAAGCTGTTGATTGTTCTCGTCGTAGAACACACGCACTAACTGGCCATTGCTCAACTTCAGCATAGCGTTGCCATAGTTCTGATTGGCGCGAGGAACGTTAGGCATTTTGTTGAAAGGTATCTTCTCCTCATTATTGACGGCGGTATCGCCTGTCTGGACGTTGTAAGCGTGTTTGTTCAAATAAACATCGTTGCCGAAACTCGGGTTGACATAAATACTATTATCGTTCATGACACTCGGGTTAGGCGAGATCTGTGGTGGCTTTCTCTCATTCAATGCACCAGGTGCACAGTTATCAGCAGTTTCCGCATGATAGTTCCATGTATTGTGCTTCATATCGTTGTATATCGGATCATCCTTTGGCGACCTTGCCATTTTTGGTTACTTTGCAATGAACACAATTAACATGAATACTATAACAGTGCACTTAAAATTGCGGTATATAACTCAAGGATTTAACATTTTAATATTTTATAGATAAAATCGCAGAATATGTTGTTAAAACGTGGATTGTAATTTTATTGACGATTTGACGCTTTTCGCATTTTTATGCACAGACTATACATTTTTAATTTGACGTTTGAGATGGGCGTACATTCTCGCATTCTCGTCATCTGACTACTGGTTCATTTTGTAGAAAATGGCGTCTACTCAAGGTATGTAGATGTGTCGATGTTTGTATTTGAAAAAGAAAATAATTAAATGTCGTAGCAGGAAAGCTACGGTTTAAGAGCGGTGGTCACCCAGCTGCCACTAACGGCTGCAATGACAGCTGTCCTGAAAATGATGGTAAGTGGCAAAGATTTAAATTGTTAGATTCGGCCTACCGCATTGTTAAACGCTCCAAAAGATAGTCACATTACTGATTCATTTTGACACCTCTTGTGACCTCTGACACACAATAACGCAGTGACTACACTTGATTGTCATGGAAACGCTTTTTAATATTGTGTGAGCTCACTCTTGTCAGTATGGACACTTTTTCTTGTGACTAAGTACGGTGAGGGCAAATCTAGCGATTTAAATCTATGGGCTCTAAAACACTGGTGAATGAATGAATTAATGAAATTTTATTTGCTCGAACATGAGTCATGACGTGTGATACACACAGAATTAAAATAATACATGCATGCAAGATCTTAAACTAAAAGTGGGTTACGACATGTCGGCCATTTCTCATGGCGTGCAAATATCTAAGTAAAATTATTGAAAATGACAGATTGTTATAGCGGACGTTATATTAGGACAGACTAAGACGCTTTCCTAGCACAGGAAACCAAAGCTTTAGGGATATTTTAGTAGTGCAAATGTTACCACTGATATGCGGTTGACTGTACGAAGTTTAATAAGTTCTCTCCACATTATGTGTGTGTGTACCTATCCTGTTATGTGTGGATAGACTTTATGGGGGCTTATAGGACGTCATGTATGTGTGATATTAAGGCCTGTCTACACTCAGCAGCTTAGGTACATGTACAAAAAGTTGGGCAACCTCAAACACTCTTTGCGAATGATAGTCGCTGCGAGTAGTCGGCAGAACAGTTTCGTATGGTATGATATGACGTGACGTACTCACCCTATCAAACCGTTAGCATGCAGCATGTTGTTTGCACGTACTGTTTGCGCATGTAAGTCGTTGTGTGTAGCAAGGGAATATAAATATCACACAGATATCACACAGATATCACGCGACGTTCTGATTATAGGGCAGTTCAGGTGCGTAAAAGGCTAGATGCGTAAATTATTAGATATATTTTTGAAGTGAAAACTTCTTTAGCCGCGTTGAGCGATTTTTGGTAAGGGGAAAACTTACGGGTTCGCGTCACCGATCACCGAGACTTGCTATGTATAGTTTTACGTTTCAGTTTTCACTTCTGTCTACAGTCCCCATGATTGTCTATATTTTTTTCAAACAACTGTCTCTGGCTCCATATATAGGTGAATTTTTTAAGTGGGCGTGGAAAATATGGCTATGAGGAATAACGAAAAGTACTCAAAGGAGACTAGTGCTCGATTTTGGTGAAAACTAAAACTGCATCATTGGATTTTCGAGAAATCAATATCAAGGTTTAATTGGTAGATAACATAAGAAAAATACAAAAAGTATTTTGTTAAAAATGAGCTCCTTCCTTTAGTTTGCCTTATGTCATTATAATAATACAGTGTGTTTTCTTTTTTTTTTTTTTCAAAATCAACGGGTTCGATTCCTGGCTAGAAATATTGATTTTTCAAAAATCCAATGATGCAGTTTTAGTTTTCATCAAAATCGAGCCCGCAACTCCTTTGAGTACTTTTCGCTATTCCCATCGATCTCTAATAAACAACTAGATGCACAATGCCATACAAAAATTCTCTTAAAACGGTCGCCAATTGTCTTTACCTACTTCTAGTTGAAATAAATATACGTTAATGTAAATTCAACCTTAAGTGCAATGTTTAAAGTTGTATTCACAAAGCCGTTACGACCGGTGCTTGCTAGTCAACATACATCAAAATAAATTCAACCTTACTTACAATGTTTTAAAATCAGATTTACAGTGTGAAAAAAAAACAATAGATTTTACGACCGAGGCTCACCGCTAGGACAAAGGAATGAGTAGAGTCGAATTGTCCAATATTTTTTGTTTATACAGGGTGTTTGGTGCATCGTGTGCCAAATTGAAATGGTCGACTGGGGGGGTCACCTTCTATCCTTTCAGACCCCTAAACACTTCTCATGCCCTGTGGCTTTTTTTTCATCGACTTTTTATTTTTTTATAAAAAAAATACCCAAATTTTGCATTCAATTTCAAAATAAAAAAAAAGTGTAAGTCGTAGACTCTGAATTTTAATTTTATTTAGACGTGTATTGTATTACAGTACTTTTAAATTCAAAATTAGTGACATTAGCCATCCAGTTTTTTTTTAATTTACTCGCAAAGTTTCGGACTTCAATTAAAGCTGTCCATGTTACAGCTATTTACATGGCTATAAAAAAAAAAACCAAAAGCGACCGGGATCTTCCAACTCCCTCAAAAACTCTCTAGTCTATCCTCTTGCTAGTGATGTGCCACATGCCATAAAAATCTTTTTACAACTTTGTGAATTCGCTAGAATTGTGAATCGAGTCACAAAATACTAAATTTGAAATTATGATTTAAAAAAATATTTTTACTTAAATTATACCTCAAGAACTCATTTAATCTGTTATCTCACTCTTGTAAGGTAAAATCTGTCTCGTATCTCTCTTTTTTGGGGGGGACGGTTACTAGAAATAAAAAATAATTGCATTTTTAACATTTATTTAATCATTTTTTACATATTCTGCTCAAATTGTTGGCCGCTATTGCGAATGCAGGCCCGACATCTATTTCGTATTTCCACAGTTGTTGTACGAAGTCGTATTTCCTCCTTAATTTGATTAAACGCCGTTTCAATGCGTTGAAGTAGTACCTCCCTAGTCGGAACCTCCGTGGCGTATACCAGCTCTTTGGCACGTCCCCAGACATAAAAATCTAGCGGAGTTAGGTCTGGGGAACGTGCCGGCCATGCAATAGGGCCATCGCGACCAATCCACGCATTGGGGAACACATCGTCAAGATATTCCCTCACAGTCAAACGCCAATGCGCGGGACAGCCGTCATGCTGGAATACTTTGGGAACATTTTTATTAAATACGGGCACCTCGGACACTAATTCGGGCAGGTCATTTTGAAGGAACTCCAAATAGTTATCGCCATTGAGGGTATCGGGCAGGTAATGCGGTCCAACTACCTGATTCCCAATCACTCCTGCCCAAACGTTTACACTAAACCTCCTTTGAAAAGATTTCTGCCTTTTAACATGTGGGTTTTCCGTTTTGTTTGTCCAGTGATGCAGATTGTGAAGATTGAGGATCCCTTCTTTGGTAAATTTGGATTCATCCGTCCACAATATTCTTTTTAAGAAATTAGGATCATCCACATCCGTGTGTAACATAAACCGACAGAATGCCACTCGTCTGTCAAAGTCACCACCCTCAAGACCTACAAACAAAGAACTCTTTTAAATTCCTGTTGAGCAGTAAATAATTGCACAATGAGATTTTTAATGACCGGCGGCGTCGGACCGTTTGTATGGGCTGGTTCACTACCTGGAAGTAGTGACGTCATACCCATTACCTGCTAAACAAAGGCATCGTCAAACGTGCCTTGGAAGACTCTGCGGCCAGGTAGTCGTCTACCAGGAAAACGTTCCTGGTAAATTCGTTGCGCTGCACGAGCGACACCATTGGCGGCTCCATAAGCCATCATGATGTCAGCATATTCCTCGTTAGAGAACGTCGCCATTGCAACAACAAAGTTTAACAATAACACCAAAAGTTAAAACGTAACAAAAACCAACAAAACTCAACAAAACAAAGTAACAAAATGAAAAAATCGCGGAGTACGGTGAACTAACACACACGTCAGGTAGCAGAGGCAGTGATGTCTCGACTGACTGACGAATGACGGATTGACGGCGTCGCCGCGTCGGTGGCAGTTCGTCGTTTGTTCAAACTAGTTTAGTTACGCTATGCAAGAAAGATAGAGATAGAAGATAGATTTTACTTCGCGAGAGTGAGAAAACAAATTTTACCTGTTACTTAAGTAACAATTACGCAAAAAGACTTTTTTTTTTTTGAATTTGGAATTTAATATTTTGTGACTCGATTCACAATTATTCTAGCTAATTTACAAAGTTGTAAAAAGATTTTTATGACATGTGGCACATCACTAGCAAGAAGATAGACTAGAGAATTTTTGAGACAGTTGGAAGATCCCGGTCGCTTTTGGTTTTTTTTTTATAGCCATGTAAATAGCTGTAACATGGACAGCTTTAATTGAAATCCGAAACTTTGCGAGTAAATTAAAAAAAAAACTAGATGGCTAATGTCACTAATTTTTAATTTAAAAGTACTGTAATACAATACACATCTAAATAAAATTAAAATTCCAGAGTCTACGACTTACACATTTTTTTTATTTTGTAATTGAATGCAAAATTTGGGTATTTTTTTTATAAAAAAATAAAAAGTCGATGAAAAAAAAGCCACAGGGCATGAGAAGTGTTTAGGGGTCTGAAAGGATAGAAGGTGACCCCCCCAGTCGACCATTTCAATTTGGCACACGATGCACCAAACACCCTGTATATTATTATAAAGGTATTTTTTTAAAGCTTGTTAAGCTTAATGTATTAAAAAGAGTGTACGTAATAAAACACATTTTATTCTCTTCTTTGGTGTATATGTGTAATCATTATATTATAATTTACCTGAATGGATCGATCACTAATAAAGATCTAGATACACAATCAGCGCAAAAAAGGTCCTTACCAAATGAATGCCCACTTGGACGGGTACGCTTGAATTACATTAACGTATATTTATTTCAACTACAATTACGTAAACACAATTGGCGACGAGAACTTTTGCATGGGATTGTGTTACTATAATATTTATAGAAACAGTAAACACGTCTCATTAAACAAAAAAAAAAAAACAAAAAAATCATAAGTAACTTTAATAATAATAAAAAAAAGAAACAATAGCGTCTCCACAAATGGAACAGAATCAACGCACATAACCCGAACAATTTTAGCGGACATGCGATAGTATGATTACTACGTTTACTGAGAGTCTTTACAATTGAGATGCTTTATAACTCCTCCTGTTTATTACGACTTAATTAAAAAAAATGTTTTTACGACGATTTCCTGAGAAAATATCAGTATTTACAATACAGTGATAACAATTATACAGTATGTTAACCAACAGAGGGCGTTCCCGTTAACCCGCAATAGTATAGCATCCATACATGCTAAAAAAAATATTACCATTCGAAAACAAAATGGTTTTTATTTTTTTTAATATTAAAATATTCACTAAAAATGTTAAATTGATACGTAAAAGAAACACTCTGTACACGCGTACTTGAAGGACGGAAACATCGCAATTTAGTTTTTATTTTTAGTGAATATTTTATATTTTTTTGAATATTTTTAGCATTTTTAGTGAATATTTTAATATTAAAAAAAAAAACCATTTTGTTTTCGAATGGTAATATTTTTTTTAGCATGTATGGATGCTATACTATTGCGGGTTAACGGGAACGCCCTCTGTTGGTTAACATACTGTATATTGATAATATTAATAGTTACCAAAAATATGAAACTCGCATCTTTTTTTTGCGTCCTGGAAGTGTGATTTTCGCACTTTTTAAACGAGCACTGAGTCATGCTTACTGTCGGAGTGTTCAAACGCTACTAAAGTAAAAGTCCACCAAATGTTAAATTTGGTGGACTTTCGGTGAGGACATTTTTTGCCGCTGATTGTGTATCTAGTTGTTTATTAGTCATCGATGGCTATTCCTCATAGTTTCGGATTTGGCCACCCACGCCCACTTGAAAAATTCACGAGTACCTACTGTATAAATATCATTAACCTACTGTCTTAGCTGTTGAAGAGATCGTTGATCGATTAATCGTGTATGCGATAGATTGAAGAACTGCTTTTGCACGAGGGATAATTGGTCTCTTTGGTCTAGTGGGCGCAAGGGCGCCTGCCGAGTGAGAGGTCTTGTGTTCAATCCTCTGGTTGGGCAGAGTTTGTTATAAATCGATTTGATGCTTTGCAAGCCTGCGCGCCCCTATTTTATATCAATGCCTTGTCTTCCTATGATCCGTGCAATTGTCGCACACGCTGTGGTCGCGCAGCGATTAATTTGAAGTGTGATCCTGCTCATAAAGACAGTCTGAGGTCTTAAGGAGCACGGGGAAGGAAAAAGGTTTTGTCTTTCCAACTAATTATGTACCTACTATATACTCATATAACTAACCTAGCCATGGCTGGGTTCCTACCTAAGTTACGTACCTACTAAGGCGCTATCTACACGGGCGAGAGTATCGCGGCAATAGTCACACCGTGGCATCAAATTCAATAGAAACTGAACGGAGCCATCTCCATACGGCGGTATTATCGCGGCGAGAATTTGATGATACGGCGATCCTCTCGCCCGTGGAGATAGCGCCTTACGGTGGAGTGGAGCACGTCGCCTGGCCTGTACAGTTTAGACCCCGTTGTTGTGATCGTTTACCAATATCTACCTAATTTGTTTGTCGGCTGTGTCAATGTGGTCCACTTTTTGCTCAATTACTTTTGTGAAACCTTGAGAGCACTAAATAGGTATCAAATTAATTTCGCAGTTTATTAGGTCCAAGTATCAATACCTATGTGACTTAACTTTTTTATTATCTATCTGGCATGGTCATCGCGAGCTTTTGTAGTAGCTTGTATGTATGGGAACAGCCCAGCATCAACAACAACGGTAGGACATCCAAACATCGTGCTCCCAATAGTTCCATCCAACCGGCGACCTCGTGGTGACAATTTAAGTCAATTGCTTAGCTACAATGCTTAAAAAACCTGAACTTAACCTTACCTTTGGCAGAGATCAGTAGGCCGAGTATATTTGGTTGCGTTTTTTTCTATTCTGTCCTCAAGTGCCAAATGAAAGTGATATCGATTGCTAAGGAGTTTCAAAATTAGTTAGAATGGAAATTGCATGTTCCAATGTTGCATGTTTAGGCTGCATTTTACTATTTTAGTGACCTTCATATCTTATGTCACTTAACCACGAGTTTAGATGATGTCTGAAGGCGTCGCGTCGCGTCAAGAAAAAAAAAAGTACTTAGAGGTTAATGGATTGGCGACCTAATCAGCATCTGCCTGGCCTATTACTATATTTTAGAAGGCGCTCGAATTCGAATGCATCGATCAAAAGAAAGAAAAATACTGCTTGCTGGTTGATCTCACAATACCTACTACTAGAAAAAGAAATAATCTAGCATCCATTGACGCTTTTGTAGGTAATCAATTCGATTGACATTTTACGTACCTACCTACTAATAGAGCAATGGAAATAATAATGCACTATCTGAACAACTGTGTATTGGACCAATTATTTTACACCTGTTACATTTAGGCCAGAATATTGAATAATTGAACTGCATATTATAAGAAAACCGACGATTGCACCAATGTTCATTTCATAATCACTAGACTGTGACGGAGGTCGCAAGAAAAGTTCGCGTTTTGCCGCCAACACCTTCATTATGGTTAATAACTGTATCAGTTGGAAGACGTCAAACGATATTTGAATTTCGAACAATTAGGATTTATATAATATATATTTTTAAATGATAAAAGTGTACCTAACTATAAAAAAGGTTTGTTTGTTGTCTTTTTTTTTAAATTTCAAATGTGTTTGCTAAAAGTGATAAGTGGTTTATGTGTTTTATCCCAGGTTTGGTTCTTGTTCGGGTAAAATTTTTACTTGTGCTTTCTTGTTATCTACCTATGTGAAGATAAGCTAAGCTAGACTAGACTCTAGGCTCCTTGGGGTCGTGCTCGTGGTGCTCTAAGCTATTGGAATGAATATCCGATATATCCGCGTTATTCAGATAATTATTAAAAGAGAAGCAAAAGCAACATATCATCAAGCCTGTACTCCCCGGAGGGTTAGGCAGAGGGGAAAAGATAAAATACACCTTCTTTTACTTTTTGTTAGCCTACGCTGTCCCGCTCCTATGCAAAGGCCTTCCACTCCTTCCACCGTTCGCGAGCCCACGCGTCCTCCTTCCAATTTTGGCGGAATCTGTCCAGTTCATGACATTATCTTTATCTTTTAAATCTTTTTTACAAGCTTTTATTTAACTTGCAATGTTGTTATAAGTAAGCAAGTTGTCCTTTTCAAATTTGCAAGGGCCCAGTTCCCATTGTTGATTGAGCTAAAATTTGGCATACATATATGTCAAATCGGTGACAATGCAATATTTTGGTACTATGGAGCTGATCTGATGATGGAGCCGGAAGGTGGCCACAGGAACTCAGTAATAAAACGACGCACCCCTATCGAGTTTGGGCTCGTTTGATTCGTCTTGACAAAGACTCCTAGATGATATTCAGACTACAAAAAGCTTGTTTCAAAATATAATAATAATAATTAGTACACTTAATGTTGTCTTTCGGGCTGAGCATTATCTTTTCCTATCCTAAATATGAAACAGTGTTTCTATACATTCGTGGAGACTGGCTGTCAAAACTGTAATTTTTAATTTAGCACGACGTTATCTCGACTTTTTGCTTTACTAAATTTTTACACAGTTTATCAATTTTAACATGGCCCGACGCGATTCTGGTAGAACAATATGCCCATGAAGTTTTCATAGAAACTGTTCTACTAGAGTCGCGTCGCGCCAGTCTGCGGGTGCCTTTAATCTCCAGAAGAAAATAAACTCTGCGTGTAATTTTAAGTATTAGTTTTTCATCTATATAGTAGGCACACCTTCTTCTAGATAAATTAAATCTTGGTCAAGGTTGTGTAGATTCAATAAATCACCTTGTCAATTTGTTTGTAAAATTATGGCACTTCCCAACTTCCCCATAGAACTACATTTTCAGCGAAGAGTCAGGAAAATCTGAGTAGCGGCCTAGTATCCCGTGATTTGGATGTATGTCATAGGATCACTTTCAGTTGCATAGAATGAAGGTGTAGGTAATAAACACTTCTGCTTAGCCCTTTGAGGAACACAAGAGGCGTGATGTTATGTGATTTATTGTGTAAGTACTTAAATTAATTTTTTAAAACACCTGCCCGACGGTGTCGATTTATACAGGTGGATTTTTGAGATGGGGCAGTAAGAGCAGGTACCATTTTAACCGTTGTAGCTACAGGAAAACGATCTTAGGAAACTGTCCTTTTATCTTTTTGAGAAATTTTGATCAGCATTCAAAGATTTGGAAAAAAAAATACACAGAACTTGACCATTTTCTTGTTGAAAATGAGCAATTTTTTAAAATAGTCAAGAATCGCAAAAAGTTTTCACAAGGCTAAAACTTCAAAATTTTTTGAGGACATTTTTCTCAGAATTACAGAAATCACAAGCAATAAATGTACTCAGTGCAACAAACTATGTAAATTCTGTTCCCAAAGTAAATAATTCGAGGGTTCACGGGTTATTTGTATTAAGCGACATGTTTGGAACTTTACAGGAGAGCATTTCCAAGTTTAATTATTCGGAAAAAAGAACATTATAAAAAGTATCAATATTTTTTACGAAAAAGTGGCCTATCGACGGTTAATAATCTATAGTGTCTAACTCCGTTTTTTACGTTTTTCACTTTTTAATTATATGAAGTAGATATGATAGTAACTCAATACAAATAGCCCGTGAACCCTCGATATAGTTATAACGGTATACGTTCAAAATTCGAAGCTTAATTTTTTTGTTAATTTTTCGACTAGTCTATAATGTAGTGGCCAGTTTATTGTAGCTGTTATTTATGGTAGTGGCCATCATACCTACCTAAAAAGTAAGTTGGGAGACTCATTTCCTATAACGAAATGTATGGGAAAGTTTACAGCTTTAATGACTAGAACAACATTATAATCCGCTAGCCAATAATGTGATTTGAATTTGTAAACTCAACAAAAATACGTAGACATAATCTTATTCAAAAAACGAACTAACTGCTTTTATTATTATCTTCCAGAAAGTGTGCAAAATAGAGTACCTATTTTCCTTGTTACCCTCGAGCTTTATCCCCTTAGTGAACCATCTTTAAATGGCGTAGTAATGGTATTTTTTTGGGTTCCGTACCTCAAAAGGAAAAATCGGAACCCTTATAGGATCACTCGTGTGTCTGTCTGTCCGTCTGTCACAGCCATTTGCTCCGAATCTATTGGACCGATTAAGTTGAAATTTGGTACACGTATGATTTTCGGTGACCCGAACACGGACGTGTAACGTAAATAAATGAATTTTGAATACGGGGTCAATTTTTGGGAGCAAATAAGAAAAAAAAATGCAAACTGTACCTTTGTGACATATCAAATGAAAGGGCTTACTGTAAGGGTCTCAAATATATTTTTTCATAATTTTAAAATAAATTAGTTTAGTCATTTAAGAAAATAGACGAAAATTGACCATTCCCCCCTTATCTCCAGAACTGATAAGACAAAACTATTGAAAAAAAATACTGAAAATAGTTCTATAGGTATAGCTTACAGGAAAACTTATAATAAGTCTATGGTCTTAAAATAACATGGTAAATATTGTCAATATTGTGCGTACAAACTTACATTTGCAGTTGGAATGTATGGGAGAACATGTCTTACAACTACAATATTAAGTTTATTCTTGGGATGAATTCATCCCAACTACGGAACCCTTCATTGTGCGTAGTCCAACACGCACTTGGCCGGTTTTTTATCTTAATTGGAACAGCAAAGTTGGTGTACTTTGGAACATTTTGAAACATACTTGTTTACAGCCAGTCCTAAAATCAAGTCTTATTTGTGTGTCTTTAGTAAGATTGTTGTTCATACGAGACTGATCTCTATCTGATTAAGTAATTACGACCTACTTACTCATTTCGGGTCCGTAAAAGGTTCGATTTCGTTCATCTAGAAAAGTGGCTTTAATTACTTGGTTTTATTGTCACGCACTAATTATACACGTGTTTAAATAGGGTAACTAGTGTTTCTAATTTAGTTAGGATAAATATTCACTGACTCAGCCTATCGTACTTCCCGGTAAATTCCTATTTTGCTATATGTCGTGGTCTGATCGTAGAAATGCCCATATCGTCTGCCTGGCCATTTCACAATAACCGCCAGTTCATGAATTGACCATGAGGACGAGGACCATCTAACTGTTAGTGGTCCTCGTCCTCTAACATCCGCCATATTGTTCAACACTCAGCGTTCGACGATTTGCCCAGCGATGCTTGGGCATATCGACCTTGGGATACGCGAATAAAGATAACCCTCTCTTTGCTGCCGCGCAGTCGCGTTTTAATTACTATTCAATCTATTTCTACTCGAATAATTCCTACCCGTGTACTAAAAATGCTAAATAGCCAAGTAACTACAACCAACTTAGATGTAGCGGTCGCCACTTCGCTCGCTCGGCTCGCGCGCGGTTGTTCACAGTTCTAACCTAAGCCATTTAGTCGGAGTGCCACTAGCGACGCGAAATGCAACTACTTTGCGATATGCCCAGTGGTCAGCTGGGAATATCGGTAATAGGTTGCTCTTTTCGAGCGACTTTCGATTAGGAGCGTCGTGTATAACCGGCCAAATCATGAAATGGCGGCGTATCGTGAAATGGCCAGGCAGATCACGATATGGCCATTCCTGCGATCGGACCACGCACGAGCACAACATACCTAATATGAAACACGCGCGTAGAAATGGCAAAATTCATTATGTAGGTTAGGTACCTACCTACCGCTGAAACTACATAGACAGCGTATATAACTCGGGCGAATTAAGTTTTATTTTATTGTGTTTGTTAGTTACCTAAGAATATTATTGTTGTGTTTTTCAGACTTCCACCAACTCGCGTCTCTGGCAACCTAAAAATAGAAATACAACAGATTGCAATGTCAATGCCCGATTGCAAATAAAAGAAGAGTTGAACGCACCAATTAAAAAAGAAAAAACAACATGTTACGGCTGCTATTTCTGGTGATAATGGCGGCAGTCACGGCGAAGGTACAAGATGATCCAGCGGCAAATCAAATTCTCCTATTCAAAGAGAAAACTAAGGTGAGCTATTTATTTTTCTTCAACAGTTTATTTTTTTTTTGAGTCGATATCAAAAGTAAAAGTATTTTATTATGGTATGGTGTGGCTAAAAAATGCCACTGATGGTATATGAATTGGGGCTGGGGCCCAGTACGTGGCCACGCCAATTGCGGCGTCAGTGGCATTTTTTAGGTCCCTTGAAGTGCCACCTGCACTTCAAGGGACCTAAAAAATGCCACTGATGCATAGACACTTTGGATACAACAACATATCGGCATAATCGGCAGTTTTGCCGTTATGAATGTGAGTCTTACTAACCATGAAATAAGGACTATTTTGCATTTGGCTGTGTTATAAACCACTAATTTCAAAATTTTGGTTTCTGCGGGTATTCATGCAAAGCAGCGATATGGGACATGGTTTGGTCAGGAGTACCGCATTTGCACTGAGTGTCAGTAGAGTCAATAATCCCCCATTTCGCAAAACTGTGCTTGCAGCGGCCTACTTGGACGAACTTGGGTGGTGGTGGGTGCTGATTTTCCCACAAAACTATTGTCAAGGTTCTTGGATGTTCGTAGAGGGGATGCCAGTTTTAACTATTTCAATTTTAATTATTTCAGTAGGCAGAGTGCTTTGACCAAATGGTGTCTTGTTTAAATTAATTTTATCAATATGTTAATTAAATTATTTGATTATTTGTGTCAGCTAATTAATGGAAACTGGCATGAAATACCTACGTACCGCTTTCTCAATGGGCATAAAAATTTAATAAACGTTTTATTTTTTTTATATTTGCACGTGTAATGAAAATTACTGAAATGTGAAGAAAAACCTAATATGCTGAATATAATTATTTCAAATGAATAATCGAAAGCGATATACAGAATTGAAATGAAATTATGAGAAACCACATGAAAAGCTTACACAGACACATCTACAGTACCTACTTAGGTTCAATCTTACTATTAGGCTAAATCTCATTTATTTGCGTTTTGCAGTATTATAAAAATCTGTGCCTACAAATGACATTTTCATGATTTTTCTGGTATATTCCAGGGCCCCGTCGCTATAATGACTACCTCTGCAGGCGCACCCATCGAACAGAAAGAAGCAACAGTAACATTGAATGAGAGACTGATATTCAACGAATATTTCATGGACAGCATGACGCACTTAGTGAGAGAGAGGATACCAGAACGTTTGGTCCACGCAAAGGCTGGTGGAGCTTTTGGTTATTTTGAACTCACCCACGATGTTTCTGATATTTGTAAAGCGACGTTATTCAGCAAAGTTGGCAAGAAGACTCCTATTGCAGCAAGATTCTCTCCAGTAGTCGTTGAGCGAGGTGGTATCGATACATCCAGAGACGCCCGAGGGTTCGCAGTCAAATTCTATACTGAAGACGGAAACTTCGATATTGTAGGCTTCAATACCCCTATGTACGTCTATAAGGACCCTCTCCTCTTCCCGACTTTTGTTAGAGCACAGAAAAGGAACCCAGCAACGAATGTCCTCGATCCAAACATGCTTTGGGACTTTTTAACGCTACGACCAGAAAGTTTACATATGTTTTTACTTGTATTCGGTGATCGCGGGGTCCCTGACGGCTATCGACACATGCCTGGATTCGGTATCCACACTTTCCAAGTAGTCAATAAGCATGGAGAGAGTAACTTCATCAGATTCCACTTTAGACCAGATGCAGGAATAAAAAATCTACGCTCCAAAGAAGCTATGAAGATTGCAGCCTTTGATCCGGATTACGCTACCAGGGATTTATACAGAGCTATAGGAAATGGAGATTTTCCAAGCTGGACGGCTAGTATTCAAGTCTTAAGTGAGGATGACGTCAAAAATGCAGGATTTGATGTCTTTGATGTAACAAAAGTGTTGCCTTTGGACAAGTATCCACTAAGACCGTTGGGTCGGTTCGTTTTAAATAAGAATCCTGTTAACTATTTTGCTGAAATTGAGCAGTTGGCTTATAGTCCAGCCAATTTAGTGCCAGGTATTCTTGGAGGACCGGATAAAGTGTTTGAAGCTAGAAGATTAGCCTACAGAGATGCTCAATATTACCGTTTGGGGGCAAACTTTATCAACATACCTGTAAACTGTCCTATTCAAAACAAGGCATTCGCATACAACCGTGATGGCCAGCCTCCTGTTAAAGACAATCAAAGAGATATTCCTAATTACTATCCTAACTCATTCAATGGACCTGTTCCTTACAAAGAAAAAGATAAAGTTGAACTAATTGAGATATACCAAGATCAACCAGATAATTTTGAACAAGCTCGTGAACTGTACGAGAACGAAATGACTCCAGAGGAAAGGAAAAGATTAGTGGAGAACATTTTGTTTAGTTTGGGACCTGCGACCAAGTTTTTACAAGATCGGGCCGTTAAAATGTTCGGACGGATACATTCAGATCTTAGTGAGAGAATATGGCAGGGACTGCAGGCGAACAGAACTAGAACTCCTTACGGCTTTGAATGGGACGATTAAAGTACGCATATTAGAAATACATGTCAAATTATCTAGTATATTCATAATAGTGCCACTACACTTATGATTACAAAATATTATGAAAAGTGTTATTTAATTTTTGTTACGTTTTAATAAACTAATAGTTACCTAATTGTTCTTAATTAGACATTTGTGTTGTGTATTTAATTTATATGAATCGAAAAATAGAACTGTTTTAAATTACCATCCTTTCTAGTTTATTATCTCTAGTATTTACATGGACATCAGTATCGCTATGCACAAGTCTGTTGCCTAATTTCATTACAAACTTGCTTGTTACTTGAGTAACAGAATTTTGTTATTACAAACCACAACAATATAGTATTTATTACGTTCTTATCTATTTAAATTGCACGCCTTTCGTGACACGGCTATTTGAGCTCTAAATTCATAAACTAGGTAGTAAAACCACCGTAGTAGGTAGTACCTGAATCGATTATAAAAACGTGAGTCCGACCCTTTTTTTTTTCGGAGAAGATCCTGCACCTTGATTTCCGAAAATTTTAATTAAAAAGTAATCCAAGAAAAATACAAATAAACTATAAAAACAAACGATGTTTTATTTTAATATTTTGGGAAACATTAGGTATGCTTGACTTAGCTTAGATGATGGCAGAAAGCACTGTGAATATGAAACGTGATTCGGCAGCAGATCAAATCTTTTTAAATAAAAAGATTTGATCTGCTGCCGAAATAGCCGTGTCACGAAAGGCGTGTAAATTAATTAAAAAAATAACTCGCCGAAATACTAATATAAATATATTAGTATTTCGGCGAGTTATTTTTGTAATTAATTTAATTATACAGTGTTAAGGTTGAGTGCATTGACGATTGCCTTAATTAGTTATATTATTTCATCAAATAGAAAGGCTTTAATGAATGTTAATTAGAATTAAATATTTAGATCAAGCGTACTTGACTTCAATACGATGTAATCTTGACATTGTTTACGAATATATTTTTTTTTTGTTTTAATTCATGGATCTAATATTTTAGGAAGAAAACAAAACAATTTATAATATGTAGGATGTGGTCTATTTCAGGGCCCTATCGGTATAATGGCAACTGCAGCTGGTGCACCAATTTGCAGGAATTAAAAGTCCACGTTCCAAACAAGTTATGGTGATAACAGGTATGGATCTGGATAATGTAATTTGTATAATGCAATATGCAATGGTAATTTCCCAAGTTGAACGGCCAGTATTCAAGTCTTCAGTAAGAGGGATGTCAAAAATGCAGGATATGTTTGCCATAACTAAAGTGTTGCCTTTGGATAAGTATACACTAAGACAATTAGATCATTTGGTTCTGATCAAGAACCAAATGTACCAAAGTAATTTTTAATTACTTTGCTTTACAGTCCAGGGAATCTAGTGCCAGGTATTTTTGGTGGACCTGATGACCTGTGTTTGAAGCTCGACGATTAGCTTATATAGAGAGGCTCAATTTCGCCAACTAGGCGGAAACTTTTTCTATTTACCAGTAAACTGTCCGTACAAACGAAAGGCTTTTCCATACAATCGTTATCCTAATTCATTCAATGGACCGGTTCCTTACAATGCAATGAAAAAGATAAAGTTGAGTTGGTTGAGATATATCAAGATCCACTAAATAATTTCGTTCAAGCTCGTGAGTTGTATGTGAATGAAATGACAACGGAGGAAAGAACTATTTATGTATTTTATTATGTATTTTACTGTGTGTACATAAATAAACGAATTTAGTGGAGAATATCCTAGAAAGTTTGAGTAAAGCGGCGAAGGTTTTACAAAATCGGGCTGTGAAAGTATTTCAGAATATTCATCCAGATGTTAGTCACAGAAAATGTGAAGGCTTACAGGTGAGCAAAACTATGCTTGTATGAGTAGAACGAAACAATACAAGCTCTGATAGATCATATTTTAAAATATAATTATTTCCTTGGTCTTATTTGAAAATATGCCCTGTATTTCACTAATATTTTCTTAATTAAGGGGAGGTTATAGAAGTTTTTAATCTATTTATATCTAACTGATGTAAACATTGAGCAAAATAAAAATTATTTTAAGAAAATTGAACATTTGGTCAAAAAATCGCAAAGATGACACTAAATCGACATTTCGAACGTATTTCTTAGTGAAAAATTATATTACGAAACCATGTAAGTAATATATCAAAAGATAGGTTTTAATATTTTCTAGCGCTGGGTAAAGCAGATTTTAATATACAGGGTTATTGGTAAAATACCAGCAACCTCTTAAGGGGTCATTGTACGAATGACAATTTTACAATACAATTTTTGACGAATTATGCGAACATAAATGTACTGAACAGCTGATTTTATTTTTCACGATTTTAGGTTTGGTCCCATATTAAAAGTTGTTCATAATGATGAGTACAATGACCCCTTAAGAGGTTGCTGGTGTTTTACCAATAACCCTGTATAAGTGGTTATTTATTTTTAAATACTCAAAATTAGTAATCGGGCTAAATCGGCTCGCGCTCAGAGTTGTTACTTTAGTATAGTGTTCAGAGTATTATTTTTAGTATAGTGTTATCTATGGCTCAGAGTCCTGCGGGACGTCGTCGAAGGTGGACCTGGTGTCAAAATTTTTAAAATTCGCTCACCATTCCGTTGTTAGACAAAAAAATCAAATAAAAGAAGAACACATTACATATGAAATTGCGACAGCTCACAGAAATTATCTCTTAATTATAATATAGATTTAATTCATAATATTGATTTAGAAAATGTGATTATTTTGTGCGATATGATGACGTTTAATTCAATCTGCCTAGCCTTTTCTCAACTATGTTGGGGTCGGCTTCCAGTCTAACCGGATGCAGCTGAATACCAGTATTTTACATGGAGCGACTGCCTGTCTGACCTCCACAACCCAGTAACTGGGTGATAGATACCCCTTGGTAAGACTGGTTGTCAGACTTTCGGGATTCTGACGACCCGTATCGACTCTCAAAGATCACGAATGGCAGCCGGGCCGGGACCAACGGCTCAACGTGCTTTCCTCGTCCCCACCCATCCACGGACCAACCCCGGCAAGCGTAGCTTAACCTGATGGATTGACCCGTGCAGCTACTATTACTCAGCCAGAAGCTGATTTTCTCAAAATAGTGATAGACACAATAAAAACTATTATCGATAAAATTATAGTCGAGTGCGAGTCGAACAAATTTTTTTTCGTCGTTTATGAAGAAGTTTTAATACAACACATTTTCCTAAGATTTTCTAATCGGATTCATCCAAGTTACTTTAATCACTCTCCATTGAACTGTTTTCGCTACTATCATATCTACATTAATTACACATAATATACAATGTGTCTGGTTGACGGTTGCATACTAATTAATATAAGCACCTTTCACTCTGGCAACAACAATATTTTTTTTAAAAACATTGCTGTTTCAAACAAGTGTTCTATTGTAGTTTCAACACGACCAAATGTATGGAACACGATAAATATCGTAATGATATTTTCTCGAATAGCAGACCTAGCAACACAATTTTTTTTCTCGTATCTTTGATTTTATCGTAGGTATTGGTTCTGTGTGCACAACTTTTAGTTTTGTATACAAAAAGTTCAAGTCAATGTCACTACTGCATACTATGAAATATGCCAGTGCTGCCAATAAAAAATTCTCGATTCCCCGCGTCTGTGTTGTCAATTCCCCGAAATTCCCCACTTCTTTTTGACTCATTCCCGGAAATGATATTTTTGGAATAAAACACTGCTTTATACAACATTTCATTTAAAAATACTATACCTTATACCAAAATTAACTCTTACATCTACAGACTACATCCATACTATTCTATTCAAAACAAAGTAAGGGCCACGTGCTTATTTACATTTTAGTGCAGGTACAAAAAAAAAATAATAAAGAGTTTTTATCGGCCCTGATTTTATTTATTTATTTATTTTTATTTGACTTTTGCCATATTTTTGCAATAATCATATTTCGATTGGGTTCGAATTTTATAAGATTCGCCGCTTTAGCTATGCGTTAAAGCAGCAATGGTGTTATTGTTGAGACACCCACGGTTATTTTGATGTTATATAAGTTGCTGAAAACCCTCTCCACAGACGCGTTTGAAACAACCAACCGTAAAAATTAACCATAACATGTAGAAATGAATGCGTTCAAAAATACAAAATCGGGTTCAAATGACAGTAGAGCAGACATTTGAGTGGTGTCGCCATTCTAAATTATGTTAGTAGTGTGGACCTGTATCTGTCAAGTCCGAACGTGATTTTTTAGTTATAAGTATTACCTGACATAAAATTATTTTAGCCCACCGAAATAATTGGTCTGGATTCCCCGAAGTTCCCCAATTTTCGTCCCCCGCGCTCACCCCGCGCTTACCCTCAATTCCCTGCAAATCGGGGATTTTCCCGCGATTGGCAGCGCTGAAAATATCGTATCTTATGTAGGTACTTGAAAAATAGCGCCGTGTGAACATAACCGGGTTCGGTGGTAACCGTATAACTCGGAGCCCATGTTTCAAAGCCAGTTCGTCGTATCGTACATAACTTTGTTTGTTTATAATTTTTAACATATTGATGCTTGCACTTTTGTTTAGGTAAATAGTCCGATGGGATAGTAATCCGACATGACCGGGGACTAAATATTAGAAATAATAGATTCAATAAATTATAGCAGCAGTAGGTACAGTCGCGAACAAAAGTCGATAAGCAAACTCACAAAGCAATAGCTTGGCGTTTAGTTTGACTTAAGACCTTTTATTTCCAAGAACATAAACATGCATAATTATTGTCGTCAACAACTGATTGTAGTTCATAATTTCAAAGTTATAACATGTGTAAAGATGACCTAGCGGTTAAGCGCGTGCAGATAGATGCGTGAATCAGTGAGCCGTGAGTTCAAATCTCACGCAGTACTTGACTTTTTGTAAGTTTTTACTTGGAAGTAATGGGACAGAAATAATATTCTTTATCTTGTTCGCTTGGTCACTCATTTCGTAAAGTTAGAAAGGTAGATCATAGAAAACTAAATAAATAATTTCGATTTCTGTGAGGTAGACAACAAAAAATCTTATGAACGGTTACAAAAAATCTTCTTTTATCTAGTAGGAATGTAACGTCACAATTCTCTTAAGTTTGTTAATGTTATAAATAAGTAAATAAAACGAATAAACATTTTTGTTACCATTCAGCACGACTTTTTTATTTCAACCTTCCAACACCGAAAAGATAAATTAAAAATCACAAAAATAGTTAAATAATAATACAATAACTAATATTTAACTTCTTCTTCTTATTTAACTTCTTCTTCTTTGTGACCCAAGGGCAGGCTTTTACCTTGGCCAGAGGCTAACCTTTGCCATACAATACAACGTGGCAATGCCGCCAGTCTCTTGGCAGTGGTCTCGAACGTCACAAGGCCAAATCGGTAGAGTTGCCCACAAATATAGGTATATTTGCAAACAAAACAGGTAGGTAGGTAAAAAATATCCCAAAAATTATCCCATATCGTTGTACCGATATGGGATATTTTTCGGTAGGTTCGAGACCATTACTTGGGTACATTACAAGACGACAGCGATGCGGATGAATTTTTCGACGCCATATTTTTTTTTTTTTAATAGTTTTAGTTGGTTAGAATATTATTTTTGTAACTTTATTTTAGTGTTAGATTGTTTGTTAGAGTGTAATTAATTTGTAATGTTACCTTATAATAAACACTGAAACTTGTTTAATACTTCTTATAAAAATAAATAATAAATGAACATAAACATCTAACAAGTTTTTGCTTAAAATAGTACAAATATATTATTATGGTTCCAAAGAAACAAAAAACAGTCCCACATTGTGATTAAGATTCGAACTCAGACTTTGGTTTGGTTTCACGATCGATTGATCGTGAAACCATTGCTTAGCCCAAACAGCTACCAGCACATGTTATGTTTATGCGAATTTTAGCAATGCAATGGTAAGAACAGGTCGCCACTATGACGAGTATTCTAAATGCAACAGAAATATAATGTTATTTCGCGTAGTACGACGACATGCGACAATTCATTAGTGTGTGTTATCTGCGGAATGTTGAGTGAGACATCGCTCATACACGCACACGTACTGGTTCGTGCTCGCACAGTTCATAGCAATGTAATTCTTAGCACGCTTATGGACTTTTGAGCGTTTACTGTACCTCCCTTGACAATAAAGTACGGCAATTGTTCCTTCATATGTTATCGATATTTACTGATGTTCATGGGCGGTGGACAATATCAAAAACAAAAGAATATGGTTACAGTATAAGCAAAATAGTAAGACCATTTTTAGCCCATTCTACTTTATTGGAAACTAGCTTTTGCCCGCGGCTTCGCCTGCGTGGTTGTCACAAAAAAACTAAAATATAATTTAATCATAATTCGAAAGACACGTGGCGCCATCTATTATCATAAGCACGTTATTGTTGTTTTCCTCGGGAACAGTACTTTTCTTTGGAATGAAAGGTACCCTATGTCCGTTTCTGTACACGTGAAAATTTATACACACAATAACCCGTTTGGAATCCCACAAAGCCAGTGAAGAGTCTGCGATCACATGCAAACTTTATGATGAGTTGGTTAGTAGCGGGTCCGGATCCACATGTGTTGAGCCAATTGTAACAATAGACTTAACTGATGACACTGTTACTAAATGCAAGCTGTATACTAGCCATAACAAGATAAAAAAGTATATTAAAATTAATAGATTAATTACAAAAATTCATAAATCATTAAAACGCCATAAAGTTAACAAATTAAATACAAAACTTAGGCAAAAAAATCTAAATTTAATTCAAGAATTAGAAAAGTGTAATAGTGAATTAGAATTATGTAATACTATGTATGATACTGACACTCAGCACCTTCAGGATGAATTGTTTGTAAAGGAATTTGCTCTAAAGGAAATCTTTAGTAAATATGAGGCTACTCAACAAGACCTGAGTAAGCGCTTGCAGGAGGCCAATGCGTTGGCAGACCTGGTCAAGTACAATGCGGAGAGGTATGAGTCTCTGACTAATAACCTCTCTTTTAGCTGTGCCTGCTCCCAGGAGCCCCAGCCTCAACTTGGTACACCCACACCCTCAGTGGTTCAGCCAGTAGGTAGCTGTATGTATGATAATAACAATAGTATGAATAATTTGATTAAAACAACATATCTATTTTCTGACAAATTTGGTCAAGGTTTTGGTAGTATACTTAATCAGTGTTCACAACAATCTGTAATTAATCATTGTTTACCCGGTGCCAGTATTAGCCAATTAATTAGGAAAATTAAATTAACAAAAATAAACCCCAGTTCCACTGTTATCTTATTGTATGGGGATAGTCTAACTGTAAGAAAAAAGGACATAATTGAATGTGTCCATTTGATGTTGCATCTCAACGAAACCAATAATTGTAAATTTATTTTCTGTGCCTTACCTTATTCGCATTATTTGTCTGATGAGCAAAATAGGCACATTTATAATTTAAATATGTCAATTTATAATAGGACTTGTCATCACAGTGATGCTATTTTATATTTCGACTGTAATCAATTTATTACTGATTACAAACTGACAAAAAATACAATGTATTTGCCACCTAGTTGTCGGAGACTTATTGCTAATCTTTTAGCATACAATATACAAAGTGACACCGGTACCTGTAGTGTACCATCGAATACTGTTAGTACTGGTACTAACACCACTATTGACACACATTGTAGTTTAAACTATTAGGTGCGACAATGGGTCAGCCACATATATTGAATGTTGTACATCAAAATATGCAGGGTCTGTCCGGCAAAGAGCTAGAGTTAAGTTTATTTCTGGAGAACTATAATGTTCAGGTCTTATGTATGACTGAACACTGGTTGAAGGAACATGAAGTATTGTTTATAAATGATGATTATTTTACAGTACAAAGTGCATTTGTAAGGAAAAGTGCTATTCGCGGTGGGTCTTTAGTTCTTGTTTCAAACAAGTTGAAATGTAAACAACGTTTAGATTTAGTTAATCTTTCTATCGAGCGCACTATTGAGTTGTCTTGTGTTGAACTCGAGCGATACGTTATAATTTGCGTTTATCGACCCCCTTCTGGGGATTTTATTCATTTTGAATCGGTAATGGAAGATGCACTCAATAAGTTAAAATCTAGTAATAAAAGTATAATTTTATGTGGAGATTTTAATATTAATATTTTAGATGTTACTCCACTAGGTATTAGACTTCTCAATCTTTTTAGGTCTTATAATTTATTTAACTTGTTTTTTGAACCTACTAGGATCACGGCATCTTCGTCAACATGTCTTGATAATATATTTAGTGATTGTGTTGTCAAAAATAAATTAGTGCTAAGTGACTTAAGGTCTGACCACTGTGGTTTATTAGCTAGCTTCCCTATGCAATTACATAAAAAGCCGCATAAAATAGAATGCAGGCCTTATACAGCTAGTCGTTGCAACAAATTTAAAAATAATGTAGCCCATAGAATTAGACCATCTATAGTAGAACACGATAATCCTAATGAAATCTATGGAGCCCTTTTTGATGTTGTGCAAAAAGAGTACCAATCTACCTTCAAGACCAAAACCATTAATATTAATGGCACCACCGTGGGCTTTAACCAATGGGCTACTCCAGGTATTTATAAAAGTAGAGCGAGACTATACGAATTATATGGTTTGAAAAAACACAGGTTTGATACTCCTTTCCTAGAGTATGTCAAAAATTATTCAAAATTATTTAAAAGTATTTGTGTTTTTGCTAAATCTAAATTTTTAAGCGATACAATTAAAAATTCCAATAATAAAGTAAAAACCATTTGGAAAATTATTAATAATGAAACGGGTAAGTCGGTTAAACAAGACAAACAACTTGAAGTTATGGTCGACAACAAATTAGTTAATAAAGCAGCAGACGTTGCTGAGGCATTTAATGAGTTTTTTGCCAACATACCTATAACTACGACTCGCTCCTTAAATTCATCCCCGTCTAAAGCTGAAAACCTTTTGCATAGTAGTGTGCCCAAATGTGGTCGCTTATTTAGCTTCGAACATATAACACCTCATGATGTAGTTAATGTTTTTAACACACTTAAGTCTAAAAACACTGGTGATTACTGGGGCATCTCAATTAAACTGTTAAGTAATATAATAGACATAGTAGCCCCCTATCTAGCTGTTACTTTTAATAAATGTGTTGATGTAGGAACTTTTCCTGACCTCATGAAAAGTAGTAAAGTCTTACCTTTATTTAAATCAGGTAATAAAAATGACGTTGGCAATTTTAGGCCTATTTCTATATTACCTGCATTTAGCAAAATATTTGAAAAGTTAATACTCAAGCAGTTGCTAAGACATTTTAATTTAAATGGCCTCCTTCATGATGAACAATATGGCTTTACTAAAGGTCGTTCGACTACAGATGCGGGTGTTGCTCTGCTGAAACATATATTTAACGCATGGGAGAACTCGCAAAATGCTATTGGAATTTTCTGTGATCTCTCCAAAGCCTTTGATTGCGTGCACCATGACACGCTTTTGCGTAAACTACATCATTACGGTGTACAAAACGAAGCTCTTAAAGTAATTAATTCATATTTACGTAATAGGTTTCAATGTGTAGATGTAAATGGTGTGAAATCTTCCGGGCTACCAGTTCTGTTAGGTGTACCTCAAGGCTCAATATTGGGTCCATTCTTGTTTTTAGTGTATATCAATGACTTACCATTCTATTTAAAGGGTATCTGTGACGTTGTACTGTTTGCAGATGACACCTCTCTTATTTTTAAAGTAGACAGGAATAGACAAAATTTTGACGACGTAAACAGTGCACTCTCAATGGTTACAGATTGGTTTACGATAAATAACTTAGTTCTCAATGCTAAGAAAACGAAATGTATAAAGTTTGCCTTACCGAATGTTAGAAATCTAGGACCCAACATCGTTTTAGATAAAGAAGTGCTTAAAACTGTAGACTCGGCAGTTTTTCTGGGTATAACAGTAGATGCCAAACTTCAGTGGGGCCCACATATATCAAGCCTAGCGGGAAGGCTCAGTTCAGCCGCCTACGCCGTCAGGAAAGTAAGACAATACACTGACGTTGATACAGCTCGGTTAGTCTATTTTAGTTATTTTCATAGCGTTATGTCATACGGTATTCTGCTCTGGGGCAAAGCCGCTGATATTCAAAATATATTTGTTCTTCAGAAACGAGCTGTTCGTGCTATTTACCAGCTCGGTGCCAGAATTTCTCTGAGAGATTTTTTTAAACATATTGGTATTCTCACGGTGGCATCACAATTCATCTTCGCCAACATCTTATATATTAGACAAAATATACATTTATACACTAAAAACAGTGATATTCACAATGTTAACACCAGAAATAAGGACAAATTACGTGCTCCATTTCACCGGCTTCATAAGGTTCATAACTCATTTGTTGGGCTTGGTATATCCTTTTATAACAAGCTACCCTCTTCTTTGCTAGATTTGCCTTACAATGCGTTTAAAGCCAAAGTAAAATCTAACCTTTGTTCAAAGGCATACTATTCTATCAACGATTACTTAAACGATAAGAATAGTTGGTCGCTGTGTTTAACTTAAGACAATGTTTATGTTCTTTCTCCAGAATTAGCTTACCTACTGACAGGTTATATGGGTTCATATAATTATTTATTTTCTTTGACTGTAAAGGTCAATTTATTTTAATTTTATTTTTATTTATCATTGACATAATCTACTCATTACAATGTTTTTTTTATGAGTGGTATTGCAATATGTGGTTAGCTAGTGACCTCGACAATTGATCATAATTATTCTTGTCTGAGCAACCGGCAGCAGGTTCGTCATGCTCCCTTAGATGTCACTGCTTGCGGTAGCGTCGGGGGTCGGGTTGCCTCCTTCCCTCAAATATGGCGAGGGGGGTAATGGCTGATCTTTGCGTTATGCTCGTGAACGGGTGCTGCTTGTGGTGACTGGTCGTCTTGCTGACCTTGGTTTTGTTTTGTTATTAGTAATTTAACTCGTATTTTTTACTTCGATGGTCCTAGTTTATCATCTGTGACTTCGAGTTACGGCTATATGTAAGTGGGCACGCCCTTTATTACTGGAGGCTTTTAATATAGGTATAAAGTTCTACTTACGTTTTTAGTTTTGTATTTTGATTCTGCTTGAGTATAGTTTTCGATTTTTCGATTTTTTTCTTCTTTTTTTAAGTATATTGGCGTGTGCTAGCTGACTTATAGCAAATAATTAAATTTAATTTAATGTTTGTGTTGCGTAATGTACTTGCATGTAATTTGCACAGTGTTGTATAGAATATATATATTTTTTTTAATTTTTTTATTTAACTGAACAGACAGCTGTGCTGCTGAGGAGTTTGTTGCGCCACTTCTTCTCCTCAGCTAAAGCACTAGGAAGTGGTGAAGGGCGGGCGTTTTGGGGGACTGTCTTATGTAATTTTGACGTTCGAAAAGTGCTGATTTTCAGCCTAGTTTGAATAAATGACTTTTGATTTTGATTTTGATTTTTGATTTTATATGCAAAATTTCAGGATGATCGGTTCAGTGGTTTAGGCGTGTAAAGGTAACAAAGAAACTTACTTTCGCATTTATAATATTACGTAGTTAGGATTCGCAATTTTTGTCGATTGTAAATACTTTGTAACAGACTTTCAAAAGGAGATGAGGACATCAAATCGACGATTTAAACAAAATCTTTGTATATCAATTATTTGTTTCATGGGCCAAATTGAGTATTTTTTTAAATTTTCTTTATAAGAATATAGTCTTTGATTATGAAAATAATCATGAT
Source organism: Dicycla oo (assembly GCA_948252095.1). Classification (NCBI taxonomy): domain Eukaryota; kingdom Metazoa; phylum Arthropoda; class Insecta; order Lepidoptera; family Noctuidae; genus Dicycla; species Dicycla oo. The sequence goes on from OX411714.1 coordinate 28,390,953, forward strand.
CTGATGATGAATGTTGGAGATACGTAACGGTACTCTTCATAGAGCGATAGCTATTTACGATCAGTTAAAAGTACGTAATGTATGTGTTTAGAACATACACACACACACTCACCGAAGTACAATCTGTAGAAGACCGACAAGCAGGCAACTAGAGCTGAAAAAAGCTGTCCAGGCGTAAAGTATCGCTTCATCCTAACCTAAGCTAACATAAACTCTTAAAATACTAAGTCAATGTATAAAAAAATAAAAAGTAAAAAAAAAATCGACTCCACTTCTTGCCTTGTCGCAAACTTCAGTCGTAAATTTTTTATTGCTTTTTGTACCTACGGATAAGTCACCATGTATAGAAAATATTTGGGAGAATGGTTACGGACAATTTTTGTATGTGCCGTCGCAGTAATATTCTTTTACTACTATTAAATGTTGTCTTATTTCTGACGAACTTTTTTTCGTCAGAAACTACTAAAATTCTTCTCCCAAAAAGCATTGACGAATATTATTTGGGCAGGTTACTTCTTCTGGTATTTCACAATGTAACTTGGGAACTTGCTGCTGAATTTCTTGCGTTATACAATGCACTTTTTATATTTTATTTTTATTTTGGCACCTTTATTTGATTATATCATGATAGTAGCCAGGAATATAATAATTGCTTATCTTTGATATTAGAACTCCTTTGAATATTATTTTGTTGTTTAATTTATAGCTGTTTATATGTGGGTATAACTCGGTATAACTACATGGACAAACCTCTATTATTTTTTTCGAATCCATTAAGTTATATTGAACAGTCTAACAAACAGGACTTTTTTGTCCATTCTGTTATATTGTATAACTACTAGTATAACTAGATGGACTGACCCGTATTTACTACGTAAAATATTGAAACTTTTGTTTATATCTACTTAAGTAAATTTTTTACAAAAGTATTGTTAAAACCATGTAATACAGTTAGTAGGTCCGAGGTATAAGTCGAAGAATAACTGTATAAATTATGTGTCTGTTCAATAAAAATATATAGCTTATGTAATTAGAATATTTGCCTAGCGTAACCTGGCCTTTAGTGTAGGCACTGGTAGCAAAAGTAAAAACACATCATAGTGCAAAATTTAGTACAATTTAATATTAGTTCTACATTCTCCGTCTACCAGGATAAACTGGACGCACTGGAGCCAACAAAAAGTGTTATTAATTTATTACCAATTTTCTAGCGTTTAGGAAATACTAAATAATCTAGGGCATTCGCAAGGGCGTAATGCTTGGCCAGTGCCTATAAAACCGTCGAGTTGTAGACAGTCGGTGATTGTTCCGTGTTGTAAGTGGAGATGAAGACAGAATGGTGTTTGCTTGTGTTCGGAGTAATTGTAATGGCGGAAGAAAATGATGATCCGGCCGGGAATCAAATTGTTTCGTTCAAGAATAAAACTTCGGTGAGTTTTTGTTACATCTTTCTATCTTCTGGCTTTGTTGGAGAGATTTTATTCTATTCTCTCATGTTTAGGTACACATCACTCTGGACTCACCATACCCCTGGCCATATCCCTGGGGATAGGGTGGGACTGAACCATACCAGCATAGAGATGTGTCACCCTAGTTCCATTACGTATTGATTGGTAGGAATGGAGATTACCTGTTACTCCAAATCTATTTAAATCTGATCCAATTTGTTAGGCATGTTCATTTTGTTTTAATTTAACGATTCGTTGAGCAAGCATAGATATGAGTCTTATTGAGATATAAAACGAATATGAGTAAGCATAATGCCGTAATTATACGTTAAGCAAGTATAGGGATTGATGCTCATGGTTATTTGATTAATTAGGTCAATAATGAAAGTAAAATGCGACCCTTTTGGGATCTGTATTACAGGCCTACCTTTTTTCTCCTTGTATCTCATCAACATAATTGTATTTTACACTGTATTGACAGAACTCAACATTATTTTCAGGGACCAGTTGGCATAATGACAACTTCACTTGGCACACCGATCAACTATAAAGATGCAAGTAGCACTTTAAACAAGGGTCTTATTTTCCACGAATTTTTTATGGACTCTATAACACACTTGAACCGTGAAAGATTACCTCCGAGAGTAGTCCATGCCAAGGGTGGTGGAGCTTTTGGATATTTTGAAGTGACAAACGATATGAAAGATATTTGTAAAGCGAAAGTCTTTAGTGAAGTTGGAAAGAAGACTCCAATAGCAGTAAGATTCTCTCCTATAGTTCAAGAAGTAGGTGGCATTGATACTTCAAGAGATGTCAGAGGTTTTGCATTAAAATTCTACACTGAAGACGGTAACTTTGATATAGTTGGATTGAACACACCCATGTTTGTGATAAAAGATCCTCTATTTTTCCCTACTTTTGTTCATTCACGAAAAAAGAATCCACAAACTTGTATATATGACTCAAACATGTTCTGGGATTTTTTGGTGCTACGTCCGGAAGGTATGCACATTCATATGCGTATATTTAGTGATTTAGGTATCCCTGATGGTTATAGACATATGCCTGGATTTGGCATTCATACTTTTCAAGTCGTAAATGAAGAGGATGAAAAATACTTCATCAGATTTCATTTTACACCTGATGAAGGTGTTAAGAATTTGGGATCATTGGAGGCTCAGAAATTAGCAGCTATAGATCCAGATTATGCAAACAGAGACTTATTCAACGCCATAGGCACTGGAAACTTTCCCAGTTGGACAGTCAGTGTCCAAGTTTTAAGTATCAGCGATGTCAAAAACGCTGGTTTCGATGTATTTGATGTTACCAAGGTTTTGCCTAAAGATAACTATCCATTGAGACCTGTAGGACGATTTGTTTTAGACAAGAATCCTGTGAACTATTTCGCTGATATAGAACAGTTAGCGTTCTGCCCTGGTAATCTCGTACCTGGTATTCTTGGAGCGCCAGATAAAATTTTCGAGGCACGTCGTCTATCGTACAGAGATGCTCAGTACTATCGTTTAGGAGCTAACTTTCAGAATATTCATGTAAATAGACCTATTCTTGAAACCCTTTCTTATAATCGAGATGGCAGACCTCCAGTTGGACACAATCAAGGAAATATACCGAATTACTATCCCAATTCTTATAATGGTCCTGTGCCATACTTAGAGAAAAATAAAGTTGACTTGATTGAAATATTTGAAGATCCTGCGGATAATTTTGATCAATCACGAGAGCTATATATTGCTATGACGTCAGAAGAGAGGGCTAGATTAATCGAAAATGTTTTGTACAGCTTGGGTTCAGTTACAGACTCATCTTTAAAGGATCGAAGTGTCAAAATGCTTAGAACCATACATCCAGACCTCGGTAGAAGAGTATGGGAAGGTTTACTTGTAAATAAAACTAAATATTACTGGGATAACTGAACTGTTTATGAGAAAATAAAGACTGAAACAATAAACATTGTATTTTACATTACTATTCTTAAAACAAAATTACTCGTATAATATTTATTTCTGTAGCTGTTGCTGCTGTTAAACAAGTTAAAGCTTGTTAGATAATAAAAGCGCTGTTGCATTTAAAAATATACGAGCAACAAGTTTAAAGTCTGCGTCACAGAGCAAAAATAAATTCAGGCGATTGTAAAACTTGAAAGTACAATAATATAGATAGGTAATCTACTAAAAAGTTTTGAATGGTATATAAAATAGCCAGTCTCTACTAGTCAACAATTCTAAATTACCAAAGGAACCCCAAAACCAATTTACCACAACAAATTCCAAACAATTGCATCTAGCTCTCCAATTGCTCATTGTAACTTCTACATGTTTTGACGCATACACTCCACAACGACCCTTACTTGACCATTCCAAACTTTTTAACCTGTACGCAGACTACACAAATCAGGTACCAATAATCCCAGTTCTCCAACAAGCTGTAAGAGGCTGTCGCAGTATTGTTTACACTGTGGTTGTTTATGGAAACTAGCAGTGAAATGTTGGTCGAAGTAACTTGAGTAAGCTGTAAAGTGCCCTTTCAATTCATGTCGTGGGAAAGTACTTGGGTTGGTTACTTACTTGGTTATATTTAAAAGTGGTCCGATGTGACCCCATCAGGCTGGAATGTCGGCTAATTTAACAATAGGGTTCGTGTGGAACTTGATTAGAATAGTCCTGGACATATAGAAGATTAGAGAATAAAAAACAAATCACGAAAATTTACTCCTACTATTCACTTCGAGGTAATACATCGTTAGCTTTAAAATCCACTTTTATTTCTGAGAGAAGTGAAAAATGCCGGTGAGTTCTTCTGTAAAGTTGGCGGATTTGGAGCTACTAAAGAGAGGCTTAATTCAAAGTGGAATGCTAAATATGATGGTAAGATGAGTGAGTGGTCTTCAAGACAGCAAAGAAAGAACACTAATTACTATATCCTACTATCCTACTTATAATCCTAACTAATATTATAAATGCGAAAACGAATTCGTTTGTTTATGACTAAAAAGTAAAAGCTAGTAGTATTACCTATAAATGCGAAAGTTTGGATGGATGTTTGTTACACGCCAATTTGATGCAATCACGCGAGAACGACTTAACGGATCTGGATGATTTTTTTTGAAGCCTGGAATAGCACATAGGCTTATTTTTATCCCGGAAAATTGCACGGTAAATTATCCCAAGGGAAGGGATAACTTCCGACATCCACGCGGGCGAAGCCGCTGGCAAAAGCTAGTTGCCCATATGTGTAGAAATACATCATAAGCACACAACAATATTTTATTACTAAGTAAAACCAGTGAATGCTAAGCGGCATCGCTTTGAAATATTACGCAGAACCACATTTAAGTCAGTATTCATTAGAAGAAAGCTCTCCGTATATTTCCTAGAATATCGAACAATAAACAGCATTAGCGGGCTCTTTAACATCGTAGATTATGAAGCAAATTAACCGAAACACTTGTTGGTAGTTCGAGCTGGTACAGCATTACATTGTCATTGAAGCCTGTTTGCATTGGTGCAGGGTTGGCGAACATATACATACAAAGCAAGTCTTTAACGTTTTTCCCAAGCTTGGTTGCTTGTTTTTACCAAAAAGTGTTCTCGTAGGCCTCGTGTCAACTTTGACGCTACCAATAATGATAGCTCTGATTCATTTTTCTTTCTATGAATTGGTCCACCTTATAGGGGTGCCCCTAGCAAAAGGCAGCTGTAGGAAGAGTGCGAATGCAGCTGAATACCAGTATTTTACATGGAGCAACTGCCTATCTGACCTTCACAACAAGACTGGTTGTCACGACTTCTGATGACCCGTAACGACTGTCAAATATCCTGCTGTTTTTTTTTTTTTTTTTTTTTTTATATTTGTGATGGGTTTGCTCTTGACTCTAGTCTAGGTCAGAGGTGACAGAGACAAAGTCGACGATGGAGTGAGCTTACCCAGAAGAAGCCTGTTCACTCTCACTTTGAAGAGATTAGGGTTGTATACGTTCGGAAACACAGACGCAGGTAGTGAGTTCCACTCTTTTGCTGTGCGCATTATAAAAGACAAATCACGATCAACAATTCGTCTGCATGATATTTCTTCATGATTGTGGTCGTTCATTGGATGGAAGGACCATGTTCAGCAGTGACTCCTTACACTGACATGATGAGCCATTCAAGAGCCAATTTCCTACTAGACCACCACAACTCCACAAGAAGGAAACGCATGACTTACTGACGTTTAAAGCGGTTAAAGTTAGCAATGGTCTCCACCATCCCTACATAAGTACATTAGTAATACAAATCGTAAAATCTACAAGGTATTGTTGGTTTGCGCTAACGCAGACACCACAATGTCGGCACACAGTCGGGGGCCTATTCCTGCGTCAATCAGAGCGTCGCGACGATATTCGATACCACGCATTCGATACCAACTTTCACGATTGTACATCGTCGCGGCACTGGCCCGATGAACAGCAAACTTTTTAATTTGTGGAGAGCTGCTGATTTTTCCCACGATATGTTTATTTCGATTTTATTTTTGCAATGATACATATTGGTTGGAATGGTCAGTGTTTGTGGGTCAGTTATATCACAGAAATACTGGTATTCTCGTAATCTTCGAAGATTTGGAGTCCTACTCCTTTTGATCTAGGAGGTACATAATATCTCGGCTATTATATTTAGGAATATTGTTATCTTAATGATAATTAATAAATGACAAGTGAACGTCAGTTTGATTTTCTGTTTTTTTTTTTTTTTTTTTTTTTTTTTTTTATCCAAACAAGGTTTTCTCGAGGATTAAGTTTCGGGCCTTAGCACACCTCCACCGCGAAACCATAGCAGCGAAACTGCAGTTCAATTCAAATGACTTGCAGCGGAACATCATGCGGTTTCGCAGCTTCACGGCGAAGTTATGCTAAGGGCCTTTAGGACCCATTCTCTGTGTCGAGTGTCATTTATTGATTTGTATTTTTCTTTAGATCACTTTTGTAGATTCTAGCTATATTATCTTGAAAATATAAAACAAAAGCCGTTTGTTACTCTATGTTCTCTATGAAAAATAGTGAAAACATACTCTATGAAGAAATCCCATACACGGCTGGGCATTGGCTTATCCACTTTATCGAGTATAATCGAGACAAATCAAGCCAGTTCCGAATAAAATTATATAAACAAAACTATATCAAACTGGTACACAGCAAAATGTCTTACTGAACTGTTTGTATTGCCGTGGGAACGGCTTGTTATATTTCTGGTACTTGTGCCAATAAGGATACAAGGCGAACTGTTAATGTGTGTGCATTAACTGTCTGCCTCATTATTTAATACGTCATGAGTTCTCGATTATTATTATATGTTGTTAATTTGACGAGCGATAAACAGGTTTCTATAAATAATTATTTGTGTCTGATTGTTTGTCTTTGCATACAAAGACATGGGCGCCGAATCCCTTGTTCACAAACTAAACTAAAGTTCAGTGCATCTTTTTCTTTCTATTTCATTAAGAAAAGGACAGAAGATAAATATCAGTTTAGTCCTGTCAAATTAGTCAGCGCCTGACGTAAATTGACGTATTTTTAGTAGGCAATTTTTTAATCACGTCTAAACATGTCTATGGAGTATCTTAATTTGACAGGACTAAACTAATATTTATCATCTGTCCTTTTCATAATGAAATCGAAAGATAAACATGCATTGAATTATATTTAGCTTAGTTTGTGAACAAGGGAATCGGCGCCATTCTCATTTAATCAATAGGTATGCTTGTTCATAAAATTTCGACTTATAACTTTATTTTGTTGCATCATTGTGCATTGCCTGTCAGTTATAGGATTTCGTTTTTAGGAAGTGGAAGAGGTATGATTGGATTTGGTTATTGGTTGAGAGAATTGATTAATAATTTCTAGCAAAATTCAAAAGTCAAAAATCTTATTCCTTGGTAATCTCTTGTCATAGTTACTCAAGTTACTGCATAAAATCTTTCTTAGGAACAGTTGCTCTTTGCCATCGAATTGGGCAGTAAAACGTACAGACAGCGGAGATAGCTAATCTGACTGGTCAAGTGAAATTATTAAATGATTAGGTATGTGCGCATCGTAGTCGACACCATTACTATAAACAAGAGGTGAACGCGAGTCTATTCAATACACAAAAATTATCCTCATTCATCGAGCGAACCCCGAGAATATTCCTAGCTCATTCAGATAGCAATCAATAATAAATGCGAGGAAGTGCACACGATATAACTAATATGCTAAACCCCGAAACAGCTGACAAGGCGCGATGTCCACCCGAGTGAAATAAATAGTTAGCGACTTGTCGGTAATGTATCGCTACCAATTAGAAACTGTTACATGAACCTTTCTCATTATAACTACTTATTTTATAGAGTAATAATGGCTACCTTTTTATGAACCAAAAGGACTTGGGAAAAGGACTTCTGATGTCGGATATAAAAGCAACTCGTTGAAAAGAGACTCGTCAAATAGAGCATCACTGAGAATCGCACAAAAGTGTGTGTCGGACTATGCACAATGAAGCGTTCCGTAGATGAATTTATCCCATAAACAAACTTAACTTTGTAGTTGGAAAACATGTTACATAGATATACGTCACGTTAAATTCTCTAAGTGCAAATGTAAGTTTCTAATAGAAAAAAAAAAGTGATAAAACCACAAATTAACGGTTTTCGGACTGTACCCTTTACAAGTGCTTCCTGTAAAATTTCATGATTCTAGGTACCCTGTAGGTAGTAGGCTAGTACCCTGTAGGTTTTGATTTATTTGCGAGTATTACAATAATGTCCCTTAAATGGCCGTATTTTTTATTGCGTCGGCTTAGAAGCATGATTTTATGACAGTTCCAAGTGACCATAGACCTACGTATTTGATATTAATTTCAACTTGATACCTCAATGCGTTCCTGAGAAAAGGGGCCTTGACCGACTGACAGACGGACAACGAAGTGATCCTATAAGGCTTCCGTTTTTCCTTTTGAGGTACGGAACTCAAAAGTTGGTTCAGAAATGTATCTACTTGGTAGTAGATACATCTCTGAACCATTCCTCTTTCTGCTGCCATGCTTCGGTTTTAAGGATATGGTTACCGAATTGCCGATGCTGGGGAATTGTATTGTGATACAATAGCACATAGCGGTCGTGGGTTCGTGACAGATTTGTAGGTGATTTTGACCTACGAGGTATTGCAGCTGTATTACTTTGAGATTACTGCTTAACATCCGATGAGTCATCTGCCAGTTCCATCAGACACTAGGTATATTAAACTAAAGAAATCAAAGTAAAAAATCAAAACCAAAAGTCATTTATTCAAACTAGGCTGTGAGAATCAGCACTTTTCAAACGTCAATATTACATAAGACAGTCCCCCAAAACGCCCGCCCTTCACCACTTCCTAGTACTTTAGCTGGGGAGAAGAAGTGGCGCAACCAACTCCCCAGCATCGGCAATTCGGTAACCATATCCTTAAAACCGAAGCATGACAGCAGGAACAGGAATGGTGGTAATAGATACATCTCTGAACCATTTTTAGGGTTCCGTACCTCAAAAGGAAAAAAAACTCATTTTTAGTCTGTTCAGTTAAAAAAATTTGACTCTATACAACACTGCGCATAATAATTTAGGTACATTACGCAACACAAGCTAGCACACGGCAATATACTACAAAAAAAATAATCGAAAACTATACTCAAGCAGTAATAAATATCAAAAAGAATATCGTCGTTTGATATAATCCTATAGGTACTATTAAATGAGCAATATTTGTATGTACCTACCTAATCACGTTCTCGAAAACGACTCTAACGATATCGATGAAAGTTGCAATACGAGTATAGGGATATACGGGGGCGAAAAATCGATCTACATAGGTGTCATATTTGGGTAAAATCGTTTTCTCTAGTTTCACTTGAGCAGAGCTCGGTCGACTAGGTACTTTCATGTAAACATGAACCTGAAAGCAGTGAGAACTCATTAAATATTCATTGATTTATGACATAATTGATTTCATAACGGCTCGATTCAATTGCCTGCCACTAATTTAAGATCTAATCAGAAGTATGCAAATAAGCAGTGTACCTGTAACAGCTTGTATCCGTTTGTAATAGTCGCAATGATATTACATGGGTACCGACGTACGTAATAATGTGGGTTATGTTTTCGGTAACACAGTTGTTGGAGCTTTAATCAATCAACGCAGCTTGTTGCAGCTCTGACACAGAACATAAATGTTGACCCAATCAATATCGATAGACAATAATTAGTAAGATAGTACAGACGCCAGCAGGTCAAGCTACCCGAAACTGTCAAATTTTCCCAAACAACCTTGAACCTAATGCTTTAGCGATAAAGCTGGAAGTCTATTAAATAAATTTGACAGATTGTAGTAGCTTGATGTGCTGGCATCTGTACGTATCTGTAGGTGAAAGCTAAAGGACCTTAAGTCACATTTTATAAATTATTCAGTAGAGCTCATTAAAGAGGTCTATACCTGAAATTAGATATTAAAATCGACCGTGTTTAAAAAGTAAATAGTGTATCGTTGTAGAATAAAAAGTATGATTATGAAGATTTATTAAGCTTCATTGAGAATCATTGAAAATACAAAAATGACAAAAAATGGACTTAAGGTCCTTTAGCTTTCACATATAGTGTGTTTGGTTAAACGAGGGATTTAATTTAAGGGGTCATTGTACTCATCATTATGAACAACTTTTACTATAAACCTGAAATCGCGAAAAAAAAAAATCAGCTGCTCCCTACATTTTGACGAATTATGCGAACATAAATGTACTGAACAGCTGATTTCTTTTCCCGATTTCAGGTTTGGTCCCATAGTAAAAGTGGTTCATAATGAAAATGATGAGTACAATGACCCCTTAAAGTAAATCCCTCGTTTAACCTAACACTCTGTATAGACGTAGTAATGTCTTTATCAGTGACTATAATAGCCTCGTCTTTATGAAAGACTAGCTTCTGCCCCCAACTTCACCCGCGTGAAATTCAGCAATACTGTAGCTTCCCATTAGTGACAGAATTTTCTGAATCGGATTAATATTTCCGAAGATTAGGTAAGTACTTTAAAGGTTTCATACAATGGACAACCATGTTACTGGCTGACATTCTATCACTCAAGCAAATATCAATCCTACATATACTACCGTACTATACCTATCGTATACTTATCCTTTAATGAAGCAGTGCGTGTTTGTCTTAAGGGAGTTTTGATATTCGTTCAAATATCAAACATATCCCCAGGGCCCCAAGTCTGCTATTTTTATTAATTCGTCATTCCAACACGATCCCATTGTCATTTTGCTAAAAGTTCGTAATCTGCTAATGCGTATTCATAATGGTCGATCATTGGTAGATCAGTGGTCTCGTAATAGAATCGTGGTACTGATCAAAGGAACTGTCAAAATTTTAGCAGATTACTGCAATTTTTTTTTTTTTGTAGATGAGAAATCATCAAATAACTTCTCCCGCTCTGGGTGGAGCGGAAGGGCGTGTCAGACTTTTACTGACTAAAACCCACCCGTGTTCCTTCAGTTGCCTATGCCAGGGCCACGGTATCTTTTTCAAACAACCCGCGACCCCAGCGGCATCGGCCCTATTGGACCCCATCTTTTGCTGACATCTCTTTGAGGCGCGCGTGGAACACAACGCGCCGTCGACCCGGGCCTGGTCCTCACCGGACGACGAGCTACCCACTACTCACCGTCCGCAAGCCCGCGCCTACGGTGGCCGGGAATCGGCTATCGATTCCCGCCGCCCAGGGCGTCTCCTGCGGCGACTGAGGGCGTGAGGCTGCCTCTCCCTCACGCGTTCCGCCTCCTCCTTCGCGAGCATTACCGCTTCGCAGAAGGAGGTGACGGCCTCCCATGCACTCTCGCTCCGCACCATGGCCTGGACCAGGCTCGGACGCGAGAGATCGCCGCCGCCGATCGCCTCCGTGAGAACACGGCGGTGCTCTGCCCAAGCCGGGCAGACCTCCACTGTATGCTCCACCGTGTCCTCTGGGCGATCCACACAATGGTGACACCCGGGCGTTTCCTCCCGCCTTATGCGAAACAGGAACCTCCCGAAACAACCGTGTCCGGTGAGGACCTGCGTCAGGCGGAAGGTGAGGACGCCGTGGCGCCTCTCTAACCACTCCTCAAAGAGGGGACTTATTGCCGCAATTGTGGCGTGCCCAAGATTACTGCATACGTCAGTCTTTCATTTGTCTAATGACAGAGTTTATTCTATTCGATTCTATTATATAATTAGAATAGAATCGAATAGAATAAACTCTATTTCGAGCCAACTCATATATGATTAGTAACATTGTTTTTAACATTATGTAAGAGATTACCATTTTAAGCCATTTCTTTCAATGGAGTGTCAGTGGACCATTGGAAAGTCATAATGACGCCATTATATTAGTAGATTACAAAACTTGTCAAAATCAACAATTATGAAATCAATGTCAGACCATTTCTGACACTATTGTAATAGCAGACTTGAGGCCCTGGTTTTAACTTGTATCATTTGTAGTATAGCTACCACCAGTGAGATTCAAGCTTTCACAGTACCTACCCTACTTACAAAATCACAATTTTTTACAAGCTTTTGTTTAGTTTCACCTGTCGTGAAAACCTGGAACCTGTCTGTAATAGAATCTTGCAAGTTAAATTTGATCCACTTCCCGGTTTCCGATTGAGCTAAAATTTTACATGATATTTGTAATTCGGATTACAATGCAATATTATTGTGACATGGAGCTGATAAAACGGCGCAACCCTATCGAGTTTGGGCTCGTTTGATTTGTTTTGACGAAGACTCTGTCTTAGATGATCCAGACTAATAAAAGCTTGTAGTAAAAGTAAGTAAGTTTGTATAGATTTCGACCGGTACATCTTATTTATCCATAATATTTTATCATGAAGCAACACTGCTGTTTACCTGCTGATTCAGGTTCATAATACCTTCACGGGAGCAGGCAAAATAGGTACCTATTAGTCAAATGAGTCTTTCCAACGTTGCCTTTCAGATTGACAACTCCTCGGAAGTCACCTTGGTGTTGCAGGTGTCTATCCTGGATAGTTGACGAAAACGTTTCATAAGTCTGTTTGCCATGCAATAGTACAAAAAGTTTGAGGTAGCTAGCGGAATGAATGACGGAAATCCGTGGCATGAGGGCTAGACTCTCTCTCTATGTGCTAAGAATGGTCACCGTTTTAATGTGCCTTGATAGTATCAACTGCAAGGTATCTACAGTTTAAGAATGAGCTCACTCATGTTTTTGTAACCACTGTGTTTGTAGCTTTTATAATAACACCATTTGTGCTTTATCGAGTGTTATAATCAGTGTTATCAACGTTTCAAATAAATGTTCAATGTCCAAGGGCTAAATGTCGGAATGCTACACACGCTTACATAATTGTCTTATTATTACACAACATATGGATTCCATTACATAAATTCAAATCGACCATTTATATTATCAGCGATCACCTTTACGCTATTGTAATAAAAGCTATTTAAAACAAACATATTGCAGGTTATGTTTCTTACACAATTATATTTGCCTTTGACAATGGCGCTAGTAGCTTCCACCTCTCCTTAAATTGCTCAAGAAACTTTTAGTTTAGAAGTTAGCCACTCGTAGAATTAAGTTGGTAAATAGTAAGGAAGTCGATTGCTGGCAGATAGTTTAGCATTATCAAAAAATAGATCTGTAATTATTCATTGTCTAGTGCCTCGGCCGATTTTATTACGAATGTAATTACTGTAATTTAGGTAATTAGATTAAGATATCGATTTGTGATTGGTAAATACTGTGATTATTGATTTATTGGCTCATTTGTCTGTATGTTCGGGTTTTGGAGAGTTTAATTACATTTTCTACACTACTACAGTGTGTGTGTAAGAGGAATGCCAATTTCGACCAAATTACTGTTACAGATTGCTTGACAGCGTCTTAAAGAATATCTGGTGAGGTTGTTACCATCAGTGTTAGCTCAACGATGCATCCCATCAGCTGCAAGCCACTTAGCTAGTAGTTGACCTGAATCATACGAAGATGGTTTGCACAAATGAACATTGGGCGCAGAAAGAAAGGTAAAAGAAGCTCCAGTGCATACTAATTGTCCTTTTCCTTCTAACACTAGTAACAGTCCTCATCTCTCTACACATAGGTAATAGCAGCTGAACAATGGACTGCTATTGGATTCATGCGATATGATTGCGAGGTTATATTCTATCATCTACGAACAACGACCCGTGACGAGTAACCCGATTACCATCAGTAAAACATTCTAATTAGTATGAGAGTGATCAGCATGTTACAAAAATCACCTTGCCATATTTCTTTTATTGACTTCATTGACATCAGGTAGGATAAGTTGTTAGATGATAATAAAACTAAAATTACACTGGTGGCAGAGCAACGAAACACAATCCACTTAGGTACCTAATAATTAAAATACCTTGGTAGATACTAATTCAATGATCTTTAACAAATCAACACTCCTAACTACGGCATTTAAATTTTAAATACACAAAAAAAGCCTAATAAAAACAGAAACATTTCCGAGAAACTACCATTGTATCCCCGGTTCCCATGTCCGATGCTTTCCACACATTACGTCACAATCTAGTAAATATACTCCCAGATCGTTGTCTCGCTTGCTAGATCGCAATTAGTGAGGCAATTATCATACTTCCGCTCAAATTGTTGGTCATAGCTGATGGCTATTGACAGTTTGAAGTAGTGCTGATTATAATTGAGGATATTGGTAACGACTGCAGAGTTTAGTGGATCCAAGAGAAGTGTTATTAAATGATGTGCAGTTAACGTTGTGACTGAATCTTATATCAAATATGAATTAGCTTAGCATTGGTATAAAGTTTCAAGAGAATCAAACTGGGATGATCTTAGTAACAAAGAGGAAAAGTCTTGTTGACTTCTGAAAGCGAAAAGTATACGTATATATGGAACCTGGCTATTGATTCTCGATCATCATCATCTGCCTAGCCTTTCCTCTAACTATGTTGGAGTCGGCTTCGAGTCTAATCGGACGCTGCTACCTTATTGATTGATTCTTGATTTAAAACCTAATCTACTTAGGTATTTTAATTGAAACGTAGCCTTAATTCTCAAACTGCTTTGCAAGACGAAATGCCGAAATTGTTTTAAAATTCTGTGCACGAAGTGAAAATATATTTTTAATTAATTGAAGCATGAGTCAAGTTAAGAATTTAAATAATTATAATCAACACTACCAACACTTTCTTACAGTTCCATTTCGATACGGATAACTTTCATGAACAGTTGCATTAATATCCAGGGTTAAAGATAATCCAATCTTCTAGTGTTACACATATTAGATGCAGCTTTCTAGTGAAAACAGATCGTTTGTGGTATGTTGTGCAACGCACCGGAAGACACTGCTACGGTTAGCAGAAATAGCTTAGTATAGTCAGTGCTAAAAGATGTGTGATATTATGTAAACAGTGTGAACTTATTGGAAGCAAAGATAATCTCCGCTGTTGTTTTGTAATAATTTGGAGAGATATCAGGTGAAAATACTGTGATTTATCCAGCTGTCGCTATTCACTATAAGTGTCTTAATGTGCTTCATAAGCTTTTCGGTAGGTTATATTATGTCACATACATTTTCGACATTTCCATCATCGTTATCGCAGATAGAATTTCACTTTGGCTATGCCCTAGGTTTCATTTCGACTTTGTTTTATTCCATTGCTTTTTGCATTCAATTTGTTCAATTGACCTACATTTTGGGGTCTTTGGTTGATCTTGTTTTCTGGTTTGTGGTCTTCTCCGCTTTTGTTTCTTTATCTTTAATTCTATTATTAATAATAAAGCTGAAGAGTTTGTTTTTTGTTTGTATGTTTGAACTCGCTAATCTCTGGAACTTCCAGTCGGATTTGAAAAGTTCTTTATGCATTTGATAGCCCAATTCTCGAGAAATGTATAATAGGCTATTCAAGATCACGCTAGGACTCGAAGGAGCCAGGTAAAAAGAAAAAAAGGTAAGAAAGAACGCTAAGTGAAAACGAAGAAATAGCATGGACGGCCAATGCGATGCGACGGGGTGGGTCGGGGACTCGGGGTACTTAACAAGAAATTTCACGCGAAGTCGTGGGCAGAAGCTAGTACTTAATATGTTCGTTCATCGTGCCGAACCACCAGTTTTTTTAGATTTCCCGTGTTTGGTCAAGGACCCATCTGCTCCATAACTCATCACATCAATATGTCCAGCTACTGACGAGTTGCTCATTTTATAATGCTTAGTCTGCAATCTTTATTGTTTGCATTGTTCAACACTATTGGAAACCGTACTAGAGTCATTCATACTTTTTTTTTTTGCAATATTAACTAAGAAATGCTGTATGATATGTTTAATGTCAACATGTTGAAGGTTTGTTTTTGTTTGATATCGTTCGGGACTAGTTTTTATCGAACTTATATGTATGTTTTTGTTTGATTTGTGTTAATGAACTTCGAGGGTTATTGCCCTACCTTTAATTACTGGAGCTACGTTAATTTTCGCATGGTTTCTTTAGATATCTGTTGTCGTTAATGTTAAAAACTTTCCACATATTACAGATTCTGAATTACTTCCGAATGAAAAGTTGACTACTTCTTTCTTTTCACTTGCAAACTTGCAATTCCTAGCTCCCACCATATTGAACTCCCTGTACGGTCGTTTATCTTACAAAACATACTTTCATTTGTCAATTCTTTTAGAAGCTTACGCATAAGTAGAAGTAAATGCTATCTCACATGAAAAGGAAGATGAACAAAAATGTTGTGTTATCGACAATCCTTCTCCTTTTGCGTCATCATCCTCATCATCCACAGCTCGACATCACTCACTGTTGGGCGTAGGCCTTTCTTTTCTTGAGTCAATCCCCACGCTCTTGTGCCAGCCTCATCCAGGTTCAACCCGCGATGGCAAAAATGTCGTCCATCCATCTCGCCGCTACACGGACGAGACTTCGTTTTCAAGTCCTTGGGCGCCACTCGGGCACTTATGCCGACGCTACATTCCCAAGGCGTTCATGACCATTGTTACAATTTGACGACTAAGTAGATTTACGACGGAGCTTCCCGCCCTCTTACCTAAGCGATGAAGTGAGATACTGCCGTAATTGTTACACATAACCGCCTATACTGTGTAATTAAAACTTAGCAATACTTTAGACAGCCATTAATGCCAAGACGTTATATTAGATTATATTTGAAATGTACCTTTATAAGAGGAAGTCTGAAAGTGACACCGGTGACTGAAAAGTTGTGTGGAAATTGTCATGGTATGGGCATGTGATGCGAAGGAATGAGGAAAATGTTGTCAGGAAAGTTTTAAGTATGGATGTGGATGGCTATACGAGTAGTGGAAGACCAAAGAAACGATGGATGGACTGTGTCAAAGATGATATGGATAAAGCGGGTGACTACCGAGATGACGACTAATGGCGAAGTATGGAAGGAAAAGACATGTTGCGCCGACCCCAAA
Source organism: Dicycla oo (assembly GCA_948252095.1). Classification (NCBI taxonomy): domain Eukaryota; kingdom Metazoa; phylum Arthropoda; class Insecta; order Lepidoptera; family Noctuidae; genus Dicycla; species Dicycla oo. Next base: position 28,407,931 of record OX411714.1, read on the forward strand.
TAAATTGGGTTATATTATATGTTGGATTAGGGTAATACTAGCGGGGTGTTTCTCCGTTTTTGCTAAAAACACATCATTAGTGGCATATGATTTTTTTTCTGAAAACAATAAATTAAACACAGACTGTTTTGCTAAAAAATTATGATGGGATGAACTTGAAGGTGCATTATTCAATCGCTACATATTTGCAAACATTGATGCGACTAATGACGTTTTTTTTTGTGACAAAGTTTTAGGTTAAACAAAAATATTGTTTTTTTTTTTTACAAATGTATTTTTTTTGTTACTTATTCTATTTGGCCGGTTATTAGTTTAAAATTATTGTCAAGTATTTTTTTCATTACGTCGCTTGTATAAATTACGACACCAAGACTTTAAGTGGTGGTGTCTGGAAACGGAGGTGAATGACGATTTGCGAGATGTTTTGTTAGTTTTCTTAGTTTTCGACAGGTATATGCATATATTGAATATTGCGCCTTCAAGTTCATCCCAAGAGAGCTATTTAGCAAATCAGTCTCAGTGTTAAAATGTTTACACAAAAAACATAATTATGTCACCGGAAAGTGTTTTTCGCCAAAACGGAGGAACACCCAGCCCCTACAGAGATGAATTTGTTGTTTGAAACGAAAATTGCTATGTGTATTTGCATTAGTTGGTTATTATATTTTGGTAAAATTCAAAGTAATAGGTCATTCCAGATTAACAAGTACTGAAACAGGTTTCTTTTGGTAATAATTGACGACTTTAACTGTTTCAGGATTTTCTAACATATTTTAAAGCAAAAATACGAACCATCGCATTGTTATTAGTAATAAATTACTTCATAAATCTGTACCTGAGAAACATAACACTGTAACTCCACTTTTTACGATTTTGAGTTTTTTTTACACTATCCTCTTGTATTTAAAGTATTAGTGTAGTGCTTATTAGGTAGGTAGTAAAACATTTTTCTTCAAAATGTTGGCACAATTTATTTCACAAGCTCCTTAAAGTCAAAATTGTCAGTTATTTTTGAAAAAAAAACCTCCTGTAAAGTTTGGATTTTGGTGCTTAAAGTTATATGCTTCTCAGGTAAGTACACAAACAAGGTATCGTCAGAAATATTGCACTAAACGCAAAATCGCAGAAAACAACGACAAATCGCACGTGAACAGCGATCTTTCCTTCACGTATCTGCTATAGGGGCGTTTTCATAGGCGGAGTTTATAACGACAAGAGTAAATCTTACTATGAATAGACAACGAAAGTGCTTGTACCTATAGGTACTAGATTCTAAACGTACCTACTTATATTTCATTGCACATTTTATTATCTTAGGCCCAGCGTCCACGACACTCTAAAGTAACCTCTTACAAATTCAAATCACCAATGTGTAACCAGACTGTCACAGCAGTAGGTACAGTCCTTTCACAGTTAATTTACCTCGGAACTGGCATCACTGTCAAAATGACAGTGATCTTTATTTTCATTCCAATAAGTTGGCTGTTGGATTGCTGCCACTGACAAGTTTGTCAAAATCAAAGTGATTTTTAGTTTCGTTACAATACGGTTAATGTTGGACTGTCAGAGGTAAAACAACTGTATTGTGAACGGACTGTATTTCAATGGCGCATGGCGGTCCGAATACGAGGCGACTCACTAACGCGGTTTTAAATAGTTTGTGATTGGTTGTGTCGTGTATGGGCCGCTATTACAATACTATTGCTGTGACATTTTGGCTACTCATTGGTGACTTGAATGTTTAGCTCTACCATGAGTTTGCACAGCCAAAACTCGTTAGCGTCCGTAAATGATCATGTACAGCGCCCCTAGCGGTCACAGAAATAATTAAAATTCGTACCATCTGCACTATAGATTTCGATAGGTAAGAAAGCTAACGTAATCTATTCGATAGTCACTAACGTTTTTCAGCTGTCACCATACAAAACGACACCATGAGTCACAGAAGAAAAATATCGAAAAATGCGCTTTGTATTTTGAGGTAAACATACATATGTTTACATTTTTGAGTATATTAAAGTCAAAATAATGTCTGTAAGAGCTTTATATAGCATGGAATGTGTTAGACCCATTTTAATTTTTTAAATTGATTTTGAAGACCGAATTAAACGTGAATTAACTGATAACATTGGAGCAACGTCGTGGACGACAAGCTTTAGTGAGAAATGAAAGTTCCTAAACACTATTGTCGGACTGTCAATAGGCTTTTAATAAGTAAGTGCGAACAAGTTAACGATTTAATAAATAAATATCTTTATATTTTGTTTGTGATGCAACATAGGGAATATTTATTTTATTATCTTGCTTTTACTAGGTATTGTTTTAACAATTTTCTATGCTCATTGCGTTAGATTTGGTTTCTATTAAGCTCTTAAAGGGTCTTATTAGTGTGAATATGGCTATTGTTATAGGTGTTATAAAGTTTAGAGTCTGTTACGGGTTCTTTATGGGTTGTCAGTTTATTGGCTGTTGATGCCTATTGAAAAGATAATCAAAAGGTAATCTTATCAAACTACTTGGAATACGGTTGAATTGTGTTGGTTTAGGCCAACCTAAACATTGCAGTCATTGGTGCAGATTCTGTTGTGCACAAACTAAACTTAATTTAAGCTATTGCTAACTTTTTCTCTCTAATAAAACAAGAAAGAGACGGACGTAAGTTAGAGCTGTCAAATTTAGTTGAACTAATATTTCCATACAAAAGACGACACGTAAACCCATGTCGACTAAAACACGGTGAAGCACAAAACGTAAACTAGTTTGATATTTCTAAATTATAATATTTCATAGCTATAGCCGTCCTTTTCTCGCGCTGCTTGTTAGTACAAGCATAGAGTTTCTCAAATAAATTATAGCTTAATTATTGAACTAGAGAATCGGCACCATTGGTTGTTCTCTTTTTATTCAGGGAAGTTGGGATCCATTTGAAATCTATATTTACAGCAGAGTATACATATAGACGGAGCAACTGTCAACAATGTTATTTTAGTGATGATGAGATTTCCAAGTTTAGTGCCTAATACGCCTGATTAGGTGAGGATGCCTCCAATCCAAGTCCTGTACTGGAAGAAAGCGTCCTCATTTTAGTTCAATATTAACGTAAAATGCATTCAGACAATAGAATAAAAAATCATAATTCCTTTAAGAAAATTGTGAAGCTGTAAAAAGCGATAACGTTTTTCGCCCCGTAAACATAGTCTAATTTTCAGAATTTTTGGAAATGTTGTAGGTATAATGAAAAACTAGGTCCGTACTTTTTTTATTATAAAGAAATATTGCATACGATATAAGGTTTTAGCATATAAAATCTATTGTATGAAATGTAGGTAATGGCTTCCAAGACTCGCGCCGCGTGTCGACACTTCACAATTCTCTTAAAAAACACGCGAGTTAGTACTGTAAAAGTTTCATGCAAAAGGTAGCCTTATGTTGTACAGGCTGAAAAACCTAGATTTACATTCGATCATTCAGACAAATGTCAAACTACATACTTTTGAATTAAAAGGCTTAGAATTTTGTTTGGAAAAAAGATGGGTCGAAGAATAGTAGGGTTACAAGACACACATTTCCTTGAGATTAAAATCATAAAAGAGAAAATATGGGCAAATTTTTCAATCGTCAGATAACTTTTGTATTAATTTGAGATGGATTTAATCTTGACTCTAGTCTAGGTCAGAGGTGACATAGATAAAGTCGACGATGGAGTGAGCATACCCAGAAGAAGACGCAGGTAGTGAGTTCCACTCTTTTGCTGTGCGCATTATAAAAGACAATTGGAGACGCTTAGTGCGAATTGGTGTTATAGCAACTAGGTAGGGATGGTAACTGGCAGTGCGTCTAGATGTGGAATCAGGTCGTGGAGTTTTTCAGCACACTCACCGAAGTACAATCTGTAGAAGACCAACAAGCAGGCAACCCTTGGCGATGAGCCAAGCCAAGCCAAGGTTTGACAGCTTTTGTATAGAAAATATGTCAAACTGTCATATTTGTGATTCAGATAAAAGTTATGTGAACGATTGAAAAATCATGGAACGGGTTTTTGGTGCGTAGTTAACTATATGGTTGAATTTTGGCTATATGTAAAATGCCAATAACAAAACAAAAAAAAAAAAATATATATATATATATATATATATATATATATATGTATATATATATATATATATATATATATAAATAGAATGGGTTAAAAAATAGTAACTAATGGCATTTTGGTAAACACATTTTACTATGTTTACCCATTGGTTGAGTTAACTACGAATCAAAAAACTGGCACTAAGAGATAATTGTATTATATATCATTGTAGATTTGCCCTCTCGCCTTAAACCCTACAGTACCTATTTACTTAAAAATATTCGAATTAGCAAGCCTCAAACTTCTGTCACCGTAAAACTACGTAAAAGAAACACAACGTTTATCTTTGCACCAAATGAACTACGTCAAATTGACCCATCCGTCCCTATAACACTATAAAAACACGAGGTCAGCCATTAGCGACAGCAACTAATTTGTTCTACCACTAAGGAAATGTTCTGGAATAGGTTCGTGAGGATCAAACGAGCAGGTGCTTGGTGCTAAGGTGAGGTGAAAGGGCCAGCTGTTGACCCTGAAGGCTTATTCTGGAGAGCGCACTAGTGCAAGTATGGTATTTATAATCAATGTTGGTTATTTTTTGGAGGGTAACGGATATTTTGCGCTAGCTACCTCTAAAGATAACACAACAGGAAAATTTGTCCGCGGGCAGTTTGCCTATTAGTCCTATACGTGTGCTTTATTGTATAGATTACCAATACGTTCTATCGTCGCGGACAAATTGTCTATCATCTGCTCAGCGCCTTAGTGATGGTGTTTTAGTCATCACGAAATGTAGTTAGCGGACACTAACAAAAACCTAAAATATCCTGGTTTATTTGTTTATTTAAGATCTCGAACAAAACGTATACACGACAAATAAATAAAGGAATCGCGGCAACATTAGGTATTACATGGTTTTCGATGGTGATCGATTCCTTCATTTTATTTCAGTGTATCACGGTTTTGTATTACCTTTTACTATCGAAGTGTAAATCAAAAACCTTATAAAAAAAACCGGACAAGTGCGTGTCAGACCACGCACATTGAAGGGTTTCGTAGGTAGTTGAAACTAATTTAACCCAAACACAAACTAAGCATTGTACTTGAAAAACATCATTGATATCAACTGCAAATTGAGATTTTCGGACTTTTCCTTTACTTGTGCTGTGAGACCTTGCTTCTTGCCAAATCGTATTATTCCCGTATAGGTTTTGATTTGAATTGATGATCAAAATATGTCACATAAATGGCCGTATATTTTTATTGCGTTGACTTAGAAGCTTGATATTTTTTAGACCTTCAAGGGACCATAGACTTGATATTAATTTCAGCTTGATACCTTCACGCGTTTCTGAAGAAAAGGGTCTTAACAGACTGACAGACAGACAACGAAGTGATCCTTTAAGGGTTCCGTTTTTTTCCCTTTTAACCTAAAAATGGTGGAGGTGACATGAAACTGTCTACTGTCATTGTATTTCTCTTCCAACTCACCGTATATTTTGCTTTCTTCAAGTTCTTGCTGGCCTTTAAGCATTTCCTGTCCGCCAGCAGAGTAATCGACAAATCATTGCTCTTGTCTAGTCCTATGATCCAATGAATGACGTAGTACCTTCCTGACTCTACGTTCGAGTTCAGTTCGGTGAAACATTATCTTCCAATCATTCATATTGTTTGATTGTTCCACTAAAGAAAAAGCTTTTTCATTCTTAATTCATCATATAATTTCTCCATGCAATTTCACAATTTATCAGAATAGTGGCACGTTGAATAAAAACAGTTCGTGCGTGCTTTAGTGCTTTTGTCGCTTGTAAGTGATTACACGCCGACTGGCGCAGCACTGCACTGGTGAGGAATGTACACCATATGTATATAATAATATGTACATCAGGGTAATATATACATAAATGTGTAGAAGCTTGTAAGCGATTACAGGGCTAGTGGCGATATAGTAGTGTGGATTGTGTATTAGTTTTACAATAGTAAACAATTGGCAATAAATTAGGTTTGCAATAATGGGAAAAGGATTGTTTTCTTACGGAACTTATTTTATTTCGTTAGCAGGACCGTGTGAATGCTACAATACGACCGATGAATCATGACTGGTCTGAACATAGGCTCTCCGAACTATCGCGCATGTACACTCACTCACACTCGCCTCATGTCCCATTTCGTTCCTAAAATTTGGTATTGCGCAGCCTTCTGCGCAAAGCTCGGACCGGCCATGATTCATCGGCCGTATTGTACCGGCGACTGCCGCTGCTAGCCATGTTTGCTATTTTTAACCGACTTCAAAAAAAAGGAGGTTAGGTATCAATCGACACGTATGTATGTATTATTATTGGAACTGCAATATGTAACATATGGTAATCTATTAGGAGGATATGTATGCTTGTTTGTAAGTATGTTTGTCCACAAATTTCTCCAAAACTATTAATTGCAAAGACCAAACTGCCTCCAGGAAACAGGGCATCCTAAATAGGGTGAAGCGATACTTTACGCCTGCAAGTCCAATCCTGCATGGAGTATTGCATGCAGCTACCTTTGGGATGGATCAGCTAGGTACCATCTAGCCGCGCTTGACTCGGTGGAACGCAGAGCTAAGAGACTCATTGGCGACGTAAAACTGGTGGATGCCAAGCTTCATAGCTTGGCTCATCGCCGCAAGGGTTGCCTGCTTGTTGGTCTTCTTCGGTGAGTGTGCTCAAGAACTCCACGACCTCAATCCGCCGGCCCTCTTCTACCATCGGACATCTAGACGCACTGCCAGTTACCATCCCTGCCTAGCTGTTATTCCACCAATTCGCACTTAGCGTTTCCAAAAGTCTTTTATAATGTGCACAGCAAAAGAGTAGAACTCACTACCTGCGTCTGTGTTTCCGAGCGCATACGACCCTAATCTCTTCAAAGTGAGAGTGAACAGGCTTCTTCTGGGTAAGCTCACTCCATCGTTGACTCTGTCTCTGTCGCCTCCGACCTAGACTAGAGTCAAGAGCAAATCCATCTTTAATAAAAATAAAAAAAATTGGATTGGGGCCATTTTTAGGATTCCGTACCCAAAGGATAAAACGGGACCCTATTACTAAGACTCCGCTGTCCGTCTGTCTGTCCGTCTGTTACCAGGCTGTATCTCATGAACCGTGATAGTTAGACAGTTGAAATTTTCACAGATGACGTATCCATGTTGCCGCTATAACAAAAAATACCAAAAAAACAGAATAAAATAAATATTTAAGGGGGCTCCCATACAACAAACGTGATTTTTTTGCCGTTTTTATAGATAATGGTACTGAACCCTTCGTGCTCGAGTTCAACTCGCACTTGGCCGGTTTTTTTATTGGCTTAGATTTACTTCAACTTAGGAAACAGTGCAAGTTTCATCAACCAGTTCAGTACTTTTCAAGATATGGACTAATACGTGTAAGTGTGACGACCTGGTCTAACGTGCTTTCCGAGGCACGGAGGGGTCTAGGTATGTAAAGATAGTCACCCATCCATGGACTAACCGCGGTAAGTGTAACTTAACCTGATCGATCGACCCGTGCGGCTGTTATTACTTAGCCACGAGCCCCTGATAGAACTATGACTATCAGTATTGTTATCTCAATCAAAAGAACTTGACCCCTAAAGGTCACGCTATTATTTGCATATCACAACATTGTGAAAGATAAAAGAACTCTTCAATGTACCGTTCTTTTCGAATCAATATCAAAAGACATCATTGTTTTCATATTATTTGCTATTTTTTTGAACTTGGTATTTTGAAAGCTATCCCTTTGAGCATAGAGATCGTTTCTCTTTGCTAAATGGCAGTTTGTCTTCAGATTTTCATCACCGCAGGCAATATTTCTGCCTGGGTTTAAAATAAGAACTGACGCGGATTTAGAGCTGAAGATTTTTGCTCACTTTTTAACTTAAAAGCTTAGTAGATGTTTGTCACTAAGCTTTTATAATTTTTATTTTGCATTTTGAGAGGCCTGCGTCCTCCAGTCATCATACGGAAGCTTGAAGATTTCCATGAAGTGACTAGTTCCTAAAAAGTTTAGTTTTCATACGTAGCGAATTCTTCATAGGTACTGCGGCAGATTTGAAGAGGGATCGCCGTGCTCAATCAAACTGTTTCTAGTAGCTTAGAGCACGGCGATCCCAGGAAAATTATTCAAATCTCCCACAGTACGAAGGATTCGCTACGAATTAAAATTAACAGATTCTTGATTTTTAGTATCGAACACTTTTATATTACAATACACCACTGAAAGCCATTCGGGCTGACCTGTGGGGAACTCTTAAATATTTTCTCATTCTAAAATATGAAAAGATGTTTATCTCCAATTAACTTTTAACATTTTCGTGGAGGTTGGATGAGAAAGTCACCCATGTTAAATCCTCTATAGTTCTTTTATACTTATTGATTTATTTATTTAGGCTAGCCAACAATTGTTCACACAATACATTTAAAATAATTTCATGAATAGTATTTACTTTTATAAGTGCAACAATTACTTTCAGGCTAATACAACATGCACCATTTATGGTTTTACAATAATATACGAGTACCTGTAAGTACCTACTTCGAACGTCTTAGAACATCTGTCTTTTCTGATTTTTTTTACAAAAACATTATTCTACTTTGGCTTTCAATCTCTTTCCTCAGAATACGCTGCCATCTGTGTAACGAGTCCGCTTGCAACTTGGACCATCCACGAATTTACATACGTCGAAGTTCGACAACGGAATGCTGCCCTTTGCGAGGTCAAGTTGAGGGTCCCACACTAGACCACCTACAGATGGGTTCCCATTGACAATCACACACTACATTTTACGGTTCGCACACAAATCGATTATCGTATCGTGTTGATTGGAAGTTTCTATCTTGTTTCCATCTTTTATGCACTGTGAAAAGCGTTTTGTATATTGAGTAATTTGTATATATTCTATGTGTGAATGCAACGGTTTTCGATTATCTGTAATCGGATAAGTTGGTGATGGAAAAATGGTTTGGTTTATAATGATGAGTTGGAAACAGAATTTCGTTGGTTATTACATAGGTATCTGCTTAGCTCACATTTGTAACATTAACGTCATAAACATACCTACATATTACTTGACCAATGTACCCTATATGAGAATTAGCAACACAAATCTTTTGAAGGTATCCAGGTTTGGGAAGATTGAAAAACCATATAGTTACTATAAAGTTATACGTGAATACATTTTGTTCGTGCTAAAGGGAGGTACGTGTCTTTGATACTATAAAATGCGGTGTAGTGTCTGTCTAGTATCTTGCGGTTTACTGATGTGTCGCGTGAAACCGATGTTTGTTGACGATTTACCAGCTCAATTTTACTAAAATAAGGCCCCTAAGTTTAAATAGCGAAATGTAGTCTCCGATGAAAAGCATCTCTTTGTATTGCGTTGCTCCTGTTGTTACCACCGCTATTGGCAAAGCTTTTTGTGTTTATATTGGGTTGCCACAAAAGTAATGAGACACTCTACAAAACTCTATACATTTTCAAGTTAATTGTTGTCGATAATATTCTAAAATGTTGTAGAACATTCTAGGAACTTGTGGTGTGGGGGTATATAAAGCCGCCCTCGTGATCGGTTTAGTTATACCCTGGCTGGAGGCTTTTAGTTCGCTTAAGGCAGCCACAGGATTGACCGGTTAAGTAGTCACGGCCTCTCTAGGCCATCTACGAGATGCTATTTATAAAAAAAAAAATCAGTTAAGTCAGTTTGAAGAAAAATGGACGAGCGACAAGTTCGAACACTATATTTATACAAGTATTTGTTAGGCCACAGTGCGTGGGTTGCGGCTGACAATATCAACACTGCATTGGGCGCTGGAAGTACAAGCCATGCGACGATGTCCCGATGGTTTGACCGTTTTAAATCAGGAGACGGGAGCCTTGAAAGTCAGCCACGCTCTGGACGACCACCCGTAGTGAATGATGACGATTTACGTCGCGAACTGCAGTCGAATCCGCATGCTACCACTCGTGAATTAGCGGAAGCACTTAACTGCAGTCACCACGCCGTGGAAAACCATCTGCATGAGTTTAGGTATCGAAAAGTTTTGGCTCGGTGGGTACCGACGCCAGTCGTGCAGTCCGTGTCGCTATCCGTACCGTGTCAATCACTTTTGCTGCAAACCCGACGTAAAGAGTTTTCGTCTGATCTGGTTACTGGAGATGAATCATGGATTCATTACGAGAACGATACACGTCGTGCTTTTTGGCTGCCTCCAGAAGAATCGCTACCAACTCAACCAAAGCTGAGTCAAAAGAACCGCTTAAAAGTTCTGCTTTGCTGTTTCTGGGAAGTGCAAGGCATGCTGTTTTATGAAATGTTATACAATGAAACTATAAACGCTGACAAATATTCAACCCAGCTCAGCAAACTATCTGCTGCAATCAAGAAAAATCGACGAAGATGAGTCAATGTAGTTTACTACACGATAACGCTCGACCTCATGTCGCATCTGCCGTTCGCCAACAGTTGGAGAACTTGGGCTGGGAGACGATACCCCACCCACCTTATTCCCCAGACCACGCTCCATCAGACTATCATTTGTTTAGACCCCTTAAACAACATTTGCGGGGTAAACAATTTAATGATTTCTCTGATGTAGAGGCGGAGATGAACAAATGTTTTGAGGGACAGCCATCAGAGTTCTGGGCGAAAGGCATCCAAACTTTGCCGGATCGTTGGCAAGAAGTCTTAGATGCTAATGGTGATTACATCATTGACTAAGCTTTTTTTATTGTAATAATAATAAAAAATATAAAACGTAAACCAAGTGTCTCATTACTTTTGTGCCAACCTGATATATTGACAATCTCGCAAAAGAGGACACTGATTCTCAATTTTGGACACACATGGTAAGAAAAGCTGGAGGAAGCTTATTAAAATTCAAGGAATCATAATTTAACTAGCCACGCACCAAGAATACGAAATTGTTGTTTCATCTTTTTTTTATCAAATTGAAAGTGATTTTTCTCACCTCTAAATCCATGGCTCGACCCATATACTGTTCAGTACGTGAAAAAAGCTGAAAACACCTTCAAGCATTAAAATAAAGCGCTTAGTTGCTTCAACACTTGCCCGGAAAATTTCTCATAAGAAAGCAGCTATTGTACAGTTAGATAAGGTTTTAGTATCGCTTTTACTTTACAAATCACTTCACCAAGGTCTTGTGCTTGCATATGTATGAGAGATCACTCTCACGAGCCTCGCGTCGAGGTGTGGGCTTGTTAGAAAAATATAGATATATTTAGTAGAAAAGTTTTGGAAGAGAATGAGTAGATCAACAACTATGCACAGTTTGCGGTCTGCACACAAGTATGAAAAACTACGCCAGCTATGTGAGCTAAACTAACTTAGCTTAGTTTTTGGTCTGCAATCCGCTTTAGTTCCAATAACGGGCTTTTGCCATGCAGAGAAGATGAGTACTGCAGCGCTAGAAGAGCGCTAGCTATAATATTGTGTGGAGGCGTAGAATAATGATGAAAATAAAGATGATAAACTTATATTATATTTATTTTATATTTATTACATTTCTGATCTATTTGTAAACATTTGCATCATCAGAAACTTTTGGTACAGACCATATAAAATCTATTCAGTGTTCAGCCTGTGAATTGTCAGTCAGTCATTCAGACACGGAACTGTTTAGTATTGTTGAAGATTGCAGACATCGGTACGCGGGTCCATTTCTGGACCGCGCAGATTAATTACGAGATTGTGACCGACACATTGTGTGTTATATAACTCACGACACGTTGAAATTAAGTTTATTATACACCGAGAGAATATTGATTTATGGAGTTGAGAATATAGGGCTCGTGGCTAAGTAATAATAGCCGCATGAGTCGTTCCATCACTTGCCGGGGTTGGTCCGTGGATGGGTGACCATCTTTACATGCCGAGACTCCTCCGTGCCTCGGAAAGCACGTTAAGCCGTTGGTTCCAGCTGTCATTCGTAGATCTTTGACAGTCGTTACGGGTCGTCAGAAGCCCGAAAGTCTGACAACCAGTCTTACCAAGGGGTATCGTATTGCCAAGTAACTGGGTTGTAGAGGTCAGATAGGTAGTCGCTCAATGTATACTCGTGTTCAGCGACATCCAGTTAGATTGGAATCCGACCCCAACATAGTTGGGAAAAGGCAGAGAGATGGATTGCAGGTGAGAAATTGGGAAAGTTTAGTTAGAGGGGCATACAGAACGTGGTGGAATACCGTGACCACCTCCCTTCATCATATCATCAGCATCCCTGGACACTGCTACTCAGCTGTTTGAAGTCATTCATAAATAATGAACACACATGACATGACATAACATCACGCCTGTACCTATAGTACACCATTTCGCCAAGTTACATTAATTAAAAACCAATACACTATCTGTACGGTCATGAGCACTAATATGTATACAATATACAACATTTAAAAGTGATTTTCTACTACTGTGTTGATTGTAATTTTATGTTGATAAGTAAGTTCTTATACGTATTTTGGAACCCATAGCAATATGAAATAGGTCTTATCTCAAAGTTTGCAGTCGATATTACACGAGGAAATTGCTATTGAATTTTGCTTAGTATACATATTAATGCTCGTGACTGTACATGTGCTTTTCCTGCATAAACTGTCAGTGTAGTGAGTGACATAACCTAAAATCCAATCTTCAGTAGAAAAGAACGTTGGCCGACGTTATTAAATTTATGATGACATTAAATTATAATCGACTAGAAAATATAGCAATATTAAGTTGAACCACATTGACGTTTATGACATTTATATGAACACAAGTCGTTTGCAATATCCTTTGGTCATAAATTAATAAGGCTGTAAGCAGATGGCTGCATCTATTTTAAATAGACAATGCTCATTCGATGTAACGGGTTCACAGTCATGTGAAATATGATTGGATAGAATTGGACGCCTTGGTTTCTTTCATTACCTATTATAGTTTGTGATCAAAGTACTAACAGAAATGCTAGGAACACAATGAATGTCTAGACAACGGTAAAATAAAAGATTACCTAGATTTTCAGATTAGTTCATTATTTTAGTGGGGATCACTGATGGAAGTTTCTATTTTTGTTTTCTTTGTGTATAAACCGGAATTTCGCGATGTAAAACAGCTACTTATTTGATTTGTCTGAAAATATAATAAAAAAAGGAATTTATCCATTTCTCTGCCGTAATTTTTCGGAGGAAGGAAAACATGGCGTCCTCCTGCTGTAAGCAAATTGTCGTCGCTAATTATTAATATACCAAGTGCGGTGTTTTAATCTCTCTAATATAGACTCTTTAACAATCACTTGAGGAGATGGCGAACAAATCCGGACTTGTTCACAAACTCCATTTTTGCGCCATAAAACAAAATATGATATTTCCAATCAAAACTGGCTCTAAAATGCCTTAAAAAAATTTGGATGGAACCTTGTCTACTTAGATGAATCGAAGTTTTTTTTTTTAAAAAGAGGGTTAGGGTTTCTATTGAACTAAAGCCAGATCCAGGCTTAAACTGTTGATACACTTTTAACACTTTACTAAAGTTTAAACTTTTACCTTTAGCTTATTTTGGATTTTGACCTCTACTTTAAAAATCTATTACAGGATAAGTCCTGATTAGTTCGCCAGCTCCTTCCATAGGTAGATAGGTACTTGTAAGAGCTTAAACTTTCAAACAATATTTACAAGTAGGTACTTGTAAATATTGTTTGAAAGTCCCTACCACTATTGAACCCAGTGCAAGTGCTGATTTTTATAAAACCGATCAAGAGCGAGTCGGACTCGCGCAACGAGGGTTCCGTACCAACCTACTTCATACTTATCCTACTTAAATTCCTATCCTACTATCCAACTAATATTATAAATGCGAAAGTTTGTGAGGATGGATGGATGTTTGTTTCTCTTTCACGCAAAAACTACTGAACGGATACTCTTGAAATTTGGCACACAGATAGTTTTTTTTTTAACCTGGATTATCACATAGAATACTCTTTATCCCGATATTTCTACGGGTTTGTGAATCCGCGGGGCGCTGCTAGTCATATAAAAAGGGTGCTATTTACAGACATCGTTTTATTTTTTCAGTCATCTTTACATAAACTTCTACCATACAGAATAATTTCAGATTTTTCTCTATGCAAACTTCGGAGATTCGGGGGGGGGGGGGGGGGGGGTATTTTTCATTTTTCATCAAAAGTCAAAAACTGTGCACCCTAAAAAAAGAAAACATGTAAAAATATGTACATTTTTATTTCTTTGTTACTTGCAAAATAGTTGGGCAAACGTCACCTAAAACTATTTCAAAATTCAAGTTGATAGCATTAGCAGTTTTTGAGATATCTAGCTGTGACAGACAGATACACTGAGTCGCACCATAAGGGTTCCTTTTTACCATTTCGGTACGGAATCCTAATAAAGAACCGTGAATCAAGTGTTTGCCCCTTATCATAAAGCGAATAAGAAAGACGTTATGAGACGATTTCTTAATTTTATAAAGACTTTAGCACTTCAAGTTCTGTGATACTTCTGTGATCTGTGATACCAATAAAGGAAAAAAATAACTATCGAACCCAGTGTGTACCCAACCTCTCTCCATTGTGAAAATAACCTCACGATCCTTGACACATCCAATCGCGGTTCCACTGTCATCAATATACTTCAAACTATATTTGTTCAAGTAAAAGTACATTTTAATAACAATATCGTTCGCGACGTTCAAATTGAACGAATGATTTATTCGTGGGAACGAACTATTATGACACGTTCAGTCACAACTGATGAGAAAATGGCTAATGATTGTTATGGACTTATGAAGCTTATTGTCAGGGATCGTGAACGTTTTAATAGGTTATATGAAACTTGGGGTTGTTTAGAATAGATTTATAATTGTGATTTATTAATCTGACAGTATTCGTAATTAAGTAAGACATAAATAAGTATCGATCGATAAATCTAATATAATTGATAATCCTAGGTATTGGACTGTCATTTAGTTTGTGATTGGGTACTGTGATTAGTGTCGTGATCCCCATTTTAGAATGTTAGTTTCCTTGGAAAGGTTAATAGACACGCTAGTAGGTACAACGTGCACAGACATGGTTATTAATACTTGGAATACAATAAATTGAATATTTATAATTGATTGAATATATATTAATTGGAATCGTCTTATAAAAATGTACTCAAAAGGCCTTCAAGAGATGAATAAAGTTGCTTACAGAGAGGCAATGTAATGTAATTATGATTACTGAAAAAAGGCCTGCTACTGTTGAATCTATTTGGTAATAGATCAACCAGAACGTTACATGTTACATCGATATGTTAAACATTTGTCCGTCTACCATAGGTTTGCGAACCCTGCGTATGCAAATAAATGAGTTTTTTTTTTCGCAACGGGTCAATATGGTCACGTTTAACAAGACCTCTTGGCATAAAGTATCATGTTTCATTGTTTAAATCAAATGCTATGCCTACAAGTTGTACATGAGAACATTATTTAATGAAAAAACCAGATTTAATATTTCCTTTCAAACAACAATCGGGTTCGACAATAAATCTTTTGTGGCACACCTATTCTCAATAGAAATTGTATTTACTTTACTTGTTTACAAGTGTATGTAACGACTCATATAAATTCCGAAGTAAATCACTTGGAAAATCGGTGCTTGGGAACGTTGCAAGGGAAGAAAATGGTGTTTCTTGTCATTTAGAAGTGGCTCGCTACGAGTGAAGAAGTACTAGTCAGCTACATAACCCGACCCCTCTTTCCCCCTATTTCTTCTCTATAAGAGGTCAGGTAATGCAGGGTACGTTTCTATCACCGTCCGGCGCACTCTGGAGTCAGTCAGCAGCACTGCTATTACCAGTAGCAACCAGATCAATCAATCTACCTAGCCTTTTCCCAACTATGTTGGGGTCGGCTTCCAGTCTAACCGGATGCAGCTGAATACCAGTATTTTACATGGAGTGACTGCCTATCTGACCTCCACAACCCATTTACTGGGTAATACGATACCCCTTGGTAAGACTGGTTGTCAGACTTTCGGGCTTCTGACGACCCGTAAAAATGGTCACCCATCCACGGACCTACCCCGGCAAGCATAGCTTAACCTGATGGATCGACCCGTGCGGCTTTTATTACTTAGCCACGAGATCCTCACCAGAGACTAGATAGATAAAATCTTTCAACCACTGTGTGATCTATTCTCGGCTGTAATATGCAAGATAATGGTGTAAAAAAAATATTACATGCCCTCCCTGTTTTGCTCTCACTGTCCAGTATGTATGTAGTTTTCCAAAAGACGAAGTGTTACGCATACATTAATGGATCAATGGGCCATTTTTCTACGATTTTTAATTTTAATATCTTCTAAATTCCTAAATCTTGGAAAAAAAGTATTTTTCGTCATTTTATCGGGCTCACCTTTAGTCCCTCTTTTTTCGCGGAGCTTAGTGGCTAAATAATAACAGCTGCACGGGTCGATCGATCAGCTACGCTTGCCGCGGTTGGTCCGTGGATAGGTGACCATATTTACATACATAGACGCTGTTGGTCCCGGCTGTCATTCTTGGATCTTTGACAGTCGTTACGGATCGTCAGAACGAAATTCTGACAAGCAGTCTTACTAAGGGTCGTCGTATTACCCAGTACTGGGTTGTGGAGATCAGACAGGCCGTCACTCCATGAAAACTGCTGGTATTCGGCTGCATCCGGTTAGACTGGCAGCCGACCCCAACATCGTTTGGAAAAGACTAGGCAGATGAAGCAAATTAAACTATCTTTTTAAAGGCGAACAGCCATTTTGTTAATTTCAATAAGTACGAAGACGACGTTTTACTGAAGATCATTGCAGCAAAGTCTAGTCGTCTAACAGGTCGAATTTCAAGCTTCATTTAATCTAAATTGATAAAGAATAATAATTCACAATCGTAATTACTTAATCGTGTTACCAGCAAATATCGTGACATAACCTCGTTATCTCGTGCAGATCGTATCTCAGCCTCGTATTAAGTTTCATTCACATTTCCTCTCCGCTGATGCAATGGCGTTCCCATACTGTTAATTGTTACTTCTATAAGAAAGAAAAGCTTGTGTAAAACTCTGTCTCGTGCTGTTTTCTCTTTTTATTTTTAGTTCCGAATAGTTTGTGATATTGTTTGTGGTGATGTGAGATACTATCTTTCTGTTGTATTCTGAAGCATAGACCACATTCGGAAAATATTTGTGTAGCCGCTAAAAAGTAAAGCAAGCTTTAAAATTGTATTTTTCTCTTAGACTGTTTTTTTTTGTTTTATTGGAGATGGGTTTGCTCTTGACTTTAGTCTAGGTCAGAGGTGACAGAGACAAAGTCTACGATGGAGTGAGCTTACCCAGAAGAAGCCTGTTCACTCTAACTTTGAAGAGTTCTGTATGCGTTCGGGAACACAGACGCAGGTAGTGAGTTCCACTCTTTTGCCGTGCGCATTATGAAGGATGTTTGGAAGCGTTTAGTGCGAATTGGTGGAATAGCAACGAGGTAGGGATGGTAACTAGCAAGGCTTAAAGTCTGTCCGCTCTACCATGGCCTCTCTCAAAGAACGAACTTCATCACTGCTGGTTTTTGCGCTGGACAAGTATCTTTCCGAAACAGTACCTACTGTCATCCGCGTACCCAACAATACCATGCTGAAGAAGGTCATTGATGTGCAGCAGGAAAAGAGTTGCAGAGAGAACAGACCCCTGAGGAACTCCAGCATCAATAGCCATAAGCTCAGAGGAGCAGCCGTCAACGACCACTCTGATCATTGTTCACTAAAGAAGATATCCAGCTACAAAAACCAGCTGGGATGCCATATGTGTGGCTAGGGCTGTATTGAATTTGCTTTAGATTTTGTAAAATGTAAATCACAGACAGTAAATATTTGTGCAGTTTCTAAAAATAGAACTTTTAACCCAATTTACAAACATCAAAAGCATGTTGAAATTGGTGAAAAAAATATGCACAAAGCCAAGGGCCGAAAACTGTTCTAAATGTAAGTAGAAAAGAGACCCAAAACGGTAAAAAAGAACTGTGCTTGGTAGACTCCTCACCTAATTTTACATGGAGCGACTGTCTATCTGACCTCCACAGCTCAATTACTGGGTAATACGATACCCCTTGGTAAGACTGGTTGTCAGACTTTCGGGCTTCTGACGACCCGTAACGACTGTCAAAGATCCACGAGAGACAGCCGGGACCAACGGCTTAACGTGCTTTCCGAGTCACGGAGGAGTCTCGGTATGAAAAGATGGTCACCAATCCATGGACCAACCCTGGCAAGCGTAGCTTAACCTGATGGATCGACCCGTGCGGCTGTTGTTACTTAGCCACGAGCTCCTGGGTAACGAACTAACGATATCTAAACATAGGGACTACCGACGGAAGTGAAAACTTAAACGTAAAACTATGCATAGCATGCGCGGTGTCGTGGTGACGCGGTGACGCGGTGACGCGAATCCGTAAGATTTCCCCCTATCAAAAATCGCTCGAAGCGCCTAAAGAAGTTTTCACTTCAAAAAGATAACATAAAATAATAGTTTATGAAATTATTGCATAATGAGCGATATTTAAACACGGTGAGGTTTTTATTAGTATCACATGATGTTTTAATATCTATTTAAATAAAACACTAAGGGAAGACCAAAGAAACGATGGATGGACTATGTGAAAGATGATATGGCCAGAAAGGGAGTGACTACCGAGATGACGACTAATAGAGAAGTATGGAAGAAAAATACATGTTGCGCCGACCCTAAATAAATTGGGACAAGGGGAGGAGAATGATGATGAGTTAGCAAAAAGTAAACAAACACAATAGACCACTCCACAGACTACATAGAGGAGATAAATACTACGTATAATGACTCCGAAACCGTATGTGTACGAACCGAGTGAAAAAGCGTCCAGTGGGGCGTTCAGCGTTGCGTGCAAATTCACCGAGCGCCGCTCGGCCGTCACTCAGGACACTCGCGAGTGTTTGCATGTGTTTAACACGCACGTCGCACGCCCCGCTCCGCCGGACGCTCGAGGCGAGCGTGCACTCAGGCCGTACCCTAACGTGGATTACATTACTATGGTTACGGACCTATATCATCGATCAACCGCGCACGCGCCCCGGCGCGGTCCCCATATACGTAGTCGGGCCATAAGTTCTGTCACATAGGTAAACGGAGATTTTTCAAAATGGGCTAGGTCTGTGTAGTGTAAAGGGTTCTTAAGTTTCATTGAGCTGATCGTCTCGAATTCCACTCAAAATATTCTAATGAGAATGTTCATAACTCCATTGTATATCAATCATGTCACTAGTAATAATGGAGAGTTTATCGTGATGACGTCATCTGATTAGCACATTGAACAACTTGTTATTGATAGCCAATTATTGTACCTACCTACTGATTTTTATTATAATTTATTAGGGTTCCGTACCAAGATGGTAAAAAGGAACCCTTATGGTTCGACCCAGTCTGTCTGTCCGTCTGTCACAGCTGGATATCTCAAGAACTAGTTAGTAATGCTATCAACTTGAAATTTGGAATAGTTTTAAATGACGTTTGCCCAACTATTTTTCAAATAAGAAAGATTTTTTTTTTGCAACAGGTACTGAATGGGGATCTTAAAAAAATCGAAGTGAGGCTAGTAGGCCACGTGGAAAGAGCGCTGTTTGCACATTCTCAAACATTTTTTTCTTTTTTTTAGGCCGCATAATTATTCTGTGATAGAAGTTTATGTAAAGTTTACAGGAAAAATAAAACGATGTCGTTAAATAACACACTTTTTAAAATATCAACAACAAAAATTACATTAGTTCCACTATCGGTCAAGAGATGGCGCTTACCTAAAACTGCAATATTCTACACCGCAGTGTTAAAATTCTCTAACGGATGAAAATTTAAAACATTTCACGTTTCACAACCAAAATGTTATGATGGTACGGAACCCTCGGTGCGCGAGTGCGACTCGCTCTTGACCGGTTTTTAGTTTAATTCTTAAGCAAGCAAGTAACTGAGTATAAAAGAGGAAGTCTGAAAGTGATACCGGTGATGGCGTAGCTGAGCCAGTAGCTTTAAACTCCCCAGATAATAATAATCACTCTAACTTGATCCAGCCTGTCCCATCTTGCTGTCCTCCCCCGACGCTCTAAGCCGAAGTCCGTTCCCCACAGGGGGAGCCCTTAGCGTGTAGTCGCTTAGTCTGTAAGTTTTATGCCCCTGGCTGGAGGCTTTGAGTTCGTTTAAGGCAGCCACAGGATAGTCCGGTTAAGTAGTCACGGCCTCTCTAGGCCCACTGCGAGATGCCATATATGTATATATATATATATATAATATATATAAAAAAAAGTGATACCGGTGACTGAAAAGTTGTGCAGAAATCGGTGGTCATAGTATGGGCATGTGATGCGGAGGAATGAGGAAAATGTCGTCAGGAAAGTTTTGTTTGAGTATGAATGTGGATGTCTACGAGTAGGCGAAGACCAAAGAAACGATGGATGGACTGTGTGAAAGATGAACTGGCTAGAAAGGGAGTGACTACCGAGATGACGACTAATATGGAAGAAAAAGACATGTTGCGCCGACAACAAATAAATTGGGATAAGGGCAGGAGAATGATGAATGGCGAGGTGATCAATCTCGTGCTTCTCTGTATAAGAAGTGGCCTTTGCCCAGCATTGGGACAATAATAGGCTGCTACAATAATATACGACAATAATATATTTAGTATGATGAAAGGGTGCATCAAATACCTAGTCGATGGAGATTACATGGGTAGACTTAATAAGTACCTGTGTACTATGTTTATTGATAGTAGTGCCTTAACCGTTCATTGATAAAACTTGGTATGTACCATCACGGACACTTGCGGTGAACCATTTTTCGACCTTATTATTATGGAAATAAAGTGCAAAAGTGGTTCACTGCAAATGTCCGCGATGGTACAGTCGCGACCAAAAGTCGATAAGCAAACTCACAAAGCAATAGCTTGGCGTTTAGTTTGACTTAAGACCTTCTATTTCAATTATTGTCGTCAACAACTGATTGTAGTTCATAATTTCAAAGTTATAACATGTGTAAAGATGACCTAGCGGTTAACCGCGTGCAGATAGATGCGTGAATCAGTGAGCCGTGAGTTCAAATCTCACGCAGTACATTACTTTTTGTAAGTTTTTACTTGATTGGAAGTAATGGGACAGAAATATAATATTCTTTATCTTGTTCGATTGGTCACCCATTTCGTAAAGTTAGAAAGGTAGATCATAGAAAACTAAATAAATAATTTCGATTTCTGTGAGGTAGACAACAAAAAATCCTATGAACGGTTACAAAAAAACTTCTTTTATCTAGTAGGAATGTAACGTCACAATTCTCTTAAGTTTGTTAATTTTATAAATAAGTAAACAAAACGAATAAACATTTTTGTTACCATTCAGCACGACTTTTTTATTTCAACCTTCCAACACCGAAAAGATAAATTAAAAATCACAAAAATAGTTAAATAAAAATACAATAACTAATATTTAACTTCTTATAAAAATAAATAATAAATGAACATAAACAACTAACAAATTTTTGCTTAAAATAGTAATATATTATTATGGTTCCAAAGAAACAAAGAAACAGTCCCACATTGTGATTAAGATTCGAACTCAGACTTCATTGATCGTGAAACCATTGCTTAGCCCAAACAGCTACCAGTACATGTTGTGTTTATGCGAATTTTAGCAATGCAATGGTAAGAACAGGTCGCCACTATGACGAGTATTCTAAATTCAACAGAAATATAATGTTATTTCGCGTAGTACGACGACATGCGACAATTCATTAGTGTGTGTTATCTGCGGAATGTTGAGTGATACATCGCTCATACACGCACACATACTGGTTCGTGCTCGCACAGTTCATAGCAATGTAATCCTTAGCACGCTTATGGACTTTTGAGCGTTTACTGTACATACACACGTACACCACTGAAGAAACAGGAGACCTCTCCCTGTTCATGTGTTTATGTCTCCAAAAGACTTCTAAGGATTTGGTGTGAGCCTCTGTGGAGATAAGAAAAAAATAATTACCTTTAAAAGGCGCCCGCAGACTGGCGCGACGCGACGGTGCGACGCTATTCTGGTAGAACAGTTTCCATGAAATTTTCATAGACATTGTTCTACTAGAGCCTTTAGGTTTGGGTTTGACATAGTTATGTACTTGTTTGCATATTCTTGACTTTGAATGCTGCATCAAATTGAGATGAAGCGACACATGAAATGTTTGTGAGTATCTATCGCAACTCACAAGCATTCCGTGCAATGTCAGTCGTTGAGTTGTGCCAGAAGTGTTTAAGAGCTACTCTTAACCTATGCCCTTACAGACGGAGGTACTTCGGTTCGCGATTCACAACTCAAGAGTCAAGATGTTGCTAAAGGCACACGCATGATGATGGATATACATTGTGTATCGTTCAACGGTTAGAGAATGTGACAAAACAACTGTACTTAGCTGTAAATAAATACCATATTTCTTAACAGCCATAGTCCAAGTCTGAAGAAAGTTACACCAGAAGCTGTGAGTAGGTAGGTAAAGGCTCCTTCAAACAGGCTAGGCGCGACACGCGGTGTCTTTGTGTCGCGTCGCGTGTCGTGCCTGTTTATAGGAGCCTTATGATTGTTTTCTGTCTAAAATAGTTTTGTAGAAAGAAGTAATTACCTGTTTATACAAACACATACTTGTAATTTGACGTATTCCTTCCATGACGTGATTGTGTGATCCATTTGCAATAACTAAGCACTCCATAAGCTTAGGCATTCGCCTAGGCTTTATAATATAATAATAATAATATAATAATATCCTGGGACATTTCACACACGGTCATCTGATCCCAAACTAAGCAGAGCTTGTACTATGGAAACCAGATAACTGATATACTACATACACTACTTTTTTTTTGTAAATACATACTTATATAGATAATTACACCCAGACTCAGAACAAACAGACATGTTCATGCACACAAATGTTTGTCCTGGATGGGAATCGAACCCACGACCTGCGGCGTGATAGGTGGTATCTTAACCAACCACGCCAACTGGCCTGTCAAATTATACAAATAAGCACTCCATAAGCTTAGGCATTCGCCTAGGCTTTATACAAATAAGCATTCCATAAAGCTACACTACACTAGCACTATCACGTCCTGGAAGGAATATGTCAAATTACAAGTCACCTTGTATGTCACCCATTGGTAGCAGCGGCGACTTACGAGTTGTATAGTCATAGTACAAAGCTCTGCTTAGTTTGGGATCAGATGACCGTGTGTGAAATGTCCCAGGATATTATTATATTATTATTATTATATTATAAAGCCTAGCCGAATGCCTAAGCTTATGGAGTGCTTAGTAATTGCAAATGGATCACACAATCACGTCATGGAAGGAATACGTCAAATTACAAGTATGTGTTTGTATAAACAGGTAATTACTTCTTTCTCCAAAACTATTTTAGACAGAAAACAATCATAAGGCTCCTATAGTCGTAGGTTCGAACCTATGCAGGCGCTTTACTTTGTGTAAATAATTTCATCAACACTGCTCTCAAAACAGTGAAGGAAAACATCGTGAGGAATCCGGCATGTCCTAGAACCAAAATTTCAAAGACATGTGACATCTACAAAACCGCACTGGGCCCGCGTGTTGGAGTAATATAGAAGAATTTTTAAAGTAGCACAAAGTGATCTTAATCGACTAGCTATATGGTTCCAATGCAATCTGCTTACTATACATGCTGGTAAAACCAAATACATGATATTTACTGTTAAAAATAAAAAGAAAAAACTTCATACACAGGGTGAATTAAATATTAATAATCCTTAATAAAAACAAATACTGAAAAATATTTGGGTCTTACTCTTGATGATAAACTTACAATGAAACCTCACATTGGAAATTATGAAAAAAGGATGTCATCCCTGACTGGTGCACTGTCCGATGTCTCCCACTGCAGGTCAGATATATTATTTATAACTCGATGGCTAAACCGCATCTCGATTATTTAATTGAAATATGGGGAAGTGCTGCCAAAACTCACATTAAATTAAAGTCTTATTCAATTACGATTATTTCACATCTTCTCAAAAGGTTTTAAAAGAAACAAAATTAATGAATATTGATCTAGTTTATAAATATAACACAGTTGTATACTTGTACGTAAAATAATTAACACACACACACACACACACACACACGCACAAATGTCATTTCAAAATTTTGGTTTGTGCGGATGCAAAGCAGCGATATATAACATTTACAAAAATAATGCAAATTCAAATAAACTACGGTAGAAAGACTGTTGTATATGAGGGGGCTCAACTCTATAACTCTATACCAAAAGCAATTAGGGAATCAAAATCACTTCCAACTTTTAAAATGCTATTAAAGCACCATATTCTGAATAGTGTTTAAATTGTAAGTTTTTACTGTATTTTAATTTTAGTTTTATAACCCAGCGAAACCGTCGCTTATCTTTATTTTAACTATTATGTTTTTCCTCATAGAAGTGAATAATTGTATTCTTTTTGAGTGAAATAAATTTTCTTAAACCGTATTACAGCCCACTTCCCCTCACAGAGAGGAGGCCTGTGCCCCACCAGTGGGAACATTGTATGCTGTTTATGGTTATGTACATTGGTTTATCCTAAGCTTTCATAAAAAAAAAATCCTGTTTTGATGTCGCTTTTACCATTCAATCAAGATTCTTAATGCTGTACGATCCTTGGTAGCACCCAGAATCATTCACCATCTAAAAATTATCGAATTATACTAACATTTACAACTGCTTGATTAGCTAATAGCTATAGAATATCATTTGTGCTATTCACGATTTAGCCAACGTAGGTGTTAGAACATCGTCTGGGCGTGTTTTACCATTAGATGGACAAGCTTTCACACATCAATGTTAAAGTGTCAGAGAGCATTGAAAGCTGACCATCGCATCGTAACGTACTCAGGTGTGGCATAAGCCACGGCATTATTTTGATTGCCAATCTTCTACATCCTTCGTCGAATTTATCACTGACATTATCGTGACAGATAATTCAAGATGGCGCCCAATATTTGGTACTAACACATTTTTATGTAACGACTAATCTATCATTTTAATGTTGAAGCGCAACATCGGAAATTGAATGCAGGAGCTGATAGATCGACTGTTCTGTATTTGAACAAGATGTAATTAAAATTAGCTGTTGATTGGTAGGTCACGAGAATAAGGTTACATCCTTATCTAATACAGTATTTCGTAATATTATGTTAGCTTCAATTACTCTGGAATGTAGACTTCCGATTGCACTATGAAATTCTAAGTTACGAAAGTTCGTTTCATAATCAAAACACAATAAATCACAGCAAAAAGCATCTTCAAATCCCATTAAAACATCAATTCAATTAAAACAAAATAAATTTTCACCCATTCCGGAATATAACAACGCAACTTTTTAACTATTTCTTTACGCAGATCGTAAAGAAATAGAAGTTGGAAAGTAAAAGTGAATCACTTGCGTACGCACATACATTCGATACAGTAAATTGATCCATCGTTAGAAGTATAAATTTTAATGATAGATTGATCGGATGCTCAATATGTAGATAGATAATTGGGCGGGACTTGTGTAAGTGAAAACTGTAACTGCTGTTGACTTGCTGACACACCCTGGCTGGAAGTGTCGCAATTGATGGATAGATTTATAAGAAAGTTTAAAGCTAGATAGAACTCACGTTAGAGATAGATACGGAATGGATGGGCAGCGGTATTGCCCTGGAATCCTGACTATTACACAATTATTCGAGGGCTGGGATATGGAATATTATAAATGCGAAAGTGAGTTTGTTTGTTTGTTTGTTACTTTTTCACGCCTAAACCACTGAACCGATCATCCTCAAATTTTGTATATACGTTGTCAGGTGTACAGACACGGACATAGAGTACCTGACATCCCGAAAAAAAGTGCTGTTCCCGAGGAAAACAACAATAACGTTCTTATGATAATGGATGGCGCCACGTGTGTTAAGTTTTTTTTTTTTTTAATTTAAGTTCCTAATATATTTTGTAAATCAAGAATGTCGATAGACCGGTTTTTCATCCTCCTATTTATCCTGACTAATAATATAAATGCGAAAGTGTGTTTGTTTGTTTATTACGCTTCCAGCTGTTTGCAGCTGAACGGATTTGGATGAAATTTGGCATCTGAGCAGACCATGACCTGGAGAAGGACATAGACTCATTCATCCTGGATCGCAAACGAAGTCACGGGTAACAGCTAGTTACAATAATTGAAAACTCAAAGAATAACGTCTATAATTATAATAGGTTGGGGAAAAAGTTTCTTCGCATTTTTTAAGAAAATTCCAAACATTTTTTAATATAGTTTATTTACATTTAACTAAAGTATGTAGGTACCATTTTGTTCGATAACTTTTTGCCATCTTGTAGGTAGGGACATGATCCCATTGCTATAGAAATTTTGGGGCTTCTGGTCAAAATACCGCGACAAGTGGTTTTGGCAGTCCTCTCGTGATGTTAACCTGACACTGCCTAAAGAATTCTGAAGAGACCGAAACAGGTGGAAATCTGAAGGTGCAAGGTCAGGACTATCCGGCGGATGCATTAACACCTCCCAGCCAAACTCTCTTAATTTTTGCTGAGTGGCTAAAGATGTGTGAGGTCTAGCGTTATCATGATGAAAAACCACACCCCTTCTGTTGATTAATTCCGGCCGCTTTCTCTCAACTTCTTGCTTTAATCTCATCAGTTGTTCGCAGTAGAGTTCAAAATCGATGGTCCTGCCTGGTGGTAAGAGCTTATAATGAATAATGCCCTTCCAATCCCACCACACACACAGCATCACCTTGTTGTGAGTTAACCCGGGTTTCGCCACAGTGTGAAGCCTGCCGGCCTTTGACCACGACCTTTTTCGCACGTTCTTGTCATACGTGATCCACTTTTCATCACCAGTTATCAGCTTCTTCAAAAATGGTTCGGTTTCATTACGTCGTAATAAAGAATCACAAATGAGTACACGGTTCATTAGGTTTCTTTCAGTGAGCTCGTGAGGTACCCAAATGTCGAGCTTTTTTGTGTACCCAGTTTTTTTCAAATGCGCCAAAACTGTTTTGTGGTCAATTTCCAGTTCTTCAGCTACGTCGTAACTACTGATATGCCGATCTTGCTCCACTTTTTCAAAAATGGCATCCATTTTATCCGTAATAGGGCGACCAGAGCGACGTACATCTTTGACATCAAAATTTCCGGATTGAAAACGCTTAAACCAAATTTGTGCTACTCTCACAGACACTACACTAGGTCCATAAACATCGCAAATTTTTTTCGCGGCTTGCGTTGCATTTTTACCTTTTTTGTTAAAATGTATCGAATTTCTTCATTAGATTCACTCATCTTGACGGTACGAAAAACAAATGAAAATCACACATTTTCCTAATTTGAATTTGGAATTATGTTCTTTAAAATTTAAACTTTCAATGATACCAAAACCAGCCAGATACAAATAGTATAGCCAAAGAGATTTTATTACAAGTTCATACATACTATAATGCGAAAAGACTTTTTCCCCAACCTAAATGAGGAAACTGATAGATATGTAAATGGATGGCCATTACGCCATCCAAACTGTATCCACGGGAACACTGCCGACAAACTGTACATCAGTTTGGCAGAAAATATGTGATTTTTTTTGTTTAGAATTTTCTTGAATGAATAAATAAATTAAAAAAAAAAAATATATATTTTTGGCAAATTATTTATTTATTTATTAAAGTACACCAACAGCATTATATTCAAAATTGGTTTACAAAAAGTATTTAGGAAAGGTTTTATTGTTAATTATGAATACCAATACCTTTATCTGAAAAACTTCTTATTCTTGTTCTAAAAATTAAACTGCTGTACAAGTAAGGGCTCAAGTAGGACATCACCGTTTAGGTAATTGTCAAACATCGATTGCAGGATATTTCCCCACCTCCGAGTCCACTTTGTCCTATACAGAACGAGGTCATATTGCCATCACATTCCGCTAACAGAGACGTCCAAAAACGAAGTTGCCGGCAGTGGCTGTCCAGTTTCTACCAATTACTGAGCCATTATCGAATTATGTTCCTCTATGTAATAATAACGGTCAGAAAAAGTTATCGACATAGATCGAGGAAATACGCAGAGATGTGTCTGTCCATTGCTTGTGTTATTTTTCAAAGTTTGTACCTATTACAAAAATAAATAAAAATAAAAAAGCCTTTTAATTTCTTATCCACTTACAATATTTACAAAAAATCATTTACATATTACACGCGTTGACAAGCGTGGTTGGTTAAGATACCGATATCATGTCGCAGGTCGTGGGTTCGATTCCCATCCAGGACAAACATTTGTGTGCATGAACATGTTTGTTTGTCCTGAATCTGGGTGTAATTATCTATATAAGTATGTATTCACAAAAACAAAGTAGTTTATGTAGTATATCAATTATCTGGTTTCCACAGTACAAGCTCTGCTTAGTTTTGAGATCAGATGACCGTGTGTAAAATAATGTCCCAGAATAGTATTATTTACTTATTTATGTCTTAGGGATAGGAACCTTTTCGAGTATAGGCTTCCTCCAGCTTATTCCAGTTTTCTCTGTCTGCGGCTTCCTTTGCCCATTGCCATTATACGTATTCTTGCTACTGTTGTTATGTGACCTATCCAGCGCTTCCTCATTTCTCAATTCTTTATTGCGTACCATAATGTATATACATAGTTGGTTAGGAAATTATTATATAAGTCACAATTATGGACCCTGTCGGGCACAGCATAGAGCAAGTAGGAGAGAGGAGGAAGAGCACTGGGTGTTGAATGAGATCATTCTTATTATTGAGTAAGATAAACTGAAATATAAAATACAGAATTGGATTTACGAATTATAATTATTATTTTATAAATTATTTACATTTATTTGTTATTTAGTTTTATTTATTACGTAATTAATATTTATTATCCCTAAGGTAAGTTATGTATTGCACGCTTTATATATATATATATTTTTTTTTTTTCATATCGGGTTGGCTAATAAGTAATGAGCGTTTTAGTTTATAATTTCTAGAATTTTCGGAAAGGTTCGAGAACGTTCTGTGTATATAAAGAGCGAGTCGCGCTCATGCGCGTTATTGATATTTTGGCTGTTAGTGCGTTAAAGTTCACAAAGAAATGAGTGATATTAAAACCCACGTACGACATTGTTTATTATATGAGTTTCAATCTGGGTATTCTGCTGCAGAAGCTACACGTAATATATGTCAAAGGATAGCTCACGATGCAGTCTCCGAAGCAATAGCAAAGCGCTGGTGCCAACGGTTCCGCAATAACGATTTTTCCTTAACCGATCAACCAAGGTCTGGGCGCCCCGTGGAAATAGATATCGATAAATTAAAACTATTAATCGAAGAAGATCCTCGAAGAACTACACGCGATTTGGCTGTTCAGCTCGAGTGCTCTCATGGCACCATAGAAAATCATTTACATGGTTTGGGAAAGACTTACAAATATAGTGTTTGGGTACCCCATCAATTAAGTAAAGATCAGCTGACCTACCGAGCTGAGATTTGTGTACAACTTTTATCTTTCCGCCGCACATTTAATTGGTTAGATCATCTTGTCACTGGAGTTGAAAAGTGGGTTCTCTATGTTAATCACACACGCAAGCGCCAGTGGCTGGGATGTAAAGAACAGGGAAAACCAACGTCAAAAGGTGATCTTCATCCTCGCAAGGTAATGCTTTCTGTCTGGTGGGATATACATGGAGTAATAAGCTGGGAATTCCTTCCTACTAATACTACGATTACAGCAACAGTATATTGTGATCAACACGAAAAACTGAAGCTTGACATCCATAGCAAACGTCCACAACACGACAAAATATTTTTCCTGCACGACAATGCCCGGCCGCATATTGCTAAGAGTTACAGGCTAAAACTATTGGAGCTTAATTGGGAAATAGTACCCCACCCTCCATAATCGCCGGACTTAGCACCAACTGATTTCAGCTTGTTCCGATCACTTAGTAATAATTTACGGGAAAAAGCTTTGACGATGAACCACACTTAAAACAATACATAGATGACTTCTTCAATTCAAAACCAACGAAGTTCTATGCGGACGCCATTCACTCTTTGCCAGATCGATGGCGAATGGTAGTAGAAAACGACGGTGAATATATTATTAATGATTAACAATTATTCATTTAATAAATAAATACAAATAAAATAGTTGTATGTCGCTCATTACTTATTAGCCAACCCAATATTATGAGTAGGTAGGCGTATCTTTAATAGTATTAATTATAATTTATCATTTAAGTATTCGCTTATACTATAATAACATTTGTTTACAAGGAAAAGCTTCAATTTATTGATAAAGATGTTATATTTATTTAAATTCTTTATTATTTCGGGTAATTTATTGTAAATTTTTATGGACATGACAAAGGTACTATTGGAGTGCATTTTTAGTAGCGATGTTGGTAAGTTTAGTCTGTTTTTATGTCTTAAAATAATTTTCGTTTGTATGTCCTCTCTTTTTGTAAAGAATTCCGGGTATTTACGCACGAACTTACAAACTTCAAAAATATAGAGACAAGGTAGGGATAAAATTTTCCTAGGTCGCCCTTGCCGTGTCTTAGCTCTGGGTCCTGTCCACCTGGTCGCCTCTATAGTCCATCGCTTGTCGGTATAACGGGTACCTCCTGCCATGGACATATTATCCATGCTTGAGACGATATGTATGTATATACATGTTATTAGTATCACCCAATGTTTGTTAACTTCTTTATTATTTGGTAATTTAGGCAATAATACTGTAGGTATATATATATACTTTTTTTATTGAGATGGGTTTGCTCTTCACTCTAGTCTAGGTCAGAGGTGACAAAGACAAAGTCGACGATGGAGTGAGCGTACCCAGAAGAAGCCTGTTCACTCTCACTTTGAAGAGATTAGGGTTGTATGCGTTCGGAAAAATATGCTACTATTTTTAGTATCTTTGCAATTCACTTTTTCTCAGCAACTTCAAATGACTAGTTTACGGTTTTAATTTAGCTTGAACTCCTTCTACTCAAAAATAAACACGGTGCCTGTTAGATATTTATGATGATAAATTACAGACAGATCAAAAATCTGATGCCCTATCTGTTTCTATTCCTTAATCTTTGCACCAAGGTTGTCGACGGCACAGCGCGAATTGATTTCTTATAACGAAGACAGATGACGATTGTTTATCGAATTTATTGCTCAGCGAAAGTATCAAATACTTCACATCTACCCACATATGGACAAGAAAAACAAAGTAAAAGTATTTTGTTATATCAATCACTTGCTTCTACAGTATGTTAAGAAGTCGTTGAGTAAGATTTATGTTATTAGGAAGGAAGTTGAATATGTCAGACGTATCGGATTGATTTTTTAGAATACATAACTAATCTAATATTGAATCAATAATAAAAAGTTGGGGAGCAAAAGTTGATACATTTCCTGGAGATAATTGGGCACTGTTTGTACAAGTTACTGTTGCATGTGAGGCATATGGTGATTTTCTTATGTAATAAGTGTTCGTTACACGTATACAGCTTGCTTCTCTATACAGTTCGAGACTTTGTTCCGATGAATAGGTACGTTTGCCACATAAAATACTTGGACGGCGCCTTGCTTGAGAGGCCAAGTTTTAACGACTTCAAAAAAAGGAGTTATCAATTCGACCCGTATGTACCTTTGTAATATTATTGGAACTGCAATATATTCACATATTAAGGCTTTCAAACAAATATACTTACAACATTTTATAGGTGTATGTATGTTTATATGTTTATGTTTGTCCACGCAGCTCGTGACTAAGTAATAACAGCCGCACGGGTCGATCCATTTGCCGGGGTTGGTCTGTGGATGAGTTACCATCTTTACATACCGAGATTCCTCCGTGCCTCGGAAAGCACCTTAAGCCGTTGGTCCCGGCTGTCATTCATGGATCTTTGACAGTCGTTACGGGTTGTCAGAAGCCCGAAAGTCCGACAACTAGTCTCACCAAGGGGTACCCAGTAACTGGGTTGTGGAGGTCAGATAGGCAGTCGCTCCATTTAAAATACTGGTATTCAGCTGCATAAGGTTAGACTGTAAGCCGACCCCAACATAATTGGGAAAAGGCTAGGCAGATTTTTTGTTTGCTTACATTTATATCAACTTAGGGAACAGTGCAAGTTTCAACAAAATCAGTTCAGTAGTTTTCATGATAATGGACTAATAGTGTCATTGTGACGGCCTGGCTTATTGATACGAGCTACGGGTGTGGTGTCAAAGGGAAAAAATCATCTGAAAACCTTGGACAAATTCTAGTGAAATATTTATAACAAAAGTAGTAACTACTTATTACAAAGAAATATTCCAGTTTTTACTAAAAACTAAAAGTTACGAAATAAAAAAAATATTAAAAAAAAATTAAATCGACTTCAAATGATAAATGATTTTTATTTCTGTAAGTAGGTTTGTACAAACACTTTTACAAGTCAATC
Organism: Dicycla oo; assembly: GCA_948252095.1. Classification (NCBI taxonomy): domain Eukaryota; kingdom Metazoa; phylum Arthropoda; class Insecta; order Lepidoptera; family Noctuidae; genus Dicycla; species Dicycla oo. The sequence goes on from OX411714.1 coordinate 28,440,621, forward strand.
ATGTTGTTTTTTTTAAACTAGATGAGGTCGGCGTTTCCTATCTGATTACTCTGAGAAGAAAGGCCGAAACAAACTCAGAAGAAGAAAGAAAAAGAATTAACTCAAAATTATGAAATCCTAAGAAACCGACTTCCGAAATTAATGTTATTTCATAATTTTGAGTTAATTTCTTTTTGAAATCGATTTAATTTTTTTAAATTATTTTTCTTCACTGAGTGTCATGGGATGTGTTGATCAGAATTCGTGTTCAGCGACTCATGTTGCTGACTGTACAACGTCAAATTGTGGGAGTTAAAGTTAGATTCCATTACAAAAACCTCAAGAAAATTGTCTTTCTAAAACAACCCTACCATGTTACTCCTCTTCTGACATTATCTGATCAACAAGGAAACTAACTTTACCAAGGAAATATGTCCACCATATTATTACAGCTGTCTGCTCACTGTGTTATTAAGTATCGCGGTGGTACCACAGACTGGCCAGTGTGACCGCGGGCTAATAAAACATACAGGTTAGTGTGCACTGGGCTTGTTGGTAGGCGAGTTGTCTACACTTTCAATTTTCACAAACAATTACACTGTCTCTTTAGTGTAGAGGTATGGGATCTTGGTTTCGATTCCCAATTCTGGGTTTTTCTGTCAGGATTTACTCAGTAAGAACTAAGGGCTCGCTGGTTAACGGCAATAGGTTCGCCCCTTCGGTCAATAGATGCTGTTATGTTTGGTGTTATTATGAAGATATATTTTAGAAGTGGTCGTTTTTGTAAGTCGAAATAAGAACTACTTTTTAACAGTGTCAGAAAGTAGAAAAGGGCCTGTTTTATTTTATTTTATTTTATTTGGGAAAATAAACGATTACACATTACAATGTTATGATAAAGAACTTAGAACTAAAATGGGATTATAAATGTTTAACCTACAACATTTTCCACATATTATAAAAAAGTTAAACAAAAACGAACGGCGTGCGATAACATTGAATATGATTAAATATAAAAATAAAGCTAAACTGAAATTTATAAGGTAAAAATAAAAAAAAGAGAAAGAAGATTTAACTGAACATATAAATTAAAAATTATGGTTTTAGGGCTATTACGTTCTTAATTCTACTAAAATTTTACGCGCAATACTTCTAAATTCTCCTGTGGAAACAGCAAAGAACTCGATATCCCGGAAAATCTTATTAAACTGAGCAGTAAGACGCCGCGCCGTAGGGAATGTTGAAGAACATTACTGTTAGAAGTCAATATAGGAACCTATTACAAAATGGTGGTTATAATACAGCTTTACTTAAGAAAAGTGTTTTTGGCATGAGTCCCACCATATATAATATAACAAAATACCAGACATATTAAAATATCTTCCAATCCAAATGTTCAAAAAGAAACTGACTGCCCCATTACTGGATAAGTGTTATTATTCAATTAACGATTTTTTAAATGACACTTCACTTTAAATTTGATGTCCTTATTATTATTATGCTAGCTTTAAATTGTATGATTTTTATTATTTTTTTTTGACATTTTTAATTTGACTGACTGTTTTTTTTTGTTTAGTAATTTTTTTTTTCAATGTTTGCCTGCCTATTAGGGTAGATTGTACAGGGATCGCAAAACTTTGTAAACATTTTATTTTATGTACCTACCTACTTTCTTGGCAAATAAACGATTATGATTAAGCATTTCTGCCTAAGAAGGTAATTAATGTATTAATGAATTTAGTACTAAACTTAGTTAGTGTTATTCTTAATGAATTGAATTTTAATGAATTATAAAACTTGTACAAACATATTGCTAACTGTCGTGGCAGTACCACGAACTGGCCGGTGTGTCCTCGGGCTAATAAAGCATACAGTTTAGTGTGCTCTAGGCTTTTTGGTCGGCGAGTTGTCTACACTTTCAGTTTTGATCTGTTTAGACATGGGCTTGGAATTTAAATTGGTTGTAGTGGAAGCTCATTCAAGTGTTGATCGATTGCATTGAAAACGCCGGTTGTATCTAAACTGAGTTCAAGAGCTGTCAGTGTCAATATTCCAAAGATAATAATGACACTGACAGCTCTTAATCTTGGTTTTCGTGTTGTTCGCGTTCAGTTTCATTGGCGAAATACGCACTTAGTGACAAAAAAAAAGGTTCTTCTACCTTAAATTAAACGATAGCCAATATCGTTTCTCTTTGATTCACCATTACCTTTGATTTTAATACAAACTTGGCTTATCAGTTAAAAGTATGTAAATAATAAAAGAGAAAACTCACTAAATTATGTACTGTAGATAATCTGGCACGAATTTCAACTATGTATGTGCATTGTTCACATAAACAGTGTCGACTCGACACCGGCCCTTGTTATTTTCAGAGTATTGACTTTAACAGCATCTTTATAACTATAGTAAATCGTTGTGGAAGGTGAAACCGAGGATAATCTAAACTGTGAAAAAGTTTTGAACGGTCGTGTCGTGGGCACTTGCCCTTTTAACTTATCAAGGCCTCGTTTGTATTTACGAGTACATCCGCTTATTTACGAGTAGGTACGTTACATACGAGTATAATATTAAAGGCAATTATAGTGTTAGCTATGTGGGAAAGATGGACTACAATATCCGTTTAAAACAGAAGCGAAACTTTTAAAACAAGACACCGGAAAGTTAGATATTGGAGGCCAAATGAAAAAGATCTTCCTATTTTTCACGGCTGTCATTGTAACGCATGCGCCCATCGTTGTTGAGAGTTTTGATTGCCGTCAATGAAGAAGTGTATTTTTTCGATTAAAAGGATATGATTTTAATGACAAAATCAATAGATATAGGTAGGTAACATAATAACATATTACATATTAGATGCATTTCTGTTTGTTACAAAAAAAATATATATATATAAAATCAGTAGCAACGCTTTGTTCAAATGTCCATAGTTAAACGCAAAGGATCCAACCCACATTAGGTGTATGGTGGGTTGGATCGTTTTCGTGTAACTATGGACAATTACACTAAACGATCTACCCAATAAATAAACGCAATCATATTCCAATTAATAACGATAACAATTTGCAATCTTTCTTGATATAATACATGTCATAAGATCAAACAATTGTTTTATGTAAGCGCCGCCGCGAGGCGAAGCTAGCTCACGATTTAATATCGTATTTACAAGCAATGTGCACTGTTTAGATGGCTGATAGGGATGGTGAACCTTTTTGTATCAGCATTGCAATTCAACAATCACATATTATTTTTATAGCAAGATTTGCCACCGAAATCTGACAAAAGTAAGGCAATATCTAAACAAAAACCGGCCAAGTGCGTGTCGGACCACGCACAATGAAGGGTTCTGTAGTTGGGATGAATTTATCCCAAGAACGAATTTAACATTGTAGTTAAAAAACATGTTCTTTCCTCCTTTCATACATTCCAACTACAAATGTAAGTTTGTACGCACAATATTGAGAGATTTACAATGTTATTTTAAGACCATAGACTTCTTATAGATTTTCCTGTAATCAATAGGATAAAACCACTTTCAGTATTTAAAAAAAGAATTTGGCTCAGTAGTTTCGGAGATAAGGGCGTGGGGATGGTCAATTTTCGTCTATTTACTTAAATAACTTTAAAACAATTTATTTTAAAATGAAAAAATCAATTTATATACATTTGATATGTCAAACGGTACAGTTTGCAAAACTTTTTTTAAACGTCCGTGTTTGGGTCACAGATATTCATATTCAACTTAATCGGTCCAGTAGACGGACATACAGACAGGCAGAAACACAAGTGATCCTTTTGTTCTTTTGAGGTACGGAGCCCTAAAAACTACTTTCTCAATCCTCGTCCTCTATTATGGACAATTCCTGACACCAATAGATATACTGTAGATCTATAGATGCGAGTATGTAGGTATCAAAATAAAAATTAAATACTGTTCGTTGGTAAGCACATCACTTGAGAACGGCTGGACCAATTTGGATTTTTTTTAAATGTTTCTATTAGTTTATTTAAAGTTTTTAGGGACAGAAACGTTGGAAAAGTTGACCGGAAAATTGGAAAATATGGGAACAAGTACCCTCTATGGGATTTTTGTGGGAAATGTTGGTCAGAACAACGTCTATCGGGTCAGCTAGTTTAAAATCTAAGATGGATAGAAAATATGAATTATTATTCAATAGGAATTGCACAAATGTGACTTCTGTCGTGTTGTGCCCAGTATTGTAGGTATGTCGTGCCACAGGTTCACCATCTCTGACGTAGGATTTAGTTTGGTAATCGTATTGATATTGTTATGAGGAAGGTTTATTCTGTTAGCAAAGTGTGTCAGGTGTCGACACAGAATTAACTATTCCTGTTGATTTTAAAATTATAATATTACATCAAACTTATAAGTTCCCTCTGAAGTTGCAACTTGGAACTTTGTATCATCCAGACGAACACAAAAAGAAACCAGGAGAGTTGTGTTGTGTGAAATAATATGATTATTAACAACTTTTTGTTTTGTTATTAGTAATTAACTCTTTGTTGTTACTTCGATGGTTCTAGTTTATCATTTGTGACTTCGAGTTACGGCTACATATACGGATATATGTAAGTAGGCACGCCCTTTATTACTGGAGGTATTTATTTAGGTATAAAGTTCTTCTTTCGTTTTTAGTTTTGTATTTTTATTTCTGCTTGAGTATAGTTTTCGATTTTTTTTTGGTGTGTGCTAGCTGACTTATAGCAAATAATTTAAAATGTTTTGTGTTGCGTAATGTACCTAAATTATTTTGCGCAGTGTTCTATAGAATTAACTGAACAGACAGCTGTGCTGCTGGGGAGTTTGTTGCGCCACTTCTTCTCCCCAGCTAAAGCACTAGGAAGTGGTGAAGGCCGGGCGTTTTGGGGGACGTTTTGCAACGCACCGCAATTTTGCAATTTCTGCGGGAACTAATTTGATGTGGACTACCTAAATAGGGTAACATTTTATTTGCCAAACCTTTCAGTGAAACCAACATTGTTCCTTTGAGTAATCATACATTTCATCTTGAATAACCCACCTCCTAAGTTTAAATTAAAACTTTTTCTCCTAACACCAATCCTCTCTACTTTTACCAAGAACTTCCGTAGACAATCTACACTTTTGGGAAAAAAAAAACAGGCATTTAAATACAAATAGCGACCGCCTAGCAGCTAGCGTTACTTACATAACAAACAAACGAACACTATTTAAATAACCTCCCACTAATTAAATACATCATTGTAGTACATAAAGTTAATTATATTGCAGCGCTTGATAATCTCCGTTATGTCATAGCTTGCGCTAAATATGTTGTGTTAGATTAAATGGTTTTTGCATGTATTGTACATGTTAGGTCACGGATTTCCGGAGCTAATCAAAATAGCACATGCCTGTAAATTCTCTTGTAATCGGTTAATGAGTAAGCTGAAATTTCAGCGAATAATATTGCTTATAATAATGATTAAATTCCTAAGGCGACGATCTATGTCAAGAGGATAATGTAGCACTACCTGTTCACTAAATGGAATGGCCATTACCAATTGTTAATTGTCTTCATCAGCCATTGGCAATCAACAGTTGCTGGCTGGACATACGTGTCTCTAATGGGGTTGTTTGTTTCCCGGTGGCTTCGCCGCAAGACAGCGCTGTGAGTTTGTTACATGTCAAAAGTTTTGATAAAAACGTATGCATTCTGTCACTGTGGTCGATTTTTAAGTATTTGTGTGCTTTAATTTCATCTATTTGTGTTGCTTCTACCTGGCGTATCACCCAGTTGAAGGAGAAGTTAAAAAAAAAGAGGAGTATCACAACAAGGAAGGAAAGCAAAGCTTGTCGTAAAAGTACTTTAAATTTAACATTTTATCGAAGTTTTGCCGTATTCTGGACAATATTATGGTTTTATAAATTATAAAATAAAGTTAGGTAACTCATTATTTTTTTTTCTTTTTAAAGATACTAATGATAAACAAGATGTAAAGTTACTTGTTACAAAATGTATGGTTATTTGAAAAGAAACAGTTTTTTTCTTCACAGACGAAAGCTTTTTACTATTATTAATAAAATGTCAGCATTAATAATAGGTATCGTACCAACCTGTCGTCTTAGATTTGGTCTCGTAGCCTGTTTCTATGAAAAGTGTTCTACATAGCCTCGAAAAATCAATTCATTTTATGATTATTCCCACTCTCTCTTCATGTGAAAATTACTAGGGAATTGTCAACGCCTATTTGTTTGCATCCAAAGGCTACACAATAACCCATTATGTTGATATAAGACACAACAAATGAAATATTGTTTAATTTAATTGGAGTTTGACAGTTCGTTTGTAACAAACACTTAGCGCCATCTATGCGGAACTAATTTGACAGTTTTCTTTCCCATTGCACGTCACTAAGCTGGATTCCCTATGTTTCCCGCTCTCTCTTACACCGAATGTTACTGTAGCCGTATATGTATTAGAATTTCCATGTTCAGAACTACATGGCTCGTTAATACATAATAAGTTAAAAATGAAAAACGCGCATGAAACTTATTGCAGTCATTTTTTGGTTCTCGAACTTGGCAGTGTTTGTGTTTGTTTTCGAACCTCGTTTCTAGTTATTGCGGTTGAAAATTAAACAAAAACACTGTATTTATACTTAGTATGTAATTAAATATTGTTTTTTAGGGTTCCGTACCTCAAAAGGAAAAAACGGAATCCTTATAGGATCACTCATGTGTCTGTCTGTCCGTCTGCCATAGCCAATTTGCTCCAAATCTAATAGACCGATTAAGTTGAAATTTGGTACACGTATGTATTTCTGTGACCCAAACACGGACGTGTAACGTAAATTAATGAATTTTGAATATGGGGGTCAACTTTGGGGGGCAAATAAGAAAATTTAAAAAAAATTGCAAACTGTACGGTGCGATATATCAAACTAAAGGGCTTACTGTGAGGGTCTCAAATATGTATATATATATATATATATATATATAATTTTAAAATAAACTATTTTAAAGTTATTTAAGAAAATAGACGAAAATTGGCCATTCCCCCCTTTATCTCCGAAAGTACTGAGCCTAAAATTTTGAAAATCCGTATTTTTCACACTTAGTCGATGTGGATGATGTTCTAATTTAATTTTCAGGTGTATTCGAAATTATGTGGGATTAGTACCACAACAAAAAAGTGAAAAATATAAACTGGAAGTTAGTGACCAAAAAATTTCCAAAAAAAAAAACTACAAAGTGAAAAATAACTTTCGGAAACTTTCCGAAATAGATTTCGGAAGTCGGTGGCAAAAAACGAAAATATAAAACCAGAGTCACCAACTTCCGAAATTATAATTATTTTTCACTTTGTAGGGTTTTCTTGGAAGTTGTTTTTTTTTTAAGTTTTTTTTATATAAGTACCTATGTCATGGACTGCTTAGCTCCATAAACGTAGGTAGCGTGATGATAATCATTTAAAATTCTGTAAGTATCTGCAATATTCTAACCTTTTGGCTCGTATTTTTACAATTTGCGATAAACTTTACAAGAATACGAACATAATGCTACATTTTTCATTCCCTATATTTATTTATTTGAGATGGGTTTGCTCTTGACTTTAGTCATAGCATAGCATAGCAGCTAGCGTGAAAATTTATAGCTTACAGACTGACCATTTGAACAGAATCTATCCGGTAGTAGGTATGTGTTTGCGTGATGGTGGAACATACATTCAGACAAACAGACAAAAATTCTAAAACCTATATTTTCCAGACCTCATTGCAATTTTTTTTTTTCTAAAACACTCAATGTACAGTTTAGACTTAGCTACGATTTTATTATACATATCTATAGATTGCAAGATTGCCAAAAACTTTTCTGAAAAATGGAAGGGGAAATTCAGGGTGACATCGAGGCAGAAGTTCGTTTAGTAGCGATTCAAGTAATCTAATATGTACGAATGTTAAGACTTTGTTTACTGCGTAAGTCTGTAGAAGAGTAGTAAAAAGTTGTTAACTTCGTAAGACTTGGGGCAACACTTGAGACTAAAGTTTCAATCATTACTTAGTCAAGAAGCAAGGCATCTCTTGAAAAATGCGATTGAATAGAACAATGTCATGCGGTGAAGTTTAGTAATTTTTTTTTCGAGATTTCTGATATCACAAGACAATAGTGTTTTCCTAAAACAAAACACTAGCAAACCACAGTACGTGATCAAAAGCATCATTATGGCATTCGGCGGGGTAATTGCCTAACACACTTGCCTTTCATTTTGACCAGCATCTGCCTAGGCTTTTCCCAACTATTTTTGGGTCGGCTTCTAGTCTATCCGGATGCAGCTGAAAACCAGTATTTCACATGAAGCGACTGCCTATCGGACCTCCACAACCCAGTTACTAGTTAATACGATTCCCCTTGGTAAGACTGGTTGTCAGACTTTCGGGCTTCTGACGATCCGTAACGACCGTCAAAGTTCCACGAAAGACAGCCGGGACCAACGACTTAATGTGCTTTCAGAGGCAGTTCGACTTGCGTTATTTACATTGTTGAGCAGATGAATTTTTCAAACATATTTATGATACAATGGATTAGGAATTTCCACCTTTTTTTTTTTTTTGTGGATGGGAAATCATCAAATAACTTCTCCCGCTCTGGGTGGAGCGGAAGGGCGTGTCAGACTTTTACTGACTAAAACCCACCCGTGTTCCTTCAGTTGCCTATGCCAGGGCCACGGTATCTTTTTCAAACAACCCGCGACCCTAGCGGCATCGGCCCTATTGGACCCCATCTTTTGCTGACATCTCTTTGAGGCGCGCGTGGAACACAACGCGCCGTCGACCCGGGCCTGGTCCTCACCGGACGGCGAGCTACCCACTACTCACCGTCCGCAAGCCCGCGCCTACGGTGGCTGGGAATCGGCTATCGATTCCCGCCGCCCAGGGCGTCTCCTGCGGCGACTGAGGGCGTGAGGCTGCCTCTCCCTCACGCGTTCCGCCTCCTCCTTCGCGAGCATTACCGCTTCGCAGAAGGAGGTGACGGCCTCCCATGCACTCTCGCTCCGCACCATGGCCTGGACCAGGCTCGGACGCGAGAGATCGCCGCCGCCGATCGCCTCCGTGAGAACACGGCGGTGCTCTGCCCAAGCCGGGCAGACCTCCACTGTATGCTCCACCGTGTCCTCTGGGCGATCCACACAATGGTGACACCCGGGAGGAATTTCCACCTGTGATTGAAAGTGTGTTACGCAATTAGGGTGCCACAGTTTTAAACTATTGCTGCCATCATTGTTACATAAACTTTGTTAAATGTTTTATTTAGTTCCAAATAAAGATTTTTATTATTATTATTAATTAGGGTGTGAGCTACACAAACAATTCAGGTCACATCTCTAATCATCATACTAACATAACCCTCAATCAAACTGCGAACTAATAAAAGTCAAACATAATTCGCAAATCCGTCTGTCAGTATCTTAACATTAAGGGCCGGTTTTTTGATCCGTAGTTAACTCAACCAATGGTTAAACATAGTAACTAATGGTTGAATTTTGGCTAAATGTGAAAGGCTAAACATGAATGAGTTATGCAATAGTTACTATTTTTTAATAGGAATGAGCTAACTTAATACATTCATGTTTAGCCTTTCACATTTAGCCAAAGTTCAACCATTAGTTACTATGTTTATCCATTGGTTGAGTTAACTACGGATCAAAAAAACCGGGCCTAATTCATATAAACTACTGTTTGACTCTGTACACACATAACCTATTCAAGTCATCTAGTTTAAAGTACACAAAAAAGGCGGGATATATTATAGTACGTACGTATGAGTAGGTTAACGGTGTTGTTGTTTAATAGTATTTGTAATTCATTAGTAATGGGTATATTGTTATCTAAGAGTATGGATATGAGATATAGAGCGCTGATGTGTAGTAGTTAGGTACCTACTTACAAGATGAACCGAAAGTAAGGAAGTTGGCGTTGAAGAAAAAACACTATGTTTGTCGAAGGACCGATGGCTGGTGGAGCTGATGAGTCCAGGGGTGGAGACCGCGTGTTGGATAGCGTAGAGTGGAATGTCCCCCAGCTACATGGACCGACGATCTTAAAAAGGTGGCTGGGTCAGATTGGATGCGGAAGGTGGATTCTGGGAGTTTGGGAGTCCAGCAGTGGACTGCGAAAAGCTGAGGGGGGGGGGGTCTCCATTTTACCTCTACTTAAACGTCCATAGTTAAACGAAATCCAACCCACAACACACTTAACGTAGGTTGGATCCTTTTCGTTTAAATTTGGACCATTGGTTTACGAGCCTACCCAATCGTACCTACCCAAGGGCTTCGTGTCGCCCAAACGCCACGTCCACGGCGTCGTCGGTAGCAGCGCAGAGGTCATTTTGACACTTTGACTGCATGTTTTAGGACTAAGAGGGCAGGATAGGAGGTGGGTGGAGCAGGGCCGTAGCCAGGAATACACTTTGTTCGGTTTGGGAATTGGGTTGCCAACTTTTTTTATAAGAAATAAAGAATTTCTGATTTCAGAGAGGGTAAATAAATAAATGAATCATTTTATGTTCTTCTTGCGGAAGATAATATTTTTTTAAATAATTTTCAGAATAACTTTCTAATTCAGAGTTCAAATTGATGAACTGCATAGTTATTATCAATTTCAATCATCTCGCCTGGGATAGGTTTGACTCTATCAGAGAATGCTGAAGTTGCAGGAATTCATTCAATTCAAACTCAGAGTCAATAAGAAGAGAGTATTGCTTTTGTTAAAAGTACGAAAATAAGTATAATTTTCTTCATTAGAAGACGGAGTACCCTAGAGCGGTCGAGCTCTGGACCAGGGACAATAAGGAACAACTTAATTTTAAAATAAGCAAATAGCCGTAATAGGTACTTATAATTTTACATACAGCATATAGTTATACTAATTGAATTAAAAGGCAACCGACGTGGGTGATCATCAGAAATAAAATTGATGACAACCGTCTCTGGATTGAGATTCTGGTTTCTCACATTTCGGGGGGGTTTGAACCCCTAACCCCCCCGCCCATCCTTACTGCCTACGGCCCTAGTGGAGAATAGTTTGATGATGATCTGGACGTATAAAACTGTCCAAGCTTGTACAGTTGTACTACACTTTGTCTAAATCATACTCTAGCTCATAAAAGCCTAGAAGGTACTACCTTCTAACGGCACTCAGTAAAAGCGACTCAAAGGTATGTAATAGAAGGCAATTTGTACGAAGGCGTGTACCAATATATTACCCAAACATTTTAATTAAATTAAAATTGATTACTAGATTAAGAAGGCAAGTAGAAATGCCATAAGGAAAGACAAAAACTTCAAGAGCATTTTATGTTACAAGTTTCTCGTTCTACAATCGACAAATTGCTTTCGTAAGAATTTGATCGAATTCTATGGATATGGGGAATCTGTAAATGACTATAAACTGAAGACAAACGATTTTATTGCCTATTATCCGTCTCTTTAAATATTTATGTTAAATTATAATTGATGGCACATTACGAAGGTATAATTTTAAAATAAATGGCCCGATGAAATTAATGGTCACAGACATGATTGCCATAACAATATTGGCAGGTACCATAAGTTTTTTTTTAATGCTTTATTGAGCAAGAATTCGGACAAAATGAAAACTTTTACTTCAAGAAAGTGGAATGAATTACAAGAAATGTGAAAGAAGTGGATCCTTATTCCCAGAAGATGTCGGGCATAATACCTACGACCGATATTGACTTAATATACATCAATCATGGGGCGTATTGCTAAGTAATAACAGCCACACGGGTGATCGATCAGGTTAAGCTACGCTTGCCACGGTTGCTCCGTGGATGGGTTCATCTTTACATACCAAGACCCCTCCGTGCCTCGGAGTGCGGCTGTCATTAATGGATCTTTAACAGTCGTTACGGGTCGTCAGATGCCCGAAAGTCTGACAACCAGTCTTACCAAGGGGTATCGTATTACCCAGTAACTGGGTTGTGGAGGTCAGGTAGGCAGTCATTCCATGTAAAATACTGGTATTCAGCTGCATCCGATTAGACTGGAAGCCGACCCCAATTTAGTTGGGAAAAGACTCGAAATCAATCATCACCAGAATTACCACAAATTCTTGAAATGATATCTTTTAACAGAATAATAAAACCTTTTACTTAGGTCACTCAGGTCACGCTGTAACCTATCATATACTTCTCAGTAATCAGAATTTAGCTTCATTTGTTACGGAGAATATCAAATAAGATCCGATTCCATTACGGTTGACATATTAACTAAATGTTAGATGTTTTGAGAGGATTCTTGGGTTTCTAGCATATATTTTATCAAGGACGAGAGATGGGTTGAAAATTGTTTGATTATGTGGAACATCATTGATGACCTACAGAAGTTGGTTTGTAGTTATAATCTGATTTATTTTGTAAAGGTCGATCGGAATGATTTTGCCGTCTATGTTTCTCCTGATTTGTTTTTACCTAGACATTTAATGTGGGAACCGCAAACTAGCATTTGAGAAACATTAGCTAATTTTCAAATTTCAAATTTATTTATTAATAATCAGTCTGTACAAGAACAGATTGGACGGTGACCAACAAACTAGACATATGCCTGTATCTTGGGGGTCGGAATTGCGAAAATTTCAGAGTTATGGGTAGAACTTACATGATTATTGCATTACAGGTGAATATAAACTAAATTGAACTAAACTAAAAGCAGTGAAAATAAAAATAATAACTCAGAATAAAACACTTAAGTATACATTGCACAATAAAGTCATCAGTGTGAGATCGATAAAATAATATACCTAAATGGCTGTCAGTTTCATTGCCAGGCAATGTAATGCTCCAAGCATTGCATTGGAAAGGTTCCTGACCAATGAGAAAATAAGTTTTCTTCTCACAGAAGTCTGTTGTTTTGCTTATTATTAAAAATAGTGTGAAACCACCTTAACTTTAAAAACATTGGGTAGATATACTATACCAGCCTGTGCGATTGGAGTACCTAGCTTATTTCGAAAGTGCTTTCCTAGATGTTATATTGTAATATTAAATCACAATCTCTCTTTATCACACAACATAATATATCAGGATGTCAAAGGCCACAGTGTGAGAAAATGCGAAAACAGATAGATAAAAAATGAAAGCGTGGTCACAATGGCGTGTGCAAGTTTTGACATAACTGCGACACCCATGGGGCGACGGGGCGCGCGATTGTAATAACTGTAATAATCTTATCTACTTATGACAAATACGAACTCCTGCGATTGTTTAAGATGAAGTGCTTGCTTGTTACAGGTTTTATAAGGCAGAAAAAATGGCTGGAAAGAGTTCATCTTTCACTCCATACAAAATGTCGACACATGTTGATGGCGTCTTCATGACAAGCAGTCTTTATTCAAAATCAAAATTAATTTAATTTCAAATAAACCTACATGGACACTTATGAAACGTCAGAAGCTGGATGCACGGTTCCTATTGGTCGTTTCCTACGGAGAAGAGTCAGCAAGAAACTCCACGGTTAATCTTTACAATATTTTTCAAATAACAGTGTTAATTGTTATGAGACGACAGTGTAGTCCTTTCAAAAAGTACCAGTTACCTGGGACCAAAATAGAAAATGTTCAACAAATCTACAGTCTACTAGGTCTACAACGTCCTCACATTCACAAAACAGAAAAGAATCTATATAAAAGATAAATAAAACATAAAAAAAAACCTATTTAAACTAAATGACATGATTGCCATTACAACTACAGTAACAAATTTGAATAAATATATATGCCCATAAAAAGTTGAAATTAGAATTGTATAATTTCAAATAATGAGTTCAGTTTGTAATAGTGTTGCCAAGGAACATAAGAAGACTGGTGATAGGAAATGGACAGACGACGTAGCGACGAAGCCTGGGCCAGATTTGCACAAAACAGCAAAGACTGACGTAAAAAGCGAAGACAAAGGTAATACGAAAAACACTGTAGATGGTGACAGGGCCCTAATCACAGATAATGATAGCTCTCAGGTCCTAATAAAATACTGGCCTACAATTCTTCCATTGTAGACAGGAAAGTAAGCAGAACTATTTATGTATATAGCTTTATTCGATCAAGGCAAAATCTTTCCCGTACTGTTCATTGTACCAATGAATTGAATGAATGCGGGTGGCCCGTTTACCAGCAGCCTTATAAAGGCACCTCGGTGCTGGCACGTGGCGCCTTGTATTGATATTAGATAATCTAGAATATAATATAAAACAACGGAACTGGAACGTATTTGGAAGGATTTACCGTAAACTTCTACGTTCCAAATATAGTGCTAAGAATCTAGACAATTGAATGAGTACTAGTCTAAAGGTACTGTTAAGAATTTTAGTCTAAGTTTCGCAAGGTTAGGCCTGCGTTCCTCGTACGCTGATGTTAAGCGCGTACGGTTGGTCGCGTACGTCAGCGAAAAATAAATAATAAAATACCGTACATGCGATAACCACCGCTCTACGGTGCGATATTCATAGTGAGTGTCACGCACGCGTGGCATTTAGCTTATCATCGATAACAGACAGGGCGGTCGCACAATTCCACGCCCGCAAATCGACCGATGTACGCCGCTCTGACGTTAGCGTCGCAGTGTGGAATTAATAATAATAATAAAAATAATAATAACCATATAGAACACGTTTGGCACATGTATGGTACGCGCGACCGACATCAGCGCAGGAGGAATGCAGGCCTAACATTGTACAATTTATTATGTTCCATAATATGTTTTGGCTACGATTCTGTAACTGTATCCAAAATAAGGGATGAAGCTGTTGTGATTCATTTGTTTTTATTATTAGGAGAAAGGTCAAGAAAGGTAAAATTGTACAAGGATCTTTTCGCAATACAATTTCCACATACTATTTCATTTATACATATGATATGTTTACCAACAACATTCCCTTCAATTTTCATCAATTCCAGTCAATTTTATTCAAGCGCGAAATGATATAGAGTTCGTTTTCGTTACATTCTGTAAACACAGCTTTTAGTTATTCTTTAGGACTTATAGCTGTGGTAATCAATAATGGAAGATTGCATTGGAGATTACATTTCCAGAGCAGACAGAGCATTGGGTAAGTGCTGGTTGGTGCTTATTAAGGGACCTAAATCATATTGACAGTTACTTAAATGTGGTACAATATACATAAAATCTATAAATAAACCCCCTTACAAGCAGTCTTCGCCTTAAACAAAACAAATATCAATCACCTATGTCGGTAATATGTAGATAAATAGTAATGGCCATTTATCGGGCACTCGTCATTAATAGAGAATGCTTTCAATATGTTCTGAATGGCGGTTACGTCGCCATCTTTGTCATAGCACGGATAAGATTATATGCTTGATTGATTATACTAGAGTTTGCATATTGAAGGGAGGGGTTGCGTAAATCTCTTTTATGTAATTTGAGTTGGTTATCAATTATCTTAAGCCTATCGTTGTTAACGACATACTTGCCTGCTGTAGGCCTCTCTTATCCTATTAGTGTAATGCTGAATGTGGGTTTGCTAAAGCTACAATTCATTATTTTGCGACGAGGAGATCCATATTAAACGCTGTACCTTGCTTTGCATGTCTGTGTGTATATGTGTGTGTGTGTGTGTGTGTGTGTGTGTGTGTGTGTGTGTGTGTGTGTGTGTGTGTATGTGTACGTTGTATAATATGTGACTGTACATCTATTTGCCTGGTGGTTACCTATAGTACCTAACTGTTCTAGATACCCAACGAAATTGGTATTTGCCCTGGTGAACAAGAGCTCTGCCATAATGATGAAGATATCGCGATTGGTACCATACTGATGAAAGGTTCTTAAGAAGATACGACTGAAATATCCTGAATAAATAAAACCGGTCAAGAGCGAGTTGGACTCGCGCACCGAGGGTTCCGTAACATCATATATAAAAAAAAAACTGTGCTATTTAGACATCGTTTTATTTTTCCTGTAATCTTTACATTAACATCTATTACACAGAATAATTTCAGATTTATCTCTATGCAAACTTTGGAGATAAGAGGGATAACGGTATTTTTTTTTTTACATTTTTCATCAAAAGTCATAAACCATGCGGTCTCAAAAAAAAAAAAAGAAACATGTTTGATAATGTGCAAATAACGCTCTTTCATAATATGATAACGTAACGTAAAATAACGGAACAACAACGTAACCACATGCCCCTAGTACCCCCACTTCGAATTTTTACGACCCCCTTTCAGTCCCTGTTGCAAAATATATATATATATATATATATATATTCCTTTATTTCTTTCTTATTTGCGAAATAGTTAGGCAAAGGTCATATAAAACCATTCCAAATTTCAAGTTGATAGCATTAGTGGTTCTTTTGATATCCAGCTGTGACAGACAGACTGACTGAGTCGCACCATAATTTTACCATTTTGGTAATTTACTAAAGATATGCGTAAAGCAATCATTGATTGTTTCATTTCTCTTGAGGTTATAGTGCTGGACGTTATAAATGATGATTAAATGTAACTTACGACACTTAGATACAAAGTTAACGATGAAACATGACACCGAAGCTTGTCTACATAAAATAAAGCCATATTTATCATTAAGTTCACAAGTCAAGAGGTGCCATACGAGTTTGTTGCATGTCAGTAAATACCTTTTACGTACGATCATGATACAAGACCATAATCTCATAATATTGAGACGTGTGTAAACTGTCGCCTGCGTAGATTACAGAACCGTGCGTCTCAATTTACCTTTGTGAGTTTTACGTAAAGATGGATTGCTGTTTCATATATTGATATGTGATTTCAATATGCTATGTTTGCTTATGTTAGTGTTAACTTATTCATATCTTGGACGTAATTGTCATTGGTACGTATATCACTTAGTTAAGTTACAAGTACAAAGTAGTCAGCTCAACTATACTGCCGACATAAGGAAAAAAGACGTATCTGACATTTTTAGGGTACCGTACCTCAAAAGGAAAAAACGAAACCCTTATAGGATCACTCGTGTGTCTGTCTGTCCGTCTGTCACAGCAAATTTGCTCCGAATCTATTGGACTGATAAGGTTGGAATTTGGTATACATATGTATTTCTGTGACCCAAATACGAACGTGTAACGTAAATAAATAATTTTTGAATATGGGGGTCAACTTTCGGGGGCAAATAAGAAAATTAAAAAAAAGTTTTGCAAACTGTACCGTGTGACATATCAAATGAAAGGGCTTACTGTAAGAGTCTCAAAATTATTTTTTTAATAATTTTAAAATAAACTATTTTAAAGTTATTTAAGAAAATAGACGAAAATTGACCATTCTTCCTGTGTGTCTCTGAAAGTACCTACTAAGCCTAAAATTTTGAAAAAAATATAGAATATAGTTCAATACCTATAGATAACAGGAAGACCTATAAGAAGTCGATGGTTTTAAAACAACATGGTAAATCTCTACATTTGTCCATAGTTGACAGGCCAGTTGGCGTGGTTGGTTTTAAGATACCACCTATCATACCGCAGGTCGTGGGTTCGATTCCCATCCAGGACAAACATTTGTGTGCATGAACATGTCTGTTTGTCCTGAGTCTGGGTGTAATTATCTACACATATAAGTATGTATTTACAAAAAAAAATAGTATATGTAGTATATCAGTTATCTGGTTTCCATAGTACAAGCTCTGCTTAGCTTGGGATTAGATGAACGTGTGTGAAATGTCCCAGGATATTATTATATTATTATTATTAGTTAAACGAAAAGGATCCAACCCACATTAGATGTAATGCTGGTTGGATCCTTTTCGTTTAAATATGGACATTTGTAGTTGGAAGGTATGAGAGAACATGTTTTTCAACAACAATGTTAAGTTTTTCTTGGGATAAATTCATTCCAACTACGGAACCCTTCATTGTGCGTGGTCTGACACACTCTCGACCGGTTTTTTTTATTTTCGAAATAGAGTTATTTACATATTCGGAATCAGCAAAATAAGTCGCATCTGCCAGTATTTTTAAATTGGCGAAAACTTAACGAAAACCTAATAATTCTTACTATTAAAAGACGCATCTGCCTTTGTATCTTATAGTTTAAACAGGACAAAATATTTTTTTTCTCCATTTCAATATTGCTGTCCTTTTTCCTTATAGCGGCAGTATAATACAGCAGAGCTTTTGGAAAAGCTACATAAAATATTACTTTCGTTACTACTACTTATGTTTGTTTTTATGTTTGTGTGGTTTGTTATATTTTATTATCTTGTGTTTCGCTTTTCATGTGTATTTTGTGTGCGTCACTTTCACGTGATTTTTTCTTTCTTTCTTTCTTCTTCTTTCGGCTATAAATAAGACATACCGGTAGCTAGACGAAGATGAACAGAGCCAGTAGATGCCGCCTTTCTGTGCAAATAATTTTTAGGGTTCCGTACCTCAAAAGGAAAAAAAACGGAACCTTTATAGGAGCACTCATGTGTCTGTCTGTCTATCACAGCCAATTTGCTCCGAATCTAATAGATTGATTAAAAGGAAATTTGGTACGACATATGAATTTATGTGATCCAAACACGGACAACGTAAATAAGTAATTTTTGAATATGGGTCACTTTTGGGTTGGCGAATAGGAAAAAAAATAATTGCAAATTGTACCGTGTGACAAATCAAATGAATGGGCTTACTGTGAGGGTTTCAAATATATATATTTTTTATAGTTTAAAACTATTTTTAAAGGTTATTTAAGTAAGACAAAAACTGACCACTTTGAAAATTTTACTTTATACTTATAGTATATAGTATACAATAGATTATAGTATACAAGTTTCATCGCAATCAGTCCAGCAATTTTCGAATTTTTGCGAGACCTACTCACTGCAAACGATTTTTGTTTTATAGAAGATACATAGATATCAGAAGTATACGCATGAGCATCTTCATGTAGTGATCTAGGAGGAGGATTCTGGAGAATTAAGTTCAGTAGTGAAGGCTTATGGGCTGATACAATAACGTGTGATCATTGAATGTTTTCTTCTCAGAGCTAGAGGGAAACCTTTAAGTTCTCATTCATTTCTAAAGAAACTTTCAAATACCAATCTATAAAGTTCATACAGATCAATGAATGAACTAAACGGATACCATTACTTCACAAATCCATCTTGTTTGTAAGATATCCTATTAACTCTTAATAATCCGGTCACAACAACAATGGTGAAGCGAAAGGCATAACTCAACCATTTGTCAAATGTCATATCACTGTAAACAGAACCAGTTTTATTTGACCTGTCACTCTGTGTACGAATGCCCTTTTTTATCCGTTATTTGGAAGTGGTATAGAGGCAAGGAAGGTCGTGGTATATTGGTGGTAGGGATTACAAGTCATCGATAGGGTGTCAATAGGATATCATAATATAAGTGAGTATTTAAGTTGCTTAATCCGATTATCAGTAGTATTTAATCAAAATATGAATAGCTATTTTAGGTTAACGAGATTATTGGAGTGTTTTTTGAAGAAATCTGCTGAATTGTATAACCTGCAGGAGTACCGATACTTTAATCTACGTCTAACGTACATCGGAAAGCTCTCACCACCAAACTGCTTGAGTTTTTCTTGGTTCGTCACAATGGCGCAGAAGAGAAAGAAACCCTGTCGTATTCCGAAATTTATATAATATATTTGATTCGATATAAGTAATACTTTAATACTCCTTTGGGTAAAGAAATTCAGTCGCTTCAGCATCATTCAGAATTAAAATATTTTACTGTAATACCAGCTGGTAGTTTGCCAATCGAATCACTTAGTTGAACTGGAAATCTCTATTAGGTCACCATGGAACCCCCCCGGGGGGTTCCCGCATTGTCGAGGCGGGGGGCTCAATAGCCGTGGCTTGGTCACCCACGGTGAAGCGAAGAGGAACCCGAGGAGGGGCCGCTCGTCAGGGCTTTTTCCAGGAAGTCGACGACGTCGCAATGTCGTATGGGAGGCATCGCAGCTGAGGGTTGGAGGCCGCGGCGGGAGAGAAGTGCCGGTATTGCGGTGCGCCGTTCTCCCTACCTTCCGCGGCCTTGACGGGGTCGCCACCGTCTGATGGCGGACGCGGTGAGGCCGCAGGGGAAGAGCAGTATCGGTATTTCGTTGGCTGCTCTCCCTATCCTCTGCGGCCGAAAAGTAGTAGACGGCCGGGCTACTGACCTGACCGGTCACAGGGGGACCAAGGGTGCCTAGACACGGGGTCATCTGGCGCCCATGTGCTGGTTTGGTCGCAAGGTGTTCTTGTGCGCCGGTGATGGCGGGTACTCCCCATAGGAGGGTCCGGTGACGGACAGCCGCGGCGGGTTCGCGGTGAGTGCTAACGCGTGCCCGTGTTCCCGCCACAAGCGGCAGAGGAGGACAAAGTGGAGTTTTAGTGGGTTGGAGTCCCACATAACTGCACTATCTCCCCGTGGTAGTGCAGTATGCATGAGCATTTCTCCACGAGAAAAAAAAAGGTCACCATGGAAGCTTCATGGCATAAATACAAATCAATGTCAGTAATGTTTTAGATATGGTCTCCTCTCAAGGAGGGTTGAACCAGTCCAATAATTACAAAATACCAGCACATCATATTTACTGAAAATAAAAAATAATGGAAGTATGGAAGACCGTGACCTTCTAATGAAGACCGTGTAACTTAACTACGCATCAAAAAAACTTAAGCCACAGAAATCCTTAATGAAATAAACAGAGTTATCCTCTCGAATAGCGTATATTAATATAATTATACAACATGATGACCACACAATAGAAGTAGTAGAGTCAACAAAGTTTTTAGTATTATACATAGATAACAAAATGACATGGAAGAAACAAATCGAACACATAAGTAATAAATCGAACACATAAGTAATAAATTAAACAGTTATTCTTCCGCTTTACGTAATCTCAGTAAAATCATCGATATTAAAACTTCAATAACTGCTTACCATGGTTATGTATCGTCTACTCTTCGATACGTTGTTATTTTTTGGGGCAACTCCACTGATTTGGAAAATGCGTTCAGGCCGCAAAAAGATGCGTAAGAGCTATATGTAACTTAACCCAAACTAACTCATGTGAGCCTCATTTCAAACGATTAAAAATATTGACAGCATCTACATTTATGAGACAGCACTATTTATCCATTGCAATATAGAACTGTTTGAGTATCGCGAAAGAGAGCGTCACGCAGATAAATTATGCGTTCCACCAGGAAAAACTGCACTCTTGTCTAAAAGATTTGTATTTTGCATGGGCCCTAAAATATATAATAAACTAGCCTCAACTATACGCAGTTCAAGTAATGTAAATCTTTTCAAAAAGAAACTTCAATCTTTACTTATAGATAAGGCTTATTACTCAGTTAAGGAGTATTTCGAAGATAAAATGTAACGCAATCATTGTTAATAATTAATTAATTAACTAATAGTAATCCAACATTTAATTGTTGTTGAAATAATTGTAATCTACCCAGCATAATTCTTAATTTAATCTAATTAATTTTACTCTTATTAAATTTGACCTTTTATTTTAATATCATGATGACTATTTGTAATGGACTTAACTATCAATGTCTAATTTATATTTATTCAAATTCAAATTATTTATTTGCTTAAAACATGGTGTTTATAGGTCTTACGATTAAACAGGAGTACAAACATGTTTAGCTATTGGATCTATAGCATGCAAAATCGAGTCATACAATGATTTCAAAAGGATAAAGTAATATATAAGTCAATGAAGTCATAGCTTAAATCGAGTCATAATTTATTTTCGAAGAATGTTTTAAGGGAGTAGAAGTTGTGCGCTTTCAGCCATTCCAACAATTTATTCTTAAACAGTCTATCATTTAAGTTTTTAAGTTCTCTAGGTATCTTATTATAAATTCTAACACACATAGTTAGACAACTTTTGCTGTATTTGGACAATCTGGGAGTGTCATAAAAAGCTAGTCGACTTTGGTCTCTTTGATTTCTAGAGCTTACGTCAGACACTTTTACAAAGTATTCTTTATATTTCCATACAAACATGCATATTTCATATATATAAAGAGATGGTAGCGGTAATATACCAAGTTTTTTGAATATTGGCTCGCAGGACTCATCCTTATAAAGATATGATCTAATTGTTTACATATTATGACACTATATTATTATTTGCATGCTACCATAAGCCGAATATGATGAAACCGTACCTGTGGAACATCTTTGTAAACCCATATTATGCGAATAAACTGATTGATTGATTGATTGAACATCCCGACAGACAAAAACCGTGTGGTCGAAAGATCCTTTTCAATGATGTATGAGGAATATACATGCTGTTCCTCATACGTATCCCGACGTGATCACCTCTATAAAACTTTCTATGGATCTTTCGATCTTTAGCCGGATGGAACATGATTTCAAGAGTAGGTATCTATGGTCTCATTCTGGCCATAATAACTAACTGTACATCCGTTTCTATAACTGCTCTTCACATAAGAGGAACGTCTTATAATATATATCTACATAGGTATATAATATCTCTTACTTCATATTATCTAACAGGAAATGTCTTATTAGCCTGTCTCACTAGTCTGCATAAAATAATGTTAAAAGTATCAATTACTTCGTAGTGAGTAAATATTACAGCACAATGATTGATGAGCGCCCCTCAAATGAAAAGTAATGATTAATTATATTTATTTATACGTTAGGTGCATTATTTGCCTGTAAATGAACAAGTTAAGCCGAGTTACTTTGTCTGTGCGTTTGCTTGTTTGTATCTGGGGGCAAGGTAGGACCTCCACCAAGACGAGGCAAAAACAAAAAGCACTCTACCCTTTCTCGAAGCGTTTCTTCGTATTTTCAAACTATTATAGCTAACCATTATAGCTTCGGCCTGGATAAAGCTAGAGAGCTGAAATTCTCAGGATAAGATTTTGTTAGCAGACTCATAAAACACACTGAGTTTCATTGGTCTAGCTTTTATACTTTAGATTTAATTAATACGTCGATTTCGTCACTGACTGACTGACTCACTCGCTCATTAAAACCTGTAGGGCATATCCCGTCCCGAAGTATTAGAACGCTGAAATTTGGTATGCAGGCTAGGATTTGCACACAAACAAATAAAAAATTAAGCAATCTGTTATTTTCACCCTTCCGCCCCAATCTCCACCAAGCGAACAAATCCTCTCGCAGCACTTTTTTAAATTTTACAGACATTTATCGCATATATCAGGCGTGATGTCTGTGTTGAATTTTAAATTTAAAGTCAATATTGATACAGTTACTTATTCAGTGAAATTTAAAGAGTGCTCGAGCATCCGCGTGGATTTTTCCGCTACTTCCACCGCACGTGCGTTTTGTACGTGAACGTTTGCATACTATGCTGTTTGGTATGTCGTGCCCGCGCCCGCCACCGCACCCGCGCGTTATAGTGAACAAGCACTAAGCGCTACTAGCGCCACATAATGTATGAGATGGCGGGGATACTAAAAATAAGCAACACATATTGTCAGTGATCTTTAAATAGACGATTGATGCGGTTTTTATTTAAATATTGCAGCTTTATGCTGAGATAGTAGCCTTTTTGGCCTCGCACAGGTATTTTTTTTAATTTTTATATTTTTTATTTATTTGTTTTTTTAAATGTTAATTTTGTTGTTTCCTATGCTCTTTTTTACTGTTTGTATTTCCTGTGCGTGTCTCAAATAAAATATGTTTCTTTCTTTCTTTCTTTCTTACTATCCCCAAATTCTCCACACTTTTCTACAATAAGTCAGTCAACATTCATGTTAGTAAAAAGAGTATGTTATTATTATTATTTTTTGATATTTCTCGGGACCCTGGGGTCCCGGACCTTTGGAAGGCGTACGAGGAGCCGCAGCCAACTCGCAGAGGCCCCTTAGATAATTTTAAATGATGAGGAGGCACCAACCGGCTATTATCCCACTATGCACTATGCAAGTACGTGGAAGCAATACATATTGGGCTATGGGTCTGTGTGGCTAAAGTGGATTGGGTAACATGAACTATGGAAGAACTATGTCCCCTGCCTGACCAATGTTATATATTATACACGGATAGAATGGCAGGGGGTGACTTGCACACTCAATAATGGGCCCCCGGAAACGGCCGCTAGCACATAGTGACGTAGTGACAAGGAGGCAACACTTCCTGAGGTGCTTGAGGAGTGGAGAGGTATTCCACGGCTATCAGGACAATCCCGGAAGTACGGTCAAGATCCCTACCAGCACCTTACTGGAATACTTCCTTCCTCTGAGCTCATTCGCTCTTGCGAATCTCCACTCAAGCCGGCCAATAAAGGCAAGAAAGAGGTGGGAGGTCTGTTCCTCGTCAGTGTTCACTCCAGCCGGCCAATAAAGGCAAGCTAGAGATGAGGACAAGATTTCTCCCGGGAGATAGGGTCCATGGGGTCGCTACTGCCTAACAGCTCGCCACATGCTGCCCTGCGGGTTTCTGTATCTCTCTTGGTCTGGCTCCTCATCCTAGACCCGTTCCGGCAAACTCTACCGGCACAGACCTAAAGTTTGGAGCGCACAAGCCCCACCACGACTTCAACGTAGAGATACAGCGGTGGGGTTATTATTATTATTATTATTTAAAAAAAGTCTTAAGTCTTATAAAAGTGTGTGTGTGTGTCTAATACAGGTCACGGCGAAATAATAAGTTAGAATGTTACCAGTAACATAATTCTGATGCCATATTGTAAGGTAGACAGATGGATTGTTGGTCTTAAACTGGTTTCAGATCACTGCAGATGTAGGTAAGTTCCTAAGCAACCCAAGAAGAGATAGAATCTCAGTTCAACAAAATGAGCCCCTTTTAGGAAAAATATGCACCTAAATATTTCACAAAAATATGTAAGTACTATCAGAGAAACGAACACCTATGGTGTATAGGTGTAAGGACTAACTATTCTTGTTTTTAGCGATCGGCCGTTATAGTAACGCTTCCTAACAGATGTGGTCATCGTGTGCACGGGATTTTGTTTTCAAATTGCTCAGATGTAAGTTTCCTCGATAGTACACACGGAATTGCGATGTTAATTTGTTTACATAAGTATTGGGACACGTCGTTAATCTTTCCACAAACACTTTAAGAACATATAAAAATAAATATTTACGATACTTAATACAACAAGTACATGTGCTTACATACATTTTGTAAGTTTTTTTGTAGTAATATTAATATTATGATGAAATGCACGCTCACGTTATGACGTTTTACTTAATTTATGTTTTTACGAAATCGTGTGAGGATCGATATGTTGTGCTTCTTGTTGGGAATGTGCAATAAAATTGCATGTTTACATTTTAATGCACACGACCACTGAAAATGTATGGTTTGGACTTTGGACACATCAGTACCTACAAGAAAATTCGATCTGTTTGCTAATCTCAGGATCAAGAATCATCTTGATCGATGAAGAAGCATCAGCTAAATGACGAAAGGGTCTTATAACGAGTCACACACCTTAAAAAAGGTCTTTCAATTTTGACCAGTGATCGAAAAAGACTGCTTAATGATGTTATCTCGGAGGGCCTAGATGTAATCGTTAAGCAGTATTTATTTAATATAACTGACGTCTGACAGTGCGGCATATTTGTCAAAAAAATTCAAAGTTGACACATTTTCACTACAGGTGCTGTTTAATAAACCATAAAATGTATGAAAGACACTTATAAAATTGTCGGATACTGGCGCCGATTCCCTTATTCACAAACTAAACTAAATTTAAGTTCAGCGCATATTTTTATTTCTATTTCATTAAGAAAAGTACAGAAAATAAATATAAGTTTAGTCCTGTCAAATTAGTCAACGCCTGACGTAAATTGACGTATTTTTAGTAGCCAATTTTTTAATCACGTTTAAACTTGTCTATAGAATATCTTAAACTAATATTTATCGTCTGTCCTTTTCTTAATGAAAAAGAAAGAAAAACATGCACTAAACTTAATTTTTTTTAGTTTGTGAACAAGAGAATCGGCGCCATTGTCAGTTTGCTGGGGACTGTCACCTGTCAGTTTTGTTAGGCCCCTGATCTTCTTAGTTTAATTAGTTCCAAAAATTCCCATTTGATAACGCACACCCATGTCACATACAAACAAAAATCTACGAGACTAAAGTTCTAAATACATACCCTTACAGCCATAGCAAAAGTGAAAACACCATAAAATAAATGAATAACGAGGAACTGTGTACAGAAATACATACTTAGTAAGAATTAATTAATTACAGCTATTCATGGCGACTAATTAGCAGCTAATTAAAAGGATTTCCTGTGAGGTAATATATTGCCCTGTTTTGTGTATTAGTCATAGGTACCTAGTAGATAATGAAGACACCAAAACTCAACGGAGTTAGTTTCCTATAATTTATAATCTACAACAATCTGGAACAACGGTTCCCAGGGTACATTATGGGAAAGTCTTGTTTACTTAACTTTCAAGAAGGTTTGCAGGTTAGGAAGTATATAACATCTTTGAATTTGCTAATAAGTGAAAATTTAATTGACGACCAATTTGCGTTAGTTTTTGCGATTTACTTAAGAAAAGGCGTATATTCAGCAGTGGGGATGTTTTCATGATGATGAAATTAAGCAGCTATAAATTCTCTGTTTCACAGAAATAATAGCACTACGTTACATTGATAACTAGTCTCTTTAGGAAGTAAAGTTTCCACTACTTGCCGCTAGATGGCGTTGTATTCAACTATCAACACCTCATCTTTAATTGGCGCTCCTTTTACAGCGTTGTTCACCAATTCACTGTAAAGAGTTACAAACATGACAACTCGTGTTAACCCATCAATTTGCCCCCATGTTATGTGATATAATGACATGTCGGTGTATGTCCGTCTGGTGAAAAATGTCCCGCGATTAAACTCTTAATTCCCTACCGCTGCAGGCGATTTAGTATAGCAATTTAACTTTCTGATGATTGTATGTAATTTCTTTATATTTATTGGTTTCATTTTTGCTCGGGAGGCGGGAGGGAAAAGTTTTGATGTGGAGACGTTCGGTTACCACGGTTATGAGGCACGGCCATTGATACTTTGCCCCATGCTTCAAAGGGCAAAGTAGCAACTTACTTGAAATTATTATTAGATCTAACAACTGATTCAGTTTATGCCTAACGTTAAAAAGTAATGTTTTCAGAATTTTCTAAAACAACTTTATAGATAGTAGAGAATATAGCAAAAATCGTGACTAATTTGAAGAAAAAGCTGGTGTTAAAAACCCATAATCATGTTTATCTTAAAGAAAATGATATTCATACTTTTATACAGTACTGGATATCTTCAATTACTTTGGCAGCTTTGGTAAAACTTATTTCATTTACAATACGTAATTAACTAGGTACATAAATTCTCTATACTCTAGATAGATATAAATTAAAAACATCAATTACCCAATAAATTACTATCGTTAGATATAATTCCATTGCTCTATTACTATCTTCCTTAACATAATGGTGACTAATGACACCGTGACTAATGACACCGTCTCCTACCCTCAAGTTATCCAATAAATTAATTAATACTCATCACACTATCTTCAAACACATTTCACCTAACCTATACTGAAGTCTTTAATGTTTTGATTAAATACTTCATTCACACCCCCGCGGCTTTCTTAGACAACTCTTAAATCTATCACAAAGTTAACTTTACCATCGAAAAAGCACCCTTTAACCTTAAAATGAGACTTCGCACTTCGTAATATGAAGATACCTAAATTGAAATGGTCTTATTGGATGGTAAAGTTAAGTTTGTCATTGATAGATATAATAAAACATATTAGTTTTGCGCGTGCTCAAGCATTCGGCGTCATTCATCATCATAATGGTAGTCATTTGGCGTTATGTCATTGGCTGAGACGTTTTGGCAAATGTTTTTAAATCGTTTTGTACGTTAATGTCCAGTACATGAACTGTTACGTGGTACATAGTAAGTTCAGTTGTTTTATTGTATGGAGTATCGTTTATTTTTGGTCTTAGAGAGAAAGGCTTATGGGGTCTACAATGATCTATATTTATTTGAATATAAAAAAAGAAATATTTATGCGGCCTACCGAAATATCCTTTCTTTGGTATTGTTCGTCGAATCGTTGAGCTCCTTAAGTTCTGAGTTGAGCTGCGCGATTACTGAGAAATGCGTGCACTGACTGGACAGGTCCTCTCAATATGTGTGATTCTTTCCTCAAAAGACCATTTCAGACACCAATCTGCATGGTGGACATGAACTGACCAAGATTATGTCTGGACTTTATAAGAGACTGTGACCTCTGAGTTTGTTTCGGCCTTTCTTCTCAGAGTAGTAGTCAGATAGCAAACGCTGACCTAATCTAGTTAAAAAAAAAAAAAAAACATGATTGACTTGTAAAAGTGTTTGTACAAACCTACCTACAGAAATAAAATCATTTATCATTTTATGAATAATGACAATGTAGAACTCGTCAAACGAAGTTCATACTCCTTTTTGCAAAGGCTGACATTATCTAAGTATAAGCCGTGACGAGACCTGATCAGCGTTCTAATTATTTAAAGCTCTCGTTATCACAACAGCTTTCATTGATATGGTTGAAAAAAATGTCCATTATGAAGCAACAGAATATGAAATTGATAAAATTAACGCGATAATGAGTGATTTGCGCAAACAGTGTTGATTGTAGTAACTTCTGCTAAAGACAAAATTCAACCGCGAATTAGGGCTTTGCTCTGGGCATCGCACCGCATCTTATACGAGTTATGTATATCACATAGCCAGCATATTTACTTACTTGTTTCGTAGTACAACTTTAAAATTTGTAGAAGGCTTTTAACCGGTTGGTATTGTTTGCTATATTTTAGCCTTAACGGTCATTGAGGAATGGGGATTCATGAATGGGACAGTGTTGTCAACATGTCTGACCAGATTCGAGGCATTTTTGGGACGTTGCAGTCGTCATTTGTTTTTTTAACATCATTTTGTGTGTACACTAGAATTCTGCTGCATTACCTATGCTATGTGTTTTGCCGCATTGAGCTCTTGCTTCATTTAATTATTTTTCTAGCGCTTTTCCTATTCCCTCTTTGTCACCGTAGCATGTTTGTTGGACCAAAACAATTATCATAATAAGATTCCTGATTTTATTCCTCGTTGATTGATTTTCTTCTACAGCTTATTAGGTCCATTGCGTACTTTACCTACCCATTTCTTTCAAAATATATCCCAATCTAATATTATGACAGATAGTAAAATAATTTTTGCATACATAAATAAATTTTTGCATACTGAATATTTTTGCATACTGAATGTTGACATTAATATTTACTTTGTAAGTATTATATTATTTTACTTTATTGTGAATGTGAAGACTATGTAGGTCATTGCTTTTTTTTTTTGTTTGTTTTATTTTTTCTCTCAGTTATTTTTAATCATGGTCTGGCAGTTTGAGTAATCTATGCGGCCTACCCCAATGTCCTTTCTTTGGTATTGTTCGTCGAATCGTTGAGCTCCTTAAGTTCTGAGTTGAGCTGCGCGATTTCTGACAAATGCGTGCACTGACTGGACAGGTCCTCTCAATCTGTGTGGTTCTTTCCTCAAAAGACCATTTCAGACACCAATCTACATGGTCTTCACATGAAGTGACCAAGATTATGTCTGGACTTTATAAGAGACTGTGACCTCTGAGTTTGTTTCGGCCTTTCTTCTCAGAGTAGTCAGATAGGAAACGCCGACCTCATCTAGTTTAAAAAAAAATATTGACTTGTAAAAGTGTTTGTACAAACCTACTTACAGAAATAAAAATCATTTATCATCATTTATCATTTATCATTTAATAATAGTAATAACAATTCTGGAATGGTCCAGCAATCAATTTAAAAATCAGAAGAAAATCAGATAACTCCGATTTTCTTCTGATTTTTAAGTTGATTGCTGGACCATTCCAGAATTGGTAGCCCGTTTCCCATAATCAACTTCCACTTTCACGGGAATACAAACATTGACCCACTCATCCATCTCACCTAGAGCACCTTAGAAACCTACTACCTTGAAATTCAAGCAAAAAAAAAACTCGAAGCAACTTGAAGACTGATTGACTCGTCCCTCAAGTTCAACTGAACTAGTATCTGGACGAGGCAATAAATCTCACATTCAAAGAAAGCCCTATAATCAATACTTTATCTTTACCTTATCGAGGACCAGTTGCATGGTTTATTTTTAAATGGTTTTCTAAATGAGGCATCGAAAGTATTGGTTTAATAAGCGGCTACTTTGGTGACGACATGAGAGGTGGACCGATACATAAGGGCAGTGTGTTTGCGAACGGCCCGACCCACTAAACCTGTTGAGCTGCATGTGACGTGCGGTGACTATGACTTTGTTTACGATTTTGTTTATGAAGAAACTGTTGAAAAAGACTGGCATTGTATAACGGTAACGCAATTTGGCTGTTCGATTTATCGACTATAATTTCGAACGAGATGAGCTGATGGTATACAACATAAATTGGTAAAAAAACTTTTTAGCAAAAAATAAAACCGACTTCCAAAACAAAACACTACAAAGTGAAAAATAACTTTAATTTCAGTAGTCGGTGTCTTGGGTTTTGTATTTTCGTTTTTTGCCACCGACTTCCGAAATTAAAGTTATTTTTCACTTTGTAGTGTTTTGTTTTGGAAGTCGGTTTTATTTTTTGCTAAAAAGTTTTTATTTTTCACTTTTTAGTTGTGGAACCTACTCCACACACATTCGAATACATAATTGAGCACAATAATTGTAGATATAGCCATGTAAATAACAGTGATAGGAAGTTATTAAAACACCATCACATCATCCACATAAAATAAGTGGGAAATATACGCATTATTGAAGCTAACTCAAAAACTCCCCAATGCAAAGTTAATAAAATTTATATGGGACCACCTCGGAAGTATACCCTATCAAACAAAAAAAGAATTTTCTAAGACGAATTGAGAACCTCCTCCTTTTGGAAGTCGGTTAAAAAATAACAAACTGCAGACCAAGGCGAACGGTAAAAAGGCCAAAAATTGATGATAAATAAAGTATTATTTAGTTTTGCATCTGGTAAATGTCGTTCAATTAATCCTAAAAGTTTCTTTGTCATAGTCTGTTATATATATTATATGAAATATCTGAATATTACTATTGTTATGCCTATCTTCGGGAAAACGGTCTCGTGACTGTATAAAATATTTGAATGGCCAATTACCCAGGATTAGAATAATGCGATACGTTTTAAAAGCTCAAAGCTCCAACGATTATCTTATTCGAACGAATTTGGGATGATAAAAACATAATTGCTACGCATGTCAGGTAGATTGGTGATCTCACAATGATATCATTGGGTCCTGCTGATCCTGTTTACTGAGGGATTTAGTTGCCTTCTTAGACCTCCTCGCAGACAATAAACTATTTGATGTATTTTACCGATGCGATGACTCAATAAAAACACGCCTAGTTTTTTTATTGTGAATTGATCATCACTTCTGACGACATAATTGTTATTTAGTTTTTAATCCGCTACAAATTCCTTGTCCAAATTTTTCGAGTTGCTTACGGATTCATACGAAGCGTTTCACTTTCATGCTTTAAGTTGATCGCGCGGAGCGTTTTATTCATATGCATGTCAGTATAACTGTAAAGAATAATAATATACTAAAGCATTTCCCATCAGCCGTAATCCATATCCACCCTACAATGGAACAAGTGCAGGCGGTTCGCCTTGCACGGACGTTTCACTGCGCGCACACACAAGCGTAAACTCACGCACACAAACACAACCAGGCCTGTGCGCATAAGCCGCTACACTTGCAACTTATATCCGATTGATATTGATTTCTCTCCATAATCAATATTGGATATTTCTATATTTATGATAACTGTTAATCATTTGCATAAACTGCTACTTATGGTTATTCAGATGAGCTTTTGTATGTAATAAACGAGAAGTGCAATGGATTAGTATAAACTATAATGATTCATATTTTCTATGACTAATAGATTAATTTCATATGTAATATTACCTATTGTAAGTAATATTAATTTAAAAAAAAATGACTCCAAAGAAAATATTTTGTGTCACCCTTAGCACGAAGCTTGAAATTCTTGCATGCTAATCTCGATGCAAAAGTTACTGGTAAACAAATAAATAAAATATGAGCTCCTTAGCCTTGAAAGTAAGTAAGAGTCAAAGGTTCCAATACATCACGATTTAGATCTTAAACGATAGACTTAGGCTATCTATATAAATCATTCGTGATTGCTGTAATTTTGTATTAAGTTTTATTTAGAGTAATAAATTATACTGGCTACTTGTCAATCCATAAGAAGTCGTGTGAAATAATCTGGCTAAGGTTAGGTTGAATGGATTAATAAGGCCATATCGGAAGCAATCTAATTTGATGGGAAGACTACTCACTAGTCTCAAGAGGAGTGGAGTTTTGAAAACTACTACGTTTTCAGTTACTAGTAGTTCTGCGAACAGTAAACCTCGCGAGCACAAACTTTTTTGAAGCAATATACCACAAAAGTTAGTGAAAACGGGATATTTATCATGTTAATTTTTTTTTCATCACATTTTCACCAGATTTTAATGAGACCGGCTTAACGTTACTATATTTCAAATAAAAAAAGAAGAGATATCCAGTAGCCCCCTTTTTGCCCCTTTTTGGAGGAAGTACCTCTCCATCAAAAATCTCCGACGACGAAAAAATTCTATAAAGTCGTAAAACCTGTATACCAAGTTTAGTCTAGATCGGTTATAAAATACGACCTGTAGAGGAGTACCAACAAACTGACAGAGGAAAGCAAATTTTGCCAAACTTGAAGCTTAGATGCTTCGCTCGCTTCTCTCGCTTGTTCAAATATAACTATATTCATAGCTGTTATTAGAACTTCTGATTTCGACAAGACAAATGCGTATATTGAAGATGACATATCTGAAGAGAACACAAATACTTATGCCAGTGTCATGATAAAGTTCATCAACCTAAACGACGATAATTATTCTACTATCATTCCAAATAAAGCTACTACATTTAATAAAATTCCAGAATTCACTAGTAAAGCCTTTACATCTGCTAACTATATTACTAATAAAATACCCTTAGAAACTCCAAATATGGCGAAAAACAATAACAATGAATTTGCCACCCACTACCGGGCGGTAAACATTACAGAAATAACACGGTGTTACAAGTATTCTGCAATAGGCCATGGGCTGAGGATTTATATCGAAATGTAAGGCATGGCCGCGCGATATCGCTTGTTATAATTTGAACAAAGATTATGAATATTTATGGGGAATTCTGTAGAAGAATACGTGAATGTCAGTACTGGAAGAGTTTTACGAGACTTTCATTCATAAAATTTGATGAACGGGAGGAATTGATGGATGGTGCCGAAGCTGCATACGAGTGGCAACATACAGATAAAAATGCAACACGTGTTATCGACATGACGTAAGAAGAAGAAATATTTAGTAAAATCAAAACTTGCATATATCCGAGTATTAGTAAGAACCCCTATAAAAAATTAACTAGGTACCTAAGCTAGTTTGGAAATATTATTTTATTTTAGTTTTTTTTTTTATATTAAAACTTTATACATAAGTAAAAGAAATACTGTACAATGGCGGACTACTTTTGAGACATTTTCTATCATCAACCTTGGGGTGATGCAGAGACAAAACATGGCAGTTGCAACATAAGTAATAGATAACTCGAAAATGAAAAAAAGACTAATACAAAGATATAGATACATATAAACAGAATTTACTTTGTCTGGAGAAAAAACGATAGTTAGAAGAGAAAAATCCAATAAATCAGCGCTGGGACGATTTTGCCCTATTATCTCCAAGCTTAAATCATACTATATTAAACTTGGTGATTAGCTATTCGATTACATTTGAAAGTTTAATTAACCTGGCAAAGAAAGGAAAGTAGGTATTATTTTCATCAAGAAAATCCGTCGCCACAAACAAGAACGAAAGTTTGGAAAACCGGAGAAATCACGTCATCCCGCGTTGTGCGCCCTAGAAGGTATTCAGTTGGGCGTTGAGTCACCCGTCACGAATGAATCACAAAAACTTCACTCTTCATGAAGATGTGACTCAGAAACCAGACAGTCTCGGAATACTAACACATTTTGAATTTAGACTCTTACTAATAAAATTAATGAATTTGTGGAACGAACCGTGTGTTGTATCTTATTATTAAAAGTGTGATTGGATTGGATTTCATTCTTGGACTTTTTTAATCTTTAATTACTCGTCGATGTTGCCGAAGATATGACGCCAACCGAAGGACTCTATTTCATCATACAAGTATTTTTAAGTTCGTTATAATAGCTCTTTACCCTTAGATTTTTTTCCAGCAAATTTGACTTACAATCATTCGCTAGATTATTCTTGCAATCTTACGGATGTTAAATTTGATATATATAATTTTACTTAAAAAAAAAAAATTTTAGCAAAAAATAAAACCGACTTCTAAAACAAAACACTACAAAGTGAAAAATAACTTTAATTTCGGAAGTCGGTGTCTTTCGTTTTGTATTTTCGTTTTTTGCCACCGACTTCCGAAATTAAAGTTATTTTTCACTTTGTAGTGTTTTGTTTTAGAAGTCGGTTTTATTTTTTGCTAAAAAGTTTTTATTTTTCACTTTTTAGTTGTGGAACCTACCCCACACAAATTCGAATACATAATTGAGCACAATAATTGTAGATATAGCCATGTAAATAACAGTGATAGGAAGTTATTAAAACATCATCACATCATCCATATAAAATAAGTGGGAAATATACGCATTATTGAAGCTAACCCAAAAACTCCCCAAGCAAAGTTAATAAAATTTATATGGGACCACCTCGGAGGTATACCCTTTCAAACAAAAAAAGAATTTTCCAAATCGGTCCATCCGTCTTTGAGTAATCGCGTAACAAACATACAAAAAAAAAACAAAAAAAAAATACAGACGAATTGAGAATCTCCTCCTTTTGGAAGTCGGTTAAAAATAAATATTAATACGTCCAAGACTTTCAATATGCATTCCGGAATCATTTCTCTCTTTCCTAGTTCGCTTTATATAATTCTAACAAACCAACTCGACACAAGCAACACTATCCAGCTATACGTTTGTCATAATCCGTCCGACATATTCCTTGTTTTACAAGCAGTAAGCTATCTGCATGCTGCTCTGTGGCGGTTGACAAAGGTCAGCGCAGCACCGTCACGACTTGAACCCCACTCGACAGAGTATGGGAACAGGACCTCGGCGACCATACCATTTGTCTGGTAATTATTAGCTTTTATAGGTGAGATGTTAATACCACTGTATTTCGTAAAAGCTACTCGAAAAAAACTGGATTTCCATAAAGAAAATGGTTGAGTAGAGGACAATTTATCTGATGATTCACAAATTCCTAATAACTACTGGGAACTACCGATTGGAGGCACAAGACGCTCCTTGGTTTCTAAGCCAATACCGCCACGACTTAGTCGACAGTGACCATACCATGGTCTGGTAATTATGTATTAGCTTTTATAACTGTATTTAGTAAACGCTAAGAAAACTGGACTTTGATAAAGAAAATACTTGACTACAGGACAATTACTACTGGGAACTAGTCATTGGAGGGACAAGGGGTTTCCTTGGTTTCTAAGTCAGTACCGTCAGGGCTAGAGTATGGGAACATGACCTCGGAGACTATACCATTTGTCTGGTGATTTAGCTTTTGAGATGTGCAACAGGGGCTTGCATTGTTGTGTAAAAGTTGATCAAAGCCTCAATATTTTGCTTCAGCATAAAATTCACTATACATAGATATAGATAGGAGGATCTCTCAAATTAAAGATAATCTCTGCTCTGAATGCTGGGTGAATTAATGAGGAAGCTCTTTAACTCCAGCCTCGGTGACCATCATCAACATCATGAAAACTATACGATCAACGTCCGTACCATTTGTCAGTCATTATGGACATGGACGCATGTTTACTTGTCAGATGAAAATCACGATTGTAATTAGAAATTTAGAAATTATTATCGCTATATTTATTGATAATTAGAAACATGTGAATGTTAAACTGAACTACTGACTGTTTATGCTGACTGGTTAAAGATAACTGACTGTCTACATCTCATATGACAACACGGCTTACAAAACACACTCAACATAATTGGAGTAAAATAAATCAGCACCATTACACCAGATATATCTGTACAACTGACTGATTCGAACTACAACCCAGTTGTCCTTGTTACCCATTCCTTCCACATTAATATTATAGTAT
Organism: Dicycla oo; assembly: GCA_948252095.1. Taxonomy (NCBI): domain Eukaryota; kingdom Metazoa; phylum Arthropoda; class Insecta; order Lepidoptera; family Noctuidae; genus Dicycla; species Dicycla oo. The sequence goes on from OX411714.1 coordinate 28,476,907, forward strand.
CTTATCGAGTGTTTTCAGTGAAAATACACAGATGGTAGGGCGTGAGGGAGCGGGCGCGGCGCCTGCGCCGGCCGGCCACTCAAGATAACTGCCTTACTAATGTACCAGATAGTATTGAATTATGATGTCTACCAACGATATTGTTCTACGTGAAATTTTGCGAAAGTTTGTATATCGCGGTCTGTTTGTTTGATGTGTTTATTTATGCCTGATATCCTGGTGTTGCGGCCACGGTGGTCTGGAGTGAGGCATTCTTTATGAGATGTATAGGCGCGAAGGCATGAGGCAGTGAGGCGGCGAAGTTCCTTTCGTAATATGTAGAGCATAACATAACTGTGGGATGAATGTGGATTGGATTGTACCTGGTCTGATAGCAGCCAGGTGGTTAAGTAAGTTGAAAAGATGGGTAATTTAGGTATAGGGGAGGTGATGGATAGTTCTTACTCATATTTTTTTTTATTTTTTTATTTGAGATGGGTTTGCTCTTGACTCTAGTCTAAGTCAGAGGTGACAGAAACAAAGTCGACGATGGACTGAGCTTACCCAGAAGAAGCCTGTTCACTCTCACTTTGAAGAGATTAGGGTAGTATGCGCTCGGAAACACAGACGCAGGTAGTGAGTTCCACTCTTTTGATGTGCGCATTATAAAATACATTTGGTATCACTTAGTGTGAATTGGTGGAATAGAAACTAGTTAGGAACTAGTTAGGTCGTGGAGTTCTTGGGCACACTCTCCGAAGTACAATCTGTAGAAGACCGACAAGCAGGCAACCTTGCGGCGATGAGCCAAGCTGTGCAGCTTGGTGTCCGTCCACTAGTTCTACGTCGCCAATGAGTCTCTTAGCTCTGCGTTCCACTGAGTCAAGCGCGGCTAGTTGGTACTATTATTTCTCTTCTAGCCTTATTATTTCTATTAATTTACTTATTAAAGAACACCAACAGCATTTGTATACATTCAACATTGGTTTACAAAAGTATAATAATGTATATACACAAATTATAGGTATAATTAAATTATATTTGATTTATACAAGATGTAACTCAAATAACGCACAACCGCTTAAGGGGTCATTGTACTCATCATTATGAACAAGTTTTACTATGGGACCAAACCTGAAATCACGGAAAAAAAATCAGGTGTTCCCTACATTTTGACGAGTTATGTGAACATAAATGTAGGGAACAGCTGATTTTTTTCGCGATTTCAGCTTTGGTCCCGTAGTAAAAGTTATTCATAATTATGTGTACAATGACCCCTGAAGAGGTTGTGCGTTATTTAAGTTACACCTTGTACATGCAGGGATTTATTAGGATGTCTGTTTTGTGGGCTTCTCTATCTTCACTAAGAATCATGACTCATGAGATAAACCAAACATACCAAAGGTACTAAAGTCAAGTACTCAACTACAGTTTAGTTGTTTAACAGTGCTAATTAACCTATTGATTTAATCAACGTTTACACTTTAGTACAAATTAATTAAACTAAATGTCAACATAGCTTCAAGTTTCAGTCATTGGTAAAAACCAGCTCGGCACCTCGACCATTTAAAATTTTATTCACGCCAAAAAAAAACGTGCCTCATACACAAAACTTTTGTTATCGGAAGTAAAAACAATAAGATATTTCAATTCTTCGCGGTTCGCAAGAATTTTGAGACAAAACGTGTAATGTGTGAATGATTGTGTCCCAAATATTTCTGTGCGTGCGCAAAGTCGGTTGGTTTCGTTACGGTATAGTTCAGCATAATCTGCTGTGGCCGCTACCGACAGAGATGACCGATTTCCCGAGTTCTTTTCGTTGGATTTTTTGAAGCGTCGTAATCATAAAACTTCAACTCGGATTAGTCTGTTGCCAAGGGTACATACCTATAGAGAAAATGTAAGATTCAGTAGTTTTACTGGAATCCTACTGACTATAATCCCATGGTGCGCTCATAGCTTTCTTAGCACCCTTCGAAGTATCGTAGGTAGTCTATGAGACAGCACATGTCTGGCAGAACTAATAATACTATGAGACAGCACATGTCTGGCAGAACTACTAATACTACGAGACAGCACATGTCTGGCAGAATTACTAATACTATGAGACAGCACATGTCTGGCAGAACTAATAATACTATGAGACAGCACATGTCTGGCAGAACTACTAATACTACGAGACAGCACATGTCTGGCAGAATTACTAATACTATGAGACAGCACATGTCTGGCAGAACTACTAATACTATGAGACAGCACATGTCCGGCAGAACTACTAATACTATGAGACAGCACATGTATGGCAGAACTAATAATACTATGAAACTGCATATATCTGGCAGAACTACTAATACTATGAGACAGCACATGTCTGGCAGAACTACTAATACTATGAGACAGCACATGTCTGGCAGAACTACTAATACTATGAGACAGCACATGTCCGGCAGAACTACTAATACTATAAGACAGCACATGTCTGGCAGAACTACTAATACTATGAGACAGCACATGTCCGGCAGAACTACTAATACTATGAGACAGCACATGTCTGGCAGAACTAATAATACTATGAGACAGCACATGTCCGGCAGAACTACTAATACTATGTGTTCGCGACGATGCGTCACCAAAAAGTGTTAATAGTTTAGTGTTTTTGTTTATAACTTAGACTCAGAAACAATAGTGTTTTATAGTTAGAAAGTGAAAATGTTTCTTAAAGAAAACGTAAGTACAACCCTTATAAACTTCAATTGAGTGGGCTACATAGCCGCGATTTATAGTTTGTTGGCGCGTCCAGGTACCCTAGATAAAGACCTAGCCCTGGACGTACTATTAGTCGTCTAGTCTTACCGAAAAACCGACTTAATTGGGTTTATAAGGGTCATAAATGTTAGTTTGTTGTTTTTTGTTAATTTGTTTTATCAATATTGGGTTTCAGGGCGTGTCCCGTCCTGAAAAACAAGATTGGGACTTTGTAAATATCATATTGTGTTGGGTCATTGGACCAGCTTGAGATACCTGTTTAGTTTACTGAAATAGCTTCATGGGTTTTCAAATAAATCAACTTGAAAAATAATATTTAGTTAAAATAATTATGTTTTGCGTGTTTACACTGTAAAATATTTTCAGTGGAAAATGTTACAGAAACCACAGGTTTCTCAATCGCTGGGTATTCTAATGACGATTCTAACAATATATCACATGTTATGATTATTTTGATATTTAGGCTATTTATAAGCAACTTTGTAACACTTGAATAATATATAATTTGCGGTCCTCGTTACGGTAAAGTATCGAGGGACTTAAGCGCGCGAGAAAATACATAGCTTCGTAGCCATCGTCATGGTACCACTTATTACTGAAGAGTTACGCAAGCTGTCTCCTGAAAACTCCTGAAGACTTATCGAGCAGTTGTTATTATTTCATCAACAAGAAACCCTTTCCCGTCAAGACTTCAACTCATAGCTACCGGCCATCAGTCTGCAGACAGTCCGAACCTATAGGTGCAGGACGTCAGCGCCGTTTGGGCTAGGAGGCCTAGACCAGGTATAGGGATACGCCTGGAATAGGGATACACCCTCCTTTCACCCTACAGTGCCCATCGATCACGCCCGTCCGGCACACTATGAGACAGCACATGTCTGGCAGAACAACTTACTAATACTACGAGACAACACATGTCTGGCAGAACTGCTAATACTATTACTAAACTTTCTCCAAACCCAGAAGATATTCGAAGACCCCACATAAACACCAAAAAGATAAAACAATTACTTACCTAGATAACAAAGCTGGCACGTCTGACATCAGAGAATTAGATCGAATCGTGCGCAGATCATGCGGCACATTTTCCTATTGCTGTCGTTAACACAATAAGGAACCTCTTCTCATTGCGCCGGATAACCTCAGGGCAATTAGGTTGTTCCTACACCTTGTGACATACTGGTTAACAGAGTTGCAAGCGCAGATATTTTAACAATGTGTGTGTTTTTTCGTCGCGTGAATCGATCGAATCGATAGGGCTTAAGTTTGCAAATGGAGCATTGGGGGTCTGATAAAAATGTAACTTGAGCTTAAAATTTTGTCCTATATGTAGCAGTAGTAGGTAAAATGCATGTGTGAGATTTCATGGTGCTCTTGTACAAGATTATGATAGTGCATTATAATACCTAAGTATACGGTTTTGTAGGGCGTAGTTTTAAGTACAAGACTGCTGTAATTTTTTTTTAAATAAGTAAACATATTATAATATAACGTAAAATCGAGTCGTTTAGAGTCGTTGCGGCTTAGCCTGTAACTTGCAGTCCCGAAAGATTAGGTGCCGGCTATATCGAATCACAGGTTGATAATAATAACTTGCTCAACCCCTTGCTCTCCGCACACCACGACTATATGTCACAAGGAATACTTTTAACAATTAACACACTGGCGCGATTGTCTGGGAACGAACGAACAATCGCTTGGCAACCAAACTTTACGGATGCGTTGTTTTTGTTGTGCGTGTGTTTCACAAAGCTCGACGCACTGCGCTCCCGTGTGTATGTCGCAAGGTAATTAGCGGAACGAAAATTGCGATTTACACAAATCTCTTTGTTATTGTTGTTTAATATAAACTTGAGGACGACACTGGTTTGCTAAGAATTTTGTGGTGGATGAGTCTAATGTGGAAGGAATGATTATAAGTTTAATCGCTTATTTGCTTGTCTTGTAAGTGGATAAGGGAACGTTTATGTTATGCAGGCGCATAAAAGTATTTTGTTAAATAAAAAAATAGAATTTCTATTAACTAACCTAGTTCTTAAATGAAATTACGTTTGATTACATAAACATATTATTACAACTATTTACACACTAGGTGCAGTCTATTTTGACAAAAAGCTTGCTTGACGGCAGTGCATAGGTACTTCGAAGGCCAACATAGGAGGCGTCTGTGCGTCATCTTTGACGGAGACAGCATGGCTTTTCTGCGTGAAGTGGCGCAACTCGGTGCTACTAGCAAATCTTCGTACAGAATCCACCGCAGCAGCCACCACAACTGCCACAGCCCCCGCGCATTTTTTTCTATGGAAGGTATGGCTAACTACATACATGTCATTTTGAAATCCACGATTGGTGGAACGATGCTCTCAGTAAAGAGGATTTTTAGGGTTCCGTACCTCAAAAGAAAAAAAACGGAACCCTTATAGGATCACTCATGTGTCTGTCTGTCCGTCTGTCACAGCCAATTTGCTCCGAATCTAGTGGCGCGATTAAGTTGAAATTTGGTACACATATGTATTTCTGTGACCCAAACACGGACGTGTAATGTAAATGAATGAATTTTGAATATGGGGGTCAATTTTGGGGGGCAAATAAGGAAATTTAAAAAAAATGCAAACTGTACCGTGCCATATATCAAATGAAAGGGCTTACTGGTCTCAAATATATTTTTTTATAATTTTAAAATAAACTATTTTAAAGTTATTTAAGAAAATAGACGAAAATTGATCATTCCCCCCTTTATTTCCAAAACTACTGACCTTAAAATATTGATAAAAATACAGAAAATAATTCTATAGCTATAGATTCCAGGAAAACCAACAAGAAGTCAATGGTCTTAAAATAACATGGTAAATCTCTCAATATTGTGCGTACAAACATACATTTGTCCATCGTTAAACGAAAAAGATCCAACCCATATTAGATGTAATATGGGTTGGATCCTTTTTGTTTAAGGCGGTGCTATATGTAAATTAGGCTGGAACCGAAGAAGTTTAAAACCTTTTTTCTTCGTATTTGGAATTTATGGGAGAACATGTTTTTCAACTACAATATTAAGTTCTTGGGATAAATTCAGCCTAACTACGGAACCCTTTGTTGTGCGTGGTCCGACACGCACTTTAACGGTTTTTTCACGTCATCGTCATGAGCAGAATTTTGCCTCAGGTTTTATTTTTAGCTATAGCTATATATTCATTAGCTTCTAGTACGTTTATGTAGGTATTACGTCACTTTAAAACGTTATTGACGTGACCCAGTTCTAGATTTGTAGGTTTATCAGACTGGATGAAAAATGCGGCATACTGCAGGAAAACTTAAGATGACAGAGATGGATGATGTCCTATACATTGACAAAAATAAAGAGCATACACCGAATACATATGTACAAGGTGTAACTTAAATAACGCACAATTTATCCTACAAAGGGGTCATTGTACTATTAAAAAATTAGCTGTTTTGCAAGCAGAATTTTTTCGCGATTTCAGGTTTGGTCCCATAATAAAAGTGGTTCATAACGATGAGTACAATGACCCCTTAAGAGGTTGTGCGTTATAAGTATATGAGGTTGAAAATGTTTTTAATGGATTTATACAGGGTGATTTTTAAAACATGCGACAAAATTTAAGGGGGTGTTCTACCCATCAATATGAACAACTTTTACTATGGGACCAACTAAGAATTCGCAAAAAAAAAAAACCTTCCCATGTAAAAGCACATACCCGATTGGACCATTTTGTATAAAAAGGTCGAAATTTTTTTGCGAATTCCGAGTTGGTCCCATAGTAAAAGTTGTTCATATTGATGGGTAGAACACCCCCTTAAAATTTGTCGCATGTTTTAAAAATCATCCTGTAGAAGAAGATTCTTTGTCTAAAGAAATATAGATCACCGACTACTGAGTTCAAGGGTCTATAGAAAAAAATGTTGGTTTGTTAGATTTTAGCTGTTACCTTTATTTGCAATACTAGCTGGGCCCTGCGACTTCGTTCGCGTGGAAGTCGTAAGACACATTTATATAAAACTCCCTCGTCTCACGACCCACCGCGTTGTATAACCCGTCCGCGCTATTTGTTCACAATTTCATGGGTTTTATTTTTTTACGCAGAACCCTAATTCTTTTTCTAAATTTAAAGTAGCCTAAATTACTCCTTATAAAATCAGCTATTTGCCAGTGAAAGTCCCGTCAAAATCGGTCCAGCCGTTTCGGAGTTTAGCTGGAACAAACAGACAGACAAAAATTTTAAAAATAGTTTTTTTTTGTATACAATACTTACATAATTATGCATTTAGTAAAAAGCCATAATTTTGACATTAAAAAAAGACACTTCAATTTTGTTTATTTGTATGGTATAGATAACTTAACTTTTATTTCTATTGCAGTGACGCACGGCTAATGTCCTTTTCAGTTTCGATAATGTAAAATGTGAAATGAAAAATATGTTTACAGCTTCCTACGGGCAACATCACAGGGCCCAATGTCATCATCATCTGCGTAGCCTTTTCCCAACTATGTTTGGATCGGCTTCCAGTCTAACCGAATGCAGCTGAATACCAGTATTTTACATGAAGCAACTGCCTATCTGACTCCACAATCCAGTAACTGGGTAATACGATACCCCTGGTAAGACTAGTTGTCAGAATTTCGGGCTTCCGACCAGTCGTAACGACTGTCAAAGATCCACGAATAACAGCCGGGACCAACGCGAGCATCCACGCATCAAGCATACCTTTACCTGATCGATCGACCCGTGCGGCTGTTATTACTTAGCCACAATATCACGGTGCCCGATGTATAAAACTCTGTCATAGCCTTAGTCAAGCCGTGTGGACAATAGAGTAGTAGCAACATTGACCACCATTACCCTCGTCTCCACTTCCTGGCAACATCCTCTTGGCCTTCCAACACACAAGAACAGAACTAGCGCGAAGGTAATAACCCACTAGCCGTACGCCATATAATCTCGGCCGTAGGTAAGTAGGTGCTACTGATCACCTTGTTGCGGTCGCGGCCCCCTTGTCTCGCTGGCTTTCCCATCAAATAACTGGAGTGATGGAATATTTTGAGTTGTAGTAGTTGCCTATACTAATATTATAAATGCGAAAGTAAGTTTGTTTGTTTGTTTGTTACCTTTTCACGCCTAAACCACTGAACCGATCATCCTGAAATTTTGCATATACATTGTTAGGTGTACAGAAACGGACATGGGTACTTTTCATCCCGGAAAAAAGTACTGTTCCCGAGGAAAACAACAATAACTTTCTTATGATAATAGATGGCGCCACGTGTCTTTCGAATTATGATTGAATTATATTAAGTATTATAGAAACTTCAAGTTTTTTTATTTAAGTAACTAAGTAATATATTTTGTGAGTCTAGAGTGTCGATAGACTGGTTTTTCGTCCTACTAACTATCCTAACTAATATTATAATTGCGATAATGTGTTTGTTTCTTGATTACGCTTTCACGTTAAAACGACTGAACGGATTTGGATGAAATTTGGCACATGGGTAGACCATGAACTGTAGAAGGACATATGCTACTACTTATCCTGGATCGCAGGCAAAGTCATGGCCAACAGCTAGTAGGTAATAAACATGAACGGAGTTGACAAAAGACAGGCAAAAAAAGATAGAAATGGGGCTAGAGATTAGTTGACAGAACTGTCTAACCTCACTGGTTTAAAATGATATAGTTTCCTCTCTATTTGTAAATTTCTCTATGCTATTTATAGGTACTCTGTTGACTATGTAGTGGATGCAGATGTTCGTTACGGTAGGCCCCTAGTACAGTTAAACATAACATATTTTTGGCATCTTACGTTACCTACCATGCTTGTCAAGTTACTTGTTTAGTAACCAAGCGCTCACATGGCGGTGTTACAATATCTATAGAGTCGATGGCTCTAAGATAACGGTGACTACAATTATTTTGCTTGACATTCGTGTGGGTCTGTTTTACCAATCGGAAATATACTCGCGTATGCTGGAGCACTTTTTAAATTTCACTGAATAAGTAACTGTATCTATATTGACTTTAAATATAAAATTGATTGACGCTATAGTGATGGTGCCAAACACGTAGCCGAATTCTGTGCCGAGACCATTTAGATTGCCATAGACATGCTGAAAAGAAGAATATAAAATTCGACGCAGACATCAAGCGTGATGTCTGCGTCGAATTTTATACTCAAAGTCAATATTGATACAGTTACTTATTCAGTGAAAAAAATGTGGTCGAGCATATGCGAGTATTTTTCGAGGATTTTGCCGTTTGGTGGTCTTTACTGATACATATTCAATTGGCACCGAACATAAGATGGGGCGATGCCTAACAGGCCAGTTGGCAATATTTAAAGTAGTATGTAGCATAAAGCAGCAATTAATTATCTATATATCTCTCAATGATTACGCACGTCAACAACCTAATTTCTTCAATTGGTATTCAATTTAGGTTGAATTGATTTATTCATCGTGGGAATCACATCTATGCAAACTAGAGCTAATAAAGAAGGCCCGATAGAGGCTGGTCTAGATTATAGCTCAATATAAACTGTTATTTTTCATAGCTAATAAAGAAACTCGGAGAAGCTGGTCTATTTCTTGTGTGGGACTAATATTTTAGAAATATTTTCAGGGTTTTGTTTTTCTATCGCAACGGCATATAAAAGCTCATGCTTTTCCAGGGATAATACCGCTGCCATTTTACTTTGCATCGTCCAACATGGGTCACACTTCTGAAGTAACCATTATACGTAATGAGTTCTGTATTGTCCAGCTCGTGGCTAAGGAATCACAGCCGCACGTGTCGATCAATCAGGTTAACCTACGCTTGCCGGGGTTGATCCGTAGATGGGTGACTATCTTTACATACCGAGTCTGCAAAGCACGTTAAGCAGTTGGTCCCGGCTGTTATTCGTGGATCTTTGACAGTCGTTACGGGTCGTCAGAAGCCTGAAAGTCTGACAACCAGTCTTACCAAGGGGTATCATATTACCCAGTAACTGGGTTGTGGAGGTCAGATAGGCAGTCGCTCCATGTAAAATACTGATATGCAGCTGCATCCGGTTAGACTGGAAGCCTACCCCAACATAGTTGGGAAAAGGCTAGACAGATTGAAGTTCTGTATTGTCCATTGACATCTAGCACGTGAGTATTGGCAAAACTACGAGTATCACGCTTGGCTGCATAAAATTTATCTTTTGTTTTAAAATTCAATACGAAAAGACTACTGTTTCTTCCAGTGAAGTATACCGTCAAACAATTCTTGGGCGCCGCATAATTTACCATTGTAGTGTAATCTGCTAATTTATATTGTTTTGTGTATCCCCCTAATTATGCGAATTTACAGAGAAGGGACCGTGTGAATACTGAACTGGGACATTTCGTCACGGCGACTCGGAATGAGCCCACTGTGGCTAAGTGAAGGGGCCCACTTTACTGTGCTTTAAGTTTTTTCTTTAAAAAACTGTTACCTTTTTTGCCCGCTCATTAAATTAGTAACACTATGCATGACTAATTGAGTGATAATGCAGGTTCTAGGCACAATAGAATATGATTTAATCACAATTGATAGCCAAATTGATGAAAGGCTTACACCTGGTTTCTGAATTGAGAATTTGAAGTTGAGAACTAGTCAAACTGTACTAAGATCATTCTTTCAATGTAGCCCGCGTAATTCAAAATGTCTCATATTTTTTGCAAAGAAACGAGGAGTTGGCCGATCACGTCCTGGAGCCTCTGCTACTGACAACTCATCGTAGCGAAGAAAACCCCGCCAAGAGATTCACCGGTGAAGTTGGCCCTGAACCAACGTGGTGGCGACGTCGTTAAAAGATGCAAATATCACCCGTTTCTCCACAATTCCTTTGCCTACTCTAGGATGCATACCCAGCTCTAATAATCACGGCAGTAGGCCCGTCTCCCCTACCATTGTCTCGCTCCCCGGTCTTTTCCTTGATATGCAATGGTCTCTGGGTCTCTGTCGCACCATGAAACATGAGGCTACAGGGGCTGGTGTGAATCTTTGGTTCATTCGAGTAATCGAGTCTGGTAATGCCACGCTCGGTCGGTGCATTTCATTCAAAGAAATTCTGAATTTAGTGGGCTTTTACCTTAAGTACTACCAAAGTAGAGTTAAACAATTTCTCAACTTCGAATTCTCAATTCAGAAACCGGGTGTTAATAATTTTTGTTTCGAATTTAATTTTAAAGAAGCTATTTTTTGTTAATAAATGATTAAGTGTCAAGTGATTTTGAGGTCAGTTTTGATGCCTATTTAAATATTGCTACCAGTTACAAAAGTGTGTTTCCTGTCTGACACGCGCCATCTTGATTTATGGATGCTTTTGTCAACGGTAATTGCAATATTGGTCATATTTAGATACTTGATCGAGCTTTTGTATATGAAAGAAGCGGTAGTCTTTGAAGTTTAACCAATATATACTGCAACATTGTTCATTTAACAGGATACTTTAAACACAAGTAGTGCTTTATTTGTAGGACCATGTTTTTAATCAGCGGAGCTATTGCGTAAAGCACTATCTATTGGAATCTGTTTCATTTTGACAGTTCCACAACATTCATTGCGTTATTCACGTTGTCGCGCAGACAAAATTTTTGAACATATGAAGCAATGGAATAGCAATTTCCTTCAAAATGATTCAGATTCCGATCGATAGTGTGTTACGCAATCAGAGCGGGATCAGAGTTTTCGTCATTTTTGACATAATTTTTCTGTGTTATATTGAGTTTAAAAATCAGTATAGGTTAATCAGATAATTAAGACTTGATTTTTAAAATAATATATAATCCTTCCAAATATTTATTTTATATTTGACAGTTCGAGTACTAATCAATTAGTGATGTCCTAATGCGTTACCGATTCGATTTACTATAACAATCGACTTTATTAATGAAGAAGTTTTAACCGATTTAACACATTGTTAATTTTTTTAAGAAAAATGTTAAGAAAAACAGTGTCCATGGACTATTGCATTTTTTTGTCTATGGTTGCCTTGCCTGTCAATAGATAAGGAAGAGTGCTTATGTCAAAAGTAAAATAAATGCTTGGAAAGATTAGAAGAATCTTGTTTATTTCTTGGAATAATTTAAATATTTGGCATGGTCACACACACATTATGTTATCGGAATTCGAACGTGCTATACAAGAAAACGTGGTCGAGATTTGGTTTTTGCAAAACTTGCATAATCTATGGCCACCAGTGGAAGTAGTTAGTTGAGTTAAAAGAAACGGATGTTGAAATCAATAGTAAGAAAAGGCATGCAGCGACACACCAGAGTATGAAGTTTGAAATAAGTATTTGAGACAATTAAATTGAAGAAGATTGTTACACAAACATTGCAACTTAAACTACAAAATAACAAAGTCAAAGTCAATTTGTTTTAAATACAAAGGTGTAGGTAAAAGTATTCTTGTTCGACACACATTTCGCCATATTTTGGCATGCAAACTAATAGTAAGCAACATAAAAATAACGGGAACAAAAATATACCTACAATCACAGATTTCAATAATACAAGAATCTAAGTGTAGTCTACAATGCATTCCTGTAAAGGTAAGACCAACAAGAAGTTTTTTTAGAAATTCATCTATTGCGTAAAACTATGTCAAATGAGCCATTTTATTAGTACTAAGCAAAATTTTCTGTAAGGAAGATTAGTTATACCAATTTGGGATGAATTATAAATATTAATTATCTATATAAGTATATATTTACAGAAAAAAATTAGTGTATGTAGAATATCAGTTGGTTGAATGTCAGTTGGTTGTGTTCCCTAACTTTTTTATCCATATTCTAAAGTGCCAAATTTTGTTTTGTCCTAATCATTATTAATTATCCGAATGATAATTTGCCCGAACTTAATGTCACATAATATCACATGCCATAAAATCGAAAGCCCTAAATACATCATGCCCTAAATTTGTTTGTCATAAATATTACAATCCATAATATACAAAAGACTTAAAATCATTATCAATAAAAGTTATAAGTCCTAAATTCAAACTATTTAATGTTTATTTATCCTAATAATGTTTTGCTCTGGCAGCAAGCATGCAGCATGCAGCAGGCATAGGTTCTGTCACGGCTCCGGCGCTGTGGATCGCCGGCGGTCCCACGCGTGTATTAGTCGTAGATGGCTTTTGCACACCACCGCAGCTTCAGCTTGCTCAGCCACAGCCGCGGCGGCTCGCTCGCAGCCTCCTGCTCCTCAGCCCGCTGACCGCCTCGCCCCTACGCGCCTACGCGATTCTAAATTACACTCTAAGTCTAGGGGTAGGGCAGACAAGACTGCGTGGAGTCGGATTTACATCGATTCGTTTCTGCCACTAAAACCTAATTGTTAACAAATGTTTTAAGACTAACAATTTTATTATAAATGAACATTCGAAATAATACACATTATACAGAGTGTGATTTTTTTTTCGCGATTTCAGGTTTGGTTCCATAGAAAAAGTTGTTCATAATGATGAGTATAATGATCCCTTAAAGTAAATCCCTCGTTTAATCTAACACTCTTAGGACATATGACTTTATTAGATGCAAAATTAGGAGATTCAATTATTTTAGTACTCGATATTATGACAGAATAGTTTTAGAAGTAAAGAAAAAAAAAATCGAATTTTTGAACATTATGGTTACTGAAGTTTATAGCCAACGTGTTATGGATAATGAACAATTTTAGGAAAAGAAAGGGAGTACCATATCAGTTATCTGGTTTCCATAGTACAAGCTCTGCTTAGTTTGGTATCAGATAACCGCGTGTGAACAATGTCCCAGGTTATTATTATTATAAATAAGTGGCGCCATAAACCTACGCAACTGCGTCGGAATGGTTCGATCCTGGAACAGGCATTTTTAACAGATATTGTGTGGCTTTTCGTTTATTTGTATTATTAGGTATCAGGTTCAAAAAGTGAATAGAATAGAATAGAATAAAATAGAATGCATTTATTTGTCAGAATATTGTACAAAGTTGTTATATGAATTATGTATTGCGATCATAATATTCTGCCGTTTCCGGCGTACAAAAATATAGGATCATTACATTAAAATTAAGAATTAGAATTACAAATTTTGAATAAATTGAACAATAGTTGTAAAAGAGATTAATTATATAAGTCAAAATGCAATGAAGTCAAGGAGATAAAATATGATTTATAGGCAATAATGTCAAATAATTAGGTAAATTTGTCATTCATAAAATCTTCAGTCGAGTAATAACATTTGTTTAAAAGAAAGTTAAATAATTTACATTTAAATGTTCTGAGGCTGAGGGTTTTGAAGCAATCAGGTAATTTGTTATAAACAGTAATGGACATACAGTATACATTATTAGAGAACAATTTAAGTCTACGCCTATTAAGCATATGCACTTTGCGGCTGGGTCTGGATACAACATCGTTATACAGGTCAAATTCATGTCTGTTATGGTGTACAAAGATACAAATTTCAAAAATGTATAGTCCTGGAAGTGGCAGTATTTTAAGTTTTTTAAATAGTGGAACACAACTGTCCAGTGGGTGCGCTCCACAAATTGAGCGTATGCATTATTTCTGAGCTCGAAACACTATTTTAAGGTCAACCGAATTACCCCATATCATAATACCATAGCGCAAAATTGATGACACATAGCCATGGTATGCACATAGTGCCGCAATTAACACTAGCCACACGTGTTAGTCTATATAAAACGAATACAAATCTATCTATCTTCCTACATAAATCATCAATATGAGATTTCCAGTTACAGTTTTTGTCAATTTTTATCCCCAAGAATTTTACGTAATCGACCTCTTCTATTGTCTCATTTTCGTATTGTATTTTAAGCCGTGGACGCGTACTGTTATATGTCTGGAATTGTATCATTTTTGTTTTGTTAATATTAATATGAAGATTATTGTGTTCAAGCCATGTAATCATTTTATTTAATGTCATGTTTATTTCATTTTGGTACTCAACAATGTCGTCATTTTCATTTATAATACTGAGGGTCGTATCGTCAGCATATAGTATGCAATTGTGGGAAGTGACACTAGACACTTGTCTAGTGTCACTTTATACTTAGGTATTGCTAAACTAAGGAGTCTTGTTATATGAAATCTCTATGTTAAAACAAATTATAATAGGGCCACTTTTATTCTTGCTATATGTTAATGACTTCATTACAATTCAATACCTAAGTATAAAGTTTAGCTTAAGGCTTAACCACAGATTAATACAGATGGTACACTCTGCAGTTTAGGTATGAAGGTACAAGTATGCGGCGGGCCTATCTCACTGGGCCAATTCGGTAGGAATGCCGCGGTCAGAAGATATAAGAGTTACGGGTTAGAAAGAGAGGCAACAAGATGGGAGGGGATTTTGAATATAACTGTAGGTAATAAGCGTTGTGCGACCTGAATTGCACTTTATTGTGTCGTAGCAAAGCGTTTTTATTTAAATGATTTTGCAGAGTGTCCCATCTGCAACTTAACTGCAACAACAGTGTCCGCTTGAACCAATATTCAGTAAATGTTAAAATAAATCAGAGTAAAGCCCAGCCCACAATATCAATATGAAATTCCTGTTTATTTTATTATTCATAGGCTAGGTTTAATTTGGAGCGTGGGATAGTTGAAACATTTTGTGGGTAATGTAATGTAACAGACTGATGTTTTGTAGTCACGCCTTTACTGTCGCCTGGTAAGGAACCTATTATGTTTTAAATGTTTTCCTTGTGCGAATTTCTTACGCAAATGAAGTAGGAAAGTCTGTTGGCTATGTAGGTGGACGTGTGTTTTGGCGTTTTGGGTTTATGTTTAAGTAATGGGTTTGTGACGTCTAAATGTAGGTTGTTTGCAGAATATAATGTTCAGTGGCCAGAGCCTACTTGTAATAAGTCCAGTGCGTAACAGCATTTGTTGGACATATTAAATGTCTACCAATAGATTGTTATCTACTTCGATTGACTTTTGTATATTTATGAATGGACTTTTAGACACCATTGTCTCTTTGACTATTCACTATTGAGTAGGTGAAGGACGCTATGACATCTCGGTTTGCAGTGGCGAGTAAAGAGAAATAACTTTATCTTCAAATGAAAAGTTAGTTATTGTTTATAAGCAGCGTGAAGACAAATTAGTAGTAGTAGACCAATAAAATCGAAATTAAATTAGCAGAAAACAAGCAACGCAACATTCAAAATTATGTACTGTACCTAAAAAGAGATGGCGCCACCAACCAAGCAACTCTTCATTAAAATCTTGAATATGACAATGCAGACAAAAATACTAACAATGAGGATAAAAAAAAACTGACGAAGTGAGGACCTTCTCTTTTTTTGAAGTCAGTTAAAAATTCCAACGGTCGTAATTAATAAGTTAAAAATAAAAGGTGCTGCACAAACAGATATGATACTATAACTATAGATTTATATATAAACCAGAATTGAGAAAATCCATACTCCACTAATTATGTATCGCCATATGTAGGAGTGTAATTAGTACTAGGTACGAGTATATGAACGCATAGGACAAGCTGTCACCAATTATATTCTACTGTTATTCTTCGTCCAGCCGGAAGACGTCCACTGACAGTGACATAGGCATATTGTCATAGTAAATGATTCTAGGTTGGTTGTAATTTATTACTCTCGATTTTACTAGATGTTTATTATTATAAACAAATTCGCTATGGAAGTGCTCTTGTGGGTGGTAAAATGACTGTCGACCTTGAAGGTCTATGTTTGATTTCAGGTTAGGTTAGATTAAATATCGAGTTACAATCTAGGGTTAGATTAAAATTTTGAATCTTAAGCTTCTGTTACTTTTTGATCAGAATTAAAGTTATCAACGAATGGAGGATGCAAGATGGATCTGCTTGGTTCGGTACGTATATTAGTTAACTTATTGACACAAGTGATCAACACAATATCACAGTTTAGTCGAATACCGTTAATGTTTCAATTAATTAACAAAATTATTTTTAAACTCAACGATACATTAAGCTATCGATACTTTAAATTAAAACACGCTAATGAAAATACGAGCAAAGTTCAGCGGCCGGCGAACCTAATGCGTCTTTACGACGCAGCCCAGAGGGACCTGCCAGCCAGACGGTACGAACAAAAAGCCAATTTCATAAAACTATGCACCCGACTGCGGCCCATAACAATAAATGAGCAAACCTCCAGAACCTGATACCTCGCCCGGATATACTTTTCACATGTCCTGTGTCAACGCACACGGAAAATTGAACTACCATCCCCATAAATACTCAAATGTTATGTTTACGAATGCCTACTGAAGCAGCAATGGATAAAATTTAAAGCCAACGAACGCATCGCATGAATACAGTGGTAAAGGAATCTGCAAGTCTACCTCACACACAAGCACCCGTGTGGTGACGAGGAGGCTTCGACTGCACACTGCTGTAGTTTTACATCGCGCGCCAGTCTGCATCGTGCTACCACCCGCGACGCTTGTGTCGTGAGGCGCGACGACGCCGAACCTCCGACATCGCGAAAAAAGTTTTCGTCCGACACACGAAACTTTCCTAGACTTTCCTTTCAACCCGCACATTGTTGAATTGGAACAGTCTGTTTTGAACCCAGCGAATGCGAAAAGTGACCTTCTCAAACCGGAATTCGGTATCCTCCGGAACGGGTTTAGTCTCGGACCCCGCCGTGCCAGGACTTTCGTGAAGTGCTAACTTGATTTTCATAGTGGTGTGTTCAGTGTGAGTGACGATTCTACGCTTAACACGGAAGGCCGGACGTTATCCCAACATTTTAAGGTCGGCTTCCAAGTAAAAGTGCTGTTAAAAATTTCTGTAAGTATTGTTTTATATTGCAGTTCAAAGACCTCGAAACTGATGACTATAAAACAAAACTTGATGCAGAACATGCGTAATGGGCAAAAAATTGAAAATTGGAGCATAATGGAATTATAAAACAAAATTTTGTAATCGTCCTTGCCCTTGTCAAAATAAAAAGTGAACTAATATTTCCATCAGACGACTTAATTCGACCTGTAGAGACAGCAAAAAATAAGTCGGTCACAGAGTAAACAATAGTATTTTATCTGTTTGAAGTAATCACCGAATTCATTGATTGTCGACATAGTTTTAATCTTGGGCTCACATTAAAGGAAATTACGAAAGGCGTTTAACACATTCAAACTGCAATTAATTTTAATACTTTCCGAATTGCTAGTCGCTGCGGGTTTAATGTAGCCAATATAACATTCGGAAACAAATATAGATTGAGAAAAGCGTTTCGAGTCAGTGCACCTTTACCGGATCTGTAATTTGTTCAATTTGAAAAGCTTTTTTTGCATGTTTGCATATTGAGAAGACTCACTCGACCTCAGAGTGTTTTGCATCAATCGAAAGTGCCATGTGTCTGTAAGTCTATTTCAGACCGAACAGATGTGCAAAAACTGAACCAAAAAACGACTATTGAGCGCTTTGTGGAGTAAAAAAAAAGCAGTGCAGCGTTAACTTTATTACTTTTTACTTCGATGCCAAATTCGCTCTCGGCACAGCGTTAGTAATTGCTCTTATTTTATTTTTGATCTCAGTGAAATTATTTTTGGCATCTTGAGATGCTATCTATTTATTTTGAAGTTTAGAGACCTTTGACTTTTGTTAAAATGCCGTTCTAATGCTAAATCGTTTCGTCAGAATCAAGATTAGTTAAGAAATATTATTAATACAAATACATTGTAGCGTTTCACAAGGTTACATTTTCACAGGTCATAATGCCAAGGCCGAACCTAGCTGCGGTTAACTTTAGAAATTCTGCGGCACCTATTACAGTAGCCGGTTAGTTGAGTACTTAACTGTTAATTGAAATTTTGCAACCGGTATCCAATTACTTTTGGGTTCTTTGATTAGGAAATGGGCTATCTTTCATATTTAAATTGAATATTAGTAATATTATCTACCGCAGTTGTCTCTTTTATTTTATTTCTTATGGATTGCGGACATTTTTCTACGGTGAATATGTACCCTGAAATATATTTTTATCTGTTTTTCTAACTATGCCATTGACGACATCTTACATAGTTTGATTTATTTTTAATAAAGTCAAACTAGCAATTAGTATCACTTTTATTCAATCAACTTTGTTTTTCAACATCGCCAATTCAGTTTCATTAACAAACAATCATCACATAGTGTTGCGTGATTTGAAAAAAATGTTGACTGTAGGCCGAGTCAGCCGTGCGTTTCCTTAGCCCAGGTGGTCAAATTACAGAAAATAAAAAAAATAACGCCTTATTTACTTTAGCTATGCGATTCAAGCTAACAATAGGTATTTCGTCTTCTTTATCTCAATAATCTTTTTCTATTACGTGGTCTATAGAACCAATCGCTTGATGTAATAGTTGGTTATCGATTTCAGAATTTAAAAGTCATCGCACTTTGCGGATATTTCTACTAACTGGAGGCTTAGTACAGCGAACTTGATATATTTTTTTTACTGGCTCTTAGTCATACTGGAGACTTGATTTGAGGCTAGCAATCTGGGATCTTTATGTTTCATTAATTTCATTCATTCTTTCTTTATGAACATCAAGGAGGTTATGCTGCTGGGCTGTGATTCATGCTTATTTGAACATATTTGTAATATAACATTATGATAACATAATGTTACGTAAACATTTGAGGCGTAAGTCCCGAGAGTCGTCCAGGACACTCTCAAACACGTGTGCATCAAAAACATTGAACTCACAGCTCGTATAGAAAATATTGATATTTTGGATGAATTGTCGACGCAAAACGAAAAAGTAAACAATCATTTCGCCTTTTTACAAGATGTATTGATTGAATATTGACCTCAAATGTTTATACTTCAATTTTAGAAACACTTTCACAGCATGTCGATAGAGAGATCGTTTGCATAAGTTCATTGACAATGTATTCTGTGGTCTTGTCAATACAAAATGTAGTCAATAGTTATCTTCGCTTAGTACTAGAAGTGTTCCTGATAACTTTCTATTGATAATCTTGATATGAATTGGATCAGTCTCGATTTCCGTTATGTGGACAAAAACCGATAAAATACCACAATGGCCTAAGGCTATGAACCTATAAGTTTTGTGTATTAATTCATTTTGAACTCAAGTTTTTCTGAGCATTGAAAATGGTGCCGCGACTCAATTTGCTTGAGTCGACTTTGTGTATTTCTTGCTTATCATGTGACAAGTTCTTATTGTATGTTTCCTATTGTTTATTCATTTTCAATATTCTATCAGCAGGCTTTAATTTTTAACGAACATCTTAGATTTAGATCTTGCTTTATTTGTCTTATTGTGTTTAAGAGTTATAGGTATACGTAGAGATTAGGCTTATTTAAAAGTCCTGTGCTAACTAAGTCCTAACCTTGATTTCTTAGATCATCAACGAATTCATCAAAAACGAGTTTGTTTGTCAAACTTTTAGCTTCCTGGTGACGAATGTATTTGTATGACCGTGTCGATATGTTTACTTTAATATGTTTATTCATTAGTTAGTATCATTGAAGGCTATCCATATTGTCGGCTTGTTACACTAAACGTGATTGGACTGTGTAACCGGATATTTTGTAACATTAGTCCGTTATGTTTTTTTTTTTTTGACATCTGCTTATTAAGAGGAAATAAAGTGTAATTTCGATGGAGGCTGTGTCTAACTTGGAAGTTTTGAGGGTATCAAGTTTTATGTTGATGTAAGGTCTTCCTCTAATCATGCTACGTTATCGTTTCTTGAAGTTAAATTCTGGGAAGTGACTGAGAGTACTGAGACTGCAACATTTAGTGATCGTCTGTGTCTACTTTAAAAACTATACAGATTGTAAAAATGAACTTTTCTTTGCTCAAATAAAAAAGAATTATTTGAGCATAGAAAACTTTGAATACGAAATCCAAAAAAAAAACATCACTGAAAATTAAGGTCGATATACAAAATGGCGTAAAGTGGCCATTAAGCCAATAAAAAATTACAGATCCAAAGATACAAATAAAATTACACACATACAAACTTATGTCCAATCATAACACAGTAGTAGAATTAGTTCCAAAGTTTTTGCCACTGCCAATTTTTTTGAAGATCCAAATCTGTTTTTACTGATTGTTGTACTTACTTGTGAATGACTATCTGCGGTCACTGGCCTTAATTCACAACAACATATAATAATAATATGAAACAAAAAACATTGGTGTGTTATCATCTAAGCAATTACTGAACATAACCTGTGTTTAAGGTGGTCTATGGTGTTAAAGTCACGTCACTGTAATGATATTACGGAACGTGAAAAATTATGCATAATTCAACGGTATTTTGGACCCAATCTTTAGCGGTGATGCCATGACGGTTGACAGACATTGCGTGAGATGTTGTAGGTAAGTACTCACTTTTAAAATTTTCAAGAAAGACTGAATTTCTAAAATAGCCTGGCAATAGTCGCAGTGAAATCATTAAAAATATTTGAGTAAGTAAATTCGATTTGTCTTGTCATTAATCAGACAGGAGTTACATATCTACGTCAGAGATTCAATCATTCAAATTGATATAAAAATAACATGTGGAAAGTTTAATACATTTGTATCCGCTGTTTCACATTTTAATTAAATTAAAGCACTCACATACTCACATACATTAAAATTTCCCAATTGATCACACACACAAGAGCAACTCAAATGCATATTACACTGAAAGGCAATTTTAATTAACATTTGCAAACATCAAATACTTTCTTATTCATTTAATTCCATCAACATTTTTAATAACAGCAGTTGCTATACATTTGATTTCGAGATAACTATCATCTTGTATGTCACTCTGACAGGATTATCTAATGATGCAACGATAGCGTTCGGAACAGGTGTCTAGATCTATCGATAAATCCATACTCTTGCTACTTGAACGTGAAATTTCACAGCTTGTTTTGTATATTTCCACGACGAAGTTGAACTTAATTAGCTTGAATGACACCGATGGTTTTAATTTTGTTTGGAGTACTAATGATAGCCTGTCAGTGGTATGAGATTGAAGAATTTTCTAAGAGTCAAAAGAAAGGTAGATCTAAAACTAAAACTGACGTATATGAAACTAACTGTGGTTGGAGGTCACAACATCATGAGCTTGCAACCTGTCCACCATTGCTATTTTAAGTCAATGCATTATCGTGACCTGTGGCTAGCAATACCTCTCACCATATCTCACGAGTAGTATCAATACCTCTTATAATATCACGGTACAATTCTAGTTTCTTTTATATTTGAACATCGTTACGTACTCGTCAGTTACATACACAAGTTAGGCACAGGTCATGGACATGGGAACAACAAACAATGCTTCTGTTACCGATGCAACCATTTTCGGCATATGAGCTCTTAAATATTACAAAATTCAATGTCGTAACTAGACAAATCGTTTGTCTAATAAATGTTTATTAAGACGGGATCAAACAACATGCGACCTTGAGGTAAGACGTAGACCTGCCTATAAGTTGTGAAACACGCGTTGTCAACTTTATATAGCTTATTATTACTTCGTCACAGAGA
This sequence comes from Dicycla oo, assembly GCA_948252095.1. Classification (NCBI taxonomy): domain Eukaryota; kingdom Metazoa; phylum Arthropoda; class Insecta; order Lepidoptera; family Noctuidae; genus Dicycla; species Dicycla oo. Next base: position 28,499,196 of record OX411714.1, read on the forward strand.
TCATGTATCGTCAAATTGTCCATAACACCTTGACACATAGGTAACTGACTACCTTCAGAACTAACGTCTGCGAGATCATGTATCGTCAAATTGTCCATAACACCTTGACACATAGGTAACTGACTACCTTCAGAACTAACGTCTGCTGTGCCATAAATTACGAATCATTCTTTATCATTAATAACTGCCAATCGTACTCCAACTGATAATTTATCGAGTTATCACAATTATTTAGTTCGTGTACAATCTCGTGTAATAATATCATCGCATTTGATAAACATACAAAGATTGGCAAATTCGATTTAATTAAATGCAAGTAATAAATCATAGACTTTATTTTATTCATTTAATTTATTACTATTTACACCATGTACATACAACATTATATTACTACCTAACTAACTATACAAACAAATAAATACAAAAACTAGGAATTTTAGGCGTCCGCATCGCTGTCGTCTGGAAACGTGCCCAGAAGACTGGCAGCATTGTCACGTTGAATGGCAATGCTAATTCTTTCTCCTTCTTTAGACTTTATTAAAAACATATACAGGTTTAAACGAAAAGTTTTGAATGCAAGGATCGTGTGGATTAATGGTGTTTATTTTAGGCGTACATTCATTACAGAGAGTTTAGCATTAAGATTGTATTCAGCATGTGTGGCCTTCGCTGCATCATTTGTTGTCCATTTGAATAGCTAGTAAATATTGACCGACAGACATCTGTTTACGGACTATTGAAGTGGATTGAGTATTATTACGATTTTGAAGAATTATGTCGAGGTCTGCGTTGTGCAAGGTGATCGATGGTCCTGTTAGTAGCTAGATTGACTGATTGGGTTTCTGTTATTTTATATGTAAGTAATTGGTGAAAGTGTTAGACCAATTCATTATCTGTTATTATTTGTTATATGTACTTATGGACTTGATATAAGAAGGTATTAATCTGTTTTAAAGCTATATAGTTAAGTTGGTAAAAATAATCTTCACTCATTCACCTACACGATGTAACGGATGACGATATGTATCATAAATATTTTCTTCACTGTTTACACCATCTATGTAATGCTATTAATACAAAATGACTAATACTATGTTTGTATCTTTGCTTAATTAACCTGTATTCAAATGAAGTGTTGCATTAATGTCAATGGTATTAAACAATTACTTGTTGACCTATAGCCGGTTAATCGATAGAATCTCACACCTTTTCATTCAATTAAGATCACGGTAATGATAATGATTTGCAGGCCATAATTAAAGGCCCTGCAGCCGCTAATTGTGAATGCACTTCTGTGCCATTGTTCCAATTGTGTGGAGGTACAATTATTCAGATTTCCGTTCCTTAGCACCTCCCTGACCGAGATATGAGAAGAAGGTCGTGTAAGGGCCGCCCTAATTCTAAATGTACACACTTAGTCAAGTTTTTGTTGTTTTCCACTTAAAAGGAATTCGGAATAGAAATGTTAGAACGAAATTAATATGTACGCCGCGCTTTTTCTCACAGATGCAAGCCTCTAAGTTATAGTGAAGTGTGAATTTGTATTGTTTGCAATGCTATAATAATGCATTTGGAATATTAAAGATGAAGTTCTTTCAAGACTACTTTGATGTCTCAAGATTATCTTTCAATCAGATATTTCTGATCTTACAAGTGTGCAATAGAAAACGATAGTGTTTATGACGCGTAGGCGATCCTTTATCACTAATGATACATAATTACAAGCTTTTAATCCAACACCTCATTTAAAAGTCGCTTGAAGCAATAAAAAGAAAACAATATTTCATTTTGGACTCACAAATTCAAGGAAACTTCGCTTAAAAGTGGGCACTAATGATAGTCTTAGAAGAAATTATATTTGGACAACTGTGATTATGGTAGGTACGACGGGTTACCAAATTCGTAAAATCTAGGCTAGTGGAGCAAAAGAATTGTGTGAAACCAAATATGGAAGTTTTTATGTACTTTTAATGTTTTATACAAAAGGAGATGTTCTAAGAATGGAGCATATTCTTTTTGTATTTATACAAGTATGGACTTAAGCAAAGTTATATATGACATGGGAATATAGGTTTCAGTTTCAATTTATTGAAATAGAAAGCTGCAACTTGTGAAGATCAAATGTTAAAATGAAAATGAATTTAGAATCAATCACGTTCGACCTTTAGCAACAGTACAAGGAGCGCATTTTAATTACAAATTACAATATCGTTACGTAGCTTTGAAAATTGACCTAATAAGGCCTTAAGTCAATGAGCTAACAAGGTCACAAGAATGAAAGCTAGTGCATTCAGTACAATGGTTATTGTTTTCACTTGGTTTACAGGTACTACTAACAATGCTACTCATCTAACAGATGTTGATAGGCCAACGTTGAATTAATATGATTCTGATTCATTATTCACTGTATCTCTGATCTTAGTACAGTTATTTCGTGACTGTGACCAATTTCTAAAGCTGTATTGGGAAAGAATCTGATTGTGACACTACTTTTTCGATCATGATTCAGATAATAGAGATGACTTTGTCATCATTTCTGTCTTTGATAAGAAATAACATGTAATTCAAGGACACAAGGATCATTGCAGGAGAGTAGAGATGAAGACAAATAAAATCCTATTACTGACATTGAGGTTATTACTGCATAGCAGAAGTGTTTAAAAATATTTGATTCCTAATTGGACATGATTGTGGTTTATACATAGATTCAATTAGAAGTTTACTTAAGTTTACCTTTACGTCTGCGTCCATTCCGACTATTTATACCACGCCACTTGGAAGAAGTTTTCTAAGCTTAATGCACACATTTGCTAGCTGCACTTACTTACTATTTTTAGGTTACCCAAACACACTTACTTTCAAACAAAGTTGTTTACAACTGGCACTTAAGATAGTGAACCAAAAAGTCTGTTTTAATCCGATGATTCGATTACTCGAACCGATACTGCTATACAAAGAATTAAATCGATTACGATATCGAAGCGTAGACATACAATTATTGAATCGATGCCTTTTGTTCACAAGTTTATAAAATCATTAATATTATTGTTATGAGCTATCGGATCTATTTCGTAATGTCTGATATAAAAATCTATGAAGTAGAAAATCGTTTTATTTAGACGAAACTCGATTACTTTAAAGTAAAATGCCACTGTCGGAATTAGATGGTATTAGTTAAGTCATCAGAGACGTAACCGTTAAAAGAGAAAACAAATCTGCTTCACTTTCATTTTTGACTTGTCGCGTTTTCAATATCAAGGTCGTTGCATGGTTAGCTTCGGCTCTTGTATCAGATGCAGCGCTCGTTGAGTGGACATTGTTTGTTTTCATATTCGCATCTTCATTGAAATGCTCTTTCAAATTGCATTTCATGCTTTCAGCTCTTCGTTTCGTTTACTTTTAGCTTGCTCATTATTAGTGATTTTAACATGTTTACTCACATGTTTTGCTTCTGTAATATTTACAGTGTAGTTGACTAGTATTGTTGTCTAGTTAAAATAACCCATAAATCTCGTACGTAAAACTATTCATAAAATATGAGAAGAGAAAACGTGTCATTACGTCTTATGGTTATTAATCCCATTGTTTATAAATAGGTGCATGAGAATATGAGAGATTAAGTTTGTTAGAAACAATGAAATCTTTACGTGATTTCTAGAAACTGACATAACTTGACGAGAGGGATAAAGCAAATTACTTAACTAATTATTTTTTCTAATTAAATAAAAAGTCTGTTGAGTCATAGATATCTGAAACCGATAGACATATTTCTTAAGTGCACAACGACGGTAGAAACATTAAATTTTGTTCCTGCTGTCCTAAAACAATATCTCTACCATCAAGAACATATAGCTGTCTCAATAAGTTATGTTCTGATTAAATCTCTTAGAGCAATAACGACGCATTGTATCGAAATATCACTATTAGTTCCGGTCGGGTTTGCTGCGGGCGACACTACCATTGCCCTTTCCCTTTCTCCGATTGTTAACACTTCTCTAATGTCCATTGCTTCTTTTACATGATCTCATGTACCAGCATCTTCATCAACGTCGTAATGTACTTCAAATGATCAATCGTATCTACTTAGATCTTGAATACCTGGTACGTCATTATGACCTGTCATTAGAGGACAGAACAGTGTGTATTTGTAATTGAATGTTGCGGATCCGTAATAGAAAAGTATGCACTTTCAATTGTCAAGTTGTACTGTTTTTGCATTAGATCTGTTTATCTGAGAACCAGTTGTGAATGAGCATTTGTTAGTTCTATCTATTGTTACATCACGGTGTTTATGTGAAGGTTGTGATTTCGTATCATGGAATCGCAGAGAAATGTTGATTGAGACATTGATAGTGGCTACTTGTGTTCCGTTTAGGTTCTCGTCGGCAAATGGTTTATGTGTTTAAGTATTTGTGGTTAATCTTTACGATACTAATCGTTATCTTGCTTGACATTAAATTTTGATTAATTTTTTGATGGACATATTTTATTTATCAAAAGGTTTCTCTTTTTGACCTCGACTTTAGTGATGTTAATCCATCGTAGTTGAAAATTAATCAGCCATGAACTATGATGACTTAATACTTGGCTTCCTATAGCTACTCGTAATTCATTATAAAGTCCTTTGCTACTTTTGGGTTTGGTATTATAAATAACACGTGATTTGTCATTATTCTGACAATCGTATGTATCAAAATCCATATCAACCTATTTGGACAAGGTTTCGTAGCCTTAGGTATATGTAGTTGCTGATAAAGATTACCAGTATTACCGATAAGCTATAAATGTATATAAAACTCTTTAAGATGACACAAAAGATTCAACAGTCACAAAATGTACGCTCAATTTAACCAAAGCTTTTGTTCGAATAATTATTTTTCGCGTTCTTTTGTTCGAACTTTTTTTTAAATTACTATTGTCAAGTCTGTGAGGGTTGAAATTCCTATTTGCATGCAGAGGGTGGGAATATTAAAGTCGTTGCATATTTTATGAAAAGTTATGGCAGGTGGGTATTAGTTTTATAATGTGTTGAATGTATATTCTAATTTATTCGTTGTTTCTCCATTAATTTGTGTAAAATGCTTTAGTTAAAGTTTACTAAACAGGTAGACGCAATTTTTGATATTGTTAACTTATGTACCTTCCTTGTTACTCTACTGATGATATTTTACCACTTCAGCTATATGAATAGTTTCAGGTGGCTTAATTATTAAGGGTTAAAGATTCAGAGGTTTAGCTGTAGAACCGTTTCAATCTTTATCGTTCAAAGTATGTTTGGCACTCGATCATACTTGGAATTACCCAAATTGGCGGTGACTCTCAGTACCATAAAAGAACTCTTATCCCTAATAAGGGTTGATTCAAACAAATGGTTTGGGACGGTAAGATGCTTGACGCTGAATGTTTATTTCAGTCTATGCTACTTAACTTAGATATGGAACCGAAATAAAACTGAATTGACCGGAGTTATCAAGAAGGTACCTACTTAGATGTCACAAGCCGTTTTAGAGGTTTTACAACAACTTTGCATAGTTCATCTTCAAAACTAGTTAACATCCTAACAATTACAAAAAGCAGAGCATTGTATCAACATTGCCAACTGCAACTTACACTACCAGCGAACTTATAAGAGCTATCCGGTTCTCTTATTTCGCAGACTCCTGCTGTTTTCATTCCATTTGCAGTCGCACCCACTGGTCGCATTGGTGTCATGGAATTCTTAGCTCCCAACCCTCACTACTGACAGAATACCTGACACCTCGCCTCAAGCCTCACTTAACGACAGCCCCAGCTCATTGAAATAAAATGAAAGTGTTCTCGGCATAAAATGGCGGAGCCATTCGTCTTGCTGTGTGTCGGAAATTAAACTATTGATGGACAGTTTTCGACTGAACACTCTAATTGGTTTATCTGACGCTTTTTTGGCTGCGGTTCAAGTAAGGAGAATCGGAAGAAAGTCTAGTTTGGATTGTTGTATGGTGTTTATTTATTTTTAGTCTTGTGGTAATTGAAAACTAGGTGGTAGTGTAGTAACACATACCTACTTTAAAGGTGTTTCGATCATCGAATCCTGGCCGAATATAGACGTATTCTGGATAAACAGTGAATCCATGATTGAAATTACCATTCTCATCACGTTTGCCAACTGGATATTGGTAATCGTCAGTTGCTTTAACAGAAAGGACAAGCTTCTTCATTTGTCTTCAGTCTTCTTCTTCTGTCTCTGTTCTCCATTTTTGTTTTTGATAAAGATAAATGTTGTCCTTGTCACGGATATTTAGATGCGGAAATGGCTTATTAGAACCTTATCAGGTACTTATAACTGCGCAATTTGTAGTAAGGAGGTAATAGCTATGTACTTCGAATTGCTATAAATAAGCCTGTTTACATTACTTAACATCTGTTAACATAGGTCAGTTCATAACAGCTACAGTAGGCTTGCTAAACGTTCAGCCTCTCTAAGATGCTTTATCGCATCTTGTTCAACCTTCTTAACCCACAAGACACTAACAGATACCTAATTATTTTAACAGATAGGTTTGCTACCTATTTAATTTTGTTCATTCATCTGTAGATTAATTTTCAGCAGTCTTGTTGCCCCGTTTCCATTGAATAAAATGCATACGACATAAAAAAAAAAAACTGACAAGATACCTATAAGAAATTATAGGCTATAAGAAAACCGATAGTCTGAGGAATGATGTAGACCAAGGTTCCTCATACTTATGGCCCCACGTACCCTTGTTAAAGTTCCCAGACGATAGCGAACCCCTAAACCCCCTCCCCCCACCCTGTCAAGAATATCTAGTTGTAGCTAGTAGAAAATACAGTTTTTATTTTAAGGAAAGATCAAATACAGTGTCAAAAAGAAAATTAATGTGATGGGTGGGCTTGTTTCTTGTCACAATTTGAGTCGATTTTAGGAGTAATTTTGGTCAATTCCGACTGGGCTCGCTTGCCAGCCATCCAGCCGCCATTACGTACATCTTGTCGCGAACCCCCTACTGTCAAATGGCGAACCCCTAAGGGTTCGCGTACCCCACTTTGAGTAACCCTGATGTAGACAGTGCAGTTTAAAAGAAGATGTAGTTAGTGACACAAATTGAAAAGCAGTTGATAGGATGAATGAAAGGCGACTTACAAAAGGTGGTTACAAGGCAGATGTGAGTGACCTTATTGGTGATGTTCTTCAGAAAGATTTGGTGCGTAGTACTAAGATAAGACAAAGATGAAGATAGACGAAGAAGACTCGCAAGCGGCGTGCATGTATGACCAGATGTATGATCGTAAACGAAGCTAAAGGAGTATGTAAGGATCGTAGCAGGTGGCGTTCTGCAGTTTCTGCCTCCCCAAGGGAAGAAGGCGTGAATGTATGTTGTAAAAAAAAACACAGAAGATAAGAAATGGATTACGTTTATCGATAATTCTGCTTTTTTCGGTATTTCAGAATCGCATAATTATAATCATAAAGAAAACAAATTAAGTCCAATCAGATACAGAAAACAGCACAGTCGGTCAAGTTTAACTACTAAGTACTATGCTGACACATATTTTAAATACTAGATAGTTTGTGTATCGACACTTTCTTAGTACAGCTCTAGATAAGGAGTTATCGGGAACTTGTTATAAGACCTAAATAATAACGTTTACTGTTGCATTTATAGCGTTACTTGATATCTGTTTGTTGATGAGGAATTTTGTCGCCAGTGCAGTGTGGTCTGAGAAAGGCGCAACGCCATGGCGCCCAAAGATAGGTAGTCGCTGTGTAAGCTGTGTTGCTTTAATATGATATTATTTGACGATTGTACTTATACCATGTATGGTGGATAAAAATGCTTTTCCGACCTGCCTAGTGTTTGCCTTTTAATCTGTATATTTAATTTATACAATTTATACATACATACAAACAGAAACTCACGCTTTCTTCCCATGGGGGTAGGCAGAAACTACAGAACGCTACCTAATATGTTCCTTACATACTCCTTTTGCCTCGTCGTATATCTGGTCATACACACACCTGACCTTTCTGAAGAACATCACCAATAAGGTCACTACATGTCTTCTTAGGGCCTCCCCTCCCGGCGCTTCCACTCACATCTGCCTTTTGTTAGTCGCCTTTCATTCATCCTCACAACATGACCGAATCATCTAAGCATATACTCTTTTCAATTTTTGTCACTACATCTTCTTTTAAACCACACCATTGCCTTATCACATCATTCCTCAGCCTATTGTTCATAGTCACACCACAAATGCTTCGCAAGGAACGCATTTCCACAGCATTTACTCTACTTTCATGCTTCTTTTGCCACACCCAGTTATCACTTCCATACATAAGCGTAGGTACCAGCCTTTTTGGGCATCAACTGGTTGGTCACAATCGAGTGTATTGCTATACACTCAATTCTGACCAACCAGTTGATGCCATTCACTTGAAACTCACTCACGTCACTTTTGTTTTCCATGCAATTTATATATTTTATGCAAACATAACTTATACCTGCAATTCTGGACCAACGATCCGATGGGCCCCCTCACTAGTCTGCATAGTGCCGATTAATGCACAAATGATTTAGTATGGAACCTACACTATTGTGACATTTTGGCTATCTAGCAAAGAAACCTACGGCAATTAAGTCATTGAACAATTAGGCTCATTGTGAAAATATATACTGAGCGACTTTTGGATGGGTACAAAACAAAGGCAGACATTGTAGTCGGTATCCCAGTTCCCTAAGGACATCGTCAATAAGATTCGGTACAGGCGGAGTCGCAGTACCAGCCAGTAATCCATAACCGCTAGACTTTATAGAGGTAGCCTGCGCGGGCGCCAGCTTTCGCTCCTTGTACGCTCTTATCCGTTTGTAAGAGCGATTTGTTTCCCGATTGCGACGCAGATTAGTATCTAATTGAAGAGTTATATTACTTAACTGCCTGTGCCCCGTGGACTCTTGTGTTTACCTTTTAATACTACCAGCTATTCATCTGCTATATTCCATCAAAATTGGTTGAGTAGTTTAGCCGTAAAATCGTAGGTATACGTATACATCGAGCATAAAATGTCTTACGCAAGATTCAAAAGCGATTTTCTGCTGAAGTATTGATAGATGTTAAAGTTATGTTACGAAAATAGAATTATCGAAAACATACTATTAGGAAATATGTCCTTTCACAAAGTTGCAATATTTATTTCACGAGAAAAACACTTGTGAATTTTGCGCCACTGTAAAGTATTTAGGTATGCTTGTGACTGTACATACCGCTACACATCAATCACGCTATACATTTCTAGAATAAGCTGACCTCTCATTGTACAGAAGTCCTACACCATGCGAGATTAGCTTATACTGGAAATATCTTGATATGTATGTAGCCGTGTGTACTAAAGGCACTTTTTTTTTTTGTGGATGGGAAATCATCAAATAACTTCTCCCGCTCTGGGTGGAGCGGGAGGGCGTGCAGGCTTCTACTGACTAAAACCCACCCGTGTTCCTTCAGTTGCCTGTGCCAGGGCCATGGTAACTCTTTCGAACAACCCGCAACCCTGGCGGGCATCGGCCCTAGCGGACCCCTTCAGTTAGTGCTGACATCTCTTTGAGGCGCGCGTGGAACACAACGCGCCGTCGACCCGGGCCTGGTCCTTACCGGACGGCGAGCTACCCGTTGCTCGCCATCCGCAAGCCCGCGCCTACGGTGGCCGGGAATCGGCTATCGATTCCCGACGCCCAGGGCGTCTCCTGCGGCGACTAGGGGCGTGAGGGCGCAAAGATTGCCTCTCCCTCACGCGTTCAGCCTCCTCCTTCGCGAGCATTACAGCTTCGCAGAAGGAGGTGACGGCTTCCCATGCACTCTCGCTCCGTACCATGGCCTGTACCAGGGCCGGACGCGAGAGATCGCCGCCGCCGATCACCTCCGCAAGGACGCGGCGGTGCTCTGCCCAAGCCGGGCAGACCTCCACCGTATGCTCCACCGTGTCCTCCGGGCGATCCACACAGTGGTAACACCCGGGCGTTTCCTCCCGCCTTATCCGGAACAGGAACCTCCCGAAGCAACCGTGTCCGGTGAGGACCTGCGTCAGGCGGAAGGTGAGGGTGCCATGACGCCTCTCCAACCACTCCTCAAAGAGGGGACTTATCGCCGCAATTGTGGCGTGCCCGTACTAAAGGCACTGAGACCTTCATTTTCGCATTTAATTAGCAAGGGTTTATGTAACATCTATGTATGTAGGTTCTTTGGTAGCACGTGTAAAGACAACAACGGAACGAAATGTGCTCTATGAACACCGTGTCTAAATGTACGTAATTGTCTTCAAGGCTGCTGATAGGGACGGTGTGAAAAAATGCTAATGTCATATTTATTTTAACGAACTTATTTTTTGCTATGAAGTATTCTAGGCGTTTTATTTAATGACATTATTATGGAAAATAACCACCTTAGTATGAGTACCTCACAATTATCTTAGTTAAGTATAGATATACTTCCATTGTATTATGTTATCGTAAAACAATATCAATGTACGTATCTAATAATGACTATACAGATTTAAAATACACAAACTACAGCATTAAAAACAACTGCACATCAACAAAAACAAAACTCTTTAGAATAGTCTCCACTTCAAATCGAGCACTACACACCTCAACGATTTTACGAGCCGTCACCATAGTGACAATATTAGGCAAGCTTTACCGGTCTTGCCTGTTGCTAACCGATATTGCCCAATGCCCGTAAAATTACACATTGCCAACATAATTTCATAGTGCCTACCTAAGAGAATAAGTGTCAACTTGAAGTGCCACTGTGCAAATATTAAATATAAAAACAACATATACAAAGACCCTCTTTGTAATTTTATTGTAAGGTTTGTCTTACAAATATGATTACACAAGGGTATAATGGTTTTGTAATACGAATATCAGCTGTTTTACTGGTAAACAATGGTTGTCAATGAATATCAGCTGTGAAAAACTATTGTTTATGATTGTTTTGTTTACAATGGTTTGAAATATCTGCAGGATTAGTGTAATTTTCATTTTTCAAAGAAAATCATTGTTTACTTTAAATGAAATTTTCACTGGAATAGCTATAAAAGTAACTACCGATACAAAAGAAAAAACCCTTTGACAGGCATAGAGATTGGTCATTTGCGTATTCTAAATTTTACGTCGTCAGTAACTTACGTACGTAAATATTTTCCTTGAACAACTGAAGGAAAATTATCTACAAAGGAGGAGCTCGTGGCTAAGTAATAAAAAGCCGCATGGGTCGATCCATCAGGTTAAGCTACTCTTGCCGGGGTTGGTCCGTGGATGGGTGACCATTTTTACATACCGAGATTCCTCCGTGCCTCGGAAAGCACGTTAAGCCGATGGTTCCGGCTGTCATTCGTGGATCTTTGACAGTCGTTACGAGTCGTCAGAAGCCCGAACTGATAACCAGTCTTAGCCATTAACTGGGTTGTGGAGGTCAGACAGGCACTAACTCCATGTAAAATACTGGTATTCAGCTGCATCCGGGTAGACTGGAAGCCGACCCCAACATAGTTGGGAAAAAGACTAGGCAGATTGATTGAATTGAAAGAAAATTATCTCTTATGGGTACAGTACAGCCATTTTTTTTTTTTTTGCTATTCCTAATACAGACAAACAATAACCTACAACATACTCCTCCAATTCAGTTAATCGTCCTTCTACACCCAATTGGGACCCTTACCGCCTTGTCCAAATATTCCCAACCATCATACAAATTGTATTCAATCTCTTTGCATACCAGTTCTCATGAGATTCACGTTAATAACTACTGTTGTCGATAGTGAAAAACGAAGGCTGCTTACGAATTCCAGTCACATACACAATATCTTAACTGGAATGGGTCTCTTGGCTTTCCTCTGGTGCGCTGTCTTGCTAGGGAAATGATGCTTTGAATGCTGCGGTGTAAGTCATAAGCGGAGAATGAGAGAATTTGCATGACAATTGTCTCAAGTAAAATTGCGTAGGGTTAGGAAAATTAGGTTTTCTTTTCGGTGGAAAATAATTTCAAAGATTATTTGAGTTCCCTACAACATGATTAAATATCACTATTTTGAAGTTTTTCAATTCATTGTGCATGTTTGAGTTGATATCTAGGTACGTCACTATGCCCTTGTGACATAAATGTGTGATGAGTAATGCATTACAAAATAATGAAACCTGTATTTTATTTGCAATTAATAATGCATTTAAATGATTAATGTTATGTACACTTGATATTTTCTGATACTTTACAAGACATATGCTTATAAATAAATCATAATCAATACAATAACTTATCTACACAAGTGTTAACTGTAAAAGCAAGAGCAAATAAAAACTTATGTAATAAATATGTTTGAAAATGAGATACATTTTTAATTTATGTAATGTAATATAACATTACAAGTGCAGTGAATGAAATAATTTATTACGTAAATAAGTATCTGATGTAGTACATATTTCACTTACCTAAGTGCTCTCAAGATTCAAAACAGACGATATTATATTACTTTATGTCGTATGACTAAAGTGTGGCAGTTATAATAATTATTTGTGGCAGATGCAGAAAGTAAGTGCCACTCCACTTACAAACATTGATTAAATTATTGACCTAGTCATTTAATATTTTCGTAAAGTACATTTTTTACATAATTTTTAATCATTTTCGTTGTAATAGCTACTTACAATCAATGCACACTTCGGCACTTCAATTAAACTTAAATCTAACTTAAAGTTTTTCAATTTTCATAGCATTCCTGTCAAATTTTCCTTTCTTCGAAAATCTTCTTCCATTTTTAACTTGGACCATGCCCCAAGCCCTAGGCTCAGTTGATGTGGTGTCCTCTCACTTTCACCACTTGCTCGGTATCACTCAAATCTGCCATCTCATTAGAATAACCCTTGGAGGGACAGCAACATGGTGTTTTAATCTGTTCCGATACTATCCAATGGTTTATGGAACAAATATTAGCTTTTAATAGGGAAACCAATATACCGGATACTTCAGCGGCTAACTTTCTCAGGTTTAACGATAATGGGGTACTTATTCTAGAATGTTTTATGGAAGATTTCATTATATGTAATATGCTTAGGGATAGTAATTTGTGGTTAGAACAAAAATCCAAAAGAGGTTAGGTTATTTAGTCCGTGGTGTTTTGTTTTAAGTGGCATCTATTTTCGGGCAGTTCTTTTTGGGTTCTAAATTCAAAACGAAACGCTTGTGCTAAAATTTCGTTTTCTATCTGCCTAAGGCTTCATCTACATAACGCCGGAGCTGCACCGGCGCCGGACCGCATGTTTGTGTATACGAATGAAAAACGTCCATGCGCCGCACCACCACGTCGCCGCACCGGAGCCGCGCCGGAACCGCATGTAGCTACACCGTATCGATGCCGAGTTAAATAGTAAAGCAACGATCAGCGCATGGTGTATTCATTGGTATACACAAAAATGCGGTCCGGCACCGGTGCGGCTCTGGCGTCATGTATAGGAAGCCTCAGAGACTAAAAAGTGCACTGTTGAATTTTCAACGCTAGGCTTATAGCGCCGAGAGTACAAAATCCAACAGTGCAATCATATTTAGGGATTCATTTAACTATCACTTAGGGTTGGTGAAAATGGGCCTTACTACACTTATTCAGCTCAATTCAGCTTTTGTCTATAAACGAGTTTTGTATGGAGATTCGTACGCATTCATTCATCTCGGAAAGCTGAACTGATGCGTTTAGCTTTGCGCGTCGTTCCATACAAAACTGTTTTTTTTGTAGTGTAGTTTGTCAGGAGGAGCTCGTGGCTAAGTAAAAAAAGCCGCACGGATCGATCCATCAGGTTAAGCTACGCTTGCCGGGGTTGGTCCGTGGATGGGTGACCATCTTTACATACCGAGACTCGTCCGTGCATCAGAAAGCACGTTCAGCTGTTGGTCCCGGCTGTCATTCGTGGATCTTTGACAGTCGTTACGGGTCGTCAGAAGCCCGAAAGTCTGACAACCAGTCTTAGCAAGAGGTATCGTATTACCCAGTAACTGGGTTGTGGAGGTCAGGTAGGCAGTCGCTCCATGTAAAATACTGGTATTCAGCTGCATCCGGTTAGACTGGAAGCCGACTCCAACATAGTTGGGAAAAGGCTGGGCAGATTGATTGATGTGTAGTCAGTAAAAGGCACGATCCTTTTTGTAGTAACGACAGCTTTACAAGGATCTTTGAAGCGTAGCTGAAACCGTAACTAACATTCCAATCTTGTTTTTTGCATACAATTCACTAAACAATTGCACAGTGCCAAAAGATCCTTGTTACAGTGTCTAGTTTGCATATGTCACAAAAATTGGCTTTTTTCTTTTTTAGGGTCCAATACGTAGATGATTTTATAATATAATAAAATACAACCTACAGCTTAATTATAATAAACAAACTAACAGTAATATATTTAAAGTTTTAAATATAAAATGTAGCTTTTGTTTATTGTTTTCATGATATTTGCTACCTGTACCATACTGTAAGGGCGTGACCAGATCAACCGCAATGTCAATCTCAGACTTGATGACAGTGAGTGGGACCTGTATTGCTGTATCGCTTTCCATACATTAAAGTAATGGGATATCGTCGGACCATTGTCAACGTGGAGTCTAAAAAGTATGGAAAACGATGCTCGAGTCTAGTCTAGTGTAATCTAGTGACTAGGAGATCGGTGGTATGACATTAGTGTAAGTACTAAGTCACGCTTTTAGACGCAAAAAGGTTTTGATGATTGTCTGTGATGTAATGGTTCAGTAACATCTTTCTATGTAGCCCAAAAAAGGTCAATCTGCCTAGCACAAACAACTATGTTGGGGTCGGCTTCCAGTCTAACCGCATGCTGCTGAATACCAGTATTTTTCATGGAGCGACTGCCTATATGATCTCTACAACCCAGTTACTGGGGGCCCCTTGGTAAGACTGGTTGTCAAATTTTCGGGCTTCTGACTACCCGTACCGACTGTCAATGATCCACGAATGACAGCCGGGTCCAACGGCTTAACGTGCTTTCCGTCCCATCCATCGTAGCTTAACCTGATTTATTGACCCGTGTGACTTTTATTACTTAGCCACGAGCTTCTATGTAGCATGTAGGCATCTTTCTAATAAGCAGAGTTTGTTATGGACAGTAGTTTGATCAAAAAATAAGTGACTAGTTCTGAATGGATAAACTGTAGATAAGTTTAGTTCTTCAGGTGAAATTGTTTACCTTAAGATAATAAATTCGCTGGTGTGGCAGTGATGGCCCAGTGGCAAAGGCTCCGACTTACTTGTCGTAAATCGTGGGTTCGAACCCAGGCCTATTAGTAAAGTGCCTAGTTTCATTTGTGTAATTTATTTCTTCGCATCTGCTCTAAAAATGGTGAGGGGAAACATCGTGAAAAAAATCGAAGACTTGTGACAACTGCCAACCCGCACAGGGCTCGCGTGGTGGAGAATGGTCCAGTCCCTCTCACAGAGAGCAAGCATTAAAATTTGTTTCATATGCAATGGAAACGTTTTATGCTTATAAATTATGGTACTATCATCAAACTACCGTTATAAGTACCTGTTTATTTGATAGCCTAGTGGTGTGATCGTCGGACTGCCAAGTCATAAGTCTCGAGTTCAAACCCAAGACACGCACCTGACTTTACGGACTCATGTGCGTATTGTATAATCGTCGGTGAAGGAAAAGATCGTGAGGAAACCGGCAAGCCTGAGAGATATTTCTCGACGGCTTGCGAAGCCAAGTCAGAGGCCCGTGGGCGGCATTTAAAACTCAGGTAGTCACTAACCACACGAACTAGAAGAAGATTTAATAAAACCTTTAAACCTACCAAACTTCTTAAAACCTTGACAAAACTAATTAACAATGTCAACCTTCTAATCTTTCTATGACAAGCCGTTGACGGTCGAAACCATTACTTATGTCTTATGTCGACATCGTTTAGATGAATATCTCGTTATGGACGCAAAGAGGCGTCATACGGTGGAACAAGGGCCATCACGTCTTTGGCGGAACTGTCACAATTACACGAGGCCTTTATTAAGGTTTTTTGTCGTAAATATTATGCAAAAATAGTTCCAATGGAAATTTGTGGATAGAGCACAGCCTCAGGTACGATACATATACGTAATCGTGATTGAAATATGGAAGAAGATAGTTCTCTAGAGCGTGGATGTGATGATTTTTCGATTGGACCTGGTCTGCGAACAAAGTTGCAGTCTACAGCTTGTGGAGTTGAATACCTAATAATTATGAGTAAAAGATTTGATTATTCAGGTTTTTATATTAAGAAGTGGAAAAGAAGACGAATGTTCGTTGCTGATTGGCGTTTTGTTACTAATTAGGTACTGTTCTGTATATCAACAATATCTAATATTACGCAAATCTAAAATATCTATTGGGAAAACCGTATGAAAATTACTTATTTATCCCTTAGCTATTTTTAATAACATTACCTGAATTTACATAATTATGTAATTCTTTGATAATACGTGTTTTTAATCGTGTGTACTGTGTCGATCGTTAAGAAACGAGCAAATATGTAAATTTTAAATAAAAACCATTTTATTGGAATTTTCCTTCTTTTTTTAAATTGTTTTTAAATTCAGATGGGTTTGATCTTGACTCTAGTCTAGGTCGGAGGTGACAGTGACGAAGTTGATTATGCTCGATCTAGTGTTAAAGTTTCTGTACATATAGAATAAAAAATATCACACAAAGTATACACAGTTAAGTATTCCATTGATCATGTAATATCATATGACTCCGATATCGGTCTCACGAATATTATTGACAATGACAACAAAGTTTTTATAAATTCCACCTCCGTCATTATGCCTGACTACTATTTTATCATGTCAATCATTGTAGGTTTTACTCCATGATGAATAGTATAAAGAGTATCGTCATTATAAAGGTCGCCTCAGCGATTTGCCAAAAGAAGGCGTAAGTACCAGGATGTATTGTTTAAAAACTAAAATGTCTACCATTAAAATACGGAAATTATCATAAACCACCAAATATGTTTTTTTTTTTGTATAAAAATATGATTGTTTACCTAAGTACGCATCTATTAAACTTTTTATGTCTTTGTGTTCATAATTGTAACATTTCCTTTGACACATCATCATTAACTTTGCACTACAATGACACTGACGATTTTCTAAAAAAATCCTCACATTTCAGACATACCTACTAACAATTATTTCAGGAAATTGAGCTCCACAAAGGATATCAAATCAGTTAAGGAGGAAGCGTCAGGATAACCCGCGATATTCAAATTTTCTTACGTTTTTTTGCAATTTGCAAGTCAATATTAAGTTGTATGTTAAATAAAGTATGATTTGCGGCCGTAACAAATATGTTTTTACAGAAGTATATACAATAGAATCAGTAATACAACTCCTTAAGTTAGTATAATCCTAAAATGTCAAGATTTCATGAAATAGTCATTTTTTTGGGATTACCTGGTCTTAAAGAGTTGTATTGATCACTTTAATGATTTTACTTGAATTTACTTATGTAAATAGATACTTGTTACGGCCGCAAATTATAATTTGATCAACGTACAATATATTACCGACTTGTAAATTGCAAACAAACGTAAGAAAATTTGAATTTCGCGGGCTACCCTGACGCTTCCTCCTTAATAATAATGTATCACAAAAACTAAAAGCACTTAACTATTAACTTCTCGAATGTCTTATGTTACACAGTTCGACATAAGAAAAAATGCTCCAAGTGACTTAAGTCGGACAGTTACACTAAATTGACAAGTGAAAAATACAGCTTGACAATTTTAGTCAAGTCAATTTAGTCTCCGACATTCGAGAGGTTAATGCTTATTATTTGTTTCATTTTAGTCAAGTCAGTTGAAGATTAACTTGACATTTCAACAATTTAATTATTACGTGGCAACAAATAGGTATGTCTTACTAATTAGCGCCTTTTAAACAAGTTAACAAAGTAAAACAATTACAGAACCAATAAATACTTACCTCCAATCTGACCTTAAACACTAGATTCTTGACACCAAAGGGTTTGACAAGACCTTGTCAGTGACGTCATGGCAATGTCACTTCACGCATGTCAGTCAGTGTTTTTGTCATTCTCATTTCAACCTTGGCGGGATAAAATATTAATTTATTGACGTTTTTGTACGAAGATGAATGACAAATTGATTGGTTAAGCAGTACTTGTTATGTTAAGTGTGTACTTGTATGTAATTATGTATTTAGTTTTTATTTAAGGTCATGTTTTCTTTTGTATATTTGTTGGTTTAATTCGTTTTGAAGGAGGTGCTTTGTAAATCTTACGTCACTTTTAAAGTTCGTGTTTGCACAAATATCTGATGAATGTCATCATCTTAGGCTGACATCAATCATAGAAGGCCGTGGAGTTCTTTAATGTTGGAAAACGATGAAATTTAAACATAGGGGCAGAACTAACTATGATAAGCTAAAAGACAATAAAACAATATAGCTGAAAGAGTCACGTTCGTCTAGCGACTAAGGAGACATAAACGCATACAGTATCTATCTATGTACCCATAAAAAAATTAAAAAATAAAAATAACTAAAAATATAAATAAATAAATATAAAATTTAAAAATAACTTTAACAACGATCAAGAATAAACGACCATTTTACAACCACGTAGCCTAGCATAGGTACGTTGGCAATATTATCTAAAATATCAGAACTCAGATTCATAACATGCTCTGGGAATAAAAATTATACTCCCATAGCCGGTACAGAACATCTTATGGCCATAGGCAGTTCTATAAAAGTGTATTTTTACTACGAGTACGGTAGTACGCCGACCTTGAAAGCAGACTCCCTTGGCGTGTCGACAACCCCATAGTACGCGCCGTGGGATTAGTACTGCACCATATCTTTTAGAGCGTACGATTTTGAAACGATTCGATTTCGCTGCGAATTTGTTTTTTTTTATGGAGATAAGTTTTAATTTTATAAATGGCATCTTGCAGGTCAACATAGTATGTTGTCGGTTGCTTAACCAATCTTAATCAATTTAAATTAAGGCCTCAAGCCAGGGCATAAAAACTTATAAACTAAGCGACTACTCGCTAAGGGCACCCCCTGTGGGGTGGGCGGGCATTAGCTTAGGGCGTCGCTGGGGGAGGACAGCAGGGTTCAGGCTGGATCGGATTAGGCTCAGCGGTGCGAGCTGGCTCGAGTCGGGGCTTTGACATAAGTTATATTAAAAGCGTCATTGTATCATTGAAGCTGAACGCTATCAGCACATCAAACTGAATTCGAGAGCTGTCAGAGTCAATGCCACACCAATGATGTCACTGATAGCTCTTGAATGTGCAGATCGCGTTCCGTTTTATTGTTGAAATTCCCCTTTAGTGCGGGATTCACCAATTGAAACTGAACGCGATTAGCATCTAAACCCCGTTTAAGAGCTGTCACTGTTATTATTTTCTTTGGAATATTGACACTGACAGCTCTTGAACTCGGCTTAGATGTGCTGATCGCGTTCAGTTTCATTGGTGAAATCCGCACTTAAAGCGTAATAGTAGGTAGTTTAATATGATGAATTTTATTAAGATTGCTACAAGATTGCCATTTTAATTTCTTCTCTTCGTATCACACTGTAAATCGAAAATAATAGCCATTGAAGTCTATAATGCCGTGTTTATATGAATATAACAGGAATATTCCTGTTACTAGTGTTGAAGCTTCTATGATACTTATAGAATAAAAAATATCACAAAAAGTATACACAGTTATTAGTACTCCATATAACATGTAATATCATATGACTCAGATATCGGTCTCACGAATATTATTGACAATGACAACAGACTATAGCACATAGTAGGTACGTATATAAGTAGGAATGTAACATGACATTGACATTTAGTTTACAAAATGGTTTCGGAATTAGATAATAAACAGGCTTGCATCACGTCACGTGCAAGTGTGCGTGACTTAGAAACACTATTTTAATATTTACAGACAAGACATGTCTCTTTAAGACAGTCTATACTTAATTGTGACTATTCTAACTGGCTGAGTGGTTATGTAAGCTACAATTAATCACCTATTATTTTTATTATAGTATCCACTGACTTTTCAAATAAGCCATTTTTGATTCGTCGAGTTCTCTTTTTAAAAGGTCATCTTCGTTTAAAATTCGAACACCCGTATTCTAGAACGATGATTAAGACAGATTTCATAACATTCTCTTTTCAAATCGACTTTTTTTATCGGTATTCATGTTTGAGCATCTTTGTAAAGTACAGTCCTTAATAGGTAGATAAAATGAATTGGGTATCATTAAAACGTTTGATTAGTGTTGTCAACCCGTTTTTTGTGCTCCTAATCAAGTAAAGCGTTCTACGTTTAAAATCTATAAATATACTTATATAGTCGATTGATTGACAGGTGTTTTGAAGTACAAACTAAATTGGGCGACAGAACTGGTTATTTAGACTCAAGAGTAGGATAATTGAAAGAGTTTGTAGGTGAATGTGCTCGATTTATTTAGGATATATTCTTTAAAATAAATCCTGGTTTCAGTGAGGGTTTTATGAATAAGAAATATGCTTAGCATAAAAAAATGTTCCCAATGCTGGGACCAGTGCAGGTTGGTAGATGTCACATGTCTTCGAATGTTTGGTTCTAGGACATGCCGGTTTCCTCACGATGTTTTCCTTCACCATTTTGAGAGCAGTGGAAATGAAATCATTTACACAAAATGAACCCAGGTTCGAACCCATGACCTGCACAACTCTTAAGTTGGGGACGTTACCATTGGGCTGACCACTGCTCTCAATAATTTATAAAACAACCTATCTAATAACATTTACTTATAAAAACTATTACTGAAACCACAAAAAAATAATTTAATCAAAATCGCATACTATAACACAGTCCCTATATCTTTTAGCTTCAATTAAACCAACACTACGCGCTCCATAATCGTATAATCGCATAATATAAAGCGCGCCACAGACGGGGAGGCATTCAGACGCGCGGGATGCGATCGATACGTTCGTCTGCAACCCCCGCACTGCGGCCTGACCTTGCACCCGGCTTACTATCGCACGTTTGCGTAAACTGCAGTTACGGTACGGGACGTCTGTGTTTGGTTATATGGAAGTAAAAGTAAATGTTATTTGAAAAAATTAATTGGTATGTAGGTACTTATATACTTACGTGTGGTTTCAAGAATTATTTATTGACGATGTGAAATATTACGGTTTTCCCAACTATGTTGGGGTCGGCTTCCGGTCTAACCGGATGCAGCTGAATACCAGTATTTTACATGGAGTGACTGCCTATCTGACCTCCACAAACCAGTTACTGAGTAATACGATACCCCTTGGTAAGACTGGTTGTCAGACTTTCGGGCTTCTGACAACCCGTAACGACTGTCAAAGATCGACGAATGACAGCCGGGACCAACGGCTTAACGTGCTTTCCGAGGCACGGAGGAGTCTCGGTATGAAAAGATGATCACCCATCCACAGACCAACCCCGGCAAGCGTAGTTTAACCTGATTGATTAACCCGTGCGGCTTTTATTACTTAGCCACGAGCTCTTGCGTTACAAACTATCAATCACAATCTGAATGATTATGAATGATATTGCTAATCCATTGCATCATATGTTCGAAAAATTTATCTGCTCAGCAACGTAAACAACGCAATGAATTTTGTTGAACTGTCAAAATGAAATTGATGCCTACTATAAGAAGTGTGTTACGCAATTACCCCGCAGGATTTCTATGCGTAATGAGACAGAGAGTAGATTAGAATATTTAGAACAGAAGTATTTTAGGAACTGGTATTTTTGTTTAAAATAAATTGTATTAAGATTTAGGTACGCACACCGCCACTGTGCCACTTCTAGCATAAACATAGTATATTTGTGACAAAAGGCACAATACAGCTTGAAACCGCATTTGGCACAAACACTAGACAAGATAAATGCTGATTATGTGTCTCTCTGTGGTCTGCTGCTTATATCCATTGACCGGATTCTAGATCCATTACATTATAAATATTAGCAACTTATTTAACTTATTGATATGCCTTAGGTTTTGTTTCTGGCATCGCTACATATTATAAAACAAAGTCCCCCGCTGCGTCTATCTGTCTGTATGTTCGCGATGACCTCAAAAACTACTGAACGGATTTTCACGCAGTTTTCACCAATGGACGGAGTGATTTATGAGGAAGGTTTACGTTTCGTTTCCGAATACCACGCGGGCGAAGCTGTGGGCAAAACTTTGTAAAAAATATGAGCAACTGCTGAAAAACTACGCGACCTCATACACATATCATCTTAAGAAGAGACGTTGCCTATCCGCATATCGGTCAAGAGCCCATAATCTTGACAGTTACAGAAACAAACTAACTCCAAAAGACAAGACAAGACAAGAGATCGTTAAAAGGCGTGTCTCCTAAAACCAGCTTCGTTTATTTGCCGCGAACTTTCGAGCTCGACACACTTAGTATGGCATCTCTGTGCCATCGCGGACACCGTATAACTAATTACCATGGGAAATCGTACAAATTATACACCACTGCCATTTGCAAGCAAGAAATAGGTTAAGATATCTCTTTATGTAAGTGCCGAAAAGATGGCGAAATTATTGAGGCACTATAAAAACAAAATCAAGTCAAATTTATGGTTTACAATAAAAATATGATAAAATTTGCTGACTTTAATCATGACGATACCTTAAAGCAGGAAAGTAAGAGGAAAGATATTACCTACACATCAAAATATACAAAAAAAAAATATGGTAAAGTTAGCTGACTTTAATCATAATGATACCGTAAAGCAGGAAAGCAAGAGGAAAGATATCACCTACACATCAAAATATACAAAAAAATATGGTAAAGTTAGCTGACTTTAATCATGACGATACCGTAAAGCAGGAAAGCAAGAGGAAAGATATTACCTACACATCAAAATATACAAAAAAATATGGTAAAGTTAGCTGACTTTAATCATGATGATACCGTAAAGCAGGAAAGCAAGAGGAAAGACATTACCTACGCATCAAAATATACAAAAAAATATGGTAAAGTTAGCTGACTTTAATCATGACGATACCGTAAAGCAGGAAAGCAAGAGGAAAGATATTACCTACACATCAAAATATACAAAAAATGACAGTACATTTACTATTATCACTAGAATACAGAAGTGATTTCCATACTAAGTTTATTTTGTTGTGGTCTTCAGTCTTCAGAGCAACGCGTTGAGTCAAAAAGTTGTTGACTTCTATGTCAATGACTACTAATTTCAAAATGGCCGTGTCTCCTCTCATTATAGCGTGGTTTCGCAAGCTCCAACATTAAGCCTTCTGAGGTATTAAATAGAGATGCCGCGAAAAGTGATAATGCCGAATAATCGACATTCCCTATCGCGAATAGTCGAGTTATTCGCCATAAAAACGATACTACAATCTGTAATAAATAACAGTATCATGTCTCGAACCTACCGAGTTTTTAGTATGTATTCTATTCCATTGCTAGATTACTACAAACATTTTTCTGCACTAATTCTACGAATAAAATGATTTTTCTTCGATTTTAATACAATTCCAACAGCTGGCACCCCTTTTCGTTCAAAGAAACATCTATGACTGAATCTAATAAGTAATAATTAATAATTACTTGCTAACAACAAATAATTTATAGTTATTCGCCATTATCGAATAGTGTGTAATAGTTTGTCATTATTCGCTATTCGACGAATAATGAAAAAAAATGCCGAATAATATCGAATAATAACGACTAACTGCGGCATCTCTAGACTATTAAGAGAATAGAAAAATGGAGTAAAAAACAGCGATTGTCCTGTTAAAACAATGGCTGGTCGCGCGTCGGTGGATGCGATTATGCGACCTTGGCAATCGACGTTTCCGTAGAATGAGTCATGTCGCCGTGTCGCGCGACTTTTTTGTCGTGAAATTGACGCTGGTGTCGATTTACTCGAAAAATGTTTTTTACTTGGTTTTACTCGTATTTCCATTCTTGTTTTTGAATTAATGTACATTGTAGGTACGTATTGTGTGATCGATTGTGTTTGCAGTATTTGATTCAGTTTCATGAGTAAAAAAGTGAAGAAATTACTGAACTATATTTTATCGTCAAATCAAGATAGAGTAGCAATGTATTTGTAACTACGACAGTTAAGCAATTATGATTTTCAGAAATTAATGTTGAATTTGCTGACGTTACACACAACAGTTTTAAGCAAAGCGTACCTTAGCTTGGCAAAGGCACAGGGCTGGGAAAACGTCAAGATGAAAAGTGACACCTCTCAAGTGTCAACGAGTGTATCGTTGACATTGGATCTTAAGAAATATGTTTAAATATAAACGTATACCATAATAAGACACGACCGCGGGTTTACAGTAGTTGTGAACCAATGGACATTCGAGCACACATTACATGAACCTATGTGGTTCCTTAAGTATATAGCGAACACTTGAGGGGTTAAGTATTTTGTATTATAAGAACCTAATGTACACGAACTTACATAAGTAAAGTAAGAGAAATTATGTGATAGGCTTTAGGTACCAGGAGCCAACTTAAATGGTCCGTTGTTTGTCAATTGTATGAAATAGCTATAACACGGCAAAGTGACGTAAGGTGTCAATTTGCTTAACAAGTGACGTCCCTGACTGTACCTACTTAATTAATGGTAACTAAGTTATTTGATTTTATTAAAAGACTTTGGCAATAAAAAGGTCATTCGAGGAACTTTGACAGTCGTTACGGGTCGTCAGAAGCCCGAAAGTCTGATAGCCAGACTTACCAAGGGGTATTGTATTACCCAGTAACTGGGTTGTGGAGGTCAGATAAATGCATCCGGTTAGACTGGAAGCCGACCCCAACATAGTTGGGAAAAGGCTAGGCCGATGTTGATGATGATTTTGGCAAACATGTTAAAGGCTATATTATAACTATTGCTCAACAAAGCTCTTTTTTCTTCACAAGCTTTGTTTCAAAACGTATCAATTCAATAGATACCCAGACAGTCTGCTAGATTGAATAGAATTCACATTCATTGATTCAAATCGTTAATGAGTATGGAAGCTTAATCACCTTTTATTATGAATGTATCTTTTCTACTGACGTTAAAAAGTTTTATTTTTGAATCCCGTTGAATAGATAACAATATTCAGAGCTATGAAAGAAGGATTGTAGGAAATGTTTGTACCTATTTTGTGAAAAGCTTTTTTCTTGTTTTTCGTGCTTTTCAAGTTTTCAATGTCATTTCATTGAGAAGTAAATACGTGTAACAAAAGCTACTTATAACAAATTATAAGTAGCTTATTATAAGTAGCGTATTATAAGCAGCATACAACCCTAATCTCTTCAAAGTGAGAGCGAACAGGCTTCGTCTGGGTAAGCTCACTCCATCGTCAACTTTGTCTTTGTCACCTCTGACCTAGACTAGAGTCAAGAGCAAACCCATCACAAATAAAATATAAAAAGCTTTTAAAGGAGGAGTTTAGAAAATAATGTTATAAATTATTAATTATTTTTTAATATTATAAATTATTTACATACCTAATTGAAAGCACTAATCTGTAAGAATTGACTGTTAAATAAAAACTGGAAAAAGTACTAACTACAGCAGATCAAAAAGGCTGTGGAAAATCTGTTATTTTCAATAGGTGCATTCTCCCTATATAGCATGACATTTAAACACAACTGTTCAAATATTTATTGCTTGTTACTTATTTAGTAATATTTCGGCGATGTCCTTTCATAATTTTAGTTATAACTACTTAAAGCCCCATTGTTTACGTTAACATTGCTTCACAAAATTCTATAGTCTATTCATATTTTATTGCCGTTTCGTCAGCCAGATTGTGCAAATAAAAATAAACATTTAGCCAACGTGATAGCAAATGTTTAAATGTTAAACTGTAGTTTACTTGAAGTTAATTATCCTTGTCAATATGTGACCTATCCTAGGAAGTTTTGTATCTAATGCAAAACTACTTAAAATAAGTCGTTAATTGTCGTGAAGTACCTAATAAGTAATTAACACGACATGACGTGTTTGCACGACGCGATTACAAGTAACAATAAAAGTATATTGATAGAAAAAAAAAACTTGATTGATATCTAAGAAAACCCTTGTAAAAGCTACCACTTTATGTATCGTTCAAAAGAGGAACAACAGTTAGGCAATACTTATTAGTTTTATAATAGTTAACTTTTTACGAGCTCGCAAACACAGTCGACCCCTAACTGACAATGTCAGAGCTTAATTTATTGTGCTTTTTGCAATAAAAAAATCCGGCCAAGTGCGTGTCGGACTACGCACAATGAAGGGTTCCGTAGTTGGGATAAATCCCAAGAACAAACTTAACATTGTAGTTGAAAAACATGTTCTCCCATACATTCCATCTGCAAATGTAAGTTTGTACGCACAATATTGAGAGATTTACCATGTTGTTTTAAGACCATAGACTTCTTATAAGTTTTCCCGTAATCTATAGGTATTGAACTATATTCTGTATTTTTTTCAAAATTTTCGGCTAAGTACTTTCGGAGATAAGGGGGGGGGGGGGGGGGGGATGGTCAATTTTCGTATACTTTCTTAAATAAATTTAAAATTATTTATTTTAAGTATTTGAGACCCTCACAGTAAGCCCTTTCATTTGATTTGTCACACGGTACAGTTTGCAAAACCTTTCTTTTTTAAATTTTCTTATTTGTCCCCTAAAATTGACCCGGATATTCAAAATTCATTTGCTTACGTTACACGTCCGTGTTTGGATCACAGAAATACATATGTGTACCAAATGTCAACTTAATCGGTCTATTTTATTTCAGTTTTATATAAATCGGTTAATGATAAGGGGAAGAGCGGAGACTCCTAACACAAGCATTTCCTTGCTTAAAAGGAGTCTCCAAACCATATAATGTAAGCCATATTATGTTAACTGAAATAAACATTTTTATTTTATTTTTTTATTATTACAATCGGAGCAAATTGGCTGTGACAGAAGGACAGACAGACTGACAGACACACGAGTGATCCCTTGATCCTATGATTACCCTACGGAACCTTAAAACCAAAATTATGTCCGATAAGTATCTACAAGATTATAGCTGCATTTCAAATATGTTTTTAATTACTCGTGTCAGAGAGACAAGGCGCATTGCATTCAACTGTGAAGAATATCAGCCGTTATGATCTGCGGCTACACAATTGTCTTAATACCAGTTACAGTCATACAATCAACTTTGAATTCCCTCAATTTATTGTATTCTACGAGTCAATAAAATTACGCATTTTTGAAATAAGAAAAAGTCGTAAAAACTCAATCCCTGCCAGACTTAACTAGTCTATTTGATCTGTCAAGTTACATGCCAAGTCTAGATGCATGTCGGGCTATAAACTTGGTCCTTTTATTAAGTTACTATGGCATGAAATCTCCTCTGCTGCCAAGTTAAATTGCTGCCATGTCAGTTTGAAAGTTGATTACAGTTTTTTTTTTTTTTTTTTTTATTTGCGTGGTAGACGGTAGCGTCGTCTGAACCAGACAGAATGATGGATATCGATGGGCCATCGTAGATAGCGGCCATTAGTTGCAAGTGTATTTAAACTTAATGTTCGTTTTTGCTAATTGGATGTGATTTGATGGCCTAGTTTGTCGGGAGATGTATTGTGAGTATTTGTCTTACGGAAACAAAAGCAATGATGATTACATTTTTTAAAGGAGCTTTTTGAGCCAATGTTGCTAGTACAGACGTGATGTTATGTTATATTGCCAGGAAGAAAATGGAAAACATTTCTACGTAAACAAGGAAAAAGAAAACTTATGTATTTTTTATTACTAAAATAAGTAAATAACAAAACTTTACCCCTCTCACATCAAAATTCGCCATCAAAATCATTCATATCTAAACTCATTGTACAGTCGACTCACCAGCGAGTCAACGAACTCCTGAAAATTTCGACCATAAACTGTTGAGTGGAAGTAAAAACTTCCGCGGTAGGGTGTACGCCGATTATTAAATTCCTGACTGTCATATGAAGGGTAGCTCCTCCTGAATAGTAGTATAAATAGTTTGCATTCGTAAACTACTGTTTTTATATGATTAATTTTTGTTATTTGAGTGTAGGTAGTTCAGGGAATGAAAAGGATGTTTTGAATTTTATTGATTAGGTAGGTCTTGTGTTTATCTAGAAGATTTAAGTTCCTACTGAATTAGTGAGTATTTAAATAAATTTCTAATATAAGTGACTTGCTCATTGTTTAGGATTTTGAATAATCATTTGATATTTAAATAAGGGTATGCAAAGTGGCCCAATGGTTCTGTTATGTAGTCAATTTTCTTTATCAGGAATTTATTAAATGTATTTAATATTCTGGCATGCAAAATAAGCAAGTGTATAAAACGTCACACAAACAGATGCATAGATCATCTCCTTTCTTAATAAAATCTTGGCGTTCGTAAACGTTCAATAAATCTTGCAATAAAATGAGATGAGAGTTATGTATCGTTATGAAACTTATATGATTAAAGTTACGGGAAAACATTCTAGTCAGTAGTCTAGTTGTTAAGTTATTATAGTACCTATTATAGAAAGCAAATCCTAGTTGATGGGATTTTGAAAGATTGTTAAAATAACTCGAGATTATGGGGTCCCGGACATTTAAAAGGCGTAATGGCTGAAGCCGACTCGCAGAGGCCCCTTAGACCAATTTAAATGAAATGAGTTTAAATGAATGGCACCGACCGACTGGTTTTACTTGCTTTGACCTATGCAAATGCACTAACAATCCTCCGTTAGTGCAGCACCTTGATTGCGTAACACACTATCAATCGGATTTTGAAGCAAATTGCTAATCCATTGATTCATATGTTCGAAAAATTTGTTGGTCGACAACGTTAATAACGCAATGAATGTTGTTGAACTGTCACAATGAAACCTATTCCGATTGATAGTTTGTTACGCAATTGCCCCGCAAGACCATTTGGAAGGCTATACAAATATAATTGTTATGAAAGGGAAAACATGTCTTGTAAATTCAAATAGAAAAAGAAAATTATTACAAAAATTCTAATATTCATGGACTGGGCAATAATCACGAATCTATACAAGTGTTAAATAAGTAAAAGTAGGCAATAATAATCTTAAAACTCATCTTCATTTATTGCAAAATAATATTGCCGTTCTCTTCATAACTTTAATAAGATGTTAATTCTCATATCATGAATACGAATGATGTGTAAGAAGAAATTATTATTCCTAATCGTGAGACTTATCTCGCGATTTAAGTTCATTAAGATAAAATGTATTAGCTTTTTAAATATAAAATCGATGCTTATCAAGGTATTTTAGGTTAATCAGCATTTATTACGTGTTACACCACAGAAATTGTCGAAAGTTAGCCAACAAATCTATTGAAAGGACTGATAACTAAGCCATCAAAATTCCTTGTAGTTTTTGCAATGATTAATTAATGTAACTTGACTGAAAATATTTTGTGAATAAGGTGGGTGGGTTATTAGTCATTTCAGTTATAATTAAATAGAACTACAGGATGAAGATGAATTCATGAGCATCCTTTTAAGGGGTCATTGTACTCATCGTTATGAACAACTTTTTCTATGGGACTAAACCTGAAATCGCGAAAAAAAATCAGCTGTTCCCAACATTTTACGTTCGCATAATTCGTCAAAATGTAGGACACAGCTGATTTTTTTCACGATTTCAGGTTTGGTCCCATAGTAAAAGTTGTTCATAACGATGAGTAGGTACATTGACCCCTTAAAAGGAAGCACATGCATTCAATTATTACATCCTGTATAGATTTCAAAATGATGCCAATGTCAACGTTTATCAAAAGAGATCGCACGCGCTTGTTTTTGTCGAATTAATTCTATTATCAATATCTTTGACTTTCACTGTCGTATTAGATGATTTGATAATATTGATAATGTCAGATACGCTTTATGATAACACGACTATTTCAGTCTCTACTTTTTTTTAAACAGTTGCTTGACAAAAAGTCTTTTAAATAAAATGGTTCATGATTTATTTTGTGCACGGGAACGTGATCTGTAAGTAAAGTAAGTAATTTTTTTTTAAAGAAATTGGGTTTGTGCAATATATATAGGGTGACTGGTAATTGGTGACCGATACTTAAACACCTGATTGTACTCATGATAACAAACAACTTTTACTATAGGACCAAACCTGAAATCGCGATTCCCTACATTTTGGTCCCATAGTAACAGTTGTTTGTTATCATGAATACAATCATGTGTTTAAGTGTCGGTGACTAATTACCAGTTACCATTTAAATAAATAGTGGTAGCTTGTATGCATTATGAAGTAATAAGTACTTATACATTTCTTTATTTCATTTTAATATTAGGTTCGTGCGCCCCAGGAGCTCTTTTTTAACCGACTTCAAAAAGGAAGAGGTTCCCAATTCGTCTGTATGTTTTTTTTTGTATGTTTGTTACGCGATTACTCAAAGACGGATGGACCGATTTGCAAAGTTCTTTTTTTGTTTGCAAAATACTTCCGAGGTGGTCCCATATACATTTTATTAACTTTGCTTGGGGAGTTTTTGAGTTAGCTTCAATAATGCGTATATTTCTCACTTATTTTATGTGGATGATTTGATGATGTTTTAATAACTTCCTATCACCGTTATTTACATGGCTATATCTACAATGATTGTGCTCAATTATGTATTCGAATTTGTGTGGGGTAGGTTCCACAACTAAAAAGTGATAATTAAAAACTTTTTAGCAAAAAATAATACCGACTTCCAAAACAAAACACTACAAAGTGAATAATAACTTTAATTTCGGAAGTCGGTGGCAAAAATCGAAAATACAAAACCAAAGACACCGACTACCGAAATTAAAGTTATTTTTCACTTTGTAGTGTTTTGTTTTGGAAGTCGGTTTTATTTTTTGCTAAAAAGTTTTTTTTTATGTTTGCTCTACACACCGTGTAATTTTTGTGTGTGTCACCATATGATATTATAAAATCAATCAAAATGTTATTGAAAAATGCTAAAGGAAATCGTCAGGGTCTCTCATACTCGGCCAAACTTTATTTAAACTTATAATCCGAAGCAAAGATTGCTGAACATGAAAGGAAATCACAACAATTTTAATAAGACACAAACCACTCCACTTTCAACTATCAATACAAACTCGTCTACGAAACAGGTATTACAAACTTTTTCTAATAATTAATTAAAATATTCACGCTAGTCGCGACAAGTGTGCCGTAGTAGATCAAGTCCTTGCATTTGGCTTTGGCATTGACATTCAGAGCGCCACCGCGGTCGGATGTATAGCGGTGTTGTGTCCGGTTGCGCAGACGACAAACACACACACACATACACACCCCACAAAGTCATTATCAATAGCACACACACATGTAAGAGGTGTGCATTTAATGTATTTTCGCCTTATTTGGGTCAGTGTTGAGTGAGGAAGGCGAAGAATCAGGTGATGGGACAGGAAGAGGACGATGTCCTGTGATTGGCTGGTTATTTAAAGGTGGAATATGGTATTGATGTCATTGTGTACGTGTAGGCATCTATTTTGGACGATTTTGGCGAATTATTATCACAGCGGCAACTAGAAACCTTCAGGACGAAGGCCATTGTTCGTCTAAATCTTAATAAAATAGCTAAGATGATATTGGAGATCTGGAAATGTTATCTATGATGACAAAAACTCTGCGTAATTTATGGTTTCATATTGTACCAATTCCTCTTTTCCATAGACTCCATCGTTCCCTACTAACTTACTTACATACAAGTAAAGTACAAGACCCAATAGTCAACGAACATGTTTATTGTTTAGGTGACGTAAAAGTAATTTTGGAAAAATGTTGGGAACAGCAGATTTTTTTTTGCGATTGCAGGTTTGGTCCCATAGTAAAAGTTGTTCATAATGATGAGTACAATGACTCCTTAAGAAGTTGTGCGTTATTTTAGTTACACTTTGTATATTTTACTACGTTAGGATATTATGATAATAAATTGCCTAATGTTGTACTGAATTATGTGCTGATTATTATTCTATAGACTTTAGTTAGTGCTCGTTTAATATCCGTTTATTAGACACACAGGTGAATATGTAAGGTTAGGTTATAAACTTAATACGGATGTCATATTATTGAGGCGTGATGCGAATGGTTTATTTAGAAAATGTATGGATTTGATATATTGTTAGGAGTAAGAACATTGTTATGAAGATAAGGTCAAACAAATCAGTTATGAGGGTTTATTCTGTGTTAATTATTTCATCACCGATGTTCTCAAAACGGTGAAGGAAAATATCGTGGAAAAACCGGCATGTCCTAGAACATTCGAAGACGTGACAACCATCAACACGCACTGGGCCTGCGCAGTGGATTGCGGTCCACTCCCTCTCACAGAGAGAGTGAAACAAAAAATATAATACTGTACGGAGGGCCTGTATCCCAACAGTTTGAATATCATGGGTTGATTACGCTTATTTTTGTGGTTTACACAGTATAGTTTTGTCTTTTACTTTTTAAATGTTTTATTAAAAAATCGCCTTGATATTTTGGTCTCCTTAGTTTTAACCAATGCTCTATCCCGCAATTTCACTTAGAGTAAGTACTTATTCAATTATTCATGCCTACCTACGTTACCTCTTACAATCAATGAAATTATTATGAAGAATATGACCTTATAAGAACCGTTATTTTCACACAAACATGAACATCTTGTATGTACATCAATATTCAATAAACGATGACTTTCATGTTACAAAGCAATATTTTTACAATAGACCCAAAATCGTACTCATCAATTCCACTATTACTTGACCCTTACTTACAGGTCTATGCAAGGTGTGCAAAAGAAAAAGCTGTGTAGACAAATAACTGATTGCGAATACAGTAAATTGACACGATTATGTTCATTCTTTATGAATGAATGGATGAATGACTACACCCACGAGGTTCATTCAAATAGTGTGATGGACTTGTGGGTAATTAAGGCGTGTGCACACGGTTGCGTTGCGTACGATACGGTTTTACACTTTCACTTGATATCGGATCAGGATCAGCTGATTTGGTAAATGAAAAGACGATGAGGAATGTAGATAGATGTGTTAATTTTTTATGCTGCTTCTGTTGTACCCACGGATAATATAATAATTCCATGATAGTGAGGCAATACTTAGTCTTCATTTGTGAGGAAAGATTGTTTACTTTAAGGAGATGGTAAATACCTAGACACTGGGGAAGCACTGTACTTTATAACCCAGCGATTTTTATAATAGCTTTTTTGGTAGAATATTATACTTACGCTTTTTAGTATAATTTTGACCCCAAAGTGCGCAACACAACAGGTGCCGAGAAAAAAAGAATCCGCGATTTTCCTAATGTCGCTAGCAAGTTGAGAATCGCATCTTTTCCGGTGCTTATTGCAGCGGGCGGAGGATACCCTCCCTGCGCGCCTCCAGCTCTAAAAAAACACTCTCGGGGTAGGGCAAACAAGTACCACGTGGAGTCGTGTTGGCTAACTGTTCAGTGACAGTTTTTGAACCTCTGCTATCCTGAAACGGCTGGTCGGAGACAAAAATCACCAAACACTTGCACAACATCGACACAACACGTCGGGATCGGGATGTCGCAGCAGAAAACGAAAACGGGGACTTCGGAGACGCCATGGTGTCAATCAATCGTTCTTGTAAGTAGGAGTACGATATACAGATCAATCGATATATGTATATATTAGTAGCAAACTCTCGACTTTGAGTACATACGATGAGTAACAAGAACAACTGTCAAACGCTAGCGTCATTTACATTGGATTTTAAGACCACCGTTACCAACGATCGTATACCTAAGAGTACAAATTAAACTATATTATTTTTAATTTTTATTAATTATATTATTTGCTTCATAAGTTCATTACGGTAGCAGTTATTTAAAAATGAATTAAAGTTAAAATAACTTACAATATTAATACTAACCCGCTGTCACTTTGTCTGAACGTAAAACGAAACAAACTAGGAGTGAAATTCGTACATTATCTGTGGTAAAATGTCAATTTTCGTAAACAAGTTGTATTTATTTAAACTTTAGGATTTTTTCTCGAAATCTATGCTTGCTGGGTGTGTCATTTTGCAAAAGAGTTCTACATGAAGATATCTGTACGCGAAAAATGAAGCTTCTCACGAGTGGATTATATTTAAAGTACAGTGGATCTGGAGTTTGAAGGGTACGAGAAAACGAAAGAATCAAAAAGACATTTTCCGGATCTGGAATATTAAGTAGGGGTTTTAAATTACCTTGTTTGTTATTGTATTATTTCTCGTTTCGAAATTCCACTCTTCCTTTTAACAAACAGTGAAATTAGGTTAGTGTAATGGATACCCACAACAGCTGGTACTTTATAATAAACGAAACGATATCTGTCGCCCACGATGTCTCTGATTTACCGCTGACTGATCTAGTTGAAAACGATTCTACTATCCGGTCACACTAGCTGTATTTATTAAGTTTATAATTTATGCGTATGATGCTATCACTTTGATTAAAATTTTGTTTCCAACTCGTATTTTTACTTCATCTGTGATAGGTACGACCAAACGAATGCAATAAAATATTTAAGTTTGAGTTTGAGTCGAACAAAACATCTATGAAATTATTTTAAAAGACTTGCAGTTCGAGGATTTTTATAACATCTGTTACTCGACTTTTGGCCTAGAAATGGAGGTAGGTACTTTAAAATTCATATTTTTTGTTATAGATACATCTGATAAACATAAAACATCAACCTTTTTTCAGCTTCATAAATAGTAATACCAACCAGTCTTTTGGAAATATGTTTGTGACAAACATACTGACACCGTTGATCTAGTTAAGAATAAACTGTACCCAGCTACACAAGTATCTAATGTTTATTGTACACGTCTTCGCAGAATCCTAGCTGTATCATTTACATCTCGCAACTTGAGATTTTGTACCACTTTCAAGTAAAGGTCAAAGTATTTCAGTTGGAAATAATGTTTGGTCCACGACATTCAAGATGTATGTACAAAGATGTAGATAGATGGTAGTTAGACAAAAAATTTGATAAGACAACCATTTGACAGCAAACAAGGTTTGTTTAAAACGGTATATACCAGTGTTTTTAGTTGACATTGTTGGTATAATTATGATGGCAGAAAAGTATTTTGGTAGCTCCTGAATTTTACTAGCTTGCCGCTGTAAGGAAAAAGAACATTTGTACAGACATATTGAAATGGAGAAAAACAAATATTTTGTCTTTATCAAAATACAAAGGAAGATGCGTCTTTTAATAGTAAGAATTATTAGGTTTTCGTTAAGTTTACGCCAATATAAAAATACTGGTAGATGAGTCTTTTCTTGCTGATTCGCAATATGTTAATAACTCTATTTCGAAAAAATGTTAGATACGTCTTTTTTTCCTTATGACGGCAGAACTTTACTAGCGACCCGCCCCGGCTTCGAACGGGTAGCCCGCACCCTAATTGCGTAACACACTATCAATCGGAATTTGAATCATTTAGAAGCAAATTGCTAATCCATTGCTTCATAATTATGTTCGAAAAATTTGTCTGCTCGACAGCGTAAATAGCGCAACTGCGCATCGAGTTTTGGAACTGTCAAAATGAAACTGATTCCGATTAGTATGTTACGTAATTGCCCCACAGGTCGCTAAAAAAAAGTTCACAGGATCATACTCCGGGTTAATCTGAAGATCGCCTGAAAATTCGATCAAAATCACTCCCGCCGTTTTGGAGTCCGTAGGGGACATAAATATACACATCGATTTTTTATTTAGCCACATTATTTTTAGACACATTATTTTAATAATTGAAGGGGCTAAAGTAGTCTCGTTCCACTTTAGAGCTTAGATTTTTCACTTGAGGAACGAGCATTTATCATCACTTGTTCTCGCCGCGTGTCAATTAGGCTTGCTTATGTTTTCCTTTGCCTAGCCGTAGAAAAACCTATCTATCTATGGTTTTAACGTCCCAATAATCTGAGACAGATAAAACAAAATTACACGAACAATCGAATGGAACGTAAGGACAGATATAATTATATTGTCTATCATCAATACCGATCTGTATATTACTGAAAATAGGTTATTTTGTTCGGCTGTTAGAAAGTACCTACAACTTATACCTACATGTGACATTAAAGCAAGCTTTAAACCCGCATCTTGCCACCGAAACAGTTGTTTGAATACCGACATTTGTTTGCACACGTAGTAGCAATTCGCTGGCGCCTACGATGGTTATCAAGTAACCTGATTCCATCATTTGACACCAGCAACCCGTGTGGGTTGACAACCAGCTGACAACACAGCATTCTAGTTCTATTCCCACGTACACATGTAATAAAACATCACCGTTATATTCAAGTCGGTAAATATAGCGAAGAGTTGCCATATATAATGTGATGGTGTAGGTAAACTTTAAACCCTAACCAAGTATGGTCGCACCTGTCTGCGGGAGCCTTAAAACATAGTTGATTCAGCTATACGGGTAGGTCAACGACTTTGCTATCTGTAGCAAAACATAAAGGACACTTGAGCTTGATCATTATGACCGTACCTAAATAAATATAGTCACTGTAACTATTTCAGGATTGCTTGGATTCATTTGGAGAAGAACAATGAATGGAAATGTCTAAATCGTTCCAGTGACTGATGTATTAACTATCTGTCAAATCAGTCAAGAAATAGTAAGGCCTGAATTCCTCCTACGCTGATGTCGGTCACGTATGGTTGGCCGCGGACGTCAGCTAGAAATAAATAATAAAATAAAGTACTTGCGATACCGACCGCTCTACGGTACGATATTCATAGCGACTGTCATGCACGCGTGGCATTCAGCTTATCATCGATAACAGACTGAGGACGCTCGCACAATTCCAAGCTCGCCAGTTGACCGACGTACGCGGCACTGACGAGCGAGACCGACGACGCGCGCGATACGCGGCGCGTAGCAAACTAGCAACGTACGCGCCCGCCGCTGAGGTTAGCGTCGCAGTGTGGTGCTATATAGATCACAATGTATGGTCCGCGTGACCGACATCAGCGCAGGAGGAATGCCGGCCTAATTAGTGCTTTACTACAGGATATAAAACAGTTCTATGGCCGTTTGACAGACAACACACAGACAGATAGGAAAATCATGCGATATGAAGGATATGTACTTACCTTACAAGAGAAAGGACTTTACTAAAGTGCGAGTTGGAAAAGAAAACCCGACCCACTCTCCCGTTTCGTGTGTCGTCGTCCATTTAAATACTAGTTAAGGGAACTACATGAACTAAACGCAAGTTTTACAATGCCTAAAGTATACTCGTATGATCTACTGCAGTAAACAAAATCAGAAAACTATATGATATTCTTCAGGATATATGCTAGTTAGATAGTGTGTTGAGAACATAATACATACAACTAATTTGATATGATAGAAAACAATCACGAAGATACCTCAAAAATGTATTTTAACGAACTGATTTTATATCAGATTATTCATCTACAAGCAACATATTAACGTATAATGTTTTAATTCTTTACTTTAGTCCAATCGATAGATTTTTTGTTTTTGGTAAATAGATAATTTCTTCATATTTTGCAATAAATTACCAGGGTTGTGTCTTCGCGCTTCTCTTTCTTTTTTATGAAGTCCGACATCGACAGTGACCACGCTTTAGGTCCTGTAGTCAACTTAAAAGACCCGCCGCCAATATTTAGAGTAATTAAGGGGTAGGTAGTAGATGGTTTGAAGTTTACAAACGAAGTCACAAACAAAAACATAAAGGCACATACTCATTACGGCAGAAGTGAACACAAAGTCAAAATACATTTCGGCTCATATGGAGATGAAAGTGCATAGAGCATTATATTTTATGGTGTAAGTCTGTAACAGTAATAACATCGAACACATTCATGGTGA
The DNA here is from genome assembly GCA_948252095.1 of Dicycla oo. Lineage (NCBI taxonomy): Eukaryota > Metazoa > Arthropoda > Insecta > Lepidoptera > Noctuidae > Dicycla > Dicycla oo. The sequence goes on from OX411714.1 coordinate 28,537,188, forward strand.
AAGTTATCCGAACGAAAGCAGAAGATTTATGAGTTGATGACTATGTTTGATGGCAGATAGATGGTGACGTATTGGGATCGTTTGGGATAAAGGTAGATGGGCTGCGTTGGAAGTAAGTTTGACTTATTCGGTCACAACATGGGTAAATTAATGTTGATGACTTTTTGTCCAAGTTAATTATTTTGCAAATTTTAATGCTTCTAATGAGGATAATGGCTTCAGATGTATTTCTAATGAGGTCAATATAATAGAGTGTGTCGTTTTTTAGAAAAGATAGCAAAAACAAAATATTCTTCCGATCCCAAACAATTAACTGAAACTGTAAAACTGAACGGTTTTTTTTAGAAACAAGTGCACAAACATCTCATCTGATAGCAAAATATTCCAAGTGTAAACTTTTACCAATTTCTACGGTGGTTGTTAGAATAACATCTGAAATATATTTATTTGTTCTAATATCAAAGAAACCATCTTAAGGTGCTACCCCAACCAATCGACCTTGAGTGTTCGGTCCTTCTCTGTCCTGCCGCTCAGTCTCACTCTGTTTCGTTCCCCGCGTACGCTCCTTAACATAGAATCCACCAAATTTTTGGAATTATTTTAATTAAAAAAAAGTAATTAAAAAAAATAAAGACCCGGCTGCGGTAAAACTGAAAAGCTAAAAACAAGCCCCTTTTAAATTAAATAAAAGTTGGAAGCAGGCGGGACCCATTCCATTTTTATTATATTTTCAAACTTCAAATGGATCTCGCCTGCTTCCAACTTTTATTTAATTTAAAATGGGCTTGTTTTTATCTTTTCAGTTTTACCGCAGCCGGGTTTTTTTAGTTTTTTTAAATTACTTTTTTTATTTGCAGCTTTTTGGTTTACTAATGTGAAAGATTTCGCAGATGATTTAGTTCTTGCAAGGAGTTTTGGTCGTGAGGGTTGATTAAAAGCTTTTTCACGATTTTTCACTTCAAATTACTTTTAACCATATAAGTTGTATATATTTTTGTAATCACCTTTTAAAACCCTTCATTTTGATACCCCACTCAATGGTATTAACTCCACAAAATGGTACCCCAAATCAGCCATTTTTCTTTGTTTTTTTTTTTAAGTAGCCAGTGATACTCGAGCTGCCAAGACAAATCTAAAAACGTATCATTTATCCAAATCCGTTCATTCGTTTAGTAGTTACGAGGGAACAGAAAACGGATATACATACATACATGTCAAACCCATGACCCTCCTTTTGGGCTTCGCGGCAGTCGGGTAAAAAAAGATTAGCGATCTTTTGAGACAAAATAAAACGTGAATTATTTAGATTTTTAAGTTATATATCCATTACTGTAATCCTCAAATTAATATAACGTCACCTTTTGCAAAAGATGCATGCACTCAATAATTTTAGCCACTTTTTTACAAGGAGATTTTAAATGTATTAATAACACATAAAAACAAAATAAGAAGATAAGATATCTAACATTAATAATGTGATTTTAGATGTACTCTATTACTCTTAATTAATGAGTTAATGGCCTCTGAATAACGCACTATCGCAAGGTTTTGGACTGTGACTTAAGGCGCTAGCTACCCCAAGGTAGCGCCTTAAGTTACAGTCCAATGAGGCCATAATATCTGGGTCTCTATACCAAGCTGCGCTACTAACTTACTAAGGCCATTTAAATCAGCAAATCATATCTTATTTGAGAGTGTCATCATGTCAAGTATAAAAACTTCATATAGATAAATTATAAAATAAGACATCAATTGAACTTGTCAAACACACCTACTGACATTGTGACACTTTTTGAATTCATAGAAATTACATTATATTTCTTGTCACGGAAGCTTATCTTTGATGTGCCAACAAAATGTATGTAGTTTGTCATGCATAGTGAAGTATGTATCTATATGACAAGGCTGGATACTAAGTAGTTTCTTGAATTAATTATAGTGTAATACAGCTATACTTATATACATAGTTACAATACGACGACAACGCTCAAAGGTTCCATCTTCGGAAAAACCGAACTTTTCCGAATTATATTGACTGGTCCAATAAGGGAGTGACGTAATTAGTGCGCCAATCTATATAGGGTGACATGTATTTAAACACATGCTCATGATAACAAACAACTATTACTATGGGAAAAAATCAGCTGTCCCATGTTCACAAGCTCGTCAAAATGTAGGGCAGCTGATTTTTTTTTCGCGATTTCAGGTTGGGTCCCATAGTAAAAGTTGTTTTTTTTTATCATGAGTACAATCATATGTTTAAGTATCGGTCACTAATTACCAGTTACTCTATATATTTTAGGTGGGAATATAAATAAATTTCTATTGGTCGATAGTCACATTTATTCGCTATATTTCGGTTTACCCTACGATTTGGTTCACATGAAACTAAGTCCTGAACTCCTGATATCCCTTAAGGGGGAAGCGTCAGGGTAGCCCGCGAAATTCAAATTTTCTTACGTTTCTTGCAATTCACAAGTCAGTATTATATTGTACGTTGATCAAATTATAATTTGCGGTCGTAACAAGTATCTATTTACATAATTAGAATCATTAAACTGGTCAATACAACTCTTCAAGACCAGGTAATCCCAAAAAAGGACTATTTCATGAAATCTTGACATTTTGGGATTATACTAACTTAAGGAGTTGTATTACTGATTCTATTGTATATAATTCTGTAAAAACATATTTGTTACGGCCGCAAATCATACTTTATTTAACATACAACTTAATACTCACTTGCAAATTGCAAAAAACGTAAGAAAATTTTAATTTCGCGGGCTACCGTGACGCTTTCTCCTTAAGAGTTGAATTTCTAAAAATAATCATATTTTAAGCGCACGTTGCATTAGGAACACTGAAAAGTTTCATGCTTTACAGTTCCGGGGAGAGACGATTAGGTCTGTGTTAGTTTGCTTTTATAATATTATAGATCGATCGATTTAATACAGGGAAACCGAATGTAGTGGGTCGTAATACCGCATTACCTTTTATAGATAAAAGTAATTTAACTATCAGCTGTGAGGAAAATCGTGCTATTTTTCATCGTCCTCTCATTTCTTCTAACTTCCTGTACTGAGTGTTGCAACACAGACGGTGGTGGTTCGTTAGCGGAAAGTACTGTTACAGTTACAACCAGAGATCGAATTCGAATCGGATCCATATTTACCCGGCTATTAAGTAATGCATTTTTGTATTGAAAAAATCCTGGAATTCCGGGATTGGATTAACATTTAGAGTTCTGATTATAGAATCGAACATATATTTATTTACGTTCAGGTGTTGGCTAATATAGAATGCACTTGTATCGATCGTAAAAATGTCGCGATTCCGGAAATGTTAAATTTAGTACTTTTTGACTATAGAATCGAATCTTAGCTAATGTTGTAAAGTAGGTTGCCAAACTGACAGTAAACGTCAACATTACTTATGTTAAAAATGAATTTTAAGTAAACAAGCATACGAATAGTTATGTGACCCCGGTATCCCCGTATTTTTAGGGTTCCGTACCCAAAAGATAAAACGGGACCCTATTACTAAGACTCCGCTGTCCGTCTGTCTGTCCGTCTGTCACCAAGCTGTATCTCATGAACCGTGATAGTTAGACAGTTGAAATTTTCACAGATGATGTATTTCTGTTGCCGCTATAACAACACATACTAAAAAAAAAAACAGAATAAAATAAATATTTAAGGGGGCTCCCATACAAAAAACGTGATTTTTTTGCTGTTTTTATAGATAATGGTACGGAACCCTTCGTGCGCGATTTCGACTCGCACTTGGCCGGTTTTTTAAATAAATAAAACTACATATTTAAGAAATCGTTTCCAAACCATATATCCGATTAGTTGTGCATTCCCTGATTTTCTGGAATCCCGGGATTTATATTAAGAAAAAAAAAAGAAGCCGCTTCTATAATTTCTTAGCCAAAAATTAACTTCAGGTAAATATGCATCTGATTATCCGATCTATGGTTACAACATAAATACCATTTTCTGCTTTTTCCATAACCGTCAGGTTATGGAAAAACTCGTATGCGAATAACTATCCAAAATCTCTTAGTCTCTACCTATTCTTATTCTTGTGTTGAAGATTCATTATGTGAAGATTCACTATTTAATTAATGTAATTTCACTATGTTAAAAGTTGTAACAGCAAACTTCAAGCCTTCAAGCACAATCAACAATAATACTAATCAGATCGTACCTGTTAGGTGGGTGTGTCAAGTGGAAACAAACATTTTTAGCAAAAAATAAAACCGACTTCCAAATCAAAACACTACAAAGTGAAACATAACTTTAATTTCGGTAGTCGGTGTCTTTAGTTTTGTATTTTCATTTATGGGCACCAACTTCCGCAATTAAAGTTATTTGTCACTTTGTAGTGTTTTGTTTTGGAAGTCGGTTTAATTTTTGCAAAAAAAATTTATATTTCACTTTTTAGTTGTGCTACCTACCCTACACAAATTCGAATGCCACTACCAGCTATGTAAATAACAGTGATAGGAAGTCATTAAAGCATCATCCGCATAAACTAAGTGGGGAAAATACGCATTATTGAAGCTAACTCAAAAACTAACCAAGCAAAGTTAATAAAATTTATATGGGACCACCCTTGAGTATCTCCTTTCGAACAAAAAAATAATCATCAAAGTCGGTTCATAAACGACGAAGTTATTCGCGAACAGTCGAACACACATAAAAAAAAAAAAAAACATATACGGTCGAATTGAGAAACCTCTTCCTTTTTTGAACTTGGTTAAAAAAACAACAGTCATCCAAATACCAAAATCTATAAATCGTGTTAACTTTATAATAATATGTAATCCAGCCGTAACACAGCTCAAAACTCTTACCAAAACAGTCATAGCCACTAAATAATCAGAAAACCATACAGCACAAACTGTTTAGTATTTCTTTATACTCCACAAAAAAATACGAAGACGATCTCCCTGGTGACGTAAAATTACATTCGTAATAAAAGTAAGTTACGCAACACCACAATTGGCGCTGATGCCGTTATAATGGCGCCAATGGACTACCTTTTCAAAATGGAGTGAGCGCGATTCGTTTGGTGCGATGCCGACACGCGATCGTTTGAAGGAAATGGACATTATGAGTTGAATTTTTTGAGAATAGTACAACCAAAGGCATTTAAAGATAAAGTAAAACACAAACACCATGTGGAATTTAAGCTCAAAATACGTATAGAGAGGGAAAGATTGATGGTTCTGCTACCATGTGGGATAAGAACTAGGATGATAGGTAGATAGACACTAGACAGAATGTTACCACATCTTTACGCGAGGCTAACGTAAAAAGACAGATAGAGAGAGAAAACGGTGACCTCAATGCCATTTCCCAAAAACAAAAAAAAAAAATGGTTACCATATGACTACATGTAGGGTAGAAGATAGAAAGGCAAGGAGAGAAAGTAAATTGTGATCCCACTACCATGGGCCGTTTAAAGCTAGAATGAGAGTCAGGGAGGGAGAAAGACAGTATTTTCCAACAGCAGGTGCTGCTAACAGATCTTTAAGAGAGGCAATAATTTCAGATCTGGAGTAGAGCAAAATAATCTTCTTCTATGTTTTACCTTCGGCATAGTATTGAGGCATTTTCAGTTTTTGATTTTAATGATGTAATATCTCAGTAGCCTGCAATCGAAATTGGATCATAAAGTAACAAAATGCTTTTCTTGCAACGATATCGATTGCTATAAGTAGATAGGCCTTTATCTCGAAATACAACAACAGCAATAGAACGACAGCAGATTGAAGTGTTCTATCAAACACAAGAACTACACAGGAACCAATAAACAGCTCCCATTTTCAGGAAATCGAACAACTTTTCCATTATTCATGTCCCAACAAATAATTCTGCGTTATTTACAGCGAATCAACTAAAAACACTTAAATTATATCTCTTCCCGACGTGCTAAATCATTTACATAATATGATATAAACCGTAGCGTACGTATTGTACTTGCCTTGAGTTTATCATACACTTAACTTTATGCCAATATAAACAGAGTATTGAAACAAAGGAATATAACCTCTAACTTGTACAAATAAGGTTCTGTAGGATTGCAAGTGTGTTTGGCAGCAACTGAATGGATATGGTAATGCTTTCGCTAAAAGCTGTTAGTTTAGAAGTTGAGAATTGCTTCGCTTATATAATTACTCCAGTTCTTGTTAAGTGACAATTTCAGGACATAACTCAATAGTTAAGTTTATATTATTTTCTTATTAAGTACTATTATTTTCTCCTAGCTTCTTCCCGTGACTTTGTTTGCGTGGAACTCGTAGATCCTTAGACACCACAATATACTAAATTAACAGCCACATTTTTATAAAACTTCCCTGTATATTACGTTTGTAGTTTTGGTCTCAGCAGCCAAAATATGAAGAGAGGGACTAGGACTGATGACGCGGGAGTAAGCGACGTATACAGTTGTCCGTTTGAGAAGCAGCTTGTCCTGAGGTCAACACCCGCAGCCTTCAGTAGCTGTCAAAGTTTTTAGTTTTTAGTCAATTAATGAATCCCTGCGTTCCTCCATATTACAGACTACGCAGCTCCATATACTACCTAATTTCACAACACTGATACGCTCACTGACGTATTCTTACAGATCCTGACGAACAGCTATGACTAAGATAATATAACAGTAGGTTGTAAACACACGGGATTTCTCATTAACAGTCATCTAACCATAGATATTTGTGGCCCAGTGGTATTTTTTCTCGGGTTTATGACAGCAATTATAATTAAACTTACTAAATACCCACACTAAAATAATAATTATGATAGGTTACATCCTCAATAACAACAAAAATAGCCTAATAACTGCTAAGTTAAGCTAAATAACTAATTTGACCGATGATTACGTAATATATTATTTAGTTAAAATATTTTCAAACTTATGCTTAGATAGGTACTCACTGTTTGTCCAGTAGTGCTATTCCGTAAAAATCTCACCGTGAAAATTTTGGTGAAGTGAGCTTTAAGTGAGCTGTCATTCTACCAGATGCCAGGGATTGACACCATTGATAGCTCACTTAAAGCTAACTTGATCAAAATTTTCACGGTGAGATATAAACAGAATAGCACTACTGTTCTTTTTCGATAATTATTTCCCTTCACCGTATGAAAATAACTATTTTCAGTGATTAAGGTCACTTTTACACAATTATATTTTACGTACTACACAATTACTCTAATCTTTCCAATCATTTACTACTTTAGCGAGCGTCCATGAAGTAAATTTCGATGCTTGAAAGGCAAGAATTAACAAGCGACATGTTGGGCGATATTGAGTTATAATATTATTGAGAAAGTTCAAATGCCAGTTTAAGCTTTTAAACTGCATTTAAAATTCGTTGGAATCAAGTAGTTATGACTCATAGGCGATTTTGTACGATTTTATTACAAAAAAAAAAAAAAAAAAAAACTTAAAAATGCTCTAGTCTAAAGTTGTCAACATGTCTTTTGGTAAATTATTTACATTGCTTTTCAAGCGTCGATTTGCTTTTTTTTTTGTCTTTTTTAAATGACTTTTCAAAAGGCTTGTTCATCAAGGTTCCTTCTACGTTTCATAGGCAGGATTGTTATATAAACATTAATATTAAAACCTTGGCTTTTACTTATGAAACTCAAATAAATAGGCAGTGAAGACAAACATACAATATTTGAATAGATAAATTGGCCAGTACGATGTAAATAAAGAATCATCAGAATTAAAATAAAACAAAAAAGTGGAACTTATTAAAAAAAAAAAGTACTTGAAGCACACGCGAATTTCTAAAACGCGAATTTATAAATGCGAAAGTTTGTGAGGATGGATGGATGTTTGTTACTCTTTCACGCAAAAACTACTGCACGGATATTGATGAAATTTGGTACACATATATTTTATAACCTGGATTAACACATAGGAAACTTTTTATCCCGATATTCCTACGGGTTCGAGACTTACGAGGGGGAAACCGCGGGGCGCTGCTATTTTACAATAAACCATTGTAATTTCTTTTCAAGGTATTATGTTCGTAAAAATCAAAAATATATTGAACAATATCTTTATCTAAAACTTATTTTAATTTTATTCACCGCATCTTGCGCACCAAAACTCATTCACAACATTTATCTGATACCCTATTACGTATCCGGTATTAAGGCAACCGCAAACGCTATTTAAAGGACATTGTAAACAATACCTAATGACACCTTGTTCTCAAACTGTCATGTCAAGGGTCTCACACTCTGGCGACCAGCGTTCTATTATTAGTAGTGAATTCTTTTCATAGTATTGTTTAATTAAAACGTTTAGATTCGCTGTTTTAAAAGACAAATAAGAGAAATTTAGAGGACATTTTTACAAATTAGGTTAAATTATTCATAGCTTTGTTTGTATTGGCGGTTAAGTCCGACATTGATCAGCCTTGTCAATATCCGTTTGGAATTAGATGTAATCTTTACGAATATATTTTTGGGGCCTTAAATAATCCTGTGTCATTTTTTATCGACTACCTACTGGGATTTTCAATGTCAATAACATATCAATTACTGTAGGTATTTAATGAGTAGTAAAAAAATATTTGTGAGGCATTTTTGACGTCATACGTAATAGATTGAATGTTTTTCTTTTTAATTAAAAACTTTTTTGGATATCAAAGAGGTTGTGTTACATATTCGTTTCTTAGAAGTTTTTGTTTGGTATGGCAAGACAATGGATGAGACAGTCGCTTTGGATGTCCAAATTAGTAAAACGAAACCATTGGGACGAACTTAAAACAAACAAGTTTAGGACGTAAAGCTGTGGTGGGTCTGTGAGCGGAAATGCGTTATAAATAAATATTGTATTTGATGCAAGTTTAATACCATAGTACTGGCAATTCGGTGGTTGTGTAAAATTATAGTTGATATTACACTGTAAGCGTAAAAATAATTTATAGATTTTTATAGCCAGCGATTGAATGAAGATTTTTAGTTCAATTTCTTTAAGAATGATGTAACAATATCTGTACCGGTGTAAAATGACAATGGACAAAATTATTGATCTTTAACCTGTAAACTTTTATATCTGAGATACAATATCTTTGTTTTCCCATTATTACGTATTTTCCTCCTTTATTTTATAAAGGTTTACAATATTATTTCCTACATATTGTTTCACAATCCAGCATACCAGGATGCATAGTCAGAAACGGTTTTAAAATAGTACGTATGACAAAATATCACCAAAGACATTTAGGGTAGGACATGTGGCACAGGCGATATTAGCCCTTATTTTATAAGTAGGATAATAGAGACTCAAGTCTCGTGAATCCGCCGTAGCTAGGCATTTAGAAGTTAACAAAGTGTTATTATTAGAAAAACGTCATAAGTTAATTCCTATGGATCTCCCAAGGATCTTTTGGCGCGCGGCTGAAAATGGAACAAACGCCGCCATCTTGATTGTTCAATACAATATTTTTACAAATGTTTGCCAACAGCGCCACCCTGTCACCGTCATTCGAGCGTCAAAAGATCCTTGTAGCACTTTACTCTGATTGAACCACCATCATTGACAGGGCTTCTGACCATCTCACAGTCCCTATGGCCCAAACCATTTGAACAATTTTTTTGCTTTACCGTAAGCAAAAGCTGTAATCTTGTCTCTCTTCCTCCACAGAGCATGCCGCCGCCCGTGTAAGGCATGAGCGGACGCGGAGCGGGGGGGCAGCGCTGCCAGCTCATCCTGCAGCGTTGCCTCGCGATTCAACTCACCAAGCCCGGCAACGCGCCCGATGACTTCTGGATGTATGAGTCTGGATATCTGCTCTTTCAGGTATGTTTTTTATTTTTTTTAAACAAATTGCGTCTGAATTGGTTTAGTTATTGACCTGAAACGTTGTTGTGTTGGCTGCGCCCTCATTGCGAACAATTCCCGGAGCAAATGGACGAACATGTAACTCATGACAGGATAAAGAATATTTAGCTGCTTCATTTTCAAACGCTTTGAATAACTTATCCAGAATAAGAAAAATCTGGTCAGCTGGTGTCGTGTAGTTTACTGAAATAAAAAAACTGTTTATTCGGTAGATCAGTAGAAGTAGAACCACGTCTGAAGTAAGAGATATCTAATAGACCAAAATAAGGGTGCAAAAGTGTCCTGCGAATGCAATGTGAATATATCCCTTTATAAACAAAAGTTGAATAAATTTTTGTTTTCGCATGTCCCGCTTACAGTGACACCGCAGCCTCACAGCATCCTAACACCAACAAAGCATGTTTACGTTTCGATCGTTTCCCAGCTGTTGCGACGCGAGCCGCCATCACTCAAGCACGGTCCGCCATCGATGGCTTACAAATGGCTACCATGGTTTACCGACTGGATTTAATCTGCCGTACGTGCCTATGGTGCTATGTTTTGGTCCTAAAGTATGGTCGGAGATTGAAGTTTTTGATGTAAATGCGCAAATTAATGGTTCATTTCATGCTAGTTGGAATAGTGACTTCTGCTTGAAACCTTAAGGATATTCTAGTAGGTAACGTGTATCAGTACTGCTTTGCACATTCTGCACATGTTTAACGAAAAAGTAAAGCAATACATCCTGTAATAATATTCCCCGACCGATACCGGTAACGGAGGCCAATCTCAGCGGAGATCAGCAGTAGGTATTATAGTGCACATGCGTGTGCGCAAACACAGGTGCACTCTCTGTCCCTTTAGTCGCATAGTCCCATGGGACCACCATCTTCCAAACTCCGGGGTGTTACTGAGAGATTTTTAATGGAAAAACCCAATAACACTGCCAGACCAGTGGGCTTATCATGACCTCTTGTCTATCTCTACGAAGAATAGACAACCTTTTATATACAAAGTGAAGTAGAAATCCTTCTACAATTTGTCATTTTGCCTTTCGTTTCTAGCGATCTTTGTCTAGGTCCTTTTTTATGTAGACTATTTCGGAAGAAATTTGTCTAGGGCAGTAAAGACAATTTGATTTTATAATCGCCATGCGATTATATAAGACAGTAAAAAACTTTTTACTCGACGGCCGCAAAGTATATACGGTTATCTACAAAATACGTTTCTATTTCCCTCTTCTTTTGCTTATATATCGAAAACGGTGTGTCCTATCGCAAAAGTAATGAAAACTTCGACCCCCTTTACGAAACGCATAAACCCCTAAAACTCTACATGTAGGTGTAGGTTTTTCATATTTTCCATACAAAAAGTAAAATTTCATATAAAACACGTTGAGAATCCCATCTTCACGGGCGCTGCGGGCTCGTCTCCGCAGTTGTATTTATACGCGTAACTTAATATTTGTAAAAATTGAGAATTAAACAGAAAAAAGAAATACTATGAAAAAACAAAGAATTCTGAGTCGCATTATGTAAAAAAGTGAATATCGTAAAGTGCAGTTGACTCTTTCTACTTTGTTGCCGTCGTACTGTCTACACGGTAACATTATTTTTGTCTACTCTTTAGTCGATAAGACGCTTCTCTACGGTGCTCGTACTAAGCCGGCTGGGAATCGAACCCATAATCCAGCAGTCGCACTTGCGACCTCGATCCCAACGGGGCAGTTCAAATACATGTTGTTAACTATAAGCAGATTCTGACGACTGCAAATTTTCTGGTAGCCTGAAACTTACATCAATAAAAGTACCATAAAAACCACACATAAACTAACAAAAATACTATAAAATTATAACCACACAAACATAAAATTCACAGAGGCAAGTTTAAGGACTAATAAACAACGGTTAATTGCATTACATAGTGGTCAGATCGCTTCCTTATCTGTGGTGATCAAAGCATAGACTAAAATACCAGACCATATTAGGGCAGAGTAGCCAGACATTAATTCAGTTCGAGTGAACTAAATAACTAATTCAACTACTCTACTTTGATGTCAAGTTACGGGCGGTGGCGGGGCCTTGAACAATGAGCAATTTATGGCGCCATTTTAAAATGGCCGCAGCAGATGCAGGTCAATGGCCGCTGCTCGTACTAATCCTTATTTGGATATTGGAGTTAAAGTTTTGTTTACGCGTGTAAAAGGAATTGAATTAGGAGAACAGAAATTGGAATCGAAGTAGGTAAGCAATAAGGATTGATATTTTTATTGGATTAAATATTGTTCATGTTGCAAAAGAAAATATTGTCACATTTCCGGAAATAAAATTGCTCTTTTCCAGACGCAATTGTCCACCAAGTCCCATTCTTACATTTTTATATGTAGGTAGTTATCGCCAAAACCCAGTTAGGTACTTAGTTAAGTAAATTTTCGTTTCCAGTGTTTCGCTTACACATAAACGCTTTAAATAAATTATTAGCTATAATTTTATTAATCTACCGCCTTCTCGCTACCGCCTATGACTTAAAAACACATGTAATCGAATGCAAAGCAGTAATGCGATACTGACTGGTCAGCTGCGACAAAGTTCACACAGTCATACTTAGCGTGCTAATTTATGCCATAAAACTATAATAGTTAAGTCCAGTTTCTAGTGCGTTACGGTAGTCAGACTGTAGTATCAAGTGATAGGATTGCTAGCCTACATTCAGTGATAGTTTACTGACCCTGTGTTGAAGTTTTATTTCTTTGTCATCTTTTTTCTTAGTAATCTATCTTAAAACAAGTAATTTTATGTAACGTAAGTAATTCGTTGTTTCCTTTTTTTGTAAAGCCTGAAATAGGTAGCAATGTTGATACGTTTTCAGTACAGGATGGTAAAATTACATTTACAAACCCATCCTGTCTTAAAAGAGAGGATGGGTTTGTAAAATGAGTTAGGTAAAGTTGGACTAATTTAAAAACTAGTCAAGTTTACCTAAGCAATAAGATTTTCAATTCGGAATACCAGATGCTTTCGGAAACGCTCTGACCAAGCCTTCTTCAATTTTCTTCATTTTTGGAATTACCAAAATGGCGTCAACTGTTTATAGAGAGTCTACTTACGCGTGCCGGATTTGGCAAGGCAAGAATATGACATGGAGATCCACAAAGAAAGTATCTAACACGCGTAGGTCGCATACATGCAGTTTCACGTACACCCACACCAACATAAATCTGATAAGCATCACGCGGCAGTAGTTTTTAATTTGACCCATAAATTGTGGGCAAATACACATGACCTCATGTCGGTAGCTGCCTCATAGAAAGTTCAACCTACGGTGCGGGTCAGAGGCGGTGTCTTTGTGACTCATACCAAGGCAGATAAGAAGTTTAGCTTTGTTTGGTACATGGCTGTACTAAGTACTTACTTAACGTCCCGTCTGCCTAGCCTTTGTTAGGGTTGGCTTCCAGCCTAACCGGATGCAGCTCAATACCAGTATTTCACATGGAACGACTGCCTATCTAACCTCCACAACCCAGTTACTGGATAATACGATACCCCTTGGTAAGACTGGTTGTCAGACTTCCGAGCTTCTGACGTCCCGTAACGACTGTCAAGGTCCACGAATAACGGCTTAACGTGCTTTCTTTTCCTTAAAGTATCATCGTTTTGAAATAAACAAGCAGAAAAATTATTTGCGAAATTGAGTGTTTTTGAAATAGTAAATTTTATGGGATAGACGATATTCGAGGTGGCTGAAAAATAAAATTAGATCGACGGTAATGGTAGCAAATCGATGCGTGCAACTGAAGAGGCTATATGCTGCAGCGCTATACTGTCTGGAGGCTGATAGGGTAAAATAATTTAATCAATGTTTAAGAAACTTAAGGCGTTTATACCTACATGCATAGTTTGATACAGGATACTGCGTCCCAGAAACGCTCACCCTTCCCTAGCTTCCAGGAGATTTAGTTGAATAATGAGCGTACGGAGGTATGAGGAACGTAAAGTTCACTCATCCTCCACATATAAAAGGGAAGATCCTCCGACCAGACGGGTGTTGCGTCTGTGGGCAACTGCCCGAAGATTGATGTCGGCATGTTGTATTATATATATATATATATATGCCAGTAGCGCGGTAAACTCTGCTTGAGCGATGCAGGATTGTGTGATGTCAAGTATTTCATGCATATAATAGTTCGCATGTGGCGTTGTAGATGCCGCCACAAGCGTGGAACCACACATACGTCTGTCATCTCAAAAGGATCGATAGAATTCTCCTGTGCGCTTATACTAACCGCATCATGGATATGATACTCGTATAGCGAACGTCTAGTATGTTTGTGCTATTTCTTCCAGATTCAACACTACACAATACCAAATTTGAGAGTACTTAATAAACTATGACGTTCAAACTTGATTTTATTGAATTTCGTATCAGTAAGTTTTGAATTTAAAATTGTCACAATCAATCTGCAAAACTGCAAATTACTTGGTCAGCATATTAACCGGGGCTCCATCCTATCAGACGGTAAATTATTATTTGGATTTCTTCCAAACTTTAAAATCCAATTCGGTAGCCTGAACCTCAATATTGAGCCAACTCTCGTTACATAACAAAATGTTCGTACAATTTATTATCCAATATATTTCATATTACAAGTGATACTTCTGCAGTAATCTCTTGTATGATTACAATGTTGTTTATTATGATTTATTAGATAGATTTTTCCATGTCTAAGAAGCTGTACTGTCTACTTACGTAAGATATGGTCATGGAAAATGAGTGCTTAGACTATCTTACATTCCAACGTTCATACTTAGAGGGGCTTGTGGCTAAGTAATAACAGCCGCATCGGTCGATCGACCATCGAGGGGGTTAAGCTATGCTTGCCACGGTTGGTTCGTGGATGGGTGACCATCGTTACATACCAAGACCCTTGTGCCTCGGAAAGCAAGTTGAGCCTAGCCTAGCCTAGCCTTTTCCCAACAATGTTGGGGTCGGCTTCCAGTCTAACCGGATGGAGCTGAATACCAGTATTTTACATGGAGCGACTACCTATCTGACCTCCACAACCCTGTTATTGGGTAATACGATACCCCTTAGTAAGACTGATTGTCAGACTTTCGGGTTTCTGGCGACCCGTAACGACTGTCAAAGATCCACGAATGACAGCCGGGACCAACGGCTTAACGTGCTTTTCAAGGCACAGAGGAGTCTCGGTATGTAAAGATAGTCACCCATCTACGGACCAACCCCGGCAAGCGTAGCTTAACCTGATGGATCGACCCGTGCGGCTGTTATTACTTAGCCACAAGCTCCTCTCAAGCCGTTGGTCCCGGTTGTCATTCGTGAATGTTTAACAGTCGTTACACCGTCAGAAGCCCGAATGTTTGACAAGCAGTCTTACCAAGGGGTATCGTATTATCCAGTAACTGGGTTGTGGAGGCCAGATAGGTAGTCACACCATGTAAACTACTGATATTCAGCTGCATCCTGTAAAGACTGGAAGCTGACCCCAACATAGTTGAGAAAAGGCTGGGCAGATGATGACTAAGCAGATATGCTGTGGGGTATCATAGCTTAGTGCGAATATCGAATGCAGAAGCGTGTCTATTAGAGTAACTTATTCGTCAATACTCGTAGTTATTAAAGCATCCATAGTAAGGAAAGTGGAACAGACATATTATTTCTGTAAGCAGGTTTATAAAAACAATTTTACACGCCTATAATAATTTAAGTGCTAAGTAGTGCTATTTAACGCCGAGAGGGGACGCCCTAGGAAAACATATAGTGACCTTATTGGTGATGATGTTCTTCAGAAAGGTCAGGTACGTAGTACTTCAACCAGTGTGCGTGTATGACCAGATGTAAGAACGTAAACGTAGAAAATGAGTATGTAAGGATCGTAGCAGGTGGCGTTCTATAGTTTCTGCCTACTCCCATGGGAATAAGGCGTGAGTTTATGTATGTATGTATGTAATAATTTAAAAACTAGATGATCGGTGTTTCCTATCAGACTACTCTGAGAAGAAACACTGGACAAAATCAGAGGTCACTGTCTCTTTTAAAGTCCGGACATAATCTTGGCCAGATTCAGAATCCGTTGCATTTGCCTCTGTCGAAATTGAAAAGTGTGGAAACTGAAGACTTTACGATCAACAACAAGAATTATTTTTATTTTCCACCCTATCAACTAAATCCTGCGGGGTAATTGCTTAACACTCTATCAATCGGAATCGGTTTCATTTTGACAGTTCAACAACATTCATTGCGTTATTTACGTTGTCGAGAACACACATTTCTGAACATATGAAGCAATGGATTAGCAATTTGCTTCAAATGATTCAGATTTCGATTGGTAGTGAGTTACGCATTTAGGGTGCTGGTTGCTAATCCAAACCGTATCACTTTACATTTAGAAAATGGCTAGAAAAAATCCTACAAAGCTTTCCCATAACAAGTGAAACAATAGAAATAAATCTAGCACCTTTGTTGTGGACAATCTCATCGCCGCCTGGGGTGCAAATTTCCGTAGCAGACGGCTGGGTAGGAGCAAATAAAATGTTCAAGTCGTTTCATATGATCCGATGGAGATTGATAGCAGTTTGTGGGAACCGTGGTTTATAATAGATTTTTTTCTAAAAGACCATCATATAGGTAATATGATGGTCTGTTTTAGAAAAAAAATCATATTTATTTATTTACCAAAATGTAGGTTTACAACTAATAAAAGTAATTTTAAAACTATAATGGCCTCTTTACATTCTACGAGTACCATTACATAATATGGTGTGCAAATATTTAATTTTAT
Source organism: Dicycla oo (assembly GCA_948252095.1). NCBI lineage: Eukaryota > Metazoa > Arthropoda > Insecta > Lepidoptera > Noctuidae > Dicycla > Dicycla oo. The sequence continues at coordinate 28,553,836 of OX411714.1, forward strand.
CCTGCCCAATGCTATTATTTGAATAAAAATAAAAAGACAGCAGCAACAAAGAGCTCATGCATTAGGAACAGTGAGTGGTGGATAAGATTTTATTAATACATATGTATTAAGGCCCATCACGGCCTTAACGGTACTTAGCGCGTACATTGACTAAGCACAACTGGCAAACTACGTATATAAGTGCGAAATAGAGACGGGAACATGTCGAATAAGTAACGTTTCTAGATCTTGGCCTTAGTGTTTGCTATTTACTTTATAGACTAGGACAAATATATTTTACGCTAACTTATCGATTGTACGGTTTATTCCTTACTTTTATTTTATGTGCAAACCAATCTTTGAAAGCAATCTTAATTTTATCTCAATGTTCCTTATGTTACCACAGCTGACAGCGACCTTTCAAAATTGCCAGAATTGTCACCTTGGCAATTTTCCTCTTTCAAGAGTCCAAGATTAAACGTAATTTTAAGAAATTCAAGAGAGCTTACCGCTTCCAAGGACTGAATGTTCAATTAACATTTTCAATTTTCTGATTAATAATTAAATCATTGTACGTTATTGAGAACATTTTTTACGCTAATAAACTGATATTTCGTAACTATTCGTGGGATATCCAGCCGTCATTGACATTGGTGGAACGAAGTGAAAATTGTAATTAATCATTCGTTAATCGATTTAATTTAATAGAACTGTGAAGGCAATTAGGAATTAATTTAACTTGCATACTGCTTTTATACGCTACGTTAAACTGAAATGATAGATGACATTTTGTTTAAGACGTCAATGAAACAAGATATCCTTTCTTCTAACATTATGGTCTGCGTCTGTGTTTCCGAGCGCATACAACCCTAATCTCTTCAAAGTGAGAGTGAACAAGCTTCTTCTGGATAAGCTCACTCCATCGTCGAGTCTGTCTCTGTCGCCTCCGACCTAGACTAGAGTCAAGAGCAAACCTATCTTAAATTTAAAAAAAAATGGTGGATAATAATAATTGTGACAAAATATTCTATGAAATACACCACCATGTACAAGACTTCGTCGTCAATAAAAGGGCTATTATTCAGCAATGAACATGCGGTTATAAAAATCCAATAATAAGTTTTATACATCAGTGGTCACACTGTAAATGTACCCCGTAAAGCTCCTATTTTAAAGCTCATTATTGCATTTCGAGCTCATCCATCAAATTGCTAGATTGGTGCAGTTGTCATTTGTATAGAAAGCAGATATAGACTGAGAAAATTATGTCATCGGTTACGAATAAACAATAACCTCTTTCACTTTTATTCAAGCAAAGATATAATCTCATACAGCCTATGATTTAATCGCTATCGACATTTCAATATTTCAGTGTATTTAATCGTTTGTATTTTTCTTTTATAAACAGAGGAAGAATAAAAACTCGATTACAATCTCGATCAAAGGTTAAAGTAAAGTTATTGTAAAAGAGTTAACGTCGATTTGTCATAGTTTCAGTTAAATTAACCGTGGTTAATGATGTATTGTGTGAACGTGTGTCTGGGTTTAAGTAACTGGCGCTTTCCAATATTTTATGCGTGAGAATAGCTGCGTGTTTCTGACGAGGTTGACAACTCTATTAGTGTGGGCTTGCGATAAGTGATGTGTGAGATTTCGATTTCTGATATTAGTACCTACCGGTTTTAGGGTTCCGTACGAAAATGGTAAAAAGGAACCCTTATGGTGCGACTCAGTCTGTCTGTATGTCTGTCCGTCCGTCTGTCATAGCTAGATATCTCAAGAACTACTAATGCTATCAATTTTAATTTTGGAATAGTTTTAACTGACGTTTGCCCAACTATTTTGCAAATAAGAAAGAAATAAATATATACATATATTTTTTTGCAACAGGGACTGAAAGGGGTTCTTAAAAATTCGAAGTGGGGATACTAGAGTATTTGGGGTATCATCTGAACGAGCGCTGTTTACACATTCTTAATTTTTTTCTTTTTTTTAGGCTGCATAGTTTTCGACTTTTAACCTCGTACCGCCCCATGTACATTCTATTGTACATAATATTAGAAATCATTAAAGCCCAAACATGGGTTTTAAAAAGTACGCGTAAACGCCCAGCGTACATTACGATGTACAAAATAAATTTTGTGTCTAGTTTGAATTCCCCGGCAGTATACATATTTATGGTGACTATTATTTGATTTGTGTTTAGTGTTGTCAACGTTTTGACGTCTATCAATTTTGTAAAAGGCATGGTTGTCCGTCAAAATTGCACATACGTGGCAAGATGGCGCGCCGGCGGATACCACGTAAGTTTGATCCACTTTTATCTTTTTAATTTTACAGCTTTTTGTGTGAGATTTTAATCTCAGTGAAAGAATTATTACTATACTGTTGTTTGTTATTATTATTTTAATAAATAGATACAAAAATATTTTTTAAATCGCTCTTAAAATATTATGTACATTTTATTGCACATTGAGCGTTACTTCAATTTAACCTCCTAAATAATATGTACATTCTAATGTACAGTGGGTTATTGTATAAATTAATGGTTTCGTTTTATTTTATTCTCTAGGTCTGGAGGAGTTCGATATTGAACGTTTACTGGTAGATTCGGAAATTGAAGATTTTGTTCCTTCAGACGAAGATGTAGGGGATCCGGAGATTCCCCAGAAAATAGGGCACATAATAAATCATGTTTATTTTTTTATTAGGTTCGTCGAAATTGATTATTTTAGAGCAGATTTTAATTAGATAAAAAAAATTGTTTGTTTTTGATGATTTTAGCATATTTCAGTTTATATAATCACGGTAAGAGTGGTTTAAATTTAAGAGATTTCGTTAAGACTAATTTCAATTAAGGATCTCGATGTCTGTAATAATTATTAACGTTAACAAAATAAAAAAATGATTTACTAATAATTTTTTTTTATTCATAAAAAGTATATAACACCCAATGTACATTTAAATGAACAAAATAAATAACCGTAATTTAGTAAGTAACGCCCAATGTTCATTTAAATGAACAAAATAAATCGCCTTAAAAATCAATTCTTGATCTTCTACATAACGCCAGAGTATGCCTAAAAATATATAAAAAAATTCCTAAGCATTTATTTACACAAAAATAAGCGCAGACTTGCTTGGGCATTAACCATATTCATATATTATGTACATTAAAATGAACACTGGGGATTTAGCTCTCATGGTATTTTTTATTCTTGGGCGTTACGAGGTTAAAGAAAAATGTACAAAAAATACCGTTCCCCTTATTTCCGAAGTTTTCATAGAGAAAAATCTGAAATTATTCTGTGTGATAGAAGTTTATGTAAAGATTACAGGAAAAATAAAACGATGTCTCTAAATAGCATACTTTTTTTTATATGATGGTACGGAACCCTCCGCTCTTGAACGTTTTTAGGGTTTCGTACCTCAAAAGGAAATACGGAACCCTTATATGATCACTCGTGTGTCTGTTTGTCTGTCTGTCCGTCTGTCACAGCCAATTTGCTCCGAATCTAATGGACCGATTAAGTTGAAATTTGGGACACTTATGTATTTCTGTGACCCAAACACGGACGTGTAACGTAAATAAATAAATTTTGAATATAGGGTCAACTTTGGCGGGCAAATTAGAAAATTAAAAAAAAAAATATATGCAAACTGTACCGTGTGACAAACCAAATGAAAGGGCTTACTGCAAGAGTCTCAAATATATATTTTTTATAATTTTAAAATAAACCATTCCAAAGTTATTTAGGAAAACAGACGATAATTGTCCATTCACCCCCTTTATCTCAGAAAGTACTGAGCCTAAAATTTTGAAAAAATATAGAAAATAGTTCAATACCTATAGATTACAGGAAAATCTATAAGAAGTCGATGGTCTTAAAACAACATAGTAAATCTCTCAATATTTTGCGTACAATCTTACATTTGTCCATAGTTAAACAAAAAGGATCCAACCCACATTAGGTGAAATGTGGGTTGGATTTTTTTCGTTTAACTATGGACATTTGTAGTTGGAATGTACGGGAGAACATGTTTTCAACTACAATTTTAAGTTTTTCTTGGGATAAATTCGTCCCAACTACGGAACTCTTAATTGTGAGTGGTCCGACACGCTCTTGACCGGTTTTTTTTTGTTTATAAAGGTTCAGAGTATGATGGGGGCAGAACAACTAGGGTTCCAATCACAGATCATTCAATCAATCAATCAACTCAGCCATTGAAATCCACTGCTGGACATAGGCCTCTCCCAGGCTGCGCCACAATACCCTGTCCTTCGCCTTCCACATCTAGCCTGTCCCAGCCAACTTTTAGGGCCGTTGGTCCATCTAGCTGGGGGGCATCCCACACTATGTTTGCCGATTCTCGGTGTCCACTCCAGGACTCGTCTCCTCCACGGGCCATCAATCCTTCACAAACATGGCCGACTAGCCATAACTCAGAATCTTTTCCAGTTAACTTCATTTCTGATCTTATCCTACAAGGAAACTCTGAGCATAGCCCGCTCCACAGCGCGCGGAGCGACCTTGAATTTGTGGACCAGCCCGACTGTCACTCACAGATAAAATACCAAAACTTATGAATAACCTATAAACCGATAAGGTACGCCTACATGGGCAAGTAGGTAAGTCTACCTAGTCGCTGTCACTATTAAACCAGACCATTTTTTAATGAATTTATGTGAATGACGAAGTTTGGTCATAATACTGGCGAAAAACATCTAAAGAACTATCCACAAAGGAAAAGCTGCTTACTGTATAGCTGGTATGTGCCACATCGTGGTTGAAGTGAGAACTATGAGAAACCTACGCTAATACCAGATCAGAATCCTAACTTACCTGTATCAGAAATCGAATATATTTTTAAATAATTTTAATGGCCATACCATCGGCAATTTAAAGAGGTGTCCGCTTTTACCGTATGCCGTAAACGGCAGGTATGTAGGCAAAGATAAGCTTCCATACGGCCTTAGCAAATACTTTATGGTCGGTCACACTATAATCGATTAAAACTATCGCGTCAGCAGTACTGACGATTTTACTTTCATTACATATTTTACTTTGGATATTGATACTAATAAAATCTTTAAGAGCCTGTATTTACAATTATTATGCAACTCCGATAAAATGTCGATATAGATTTAATCGAGTCCATTAGAATCGATTATTTCTCGCCTTAAGCACTCATACCGGGGTAGTTAAGGGCATTTGATTACTCGTTATAAAATGTTATCGATTATTTTATTTATTACTTACACCCATCTTCCGGCGATGTTCGCTAATTATTACAAACTTTCTTTGCTATTAGTAATCGTTTTTGCTATTGTAATTTGGATCTTATTTCTTCGGGATAAAGTTTATGTAGATTAATTCTCGATTGTTGTATAGTTTAGCGTATCCCACGAAAACCTTTCATCGCGGTCAATTTGTATTCAATTACGTGTTTATGTTTAACTTTTAATGTAATTTTGTGTATTGGACAATAGAAATAACTGGAAATTACACAATCAGCCCTTTCTAAAAAAATAACTCGTTTGCTATTTTTTGGATATAATCTGGGAACTGTAGCAACTTCCATTGAAGAAGATTCATTGTGTAATTTCGGTAATGTTGGTATCTACGTATGCGATAGCGCTTTCCTTCCTTTTAGAGTAAATTAAAGAAAATACGACTTTTCACTTCTGTTCAACTGTTGATTGGCCTAAACTTGTTTATATAGCTCGGATAGGAAGTTGTGTATACGATTTTGTCATTTATTTACTTTTGGCAAAAAAACGTTTACTATTATACGGGCTTTCTTTCTAAAGTAGGTACATCTAAATATATATTCACTCTCTACTGTAAATCTCTTATTAAATGACAAAAAATCTCTCATATCTATGGTTCAGCATCTGGTTTACACGGAAAATCCGGGTAGGTTCTGGTAATATATACATATAGTACATATCTATAGTAAACGATTTTCTAATTTGGCTATTGAGTATTAAAATGAAAGTAAGGTATCTCACGAATCTTACAGAATTAAACCTCCAACAAGTGAGAACAACTTTCAGAAGGCCGAACTACCAATGGCGAAGATACAATCGTGCAACTAATCTCACACATTATCGCCATACATGGTTGTCATTACAAAACCCACAACCTCAGAAGCGGAACCATTTAAACATCCTATCCCGCTTTGGTAATCTATGGCAACCACGTGGCCATCATAATATGCCATTTGAGTCCACGCTGTGCAGTAGTAAAACATTATGTTTTTCTTTAGGCATGGTCGATACAAATGGGTAAAGCGATAACGTATTGCGTGAGATTACTAGTGCGTACTCGGCCTTAATGACCTACTTTTCGCCCCTATACCTATTTTTGTAAAAAGTTCTGATGGAAAAATTGGGTTAATGAGAAAATAAATTAATGGGACTCCAGATTTAAAAATGCTGGAGGGAAATGCCTGTTTGCATATAAGCTGCATATAAGTAAATATATTATGTTTTATCAACAAAAATAGAGGCTTTGGTTAACTTATACAGATACCAAAAATAGTAATTACTGAAATGCTTAGAAACTATAATTATGTAAGTGTGTACGTGTCTATTACGACTATAAGTATTGCACAAAGAGGTAGGCAGAAATGTCCGTTAAGTCTAGCAAGAATACACGTTCCTATAGTTTGTACAAAATTATGCAAGTAGCTGGCACTCCATTGTGACATTCACCAATCAGAAGTTATTATGGCACACGGCATGCAAGCTATTTGCATACTTTTGTGCAAGTTACAGGCAGGGCCGTCTTTGATCTAGGATAGGATATGGAAAATGCAGGATGGAAGAGCGAGCTCGTTTGTAGCACCTCTCCACAGATAGGTTCGGATTTCTTTTATCCGTTCATTTAGAAATAGTAGTTACTTTGTCGACTTATGCATAAAAGTTTGGGAACTAAGAAAATGCAGGACGTATTTTTACCTATGAGAGAGCGGAGTGAGCTCAAAATTTGTAATAACCCGTTCAGACGGGGTAAATCTCAGGATTTACCTAGCTTTTCTTTTGACAGCCTCTAGCTACGACACTGGCAGGTACGAGTACTAGGGGTCCCATGGATCGCGGGGCGTAGGCACTTGCCCGAAGTGGCCAATGGCAAAGACAGCCCTGGTTACAGGCATGTGTATTCTCGCCCTTAGGTGCAATGGAGTTACCGTGGCCCTGGCACAGGCAACTGAAGGAACACGAGTGGGTTTTAGTCAGTAGAAGTCTGACACGCCCTCCCGCCCCGCCCAGAGCGGGAGAAGTTATTTGATGATTTCCCATCCACAAAAAAAAAAAAAGTTGCAATGACAAATGTCTAGAAATCTCTTTCTCCTTACCACAGCCACTTGTAGTAACATATCACCACAAAAAAAAAAAAAAACTTCTAACATTAAAACATTAATAACAATCGACTTGTTGAACCGTAAAACTAAAATGCGCGCCGACATCGACAGCCGGAGACCAGTCGTTAATAATTAGGGGGATAGGGTTGCCTCGCCCCTGGTTCTATTGATCTTGCATTTTCTCTTGTGTATTTAATGTAAGGTTTAACAGTCTGGGAGTGTGTAACACATGTATTCGTTTAATTATTAGAATCTAGCTGCCCACCCCGGCTTGAAGACACTGAGACTAATGAAGAAAATGAGACTAATCATCCCTTTACAGTACGACCATGCAATGAAATAAAATCACAATGTTCACAGCGATAACACACTGAGTTCTATAAACTACTATTGCTGTTATTTAAAAAATAGCAGGTATGATATAACGTTCTACAACTTTTTTCACAAAATACCATTTTTTTTCGGATGTAACAAATAAAGCATTGTAAGGAATTAAACAACTAAACGGTTCTCTGTCAATTCTGTCAATACTTTTGAAGATCTCCCTAATGCTACTGTCTTCCGTCTTACTCACTCACTTTTTTATATGGAGATTTTTTAACCAAAATTTTTCACTTTTCCGTACATTTTTTCAAACATTTTCTTTTATACGAACCTTGTCCTGACAGTTATAAACACAACAAAAAAACATAATTAGCCAAATAGGTGCAACCGTTCTGAAGTGATACACTTAATATATTCGGCAATTATTTTTTTATGTGATTATGTAAAAAGCATTTATTGTATGAATACATCAGCGAAATTATTTAAAAATTAAATCTATAAACATTCTTGAAACCCTTGTAGAATTAATTATGGATTAAGGGATTGAAGCATTGTGGTACAATTCGTTTTCGTACGCAGCAGCCTCTTTCATCCTTGTTTTGGGCAGCCCTATGCTAATGTCTTCTTATCTACCTCCCAAAGACAATTATACGTAATACAAACGTTTACCGTTGTAATTAACAAAGTTAAATAAGAAATGCATAACTGAACCGTGGTTATGGTCAATTACAGTGGATTGAATAGAAAGCACCGCCCGCCGGTCACGAAATGAACTTATTAACTAATAACTAATAGCAATCGTGTAGTATGAACAGTTGGCGAGTGTGTGGATTGATCTTGTTTATGGTTTCTTATGGTGTCCAACTAGTTAGTAATTGGGTGGTACTTAGTCCTATCACTTTTTCTCACATTTTACAAGGAGCAACGTAGTTAAATCTGCCCAGCCTTAAAAAAAAAAATTAAATAAGTTTATTCATATATCTTATTTGGCACACACTGCATATCGAGGAGCCTCCATTTAGGCATAATAAATGCCTGTAGTTGAAGGCTCCGCTCTTCCCTTACATTATAACCGTAGGAGCACAAACAGGTATATAAAGAAACAGAGAGGAAAAACTAAAAATAAAAATAAAAATACAATCACTTTTCTACAAGTGTGTGTGTGCGTGCGTGTTGGAGTGTGTGTGTGGGTGTGTGTGTGTGTGAGGGTCTGCCATTTCCATACTATGTTGGGGTCGGCTTCCAGTCTAACCGGAAGCAGCTGAATACCATTAATTTACATGAAGCGACTGTATACCTGACCTCCACAACCCTTAACTGGGTAATACGATACCCCTTGGTATGACTGGTTGTCCAACTTTCGGGCTGCTGACAACCCGTAACGACTGTCAAAGATCCACGAATGACAGCCGGGACCAACGGCTTGACATGCTTTCTGAGACACGGAGGAGTCTAGGTTGTAAATATGTTCACACAACTACGGTTGCCTGTGAGGCTGCTAGAATTGCTACTAGTCCGCCTCATATCCGAGTAAGGGCTAATTTTTCAAACGTCAGATATCTTTTAATTTTGGAATAAATATGGCGGTTTGACAGTTTTTGTATAGAAAATGTGTCAAACTGTCATATTTATTCTTCAGATAAAAGTTATCTGACTATTGAAAAATTAACCCATAATCTATTTAAAAACTCCATAAGCGAGTTTTTCAATTACATCGTAAAATTTTTCATTCCATTTCACATGTGAATGGAAAACACTGGAATCTTGAAATCGAACATTGTTAGGTACAGACGCCAGCACATCAAGTTACTACAATCTGTCAGATTTCTTTAATAGATTTTCGACTTTATTGCTACAGCATTAGGTTCAAGGTTGATTGGGAAAATCTGACAGTTTCGGGTAGGTTGACCTGCTGGCGTCTGTACATACGTTACGGAGACAAGTGATACCACGGACTGCCATTTAGCACACAGTTTAATTGATGAATGAGAACAGCGGGTAGGGGGACGCAGCCCGCACACACACAGGCAGGTAAGGCACGACCTCCTGCTAGCCTCCTGCCGCATATTACTAATTTGCGAGTACTCTTTAGTATAAATACTGAGTTTCATATCATTAGCATCATCATGCTTTTAGTAACTAATCCGTAAACATCATCTTGTCTCAGTCATCTGCGGCCTATCCCTAGGCTAAAAATTTTTCAGCCCCCTGGTACACCGAATGTAACACTTAAAAGCGCTTTGTTGCTCAGATCTGCTATAGGGCTTAAATAACTTAGCGTACCGGGGGGGCTGAAATGTTTTGAGACTAGGGATGGGCCGCGAATCACTGACACATGATGATATTTACTGATTAATTACTAAAAGCGTAAAGGTGCTAATGACATGAAACTCTGTATTTATACTAGAGGGTATTAGGACACACTTGAAGGTGGTTCTAAACTTTTCAGCCCCCCTTGTATTAGCCTAGTATTTGGGTAGATTTTTTTCCCGTGGAGAAATGCTCATGCATACTGCACTACTACGGGGAGATAGTGCAGTTATGTGGGACTCCAACCCACTAAAACTCCACGGTGTCCTCCTCTGCCGCTTGTGGCGGGAACACGGGCACGCGTTAGTACACATCCTCGAACCCACCGCGGCTGTCCGTCACCTGACCCTCCTCTGGGGCACCCCCCATCACCAGCACACAAGAACACATTGCGCGCCGCGACCACCCAATGGACCAAACCAGTACATGGGTGCTAGACGACCCCGTGTCTAGGCACCCTTGGTCCCTACGACAGGTCAGGTCAGTGGCCCGGCCGCAGAGGATAGGATGAGCGGCCAACGAAATACCGACACTCCTGCTCCCCTGCGGCTCCACCGCGTCCGCCATCAGACGGTAGCGACCCCGTCAAGGCCGCGGATGGTAGGGAGAGCGGTGCACCGCAATATCGGCACTCCTCTCCCGCCGCGGCCTCCAACCCTTAGCCGCGATGCCTCCCATACGACATCGCGGCCCGCCTCAGTTGCGATGTCGCCCAAGCGGCACCGCAACCTACCTGTTGGCCGCTACGTCGTCGGCTTCCTGGGAAAAACCCTGACGAGCGGCCCCTCCTCGGGATCCTCTTCGCTTCACCGTGGGTGACCAAGCCACGGCTACTGAGCCCCCCGCCTCGACAATGCAGGAACCCACCGGGGGGGTTCTGGATCCCCCTGCGTTGAAATTTTTCGTCGGTAAAGAAAACTGCTGTTTCGTACATTTGGACCTGTAAGTATTTCGCCTTTGTAGGAAACAGCTGTTTTTTTTTAAATAACTGACAAAATTTCAAACCAATGGAGTCCAAAACAGGTTGCGCGTTGATGTCCCTGCCACCCTTTATAAATAAAGTATCAAAGGTTTACTTTGCAAATAGCCTCGCTAATTTAAATACACTCACCGACACAGAAACGGTAATATCTAACTTTAACTGTCTTGTACAGACGCCAGCACCTCAAGCTACTACAATCTGTCAAATTTCTTTAATAGATTTTCAACTTTATCGCTAAAGGTTCAAGGTTGATTGGGAAAATTTGACAGTTTTGGGTAGCTTGACCTGCTGGCGTCTGTGCCTATTTAAAGAGTAGTTGGTATATTTTAGGGACTTGTCCGGGCCGCCAGTCCGTCTAAAAGTGGGTTAAATAAATCAATTGGGTCACCCGCGATTCCGAATCAAAATCCGATTGAGATTTTTCCCTAGCTTACAAAAAAATAAGAGATCCAACGATAAACTTTCATTTCATAGGTGAATTACAAGAAAAAAACTCAAAAGAGATTATTAGTCTACCGAATATCAATTACTTTAATTGAATTCCGCTAAAACACCGCACCACATTAAAATAAACTACAACATTACTCAAACTACCGTCAAAAGTAATACAAAAAAAGAGCCAAGTAACTGACCTATGACCACAAAATTGAAATCTCGCTATAATTACTTACAAACAAACAGTCTTGCATAACACCTTCACGAGAAAGTGATCGCCCCTAAACGATGATGATTAATATCTTCAGCTCTTGGTTCTTTTCTATTAGACGCTCGTGCCAATGAGTAGTGGGGGAAATGAATGGACGGCGACATGTATTAATGAGGAGTTTTAGTGAAATGTTACTGGTTTTCGAGGGTTACAGAATTAGGACATGGAAGATAGACGGTTTTTTCCGAGTTTGTAGTGAAGAATACATAGGTATTAATTTTAAATTACGATTTATGATTGTGAATTTTAAGATAGTGACAGAGTCATTACCTAGAGATAAATAAATGACCATCTCCTTCTACTTCTGGCAAGATTAAAATGAAGTTCAGATGATGGGCCGAGCGAGCGAAGCGTCTCTGCTTCAAGTCTGGCAAAATTTGCTTTCGTCTGTCAGTTTGTTGCTACTCCTCCACAGGTCGTATTTTACAACCGATCTGGACGTAACTTGGTATACACGTTTTACGACTTTATAGATTTTTTTTTGTCTTCGGGAATTGTGATTGGAGGACTTCTTCTAAAAAGGGGCAAAAAGGGGGCTACTGTATATTTCCTCCGAGATCCGATTTCGATGGTTCCTTTTTTTTTTTTTTAAAGTAGTAACTTTAAGTTGGTCTTATAAAAAGTTGGTGAAGATCTGATGAACAAAAAAAAAAAAAATATGGTAAATATTCCGTTTTAAATAACTTTAGTGGCATAGAAGTTTGTGCTCGCGATGTCTAGGTACTATTCGCAGAACTACTAGTTATATTTTTATAAAAATAACCTAAATCAAAGATGTATACCTATACTCTCATTTACACCATACCTACATATAATAAAAACCTCGACTTCCGATTGAAGATTCAGGTCTATCCTTAAACCATTAAAATAATTAGAGAACTTCCACAAAATAATAATCATTTGAGTGATGTCTTCTGCGAAGCTGACACAGATTTGACAGCTCAGTTTGACATTTGCTCTCAGGCGCCATATTGAAATTCGTTATTCAAACGGGCTAAGTAGCAAGTGACATTAATCCCCTCAAATCAAAATTAATTGATTGTACATCTCTTATATATCTCTCTCTACCAGGTAATTATTAAACTGCTTATGTCCATACATTTACGGAATAACTGGTACCTATAACATAACATAACTACATAACGGCTGGTAATTAAGATTCGTCTCGGTTGACGTTTGTGCTAGTGTGTCAAATGTCAGATGAAGCCGATAACAATCGTAGTATGAAGTTATGTAATTTAGAGGTGGCTTGGGAATTCGATAGTAATAGGAAATATCTTTGTAAAATGTATTGATTTGGGTGAAAATTGTCGTGAAATTGATGGCAAAGTTAGCGTCTTAAATTGCCCGCGTTACTTACTACTTAAATTAAAGATTGTGATTCGCTGTCCGCTCTTATTTAGATTCTGCTTCCAGCCAAGGTCTGAGCTTCAATAGAGCCATCTGGCTCTGCCACAAGTGGCAGAGGAGGACACCGTGGAGTTTTAGTGGGTTGGAGTCCCACATAACTGCACTATCTCCCCGTGGTAGTACAGTATGCATGAGCATTTCTTCACGGGAAAAAAGGAGGGTTCCAGAAACATGTACTGAATCCATGGCAGCAGGTCCCTACTAGCCTGTATAGTTACACTCTTATTTAAAAACTTAACCAATCATGTAAGTACGTATATTTTATTGTATTGCTGCAATTTGCAACACAAGCAACCTCTTTACTTAGTCGTTGGACAATGCAACATATTGTTACTGTGTGAACTAGGCATAACATGTTACATTCAGTTATGTACGAGTATGTTACGATATCTACGAAACGGACTATCCACGGTAATTAAAGATAATTTTAGTTTAAGTTAATGTTTGCAATGCCCTAAGTGTGGCACTATAATAAGCTGGACTATTATTCAATTTACTTTATTGCAATAATATGTGACAAATGTGTCAATACAACTTATTAAGTAATACTATGTACACACTAGTCCGCATCCAGCTGACTTTAAGTGCGAGCCTTCTCAAAGACCATAATAAGAATTGACACCTGTAACGATCCTTATGGTGGTTTTACACCGGCGAGGCGAGGGATGGGCGATAATTGAAATTACGCTTCCCCTTTTACACCGAAAGATGTCCATCGCTATACCGTGCCGTATCGCGATGGCCATCGCTACCTCGCGCCGGCTCGCACTATCACGCACCGCCCGGCCAGTCGTTTCGCGCGCCTACTACGTTTTGTGGTAGGTATAGTATGCAGCAATGTCTTGCGATGGTCGGGGCGAGCTTGCGCGTGCTAGCGCGTGCCATCGCGAGCCAGCGCGAGCCATCGCGAGACCGTGCGGGTCCTCGAGGGCCAGTGCGAGATTTGTGTATCCGTTTTACAAAGTAGATAAATACTCTATTCTAAGAGCAATAAAGTTCAATATTGTACTAGCAAATATTTCAATTCTCGCCTCGCATATCCTCGTGCATCTAGACCTTTTACACCAAAGGTGGGCAGGGTGTGGATAGAAATTTTGCCATACAAATTTCAATTCTCGCTCATCCACCCACGCCTCGCTTCGCTGGTGTAAAACCACCTGTCCAGTATATTAGGTACCCTGGGCAGACTAGACTGACAGCATTACTTATCTGACTAAGACTAACTTTTCCATTTAAATATAAGTAACTAGCTTTTGCCCGCGGCTTCGCTCGCGTTAATTTAGAATTTGACAATCAAATCACACTATTAAACACATAAAACTTTAGTAGTGTGAATTCGAAAGACACGTGGCGCCATCTATGATCATAAGAACGTTATTGTTGTTTTCCTCCGGAACAGTACTTTTTTCGGGATGAAAGGTACCCTATGTCCGTTTCTGTACACGTGACAACGTATATGCAAAATTTCTGGATGATCGGTTCGGTGGTTTAAGCGTGAAAAGGTAACAAACAAACAAACTTACTTTCGCATTTATAATATTAGTTAGGATTCATAAGCATGTGATGCGGGAAGCGCAGAACCAGTCGAAGTGGCGGTGCTTGGGGGATGTTTTTCGGCTAGAATGATGTGTTACTTAACAAAAGACGAAACTGATTAACAGAAAACGGATGAGATATTATAGTAAACTTGCTTATGCATCGTCACTTTTACTTTGTAATTGCATCGTAAGACCATGACTGCTTATAGTAACTACATTACAAAACTCTATTTACTTCTAAACTATTATAATATAATAGTAGGTAATAATTATATCAAAGTTACATATTTAAAAAGAAACTCCTTTTCATTGACAACCGCATCCATCAACAAACCTGAAACCAAAGTAACCTTTGCACTTTTCGATACAAAATAATAATATAATACTTAGTTTAAAAGTAAATACAATTTTAATGATAGCCACCACCTGAGGCGACTTGTCTGTCGAGAGTCGGGAAGTTTCTTCGAGATATTTTTAGAGATCTGTTTTAGTTTTTTACTTTGAATTTCAAGAAAAGAAAGGAGTTTTGTTTTGCATTGGGAAAAGGAATGAGGAACAATGTGTTTGAAATTCAAATATAGATTAAAAATACTAGTTGTTTTATAATTTAATAAAACCGGTCAAGAGCGAATCGGACTCGCGCACCGAGGGTTCCGTACTAGGTATCATATATATAAAAAAGTGTACTATTTAGAGACATCGTTTTATTTTTCCTGTAATCTTTACATAAACTTCTGTCACACAGAATAATTACAGATTTTTCTCTCTGCAAACTTCGGAGATAAGGGGGGGAAAGATTTTTTTTTTTACATTTTTCATCAAAGGTCGAAAACTATGCGGCCTAAAAAAAACTAAAAATGTTTGAGTATGTGCAAACCGCGCTCTTTCATATGATACTCCACATACCCTAGTAGCCCCACTTCGATTTTTTAAGACCCCTTTCAGTCCCTGTTGCAATATATATACCTATATATATATTTCTTTCTTATTTGCAAAATAGTTGGGCAAACGTCATCTAAAACTATTCCAAATTTCAAGTTGATAGCTTTAGTGGTTCTTGAGATATCCAGCTGTGACAGACAGACAGACAGACTGAGTCGCACCATAAGGGTTCCTTTTTACCATTTTGGTACGGAACCCTAAAAACATGTTAAAAAAATGTTATTGCAAATACATAGGTAACATACCTGAAATTATCATTTGTATTCAAAGCAAATTGTTATCTACTTTTAATATGGATATATAAAAAATAATATATAATTATTACGTCACAAATACAGAACCCACAAAAATTAATAGTGACAACCATTTTATAATAATATATGTGAAAGGGAAAGTTAAAAAAAATATTACAATACCTTCTTTGCCAAGGGCGACAGATCGATAGTTTCATAATGACCTGAAAAGGATTATGAAATTACTACATTTGAAAAGTTCAACGGAAGTAGTGTTTATTTAAATCGGTAGATTGATTTCGCTACCTACTCAAAACATTTTGTATTTCTGATTTTGAATTGAATAGCTAATGTTGGGAGGAATAGTACGTTTTTTGTGAAGGATGAATGAATGATTGATGGCGTGTTGACGTATGAACTATGGAACGACGCCCGGTCAGTGGCCAGATGCAAAAAATGGCACGTCATGTCCATCGCAGATCGTTTAAGAAGTAAGAATAGATTTCTATCATTGATCTGGACAGGATATGTGAATCGAATGATTTATGAGCCTTCCTTTTATGAGGAGCTGTGCAAAGACAAATATTTTATTCAGCTTACTTTAGATGTGGGTAAAAATGTCTCCAACAGTGTGCCTAATACATAAGTATTGTACAGCTTCATATATTCAGCCTATGGTTGATTATCACAGACGCATTCATGTAGGTGGCAAAGTTACGACTATATAAAAGGTGGTACCTCTTTACCCAGTCACCATTCCTTTTCTTAATTTTCTGACGCACTGTTGAATAAGGAAATTCCTTAAGTTGCTCTACTACAATATTTACATATTCGCTTTCCATCCAAATTACGGCCTAATCCTATAAAAAGCAAACACTCAATGCATTTAATTGCCCTAAAATTCCTCAAGTCGCCATCACAGGACTGTGTAGCGTTTCAAGATAACTTTAATGGAGTGAGCAGTTTGCAAGTTAGGGCTAAGTTTTGCCTAAGTTTCGGCCTGTTCCTGTAATCTAAGTCTGACTGTGGAAGATGAAGATATTGAGGTGGGGAACTGATTTCATGGATTACAACAATATTATACCAGCCGGAAGAGTTGCTTCCTTTTAGTAGATATCGTAGTGATCGAAAGATGGACTTCACGCTCGAATTTCTGATTATTCTATCTGAATTCTTTCTATGTTTCCGATACATAAGTAGGTACTTACTATTTGATTTGTTGTGACGATAGCATGCCAGTAAGATTGGGGTTGCAGACTCCAAGTTTTATATTAAATAAATAAAATAAAAATTCATTTAATTCAGGCAAAACCCATAATTATTACATAAAATAAAATAATATTAAATTTCACAATACTGCCACAGAATAGATCAGAATAAAATGCCAATACAATGAAAATAGATGAATGAATACAAAGTAAAAAGGTCACAGAATTAAAAGAAAAATAAAACGTCAATTCAATATTCTCAATCAGAGGTAGACTGCAACTCATTGTTTACCTTTCAGTTTAACCACTTCAGCATTCAATCGCTTTTTTAGCAGTAACTAAGCGCTTACTTTATAATCAGCCTTAGCTGCAGTCATGATAAGTGCAAGGCTTAAAAAGATACGAGTAACTTAACAATGGCTTGTCTTATCAACATAATATCTCTGCCACTCCACTTCCACCATTAATTCCTTTATTTATTAATTATTCCCTGTGAAACAGTATTCGATTGTGCATTATCAAAGTGCATTAAGCAAACGATATATTTCCCACCTTTACGACTTCCTTATTGAACATTCTCATGTCTTGTCTCAATCTTGGCACTTGTACGCAAAAAATAACGTTAAGTTTCCGTGAGTACTTATTATATTTGACGTGTTATATTATCGTCTCGACAACACTGATCGATCGAAAAAAGTAATTTAATGAAACATCACATAACATTGCTCCTGTAATCCCTAAGGGTTAGGCAGGGGAGTATCTGTAGTACACCCACATTTCGCCAGTTATGTTTGAGTCTAGAAACCAGGCTGCTCATTTAATGTAAATAATTAAATATAATTAATTAAATATTGTCTTAAGTATAACACTTAGCAAAATGATCGGAGATGGAGATCACTTCCTATTTTTGTAGAAAACATAAATACAAATTCTGCTCTTAAATATAGGTCGATTGGTAATTAGTCAGCGATTGTACTCATGATAACAAACAAATTTTACTATGGGCCCAAAAATGAAATCTCAAAAATAAAATCAGCTATTCCCTACATATGTTCGCCAAAATGTATGGAACAGCAGATTTTTTTGCGCGATATCAGATTTGGTCCCTTAACAAAAGTTGTTTGTTATCATGAGTACAATCATGTGTTTAAGTATCGACCAGTCACCCTATATAAAATCAGTATCATCCTCAATTTTACCAAAAAGCATTTCAATAGTGACAATTACATAAACAAGAAAATAGCCCGTTGTCTGATAAAAAGATTGGACTAACAAGTAAACAAGAAAAAGAACCTGAAAATTTGGATATGAAACTGAGAATCAAAAGCCCTCTCCTGTTCCTCTAAATTTTTACAAACCTTTACTAAGAAACGTGCATATTCGGTATACGAATTTTCATTCTTTATTTATTGTTAATGCACATTTTGCCCACACATTAATCTTGATTAATTAATGACTTACCCTATCGTGAGCTACTCTGTGACCCAAATTGAATAAAGTTTCATGCGCTAATTAAGTAAAATCATAAAATTCTTAATATTTATTATTACTCGTGTAATCTAAGCTCGTGTTCGACCATACAGTTATGCAAACTGTAAGAGTGATTACATATTTTATTCTATGGCAATAGGCTCGCCCCCTATTACATGGGAGTTAAACATAACTGGCGAAATGTGGGTGTACAGCTCTGCCTAACTCTTGAGGGATTACAGTCGTGAAGTTATGTGATATTTTACCTACTAGCAATAATAAAGTTTATTAATTTGTACACTCAGTAGCAGCCATTAGTGTTTAATTGACCGAGCGAGCGAAGCGTCTCTGCTTTAAGTCAGATTGTTGCTACTCCTCTATAGGTCGTATTCTACGACCGATCTGGACGAAACTTGGTATACAGGTTTCAAGACTTTATAGAATTTTTTTGACTTCGGGTATTTTGGATTGGAGGGGTACTTCCTCCAAAAAGGGGCAAAAAGGGGATACTGGATATTTCCGCCTTATGAGATCCGATTTCGATAGTTCTTTTATTATTTGAAAGGCCTCATAAAAAATTGCTGAAGATGTGATGAAAAAAAAAAACATGGTAAATATTCGGTTTTTTATAACTTTAGTGGTAATTAATTAATTTAAATATCTTTAACTGTTGCAAAACCTACTAGTTAATAAGTCTAGATTAGTACTCATTTAACGGCAATGATCGCTTCTATTGGGAAAATACGATTTATAATAACGACTGGTGAAATGTACTCGTAGGTGCACAGACTCTACACACTACTGCATAACCCTTCAGGGAATACAGAGCGTGATGTTATGTTGTACTAACATCTATAAGAACATTCCTTCAGAACTCAGACTCGTTTACACGTCAGAGTGGTTTCAGAAACGATTCTGTCGAATGCATTTTTAACGAAAGCTCTATAAATCTACGTCGAGCACTGGCAAGATCCATTATAGACGTTCTTTCTAACGCTTTCCCCTGAAACGTTTTCACATTCAACGGCATTTGGTGAACATATCTATGTGGCTGTGTTAATATTCATCTTTGGATGAACGCAAACATATATAGAACATAGCACACGCCTGTAATCCCCGAAGGGCTAGAAAGAAGTGTACCTATAATACACCCACATTGCGCCAGTTATTTTTAAGTCCCATGTAATAGGGGGCGAGACTGTTGCCATCATCCGGCCACACATTCAAGCTCTGGGCTGCTACTACGGCGGAAATATTCAATAGCACTTTGCCCGACCCGGGAATCGAAACCTCACCTCAGAAGTTGCGCTTGCGACCGCTAGATCAACGCGGCAGAACATCATGCCGTATTATATATAAAGCAAGCCCTCAGTAAGGTGGGAGCGAACCTGACTGCCATTTTTTGGAGCGGGAGGGCGTGTCTGACTTCCCACGCGTGTTCCTTCAGTTGCATGCGCCAGCGCTACGGTAACTTTTTCAAACAACCCGCAACCCTCGCAGGCATCGACCCTCTCGGACCCCTTCAGCTAGTGCTGACATCTCTTTGAGGCGCGCGTGGAACACAATGCGCCGTCGGCTCTCAATTCCCTTCGCCCAGGGCGTCTCCTGCAGCGACTAGGGGAGTGACTGCCCTGGATGCAGGAATTGTCTCTGAAATTGACTCTGTAATAGCTGACACAGTCTTCATCATCCTCCACAGCCCGACTTCACCCACTGCTGGATCTCTCTTTTCTTGTGCCAATCCCCACGCTCCTGTGCCAGCCTCATCCAGGCAACCCCTCGATGGAAAAAGTGTCGTCCGCCCATCTCGCCGGCGGACGACCAACATCTCGTCTTCCAGTCCTTGTACGCCACTCTGTCATAGCCTTACTCCATCGGTCATCACTGCGCTTTGCCAGGTATCCTGCCCAACTCCATTTGAGTTCCATAATACGCTTTCCGATATCGAATACCTTTGTACCTACGTCTTCGGATCTCGACGTTTGGAACTCGGTCTATTACCCTGATGCCAAGCATGGCACGCTCCACGGCTCTTTGTGCCACTCTCAGCTTGTACACAGCCTCCTGCGTGGCTGACACATTACACATGCCCTCCAAAATCTACCCAAAAAGCCGCCAAGCAAGTGTGTGTCGTATGTCGAACGAGTCATGGGCCAAATATACCACTATGCGAGTCCCAGAGAACGTCTGTCGATATCGAGGCAGACCCAGGAGAAGAAGGCGAGACGTGATTGACGCGTACATACAGGATTGATCCACACTAGCTCACGACAGAGAGGAGTGGAAAGGAGAAAGGAAGGCCTTTGCCCTACAGTGGGACGACACCAGCTAAAAATATTAATAAATAGGTAATAATGTAATAATAATTAATAATTTGACGGGCCAGTTGGCATGGTTGGTTAAGATACCACCTATCATGCCGCAGGTCGTGGGTTCGATTCCCACCCAGGACAAACATTTGTGTGCATGAACATGTCTGTTTGTCCTGAGTCTGGGTGTAATTATCTATATAATTATGTATTTACAAAAAAAAAAGTAGTATATGTAGTATATCAGTTATCTGGTTTCCATAGTACAAGCTCTGCTTAGTTTGGGATCAGATGACCGTGTGTGAAAAATGTCCCAGGATATTAATATTAATATTAATATTAATGATTTTGCGACGTTGGTTAGCAATCCCTACAATTTAAGTGATCCTTGTCAAACCTCCATAATTATGTTTAGCAATAAGGTTCCAGTTTCAGTTCGGCTAAAGTAACAGAAGCCAATAACTTAAACGATTACTTAATCAAGTTATAAACTTAAACACCTCCTTACTACATAGTAGGAATAATCAAATCATATCATTCCTATCTAAATGTTCGATCTACACACAACCAATTACGATGGTTGCATCTAGAATTAATTTGATTACAACATAAGCAATTTAAATCATCGGTAGTTGACTATTCATTTATAGAATGTGTATGTAACCTCATTGAACTGTGCAGTAAATAAGAAAAATATATAAATGATATTCTCGTAATTATACTTTCATTTAATAATTGAGTTATAGATTGCAAAGTCATCATTGCAAGTTGGTGAATATTTCGTCATTTTGAGTTTTTTTTTTTTATATAATAGGTTGGGGAAAAAGTTTCTTCGCATTTTTTAAGAAAATTCAAAACATTTTTTAATATAGTTTATTTACATTTAACTAAAGTATGTAGGTACCATTTTGTTCGATAACTTTTTGACATCTTGTAGGTAGGGACATGATCCCATTGCTATAGAAATTTTGGGACTTCTGGTCAAAATACCGCGACAAGTGGTTTTGGCAGTCCTCTCGTGATGTTAACCTGACACTGCCTAAAGAATTCTAAAGAGACCGAAACAGGTGGAAATCTGAAGGTACAAGGTCAGGACTATACGGCGGATGCATTAACACCTCCCAGCCAAACTCTCTTAATTTTTGCTGAGTGGCTAAAGATGTGTGAGGTCTAGCGTTATCATGATGAAAAACCACACCCCTTCTGTTGATTAATTCCGGCCGCTTTCTCTCAACTTCTTGCTTTAATCTCATCAGTTGTTCGCAGTAGAGTTCAGAATCGATGGTCCTGCCTGGTGGTAACAGCTCATAATGAATAATGCCCTTCCAATCCCACCACACACACAGCATCACCTTGTTGCGAGTTAACCCGGGTTTCGCCACAGTCTGTGAAGCCTGACCGGCCTTTGACCACGACCTTTTTCGCGCGTTCTTGTCATACGTGATCCACTTTTCATCACCAATT
The DNA here is from genome assembly GCA_948252095.1 of Dicycla oo. Classification (NCBI taxonomy): domain Eukaryota; kingdom Metazoa; phylum Arthropoda; class Insecta; order Lepidoptera; family Noctuidae; genus Dicycla; species Dicycla oo. The sequence continues at coordinate 28,576,079 of OX411714.1, forward strand.
ATCAGCTTCTTCAAAAATGGTTCGGTTTCATTACATCGTAATCAAGAATCACAAATGAGTACACGGTTCATTAGGTTTCTTTCAGTGAGCTCGTGAGGTACCCAAATGTCGAGCTTTTTTGTGTACCCAGTTTTTTTCAAATGCGCCAAAACTGTTTTGTGGTCAATTTCCAGTTCTTCAGCTACGTCGTAACTACTGATATGCCGATCTTGCTCCACTTTTTCAAAAATGGCATCCATAATAGGGCGTCCATAATTATCCGTAATAGGGCGACCAGAGCGACGTGCATCTTTGACATCAAAATTTCCGGATTGAAAACGCTTAAACCAAATTTGTGCTACTCTCACAGACACTACACTAGGTCCATAAACATCGCAAATTTTTTTCGCGGCTTGCGTTGCATTTTTACCTTTTTTGTAGTAAAATTTTAAAATGTATCGAATTTCTTCATTAGATTCACTCATCTTGACGGTACGAAAAACAAATGAAAATCACACATTTTCCTAATTTGAATTTGGAATTATGTTCTTTAAAATTTAAACTTTCAATGATACCAAAACCAGCCAGATACAAATAGTATAGCCAAAGAGATTTTATTACAAGTTCATACATACTATAATGCGAAAAGACTTTTTCCCCAACCTAATATAAAGTTGACAGGGACACAATTTTTTTATATATAAAGTTGACAGGTATTTACACATAATATTGTAATTTGTGGGAGATCTGTAGTCTAAACTAAGCCTAGGCCTGTGTTTTAGAACTTCAGGCTCCTCATTATATCACATAGTAAAGGTTGTCAACGTGTTGCAATTGCTAGTGATTAATGGTGTGTCTGTGTGTATCCCTACGTTTATTGTATCTTCATAAATATATGTACATACAGTTTAATTAAGTAAGTACATGTGCATAGAAAATTATACAGGGTGATTTTTAAAACATTCGACAAAATTTAAGGGGGTGTCCTACCCATCAATATGAACAACTTTTACTATGGGACCAACTAAGAATTCGCAAAAAAAAAAATTACCTTCCCATGTAAAAGCACATACCCGATTGGATCATTTTGTATAAAAAGGTCGAAATTTTTTTGCGAATTCCGAGTTGGTCCCATAGTAAAAGTTGTTCATATTGATGGGTAGAACACCCCCTTAAATTTTGTCGCATGTTTTAAAAATCACCCTGTATAAATATAAATATTATATTATATGTAGAAAACAGGAACTTGTCTCACCATCTCCGAGTAGCTTCCCATTGGAGGAATCCACTCAGACACTGTGAACCAAGCCCAAGAATATAATATATAAAATAAACAATTTAATAATAATAACTTGTTGATTGGTCAGGCAGGGGACATAGTTCTTCCATAGTTCAAGTTACCCAATCCAATTTAGCCACCCAAACCCAATATGTTTTGTTTTTAGCCCAATATGTTTTGTTTCCACGTTCTGCAATAGTCCTGCACCAATCGGGAGTTGTCCTTGGGTGCACTTGCTTAGTGCATTATAGGGATAATCGTCGGTTGGTGCCTATACTAACTAAGCTTAGCTCTGAAATAAAATAGAGGTTAGAGTGGAAGGCGACCCCAACATCGTCCTTATTTTACCTCACCTCTCAGTACATTGTTTTCTTCGACTAATCTATCAGACAAGCCTCCAATTCGTCCCAAAAAAAATAAAACTATTCTTAAATAATCATAGTTGAATTGTTTTATGTATTGAGATAGTTTCGAAACATACAACACTCGCTCTAACTCCCCGGTTAAATGTCGTCTTTCTTTTCGTCATTTTAACTTTAAATCTGCACCTGTATTCATTCCACTTTCCCATCTACTCCTACTTTAAATAAATAAACATTCCCGCACCCATATAATATCCACATTCTAATTGGCTACCAACAGAACTATCGGTTAATCCGTAAAGAACGATGACTAGTTGCTATGGCTCAAGATGTAAGTGGAACTAGTTTTATTTCAATGCATAATAAGGTATGTTGAAAAGGGTTAGTATGCTAATTAGATAATACTGGCACCTGACGATTTATGCAATTTTGTAAATGGCGTGTGCTGCGTTTGCATTAAAGTGTCTACCAGTTACCATCCGGCGCACCTTGCTGACTGGCTGATATTTATATAGTCCTGTAACCCCTTCAAGGAAGAATTGAGAATTACCAGAGATCGGAATATGTAGAGCATAAATACCTAAACTTCGAGGAAAGAAGTAACAAGAGTGGATAACATCCCGGAATGATAAACATGATCAATTAAATCTCGGGTTTAAAGAAATTGTGAATTATTTATTGTACTTTGAATACATTCGTAACAAATTAAATATCCTACTAATATTATAAATGTGAAAAGATGTTTGTTACTCAATCACGCCGGAACGGCTGAACGAATCTGGATGAAATATAGCACAGAGATAGATTATAGTCCGGAATAGCACACAGGATACTTTTTATCCCAGAAAATGTACGGTTCCCGTGGGATAATTTCCAACATCCAAGCGGGCGAAGCCACTGGTAAAAGCTACTTTATAATAAAATAATAAATAATTCGCAATTTCTAAATCCCGGGAATTTCCCAGGAAATAAGAAATTGAAAATTATTTATTTCACTTTAAATTCATTCGTAACAAATTAGATTTTTATAGTAAATAATAAATAATTCTGTGAAATAAAAGTGGAATAAAATATTTTGATTTTTGATTGACTCTTAGGTATAATTGATAGCTTATTTTAAAACTAAGAGTTTAACTTTTCTGCGTTTTTTTTCTCATTTCTATACCCGTTTAAAATCTATGTATGTAGGTATTGCATAATTAACAATACATAGGTAATTACATAACGACATATAAACACAACACTACAAACAGTTCCTTCCGTTCTACCCAGAAGGTCAGAACAGAATAGATTCATTATCATAATAGTATTAATCACTGCACTGGACTAAGGTCAGAGATTGCTGACTCATACGACAGTAGCCGAGCTAGTCTAATGCCACGTTTGAATGTAGCATCGATTATTTATCTATTGTTTAGGTATTAATGATAATGGCGCCAGCTTTGTCTGGCAAGGACTAAACTAACTTTAACTGACAGGGAAAAATGAAAGAGATGTGAAGAAATATGGTGTGTATTTAAGTTATTTACAAGTTGAAGCTACGTGGCTAGGGCGACTTTTATGATTTTGCGTCCAAAGTAGCTATGTATCATTCATTAATTATATTTATATTTATTTATTGCAGTCAAATACGCACAGAAAAACACAAGCATTACACAGAAGACTATTTAAATGCTAGTTTTGTTGAACTCTGGTACCCAAATTAAGATTTAACTTGTGTTAAGGGTACCAGAACCCTCGCAGTTATTAATCTATTACAATTTTACATAGCTACTGAGCGGAACGTGTTCACGTGATTGATGTTGTACCTATACAAGGCGGTGCCACGCTTTTTTTTTATGTATCTCGTAGTTGACCTAGAGAGGCCGTGACTACCGGACTATCCTGTGGCTGCCTTAAGAGAACTCAAAGCCTCCAGTCAGGGGCATAAAACTTACAGACTAACCGACTACACGCTAAGGGCTCCCCCTGTGGGGAACGGGCCTCGGCTTAGGGCGTCGCTGGGGGGAGGACAGCAAGATGGGACAGGCTGGATCAGATTTGAATGATTCTTATTGTCAGGACAGGACGATTATTACGGGGTCGTCGCGAGGGACCTCGGCGGCGAGGTTGGAATGTCGATTTGTGTTTGTTCCTACGGTTCCTACTGCTCTCCTGGAGAAGAGTTATGGGGTCGTCGGGATCTGAGAGGACAAGCCTAGGGCGGCGGACCTTACTAATACGAGAGGGGACATACTCGTAGCTAGCCGCCTCGACAACCAGAGGGTTGCGATGGTTGGTGGCTGAGTCGAAGAAACGCTTGGAATTGCGTTTCAAGAACTGGGAGATGGTGGGAATGTCGAGATCTACGTGGAGGATTTCGTTCCGAACGAACCAAGGGGCTCCCGTTGCCTTTCGGAGGAAACGGTTTTGGAGGGCCTGCATTTTATGAATGAGGTGAGGTTTTGCTTGCGCAAACACTGAACCCGCATAGGTCATGATGGGGCGAATGCACGCTGTATAAATGCGCAATTTGCACCTAAGTGACAATTTGCTACGTGCATTCAGAACGGAGTGGAGTCTACCGAGAGCGAAAGCGGCGCGCGAACGCACCTGCTTTATGTGCTCAGCGAAGGAGAGGTGGTGGTCGAGGGTCACACCGAGGTATTTGGCTCGCATCTCCCAAGGGATCGGCTTGCCGAACATGGTGATCGGTCGGGGCGGTGCCACGCAACGGAGGTCTGATATGTATACCAAAAATTATTAAAGTTCCTCCTTCTGGGTAAGCTCGCTCCATCGTCGACTTTGTCTCTGCCGCCTCCGACCTACACTAGAGTTATGAGAAAACCCATCTCAAATAAAAAAATAAAATAAAAAAAAGCGTTTACAAGGGCTTATCGGGTAGATAAAATAACGAGAATAAAATTGCGCTGTAGGTACGTATAAGTGTGGCCCTGTTTAACACTTCTGTTTATATGTATAAATGAAATCGTGATGATAATAACTTAAATATTCATACCTACTTAAAAACAGCACTGATGTGATTCGAATGAAATCGGCCACGGAGTATCAAAATTCAAGCTAACCGTGCCGTCATCGTCACCTAAATGATTCCTAACATGCGATTCAAATAATTCTTATGCGAACGCCACTTATCATTCATTATGCTTGAAAGATTTGGCACGAAACGATACCATATCGGTATTATTTTGCATAGTTTGTTATTCAGGATTGCAATTCATTCATCCAATCTAATCATCTCACAACTATATTAGGGTCGACTTCCAGTCTAACCGGATGCAGCTGATTACCAGTATTTTACATGGAGCGACTGCCTATCTGACCTCCACAACTCAGTCACTGGGTACCTCTTGATAAGACGGGTTGTCAGACTTCCGGGACTTTCGGACGAATGACAGCCGGGACCAAGGGCTTAACGTGATTTCCAAGACACGGACGCGTCTTGGCATGGTCACCTATCCACAGACCGACCGACGCAAGCGTTGCTTAACGCGATCGGTAGACCCGTGCGGCTGTTATCAATCTAATCTATTGTGATAATGATATATATCACAATAGATTATATTGTGAAAGCAAGCGGCTTTGTATCAGATTTTTTTTAATGGTCGTAACAATTAGAACATAGGCCATTAAAAAATAAACTCTTACAAAATTTTACTACTGAAGAATAATAACGATGTGGTACATGGTAAGCAACTAGGCCTCATGGTAATTAAATAGTAGGTAACCGTCGCGAGTTGCCTTTAATTAATCCTTGCAACACAATAAGCCGATCATTGCCAAGATGGAGATGAAATTGAAATGTTTCGTGTGCCTGTAACCTCACCGGCGTCCTCTTTACCCTTCAAAGACCGCTGCTTGGTAGTAAAAATGGAATAGTTGTAGTATTACCCTGCTAAGCCCATTCACAATAAGGTCCACTTTCGTAGACGTCATTATCATTCTCCTGCCCTTATCCCAATTTATTTGAGTCAGCGCAACATGTATTTTCCTTCCATACTTCTCTAGTAGTCGTCATCTCGGTAGTCAACACCTTTCTAGCCACATCATCTTTGACACAGTCCATCCATCGTTTCTTTGGTCTTCCCCTACTCGTATAGCCCTCCACATTCATACTTAAAACTTTCCTGACAACGTTTTTCTTCATTCCACTTTCTGAGATGTAGACGACGCTAAAAAGCGGAAACACAAAAAAATTCTGCGTCGAATGCTCCGACTCACGTGGCTCTATGACCAATACATATGTTAAGACGCAGATACTATTAGATTAGATTTTTTCACTTTATTTTATGCTCTCCGAGATACATTTTAATAACAAACCGAGTAATAATTTTAACTTTGTATTGAGTATCTTCTAGTTTGCCCTTATTGTTATTATTAACAGTACCTATGCTAATTATTTTATATGGTAATCTGTGGATAACGTCGTGAGTAGTGTATTTGTTAATTCTATTAGTTTAGTACTCCAATCATGTGTAATATTTAATATACTGCTGTTTGTTGTCCCTAATAAATAAAATAAAATACAAAATTTTGTACAGCATTTAAATTAACCCTATTTTTTTGTGAGACCACCTAACCATTTGCTATAAATAGCATGAACAGTTGCATTTTTTATCATTTTGCATTTACTCCAATTCAAAATTTTGCAAATTTTTGATCCCGGTAGTTACAGCGCTTCTTCTTTTCTTCTTCAAAGCACTTGATTTGGAGTCGCCCATGTAATTGCCCGTTTCATTTACAGCGTTTTATCGTAACAAATAAAAAAGTACTATTGCTGTAACCCACAGAGTTATAGATCAAAAGTAACTTCTAGTAGATTTTGGGTATTCGTCTTGATAAGAGATCATAAAATAAATTTGCGTTAAAATAATGGCACTTGTTGGTTTAATAATAAAGGAGATACTCGTATGATATTTTTTCGGAAATCTCAAAAGTTTTTCGGCTCTGGTGAACATTTTGTGGATTATTACGTTTCCGCTTTTTTGCGGTAAATATTAATAGGTAGTTCAGCTGCTGCGGTACTTAATAATATGAACATGATTAGAAGTAGGTACCTATAGTTTTACCGTAATTTTAATTATAATATCACTGAAACTTAGATTAGTCATGAGTCCAATTAAAATATAAGTATTTAAACGTCTGTGATACTTCCATCGTTTGGTTTAACGGTAGTTAGACATAAAAATTATATCTAACTACCTACTTAATTTAACTGTTAACTGAGTCAGAGCTTTGATTTTTTTACTTAGTAAAAAGATTATTTACGTTATCTCACATTATCTAGTTAAAAAACAGAAAATACAATTTTTTTGAAACTGCATTGCTTCATGAATATTCAAGAAAAATATTATGAAATCGAGTAAAAAACGGTACTTAGATGAAGATATTACAGGTGATGATGTAATTTTACAGTTTTTTCCTTTTTAATCATTCTTCTTTGTTATTGTTTATTGTTTAAACTTTATAGCTTTGTCTCTTAGCCTAACAAATACCTACTTTAGAGAAAAAGTGCAGATTATTCTAGAATTTTTGTTCTAAGCAAACTTTGGAGATAAAAGAGGAAATGGTATTTTTTTTATAATTTTCATTATAAATCAAAAACTATTCGGAATAAAAAAAAAATTTTGAGAATATGCAAGCAGCGCTCTTTCATATGATACCCTAGTAGCTCCACTTCGAATCTTGCAGTCCCTGTTGCAAAATATATATATATATATATATATATATTTATTTCTTTCTTATTTGCAAAATATCATAGTTGGGCAAACGTCATTTAAAACTATTCCAAATTCAAGTTGATAGTGTAGTTCTTGAGGTAGCCAGCTGTTCCTTTTTACCATTTTGGTACGGAACCCTAAAAAAGAAAAAAAAGGTACCTATCGCTTCTGTGACATCATTCAAATCAACTCAGCTTATTGCAGTCCAGTGCTGGACTGGCCTCTCCCAGGCCGCGCAACAACACTGCCCTCCGCCATCCGCACCTGTGACTTCAAAATAATAAATTTAATTTTTATAGGTTACCTATAAAGAGGAACAAAACCGAAGTCAACCAAAGATTTGTTAGCAAACATTTGAGTAAGACATTTGCATCAAATTCACAGCAGTTAGTGTATGATGTAAGAAACATGGTGAAAAATAACACCTTTCAAGGTCACTTATTAGTCGATATACGTACTGAGAATATTACCAAAACTGTGCGAAATTGTGACGTTAGCTTTCTAGTGTATGTAGTTAGGTAGATATATCATACTCGTACGTTTGCAGCACCCAGGTCAGTCGATCACGCTCAGACTCCGGCCATATTAAGCGGCTAATCTATACACCACGAGATAAGTAAGCTTTCTCGTATAGCACGTGCCAAACTATCATATCCAATAAAGAATTATCCTTCAAAGAGAGGAAGTATGTACTGTAAAGGTTTCATACAAAGAGCAACCTTATATGTTACACTGATACAGGCTGACATTCGATCGCTCAAGTAAATGTCGAACTACCTACTTTTTAATAAAAACTTTACAAGCTTTTGTTCAAAGGAAAAGTCATTTCGAGATACGTCAGGCTTAGGGAGTGCGTGGGAAACCCGTTGTCAACCTGACACACTTTGCAAAGGCTATGCTTCGTCAGCAAAGCTGGTCGCAGCTTAGACCAAGTGTCATCCCCCCTATAGAAGGGACCACAGTTTTTCAAAACTATTTGCCAATCCTTATATGCTTTAAAACTACTGGAAGATGATCATACTAGCTCAGCCTAACAACATAAACAATGAAGACGAAGTCGTAGGTCCACTCCCTCATACTCCTTAATGCTAAATCGGACGCAGGCGGGAACGTGTGAGGTGACACACCTCGCAGATCTAAGGAGTCTTCATTGTTTATGTCATTAGGCTGAGCTAGTTGATCATCCTCCAGAAGTTATGAAAGCATGAGGAGTGGCAAATAGTTTTGAATAACTGTGGTGAAGGGACCACAGGGGGGACTAAAGGGGGGATGACATGATGAGTTTGTAATGCAATTTGGGGAAGGCCAAAGTCCATCAAGTTGACTGATAAGACTACTGATTGTCGTCGTCCCAGGATTATAAAGTTCTAGTCTTACCGTGACAAGGCCGGAAACCATACAACTCGACAAAATAACTGCAAAAACCACGACTAACAGATAAATTCTATCAAAACTGGTTATTTTTCTTGGATATCTCAGTTATCTGGTACCTACCTACCTATAGCGTTTCGACAAATAATAATTACGATTTATCATGCAATATCGATAATAATACATAAATACTGCCAAAATTGCTATTTTCAAAACAAAAGTTTGTTGTATTATACACAAAAGTAAAAATAACGGTTTGTACACGTAAGTTTAAAGTTAGTTAGCAGAAAAAAATGCAAGAACCGGCTCCAATGTGCAGGCACCGTTAACTTTTGCGTCAACGAATTCATATGTTTAAGTAAAGGTGTGTCACACTGACTTCGCGTTGACGCACGATTATTACAGTGCAACATACGGCAGTCGTGCCAGACATTTGGACCGCTATGTTTAGTATAAGTAAGTTCGGAATCTGGATTTGAGCCCGGTTGATGACGATAATAGGCTGGCCCCCTTTTACATGGGACGGCGAAATATGGGTGAACTATGGGTACACCACTGCCTAACTCTTCGGGGATTACAGGCGTGATGACATGTTATTATTTAAGTATGTGCTGTTTGTTTATAACAAGCAAGTTTAGTAAATAAAATTGTGTATACCCTGAAAATTAACTTTGTCAGAATCCCCTTTATCTTTCCACATAAATCAATGGATTTTACAGACGCCAGGAGGTCAAGCTACCCGAAACTTTCCCAATCTTCTTAGCGATAATGTTGAAAATCTATTAAAGAAATTTGACAGATTGCAGTAGCTTGGATGTGCTGGCGTCTGTTCTATACCAAACGCCAAAGTAAGGGACGGCCCATCTTCAGTCAACGTCTTAGCATCTAGGGTTCGTTTAATACATACTGTTGTATTCACCCCATGTTTCACAGTCCGTGTTGCGACTAACAAAGCATATTAATGTAGCATTAACATTACTTATTAATATATCTAAACAATCGCGATCGTGATATGATTCTCATTGAACTAAAACTAAGCATGTTTAGCTTGTTATTTATGCTAAATAATAAGTCTATTATTTAGTACTGTGCTCATAATTTCGCAGTCTTGTAAGTGAGTGAGCTTTAAGGCAAATATTTAATCCTTTATCACGTTCCAGTATGTTTTGTGAATACAAATTGTGTCGGTAGTGGGTGGTTTACGAGTATTTTATAGGTGTTGTTATTTGAACCGAATTTTCAATAGTTGACTTGTTGTCTATGAGATTTAATTGTGCAATTTGTATCTGCACTTTGAATTAATTTTGTAATTATTTACATGCCTTTGTTGATACAGTCTAAGTATTTTTTATATAAATAACAAATACTAATTTATGCCTCTTGAATAATGATATTAAACTAAATTATATGGTTTTTGTAAAACCTTCCATACACTTTGTTTTGTATTGATCTACACAGAATACTTTTGGTCTTCTTAGCACCCCTTGCCTCACCGTGGCCTTGACCTCTAACGTGGCCACTGGGTGGGCTGCCGGGCACTAGGGGGCATTTGTTCTTGGTGCTTGTCATTTTTGGGGAGGCTTGACATAATCGCCACGCTTCAGACGGGTAGACGGGTTGGGAATCGCAACATGTTTTTTTTTTTAAAGTAAAGGCATAGATAACGCTGCTGCCCATTCTCTAGTAAATCTTTTAGTCGCCTTTTACGACACTCACGGGAAGAAATAGGGGGGCAGGGCGGTGGTATTCTTTAAGTCCGACTCCACACTCAACCACTTTTCGGTCTTAAACAAACATTTTACAATCGCAGTAAATCACCTCCCCGTCTGTTGCCTCTCTAACAACCACTTGACTTTGAGATAATTACGATAATTCACATGTTACCCACGTTACGAGTTACGGCACGTTACGGCATAATTGTGCCTTTCATACGAAGCCTCGAAAGGTCATCACTCAATAATGTTCCCGGTGAGATGTTCGAAAAGTACTTAATGACTTAATTTAGAGTAGTTTAGAGCAGTTTAGAGTGACGCGGAACTGTATTGATATTGTTTGGTGAATGTTAATTTGTTGTAGGCATTGCGTCAGATAAATAATGGGCTGTTAGCGCTTTGTAGCATCCCGTAATCAGAATAATTGTTTCTTTTTTATTATTTAAAAAAATGTGTAGCGATTTTTATAGATAGAGCTTTGTTTGGTTGAACGCGCTAATCTCAAGAACTTCTGGTTCGAATTGAATAACTCTTTTAGTATTTGATAGCCCATTTATCGAGGAAGGCTATAGAATATATAACATCACGCTACAACCAGCAGCAGCGGAGCATCAATGAAAAATGTCGCAAAAACGGCGAAAATTTATTCCTTTTGAGAGCTTCCGTTGCGTGCGCTGCGTAAACGGTTAAAGTTACGCAACAATCATGTATGACGGAATTGTTCCTCTTAAAAAGTTCTGCAAAACAGTCTGCAATAGCATTAAGTAGTCTATCTTTTAAGGTTGGCTCACTATAACTTTTTAATGGGTTTGTTTTTTTGTTTTTTGAACGCGCTTATCTCTGGAACTACCAGACGGATTTGAAAAAATCTCTTCCTGAGGAAGTCTATAGGTTATTTAATATCACGATATGACCCTTAAGAGCCGAGCAAACAGAAAAAAAGTCGGAATGAACGCTAAGTAAGCGAAAACGAAGTAATCGTGCGGGCGGGCTACAGTATGCGATGTGACGGAGTGGGTCGCGGGAACAAGAAATTACACGCGGACGAAGTCGCGAGCAGAAGCTAGTATTTAGATAATTTGGCTTATAGGAACCGGGTTTGATATGGTGTTGTAAGTGTATTCTCAGCTTTCAAAGCTAACTTTAAAAGCTTTACAGCATAATATAAAGATAGGTACCTACATTTAAATTGATATCACTGCCATTTCCTTGTAGCTTACAAAGTTACTAACATAACTTTTAGTACCTAATAAAAACAAGTTGAGTGAACCATGAGCACTAAATGTTATAGATGTTAGTACCACATAGAGATTATGTTTGAGATAAGTAACGTGTGGTTATTACAGTTAAACTTTATTATTTCTTATTAGCTGTAATTGCGCCTTTGAGAAAAGTTCTTAATTTTCTCTTTTGAAAGTAACTTTACGTATACCTTTTCTGCGTAACGCTTAAAAAAAAAATATGAAAATCTGTTTCGTAGTTTAGCTTTGCACACGTAGTGAATATAGAGGCAAACACACATATTGACTGGTAATTAGTGACCGATACATGATTGTACTCATGATAACAAACAACTTTTAATATGGGACCAAACCGAATTCGCGAAAACAAAAATCAGCTGTCCCATACATACATGTTCGCATAACTCTTCAAAGTGTTCTGATTTCTTTATCGCGATTTCTGCTTTGGTCCCATAGTAAAAGTTGTTCATAATGATGTGTACAATGACCCCTTAAAAGATTTCGTGTATGATTAGATAGACCTTATATAGCGTGATTCGTAATTAGTGACCGATACTTAAACACATGGTTGTACTCATGATAACAAACAACTTTTGCTATGGGACCAAACCGAATTCGCGAAAAAAAATCAGCTGTCCCATACATTCATGTTCGTTTAACTCGTCAAAATGTAGGGAGCAGCTGATTTTTTTTTCGCGATTTCAGGGTTGGTCAAATAGCAAAAGTTGTTTGTTATCATGAGTACAATCATGTGTTTAAGTATCGGTCACTGATTACCAGTACCGTATACGAATATATATGTGTGGTTGTCTCTATGTTCACTACTTGTGCAAAGCTAAACTACCAAACAGATTTTCATGTTTCATATAGCGCACTTTCAGTAATTAAAAATTCCAGCAGACAGGCGCGACGCGATTCTGATATAACAATTTTCATGAAGGTTTCAAAGAGTTTTACTAGAGTTGCGTCGCGCCTGTCTGTGGGAGCGTTTAAACTAATTTGGGACTCCATTGATTAATAGGTACTTTTTCTCTTGTATCAGCACATACTATGAGAATATAGTTCATGTTGGTGCATATTAATAATAAAGCTCCTTACGGCTCCCGCAGACAGGCGCGACGCAATTCTCGGAGAAGAATTTCCATGAATTTTTCATAGAAAATTGTTCTACTAGAGTCGTGTCGCGCCTATATGCGGGAGCCTTAAGGCGTTTTCTGGGTACATATAACTGTTACTTACGAATTACATACAACTGTTACCTTCATTAATTGGAGGCTATTTTACTACCTAATACATGCATCATGATATTTTATCCATATGCCGCTTTGAATTATTTCACATGTTTAAATATTAAATTTGCTCATTTCATTTACTATATGCATAAGTTCTTAAGTCCCTAGCAAATAATAAGGTTTAGCCTATTTATGTTGACATCTAATAAGCTGCACTGAACATGATTACATTACTTCGAAGGTAACTTCGTTATTACATGCTATATTACTATGATACACATCGCATACTTTATTATCACTTCAGCTATCGTGGTATAGTGAACCTTGGAATTAAATTGTTCTGTCAACTTATCAGTTCTGTATTTATTTGATTACTGATCATTAATTAATACTTATCTTGCTAGAATAGTGCAGTTTTCTTTAGTTAAAGCACTTTAAAGCCCCATTTACACGATGCCAGTTTCTTGCCTGTGCCACACCATGAAATAACTGACTTGCATCGTCTAAACACAGTTTAGAAGAACTTTTATTGTTGCTTGAACTTATTACATGTAACTTTCAATTAAATCGCGCCGTGTAAATCAGTCTTTAGTATGCATTTTGTACTAGGAAACCTAGGCACTGACAGCCATACACCTATTATTTTATACTAGGACACCTAAGCACTGACAGTCATACACCTATTATTTTATACTAGAACACCTAAGCACTGATAGTCATACAAATATTATTTTATACTAGGAAACCTAGGCACTGACAGCCATACACCTATTATTTTATACTAGGACACCTAAGCACTGACAGTCATACACATATTATTCTATACTAGGAAACCTAGGCACTGACAGTCGTACACCTATTATTTTATACTAGGAAACCTAGGCACTGACAGCCATACACCTATTATTTTATACTAGGACACCTAAGCACTGACAGTCATACACATATTATTCTATACTAGGAAACCTAGGCACTGACAGTCGTACACCTATTATTTTATACTAGGAAACCCAGGCAGAACGGTAACCGTTGTGTGGGATGACGTGGAGAAATAAGTGGCTGGGACAGGCTGGATGCGGAAGGCGGAGGACAGGGTGTTGTGGCGCCGCCTGGGAGAGGCATATGTCCAGCAGCTGACTGCGATAGACTGAGTTGACTGAACCTAGCCACTGACAATCATCCACCTATATTAATAAATCTAATCCGGTGACGAACTTTATACGGATATACCAAACCACTAGTTTCATCACGCCTGACTTATGTCCAGAAGATGATAGGTAGTGATTGTCATTTGTTATCAATTTTGCTAAAAATATCTTACAAATGACCGGGAAGCAAGCTAAACTTGTCTCACAACAAACAACCTTAGCGAAACGGCAATTACATTCTAAGTAAGTACATATCAAGAAACTTGAATCCTAGACCCGAGGTGCGTCAATAGTAATTAAAATCACTTATAGACTCGCATATTGGATATTAAGATAGCAATAGTTCCTAAGTATGTAAATACTAATTACGTGGTACTCGACCTGTTTGCTAATATCGATATAGTCGCTTTTCGTATCTGTTTGGCCGCGATGTTCTTCTAAACTGCCTGAGGGATTTTGATGCGGTTGCCACCATCATTCAGAGGATTTAATCCGGAAGGTTATTACATTACATACAAATAAAAAGAAAGTTTGTATGGTCAAGTCATAAAATCGTGCGAAGCAGGGACGGGTCCCTAGTGTATGTATACATAATTCTATCTTGTTTAGCTAAGAGAGGCTAGTCAGGAAAAGGTCTTCCTTTGCGAAAGGCACTCCTGTGTAGGTATAAGTATGTATTTATTGTTCAGAAAGCTTACATTCTAAAATCTATAAAGGTAAGTTATGTACAATCACGAGCCGGGATTGGTGAGCCTTATCATCTTAATTTGGTTGTGTTATACGAATGCCGCCCGTGTTTTCAATAACATGTGACATTTCAATAACGAAAAACGGGCGGCATTCGTGTAACACAACCAAGTTAAGATGATAAGCTAGTGGCTCAACAATCCCGTTTCGTGACGTACATTAATAGCGCTTCCAATTGCCAATTACAAATTTCGACAAATAACTATGTACGTATTGGTACCTAAAATAAAAAATAAAAAAAATCAAATATAACTTATCAAATTCTTCTTTAAACAAAATAAAATAAATTCTTCTTTAAAACAAAACATACAATTTTTCGAATTTAGTTACTTCAGTTTGTCAAGAAATGGAGAAGTTTTGTCAAGTAATTCCAAATTTTCAAGAGACTTGGGAAATTCCTGCATCTGGTTGGATTCATGTTATCTTACTGCTCCTGTCCTAATTTACTTAGGGTGCAGTGATTATGTACAGTTAAGCCAGAAAAGGTATGCGCTCCGATATTCTTCGTGTTTCCGAATTAGCACAAACGTCGCGTCACACACTAACCTCTCAAAAGTTTTGAAACGTTTTTTGGGACTGTTAGAATTGCTAATCTATAATTTTGCAATCGTGATACAAAATAGGCAAGTACTTGCATGGTAGTAACAGGTCTATATTAGATCTCATCATCGCGTGTTCATATTTCCAAAGATAGACGATTATTATTCCCAAAGCGTACTTTTCTTGGGATATTTCTACCAACATACACATAGTCACTGCAAAAATTAATATTGTAATAGGCACTTCTACAACTGTGAATAACATAATCAGCAAACTCTGCCCAATCGTTTGCATAAAAATTATATTTACCTCTGCTAATTAAAATCAAGACGTGTCTTAATCGATACTCTTTAGTTCTCACGTTTATATTGAAAATCGATAATCATTTTGCGCATTTAATCGTGATATTAGTTCATTTATTCTTGGAATGAGCACTGTTTTATACATGCAATATCGATCCATATGATCGTATTGATAATATTATGTAGGTCATTACATAAGTCGGTGTTGATATCGGACCTATGTGAACTGGGGCACTCATGGAGATCAGTATTCACGTATGATATAAGTTTATTGTTATAACATTGCATTCATTTATGTAATTATGCCTTCAGAATGCGAAATTGAAAACAAAATGTCAATTTCCAAAAGTGACAGTTTTTATAATCGTGTGAAAGAATTATCCAACATATTAATGAACCATTTGTATTTTTGTTTCAGGTACTAAATTGAACGTTTAACAAAGTGACATTATCAAGATTTAAATATGTAAATCGTAAGTACAAAAAGTTAACTACACAACAATTGCATTCATTGCACGAAAAAGGTAACAAATTGGAAAAAAAATTCAAAGCATAGACGACGTAAGTACGTGCAGGAGCAACATTTTTACACCAAACTTTACCAGTCCATAAGTCACACGACAAAACCCCGACACACGAACACAAACCTTACTTCCGTCTCTTCATAGTTCAAAACGACTTGCAGTGATGGTTGATTTAAGCTTTTTGGTTACTAAAAAATATAACCGACCCGATTGTGCCGAGTTAGCACGCAAATACAGAAAGTCTGATTGATGAGCCTACGAGCAGTAGATTGCAGTATTACGTGGAGGAAATAGCCATGTGGGCGGGCGGTAAGGTCTCTTATAGACAACCGACTATTTACCTTTTACTTTAGAAGCAAAAAGCTTGATGGACATTTAGACTTTCTTTTTGTTTGAGCTCCGGAAGTTAGTTTGGCCTAAGTTTTTACTACATATTGTTTGTGATGTGAAGATGAGATTTTGCATCACTTGCTTGTTAAATTCCTATTTATATGGCTAGGTTTAGATGTGGCATCTGAATAAAGTTGACTGTTAGTATCGGTTAGTACTTAGTACTGATTCCCCCGTTTTTGTTTTCCTCCGAAATATATCGTTTAATTACATTTTCGATTCCTTTCGAAATTTAAAGTAGGTACCTACTGCTCAGCAAGAAACTGCAACCACCGAAATATTATTTTTAGGAAGCAACTTGTTAGATAACTTTTATCTGAAGAATAAATATGACAGTTTGACAAATTTTCAATACAAAAGCTGTCAAACCGCCATATTTATTCGATATATAAAAGTTATCTGAAAAATTGAAAAATTAGCCCTAAGAGACCTAATTTCTGTCTCATACGTATGTATATATAGGGTGACTGGTAATTAGTGACCGATACTTAAACACATGATTGTACTCATGATAACAAACAACTTTTATTATGAGACCATACCTGAAATCACGAAAAAAATCTACTCTCCCTACATTTTGACGAGTTATGCAATCATGAATGTATGGGACAGCTGATTTTTTTTTCGCCAGTACGAATTTGGTCCCATAGGTAGTAAAAGTTGTTTGTTATCATGAGTAAAATCATGTGTTTAAGTACCGGTCACTAATTACCAGTCTCCCAATATAGCTCGTAATATTCAATAAATCTGTGATTTTTGTAATAGTGAAGACACTAATTGTAAAATTGACGAAAGATGCGATTTGATTTGTCATAAACATACTTATTAATAATCGCTTAGTACCTACTTTTCTTTGACTGTACCACCTCGATTTCGTCTGATAAAACGGGGTTATAAAGTATATAACTTTTCGGGGGAAATCAATAGGAAATAATTGGTCAATGATTAATTGATGATAGAAAGACCTTTTTGAAATAAGCCCTAATAAATACAAGTAATAACGACAAATTGACCAATCTAACTTATTACAATATATGCCATGTTTTTTGTTAAAAAGAGCTCATGGCTAAGTAATAACAGCCGCACGGATCGATCCGTCAGGTTGAGCTACGCTTGCATACCGAGACTCCTCCGTGCCTCGGAAAGCACGTTAAGCCGTTGGTTCCGGCTGTCATTCGTGGATCTTTGGCAGTCGTTACGGGTCGTCAGAAGCCCGAAAGTCTGACAACCAGTCTTACCAAGGGGTATCGTATTACCCAATAATTGGGTTGTGGAGGTCAGATAGGCAGTCGCTCCATGTAAAATACTGGTATTCAGCTGCATCCGGTTAAACTGGAAGCCGACCCCAACATAGTTGGGAAAAGGCTAGGCAGATTGATTTTACAATATATTCCATGTTTCTTTTCTTAGTCCCTTAAATTAAACCACAAGCTTGTCATCTTATATCTTGATGTAAACTGGCAAGTTTGAAAACGCAACTTGCGTGTTTGCGACTTAGCGCAAATCAGATGAAACAGTCACGTTACTCAACCAAACTTACTACTCGACAAAGTGCAAAAACGTACTACGAATAACCTGCTACAAAATAAATCAGATTCATTATTATTATATTTCAGTTGGCGTGGTTAGTTAAGGTACCACCTATCATGTCGCAGGTCGTGGGTTCGATTCCCATCCAGGACAAACATTTGTGTGCATGAACATGTCTGTTTGTTCCGAGTCTGGGTGTAATTATCTATATAAGTATGTATTTACAAAAAAAAAAGTAGTATATGTAGTATATCAGTTATCTGGTTTCCATAGTACAAGCTCTGCTTAGTTTGGGATCAGATGACCGTGTGTGAATAATGTCCCAGGTTATTATTATTATTATTTCAATATCAAACCACCGTTATCCACATTACAAAGTTCGCCATATATGACGCAAGCGCAAGTCCTATAGTCCTGTTACGCACACAATAGTTCCCACGGGGTTAGGCAGTCTGATAACGGCGAGACGTTCCCAGCCGGAACAATGAAATTAATTTTACACGTCCGAGGCGATCCTTATCTGTTTGAATGTAGCGTTATGCAGTTTCCTTATTCTTCTTGTTATTTTTTTTAATTGTTTATTTTTTCTTGTTTTGTTAACTGCTTATTTGGTAACGTGTGATATGAATATGGAAATCAATTTCCCTTTTGAAATATCAAACATAGCCATGTTATACAGGGTGTGTCGTAAATAGTGGTCCAACGTTAAGGTGTCGATACGATTTATTTTTGAATTAACAACTTGCATTTTTTTTACATTTGCATGTTGATAGCAAATGCATTTCCGCTATATATATATATAAAAAAAAAAACAAAAAAAAAATAATGTCATTTATAGAAAATACAGGCAAATGTAATAATATAAATTTATAGAAAAAAGGTAAAGCAAGGTGTCAATTTTTCAAATAATAATATTAAAATATTATTTTATACTGAAACTGGAAAAATGGTACAAACTGTGGGATGATAGCTTAATATACGATGTACCGAGCCCCTAACGTTGTACCACTATTAACGACACACCCTGTATAACATGGCTATGTTTGATATTTCAAAAGGGAAATTGATTTCCATATTCAACACAGACATTTAAAATAAATATTTTTTAGTATTCAGCTGCATCTGGTTAGACTGGAAGCCGACCACAACATAGTTGGCTAGGCATATGAGTAGATATTTTTTAGATCTACATTTATCTTATTTAACGACTAAAATTAAGTAATTACGACCAGGTTTTGTCAACATGTAAAAGTTTTTTGTTCTCTACAAACCTACCTAATTAAATTTATAATGTGTCGAGTAAGAGCGCTCTCACTAGAATCAAAACAGCGATGCAAGCACTGATATTTTTATCCATCTGTGTAACAGATTAAACGATTTCATTCGACAAGATGTGGATAAGACAACCGACTTTGAAGATTCAAATTTAGTTTCGCCCTACCGCGTCAAAACATGGTCGCGTTTCTGTTTCTTTTTGACACCTCTGGCACACACATTGTCGCATGCTGCCATGGAAATGACAGATTTAATTCGTTAGATTTTCCCTCACTGTACTTAACAGTGAGGGCAAATCTACCGATTTAAATCTTTCACCAGCCCTTGATGATTTTCGATTGTTTTCGCCTTTCCTACAACTCGTCATAGATCCGTGCTTACACCACTGTTTTGTCTGCCATATACAGAAAAGCTCTGTTTTGTGTCAAATAGTTCAGTTCGTCTAAATACAGCTTTATCTCAAGTCTGCTCACAGATTAATCGTTGTATTAAATTAATTAGTTAGATAGTTAAATATCCATTAGATAATTGAATATGGATTATCGTGGTTATAGAAAATATGGTATTAATTAATCACAGTAGTCAACGAAATAAAAAAATCTCCTTCGTTCTTTTGTAAAGTGAATGATTATTTTAATGATAAATATTTAGTT
The DNA here is from genome assembly GCA_948252095.1 of Dicycla oo. Lineage (NCBI taxonomy): Eukaryota > Metazoa > Arthropoda > Insecta > Lepidoptera > Noctuidae > Dicycla > Dicycla oo. The sequence continues at coordinate 28,596,084 of OX411714.1, forward strand.
AATTTATACGTAGTTTTCCTTTTGCTTTTCCTCTCAATTTTTCTAATTACGTAAATGTCTCAATAACTGTTGTATTTCGTGTGAAAAACAATAAATAAAAAAAAGCGAGGCTTAGTGTACGGCCTGTGTGCACGCTCGACTCGAGCGTCTGGCGGGGCGGGGCGTGCGACGTTCGTGTTAAACACATGCAAACACTCGCGAGTGTCCTGAGTGACGGCCGAGCGGCGCTCGGTGAACGCTCTTCGCCGCTTGCACGCAACGCGAAACGCCCCGCTGGACGCTTTTTCACTCGGGTCGTACACTTACAGTAGTCGCATATGATGTATACATCTGACATCTGTTTGAGTTAGTACCATCTGACCGCCAACTCTAGCACCGCGCGCGCTTCCCCGGCTTCCTGTTACACACTTCCGTCCCTTTTTACGAAATCACTCCCACAGATTGCAGGAAAGCTAGAGGAAAGATGTTACACATCAAAAACTATCATATCCTAAATTGCCAAACTCCGCATAAACAAACAAATTAATCATCCACAAACTCATTTGATAACTGAACGATATACCAAAGAAATAATTATTTAACGGCCATTAATCTTCAGACGTCCAGCCGTTACTTTCTATATCCTGTTGAACCAATTGATATAACTTAGAAGTTAGTACTAATATTAATTAGCGGTATTTGCCCCGTCAGCCGTTATTCATCATGCTGAATTTATTTTAACTAGATTTCATGCTGTATTTATTTTATAACTAGGTATTTACAAGGCAGATGTGAGTGGAAACGCCGGGAGGGGACGCCATAGAAAGACGTGACCTTATTGGTGATGTTCTTCATAAAGGTCAGGCGCGTAGTACTCGCAACCGGCGTGCGTGTATGACCAGATGTTTATATGGCCAAGCTCAAAAGTCATTTATTAAAACTAGGCTGAGAATCAGCACTTTTCGAACATCAAAATTACATAAGACAGTCCCTCAAAACGCCCGCCCTCACCACTTCCTAGTGCTTTAGCTGGGGACAAGAAGTGGCGCAATAAACTCCCCAGCAGCAGGCTTAGCACGAGAACCGCAGAGAAGTGTCTTGTTGATTTTCAAGAGCGGTATCGTCTAAACTCGAATAAAATAAAATACCAACAGAACGGAAACGGCTTCAATAAGTCATAGACAGTCGGCTGTGTTTGCTTTAAATAATTTTACAAAACCAATATTTATGCCCGTTTTCACCAATCCTAAGTGACTCTTAAATGAATCCCTAGCACTTTAATTAGGGATTCATTTAAGTATCACTTGGTTGGTGAATACAGGCATTAGTCCACTTGTCTAGTATGGTTTTTACGATGACACCGGAAATAGCAATGATTCTCTTCGATGAACCAATGAAAACTGATTCTTGCTGCGCAGTAAGATTTTTTAGGAACCAAATGTGACATAATGGCGAGTGTGAGTGAGAGAACATGCGCGAAACTTCTTAGTGACTATGTTCAGACCTGCCAAGATATATCGGCCGTAGTGTAGGTAGATAATCATGCATAGGAAGGCCTACATTGCGTAAATGTTCTCACGTAAGAATTGATTTGAAAACGCACTGCAACAATTCAACGTGCTCAAGCTCATTTATGCACTCTCCAGTATTTTCTATTTGAATGTATCACTATATTATCATTTTACCAATCAGCAATTCAGCTATCAACGTTGCACTAAAATGTAACTGTAGGGCTTCAATCAAATATAGTGTTGCTCAAACAAGTCTCGTGCTTCAGAAGCTCGCAGCATTCTTAATAAGCACGCGATGGGCATATTATTATGTCTAGACTCAGATCTGAACTGTTCAGATATGCATTATGTAGGTGTTGAAATAATTATAGAATTATTTTTGCCGAACAGATCGACGACCTGTTAGGAGAACTTTATTTGGATTATTTGGCTGGTTTACTTTTCTTTGAGAGGATATACCGAAGCGTGGTTTAGCTCGGTATGTAAGTGCGATGGCGTTATGGCTGTCTAGTTTGACGCGCGAGATAGAAGACTCACGCGCACCGGAAATAAACGCGCTTCGTTTAAGTGTCGAATTTTGACAAAATGCTATACTTACGATAAATCAATTTTTAGCTCTGTGAGTTCTTAACATATTTAAATACCTTCAATTTAAAGCAAATTTTACTCCACTTTAATTAATGAACTGTTTACATATAATATAATCGTATAAAAAATAGACATACTTTGCATTTTTTTTTCCATCGAAAAAGTCATAGAACTTAATCATGTTTTGGTTTTAGTACAGCAGTACACAATATAAGCAAATAACACATATGGAAAATCCAAAAGACTTGTTATAGGAATTTTTAAAACACAAAATTTATCGATGACCCATATTCGAACGATAAATTTTGCCTGGACTTAACGATCGTTTTTCTCAGTAAATAATGTAAGTTATTTCCAAAAAAGGTCTAATGCGACCACATTTCATTGTAGAAAAGTGATAAAATAATTCGTTTTAAACACGTGCCTGTGTTTAGCGTAAGTATAATCTATAAGAAAAATGTATGCCCGTCGGAGCATGCTCCTTAATCGGATTGGCTCGCGTCTGACTAGTATTTCACCAAAGTAAGCGATGATGTGGTTGACGCTGGTGCACGCTTGACTAGAAGCAGCTACGAGACTTGAAGAAGAGTTACAGCAGTTTTTTTTTAAATTATTTTTTGTGTCATAGCATTTATTCCAAATAAACCAATATTACAGGCACTTTAGAATTATCAAGAGATCGGTCAGTCAGAAAGATGAAGCTAGCTGCCCATTTCAAAGCGTAATAGGTACTTATGGAGAAGCACGGGCAAGGAACTCTACGGACACTTTTAAATCAGTGTCTATTGTAACAAAAATTGGTTACATCATTCATGTTGAAAATATACACATACATGTGAGAACAATGTAGAAAGACGTGCACGTTCAAAGAGTCCGTAATAAAAAGATAAAAACTAAAATCAGTTGAAAAATTAAACTAAATTAAAATAAGCCGTGGCAGCTAAGATATGACCAGCCCTTTCTCAACCATTTTGAAGGGAACTTAATGATCCAACACATATGCACCAGAGAGATTTATAGCACAAACAAATTTACTACAGTAGCTTTTATGGAAAAAAAAGGAATCAAACTGCAAATCGATTTTTTTTTTTTATTTGTGATGGGTTTGCTCTTGACTCTAGTCTAGGTCAGAGGTGACAGAGACAAAGTCGACGATGGAGTGAGCTTACCCAGAAGAAGCCTGTTCACTCTCACTTTGAAGAGATTAGGGTTGTATACGTTCGGAAACACTGACGCAGGTAGTGAGTTCCACTCTTTTGCTGTGCGCATTATAAAAGACATTTGGAATCGCTTAGTGCGAATTGGTGGAATAGCAACCAGGTAGGGATGGTAACTGGCAGTGCGTCTAGATGTCCGGTGGTAGAAGGGGGCCGGTGGAATGAGGTCGTGGAGTTCTCGGGCACACTCTCCGAAGTACAATCTGTAGAAGACCGACAAGCAGGCAACCTTGCGGCGATGAGCCAAGCTATGAAGCTTGGCATCCACCAGTTTTACGTCGCCAATGAGCCTCTTAGCTCTGCGTTCACCGAGTCAAGCGCGGCTAGTTGGTACTTAGCTGATCCATCCCAAAGGTGACTGCAATACTCCATGCAGGATCGGACTTGCGCTTTGTAAAGGGTTAAAAGCTGTCCAGGCGTAAAGTATCGCTTCACCCTATTTAGGATGCCCAGTTTCTTGGCCGCAGTTTGGGCCTTGTACTCGATGGTGGCGCCGAAGTTGAGACCAGATGTCAACTCCATGCCTAGGAGCTCAAGTCGATCAGTTACAGGAACAGATGTACCCCGAAAAGTAGGAGTTTGGGCGAAACGACTCTTTTTAGCGGTAAAAAGACACGCCTGCGTTTTGGTGGCGTTAAAAGAGACCAGATTATCATCACCCCACTGGGAGACAAAGCTTAAGGTCAAATCTGTCCGCTCTACCATGGCCTCTCTCAAGGAACTAACTTCGGCCCCGCTGGTTTTTGCTCTGGACAAGTATCTCTCTGAAACTGTACTGTGCGATTATAATTATCTAAAAACCATTATTTTACCCATGTTCTACAGACCAATTAAAACAAAGTACAATCAATCCACTACTTACCAAGCCCTTATCCAAACAATCTTTAGTTATTCATCGTAATGAGTCCGCACTTTACAATATTACCTATTATAATTGCATTAGATCTGTCAATCACTGCGGTGTAACACTTTTTATGAACATTTAGTGACTATTACATACTTTATTTGCAATTAATTATATTACGTGTACATGTGTGTGTTTAGTTTCTGATGTGTTTGTTATTGTATTATTGTTGTGTGTTATTGTGTATTGTTGTGTTGTTAGTTTAGGTTATACAGGAGCCGAGCAAAAAGAAAAAAGAAATGAACCGTCTCGGGACGCCTGGCAGATGTGAAACATCGAAAATATTTTGTGTGTATGTATGAGCACTTACGAGGATGTGGCGACGCGTCGCCATGCTAACAGCCTGCCTGATTGTATGCGGCGGCATAAGATGTTTCACATCAAAATATCAGAAAGAACGTTAATCGTAAGCGAAACCGATGTGGTTATAGCGCGGGTAGGCGATGCGATGCGACGGGGTAGATCACGGAAGGACAAAAAGTTTCACGCGGAAAAATTCGCGGGCAGACTCTAGTCAAGGAAAAAAAAAAAGAATAAAAAAGTTATTCTGGGATACCAGGGTGACTTTATCCTTACCTTGCCCTGTAAAACACATGGTTATAAACTATTAAGGTAAAGCTACACAGTAACACCATCACTTAATTCGTAACTCACCCAGAAAAATTAATCCGTGAAGTTCGGCAAAAATTGATAATGTTCGCCATTTTAGTCCGGCACACACGGTCACTGACCTACCGCTGCAGGTATTCAAGGACGAGCCTTTCTACATATCGTTACGGTATATGAAGCAGTGGAAGAGTACCTTTATATTTGTCTTGCGGTATTTCCGATTAAAATTTCGCAGAAGTTTTTGGTAAAAGTGATGTGGGTGGTGAACTGTGTATGCAGGTAGAGAATGTACCGCACCTACATATTGAGGATTTTTAATTTAAATGTTATGTGGTGGTCAGTTAACTAAAGAATACTTATTTGAATGCCCTACAGCTCCAATCTTTCTTAACTATGGTAGAAATTAGGTGAGATTTACATATTATTCCAACTGACAAATAATCATTTTATGGTTAAGTTGACTGACGGGATGCTCTGGGTAGATGAGGGGCGGGCGTTGTGGCAAAGTGGCAATGTTTGGGGGTGGATGAGGGCCGGCGTTGTGGCAAAGTGGCAATGTTTGGGGGTGGATGAGGGACGGGCGTTGTGGCAAGCTGGCAATGTTTGGGGGTGGATGAGGGACGGGCGTTGTGGCAAAGTGGCAATGTTTGGGGGTGGATGAGGGCCGGCGTTGTGGCAAAGTGGCAATGTTTGGGGGTGGATGAGGGACGGGCGTTGTGGCAAGCTGGCAATGTTTGGGGGTGGATGAGGGACGGGCGTTGTGGCAAAGTGGCAATGTTTGGGGGTGGATGAGGGACGGGCGTTGTGGCAAGCTGGCAATGTTTGGGGGTGGATGAGGGACGGGCGTTGTGGCAAGCTGGCAATGTTTGGGGGTGGATGAGGGACGGGCGTTGTGGCAAGCTGGCAATGTTTGGGGGTGGATGAGGGACGGGCGTTGTGGCAAAGTGGCAATGTTTGGGGGTGGATGAGGGCCGGCGTTGTGGCAAAGTGGCAATGTTTGGGGGTGGATGAGGGACGGGCGTTGTGGCAAGCTGGCAATGTTTGGGGGTGGATGAGGGACGGGCGTTGTGGCAAAGTGGCAATGTTTGGGGGTAGATGAGGAACGGGCGTTGTGGCAAAGTGGCAATGTTTGGGGGTGGATGAGGGACGGGCGTTGTGGCAAGCTGGCAATGTTTGGGGGTGGATGAGGGACGGGCGTTGTGGCAAAGTGGCAATGTTTGGGGGTGGATGAGGGACGGGCGTTGTGGCAAAGTGGCAATGTTTGGGGGTGGATGAGGGCCGGCGTTGTGGCAAAGTGGCAATGTTTGGGGGTGGATGAGGGACGGGCGTTGTGGCAAAGTGGCAATGTTTGGGGGTGGATGAGGGACGGGCGTTGTGGCAAAGTGGCAATGCTTGGGGGTGGATGAGGGACGGGCGTTGTGGCAAAGTGGCAATGTTTGGGGGTGGATGAGGGACGGGCGTTGTGGCAAAGTGGCAATGCTTGGGGGTGGATGAGGGACGGGCGTTGTGGCAAAGTGGCAATGTTTGGGGGTGGATGAGGGCCGGCGTTGTGGCAAAGTGGCAATGTTTGGGGGTGGATGAGGGCCGGCGTTGTGGCAAAGTGGCAATGCTTAGGGGAGGCTGATATCCAGTAGTGGACGTCTTTCGTCTGAAATTATGAAACAGCAGTACTTAGCTACTAATAGATAGTCGCTTCGATAGCTGTATTTCACGATTCAACGACTTTGAAACAATTCATTCATTGTGAATGCAAAATTTAATAAAAACAATTATGTAAAGGAGGTGTTGTTCGTGCAGCCCAGATTTAAAAGTAAAGCCAATAAATAACACAAACAGCTAAAAGTATTATGCCCGTTATGGGCCGTGAATCCGGTTAGAGCAATACATTTACATAATATATCATGAATTCTTTGTGTGTACGCTATATATCTACGACTACTGTTAGGTTAGGTTAGTGCCCAGACTTAAGAGGTCACACACGACGAAGACGCTAACAAATACTTAGGTAAATATCATAGCGACAAATATCTAACAGAAGATTATTATTTATCGAAGACAAAATTGACATACGAGACAAAAAGAAAAGAAGATAAAGAGGACACACATTAGCACATGGCATGATGGAAGACCATCTGCCGAAAGAAATGAGGTGCAAGGCATGAATATAAGAATAGCACCATAGAGAGGAGCTAAGTAGAGGAGCTTGTGGCTAAGTAATAACAGCCGCACGGGTCGATTCATCGGGTTAAGCTACGCTTGCCGGGGTTGGTCCGTAGGTGGGTGACCATCTTTACATACCGAGACTCCTCCGTGCCTCGGAAAGCATGTTAAGCCGTTGGTCCCGGCTGTCATTCCTGGATTTTTGACAGTTGTTACGGGTCGTCAGAAGCCTGAAAGTCTAACAATCAGTCTTACCAAGGGGTATATCTATCGTATTACCTAATAACTGGGTTGTAGAGGTCAGATAGGCAGTCGCTCCGTGTAAAATACTAGTATTGAGCCGCATTCGGTTAGACTGGAAGCCGACCCCAACATAGTTGGGAAAAGGCTAGGCAAATTGATTGAGAGAAACACAGATAATATGTGTGCCATCTTTTAACCGACTTTGGGCCTGCTTCTTTTAAAAGTCGCATATGATTTGTAACATCTGACGTCTGTTTGGGTTGGTACTATCTGACGGCCAACTTCTTGGTCAAATCAAATAGCGCACGCTTCCGGGGCTTCATGTTACACACTTCCGTCCCTTTTCACGAAATCACTCCCACAGTTTGCAGGAAAGAGACAGGAATGTTACACATCAAAAAGAAAAATGGTATTAACGACTGGAGCCTACTTTTAAGCAGATAAGCCTGTTTTAGGAGACTCCACTCTTCCATAACTTAAATAAAACTCATTTACTTGTTTTGTTGGTTTTTGGCTAGAGACCTAGCAGTGGGAATTTTACAACACACTAAAGTTCTTTTTCACTACAACATCATCATTCCCCTGCGTTTATCCCAATTTATTTGGGATCGACGCAACATGTCTTTTCCTTCCATACTTCTCTAATAGTCTTCATTTTGGTAGTCATCCTTCACACAGTCCATCCATCGTTTCTTTGGTCTTCCCCTACTCTTATCTAATATAAATATAATCGTATATCTGTGCTTAAAAGATAAGATGTTAATGATGATAGCAATTTTTACCACAGGCGCGATGCACATAGTGCCACTCAAACTGGACCACATAAAATATTTATTTATTTATTTAACCGTTTATGTACACACAAATGAACAGACAAGAATAAAGGAACTGAAAATTACGTACAAAGGTGATGCTTATTTCTAAAGAAATCTCTTCCAGCATACCTGCGATAGGACAGAGGATAAAAAGAGATGTAGACACCGTGTGAAAAATAAAAGAGAAAATAAAAATACATAAAATCTAAAAAAACAATTCACTAAGCAAATAAAACATATAATAAATACATACATACTTATAGAATAAAAATAATCTGCTTTTATTAAGAAAAACATTTCCTAAATAATAATAGGTCTATAACTATGAAATTGCCGATTTTTGATACCGGTTAGTGTGAAGATCTTTCATTCTATTTAGAATTCCAAATTCAAATTAATTTTATAATGTAGCATCACACTGGAAAAAAAAACCGACCAGGTGCGTGTCGGACTCGTGCGGTTCCGCAGTTGGGATGAATCCTAAAAACAAACTTAACATTGTAGTTGAAAAACATGTTCTCCCGTACATTCCAACTGCAAATGTAAGTTTGTATGAACAATATTGAGAGATTTACCATGCTGTTTTAAGAGCATAGACTTCTTATAAGTTTTCTTGTAATCTATAGGTATTGAACTATTTACTGTATTTTTTTTTCAAAATTTTAGGCTCAGTACTTTCGGTTTCAGAACGTGTACCAAATTGCAACTTAATCGGTCCATTAGATTCGGGGCAAATTGGCTGTAACAGACAGACAGACAGACACACGAGTGATCCTATAAGGGTTCCCTTTTTTCCTTTTGTGGTACGGAACCCTAAAAATATCAATTGTTCATTTGTTTTTCCGCCATTCGATTTTTCTTTGATATCAATGTTTCTGTAACCATGGAAAAATCGAAATTGAGCGCTATTTTCGAATACGAGTTCCGTCATGCCATCAACGCAACACAGACAGCACGCAATATTGACGCCGTATATGGAGAAGGTACTGCAAGTGAACGCACGGTGGGTTTTTGTTTTGATCGCTTCCGTTCTGGAAATTTTGATCTCCACAAAAAAAAAAAAATTCCCGGGGAAAAATTTCAAATACAACGAGGTGGTGAAAAACGCCTTTAAAGAATTTATCGATTCCCGTTCCCAGGATATCTATAGCAGAGGCATCAACGAACTTTCATTAAAGTAGCAAAAGTACATCGACAATATTTCTTATAAAAAATTGTTTGATTTTTTTCTTTGTAAATCGGCAATTTCATAGGTAAAGACCTAATATATACCCCACATACAGAACATGATCTAAAAACACCTTAGCCATGACACACGCTTAAGAGAGACTTTAAACTAGTTGCGTCACCCGTCTATGCCTGTCAATCCAACAGTATGGCCTGAAGTTGATGAATGACATCAGCTATTCATGAACGAGCTGTAAGGAATGGCTTGTTCAATCTAATTGAGCACCTATATTATCTTTTGTAGAACTGTTATAGGTGAGCTGCTTTAGAAGTCGTGATTAGAAAATTATCGGTAGGTACTGAGTCAGTTATGAACAACCGCCCATGGTTGATCGTATGTTTATGGTTTCCTAACAGTGTCTTAATGTGTGTAGACAGTTGTTGGTAGGAAGAGTATGTTAATCAAAGTTTGGTATCAATGTTATTGTTAGGGCCATTTGAGTCCCCCCCGGTGGGTTCCCGCATTGTCGAGGCGGGGGGGGCTCAGTAGCCGTGGCTTGATCACCCACGGTGAAGCGAAGAGAAACCCAAGGAGGGACCGCTTGTCAGAGCTTTTTCTAGGAAGCCGACGACGTAGCGACATCGCAACTGAGGCGGGCTGCGATGTCGTATGGGAGGCATCGCGGCTAAGGGTTGGAGCCCGCGGCGGGACAGGAGTGCTGGTATTGCGGTCCGCCGCTCTCCTTACCTTCCGCGGCCTTGACCGGGTCGCCAGTGTCTGATGGCGGACGCGGTGGGGCCGCAGGGGAGGAGGAGTGTCGGTATTTCGTTGGTCGCTCTGCTCTCCCTATCCTCTGCGGGGGAAAAGTGGTAGGCGGCCGGGCCACTGACCTGACCGGTCGCAGGGGACCAAGGGTGCCTAGACACGGGGTTGTCTAGCGCCAATTTGCTGGTTTGGTCCATGGGGTGGTCACAGCGTGCAATGCGTTCTGGTGCGCTGGTGATGGGGGGTACTCCCCAGTGGAGGGTGATGGACAGCCGCGGCGGGTTCGCGGTGAGTGCTAACGCGTGCCCTTGTTCCCGCCACAAGCGGCAGAGAAGGACACCGTGGAGTTTTAGTGGGTTGGAGTCCCACATTACTGCACTATCTCCCCGTGGTAGTGCAGTACCTATGCATAAGCATTACTCCACGCAAAAAAAGGGCCATTTGAGTATGAGAACTTTGCGTGTTCTCTCTAGCTATTAATTGTTACCTTAAATTATATTGTTTTGTTTATGTTTATTTTATTGCTAAATATTTAAGAGTATAATTATATTGGTAGGCTACCTGTACGAATATTACGATGTAGATAATATTTGTACGCCTTGCAATGCAGCGTAAACAATTTTTTTTCATGTACTTACCACAATATTATATATACCAATGTGCCACGGATAAATAAATTTGAATTTATGCTCTGAAACGTCATGGTATTCTTCTTCCAATGCAACGACGGGTACCTATATTTCGTTGGAAGTGATTCTTTTCCTTCCTGCCTTTTTATACTGCGTTGGTTTTTCCCATTGTATCAAACAAACAAAGTGACCTACATTCGTTTTATTGTGTGATTTAACACTATCCGCATTACGTATGCGTATCATATATGTACTTTAAGCACAAAATGTAATTTAAACTTAACGTTTTCCACGTAACACTTCCCTGAGAAAACTTATCCCAATTAACAGCGAAAATGCTAATCTAAAAACATATTACGTTGGACACGCTGACACAATTTTTACGTAACGAAAATGAGAACTTAAAATTACCTCCATAATGTTAAAGTTTAAACCATAATGTGCCCTGTGATAGAAAGCCTGAGTCACGACGCACCACGGGAAAATCGCACGAATAATGCACACTGTGCATAAATTGCACTGTTTACATAATTGCACACAATCGGGCAAACTGTGACATCATTAATGTTGGGCGCGGTGGTATGATTTTAGTGGTCGAATGTGTATCTACTGTATGTTGTTAGGTGAAAATGCGTTCGAAGTTCAAAGCTCACGTGTAATTGCAGGCATCTAGAGATCTTGTTCACTTACGCCTTTATGGTCCGCACTAAATGCGATTTTGTATTCACTCGATGAGTAATGACGAATTTTCTTTCTTGATAAAAGGAACTAATAAAAGCCTTCTGTTCAAGAACGGTTCTGTGTTTCCAAGTTGCCCATGAAGTATGTTTGACCAATTACCTTATTATTAACACGCTTATTTTGCCCAAAGTATAATGAAAATGGGGTCAATGACTATGTAGGTCAATTTAATATTTTTAACATTTATTTAAACGGATGAATGAATGAAAATAAATTATTTTAAACAACGGCACTTTTTATGTCCTAAATGAAATACATGAACGGAGAAAGATGAACCAACTATTTATTTAAATAATTCATTCGATACAATATATCAAAAAGCATTTTATTTTGTTCAGTAATGAAGCTACTTTATAAACAGCAGTAATAAATATAAAACTTCAATACACATTCAGCTGATCTTATCTCAGGTTGCGTGTTGAAGAAAAATGGTGGATAATGTAACAAGTTTTTATTCCAATGCGTATGTATTCTTACAAAATAAAATGAACAGAAGTTTGAATCGGTTACAATGCACGGAAGTGTAATCACGCACGTTCGGATGTCACATGCGACAAAAATAACACTAAACAAAAGAGTATTTACTATTGAAATTGTATCCGCGCTTTCAGTTGTCAGTGGTCACTCTGTTTTTAGTGCGGATACACATGTCGATAGTGTGTTTAAGATAATATTATACTGCTCTCTTTAACGTCGCTTATTTGTTCAGTGTTGTATAGGTCAAGAGTGTAATGGCTAGATAATTTAGGTAGTTCTAATTTGACAGGTCTACAGCGCCCCAAACGTGATAAATTGCGAGAATCGTAATCCGATCAAAAATGAGTGAACAGAAATTGTATACACATCTCTTTATCTCTACATTACGGATACGTAATACTTTCTTGTCTTTGAATTTTATAACATGTCATTTCATTTTAATCATCTTGTACTAAATCTCCATGGAAACCACATATACAATACGTATGTGGTTTTCATGGAGGTTTAGTTTATTGATTGACGATAAATTGAGTAGTTTAAATTTGACAGGTCTACATTTACAACAGCGCCCCCAAGCGGGATACATTGCGAGAATCGTTGCCATTGTGTATACATACATTACTTCTGTGCACAAAGTTACGAAATACACAGAAATCAATTTCATCAGTTTTAAATGCACCTGACCAAGTAACAATGACCTGTTCGATTGGCATTGTCTGTTGAAATTGTAAGCAAATGGATCAGAAAACGTACCTTACGTTTTCTGATCCATTTGCTTACAATTTCATCACAAAATTTTAGAACAGACTACAGTTATGTAGTAGAATAAGAAGTGTGAAAGCAAAGTTGGGGTGGACTTGCCTTCCACATTTTTTATTCCCATCATCGATACAAAATTCATAGAAAATAAGTAGAAAATATCTTCATTTTCTTCTTTGTTGTTTTTATAAAACTACTGTATATTTCTATTCTGTGGTAGTCAGTGCTTTGCGTATTAATGTTGTTGTCATTGTAAACATAACTCGAAAGAACTCATTAACAACGACCTCTGTACAACAGAATTATTTAAGTCGTAAGGAAGTTTAGTTATGGCCAGAAATGTCGAATAAAGTCTATAATTTTGAGATTTTTCCGGAAAAATTTTTGACAGCAAAAAGTAATCAGTATTTCCTTATTATGCCTATTCATTAAATGGCTACTCAGATTAGGTATTATTCACAATCTTTACCATGTAACCAGAGATAGAATTAGGATTTTATATTCGGTGAAAATCGGTAATTAAATCAATAATAACCTAGCATTTTCCCAACTATGTTGGGGTCGGCTTCCAGTCTATATGAAGCGATTGACCTCCACAGCCTAGTTACTGGGTAATAAGATACCCCTTGATAAGACTTGTTGTCAGACTTTCGGGCTTATCTGTAACGACTGTCAAATATTCAAGAATGACAGCCGGGATCAATGGTTTAACATGCTTTCCGAGGCACGGAGGGGTCACGTTACGTAAAGATGGTCACCCATCCACGATCAATTGACCCGTGCGGCTGTTATTACTATTTAGCCACGAGCCCCTCAAATAATAAGTTTATTTTACTAATAAAAACACAAGCAGCTAGCCATACATTAAGCGTGATTGTACAAATTCAAGCAGTAGTTAAGCAGGCTAAACAGCTGGCTCCTAAACTAAATAAAAAGATACCTTGTATCTCAGAGATTCTGCTCTCCAACCTTCACACTCACTGGTTAGACCATGGCTAAGTTAAGTTCGATCTGACAAGCAAGCTAAAAACTAGGCCAAAGACCGCAGGCTTATAAATAAATTAGTATTAAAGTATTCATAACATTTGAATCGCCTGTTCATAAATCTTGCCATAATTGCAATTTATCAAACAAATTAAAATGTCTGGAATGCAATGCCCAGTTTTAGCGACACCCCATTCCATGCCCGCCCCGAGTCTTGCTCGAGCCAGCACGCGCCGCTGAGCCTGTAGCTTTAAATTTCTCCCAAATAATCTAAATCCGATCCAGCCTGTCCCTTGCTGCCTTCCCCCAGCGAGGTCAGTAGCCCACAGGGGGTGCCCTTAGCTTATAGTCACTTAGTTTTTAAGTTGTATGCCCTGGCTGGAGGCCTTAATTTATTGAGGCACCCACAGGAAAGTCCAGTTAAGCAGCCGACAACCGCCTAGGTTGTCCTGCAAGAAAGCATTTACAATACTCGTATTTCTTATTTCTCAGTTAGCTTTTTATATATCAACTTAAGCCGTTGGTTCTGGCTGTCATTCGCGGATCTTTGACAGTCGTTACGGGTCGTCAGAAGCCCGAAAGTCTGACAACTAGTCTTACCAAGGGGTGTCGTATTACTCATTAACTGGGTTGTGGAGATGAGATAGGCAGTCGCTCCATGTAAAATACGGGTACGAGTATTCAGCTGCATCCGGTTAGACTGAAAACCGACCCCAACATAGTTGGGAAAAGGCTGGACATTTTGATTGATTGATATTTCAAAAACTGAGAGGTACAATTACTGTTTGTAGGAAACTAAAAAACTGGTGTTTATTTCTCATAGGAACTTAGGTAACAATTCACATCAAATTATATACAAAGTGCTTACATCTATGTAATTAATTATAATTATCTTAATTAGGAGTGATGGTAAAAGTTCATTCAGCAAACCTAGTTTAGTAGAGCTTCATAAAACCGTACATTTTAATACTGAATAGGGGTCAGTTCAGGCCTTGACATGTTACACTACGAGGTCAGAGGGTCGTAATGACCCATTATCTTATGAAGTCATTTTCTGTCATAAAGACGTATCTGGACGCTTTGTTTTATCTTCTCGACTAATTAGTCATTAGTTGTCTTTTACGACGACGTATTTTTTATGTTTATGGATCATTATTTTGAGGCCTTTGACACAGGTGTATTTGTAGTTGTAATTATGTTGTATATTCTGGAAAAAATATTGTGTTGAGGAATTATAGTGCTGCGAAGGATATTAGCTAAGGTACCTACTTATTAAGGTAACACAAGTCGCATAATTAAATATCCAAGTCTTGTATTATTTCACGATAATACAATGTATTTAAAATTTTCGTATTTTTCGACATATATTTTATGTAGGTTGTGACTAAGTACCGCACGTTCGATCGATCAGGTTAAGCAACGCTTGCCGCAGTTGGTCCGTGGATGGGTGACCATCATTACATACCAAGACCCCTTCGTGCCTCGGAAAGCACGTTAAGAGTTGCTCTGGCTGTCATTCGTGGATCTTTGACGCGTCGTCAGAAGCCCGAAAGTCTGACAACCAGTCTTACCAAGGGGTGTCGTATTACCTAGTAACTGGGTTGTGGAGGTCTGATAGGCAGTCGCTCCAAGTAAAATACTGGTATTCAGCTGCATCCGGTTTGACTGGAAGCGAACCCCAACATCGCTAGGAAAAGGCTCGACAGATGGTGATGATGATTTGTATACGACCAACAAGAAATATTCTTAGACTATTATTATTTTATTCAGAACATTCATTGTTACCTACTTCACTAGCTGATGCCTGCCGTTTTTTGGGAACAACTTCATTTAGTAAAATAATTCTTTAACAATATTTAACACAACTGACTGTTTACACTGGGTACTAAATTATATGACAAACTATTTAACTACTTATACATTTATGTATTAGATGAACTGTAATATGTATTTAACATTTACAATTTCGCATGCCTTCTAAACAATCTTCTTCCTCCACTTACATCAGACTCTCAAGCAATCACGTCCATTTTCGCAAAACAAGAAAGCATGTAACCTATTACAGAAAACAAGAGAACAAATCTTGCATATTAATTGGACATCAGTTCACTATCTTACAGCACTGTAATAATACGCGAACAAACTTAATTATAGGTAAGATTGGAATACAGAGTAAAATGTCGTATCTCGACGGCCGTGCAAAAACTTAATTAATTCTAAAAAGCGGCCAAGTGCGAGCCGGACTCGCGCACTAATGGTTCCGTAGGTACCACCGTACAATATATTTTAAAACTACATTTATTTCATTAACATGTTTTTTATTTGGGGACCCACTTAAATTTTTATCTTTATTTTATGTTTATTATTAATTGTTGCTATAGCGGCCATAGTAGTTCACACTCTATGAAAATTTAAAGTGTCTCCTATTACGGTTCAAAAGATACAGCCCTTTGACAGATGGACGGACGGAGAGCGGAGTCTTAGTAATAAAGTGCCGTTGGCACCCTTTGGTGCGGTCTCCACGAGCGAGAGAATCGCGGCGATATTATCGTCGTGCCACGTATTTCTATACACTCCCAATTCCGCGTTGCATCGATACGCTGGCAAAATAATCGCTCGTTCGACGATAATATCGCCGCGATTCTCTCGCTCGTGGAGACGGCCCATTTGGGTACGGAACCCTAAAAACTAATTAATTCTAAAAGACTGTGTAAAATGATGTATTTGTTACAAAGACGGCCCCTGCATAGTCATTTGGACGTAGGAGACATTGCGTAAAGCAGTGTATGTAATTGTTGCATCATTATAAACTGACTGATATAATTTAAAATGTAGGTGACACCTGTCACGCCGACATAATCTTTTGAGTGCATTTGCATTAATTAATTTATTTGTGAGAATAATTTCAAGCGTTTAAAGTTGCTAACCCTCCCGTATCTGCTTAAACGTTGAAGCAATAGCAATTACTGAATTAAATAGTAGAGCTGGAAACAAACTAGTCTGTGTATCGCTTGTTAAAGATACAATACTTAGGGCTACAACAACGCTGTTGTTTATTCTCAATTATTTGTGATTCTACATAGACAAGAATATATTTTCTTAAAAGTTACAATGATAGGGCTTGAACACTACAAGGTGGCGTGTTGACCGTGTTGTCTATGGTTTGCGATTAATTACTGTATTCAACAAACACTATCCGTGGCTTCATTAAATGTGACATTGTATCCAACTGTATAGACACGAATAAAGTATGGATACCTAAAAAGTTATCACTCTAATATAGACATATAAATCAACACAATTTTCCCGTTTTAACTCTAATTAAATTTCCCTTCTGATGAAGATAAGCAATTCAAGCGCAACTTTCATAATTTCCTTTTAAAAAGTATGCCCTATCCTCATTTAAATGTGTGAATGTCAATAGTTAGATGGTTGAATGTTGATAACTAACCAATAATGATTGACTGTGGGTCGGCACGCGATTCCTAAGAACGGGCTTTGATTACATGCTTATAAAACACTTTGCTTAACCTGTACCTGTGTAATTATTTACTAAGGGAGAACTTAGTGGTTAATGTAAATGGTCTTATATGAGGTATTTGGTGGATTAACTACTGTATTATTAGGTCTGGTAATTTATAGTTTTAAAGGGATAAACAAACAAACATTTGGTAGATTTTTTTCTTGCATGACTCGGTGCAGAGCTAAGAGGCTCATTGGCGACGTAAAAGTGGTGGATGCCAAGCTTCACAGCTTGGCTCATCGCCGCAAGGTTGCCTGCTTATCGGTCTTCTACAGATTGTACTTCGGTGAGTGTGTTCAAGAACTCCACGACCTGATTCCACCGGCCCCCTTCTACCATCGGATTGCCAGTTACCATCCCTACCTAGTTGCTATTCCACCAATTCGCACTAAGCGTTTCCAAATGTCTTTTATAATGCACACAGCAAAAGAGTGGAACTCACTACCTGCGTCTGTGTTTCCGAGCTCATACAACCCTAATCTCTTCAAAGTGAGAGTGAACAGGGTTCTTCTGGGTAAGCTCACTCCATCGTCGACTCTGTCTCTGTCGCCTCCGACCTAGACTAGAGTCAAGACCAAACCCATCTTAAATAAAAAAATAAAATAAAATATTATTTCTTATAATCCCCAGACAAACTACCGTTCTGTAGAGACTGGACTTATTTTCAGTCTGAATAATATTTTTATAGAGAATAAAAAATAGCCAAATTCTGAAATATTTCAGTACGTTTACAAGTCACAATTTGAATTATGGGGCGTCTATCCTCCTAGGGCAACTATCCCACTTTTACCCTACCTACCGTGTAGAAAGCTTTGATTATTTGCTAGTAGGACATTCAGTCAATAATATAATAGGTAATCAACACGTTTTATTAATGCAACAGCTTGCCATCGAGGTGCCAATCAGGCTCTAAAACAATCATAATAGGTCTGAATATTTTCTCCTGCTATAACGTTAAATTGAACATTTCTATGTAGAGTAACTGGCACTTTGATAAATATTTGATAACTGTACACTTTCTTAGCAGATGTTTAGTGAGAAAGTGACGGTAATAGGATGGTGTCTGGCAAGCCTGAGAATATCTTTGAGATAAAAGGATGACGCTCAACGCTGTTTAATTACCATGTTTTGTTTTCCTGTACAGAAATCTGTTACCAAAGTATTCGTATTTTAATGTGGACACCAATTGTTTTTTTTAGAATAACGCACAAAGTGTAATCTTCCTCTAAGGATAGGCAGTACGACAGAGCTCAGACGTTTCATCGTTAATCGAAAGCTCCAGGCCGCCCGCGAAATTTAAATTTTATTACCTACGTCTTTTGCAATTTGCAGGTCAGTATCAGGTTGTATGTTGATTTGAGTAAACGTTGTTTAAGGCGAAAGCGCCAGGGTAGCCCGTGAAATATAATTTTCTTACGTATTTTTGCATTTTGCAGGTTAGTATGAGGTTATATGTTGATCTGAATATGATTCGCGACCGTAACAAATCTGTATTTATATAATTATAATCATTAAAATCCTCAATACAACTCTCTAATTTCATATAATCCTAATGAATGCCTATTTCATGAAATCTTGACATTTAGGATTATACTAACTTAAGGAGTTAAGGAGTTGTATTACTGATTCTAATGATTTTAATTCTGTAAATACATATTTGTTACGATCGCGAATTATACTTTAATCAACATACAACCTAATACTGACGTGCAATTTGCAAAAAAGGTAAGAAAATTTGAATTTCGCGGGCTACCTGGAGCTTCCCCCTTAACGACCAATAGAAATTGATTTATATTCCCACCTAAATTATTATAGAGTGATGTACTAATTCCGTCACTCACTTATTGGACCAGTCACATTTAATTCGACAAAGTTCGGTTTTTACAAAGATAAACTATGGAACCTCTGAGTCCTGTCGTAGGTATTGTAGTCTTATATTTGGGGCTTGTTGTTCTGGACAAAGGTTTCTCCTTTCTTCCTAACTTCTTTAATTTGTGCCACGTTAGTAAAATAACATTTCCAGACATACCTGTTATTTTTACTGTGGGAAAAACATATAACTTTAAATACAGTGAAAAAACCAAAGAGGCAAAAAAAAAACTCGTCATATTTTTTTCTCACTAAATTAACTCAGTAGTAAAGCTCAGAAATTTAATTATAACATAAATAATGCTGCTATGGTTCCTTACGGCTACCTCACAGACTGGTGGTGGGCGGAGTATCACGATATATTGCTCTATTATACAGTCTGATGGCTCCATACACTTTTATATCTTCAAACGCGATGTTCGTTGTGAAAACCATTTGGTTTTACTGGTAATGGTGGGAATTTCCACAAAATCTATATATATAAAAATGAATCCCCGAATAAAAAATGTATGTACGCGCATAGCTTCCGAACGACTGCACGAAATTGGATAATTCTTTTTTTGTTTTGTTTGTAATTGTCATGACAAGGTTTGTATGAAAGAAAATGTTTGAAAAGTTGCCGGTAAAACTGAAAGTGCATTTTCTATGGGAATTTTGTATGAATTATTGAAATTTTGACAGAACAACGTTTGTCGGGTCAGCTAGTTTTGTATATAAAAGATAATAGTTTATTGATTTGTGGGTATGTGGAGATAGATATCTTTGATAGAGGAATTAGAAGTTATTACCAGTGGTAGTAGGTAGAGCTGTTTTTGCTACTTGCGACATGCGGACATAACATGGATATGCCAAATATTATAAAAAATATTATATAAATATATAATATTTCCTTGTGCAGTAAAGTATATTTAGTATTGTTTCTAACAGTTTTACTTAATAAATTCATATTTCACGAAGCTACCTCTAACAACATTCCAGGATCCCTGTGTGTGTATATAAGTAAGTATATACTGTTTGGGTGCTCACCTACTACCTGCTCATAACTGCCCACTTACCCATATTAACTCACGTAAATCAATCGACAATTTCAAAATCCCGGGATTTCAGAGGCATATCCATGTTAACATCAATGTTTGCGGTCATTCACCCCAAACAGCTCTACCTACTCCGACCACTGGTTATTACAGTCAATGAAGTCATATAGATACATTTATAGATATACGGACGGCCCTATTAATTGGTCCCTCCTTTTGGCAACCGTGCCATAACTGGCGAAATGTGGGTTTACTATAGGTACAACACTGTCTAACCTTTCGTGGAATACAGGCGTCATGTTACGTTTTGTACCATTTCTATATCCATTCAATCGATTGGGAACCTAAGTAGGCCGCTGTAAGCACAATCTTGCGAAATGGGGGATTATTGACCCAACCAACCTGTGCGAATGCGGTACTCCTGACAGCATACATAACCAACCAGGTAAACCATGTCCCATATGCTGGAGTGTCCAATGTGTCTAAAGAACCCCTCTGATGCCACGAGGCGTGGCCACCTACTGAGCCCAGCTCATGTCATCATTCTCCTGCCCATATCCCAATTTATTTGGGGTCCGCGTAACATGTCTTTTTCTTTCATACTTCTCTATTAGTCGTCATCTCGGTAGTCACTCCTTTTCTAGCCATATCATCGTTCACACAAACCATATTATATCGTTTCTTTGGTCCTCCCCTACTCGTATAGCCATCCACATTCAGACTCAAAACCTGACGACATTTTCCTCATTCCTCCGCATCACATACCAACCGATGACATACCGACATGACAACCGATTTCCAAACAACTTTTCAGTCACCGGTTGCACTTTCAGACTTCCTCTTATCATTTCTTATTCTATCTGTTCGCGTAACACCACACAATCCCTCTTAGCATTCGCTTCTCAGCTGCATGCAATTGCCTTTCATTCATTCTTTTTGTGGCCCAATATTCTAATCCATAGAAGACAGCAGGTCTAACCTAACCATTGCTTAATAAACCTTTCCCTTAAGTTTAAGGGGAGTGCGGGAGTCACAGATTATTCCCGTGACCTGCCACCATTTACGATATAACATAAAGAAATATGTTTTACTTTTGCCATCAAGTCAAAAAGAAGAAGAGATATCCATTCATGACTCCTCAGCAACATGTCTCTAAAGCAATGAAAAATGACCGACAATGAGTGAACATAATACATTGTGCAACAACCAGCAAAACAACAAGAACATCATTTACACCACTAATATCCCAAGTCATTAGAAAACAATGCGCTAAACAGTGTAACTACAAAATGTTCTAAAGATACGTCAATTCATCATCGGAGCTCGGAACTTCCCCGGAACTGTGATATCTATACCTTACACGTATGACAGAACGGAACTTTCATCGTTAACCTTTACTCTGCTGGCCTCTAGGCAACGTCGTAATGATATGGCGCACGCAACAGTAACTTAGATAGTCACCAGTGTAACTTGGGACGTGGTAGAAAAAGGAACTAGAGTTGAATGTTAACTTTCGTCCTCATAATTACTGCGCGAATTCGCTAAATTGCAAAATAGGCAACGTAAGTTATTTTAGTTTTTCCTCTCTGTAAGTATCTTTCATATTACTTTAGCAATTTTAATAGAATAAGAACGTATTTTGCAGTGTTACCCCGCGAAATTCAATTTTTCTTTCATTTTTTGCAATTCGCAGGTCAGTGTCAGGTTGTATCGTGATCAATTAGATTTGTTCACGTTTCGAAATCTGATCAAAAGAGAACAAATTTAACTAAGAGATATGTATTGACGATTGTTATGGTTATAATAATTATGTAAATACATAATTATTTTATGGTTATAATAATTATGTAAATACATAATTATTTTGTTATAGTCGCGAATCATATTTTGATCAAGATACAATTTGCATTTCGCGGGCAACCACTGCGGATCCACCTCAAGGAATATTTCATAAAAAATAATTTAGATTTTTATTAGTACTCTTGTTTTCGATACGAAATACTGGATTTCTCTGCGAAACTCATGCGGCTGACAAACCCTGAGCAATTAATGCCGCTACCAACTTGCTTACTGGCGAGAGGTGGTAGAGCGTCTTACGAGGGTCGTGGGTTCGATCCCAAGCAGGCACTTTACTTTGTATAAATCATTTCATCACCACTGCTCTCAAAACGGTGAAGGAAAACATCGTGAGGAAACCGGCATGTCCTAGAACCAAAAATTCGAAGGCATCTGATATCTACTGACCCGCACTGGGCCTGCATGGCGGATTTCGGCCCGCTCCCTCTTACAGAGAGGAGGCTTGTGACCCAGGCTGATTAGGAATACAAGAGATAAAAAGCTATCTATACGGTGACCAGCACTGAAATTTACCTTACCAGCTTTGACCAATTTAAACTGGTCACTCTGTAGGTACGGTGTAAAGAAATTAGACGTAACTTTAGCACAGTGAAATGAAAAAGTAAGAGTATGTTGTACAATTATGTGCTGACGATTATAGTATTATGTAATAATTGTTTCAAATAAACGCGTTGAATAAAATTTGCGGAACATGAGAAGCGTTTATAATCGTTCAGACAACCCCTGAAGCGTACCTCGTGATACTAACTATATAAATGCTATTTATTAGTGAAAACGTGAGGAGTTTCGATTTCATATGACACATAGATTGACTAGGGAATTTATATTATCACAGTTGAAACATGACTGCCACGAATAAAATACCCAAAATTTTCATACATTATTTATCGCTGAGATGAGATTTGGACTTGGATTTTGAACGTTTCTAATTACGGGAATGTACTTTCTGGAGTGTTCCATTACTAAAAGTTGTTCATAATGATGAGTACTTTGACTCCTTAAGAGGATTGTGAAGTGCCGATACGCGGCGCGATTTTTAGAGGCAATTGCCTACATTTCATACAATTATTTACATAAATATTGTTTCGGGCGATAACGTTTTTACTCCCCTAAACCTTTACGAAATGAGACAATTTTAATCTCATTACATTCACTACACTTTAATCTAGGTCTGTTTCTTTTTTCATTTTTAGTAATTCAATTTAATTTAATTAAAAAAAATAAAAATGCTCGAGGATGTTTTTATGTCAAAAATATAGATATTTAGATGCTAATAACTTATATTGTATACAATATTTCATTATAATAAAAACGTACGGACCTAGTTTTTCATTATACCTACAACATTTCCAAAAATTATGAAAATTAAACTATGTTTACGGGGAGAAAAACGTTATCTCTTTTTGTATGAAAATTTACAGCTTCACAATCCTCTTAAGATGTTTTCAGTTTATTCAGTATACTTGTAGGTATACGGTTTTTCTTGCATAAGCTTGCCTCACAACGCTTCAGCGTGTGAGAATGCCAAAAAAATTTTAAAGTAGATACTTGAAATTATAAGATTATTATATTTTTAGACAGTTAGACCTTGATATATATGTATAACAAAAAATGTAATGTACAAAATTACGTACAGTACTATCCATTAGGAAGTGTCTGTTTGTCATCACGATTCACGTCGTCACACACAATGGATTAATCTAAATCTTCTTTTAAAAGTTTTCTGTCATCCTTCGGATGCCGTATTGATTATCGTTATCAAACTCATAACCGTTCAAAAGATATTAATAAACATCCATGAATTTTCTTAGATTTTTTTCCGTAACTTATCCTCAACATATTTCTGTCTGCGAGGCTTGCATTTCTAGATTTTCCAATTTGTTTTTAAATTTCAGCGAGTAAACTAAACGTAAACTAGAGATGACCGCAATGCAAGTAAACCGGACCGCAGCTAGTCAGGCGGAGCGACATTCACGCGTTAAGTAATTAACGATGTCGCTCAAGTGTCTGTCAAATTAACGCCCTTTGTCGTACGCCACGAGCCATAAGCGAGAGCGGGGATGTGGCAAGTTTCATTTATTAATAAAACAACTTGCTTGTTCAGCGTTGACATGGGCACAAATGAAATTATTGCGGTATGGTTAGGAGTATAATTTTAGGAAGACGCCGTTGCAGAAGGTTTTTTTTTCTGAGTTGACAATTAAAAACAAGACTATTTATAAGGCATTATTATTGTTCTTGCAAGCAAAATTACTTATGTCTACAATATGGGTATGGGTTCCCGTTAAAAGTGCAACGGGTTCAAACTCACGACCACTCATTTGTCAGTCCGATTCCTTAGTCTTTCTTTGGATTTTTGCCAACTATGTCATACTAAAAATAACTGATGTATATTTTACAGTATTTACGTATATCATGAGTATTATAAATCAGGCTCATTATCCCCGGTAACGGTTCAAACTGACCCGTAGTTAGTGCAACAGTAAATTGCTCTGCTAGTTAGTGTCGTACTTACTACATTGTAGTATGTATCTCACGTGAACACTGGTAAATAATATATTAAATTAACTAGTACCTAACTACTGACGTACTACTAAAAGTAGACCACATCTTCGAACTTTTAAAACAGAATACAGACAATTTCATTGAAGTTTTAAAAAGCTTTATTGCTATCTCAATTTATTGACACCTAGCTGGCCCGTCAGACGTGATCTTGTCAAAATATCCATTAGAATTTTTCGGCTGTTCCTTTGGGTTTTTCCTAATTTTCTTTTTTCTTAAACCACCCCAGTATTGAGGCGAACTAAACAAAAAAAAAAAAAAAATGAAATCGGTCGAGCCATTTTCGAGTTTTTGCATGGCACTAATGCATGGCAATTGATTTATATAGACTAGTGACCCATCTCGTCCTCGCACGGGTAGCTCCATCACTACCAAATTTTCAGGATCACCCGCTGGGCTAATCTGAAGATTGCCTGAAAAATTCACGAAAATATATGTATGTATGGGCTCCAAAACTGCTACATGTGTACTCACATAGATTTTTTTCAAACATTTACTTTCATACAAACCTTGTCCTGACAATTACAAACACAACAAAAAAAAAAGAATTAGCCAAATAGGTGCAACCGTATTGATGTGATGCACTTACATACATTCGGCAGTTGATATTCATTTATACGATGGGAGATAGTATTTATTTGTACGAGTATAAGAAGTTGTAGAACCTTTCTTCTTGAATGAACACTTCAAATGGTACAGGTAATCGTTCCAAATACAGCGTGTCTCTTTTTTCTCATCAAAAGTTTATGGTCAACCCTAAACCTCTGCCTTTTCCCACAGTAGAATCCGAAGAACCCTCCGCTTAAATGCATAATGCCCGGCTGACTTGTCAAATTTTATAATAATTGCTTTCAAGCGCTAGGGGTAATGCCCTGCGTCGTTACCGAGGGCCTATTCCGGGGGCTGTTACCGACAGATTTATTGGAACCCACTGTATTGGAAAAACGCGAGAAAATACCAGTATTTACCCCTATTTGTTAAGATTAGTTGAGTGAAAAAAACTATTTTGTAGGGAGAGAAAAGTTCCGCTTAATTGATTTCGAAATGTGAGTTATGCGTGTACTTTTTGCCAAAAAGTCAAAATATTAAGAAAAAAAAAAAACAAATATGGAGCATATCTCACGAATCTTCATTTTAACGCTTACCTATGTGGTAGGTTATTGTAATAATTATAAACGACATTTTCCCGAACAAAAATAACTAATTAAAGCTACAAAAATCTTTCGATTCCAACAAAAAGAGCAAGTAAAACCGCTTCTTTTCCATTGTCATCGGCTGTAAGCATTGCCATTACTCCTGTGTTTACAAAAAGGCGATTGAACCGTTGCCAACTACCGCCCTGAGACGTAGAATGTCAACACTAAGGCTGCGGCTTCATAAAAATACAGGAGCAACTTGAATTATGGTCGGACATCTTTCAAAGACGATTTAGATGCTTTTGAATTCAAGAACTGTCAACGAAGCTGAAAAATTATACTTTGTAATGAAATCTCAAGTGTGGTTTGGAATAACCGAAGTGTGGTTTAGTATTTTTGTTGTAGTGACACATGTCATGTGCAAGATTGAATGCGGTTCTGCGTTCGCAATGTTTCAGGATTGACACGGAGTCAAAACAAAATACATATATAGGGTTCACGGACTATTTGTATTAAGCGACATCCTGGCCGATATTGAGTTATAATCATATTGAGTTTTATTATGGTTATAATCTACCTATAAACTGAGATAGGCACATTGATTCTTAACCATCGATAGGCCACTTTTTCGTAAAAAATATTGAGACATTTTTTACAATATTCTTTTTTCCGAATAATGAAACTTTGAAATGTAAGTTCCAAAAATGTCGCTTAATACAAATAGCCCGTGAATCCTCGATATGTGGATTATCGCCTTGTAGGATTTTTAAAAGTCTTTATGGTTATCTTAATAAAGACTGAAAATGTATTATTTACTTATAATTCTCCCGTTTAGAAGAGTAAAGTATACGAAGTGCGTAAGTACAAAGTGTCGTATGTTTTCATAAATGTTATTTCCCCATTTTCTTGTGTAATCGTTTACCGTTTGACCTCCGCGATACGCACAAATTGCTACGTACTAGCAAGACATTAATAATTTGCTACTTACTATAAACATTGTAAGTTTCCTTATTTAACATATAATTATTTTATTACTTTACACTACAAATCTTATGTGTGTATGGCCTATCACTTTTCCATAATAAGTGAGCATCGCAGACCTTTCATCATTTTAAAACAGCAACCAAGTAAAATTTCCTTTTTTAAACCTATTTAAAAGCACAGGTGTTTCTAACTGTTATATATTATTCGTAAATAGAACGAATAGAACCCAGAATATTATTATACTGGGTTAAACTAATAAGTCGGGGCTAGCATCCCATATTTTGTGGAAAAATGGCTGACTAATTGACTATCATGGTTATATACATCCTTTTTAGGGTTCCGTACCAAAATGGTAGAAAGGAACCATAATGGTTCCTCAGTCTGTCTGTCTATCACAGCTGGATATCTCAAGAACTACTAATGCGAACTTGAATTTTGGTACAGTTTTAGATGACGTTTGCCCAACTATTTTGCAAATAAGAAAGAAATAAAAATACAGAAATTTTTTTTGCAACAGGGACTGAAACGGGTTTGAAGTTTGCATAGAGAAAAATCTGAAATTATTCGATATGATAGAAGTTTATGTAAAGATTACAAGAAAAATAAAACAGTGTCTCTAAATAGCACATTTGCAACATTGGCAACCCTCGGTGCGCGAGTCCGACTCGCTGTTGACTGTTTTTTTTTTTAATATTGGCCCGTCAGACGTGCTAGGCTAGGCTTTGTCTAGCCCACTACCGCTTCCGCTCTCTCTAGTACCAAGTCGCTTCCTTAACTCAACATTATACAGCAGTAAGGATGTTTGTCTCAAGTTTTAAAATGTTATTGCTTCTATGTTGTCGCTTATTGCACTTAATACAATTTATTACAGCCCGTTTGCTATGTTGTGGCTTTTGACCTATGGCGGCTTTCCTTTTGATATTCTACAGATCCAAGTAGGTATTTATTTGGAGGTTGTCATAAAATGTGTTAATTTGTTAAACATCTATGCAGTATATTTTGTCTCTCTAGGAATAATTTGTATCACATTGAATTTGAATCAAATCATCAATGTCCATAGTTAAGCGAAAAGGATCCAACCCACATTACACGTAAAGTGGGTTGGATCCTTTTCGTTTAACTATGGACAAATAAATAATCCTTGAATTTTAAGCATCATTATCACCCAGAACCTGACTTCACCTACTGCTGGGCATAAGCCTGTATTTTTGTGGCAATCATCACCATAAGAAGTTTAGTAACCTACAGGAACTCTCATTGATGTCGCTGTAGTCACTAGAATAAATGTCACTAGACCAGTGTAAACAAACAATTTAGTAGCCAGTTAAATAACTAAGTATTTACAAAATTGTCAAGAAACATGTAACTACTGGATTTAGCAGACGATACCATAAAACAGATTTATCTCCAATAAGTTATGTGCTAGCAACTTAGTATAAGCAAACTTGTCGCCTTACATCACAGTGTTTCATATAGAAAACACATCAGTTTCTTATATAATACATGTTTACTCAGGGAAGCGTATTATCAATAAACAAGAACTTCTGTCGAACTAAACAGCTGTGTAGTCTGTTCTGGTTTATTGTGGACAAGGCTTAGATTACCTACATCATCATGCTAGAGAAACTTTGAAATAATAATAAATTTATTTCATAAAAAGGAAGATTGTAGTACATGAGGCACACATAAAGTAACACATATAAGTTTTTACCATGTCAAGCACAATCTGGTAGGTGAAGTTTTCTTTGCTAGCTAGGTTATGGAATAACCTGTATTAAGGAATAACAGTCCCTGACCCTTACAAAAAGTTAAATTAAATAATAAATGAACATAAACATCTAACAAGGTTTTGCTTAAAATAGAAATATATTATTATGGTTCCAAAGAAACAAAAAACAGTCCAACATTGTGATTAAGATTCATTTCATTGATCGTGAAATCATTGCTTAGCCCAAACAGCTACCAGCACATGTTATGTTAATGCGAATTTTAGCAATGCAATGGTAAGAACAGGTCGCCACTATGACGAGTATTCTAAATGCAACAGAAATATAATGTTATTTCGCGTAGTACGACGACATGCGACAAT
This sequence comes from Dicycla oo, assembly GCA_948252095.1. Lineage (NCBI taxonomy): Eukaryota > Metazoa > Arthropoda > Insecta > Lepidoptera > Noctuidae > Dicycla > Dicycla oo. The sequence continues at coordinate 28,624,687 of OX411714.1, forward strand.
TCATTAGTGTGTGTTATCTGCGGAATGTTGAGTGAGACATCGCTCATACACGCACACGTACTGGTTCGTGCTCGCACAGTTCATAGCAATGTAATCCTTAGCACGCTTATGGACTTTTGAGCGTTTACTGTACATACATACGTTACAAAGGATAAATATTATATAGGATAAACATTATATTATTTTGTATTTTTTAAATTTATTTATATTAACATAGAACGGCCAACATTAGTTAAGACATAGAAAATACATTATTTAAGTCCAATAAAATCAATCTGCCTAGCCTTTTCCCCACTATGTTGGGGTCGTTTTCCAGTCTAACCGGATGCAGCTGAATATTAGTATTTTACATGGAGCGAGCCTATCTGACCTCCACAACTCAGTTACTGGGTAATACGATACCCCTTGGTAAGACTATTTGTCAGACCTTCGGGCTTCTGACGACCCGTAACGACTGTCAAAGATCCACGAATGACAGCCAGGACCAATGGCTTAACGTGCTTTCAGAGGCACGGAGGAGTCTCAGTATGTAAAGATGGTCACCCATTCACGAACTAACCCCGGCAAACGTAGCTTAACCTGATGGATCGACTCGTGCGGCTTTTATTACTTAGCCATGAGCTCGACAGTCATACGCATGTTCTCACAATACTCCAGACTTAATAATATTGACGTGCAAATTGCAAAAAAAAAAACGTAAGAAAATTTGGATTTCGCGGGCTACCCTGACGCTTCCCCCATAAAATAAAAGGTTTATGATCAACTTTTTGGCATCGTAGTGTTTAGTCGCAGACTACCAAAACATTCGACATATTTGCCTCATTTAGTTATTTCTCTATTCCGTGTCTATCGTCCTGAATAACAGTAACACGCACAGCTTCAGATCATGTCGCGATCACAAGGGCTTCCTTCTTCGCTTTCCCGTTCGGTAAAGACATTATCGTACTTGCGTATAACCGCAATTGCGATTAGTCGTACGTTTGTGGACGTGGTCTCTGTACTAGCTTTGTTGTGTTTACGGTTCATATAGTAGTTATACCTTTATTACTATTGGTTTGTGGATAAGAAACATCAAAATAAAGTTTGCATAATTTTGTCTAAGATTTTATTTAAAAATACATACATTATCTATAAGTGTCAATACATCTTACTTTCCTCTCTGCCCACAACCGTGTCTGAAAACCCTCCAATACAAACGCACTATTATGACTAATGATACAAAGAAAGTAAAACCACAATACGAGTATACATAAAACCAAATCTCAACGGTGGCCGTACCTGACATTGTACTTAATCTCGTACACTTGCGACCAAGTAAAAGTACACAAATAAGGTCAGCAGAATATTTATTAACGTGTTTGAATAAATTACGTTTAACCTTCGCTTTAATCGTTTATAGGCATATTATATTGTGATATTTTTATGATAAGAATACTTAAAGTTTGTTTCTAAAGGATAAATCCCGCTTCCTACTGCCTTGTATGTTAGTTATTGATTCAATAAGGAAAGCTCGTGATTGTTGTCGGTATAATTTCGATTACGAGTGCTATACGATTGTAATTACATAAATATTCAATATTAAATGATTTGTTTATAGCATTTACTGTAAATAGAAAATAATTATCTATAGATATGTATTTATGCTCGGCAACTATTATTTCTATAAATAAACACTAATTAACAAGGTACAGTCTGTGCAAATGTACCTACTAATATGAGAATAAATTGAAATGTTTGTTATGAGTACTTAGGGTACAAATAACTTGTCTTTAGTTTATTACTGTATTTAAACTAAGTTTCTTATATAACCTCTCAAGCTTGGTTTCAAACAATAGTCACTAAAACTGATGATTTAGCAACAAACTTTTCTTCTAGACGAAAGGTTAGGGCGGCTAACTAATCGGTCCTCAAGTGTAAGCGCTTCTGATTTATTCTGACAGGCCTCATATCGGTAAATGACAGGTGCCAACCGGTTTCACTGAACTGTTACCAAATTACTTTTACCGTTGTCTAAAAATTAAACTTTTCATTTTCTACCTTGCCTATTAGAACATAAGAGTTACAGAGAATATATTTTTACTTTGAAAACCGAATATGATTTTTTGTTATTTGAAATGCATTTGGTGCGCGAAATTAATTACTAAGCTTCGTTGATATTTTTGAAAGGTAGGTAATGTACTTCAGCTCGTGCGTGTGTCAGAAGTTGACTTTCGTAATTACTATTAATTATTACTTAATTATTTTTAGTAAATACTTTTTTAACAGACAACCACTCTACAATGTTACTAACAATCACGAATTTGCTACTAAAAATAGTTTTAATCAATAAGGTATTACGTCATGTCTATTAACGTTGTATTCGTGAGTTTATAAACTTCATTACATACACTATCATTTTATAAAAATGATAATTATAGAAGTAATTTAAGAAGAGCAATTAGATTCCATATTATATAAAACAGAAAAATCGTGACTAATAATATTAAGCCTGAAGAGAAAGCCAAAATATGCCTAAAAGCCGTTTTTGGAAAGCCCATTTTGGAAACACTTCACCATTATCTCCCCCGAATTTAAGAGCCGATCGATACCAATCTCAAGCATTACCTATACAAGAGACAAAAACCCGACAGTAGAGGGTTCCATATATCAGTCACTTAGAACTTCTGCGTTTGACAGATAGGGTGCACCCCTAATTGCTATAACCAAAAAAACATAGACCCTGCCTTTCCTTGAGCGTCACTTGTTTGATCTACTTTTTCTTTAAGGTATCGAGGGGTCGAAGGTCTAGGAAAGCTGGTCATAAAGCAGTGCTTGAGATGACGTGACGTTAGAAATATTTGATGAGGCGTTTATTTTAAATCGGGGTTCCAGACTGGTTTTAATGTTGATCAATTATTCGGGAAATCGAAATTCATTTGAGTGTGCTTTATAAAAAGCGGCTGCTTTGGACAACCTGGCGTTTTTCATTTGCAAAGGGGTTGATTTCAAGTGCAATATGATTTGAATAAACATTTTTATTAATTGTTGTGAACGCAGAAATTCTATTTCACCTGTCTGGCATTAATGTTATTTTTGGCGTAGCCATGAGGCACACACTAGTGTTGTTTAAAACATTTTCATTTATTTTCTATTTTTTATTATTTGTGTTTTATAAAAATTATATTTGTGTTTTATTTGTGTTTCACGAACTGTGTCCAAAAAAAACTTTATTCTTTCTTTCGTTCTTTATTGCCAATAATTTTTATCATAAAGCAAGGGGTTTTCGCTTCAATGCTTTGATTAATTGTCTGGGAATCGTCTTAGATCGAGATCTATAAACGCTACGTAGTGCGTACTTTGGCTAAGCGTTATTCCTGTCGCTGTCGCACAGCTGTCGAACTACAAGTGCATGATAGAGACGGGAACATGTCTATGGCAAAAGTGATGTTTATACAGGGTCAAATTATATTAGCTAGCGAAACTCCGCAGACGTGATGGGTATCGATATCTAAGCACGATAAAAAAACTGATTTCTCACTACTCATACTTCTAGTAACAATAGTACCAGCTGTCGTTGACCCCATAGCAATATCATCGAATCTTTTTATTTTGATTTTGTTACCCATCACGTCTGCGGAGTTTCGCTAGCTAATTTAGTTTGACCGTGTAGGTCTCAGCTTTAAAGCTTAGATATTTGTCATCTCGCTGTTTAGTTCCGTAAAAGCCCATCCACACAATTCCTCACGGTTAGGGCTGCACTATCTCGGCATGAGGATTGAGGGTAGGTAATAAAATTAGGTGATCCTGTCGACGGCCCTAACTTATGTTATTAGGTTGACGAGCCAATCAAGTCTATGGAGCCAATCAATACTCGTGAAGACGGGGCACTGGTTTATCAATGAGGATAGTGAACAGATTTTTTCGTAGTAGCTAATACAGGACTTCTGAAGCTGAAATAAGTTTCGTAATTGTCTATTTGACCACAATTTTTTACGTTCACGCCTAAGTTTAGAACTTTTTAGACACGGAGATGGCCGATGGAGTTGTGACGGAAGGGTGGCCAAGGTTAGGCCATAGAAACCAGGGCAGTCTTCGTAATACAGTAAAAGATATTATTATAAACTTGTTTTATTCCGATTAGCAAAGACTGTTAACATAATTTACTTGACGAAATTCCTGAAGCCTAGCACACGCTCCTGAGGTCCCAGCCATAAAAGTTAACGACGTCTATAAAGCGCTGTAAACAGCGTAGACAGGAAAGTTCAACAAATTCACATTACGAAATGGTTCTAAACTTCAGTGAGATGGAATTTAAAGTTTTTAGTAGAAAAGCTGTTGAGAATTCCAACAAACGAAGGTTCATGTAAAACTCGTAGTATCTAAATCAGTCACCAGTCACCAATGGCATAATTTTATGTAGTATATTGGAATTAGTGACCGATACTTGATTGTACTCATGACAACAAAAAACTTTTACTTTGGAACCAAACCTGAAATAGCGAAAAAAAATCTACTGCTCCCTACATTTTGACATTTAGTTTATTATCATGAGTACAAATAAATTTGTACGAGTTTAAATATCGGTCACTAAATACCAGCTATATATGTGAGAATTTTTAATGTCGAGATTAAAATCTCGTCAAACCATCACTCGTAAAGGCTCTTTAATGTAGTTTAGTAGGCCAAAAATATTACCTATCACAATCTACTATTGGAGTTTTTAGACCTCTTTTCGGGGGCATTGTATCATCGGCTTTTTGTGCCATGCTTTCCTGGTCTGTGTCCCCATAATTGCACCTTGGTAAAATCTAACAAACAGTCCAATTGAAAGGCATCAAAACTAGCTAAGTGCATTGGCTTGTGTACCAATAACACGTTATCAGGCAATCAGCGGCCGTTCCGGACGATTGGACGAGTGCTACTATTGCAACTCGACGGTGACGATAAGGTTGGTGATAGCATTGTTGTGGCCAGTTCCTGGGATGCTAGAAGGTTTATAGTATGATTGGTTACAGGAAAGGTACATTGCGATAGGAGATTATGGACATGACCTTCCGTACTATACATACATACGAAAGGACTCTTTCCACAGACTACTTGAATTGCTTGGGATGTAAATTGACAGTCTTTCTAGGGATACATTGCATGCTAGGGTATTCTTGACCGAACAAGAAGTTAGTGTTTGAAAAGTCCTATTAATTACAGATCATCTCTTCGAAATCGATTAGGTACCGAAAGAGACAAGTATGACGGCGCTTACCATAGTAAGCGCCATCGTAATTGTCTTTAAAATTGGCTTACTTTGACACCAAACACGGCCATTCATGCTGTCTTTATTGAAGCTATATAGCACAGTCATAAAAATCTACCTCAACATTTCCAACAGCAAAAGATTTCAGTGCATCCGTCGCCAACTTATTTACCAACCCATTCGATCCCAAACTTCTGTGTAAAGACGTATTTTTGCGCCAGATTAGACCAATTGCCGAACTCGTAAAGCCAGTCTTCTTCGATTTCCCATAGTAATTTATTGGCAATAGGCGAACCAATTGCCTTTTCGCCCACCGATACAGTTGGATCCGAATGGAGGATTTATTGGCCGAACTAGCTGGTGTTTACATGATTCGTATCAGTTTGGTTGGAATCTGTGCAGTTATGGCTGGTGTAAAAGGATTGTTGTTTGCTTCATGGGTTTTTATTGTTATTGTTATCTACAGTTCCGGCTTTAGTACTGTACTAGATTTACATACCTCATCATTATCTACAGCCTTTTTTACATCTTCTTCATTCCCAGGCTTAAAAACGAAAGATAGGACAACACCGTACAAAAAAAATACCGCAGAAGTAATAAAAAATAAATACTAGAAAAATATTGATAGTTATAGGTTATTCTGTGCTAAATAAAATATTTAAGGCTCATGATCAAGTTTAAAATGTTGACCATACTTGTAACAAAAACGTGTGCTAGATAGAAAATCTAGAACAATTCTGCAGCATTTGCTCCCGCAATCAGCGCCCAGGATTGTACCCGACTCGAATCGAAACTGTCTCCTATGTGCTAATTCACTATAGGGCTGGCAATTTATGACTACCAAATAGCGAATATGTTTTTGAACTTTCAAATATGGAGAACCACCGTTTGACATCGGCATCGCTATCAGCAGTAACCTTTTCTGGACGAGGGATATAGCCAAGTTCCTTAGTTACGTGAATATTCTTTCGTTGGTATGACTTACGAGGTTTGAGTATTTGAATTAGGATATCTGGCAACCCTACAGTTCCTACCGATAGTTTATAACGGCTTGATGATACAATAGAATGTTACTCGTGTAACAGCTCGTTGCGTTCAATGTCCCACTTCTTAGAATTAAGTTTTATTAACCACAACTATGTGTTTACTGACACAATTGTTGTCATTGTTCGAAGCCTAGAGACAGTTTCAATCAAAGCAGATTTTTTTTTAACTTTATACAGGTTTGGCTGAATCCACAGATAATGCTAGCTACCAACATTGAGTGCATCTAATTGCAAATGCATTTTGGTCGTTGCGTTTTGATTTTGCTACTATTTCTGTGCTCATATGCATACATTTTGCTATTATTTCTGCAATTTCCATATTTAGATACAACTTAAATAAGAATGATCTTATAGTTCATGCAATAACCTCAGATGCAATAAAAACAGCTTCGAACCAATCATACAGTCGTTAATAATGAAGCAATAAGACAAATAAAGAGTAACGCAACTTATCCAGAACACGATCAATATTGCTCACTATAATATAAATTGAGTTATCAAATCGTTTTCGATTAATGTTCACACTTATGTTTAAATATCCGAACAGAAGTGTATGTTCATTTGCAATACTATATATACGAACACAAAGAATAAGGAACATGATTTGGTCTATGAAACGCATAATAATTAAACTCCTAATTAGAACTAGCTCTGCTTTGCAAACATGTCATATTGAGTAAGTGGTCAGTTAATTCCAGAATGAGCCCAAAACAAATAAAAGACCCACTAAAGTAGGCTAATTTAAAGTAACCAAAATCTAACGTTACAGATGGTCATTATAATCATCTTTGATTATATCATTAACATTTGCACCATTATTTGTATTACATCCAGTCACAATGGAATCAAAACCAAATATGGTCTCATTAAATCTGTCCTAAATCCAACTAATCTAATAACAATTCATCATTCTCAATCTAAAATATTTCAAGACGTTATAAAAGACCAAAAAAAATGAGGCTATATATAAATTGTGTGACCGGTCAATCACTTTCGCAAGTTCGTTGTTCTAACGAGCCGTGTGTATCTCGAATAATCCACATTACATCAATTTGCTTACATAAGGCGACCTCTGAACCTGTCTGGGAGACCAGGTATCAATTATGATGGTGCCTACTTTCATTGTGATCTTATTACGTCGATTTTAGATCGATATATAGATAATGTAAATGTTTGTTCTTTTTCGTGGCTTTTGACCCGGTATTGTGGTTATGGAGATGTTTAGATAATGATATGGTCATTTCGTTCATGTGTAATGTCTTAACTCTTGATGTGTGGCCAGCGATGTTCTTTTTTCGATCGGAGAAGTGTTATTTCTGTTTCGTGAAAGTATATACGGTCTCGTTTTCATCAATGATACTAAATGTGAGACTATTATTAGGGCTTGTGCCAAAATATTAACCTACAAGGGTATCTTCGTATCAATTACTTACTTCTTGAAATTATCTTTTTATATACTTCTTTACCTACTCATCATGATAAAAACTTATAATTTCATTATTCCTCTTTCAACTTAGATCCCCCGTTATCTCGTGGGAGCTGAACGCGTTCCTTTCTTACAATGATATCCAAGTTTTCAGACAAATCCATTATTACTTTAGTCAGTTCAAGCATAAAGATTTTGCGATTTGCGTTTTGTAAATCCATCTTTATACCTTATACAGCCATTTGTTTCAACGGCCTAAGAATATACGGGGAAATAGATTATAAAATAAAAGTCGAATAGGTTACCTACTAGGTAAATTATTTACTGTAACAAAGTCTATATTTAGCCATTTATATTATTTTTCTCTTGAGTGAGAAAGGATTCTACAAAACTACTAATATAGCTCGGTTGCAATATTCTCCAACAATTGACGAAGAAGGCAAAGATAAACGACCGTGAAAAAAACAAAACAAGATCAATCAAAATTTACAACAACACAACCTGCAATAATACAGTTTTAAATCAGATCGAAAGTGTTGACCATGAACGTAAAACGTTTAAAGTCAAAAATGATAAAATCAAAATCAGTTTCAGTACAATATCTAATAGCAATAATATTGTTACAGATCAAACAATCCAGTCTCAAGGTTGATTTGCAAACCATTTTGATGTTTTTGTTCTGAAAATAATTGAACTATTTAAAAGGTTTAATAGACGCAGTTATTACTTACTTCTATCTTGTAGACTTTAGAAACTAGCAACCGCTGAAATGCTATCTGGTGCTCTAAAGTTTGTGTTTAAGAACTACAATTCCGCTACGTCTAGTTATTGACATAAACCAGTTCAATCAGTGTTAGCTATAAGAGAAAACCAGGAATCCGTTCCTTCTTAGTTTCTTTTTGGATAGTTTTACTAGTCTTTTTGTGTGAAGAAGTCTGCTTCCTCTTATGCATTTTCAATCGCTGACTAAATCTGTTCGGTCATCATCATCATCATCATCATTGACAGTCTTATGAGCTCACTGTTTGCTGTAATCCCATTTTATTCTATTTCTAACATTTCCTCTATTTCTTCCTTACTAAAAGTTTCCATTGTTTTCTCCAAAATGTTTTCCACTGCCCTACCCACCCTATTTAAACATAGCCCAGCGAAAGTAAACCGCAGCAAACTATCCCGGAACACGATATCTGACAGATAGGCAGTCCAGTTATCGTTTTCAAGTAGACCACTTGACCTAGCCATATAAGAGGAGAAAACAATATTTCCTTTGAACTACGATTGCAGGAATGTGGCCCTTATAACACTTATAGAGCTATGGCAGTGTTGCCCTGTCCAGTTTCTGTTCATTCATACTCCTTTGATAGATTTCATTGATTTATATTTGCTTTCTCTTCATTGATAAGTTTTACGTTGTTAAGCCCTTATTCAGGTGTTAATTTGAAGGAAAAGTGGACAGATTGAACGGGAAAGTGTCAATAATAGTGCTGATAGAAGTGTTATTTTGTTCAGTTATCGACTTATTGATCAAAGAAATAACTAGGAATTCTGATTCCTTGGTCAGATCTTACTAATATTCCGTATTGTTTTTCTCAAGTAATGTATGTATTAAATAATTTGTGTGAGTGTTTAATCGGTGACATGTAAATGTTCAATATCTCTAATCCCTTTGACAATCACAACTGTGACAGTTACATTATAAATAGCATAGCAATCACATTTACCATTATTAACGTCCATTTAAAAACCGAACCCAGGTCAAGCAAGGTTAAATCGTTAAGCCAACAATAACCAAATTATGTTGCGTCACAAATTTAATAATAAAACAATAAATCATTCAATCAAGGGTCATGTTAACTGACATAACTAATAACTATAAAGTTTATTTGGAGGCAAATTTAATAGTGGCCTGTGTCGCAAGCGAGCTTCAAGCGTCGTAACTTGATAGCGTAATGCATAAATCTCAATCAGATGTATTGTAAAGCGCTGGATGGCTGCATTTTATTGTCGCGTCTAACAAGCATATGATGTTAGTGCTGTTTTATTGGATTGAACGCGTTTGGCCCAATTGTCAAGTATTATCTAATAAAATTATTGTAGAGATTGCCTCTGAGTTTTGGTGTTTGTTTTTATGGTCTTTCTCACGCATTGTTGAAGTTTTATGCAAAAATATAGGTAGCCGAATACAGAAAAGTATCTACCGGTATATTTTTGCCCGAAATAATTAATGACATGGTGTTTTAGCTATTGTTTCTTTTTAATTTTGGGTTTCAAGCCCAAAAATTAAGTTTGAAATTACAACTGATTTGCACTTAACAAAAGTGCATAATTTTCAGTTCTGCGTTCTCACTTTTTCATGTTCATGCATGTCAAAATTTAACTTCACCACACGTGAATATTGCTAGCTGTCTGAACCAAAAACACTGAAATGGTTGTCATAAAAATACCATAATTACATATAAAAGTTAACAAGAAAATATCATAGTGTTTCGGTTTTAAGATAGGGTATTGCATTACTTGTAAAAAGTTTAATACCTAATTGCAAACCTTCATGGTGATTCATTTTTATATTTTCTTCTAGTTTTTTTTTTTTGTTAAATTATAGAGTGGCTTTTTTAAACTTAGTGCGTATCAAAGGATCTTTTTTTTACATTTGCTAAGTTTTTTTTTTTCATTTCTTTCTGTCACATACCTCTCATATTGTCCCACGTAAGTAAGTATAGACATTTGTCTACTTTTATAGCAAACTAGGACCTATAAAATTATTATTTAGTACTTCAAGTATCAAATCTCACACCCCTGTGTGGTCGATACCAAACGCACAATCCAGAATAAGATTTATAAAGACATTTACAACTTCCTCCACATTTCGCGACTACCCGCCAATGTACCAAGTTTAATATTTACATAAACATTGAATTCGATTTGTGCTCGAATTTATGAAACATTCATGATTATAAACAGTGCGACATTTGAATAACAGCATCTTGATTGTGTTGACAATTTTAGTGCGCTCTTGTACATAGGTAGGTACCAAGTGTTGGAATATATAGTAAATTCACGACAATAACGCTTAGATTCTAGTACACAGTATTAGTACAGGACTCTCAGCGTGATAGGGTCACGCAGTTTCGCCATTAAAAACTAACTGCTAACTTTTCCTAGACATAAAGGCTTAGATAGGCCTAGATATTCGGATAGCCAAGAACCTCGAACAACACCTGAGGAGGCCCTCGTTGGGCAGCTGGATTAAGGGCTCGATTCAGAAAGCGATACTTCTGGACACTGCTCGCATTATTAGGAGGTTCCTCTCTCTGGAGCACTGACCACCGGCCGGTAGGTTGGACCCTATTCCCGATACCGGTGGGCTACAATTTATTATATTTTTATTTTTTTATATTCTCATATTTAAAATGTAACTTATATGTGTTAAGTGAAATAAAGGAAATAATAATGGAACTCCTACACCTCAAAATTTAAGTCATCGAATAAAATTAATTACCTATCTTATCTACCTACCTCATTTCACTAACTCGACCATATCTTTAAAACGGTTCTTTGAAATAGGAAACGCACTTAAAACCCTGAAATATACGTCAATAAACATCAACAACGCGGAAAAACTGAAGTATTTGATTCCTTTAGTACATTTCCTGTTTTTGACATTCCTTTAATTCTATAGAAAAGGAAACGTTAGTCGTTAATCCAAATAAGAGCTGTTAAATATGGCGCGCAGTGTAATTTTGAAAAAGGAATTAAAAATAACTTTCGACTCTATGAGATTGCTTTTTAGCGGCGAGTGGCGTAATCGAGAATAGTTTTGGAGCTGCTTGTGAGAATTCCTTAGCCAATTATAGAATTGTTTTTTATTTATTACTTATGGCATTCCTTTTCTGAATTTGAATTAAGGCAAAAGCACTAAGATAGCCCCCGAAATTCAAAATTTCTTAAGTTTTTTGCAATTTGCAAGTCAATATTACGTTGTACGTTGACCAAAATATGATACACGAGCGTACCAAGTATGTATTTATAGAATTACAGTCACTAAAGTTATCAATACGACTCTTTAAGACCAGGTAATCCTATTGAATGATTATTTTATGAAATATTGACATTTGAGGTTTACACTAACTTAAGGAGTTATATTATTAATTCTGGAAATACATATTTGTCATGGTTGCGAATTAAATCATACTTTAATCTTTACTTACAAGTTACTGACTTGCAAATTGCAAAAAATGTAAGAAAATTTGAATTTCGCGGGTTACCCTGGCGCTTCCTTCTTAAGTTAGGGCGCGTGAAGCCGTAATCATGCAGTGTTTTAGAAGCCCAGTTTGACATAACTTTAGTGATATAACATTTGCATTTTCCAGCTGTAAGTACGTACCAGCAACAACTCATTGAATTTTAATCATAAAACAAAAACTTAGTCTATCGGCTAGACGGCAAAAATCTAACAAAGGCAAATTGAATTCCTGTTTATGAAACCATAAAAATGCAGGAAACACTTTACAACTTCTCATGTAGGTAGCATTATAGGTATTAAGTATTATTTTGTGAAAAAAATGCACATAAATATTTAATGGGATGGTTTAGAAGGCCTCACACGGGAACAGGCAGCAGACCATAACACAATGTACTTTATCTGCACACCGATCCGAGATGGCGATAGCGCAATTTCTTACTTTTCTCACAAGTAACATTGTCCAATGTTTGTGGAGTTGTCGCATGAAAGTGAGATGAGTTACACGAGCTTTTAACTCTGTAAAAGGTTAAGAAAATCTTTAATACAGGGTAACTGTCATACTGATAAATTGTTAATTTATCACAGCAAAAATGATATTAAGTTTTAACTAATGCAAGTCTTATGTTAGTGTAAATTTGCATTCGAGCTTTCGCCACAATCCTCACCAATGTTGGTACCAACGTTGACTCCAATATGTGAAGACATTGCTTCCGACTTTGCACGCTTAATTAGACAGTTCGCATTGTTATTAGATAAGTATGGGAATTTTTTGCGACATGTTTTTGTTTTGTATTTATGGTTTGTAGAGACAATGTTGATTATATCTGGGAATTAATGATAAACTTAATCGTGTACTTAAGTGTATAATAAGAGTCGTTCAAGTTAAGTAACATAAATGATTTATTAACAGAGATACCAAGAGGCACTTTTATTATAAAGCGATAAAAACAAAAATATGTTGAGCTGGATCGAGATGAATGTTATCAGACGTGTCGAGTTTGACAGGTAGGTACCTAAAATAGGATTTATAGGTAACAATGATTTACACACAACACATTTACGAGAGCGGTTTGATAAGTCTATGACTCTGAGAAGAATAAAACATATTATAATATTATGGTTATACAGAGCGTTAAGTTAAACGAGGGATTTACTTTAAGGGGTCATTGTACTCATCATTATGAACAACTTTTACTATGGGAGCAACCTGAAATCGCGACAAAAATATCAGCTACTCCCTACATTTTGACGAATTATGCGAACATAAATGTACTGAACAGCTGATTTTTTTCGCGATTTCAGGTTTGGACCCATAGTAAAAGTTGTTCATAATGAGTAATGAGTACAATGACCCCTTAAAGTAAATCCCTCGTTTAACCTAACACTCTGTATAGCTATAAAAAACACGTTAAGCCGTTGGTCCCAGCCATTCATAGATCTTTAACAGCCTTTACACCCGGAAGACATCAGAAGCCCGAAAGTCTGACAACTAGTCATTCTTTTAACTATTTACATAATAACTAGCTTCTGCAAGCGAATTTATCCGCGTGACACATCTTGTTCCCCCGACCCACCACGTCGGTTCGAGTTCAGCCGGTCTATTCTGTACAAATCTCACCGTGAAAACTTAGGTGAAGTGAGCTTGAAGAGAGCTGTCATTCCACTCGATGCTAGGGATTGACACTAATGACAGCTCACTCCGCGCTCACTTCACCTAAGTTTTCACGGTGAGATTTGTAGAGAATAGCACTGCAGTTTCATTGGTGAACGAGTAATTCGCCCTAAGTAGGTAAATTACGGCTATACTCAGTTGTTTATCTACGCCTTACTCTTAACCAAATTTCCTAGATTAAATCGTTACTTTTTAAATAATAATATATTCCTAGATACACTTGGTAGTATCAATAAAATTGAATTAAGTACTCGTTGATCCAGTGACTTAAAATTACACGCATACATTGCCCCACGAAGCATGCGTAGTTCATACAAAATACCAAAATAATTTGTAAATCAAACATATTCTTAAGGTAGTGTGTATTTATTCCGATTGGATTACAGAATATCTAGGTTCCCAAACATATATTTTCAAAGGACACTGATTTGAAGACGAGATATGAAGAATTTAAAATGTCTATAGAAAACTTATTTTTCTCATATTTCCTGTTTAAATCAAAGTTCTTATTTAATATATATTTGGGAACCTAGATATTCTGTAATCCAAACGGAATAAATACACACTACCTTTAGAATATGTTTGATTTACAAATTATTTTGGTATTTCGTTTGTATGAACTATGCATGCTTTGGGGGCGTCTTAATAGAGACAACTGTCTCATACCCGCAAGCAACCCAACCTATTTCTGAATGCCGCTATAATTACAACCTACCAATAAAACAATCTTAGATAATTCACTCACATGAAAGTTATTGTAACTTAATAAATTCTCATTTGCTAGCGATAAAATTTTATTAGACACTATAATAAGCATATAATCACAGTTTGCTAGCTTATAATGTATCCGAGATACTAGTGCCTCTACTTTCACAAAGTACTTATTTAATTCACACCTAGGAAAATTCTAATCTACATAAATATAGGCTGGGTTTACATTAGTTTCGTAGTAGACCTTGACTACTCCTAGGCTAGAATATATTATGCTACTAGTGGAAGAATTAATAAACTTCTCGGGGAATAAATTAATAATTTCTATCTATATCTAAATAAAAGTAAGTTTGCGGTTGTGCAGTGGATTTTCTTTTTTTAAATAAATGACGTCAATGTTGGGTTTTCTGTCTACCTTTCACACTATGATAAAGTCGGGATGTAAAACTGACCAAATTTTTACACTGCCATTTATGTAAATACAAAAAAGTTAATTTTTTAACCTCTGAAGTTAACCAATTATTGCGTTAGTAATCGAAATAGCTCCTGCAAATCGTTCTAGTGATTTGTAGTAGCGTACTATCAGTGAACACTAGGTCTAATATCATTATTAGAGGCAGCAATTTACTCTTTATACTTTAGACAAGTTTTCTCTTTTGACACAATCCGTAGGGCAGCTAATAAAAGGTACTGTCTATCAAAACTGTTTAAACTAGTAGTTCTGCGAACAGGAGACAGAGAGTTAAGAGGATTGTGAAGTGTCGATACGCGGCGGAAGTTTTGGAGGCAATTACCTACATTTCATACAATTATTTATATAAATATTGTTTCGGGCGATAACGTTTTCACCCCTCTAAACCTGTATGAAATGAGACAATTTTGGTTTCATTACATTAAGTACACCTTAGTCTAGGTCTGTACGTTTTTCTTTTTTAGTAATTCAATTGAATTTAATTAAAAAAAAATAAAAACGTTCGAGGAAGTTTTTGTGTCAAAAATATAGATATTTAGATGCTTGTAACTTATATCGTATGCAATATTTCTTTATAATAAAAACGTACGGATCTAGTTTTTCATTATACCTACAACATTTCCAAAAAATATGAAAATTAGACTATGTTTACGGGGAGAAAAACGTTATCGCTTTTTGTATGAAAATTTACAGCTTCACAGTCCTCTTAAGTAAGACGGGATATTTGCCAAGTTTTTCTTTTTTCATCAGATCTTCACAAAATATTTATGAGACCGACTTAAAGTTACTTACTACCTTTCAAATAAAAAAATAAAACAAACCATCGAAATCGGATCTCATAAGGCGGAGATATCCAGTAGCCCCCTTTTTGCCCCTTTTTAGAGAAAGTACCTACCCCTCCAATAAAAATCCCCGACGAAAAAAAATCAATAAAGTCGTTAAACTTGTATACCAAGTTTTGTCCAGATCGGTTGTAAAATACGACCTGTGGAGGAGTAGCAACAAACTGACAGACGAAAGTAAATTTTGCCAAACTTGAAGCAGAGACGCTTCGCTCGCTCGGTCAACGATTATATGCGTAATAATCGTTTCTATTTCATACGGAAAAGTGTAAATGGATTTTATATTTTGAAACATTTTTAATGTGCCATTTACTTGATACTACAAACGTAGCCTGCTCCGTTAGTGTAGTGGTCGCAGCTGCTGAGCATGAGGTCCTGGGTTCGATTTTCAGGTCAGGGCAAAATGTTATTGGGTTTTCTATTTGGAATTTCTCAGTTTTAGCCCAGATTCTGGCTTTGTGCCCAGTTGAAGGCAATAAGCTTGCCCCCTATTACATGGGACTTAAACATACATAACCTACCTACCTACATACTATAGATACACCTCTGCACAACATTTCGGGGAAACAAGGGTAAAAATGTAGCTTCCCTCAAAGTTAATAGCATTGAAAAATAAATTAAAATGGCCGGGTCATTGTGCCACCTCTCTCGCCTACACGTGACTAATTTTTTTTAAGATTATTAAATAAAAGGATGCATTTTTGAATAATTTAACCAATTAGCGAACTAGTTAATAATATTAATTTAATAGGTAATTATTAAAAACACATTTCTATTGTGTTATCTAATGAAATGAGCTCAAAAAGTATTATGGTCTGTTTATGATGTTTTTGAAATATTAGGTTGGGGAAAAAGTCTTTTCGCATTATAGTATGTATGAACTTGTAATAAAATCTCTCTTGTAATAAAATAAAATCTATTTGTATCTGGCTGGTTTTGGTATCATTGAAAGTTTAAATTTTAAAGAACATAATTCCAAATTCAAATTAGGAAAATGTGTGATTTTCATTTGTTTTTCGTACCGTCAAGATGAGTGAATCCAATGAAGAAATTCGATACATTTTAAAATTTTACTACAAAAAAGGAAAAAATGCAACGCAAGCCGCGAAAAAAATTTGCGATGTTTATAGACCTAGTGTAGTGTCTGTGAGAGTAGCACAAATTTGGTTTAAGCGTTTTCAATCCGGAAATTTTGATGTCAAAGATGCACGTCGCTCTGGTCGCCCTATTACGGATAAAATGGATGCCATTTTTGAAAAAGTGAAGCAAGATCGGCATATCAGTAGTTACGACGTAGCTGAAGAACTGGAAATTGACCACAAAACAGTTTTGGCGCATTTGAAAAAAACTGGGTACACAAAAAAGCTCGACATTTGGGTACCTCACGAGCTCACTGAAAGAAACCTAATGAGCTGTGTACTCATTTGTGATTCTTTATTACGACGTAATGAAACCGAACCATTTTTGAAGAAGCTGATAACTGGTGATGACAAGTGGATCACGTATGACAAGAACGTGCGAAAAAGGTCGTGGTCAAAGGCCGGTCAGGCTTCACAGACTGTTGCAAAACCCGGGTTAACTCGCAACAAGGTGATGCTGTGTATGTGGTGGGATTGGAAGAGCATTATTCATTATGAGCTGTTACCACCAGGCAGGACCATCGATTCTGAACTCTACTGCGAACAACTGATGAGATTAAAGCAAGAAGTTGAGAGAAAGCGGCCGGAATTAATCAACAGAAGGGGTGTGGTTTTTCATCATGATAACGCTAGACCTCACACATCTTTAGCCACTCAGCAAAAATTAAGAGAGTTTGGCTGGGAGGTGTTAATGCATCCGCCGTATAGTCCTGACCTTGCAGCTTCAGATTTCCACCTGTTTCGGTCTCTTCAGAATTCTTTAGGCAGTGTCAGGTTAACATCACGAGAGGACTGCCAAAACCACTTGTCGCGGTATTTTGACCAGAAGTCCCAAAA
This sequence comes from Dicycla oo, assembly GCA_948252095.1. Taxonomy (NCBI): domain Eukaryota; kingdom Metazoa; phylum Arthropoda; class Insecta; order Lepidoptera; family Noctuidae; genus Dicycla; species Dicycla oo. Next base: position 28,642,305 of record OX411714.1, read on the forward strand.
TTTCTATAGCAATGGGATCATGTCCCTACCTGCAAGATGGCAAAAAGTTATCGAACACAATGGTACATACATACTTTAGTTAAATGTAAATAAACTATATTAAAAAATGTTTTGAATTTTCTTAAAAAATGCGAACAAACTTTTTCCCCAACCTATTAAATAACACAATTATTTATTATTATTTTATTAATAATCTATTAAATTAATATTATTTACTAGTTCGCTAATTGATTACATTAAAAAAAAAAAACATCTTTTCAAAATTTGGTCCCGTGTGAGCGAGAGAGGTGACAAAATGAAACACCCATTTTAAGTATGTTAAATCGATTTGGCGGCATAATAAAATGTATAACGATCTCGTTAGAAATTGATTCCAGTGTTTCAAGTAGACAATTTCACGTAGATAATAATCTTTATACTATTTTTTATTACTTGTGTTGAACGGATCTAGATTATCTTTATGGGAAAGTGAAAATTTAATAACTCAAGTTTTTATGTTTTACAAACACTTATCTTTACTCAGGCAAGATGGCGTTTATTTATGTAATTAGGTATTGTAAACTCCAGCCGTTAACTTTAATCTTTGTTTGGTTAAGTTATACCTAAGTAGGTATCATGTTCTTTCTTTACTGAATAGTTACAGTCAAGATAATTAATTATTATGCAAATTAACACCCTACGTCAATTTGCCATGTTATAGCTATACAAAGAATGACAATTTTAAGGCATGTCCTCCCTTAAAATCGCGGTCACTGTCGTAAATTTATTGCAAAATATGAAGCAATTATCTATTTACAAAAAAATCTATTGACTGGACTTCAATCAAATCATTTCTTCTATTTTTTTTGTGAACTGTATTTTATGAACATTTTTAATGAAAATTGTAAGTATAAGTAATATGGTAAAAGTAGACCTGGATTTAGTTTTATTTTTGTTTAGTTCTATAAAATAAAATAGATTTCAGGACAAACGAAATCACTTCTTATGTATTGTAGATTACTGTTTATTTTTTTTTATCAATAAGATGCTATAGTTACTGTAAAAGAGGAGTTCGTGGCTAAGTAACAAACATACATAGTTTGGAAAAGGCTAGCCAAATTGAGTTACTTTAAAAGATGGATACAAAGTTTCGCCGTATTTTACGGAGGATAAGCCATTTCAAGTGCAAGTTAATTTCCCCTTACTTTACCAAGATACTGAAGTGTAAATATGACCAACTAAAATGGCATCCAAGCTCCTCACAAACAAATCCTTCACACCCGATGACATCAGTACCAACAAATCAACAAGCTCATTCATCCAACATGTTAATTTTAATTCAATTAATTCGCTGCATTCCATTTAAAAATGGCACATTAAAGTTGTTCAGGGCGGTACTCGGTACAGATAACCTTATCCACGCATTTCACAAGACCAATGTAGTGCAGGATTCAAAGAGCGTCGGTGTGGTGTTGCAACCCACGAAATGCCAGTAGGCACTTAAGCACTGGTCAAGGACTTCGGATGACGGAATTGTGTATCGAGAGTAAAGACCATGCCAGAGAGAGGATCTATTTATCGTTCAATTTGAATGGTGTTTACTTTCATTTTGGTAATGGGTATTTAGCTAAATTGAATTAGCTAAATGTTTTAATCTTAATCTCTAATCTGGACACTGAAGTTTTAATTTTGAAGAGGAAATTGGGAGGCGTTACGTTGTTAAAATTGTTTGGATAGTTGATTGAAGTGTTGCAATCCTGTACATTTTATGTGATCTGATATTATTAGATCCTTAACATTAGAGGTATTTCAGTGCACACCTATCTTTGAAGAGTGCTTTGTTTTTTTGTTCCTGTGATCCGCAATACTGCGAAATATTATTAAAATCTTTTGACATTACCTTAACTCAAATAATTACCCTTTTCATAATGGAAAAGAAAACGCTATAAAGTGAAAATGAACTTTAATTTCGGAAGTCGATATCTTTGGATCTATATTTTAGTTTTTTGCCACCGTCTTCCGAAATTAAAGTTATTTTCATTAAATTGAAAAAATAATTTTCTATATCGGTCAACAATTGACGAAAATACCGATGAAAAAACATTTAAAAAAAACATATTACCACCTCCTTATTTGACGTTGGTTAAAAATTCGTCTCGAAATATAATTTAGATGACATTTCCTAACAATTCTTTTTTTTTGTTCCAGAGCTTTCTATCAGCGAACGCAAAATGCTGGTGGGCTGGTGCTCTCGCAGCGGCCACGGCAGAGCTGCGGTACGCTGGCTACGTATCCCCAGGGGTGCTGCTAGTGGCAGGGGCCCCGAGAGCGCTGGAGACGGTCCGGGGGGCATACGCCAGGTCCGTACTCAAGCCGCCGCCGACTTACCTCATATGTGGGCTTGGTGAGTAGATAGATTTAATTTGCATAGCATAATCAGCCTAGAATGTTCTCACTGCTGCGACACAGGCCGGGAGAGGGCCGTAATCCACCACGCGGTCCCAGTGCTTGGGAGATGTCACATGTCTTCGAATTTTCGATTCTAGGACATTCCAGGTTTCTCACGATGTTTTCGAGCAGTGGTGATGAAATAAATCGCACAAAGCAAAGTGCCTGCCTGGTTTCGAACCCACGACCTAAGACACGTAAGTCAGGGCCGTTACCACTATCTTGACCCTTCGTAATTTTAAGATTATGTCGGTATACCTACCTACGTTCTGATTCTGCCGTTTGCATCATAATTCGCAAAATACGTTTACCGCTAAACGTATTCAAAATAACGCTCTGCTTCTACCAATCGCTTGAAGATGTTAGAGACAGAATGATATTTTAAGCGGACCTAAGTGTGCCAAGTGTTAGACTTCATAATTTAGGTCATATGGACAAAATGACTTTTCGGAACTTTTATTGCACCGCGTCTTCTTGGTCTTTGAATGATCCACAGTGTATTCCGATGACCTTTGATTATAATTAAAATATTCATGCAATATCGTGCAGTGAATCTGACATAATAGGTAAGTCTGTAATGCGGAAATGACACGGAACGAGTCTGTTTGACGATCTCGTTGCTGACGCTCTATCGACGGCGACGATGTGACGCGCTGCATGAAAGCGATCGCTTTAATTTGAAGCACTGAAAGGCTGAATTGTATACTTTATTCGATCACGGAGGAGATTAAATTTGCATAGTTATTTGTACCAGTAATGGCATAAAACCTTGAATGGGTCGCATTCACATCGTCAGTCTGGCAAAATTATTTGGATTTGAAGTCTACGCAGCATGTCTTCTTTTGAGCCGACGGACGGGGACCGCGCTTACTAGTTATTTGAATTTGAGAAGTATAAAAAAACAGTGTTATAAAATTATGTAAAAAAGATAACTTATTTAAGGAGGACAGATATGCAATTGCTTTTAATAGGTAACACGATTACATTAATTTTGCTGGATTGAAAAAAAATCCAAAGTTACCCCTTTTCGTATTGTTTGATAAATATCATAGCTACAAAACAAACGTTTTTTTCTTATTTTTTTATAAATGAAAAGGTAGCTGAAAAACTCGCTGAGTTTGTCTTCATAAAATTATTAATAATAATAATATATAATAATAATACCATTTATTTCAGGCGACATAGGCCCATAGAAAAATACCTTAACCTAAACATACATATTTTTATAAACAAAATCTTGTGTTAATAAATAAGGCTTAAGACTATGTTAGTAGCACTTCACTTTGCACTAGCTTGACTTTGTGCCGTCCTGTGGAACTTGTCCGCGGAAGAGACGGAACACCACGTCCTGGGGCCAAAAGTCTTCTTCCATGACGAGGGGCAGATAACAGTTCGGTACACGCACGACGAACGCCTTGAAGTTGACGTTCCGGCGTGATTCCAGTAACTGCACCCTCGGCGTGTACCTCGTCTTTTGTCGCACGTACTCTACGATGTCCTCCGCCTTAGTGGTGTAGTGCAGGCGGGAGATGTACACCGGTGTATTCGGCTTTGCAGCACGCAGGCTTATTTCAGGCCCTGTAGGAGCTTTGCCGCAGCGGTTCTTGTTTGGTCGCGATCGGCGCTTCCTCCTTTGCACCGTCACAAAACCATCATCTTTATCAGCCCTATTCAGCGCCTTTTCTGGCATGGGCTTGATTCTGGGAGCGCCAGGAGCTCTCGCAGTGACGCTAGCGAAATCATCAATTAAACATAGTAGGTATGTTTCAATACCTACCAAGTGCGCAAGTCATACACTCGCGAACCTATCAGTCATCTCTATATTCACCCTAGTTCTGGTCATCATCGCTTACGTAGATATCTTTCCACTACGGAATATTTACCGAGTTATATTACTGTACCATGGAAGAAATGCTATAAAACACAGTCCTCTACCTAACATTTGAAAACCTGTTTATTTATGCAACATCGCAACAGCATCAAGGATAATTCAACTACATTTTATAACTTCTTAGAAGTTTTGTAAAGTCCATTAAAATGATGTCATGACTTGAAGTTGAGTCAATTATGAGACATCTAGCAGCAGGCTACCTGGCGGCCATTGTGGTAATAATAGGAACAGATTATTGTAATAAAATGATGACATAAGCTTTACCTGGCTAAAGTATGTTGCTAAATCGATTTTTTAGGGTCTAAACGTGTGTCTGACAGCTGCTCTAAACGTAGATATCCTAAGGGTTTATCAGTGTTTGCTACGGGACGACAACGTTCAAAGGTTCGATCGTTTATCTTCGGAAAAACCGAAATATAGCGAATAAAATGTGATTATCGACCAATAGATATTTATTTATATTCCCACCTAAATTATTATACATTGACGCACAATTCCGTCACTCCATTATTGGACCAGTCACATTTAATTCGACAACGTTCGGTTTTCCGAAGATAAACGATAGAATTTTTGAACGTTGTTGTACTGCTGTAGTACATAGCAGCCCTGCAGAGGGAGATTGTTTCGTGTAGTATACGTATTGTCAGCTACATTTGGTTATTTGAAGCTGACGCCAATATTATTTGCAAAAGGCTTGGAATGCTAGGATAGGATAGGATTATAATGATATAGAAGAAGTGCTACCCAGTAATAAACGTCGGGACACCCGGTTGGAACGCTATATATTATGGTCAAAAGTTTCAGGACATATGAAACTGACGGCATAACGCTTTTTCGTTACGTCACATTTTATTATTATGACGTCTATAGACGTCACAATAATAAAACTTCTATTGTGTCTCGTTTACCGTCCGTGAACTGATTAATAATTTAGGACAATTAATATCCGATTTTTTTTCCGATTTCGTTATTACGACTAAAAAGAAAAAACTTTCCTTTCTTCTGTAAATGGAATAAAAGTTTAAAAAAAGTTAAATAAAAGTTAGACGTTTCGTTCAAGCATTACGATAGATACCTACTCAGACCAATATTTTGTGACTCATAAGCGTCTTGATTTTGTTGATATGTTGATGGATGGAGAGGGAGAGGAAGGCCAAAGAAAAGATGGATGAAGAAAGGAGTGAATGATAGCGTGACGGTTGACAGGGGAGAATGAAAGAAGAAAGCGTGATGCGCCGACGACGACCCCACGTAAAATGGGACGAGGGCAGGAAGATTTGCATGATACGCGTCTTCATTTTATTATATATACACGTATCCTACGAAATATGCAAGTACTAACAAACCAGTAATAATCATCTACCTTTTACCCAACTATGTCGGCTTCCAGTATTTTCCAAGAAGCAACTGCCTAATCTGACCTCCACAACTCAGTTGCTTGTTAATACGATACTCATTGGTAAGACTAGTTGTCAGACTTTCGAGCTTCTGACGACCAGTAACGACTGCAAAGATTCACGAATGACATACGGTACCAATGGCTTAACGTGCTTTCCGAGGCACGGAATGATAATCTTGGTATGTAAAGATGGTGACTCATCCACAGACCAACCGCGGCAAGCGTAGCTTAACCTGATCGATCAGCCCGTGCGGCTGTTATTACTTAGTCATAAGCCCCTAAACAAGACAATAATTCCAGACAGCGATCTGCGCCAAATATGAGTCAAACCGCGCTTATCTCAACATTAATCAGGCACAACCCTGTAAGGTTAGTCTGACTAAGGCGCATAAATCTTTACAGACTTCCTACTTCTCAATCTTAAACATAAATCAGTTAAAAATATACCCCACAAAAATAGTGTCGTCAAACTAAAATGTCGAGATTATTAAGTCGATAACGACAAAAGACTTTGATGAAAAAATCTGTAAATAGAATTTTGATTGAATGTAAGATGCGTGAATAGTCAAATTATTGTTGACAACTATTATCATGGAGGCTTTATATTCGAATAAATTGAAATATTTTTTTCACCGTTCCAATGAAAGGTTTTGCAAGAAATACATATAAGAATGAAATGATAACAGATTGTAAGTGCGAGCGGTGAAAAGCTGAACTGCAATTCACTGACCCGTTAAATACGTATTCAGTAAAAACTGGGTATAGTTTTTTCACGGTTTTCTATCTCGCTATCGCCTTTAAAGGGCCCCCGAAACTATCAATTGCAATTGTCAATTTTTACGTGATTTATTCAGATGGATGTGCAAATTGATCGTCTACCAAGTGCAATTGAAGCGATTGATAATATTACCTACTACAATAGAATTTTTTTTCGAATTAAGCTACCCAAAAAATATCGAATAGGTATGCCTTATTATCTCAGTTAGGTACATCTCTAATCCAATCCGATCCTGAATAAGTCTCATCAAACTGCACCTTACATCCTTTTCCCACGATTAGCAGCACAACAAAGGCATAATTACGAGCACTCGCGCGCAGGCGGGCGCGGGCGGCGCGTTACAAGTTCAACTATAGGAGATAATTTTACAAAAGGACCAGTTTTTACTACAATAGTGGAGCCGATAGGAATATGTAATCGGTTCCTTTAGAAGCTTCCTAAAATATTGGTCGTTTTTTGGCGAGTACTTTTGGTAATGAATGAATTTAGGTAAACTACAGGTCTAATAACAGAAAACGGCGACGGAAACTGAACGTAAATCAAACAATTTTAAAATTTGACCTCCAGATTACGCCATGTACCTACGGTACGCTCCAGCCGCGGCGGCCATATGCCCGAAACCCTAATCAAAGATCTTAATGCCATAAAAATATTATCTGTCAAATAAACCCAATTTCATGGACATTAAAAATATTTTTCTGTTTCATTTCAATTTAAAGTTCTATGCGTTCAAAAAAAAAAAAAAAAAACACCCGATAGGTATTATAAATTAAAATGACTTTTCGTGTCTGTCTGTGTGACCGCGTTGTTCTTTTACACCACGCATCGTATTTAGATGCGGCTTTCACCGTCATTTAGAGAATTTACAGATTATTATTAAAATAAAATAAAGAAATCTCGATGTAGTGTCAAGTTGTAAAAACTGTGTGAAGCAGGGCTAATAAAATAAATTAAATATATTGTTGGTTATAGGCCGTTAGCTAGTTGGCCTTCTACGCTTATCTGTGCATTGGCAGCCAGCGCCCGCGCAGCCCACTCGCGGCCTTGCAAGGACGCCGCTTATGTAATGAGTTACTTACTGCTCGTTGCTAAATGTCAAACGGTTCGTTTTTGTTACCTATGTTATATCATACGGGTCGTCATCCGTAGAGAGTGTGAAATGGTGTCTGATTATTTTTGTTTTCTTTGTCTATTGATGATGATAATTTGTTTTGTGACTGAATGCAGTGTGTTACTAATGAGTCGTATTATTTCTTTGTAACGAGATTTTAGTAACTAATTTATTAGAGGAATAAAAAAGATTAACTTTTGTTTTTAGTATTTTTTTATGATTGAAAGTTCTTCTATGAATTTTAAATTGATGATGGTGACTCAAAGTTTAACTGCCCCTGCTCGAAATTGTCTTTTTTTCAAAAAAAAAAAAAAGAAAACTCTTGCTATAGATAGCTTTAGAGGTTTGTCCGCTTCAACCTTGAAGTACGCTGACTGGTGGGCTGTGGTCACAAGTTCATATCCCTTGCATAAATCTCTCATAATGGCTATAAAAGAAGTTATATTATATAATTTTAGAATAAAATTTAATGGCAAAATGTTCAAAGACCACACGCACGTTGATGTCATTATGATAAAGTTATTGCGTTGTATAGTACGAAGTCTTGAAAAGTAATTGACCTAAAAGGGACTTTATGCTCAATTCAAGATTTTAATGTCATCTTTTTATGGACTGCGTTCCATTTGCTTGACGTAGAGCTTTATCCTAGCTAGAGCCTTGAAGTTTAGAAAAAAAAAGGTCCCATATTTCCAACCACTGTTGAGTTTTCTTTACTGAAAAATTCATAGCCACCTGGCTTTTGATTTTCGAATGGCACCAATTGATGACATCTCATGTGAAATGCAAATTTTTGGGGTACGGCAGTATAATTATTTTACAAATAACACAATTAACCTCACATTATCACTATAAAAAATACATCTTTAATGGAGGAAAAGAAAAAGGAAAAGGAAAATGATGTAAGTGTTATTTCTGTCCTGAAAAATGGAACCCTTAAAGGATCACTCATGTGTCTGTCTGTCTGTCTGTCCGTCTGTCACAGCCAATTTGCTCCGAATCTAATGGATCGATTAAGTTGAAATTTGGAACACATATGAATTTCTGTAACATGGTCAATCTCTCAATATTGTGCGTACAAACTTACATTTGCAGTTGGAATGTTTCGGAGAACATGTTTTTCAACTACAATGTTAAGTTTGTTCTTGGGATAAATTCATCCCAACTACGGAACCCTCCACTCAAGCTGGCCAATAAAGGCAAGTAAGAGGTAGGAGCTCTGTTCCTCGTCAGTGATCACTCCAGCCAGCCAATAAAGACAAGCCAGAGATGAGGACAAGATTTCTCCCGGGAGATAAGGTAAGTGAGGTCGCTACTGCCCAACAGCTCGCCACATGCTGCCCTGCGGGTTTCTGTATCTCTCTTGGTCTGGTTCCTCATCCTACACCCGTTCCGGCAAAGTAAACTCTACCGGTACAGACCTAAAGTTCGGAGCGCACAAGCCCCACCACGTACGTCAACGTAGAGATACAGCGGTGGGGTTATGGTTATGGTTATTATTATTATATTATTATTAATGGCGATTCCACTGGTAGAAATGTAAAAGTTTTACTGCATTTTGAAGAGTTATTCTGCTCATCACGCCGAAGATCCTCATCAGATCTTCACCAAATTTTTAGGAGACCAACTTAAAAATAAAAAAGAACCATCAAAATCGGATCTTATAAAGCGGAAATATCCAGTAGCCCCAGTTTTGCCCCTTTTTGGAGGAAGTTCCAATCAAAAATCCACGACGACAAAAAATTCCATAAAGTCGTAAAACTTGTGTATACCAAGTTTCGTCCAGGTCGGTTGTCAAATACGACTTGTGGAGGAGTAGCAACAAACTGACAGACGAAAGCAAATTTTGCCAAACTTAAAGCAGAGACGCTTCGCTCACTCGGTCAATAAATGGACGTAAAACTATTTATTACTTTTCGCACAAAACAACTAATCAAGTAGATATGTATTTATTTACCATAGTTATTTATACACAACCTTAACATAGGTACGAACGTGACGATATCTCTCACAAGGGCAACAGTAACGATGTCAGTCATTTAGTTCAAGAATCCTGCTAGTTGCAACTGCTTTCCTAATTACCACTGTAATTACTATAAAATTATACGGTAGATAACTAATTAAGAGGCTGTTGTTCGGAGTAGGTGTGTTGGAGAACTGACTGAATGTGATATGGTGTACCTAGGTTTAAAAAAAAAAAAACAAAATATAGAGACCTCACCATCTGCCTAGCCTTTTCCCAACTATGTTGGGGCCGGTTTCCAGTCTAACCGGATGCAACTGACTACCAGTATTTTATATGGAGCGACTACCTATCTGACCTCCGTAACCTAGTAACTAGGTAACACGATACCCCTTAGTAAGACTGGTTGTCAGACTTTCGGGCTTCTGCCGTTACAACTGTAAAAAGATCTGCAAATAACAGCCAGGACCAACGGCGTAACGTGCGTTCCGAGGCTCGGATGTCTTGGTATGTAAAGATCACGGACCTGATCGATGGACCCGTGCGGCTATTATTACTTAGCCACAAGCCCCTCAAAATACTGAGACCTATAGAAAATAAAGGTACAAATTATGGCAGTTCCGTGGTGACAGACAACCAACTATTATATTACTGTTGATAGTACTTTTTTCCTCCTGTGGCAACACTACAGCTAACAGCTGATTTGAATCTTTCTTTAAAATTTTAATCTTAAATAATAGATTTCCTTTTTAATACGGCCTATTTCTAATTAATTAACTAGTATATAGTGTAAATAAGTGTTTTCTGTTTGGAATATATGCATTAGATGCAAATTATGTGTAAAAATTTAATTGTGATTCGTTGACAGTTACCGACTCAAGTGAATGTTACATTTTCATCTCGTTATCAGGTACAAAACTATATATTTTCCTTGGTAGTGGACTGTTTATGTTCTAATATTTTGCCTAAAATTAAGTGGATCACTTATTACTGCGACAAGTTGATGTCAATGACCCAAAGAACCTAAAGATAACCTTGATTAGTTTGGTCACAGAACTTCTTTCTGTACCTACCTACTCACTAAATTTCATTTTCCGTTCAATTAATCATCTGTTTCTTTCTCACTCCATTACTCTTTTCCAATATCTTCTCTTTTCTTTTTAATCATGATTATGACTCGCAACGCGCGGGCTCGCCTAGAGGAGACCAAACTCACTCAGGCTTTGAGCGAACTAAAGGCGTCTAAGGAGCAATGTGACCAACTGATTAAGGAAAGAGATGAAAGTGAAATAGAGTTCCTTGGTGTCCTTGAAAGGAATAGCAAGTTGAAAACAGAAATGGCTCAGTTATATATTCAACTCACTGACGCAATAGCAGCCCGGGACAGGCTCCAAGTTGTTGTAGACGGATTCAGCCAGTGTAGCAATGAGTATGAACAAGCTCTTAGTCACAAAGATTTCTTACAACAGCAGCTACATGAGGCTCAAAGTCAGATTGAACAACTAGAGACTACAAATCTTAACATCACTGCCTCGTTGAATCAAAGTCTTTTCAACGAATTGGTGCCTATAGACCCATCAATGGTTTCTGCAATAAACTCCTCTAACACAATAGATTTAATAGTTCAAGCTGATTCAAAATCAAATGAATCAGTGAGGGTAGTTGCTAGTAAAAATAAACTTAAAAAATACATAAAAATTAATAAATACATAGTTAAAACTAGGAAAATGATCAAAAATCAAAAATTATTCACCAGAAATGTAAAACATAACAGAGAAAGGTTACATCTCCTGAAACAATTAGATATGTATTCATTGAACTTAGAAGAAAGTACTAGGAAATACCAAATTGACACAGATAACTTGCGGTATGAACTAGATCTACTACAGGAGAAACTTACTTCTATGACCATAAAATATACAGCCTGTGAAAACCAAATGAGCGAATATGTATTGGCAATGAATGAGCTGGTAAGCTCACAAACAAACAAATGTGTACATAGTGAACAACCACCTGTTCAACCCACACCGGATCATTCATTGACAATATGTGATACCACCGTGCCGCAGTCTTGTGCCAGTTTGCCATTGTCAATTGCTAACTGCTTGCCTAAACAGAGTGTAAATAAAGAAATAGTGTTATTCTGTGATGAAATTGGAAAAGATCTAGGCCACTTGTTAACAAATAAATATCCAGGACACTCGATAATGAACTACTGTATGCCTGGTTGTTCTTTATTTGACATAATGAAAAAAGTTTTAAAATGCAATTTTAACCAGGATACTATTTTATTAATATTTGTTGGTAATAGGGGTAATGTGAACAAAGGAGAATTACTCCAATATTATAGATCATTGTGCAACATTAGTTTAAGAAAAATTGTTTTGTTTACATTCCCATACAGTCAAAGTTTGCCACAGGAAGAAAACAATTTTAGATATGAAATGAATATGACATTACATAACTTGACATATAATAATAATTTATTCCATTTAATTGACACTAACAATTATGTTGGTAATCATTTATATTTGACAAAAGATAGATTTTTTATGGATAGGTACTATCTTTCAAAGTATTGCAAAAGACAGTTAGCTGTGTCGCTATCATATTATTTTTGTATTACAGCCAAGAATTTGGCTAAACAAGTTGCTTCTATTGAGCAATGCCATGACATTTTATATCATTCATCCAATAATTTGGTATCCAAAATTGACATTGGTAGTAATTTAAATTAGAAATTAAGACAATAGAGGCATCCTCTAGCAATAATGTACAGAAATGCAAGAATAAATCAAATAAAATTTCAAAATTAGTAAATAGTATTAACCTGGTGCATCAAAATATTCAAGGTTTTCTCAACAAAGATTTAGAAGTAGAATTATTTATGAATTTTAACAGTATTGATATTCTTTGTATAACAGAACATTGGCTTAAAAGCCACCAGTTTATGTTCAATTTTAATAATCACCAGGTTGGTAGTTCGTTCAGCAGAGTAAATGCTATACATGGTGGCTCATTAATTTTAGTAAGTAACCAGCTGAAATTTAAAGACCGTAAGGATATTGTGAGCCTATCTGTTGAGCGGACAGTTGAAATAGCTTGTATAGAATTGGAGCAATTTGTTGTATTAAGTGTGTACAGGCCCCCTTCAGGATTGTATGACTGCTTTGAAAAGGTAATGGATGAAGTGTTACACAAGATATGTAACTCAAATAAATCTATTATCATTTGTGGTGATTTTAATGTTAATTTATTAGAAAAGTCAGGTTCTTGTAGTAAAATAATAAGTCTTTTTCAGTCATACAATCTTGTAAACCTATTTTTGGAGCCCACAAGAATAACCCCTACTAGTGCCACATGCCTAGATAATATTTATACAGATGTTATTCCAAGCCATAAAGAAATTATAAATTTACTAGATTCTGATCATTGCGGGCAAAGGATTACTATCCAAAACCAAAACAAAAAAGTGGCTAAAAAGGATATCATTGTTAACCCCAAAACTACAAGTCGCTTGGAAGCTTTTAAAGTTAAACTCATTAATAAATTAACAGTTTTGGCTAATCATACTGATCCTAATGATCTGTATGATGATTTTTTTAATATGTACTGCCAACAATTTAATCTCATCTTTATTCCCAAGACTATCTCGGTTAATAGTAACGCGTCTTTCAGTGATTGGGCTACCATTGGTATTCATAAAAGTAGAACACGGCTTTATGAACTATATAATGAAAGGTCTTTTGTAAACACTGCTGAATTTAATTTATATGTTAGAAACTATTCAAAATTATTTAAAAAAGTTTGTTGTATGGCCAAGTCGCGTTATTTGAGTTCGAAGATTAAAAACAGTAGTAATGTAATTAAAACGACTTGGAATATTATTAATAGTGAAACGGGAAGGTCTAATAACCGAAGTGCTGACTACAGCCTGTCTATTAATGACAATATAATAAAATCAGACTCACAAGTCGCCGCGGCCTTTGAAAATTTCTTTTCAGATATTCCCGTTTCAACTACTAAATCCCTAAACTCATCAACTTCTGTTGCTGAGTCTTTGCTTAAGGAAAATGTTAATGCTTGCGATTCGGAATTTAATTTTCAACAAATTACCTGTAGAGACATAATTAAAACCTTTCACACTTTAAATGTAAAAAAGACAGCAGATCTGTGGGGTAATTCTGTAGAAATTGCTAAGTCTATTATTGACATTGTAGCACCTACTTTAGCTCTTATCTTTAATAACTGTATCGACTGTGGGGAGTTTCCTGACCTCATGAAATATAGTAAAATAATACCTTTGTTTAAATCAGGTAGTACATCAGACCCCACAAATTATAGACCTATTTCAGTACTACCTACGTTTAGTAAAATTTTTGAGAAATTAATTTTAGACCAATTGCAAAGATTTTTTAATAAACATAAATTATTACATAACAAGCAGTTCGGTTTTACAAAGGGTCGTTCAACTACTGATGCCGGTGTTGAACTTTTAGGACATATTTATAATGCATGGGAAGACAAATGCGATGCCTTGGGCATCTTTTGTGATTTGTCCAAGGCATTCGATTGCGTTCTTCATGAAACGTTAATCAGGAAACTCCGCCATTACGGGATCCGGAACACCGCTCTGGATCTTCTTACTTCATACTTGAGTAATAGGATTCAGAGCGTTGACGTTAATGGAAAAAGATCGCCCGGATCTATAGTAACAATGGGGGTCCCACAGGGCTCGATTCTTGGTCCTTTCTTATTTCTTATTTATATTAACGATTTGCCCTACCTCATTAAGGATAATCATGATATAGTTTTGTTTGCGGATGATACTTCACTTTTGTTTAAACTTAAACGTCAGCAGCTGGTTACTGACGATGTAAACAGAGCGATCTCAAAAGTAGTTCACTGGTTCAGTGTTAATAATTTACTCCTTAATGAAAAAAAAAACCAAATTCATTAAGTTTACACTACCTCACGTTAGGCAGGTGAAAACTAACGTGTTGATAAAGGGCGAAGAGTTGAATCCTGAAGATAGCACAGTATTCTTGGGCTTAACTTTGGATGCTAAGCTTCAGTGGGGCCCACATATAGATAAATTGTCAAAAAAGCTAAGCTCCGCAGCATACGCTGTTAGGAAAATTCGTAATTTAACCAACATAGAGACAGCCCGTTTAGTGTACTTTAGTTATTTTCATAGTATAATGTCGTACGGTATTCTGTTGTGGGGAAATGCAGCCGACATTCAGACTATCTTTGTTTTGCAGAAAAGAGCTGTTCGATGCATTTATAAATTAAGTCCGAGACAATCTCTCAGAGAGAAATTTAAGGAGATTAATATACTGACTTTGCCTTCTCAGTACATTTTTGAAAATCTTTTATATGCCCATAAAAACATTAAATTGTTTAAAAAATACAGTGATATCCACAATATAAATACTAGGAACAAACACAAATTTGTTGTACCTCCAACAAGGCTCAAGAAAATAGGTGGGTCATTCAGGTGTCAATGTATACGCTTTTATAATAAACTTCCAAGCCACGTTCAAGATCTGAGTCTTAATAAATTCAAATCATTCATTAAACGCAAGTTGTGTCAGAAAGCTTTTTATACCGTTAAAGATTATATTGAGGACAAAAAGGCTTGGGATTGAACTGCTCCAATTTTATTTTATTTTATTTTTATTTTTGCATACTGAATGTTGACATTAATATTTACTTTGTAAGTATTATATTATTTTACTTTATTGTGAATGTGAAGACTATGTAGGTCATTGCTTTTTTTTTTTGTTTGTTTTATTTTTTCTCTCAGTTATTTTTAATCATGGTCTGGCAGTTTGAGTAATCTATGCGGCCTACCCCAATGTCCTTTCTTTGGTATTGTTCGTCGAATCGTTGAGCTAGTTGAGCTGCGCGATTACTGACAAATGCGTGCACTGACTGGACAGGTCCTCTCAATCTGTGTGGTTCTTTCCTCAAAAGACCATTTCAGACACCAATCTACATGGTCTTCACATGAAGTGACCAAGATTATGTCTGGACTTTATAAGAGACTGTGACCTCTGAGTTTGTTTCGGCCTTTCTTCTCAGAGTAGTCAGATAGGAAACGCCGACCTCATCTAGTTTAAAAAAAAAATATTGACTTGTAAAAGTGTTTGTACAAACCTACTTACAGAAATAAAAATCATTTATCATTTATCATTATCATTTATCAACCCACAGACTAAAACACTGAACATTAAGACATGAACATTTTGGGAGTTTATTTTTTTTTTTCAGAACAATCTAGCTGTGGATCTTTTATGGGAAAACTAAACGGTTTTATATCCAATAGCTACGCGGACGAAGTCACGGTCAGAAGGGAGTTTTTATAGTTAATTATTCATTGTTTGTCTCGTTTAATTAGTAGGTCCCTTTAACCATTACCCACATACTTGTCTACATTGTCTTTCAACTTCGCCTATCCACTAGGAAGACTTCAAGAAGTCGCGAATCTTCAATGTTATTTTTGAAGATACACTTCCTAGTATTCAAATCAAATCTATCTAGATTGGACCACTTTCAAAATGACACAACCTACAAAGGTTCTATTTAGGGTGACTGGTAAATACTTAAACACATGATTCTACTCATGTTAACAAACAAGTTTTACTATGGGACCAAACCTTTTTTTTTTTGGATGGGAAATCATCAAATAACTTCTCCCGCTCTTCGTGTCAGACTTCTACTGACTAAAACCCACCCATATTCCTTCAGTTGCCTGTGCCAGGGCCACGGTAACTTTTTTGAACAACCCGCAACCCTGGCGGGATGGGACCAAACCTGAAGTCGGGAAAAAAATCAGCTGCTCCCTACATTTTAACAAGTTATGCGAACATTCATGTATTTTTCGCGATTTCAGGTTTGATTGTTGGTTGTTTATCGTGAGCACAATCATGACATGCTTAAGTATCGGTCACTAATTACCTACCAATCACCCTATATACACATGTAGCATCTTGTCTGTACATCAGATCTTATAGTTCTCAAGGCTAGCCATAAAATATTATGCAAAATATGCCCACTATGCCTATGTTAATTTGTTTAGATGTTGCCACGCATTGTCAGGAGTACGTGACTTTGATAATTATAGTGATGTACAGTTGACATTGGGTTCTATATAAGGACGTACGTATGTGCGGAATAATTTTGTCCTTTTGTGGATGTTTTTGTTATATTACTGTTAGCTTTTTTAGGGCATGACTTTGTTACCTATACTTTTTTGAATAAATTATTTTAATAATGGGACTGTTTTTACTATTTTCTAAGGGTTGTATAAACTACACACGAGTTTATGCTGTAGGTAAATAAATATTCAACTTTCACGTCCAATCTCTTCGTAAATTGAATGAACTAAGATAACTTGGATTGCTTTGTCTAAAAGGAAAGGAACTAGGAACTTATTCTTTTAGTTTCCTTACGAATACAAGGCATGTATAGATAAACGTCTCAACAATTCGAACGATTGCATAATTTTCTTGAATGCGAAGTTGCTAAGATTTGAATGGTAGGCTGCCATTATGACAAATAATCAGGAAATGTTGAAAAGGAAATGTTATTCGAACCTAGAGAAAATAAGTTCTTGGTTAAACGAAAGGGAAACTGTTACTATAAAAACTTAAAGATAATAATTACTGTTTTATTAGGATTTGAATAACTTTCGATTTATACCATGTCCTGAACAGTCTCGATTTACTGGGCTCGGAGAAGTCGGAGATAAATTAATAAAAAAATCTTAGGCATTAACATAAAACCTAAATACAGTTTTTAGCTGATGGTATTATGCATACATATATGTATGTATGTTTATTATGCTGTTGGTGTACCTATAAACAAAAAAAAAAAACATTTATTTGAGCAAAACTTCTGAATGCAAAATGATCACAATTTAATAAACTGCGGTCAAAAGGACGACTTTAAATAACCTTTCGAAAATAAATGTATTTATGATTGCCTAAAAATAACTTGATTTATTATGTAATTTTCCCAGAAAGGGACATGGAACTGCTGTACATTGTACATTTAACTGCGATTCGCGTCACGTGTCGCGTCTGTTTGTAGGAGCCTTAAAACGCTATGCGAAGCTTTTGCAAAGAGAAATTACTGTGTCCCTTCCTTTTTCTTTATTTTCACCTACTATGGTATTTTTAGTAGTTTGCTAAAACTTTATTTTGGCCGCGATAACAACCCAAAATTATTGGTCTCAAGCTCCCTCCATGTTATCGTGAATGTTATCTGAATAACTTAAACAATCGTTAACTTTAATCTTACTTAAAATGTAAAAGTACAGTTTATTTCAGCGTGAGATTTTGACCACACACGTTGATTTTACAGTTGTAAGGAGAGGTAAATATTTAGGAATTAAAGTTAAGATAAAAAGCCGAACTTATGGTTATCTGATAGCAAGCTTTTAAGAATTGGCACTTCATACAAAATGTAAGAATAACATGTGTAATATAAAAATATCACACCTGACACCTGAGATACAGGACAATTCTTATTATTTATTTTTTTATTTAAGATGGGTTTGCTCTTGACTCTAGTCTAGGTCGGAGGCGACAAAGACAGAGTCGACGATGGAGTGAGCTTATCCAGAAGAAGCCTGTTGACTCTCACTTTGAAGAGATTAGGGTTGTATGCGCTCGGAAACACAGACGCAGGTAGTGAGTTCCACTCTTTTCCACTCCTAGTTTGGATAAGGATCTAAGTTACTGCATTGTTAATCCATTTTCTCTCCTTCTGTACTAAGCTTATGAAAATAAATTATATAAGGTGTTAAAAAATTAACTTTAATAACTTTAAAAGGTGCTTTTGACCATCGAACTGAATAACTTTTACTATGGGACCAACTTTGAAATCACGAAAAAAATTCAGCCATTTATGTTCGCATATCTCTTCAAAATGTATGTATTACCCAGTAACTGGGTTGTGGAGGTCAGATAGGCATCGCTCAAGATAGTTGGGAAAAGGCTAGGCAGGATGATGATGATCTCTCAAAATGTAGGGAAGAGCAGATTTTTTTTTTCGCGATTTCAGGTTTTGTTCCATAGTAAAAGTTATTCATAATGCTGAGTATAACGACCCCCTTAAGGGGGAAGCGTCAGGGTAGCCCGCGAAATACAAATTTTCTTACGTCCTTTGCAATTTACAAGTCGATATTATATTGTACGTTGATCAAAATATTGTGGCCGTAACAAGTATCTATTTATATAATATAATTAGAATCATTAATCAATACAATTCTTTAAGACCAAGTAATCCCAATGAATGACTATTTCATGAAATCTTGACATTTCAGGATTATACTAACTTAAGGAGTTGTATTACTGATTCTAATGTATATAATTCCGTAAATACATATTTGTTACGGCCGCAAATCATACTTTATTTAACATACAACTTAATACTGACTTGCAAATTGCAAAAACGTAAGAAAATTTGAATTTTGCGGGCTATTCTGTCGTTTCCTCCTTAATAAGATAACGGTGATTAAAATTATACCCAGATTATATCTTAAAGAAGGTAACTATCTATGTAGAATTTATTGTGGATTTACTTACTTTTTAAATCTTCTTATTTTAGAATATTTGTAAAACTTACAGTGTGGCGAGCTTTGCAAACGAAGCATTGTGTGAAAAGTTTGGCTTTCCCGGAAACAAATTCTATTATGAAAAATATATCTTGTAGTAAACATAACGTTTGTATTTAAAATAACATCAATCTGCCTAGCCTTTTCCCAACTATGTTGGGGTCGGCTTCCAGTCTAACCGGATGCAGCTGAATACCAGTATTTTACATGGAGCGACTGCCTATCTGACCTCCACAACCCAGTTACTGGGTAATACGATACCCCTTGGTAAGACTGGTTGTCAGACTTTCGGGCTTCTGACGACCCATAACGGCTGCCAAAGATCCACGAATGACAGCCGGGACCAACGACTTAACGTGCTTTCCGAGGCACGGAGGAGTCTCGGTATGTAAAGATGGTCACCCATCTACGGACCAACCCCGACAAGCGTAGCTTAACCTGATGGATCGGCCCGTGCGGCTGTTATTACTTAGCCACGAACTCCTCCTACTCCTGCATTTAAAATAACATATATAAATAATAATAAAAAGAGGTATTGTATTAGAAGCGTTGTAATGTTTATAATAATTGTTTTAGTAGATTAAATTATTTCTTTGTAATTTGGCTTACAAGTCATTTTATTTTTTTTAATTTGTGTGACTTATAACGTTGCCTTGGATGATTCTGTAAAGGTGTTATAATTGTGTTTTAAATAAATAAATAAATAACAACACACCTGTATTCCCCAAAGGGTTAGGCATAGTTGTATCTTTATTGCAACCACATTTCGCCAGTTATGTTTAAGAGGCCCACGAAGCATGCGTAGTTCATACAAATGAAATACTACAATAATTTGTAAATCAAACATATTCTTAAGGTGGTGTGTATTTATTCCGATTGGAGTACAGAATATCTAGGTTCCCAAACATATATTTTAAAGGGCACTGATTTGAAGACGAGATATGAGGAATTCAAAATTTCTATATAAAACTTATTTTTCTCATATTTCCTGTTTAAATGTTCTTATTTAATATAAATTTGGGAACCTAGTTATTCTGTAATCCAATCGGAATAAATATACACTGCCTTTAGAATATGATTGATTTACAAATTATTATGGTATTTCGTTTGTATGAACTACGCATGCTCCGGGGGCGAGTCCCGTAATTATACACAATAAGCCTATTGCCGAATTTATTCCCTTCCAATTTCGACTCACACTTGACCGGACTTAAAAATTATACTTAAAAGTAAAAAATGTTTACTTTTACTTTCTTCCGATATCAGGTGGCGAAATACCGTAGGTAACTACTCGATTTGTTAATGTGATCAAGTGATATTTAATTCACTGCCTACCACCTAAATGTATACCAAAATCGTTCAGAATTTAATACTAAAAGGTTATTATGAATTTCGTAAGTGTGTTTTTAAATTCTCAACAAATTGACGCTGGTGTTGCCAAGCAATTAACTCTGTATCGATGACTGTTTATGGTAATACGGAATAATTGGAATGCAATTGCTGTACTGGAATCATATTAAAACGGAATCGATTAAATTCACATTACTCTTAACTAAGTATATTTGTTTAAAAATAAAAGAAGAATAATCTTCGTTTATTTTTATTAAGTCCTACAACATGAAATTTTTCAGATTGCTTTAGACATCTGCGAAATATCACGAAACCTGCAGACATAAAAAACGTAAAAGACGATATTTAATCTCGGGCGAAGTCGTGAAGCTCTCGTGTCAAAATATAGACGTTCCAATAATATTTTTCTATAATAAATCTATCGATACGTATAAGTAGGATTGCCAATACAGATTTAGAATTTCCGCAAAAACTTAATTTTCAGTGAATCATTGCAGTCAATTATGTTTGCCTTTTTCCTTCTACATAAAAGTGGATAGAGAATCGATTTGCCAAGTAAGAAGTTAACATAATGGACCAAAGCGAAAGTAACATAACAAAAATAAAACAATAAGAAAAAAGGCTACATACATAGGCTTTGACTGAAAACCTAACGGTTAATCGATTGTCGAATCGAATAAAAATCTCTTATTCGATTACCACAACTGTCAAAACCCAACTCTTAGCTAAAGGATGCAAAAAATAAGTGCCAAATTGATAACTTATTGAAATCGACGATTTCGTAGCAAAATAAATTGGTTTTACGTCTGATGTAGGTAAAGAATTCACTTCACGCATTCGGAAGCCTATTTTGTAATATAATAGTTGTTTAAAATAACAGTAAACTTGACAGTTATTGGACGTAATCAGTATGCAAGCTCCCAGCGGGGTAAGCGTGGTGTTGCCATTATTTAAAATTATGCTGGTGTTGCCAAGTCGAGCGTCTGGGAAGTTTTGAAGTTAGGCTGTTACTGTAGGACAAAAACTACCTAATTGTTGATTGCATGGCGCAGAGACAATGAAGTTACTTTTATTGCTCTTAAATTAAGAATGGTAAGTATGATTTGTTGAAAAATAAATGGAACCTATCTGTTATTGACCAAATGAAATTATAATATGTGTGTCAATTTGTCATTGACAGGACACATTATATTTAATAAATTAATCAGTAGCCAAAAATTACAGAACAATGAGTTGTAAGATAAAAACTTCTTTCACAATGCATCTAGTTTTGAAAAAGACACAATAGTTACATAAATCACTATAACATGAATAATATTCATTACAAAATGCAAAACTTTCTAGTTTCCAGACACATAGTTATAATATGACAAGTTAGAATTGATTGTATGTTGATCATACCTATGATAACTTTAATCAATAAACTATGATGACTGTAAACACGACGTATCTTTTATTGATCACATTCGATCATATTTGTCTCTGATTGATCATATTTTTGTCTATTGTTTAAGAGAATTGCCGATGGCGTTGCAAAATTACATGTATCTGTTTAAACAACAGTGTTATCAACGCTCTCATCTATAAATAGTCATTCAATTTGATTTATATTTATTCTGCATCTCGTTGCTTTTTGAATAATAGTTCCGGTTGCTGTTAGTGTTGAGAATAAATGTTGCCAAAACAATGTTCTACGCTACAGAAAACGAATTGAATGTAGTATCATTCAGTATTATTTTCCCTATTAGAGGAAGAGATCAGGGAGAAAGGGCAAAGAAAAGATGGATGGATTGTGTAAGGAATGATATGAAAGAGAAGGGAGTGAATGATAGCGTGACGGTTGACAGGGGGATTGGAAAGAGAAAACGTGTTGCTCCGACGGCAAGTAACATGGGACAAGGGCAGGAAGATGATGAGAGAAAGAGATCACATTCAACAAAGGAGTTTTCCAATCATCTCTGTTTTATTTTGTGGATTTGGTTCATTGGCCTTTTCACTGTTTCCCTCGATAACTCTGGCTGACTCTCGCTGCTTTAACTCTGGCTGCTTTGGATTTCACCAAGATGAAGACAGCTTATTACATTCATATATGTAGATAACTATCAACAGACTGGTTGTCAGACTTTCAGGCTTCTGACGACCCGTAATGACTGTTCCACAATCCACAGATCCACAAAGGACAGTCGGGACCAACGGCTAACGTGTTTTCCGAGGCACGGTGGAGTCTCGGTATGTAAAGACGGTTACCACCACCCACCCATCCACTGACCAACCGCGGCAAGCGTAGCTTAACCTGATCATTCGACAGATCATTCCCGTGCGGCTGTTATTACTTAGCCGTAAACCTCTTATTAGATAGCTAATTACAGCTAAAGCCAGCAGTATCAATTCATCAATTTAAAAAGCTTTTATGTCGTAAAATCAGCTGCGCTGGAATAAAACACAGCTGACTATCAGACGGTTACTACATACTATCAACTGGCCGCCTGTGCGCCTGAAAATTCAATTTTCGCCGGACAGAAGGGATCACTTTGAGCGAGTATTGACATAATCAACGGGATGCCAGGTGGATCACAGAGAAAATAGCTCATCAATTTATTGATTTATCCGTCGTATGTTTTGATATTTTTGTACGGATCGACACATGATTGGGCAATAATTGAAATTATCTTATATCTACTGACTTCAGTTCGAAGCTATCTATGGGAGCTCACTCGCTTAGGATAGCTCGAAACTTAGTCTCAAGCAATTATGATAGGACAGCTTGTTTTTTTTTTTATAAATAGCATGTCGTAGTTGGCCTAGAGAGGCTGTGACTACATAACCGGTCAATCCTGTGGCTGCCTTAAGCGAACTCAAAGCCTCCAGCCAGGGGCATATAACTTACAGACTAAGCGACTACACGCTAAAGGCTCCCCCTGTAGGGAACGAACCTCGACTTAGGGCGTCGCTGGGTGGGAGGACAGCGAGATGGGACAAGCTGGATCAAATTAAAGTGATTATTATTGAGCGAAGAGTTTAAAGCTACTGGCTCAGCTACGCCACCAGCTGGCATTTCATTCCCGAGCAAGGGACGTGGGGAGGACGATTACTTCGGGGTCGTCGCGAGGGACCTCGGCGGCGAGGTCGGAATGTCGATTTGTTTTTGTGCCTACGGTCCCTACTGCTCTCCTGGAGAAGTTATGGGGTCGTCGGGATCTGAGAGGACAAGCCTTGGGCGGCGGACCTTACTAATACGGGAGGGGACATAGCTAGTCGCCTCGACAACCAGAGGGTTGCGATGGTTGGTGGCTATATGTAGCTTAAAATACCTAGGAAATCCTTGAGGAAATCTCGCGTTTAATCTACTTAACATTACGCCGTCTCCCCAAAGGGTTAAGCGGAGGTATATCTATACCACATCCACACTTCGCCAGTTATGTTTAAGTCCCCTAGCGAGCCTATTGCCATCAACCGGCACAAATCCAGACTCCGGAGTGATACTGAGAAACTCCAGATGGAAAAACCCAAAAAAGCTTTGCCCGACCTGAGAATCGAATCCAGGACCCCATTCTCAGCAGTAGCATTTGCGATCACTAGAACAACAATCAAGAGAGTTAGAATATTTATTTTTAGTTACTGAAGTATTTCAAATAGCAGCTTTCAATACTGGCTACAAGTCGGAATTTGCATAAATAAGCATCTTAAGGTTGCACTACTCAGCAGCTCGAACGCGTCGGTGGCGTTGCTAATATGCATGCTATTTCGTTTATTTATCATTTTATTTAGTTTTATTTATACAGGGTTATTGGTAAAACACCAACAACCTCTTAAGGGGTCATTGTACTCATCATTATGAACAACTTTTACTATGGGACCGAACCTGAAATGGCGAAAAAAATTTCAGCTGTTCAGTACAGACGAATTATGCGAACATAAATGTACTGAACAGCTGATTTTTTTTTCGTGATCTCAGGTTTGGTCTCATAGTAAAAGTTGTTCATAATGATGAGTACAATTACCCCTTAAGAGGTTGCTGGTGTTTTACCAATAACCCTGTATAGTACTAGCTTTTGCCAGCGGCTTCGCCCACGTGGATGTTAAAAATTACCCCACGGGAATCGTACATTTTTTCCGGGATAAAAAGCATCCTATGTGCTATTCCAGACTATAATCTATCTCTGTGCTAAATTTCATCCAGATCCGTTCAGCGGTTCTGGCGTGATTGAGTAACAAACATCCAAACTTTTGCATTTATAATGTCACAGTTGGATAGGATGTATTTATTTGTTGAAATAGACGATGATTTATAACGAAAACGAGTGCGTAAAATTTCATGAACAGACTTTTGGGCGTATAGATGTTATGAAAAAACTACTAGATGTATTTATTCACAATAAAATTATTTGAATTTTTGAATAAATTGTCTATGTCTGTTTGGTAACAATTTTTCCATTTTCATACTCCGGGAGCTATTTATTTACACCAAAAGATGCGTTAAAATTAGTGTTGAAATATGGAAGTTTCGACGCTCATAACTTCCAAACCAATGTCTTTTTCCGATTCTGCTTCCGTACAGGATTAGATAATGACGAGAAGAATTGATATCATTTTTAGTTTTGAAAGACGGTGTACGTCAAACAGACGAGTAATCACCATACTAAGTTTGTATGGAAAAATGACCGACTAGCGTAACCTTTGACGAATGTAATTTCAATTAATTCCCTATCAAATAACCGTTGGACGTAAAATAATTTCCATCCATACATCATTCATAGTTGTCAATGTATGACAAAGGAATTCCGCATAGCCACTGTGTTACATGCCAAAGTGAAGGCTTTACATAACAGCATAAGGATCATGTTGGCGTAACTGTGCTCATGTAATATTGTGGGAAACGGCGGCTAACTGTATCCGTTGCGGATATGTTTGTTACATACATATAATCGCGCCGTCTTCCAATTGGGGTGGGCAGAGACTACAGAACGCCGCCTGCTACAATCCTTACATACTCCTTTTGCCATGCAGCTAGGTGCGAGCACCTGACCTTTCTGAAGAACATCACCTATAAGGTCAGCGGCTAACTCTATCCGGCTATCCGCTGCGGATATATGTTTGTGGTTTGAGTGAAAACTATTGATATGTTGGTATTATGTATCATTTTCTCTTAGGGCTGATTTTTCAATAGTCATATTATAACCTTTATCCGGAGAATAAATATGACATTTTGACATATTTGCCTATACAAAAGCTGTCAAACCGCCATATTTATTCCATAAATAAAAGTTATCTGACGACTGAAAAATTAGCCCTTAGTCTTACATTGGTCCTGAATTTGGGAGGTGTGGCATCTAGACAGTGTGCGTTTGGCTTTAAGAAAAGTAATGGACAGTCAAATAAAATGTTAAGCAAATTTCAATTCCGATTTTACCCATACAGTGATCACTTATCAACTATTTTAATTCATAATGTTGGTAGTAGATACCTAGTTGGAAAATTAATAAGTCCCAAAAAAGATGCAAGTTAAAAGTAATGTCCTAAAGTTGCTTAACCTTTTTATTTTAGGGTTCCGTACCCGAAGAGTGCCAACCGGAACCCTATTACTAAGTCAGCGGGCTGTATCTCATGAACCTTAATAGGTAGACAGTTGTTTTCACAGATTGTGTAAATCTATTGTCGCTATAACAACAAATAAATTAAATAAGGTTAAAAATTAAAGGAGGTCCCCATACAAGAAACTAATTTTTTAACCGGAAGTCAATCAATCTGCCTAGCCTTTTCCCAACTATGTTGAGGTCGGCTTCCAGTCTAACTGGATGTAGCTGAATACCAGTATTTTACATGGAGCGACTGCCTATCTGACCTCCACAAGTTTCCAGTTTTCTGGGTAATATGATACCCCTAGGTAAGACTGGTTGTCAGACTTTCGGGCTTCTGACGACCCGTAACGACTGTCAAAGATCCTGGAATGACAGCCGGGACCAACGGCTTAACGTGCTTTCCGAGGCACGGAGGAGTCTCGGTATGGAAAGATGGTCACCCATCCACAGACCAACTCCGGCCAGCGTAGCTTAACCTGATGGATCGACCCGTGCGGCTGTTATTACTTAGCCACGAGCCAAGTGTTTTTTAAATATATAGTGTAAAATATAGTACGGGTACGGAATCGGTGTGCGAGTCCAAATCGTACTTGGCCGGTTTTTGTAAGTAGTTCAGTAATGTATAGGAATGTTATTTTTTTTTTGGAGTTACGAATAGTAGTTAGTTACAAAACTAATAATAAATACGTAATTAAATAAAATAGTACTACGAGCAATGCAATCGCGGAAAAGTTATGCCAAATAAGGAAGACATCTTTCTTCTCTCTGCTATTATCATACTTTATGGTAAACCATAAAGTATTGACAAGACTGATTGATAGCACATAAAAAATCCATTTACCTATTACTTCACCAAGAATTTCTCTCACGTCATTTTTCTTTAGCGTTATTAACTTCCTAATTACTGGTTAGCTTATTATAACCGGAGCCACTGAATTATGAGAAGCTAGAACTGTTTTATGACTACTCTTTATGCAAAAGAAATTATCGTTACTTTACTTTTAATGACGCTACTGCTGAGCATGGGGTCCTGGGTTCGATTCCCGGGTCAAGCAAATTATTATTGGGTTTTTCCATCTGGTGGTGCCCGGTTGATGGCAATAGGCTCACTTACATGGGACTAAAACATAACTGGTGGAATGTCATTGTGGGTGTACTATAAGTGCACCTCTGCCCAACCCTTCAAGGAATACCGGCGTGAAGTTATGTATTTTTAATGCCACCACGTTTTCTATTCTTTTTTTAAATGAAAACTGCTTAGCTCTGAATAAACTGTTAACTACAATAGTTAATTGATGTCCGATAAATTACAAAAAAATAGAATTCAAAAGTTAAAAACATTTCCTATGACTTTGATTCTGTAAAAAAACTCTTTTCAAGTCAGTAAAATTGCCTGACACTTCCACCTGACAACGCTGTAATCCAATACTAAAAACAATTCACACAAAATAAATCAATCTGCCTAGCCTTTTCCCAACTATGTTGGGGTCGGCTTCCAGTCTAACCGGATGCAGCTGAGTACCAGTATTTCACATGGAGCGACTGCCTATCTGACCTCCTCAACTGGGTAACACGATACCCCTTGGTAAGACTGGTTGTCAGACTTTCAGGCTTCTGACGACCCGTACCGACTGTCAAAGATCCACGAATGTCAGCCGGGACCAACGGCTTAACGTGCTTTCCGAGGCACGGAGGAATCTCGGTATGAAAAGATGGTCACCCATCCACATACCAATCCCGGCAAGCGTAGCTTCACCTGATGGATCGACCCGTGCGGCTGTTATTACTTAGCCACGAGCCCCTCACATTCACACAAAATAAGTACCAACTGTAAGCTGTGACAAGCTGTGACCAACTCGTAAGCTGTAACATACGTAACTTACTTCATTACTTAGGGTCTAAGCACATCGCATCGGTAAGTTCGACAAAGCTCTTTAAATCACATTTTTTTTTACCCGTTAATGCCAGCGTGTCTGGATTGATTTTTCTGTAAGTTTACATCGATACAATGTCTAAGGTACACTAGCAGCGAATTAATCGCTGTCATTTCTGTTTACGTGGCTCGTGTTTTCGTATAGAAAATGTTGTGTATAGGCCTTTACGCGACATTAAGTAAATTATTCACTGCGCTTGAAGCTATTAGTATTAATTTATTGACAGATTTATTTATATAGCTGGCTTTCCAGTATACATTCGTTTGGCTAGTTAGTCGCGCTTTTCTGCGTAGGATTGTTTATGGTACTGCTCATTTTTCCGGGATAATAACGCTGTTTGCACACCACCATTTGCTGCTGCTTTTCACCGCGAAAAGCTATAACTCTTCATTCGTTTTTCTTGATTTCCGCGTACCGCAGCGGTGGTGTGAAAACTTCAGAACAAATTTTGAAACATTTTCCTGTGCTGATATTAACAAACATAAATGCACACAAACATAGCAATATCTAGTCGTAGCACTAATCTTTTGGAATAAAAAGAGCTCTCTTTTAGTTAAAAACTCTTATAGTCCGGAGTACATTTGCGGTTTCAGCCGGCCGTTTTTCCTACTTCGTTTGACCCGGCAAAACGCTGCAATGTGTGTAGTATTTTTTCAGAAATAAAAGGAAGCTCTTACCGCTAGAGTGGTTAGACCAAAGGAAAATTTAGTCAGAAAAGAGAACTATACTCGTACTTACTTCAAAGCAGTTGCAGAGATATATTGCATAACAAACAAACCTATACTTTCAACTGAACAATACTCCTTATTATTTGTTTGTAAATGGTCAATAAGTACGAAATATCGTCTAATTGGAAACGCCATAACCACATAACGAGACTGTTTGCGATTCAGACTGTCAGTGTTTATACACTTTCATAGTGTTTTGTTGTAAATTATTTATTTATGTTCGTGTTTTATTGACATCGTAATGAGTTTGGTTAAATAGATATAAATTTTCGAGTGTTATTTATTAATAACGTGACGTAGAAACTGTGTGAAGTTCTGCAATTGGTGATCGCGCAACGAACGCGTGGGAAACGCACTCCGGACGCGAAGCTTATTTGCAATTATTTGAATAGGAAGTTCGTAGACTTTCGGCATTCATTGTAGTGAACATCTAAGGAGAGTGGCTTTTATTTATACACGTTGCTTAGAGTTAGGAGACGTTTAAACGTCAAAAATACAAAACATTAAGCAGTCGTTAATCATTAACTTGAAGCAACGTTTATAAATAAATCCCGAGCTGATCAAAGTTAAATATTAGGTCCTTACAGAAATCGCAATTTTACATACCTAGAAAAAATCAAACATTTATTTTTTAAAGAAATATAGTCGATGCACTTTTGCCATTTTAATGAAAGTTTGTTGGATAAATCTGCTATAGAAATGCTGGGGACAGGACAGTACATATTAATAAATTAAAAGAGACTAAAAAAATTAAAGTATCGTCTGCAGGTGGCAGCTGCTACCCAGACAGGAATCGATGAATTCTTTAAAGGCGTTTTTAACCGCCTCGTTGGATTTCCAATTTTTCAACGGGGCTCATTGATGAGATCGAAATTTCCAGAACAAAGCGATCAAACCAAAAATGCACCGTGCTTAGACTTGCGGTACCTTGTCCATACACGTCGTTATTATTGTGTGCTGCCTGTGCTACGTTGGTGCCACGACGGAACTCGTATTCGAAAATAGCGCACAATTTCGCTTTTTCCATGGTTACAGAAACATCGTTGTCGATATCTAAGAAAAATCGAACGGCGAGAAAACAAATGCACGATTGATTTAAGAATAAAAGTCATGTAATATTATAAAATTAATTTGAATTTGGAATTCTAAATAGAATGCAAAATATTGATCTTCACACTAGCCAGTATCAAAAATCGACAATTTCATAGGTACCTAATACTTTGATTACGGGAAGAGCAATGAAACGATGGATTGATCGTAGGTACCTATAAAAGATGATAAGGTTAGAAAAATAGTCAATTCTGCGAGTATAGGAGAAGAAGACATGTTGCACCGTCCGCTAATAGGACGGTAATATAATATGCCTGTAACTTATACAAAACTATGCAAGTAGCTGGCATGTCATTGTGACATTCACCAATCACAAGTTGTTATAGCACACGGCATGCAAGCTATTTGCATACTTTTGTGCAAGTTACAGGCATGTTTATTCTCGCCCATAAATTAGGGCTGGAAGATGATGACGTATATTTCAAATTCACAAGCGATTCAACGAACTTAGTAAGTAGGTACAGTATGAACCAACAGCCTGCATTTATCTCAAGATTCTAAAATTAGCGAATGATTCATTCATACAAGTAAGTACACATAATTATACACATTAAACAAATGAGGGCATTTATTTAAGAGCCGCTCACCTATACCTACGACCTTCACGGCCCTCGCACACGGCTCTTAGCACGCACCCGACAATGAGTTGACATCTCGGTGACGATAAGACTGGTGTCACATTGTCGACTTATATGCGCGATGAAGCCGCGTGACTGTCATACATCAGTGTTGGTTTTGACAACTGATTTGACTTGGTTCTGACTTGGTAGTACGTGAAATGTTTAGTTGTCGACGTGGAAACAGAGCAAACCTATGCAGTGGCCAAAACTCATGTCAAATCATAACTTGTAACTAACTACATTCATCAGCCAATCAAAACAGGTTCCCGCATGATACTTGACAGCAGATTACTTGGCAGTAAGCGATAGGAGACGTTATCATAAATAGAATTGAGATATAATTCTGTCTCTGTCATCTTCAAGCAATTGACAGAAACAGAACGATGTTTTAAATACGATTAGTAGCGCATTTAGTGATTTGTAGTGCAAGCGGGATCAAGATTTTGGAAGTGTACAAAAAAAAACTAACCTGCTTTCTGATCTACGCCCTCACCTAGAACATGGTGTTTTTGTAAAATAAAATAAAATAAAATAAAATTGTTCATTCTATAAATAGGATATCGGTATCACTTTTACACGTCATATTAAAAAAAAATATTAAAAATGAAGCTAGATGGTGTCGATATTTCCTATCTGACTTATACCCCTGAGAAGAAATGGTGAAACAAACTCAGTGGTTGAAAAAAAATCACATGTAATGTCATTTCAACGTACCACCAGCGCTACCATATATCGCGCTGACTTGTCGCCAGCGTGCAACCATCCTTATACTATGAAGTACACGCGTAATGTTACGTAATTGTCGGACACTTGCGAAAATTGGTGTCTACGTGTTTTTTATTAGCGGATTTTATATTCTTTACACAAAATATTTGTATAGCGCACGTGAGATGTAATTGCGATGTTTTTGTATAAGTTTCTGGTGATTAAATAAGTACCTACCAACTTACTTGTTTGACAGACTAGCGACCTTAATAAACGCTTTTGAAGCTTATTATGTGAAGCGTAATTATGATGAGATAACAAGAACCTAATCTTCACGTTAGCGTTATGGTCAATAAAGTACCCATACAATGTATGGTGTCAAACGATTCAAGCGTAGGCCACACTGGGAACGAAGCGAAACGAAGTTAAGTTCGTTTAGCTTCACTCATGTAGGCTACCGCGTATTTTCATACTTCGGTTCACACTGCGAACTATGCGCTTAAAACGTAGGCCACACTGGGAACGAAGCGAAACGAAGTTAAGTTCGTTTAGCTTCACTCATGTAGGCTACCGCGTATTTTCATACTTCGGTTCACACTGCGAACTATGCGCTTAAAGCGTAGGCCACACTGGGAACGAAGCGAAACGAAGTTAAGTTCGTTTAGCTTCACTCATGTAGGCTACCGCGTATTTTCATACTTCGGTTCACACTGCGAACTATGCGCTTAAAGCGTAGGCCACACTGGGAACGAAGCGAAACGAAGTTAAGTTCGTTTAGCTTCACTCATGTAGGCTACCGCGTATTTTCATACTTCGGTTCACACTGCGAACTATGCGCTTAAAGCGTAGGCCACACTGGGAACGAAGCGAAACGAAGTTAAGTTCGTTTAGCTTCACTCATGTAGGCTACCGCGTATTTTCATACTTCGGTTCACACTGCGAGCTATGCGCTTAAAGCGTAGGCCACACTGGGAACGAAGCGAAACGAAGTTAAGTTCGTTTAGCTTCACTCATGTAGGCTACCGCGTATTTTCATACTTCGGTTCACACTGCGAACTATGCGCTTAAAGCGTAGGCCACACTGGGAACGAAGCGAAAGGAAGTTAAGTTTGTTAGGCTACCGCGTCTTTTCATACTTTGGTTCACACTGCGAGCTATGCGCTTTAAGCGTAGGCCACACTGGGAACGAAGCGAAACGAAGCCAAGTTTGTTAGGCTACTGCGTCTTTTCATACTTTGGTTCACACTGCGAGCTATGCGCTTAAAGCGTAGGACACACTGGGAACGAAGCGAAACGAAGCTAAGTTCGTTTAACTTTCCTCGCGTCTTTTCGTACTTCCGTTTTCGTTTCACGTTAAGTTCACGTTCACGTCAAAGTTAAACGAACTTAGCTTCGTTTCGTTTTCATCCTGTAGATAACACCATTTAATATTGCAATATTAAAAAACGTATATCGTAGCCACTATTGATAATAAAAGCGGCAGGTGCTCCTAAAAGTTATTGAAACAATAATAGCGTAAGGGACGTATATTTGAATGTCTGACAGATATCCCTTGTAATGTCCGACACTCCCCACAATGTCCGACACTCCCCACAGTGTCCGCCGCAGCATCCGGTATTCGATCGTATGTGTCTGGCCAAAGATTCATAACTCCCCATTATTCATGAATGGGGGATATGAAATATTATGTTGTTCGGTGACTGAAACTGTTCATGATTTTATTAGATATTATGTTAATTCACAGTAGATATTTTTGGCATTTATTCCTTCGTAAGTAAATAATTTTAAGAGATTCGCAGGTTTCGCAGACGTGTTTGGGCTGAAACCCATCATAAGGCCTCCCTATTATTTCATGCACCAATCAGCAATCGTAGCAGCTTGACTATTCTATAATTTTACGCTTCTGTTTTGACTCTCCCTACATTTTTCACTTTCTCTACGATCACAACATTAAATGGAAAATATGGCCTGACTTCTTCTGGCTGGCTTGGACACAACTAACAGAATTCTCTTGTTACTTTCCGATGGGAAAACGCACAATTACAACCGCGTATTCGACGTACATTATACCGAAGAAATGGCGGTAGACTCGCTCGAACAAGACTTTAAGGGGACTACATGACCTAAAGCGCGGTCACTGTCGGACTGCATAGAAAAGAAAGAGAAGCGCGATGACACAACGCTGGTAATTTATTGCAAAATATGAAGCAATTATCGATTTACAAAAAATGTAGTGATTAGACTAAAAAATTAAAACACTATCACTTTAATATGTTGCTTGTAGAATAATCTGACAAATAAATCTGGATAATTGCATGTATATTAGTATGGTTTTTAATCGTTAAAAGAAATTTTTAGAGGTATCTTCGTGATTTTTTCTATCGTATCAAATTTATTGTATTATGTTTTCAACACACTATCTAACTAGCATATATCCTGAAGAATATCATATATTTTTCTAATTTTGTTTACTGTAGTAGATCATATATTTTAGGCATTACAAAACTTGCGTTATTTGCGTTTAGGTCCTGTAATCCTAATGACTTTATGTCGAGAACTGTTTCCTATTGTAAATAAAATAACGACGTGTTTATTTCTAATTAAATTTTACATTCCAGCTGCATAACATCAGCCCTCCCTAAATCAAATTTTCGATTAAATAAATTCAAATCGACGCTAATCGTTTCACAGAGGAAGTGTCAAATAAAATCGATTCCGACTAGGTATCGATTAATTTACATGATTGGGCTACAACTCTGTAATCGAGTGATTTGAATATATTGGACATGCTATCGAGTGGTTGGAAGGTGTGAAAGATTAATGAGTTTGTGATTTGTCATCGTTTGGATTCTGGCAAAAAATATAAAATGATCAAACTAGTAGATGCAACACTGGCAAACAGAGCCTTAGATGAAAAAAAAGCATTTTGTGTTTTGGCTTCTGGGACCCCATACTGGTGTCTTGATTTCGTATCATTTGATAGAATTTTTTTTTTAATAATTTGATTTTGGAAACTGATGTTCTAGATGATTCTCATTTAGTTTAGAGAAGCTTTCTGCACGTATTATGACATAGGGAGGTAAGGAGGGGTTAGGAAAATTTCCAACATTATGTGCCTGACGATACCGGAACTACCCAACATTAAAACCATCCATATCCCTTCAAAACACTTCAAGAACATAACAGACTTGTTTAGAAGTCATCAACTTCAGTTCTTAGAACGCCTGCAACGATAAATGAAGGCTCATCAACTCAAGCCATACTTAATAGCTATAGAAAGCGGCATAATGCGACGCTATTACTGTTTTTATTTGCATATAGTAATGTCAAAATGATATTGTTCGCACGTACTGAGAAAGCAAAGCTATTGTAATTTATATTAGAGGAGCTTTCGAGCAATAAAACTTAAGTTTCTGGCACCTATCAGCTCGTGTGCTGTATGGGTTGGTTAGGTTAATAATTCTGTTGACTCTTGCTTGTTATCCCCTTAATGGTTCGTTTCGATTTGGATGTCCTTCGCACAGGATTTCAATAGCCTCTGTTGCTTTTCAATTTTATATATATCTTCTATAGGGACCGCGTTGTTCTTCTAAATTCAGCAGATTATGATGCGGTTTTCTCCATCATTTAGAGAATTTATTCGGATAGGTTTAGGTATAACACTTTAATATTAAACATACATACAAGCTCGTGGCTAAGTCACAAAACTCGCACGGGTCAATTCATCAGGTTAAGCTACGCTAGCCGGGATTAGTCCGTGGATGGGTGACCATCTTTACATACCGAGACTCCGCCTTGTCTCGGAAAGCACGTTAAGCCGTTGGTCCCGGCTGTCATTCGTTGTTCTTTGACAGTCGTTACGGATCGTCAGAAGCCCGAAATTCTGACAACCAGTCCTACCAAGGGGTATCGTATTACCCAGTAACTGGGTTGTGGAGGGCAGATCGGCAGTCGCTCCATGTGAAATACTGGTACTAAGCTGCATCTGGTTAGACTGGAAGCCGAACCCAACATAGTTGGGAAAAGGCTAGGCTGATTGATTGACATACAACAAATATAATCTCGATGTTTTGTCCAGCCGTAAAAACCTACTACGATCAATCGGCTACGATCTGTTTGTTAAGTTTTATCTTTGGAAGCATTTCAGCTTTAATACTTAGATTACTTTCAATGGTGGGAAAAAGTAAAAGGCTATGATAATGGTGATGACTTAGCTTACTCTCAATTAGTTTGGCTATTGCTGACTGCCGCAATTTTTTACAAATATTCCCAATACCTCATTAGATTCGTGCCTCGAGATATTCTAATTTACCTTGAGGCTTAATACCGTCCATCGTCCCTTTGGGGTACGAGGTTTCAATTTAAATTCAGCTATACCTTTCATCAACACATTATTCATAGCACCGCCATTTGATTAATCTTCTACAATTTTCAAGCATGCCGTGCCAACAACCATCTCTTTAAACAATCCCAGAAGGTAGACTTTGCCTGTCACGATACGTCCTTCTGATAACTCCAGTCTGTGTGAAAAGGCATGCGGTAACGGCCTTGTCGACCAGTTACAATGGAACCGGTCCATTTCTTACTTTCTTATACCTTTATAGTATGTAACAGCTTGCTTCGTTAATGCATCGGAAAGCTTTTTTGCTCCCTTTGTTAGTTTTATCAAGATTTTTGCATACGTTACTGGTTTATTGGTATTTCTTGTTAATGGCATGCAACAATGTCGTTTCTCAGAGTAAAATATTCGTTTGTTTCATCGATTAAGTTTAAAATGTTCAGCCAATGTCATAAAATACTTCAGCTACTTTTAATATCTGTGAATCTTTCAGAACATTATAACTTGGATAGTGGCTTTTTTGTTGTTTTTGTTACTTTTAATGAATGGAGTCCTCACATTGTCTCAGAATCACTATTTTAATATATACCAGTATTTTAATGAGTACCAGTATTTTACATGGAGCGAATGCCTATCTGACCTCCACAACCCTGTAACTGGTAATACGATACCCCTTAGTAAGACTGGTTGTCAGACTTTCGGGCTTCTGATGACCTGTAACGACTGTCAAAGATCCACGAATGACAGCCGGGACCAACGGCTTAACGTGCTTTCCGAGGCACGGAAAGTGGTCACCTATCCTTGGACCAACCACGGCCAGTGCAGCTTATCCTGATCGACCGACCCCTGCGGCTGGTATTTCGTAGCCACAGGCCCACTATGAGGCAGTTAAAAACATATTTAAATTAAATATTAGCTTGTTTCAACAACTTCACTTAACCATTTATAACTCGTTGTAATATTTATGAATATAAAATGAGAGAACAATTAAAGACACAATAGGTACCACCTTCTAAGTTTTAAGACATACGACTATACACGGTCTAGCCAAAAATATAAACAAACGTCAACCAAATCTTGATCAACCCAGAAAAAAGGCCCGTTACATTGACAAGCACCGTATTAGCAGTAGATCAGCCGTTTACAAAAGACCAGTAAGACAATATGCCCCTTTCACCAGTCCCTATAAGGCACAGAGCTCCGCGTGAACAAATATGGGGAAATAGCTTCAACAGTGAAAGCATATCTATGGTAAACGTATCGATAGTGCTTTGTACTGTGATGGTTTAGATTTGTTGTAGTTGTACTAATCTGTGTGTCAATAAATTGACTATATTATGAAGATACTTAAACTCGTCTTGTTGAGAATTTGTATTTCTATTGGCACTATTTATTTTGTGTAGCTTTTACTAAGTCTCTCTAAGGTCTAGCTTGTGATCACCGAATTAAGCAAACAGTATGAGAATGAGATTTTCAGCTAACCTCAAAAAAGGTCAAAGGTCTAAAGGTTTTTATAATGTAGCTATTGTTTTTATAATTATTACCGAATTATGGAAATGTTAATGGATCTACACAATGAAGAAATTGTAGAAGTAAAAACACTAACACGTCCACCCTTCCATCCTAATATAATATTATAAATTTCACGCTAAAATGGCTAAACGGATTTTAATGAAATTTGGCACATGTGTAGACCTGGGTTATGACATAGGCTACTTTTTATCCTGAATTGCAGATGAAGTAGCGGGCAACGGCTAGATAATATTAAAATGACAATACTTTAAGACTATCCATAATACAATTATAGTCTCGTGTTGCTCACCTCTCACCTTTAAGTTCATATAGTAAAATGACACCTTACAAGTAGCTGAATTTTCCCTAACCCAAAAATTGTTTCTTTATGTAACAATAAATCAAAACAACTAAATAACTGCAGATAATTTAGAAGATGACCACGGAGACGTCAACGAATAACGAAGATATGTCATCATAAACGATCCTGTAATGAAACATGATTTAGTTATAATATTTTCGTGTAGACTTTACATCAGAAAATGTCAAATAGATGAAATAGGAGGCATTTAAATAGAGAGAAGTTTTGCACACAATATATTCGTAAGTGAGAAACTCCAGATTTCCTAAGCCAGGGTATATTGATGGTTCCTCAAGATATAATACCCAAACATAAAGAAAATAAAAATATTGATGACCTATCCTAAGATAAACTTCTCTTAACCGTCCAAAACCAACAAATAATTTAGAAGACGTCAACAAGCATTATAAGTGTCTTCCTAAAATTTATGTTCCTATAATAGTACACGATTCAGAAATAATATTCTATGTATCACCATACATCAGAGAATGTCAAAT
Organism: Dicycla oo; assembly: GCA_948252095.1. Lineage (NCBI taxonomy): Eukaryota > Metazoa > Arthropoda > Insecta > Lepidoptera > Noctuidae > Dicycla > Dicycla oo. Next base: position 28,680,231 of record OX411714.1, read on the forward strand.
CAATGAAATAGTAGCGAATAAAATAGCAAAAAGCAATATCTTTGAGGAAGACGCTTTTGAAATTTATTGAAACAAGAATCAACTTGAAGATGATTGGACATTATGTGCTATTTGAACGTATTATTAGAATAATATAATGACTATGACAATTTATGATTATGATGTTTGGCTTTTGTAAGAGAACATAGCATTTGCTGAACCGAACATTAATCTTAATGATGTAGCACAACTAGACGACGTACATGAAGATTTTGTAGAGTATACACTTTTTTAAAATATAAGCCGTGATACTGTCGTTAAGATTTGCGTGAACTACGTGAGACATGAACTAGAAAGACTACATTCACAACTGTTGACATAACTGTGGTAGCAGTAATTTTTTTTTGCGAGTTTTTAGCTTAACTCACTTTACCAAGAACTTCTAATTGAGACGTGTTTCTTTTGAGCTGTTATTATTTATGAATGCTACGAACAAGTCATGTAATTCTTCATCGCACGAATATGTGAAATATTCAAAACATGGGAAAATATTTTCTGTTTAATGAAAATAAAGTCCAAATTCGTTAAGCAAACAAACTTTATATCAGAAAGCACAGATGTACATCACTTGTCGTCATTTGTATTGCAAACTCATCGATCAACATCGACACTTACATACAGTCCTGCTAAATTACTTCTGCTGTCACTACACGCAAAACTCCTTTCTAATACAAAGGAATAGGGTTCAAGTCTTGCGTCACAGTTGATTGTATCTTTGTTTTAAGAATCAATGCAGTAGATGATTGGACGTCAAATCTTACTTAGATAGTATCGTGTCGTGACTTCTGTGCGATTACAGCTTTGATCTTCGGAGGCCGACTGTCGATGTTAATGCTGTGGTATGGTTATTAAAAAAAATAGTAACTTGGGTCCAAGTTTATTGAACTCGGAACTGCGTTGTTGTTTATGGTAGTACGTTAGTCTGAGTAATTGGTTTGATTTTATAGACGTCAGATATCTCGTTTTGCGTATGTAACCAGATTCCATATTTGCAACACTTCCTTCACTTCTCGTGCTGTCATTATAAATAGTATTATGTAACTCATTCATCACTGCATTCAAAAGCTTGTAAATCCACGTTCCGACATCAAATATCTTGTTCACTCGAGGACCGGGGTACTCAAATATATGTGTGGGAAATGCTAAATTGGTTCCTTCTTTTACATCTTGTCATTCCTCAATCAATCCACAAACATGGCAATATTGAAAATCTATATTAGTTTTGCAAGTTTCGAAATATTAATTTGTGTACAGGAAATTACGCTTGAATGAATCCACTTCATGTGAACTGGTTTCCCAATCAGAGTAAGATCTTAGATACAAAGATAGGTGGCGGTAATGATAAAAGAACGAGTAAAGCACGTCACGAGAACAGCGAAAGTATACTTAATGAGTTACACCTCAGGCTATCGACGGCACACACCAGCCTCAAACAGCAAATTGACTCTCATTTGACACACTCTTCCGACTAAAAGAAGCTACATTCTAAAAGATAAAGAAAAATAAAACGTATCATAACCAATCACAGTACGAATTTGATTGCTACTAATTTATCACTTGGAAATGACGAAGAAGACTCTATTCAAACACAAGTAGAATTATATTGTAATGCTACAGTATAAGGTCTTAATTGCGTTGGTAGCAAATAAGCTTATTGTATGGCGGACGACGTTAGATCAATGTTGATTATTTTGTACTGACAAGCAAATTAGCTGATGCCTTTGTCTCGTTTAGACGTATTAGCTGTGATAGGTGATTGAAAGAGTCCAGATAAGGGTACCGGGCGCGGTGTTCAATTAATCAGTTCATTTAATACTGTATGAATCGAATTACATAGGCAATATGACCAGACTGTTACCCAATATGAGTTAACTAGTAAAACTTTCTTTAATCGACTGTGCATTGTTATATACGAAGCTTTGGTTTACGGTCACTTTCACATCAGCATATGGAACAAAACAAATAAAGGTCACACTCGACTAATTACACATTATCAAGATAATTAACTCATTTACGTTTGCTTTATAACCTAGGCTTTTGTAAATGAGAAAGATAACATACTCGACTTGTTTATTGTCTATTTTTTTTTTTTTCATTCATTATAGAAAGTCATAATCATGTTTGTTTCTATTTCTCTTTCTGATTTAATGGAAGTATTGTGCTTCATTTTGGCAATTAATTATTTTTTTAGACATCCTCTTACTTTAATTTCTCCGACCATTAAATCAATTACTGTTTCACGTCTAACAACACTTTGTCTGAGAACGTTTCAATAACAATACAATTCGCAACCTCCTTCACAATTTAAATTCTCAGTTAAATCGTTAAAAGCTGGTAAAGCATTGTGTATGCATTTAGCCTGAATTCCGGCGATAGCTGTAAACAATAACCCACTCTTAGGCCCATAAATGTAAAAGACCGTCACGACATGATCACATATGACCCTGGCTTTTACTTAAGCACCATTGAAAGCGATCCCTGCACACTAGAAAGTTACAGTAATTGTATGGAATTCACTTACACCTATATTAAGATGCGAGGAATCTGATAATTGTGTGAAAATGTCAACACTGTAGACTTTAAATGAGTTCTTTTGTTTTAGACTATGCACTGAGAGCTTATAATTACCTCGCTTTATGATCGGAGAACCGGACACTTAAATTTTGGACTGGCTTATTATATCAAAAGCCGCCGAACAAGTGCACTGGTTACTTGAATTTAATGTTACTTTATAGAACGCTTTCCCTCGATCTCATAGGCTTTTCCTGTCTCGCTGCTTGTGGGTAGTTAAATGTTGTGGATGCAAATCGAGAAAACATGTTCTCATAGATTTTCACCAGTCAACGATTGTCACGACAACTGCACTGTGTTGTGGCAGAACGGACATAAGCAGACACGTGTGTCGCACTCGGCAAACTTAGCATTTGCCGACACAATTGTAAAGTTGATGAATAGGAACCTTATCACAATGGAATACAATACAACATGCCACAACACAATCAATCCTAACAGCCTAGTCATTATTTTTGTTGTGTTTGACGAGCGTCTAAATGATCTTGATAGTTATCAAGACGTAGAATAAGTTGTGATCGATATTGACGAAAGTGAATGTGAAATTTGAGAAGCTGCCCAAAAGAAAGCAAGAGTGAACAATCAAGGTGATTAACATGCACATCTGATATTAGTAGAGAGACTTGACAAACGCAATTTGTTTCCTCTATATGTAACATTATGTCTGGACGTCAGTAAAAAGTTGTCAATCACCGGGCCTATCACAGTTTCGGCGTCGCATTGTCGTTTGACATTATCTAAATGATTTGTATTGCCACTGAAGTCAAAATGTCAGTAGCAAGCGTAAGTTCTAGGAATTTCTTGGTCGTAATAAACAGTAACATATTATTATCCAGATTTGTCATCGGAGTGTATTTTATGGTCGTAGCGGCAGTTTGCCAGTCTCAAACTTGTTTCTCGATGTTGACATCAGTACACCGTTAGCTTGCTGAATCGTTGACCCATGCCTTTCTTTGTGTTACATACGCGAGGTTCAATTAGCTATGAGCAACATTTCATATCAATTTGTATAATTTAAGTAAAATTCTGTTCAGTCATGTTATCAATTTATTCCTGTCTCTGCATGATGTAATTAAACTGTAGCGTTTTAGTGGATGTAAAATTAAATTGCTGGTCTTGTAACTAGATGATGGTGATGGATTAACAGTTATTGTAGGTTACGTCGACAAATTGTTGGTAGTTGAGCATCTAGATTAGTAGTTAGACTGACACGTTTCGTAACTAATAGGTACCTCGTTGTCGTGTGAACTTCTATAAGTGCTCGGAAATTAAATCTGTTTATATGCATTAAATTATACGATGATCCGGAACTGTCTGCGGAACATGAAGTAGATTAATAGTATCTTTCGTTTATGTGTATGGATTTAGTTTGAGAAATGTCTTATGCATCGGAAATGGAGTTTGATTTAGGTTATGTTTTACTTCAATTTAAGTACCTCTTGCTGTAGGTAAGCCTTCGCTACTTACATCACTCATCATACCTTAAGATTTTCCTCATTCTCAGCAGAAGAAATTAGCCTAGCATTCATAACAACTCATTGCATGCAGAGTATCTATTTCAAGCCGTCATTATCGTATGCAACCGTATCCATTTCCTTACAATACGTAGACCCATCATTCCTTTGTTATAGATCACAATAGTTTTCTACTTTTTTACACCGGATAACTACTGGACGTATTGTGATATCAAAACCTTGGCAATGAATACATTCGTCACACATACCCAGTTCCCAAGTAATTTTGTGAGACGGTACATTTAATTGAGCAAAACCGTTGCATTTCATTTCTTCATTATGTTCAATTAGTGTTTTCGGATATCTACATGCCTTATCAAACTAGATAGTTGCAGCAAATTGCTTAATTATTAAGTCTACAGGTGGTCTAGTTAAACGAATTTGTTATCGGATCTGATCAAATTATTTTATTGGCATATATGAAATTAATTTTGGGATCTTGTTTCTTTTTAGATAGCAGATTTCATTGAAGTCATGTATAACAAATAAACGTAACAATGTCTAGTTTCTTCGCCACGTAGTCCAGTTTGCTTCCCATTTGTTACGTTTCAAAACATATACATTTTTGCGCTCATTTTAAACCTTTCTTCAATTTCTGGTTTACCGTAACTGTCCATACAATATCAATCTTCAGAAGCATGCCAAACACGAAATTGCAAATAATAAAAAGACGCTGTTCCACATAACAAGAGTTTTGTGGTCAATAACAATCTCGAGCCAATGAATTACTCAAATAAACCAAATTACCTACCACTTTAATCTTTTTTCATTTCGTATTATCGAAACTACCTTCGGCGACTCGACCTACAATAGTAGTATCATTGAATTTAGTCTCATTGATGCGATGATATTGCTCCGCATAGAAAGTAAGAGCAATGCGGTAAAAAATAGTTAGTTTCTATTAAGCTGAAAGAGTGATAACGAACCTCTCGCCACTAACAATGGCATCGACCATCTTGTTCCAGTTCCCAGTGACAGCGATAGTTTCTAATCCTAAACCATAATGAGCAAACCATATTCACACGTCTCATGTATACAGTCATTCGATGAAAAAACTCACGTTTCCTATTCCACGGTACTCTCTTCAATCTCATTTTATACACCAGTAACTTTAATTTCGGCGTATTCTTTTGTTCTGCGATGTACTGATACAGCCAACGGTCCGCCTGACCTTGTTGATGAAAGTAAAGCTATTGTCCTAGCCGACCTGGGTCAAAGATCTGTTGCGGCCATATTTCAGTTCCCGAAACCGGAGAAGGCTCGTCACGAAACTCCATCACGATACAATTTCACGATGTTAACGTCACGCCGTGATTTTCGCTATAGATATTGTCGCCGAGAATCGCATTCAAATCCGTTTGAATTATTAAATACGCTGGGCTTGCACCATTCGTTCGAACAATGTAAAGGTCATCAAGATTCAAGGACCTTATTCTATTGGGATGTGCAGTCGTTTCGCGGAAGCATTCACTTATGTAATATCAATTTCACTTTCGGAAACGGTCGCTGCCACCTTTATAATTAGGTGCAACAAAGGTCAAACTGTATACTTTATGTGTAATCGGTTTAATGTGACTAATATGAATCAATTTCTCTACCTAAGGCAATGTAACGCTTTTTGAACATTATTGTTTAATAGGCATCGACACTTTCTCAGGCTTTGGCACAAATATCCACTGCTGCGGGCGTTATGATGTTCATAATAGTATTAAGAGTAAAGAAGTTGGTAAAAGTTCCTTTCCCTTTATGTACGTTACATTTATAATGAGTAGTTACAGTTTTCTCTAAATTATTTGATAAATCATTGTTATTTTCAATCACTAATGTAGCATTATTGTCTTTCTTACGTCTCCACCTTTACGTAATCGTAATAGTCTTCTATTAAGCTTACGTACAACAAACCCTTGTATAAACCAACATCAGACCAGGTCCAAACATGGTTTGTTTAGCAACATTTGTCACCTTTGACCTGCCTGTTACCCACTCAACAAAACAATGCAATGACGCTCCATTGTCCTAGCGCTGTAATACTTTGTACTGACAGCGAAATAGCTAAGTGAGTGACTTCCGAATTGTGACTTTTATAACTATCGAACTACTTTCAGTTATTTCACACCCGTAGTTACAAGTAAGACTTGTAGAATTTGCTGATATGACACAATATCAATGTGAAGTTATTTTGATCCAAATAAATGCCAGGAGACGTCATAATGTGATTGAAAACTATTTTTTTAACTCATTTGTGCATATGCCAAGAAGTAAAATATTTGACAATCCTTTTTGGAGTTGTTATGTCTTAAGTTTTAAAAGTTGTTGTTGCTTAGTGCCAAAACATATATAATAATATCTCCAGCCTACACACTAAGATTTTTGTCGACTGTACTTTATTAACTGCCTATGTAATAGTTAATAAGACTTAGAGGTTAGAGGATGAGGGTAATTTCAGTGATTGCGTACTTTTAGCTGATTGCTGCTTATTCAATATTTTGTGTATTAATAGCTGCTATTGTGTGTGGAGGCAAGAAGAATATTGTTTGATTATGACTAAGGTTTGTGGGCTAGCGTCTTTACCCACCCGCGTCCACGAGCATAGATACGGAAGAAAAAGTAAATTTTTAAAAGTCTGTCAGATTGCTGCGCCTTTATTAGCAAACGATGTTTGTTGTTGATTTATGTCAACGACTATTATGTATTCTGTGGTCAGGAAGGCAAATACGAAATGAAAGGGATATAATACACGCATAGTATGTCCTGTTTTGCCTTTAAAAGACATCCATGCTGAAATTACAGGGAGTGATGCAAAATCTACCTTGTTTTTATAAATACAGATGAGGAGCTCGTGGCTAAATAATAACAGCCGCACTGGTCGATCCATCAGGTTAAGCTACACTTGCTGGAGGTGTTCTACGGACGGGTGACCATATTTTCATACCGAGACTCCTCCGTGCCTTGGAAAGCACGTTAAGCCGTTGGTCCCGGCTGTCATTCATGGATCTTTGACAGTCGTTACCGGTCGTCAGAAGCCCGAAAGTCTAACAACCAGTCTTACCAAGGGGTATCGTATTACCCAGTAACTGGGTTGTGGAGGTCAGATAGGCAGTCGCTCCATGTAAAATACTGGTATTCAGCTGCATCCGGTTAGACTGGAGCCGACCCCAACATAGTTGGGAAAAGGCTAGGCAGATAAGATACCGCCTATCATGTCGCAGGTCGTGGGATTCCCATCCAGGACAAACATTTGTGTGCATGAACATGTCTGTTTGTCCCGAGTCTGGGTGTAATTATCTATATAAGTATGTATTTACAAAAAAAAAGTAGTGTATTATGTAGTATATCAGTTATCTGGTTTCCATAGTACAAGCTCTGCTTAGTTTGGGATCAGATGACCGTGTGTGAAATGTCCCAGGATATTATTATTATTATTATAACAACCTACAATTTAAGTCCTATTTTGCTTTTTGGGACAAACAATTTAGATCTTGTTTTTCTTTAGATATTTATCCCCGACTCTAACAGGGACTCTGTCATTAAAGGGAGGTTCCCTTTAATGTACTAAAGCCACAGCTAATTAAAGCACATGTACCTGCTACTACATACTAGGTACACTGACTGCTCGTTCGCAAGCACTATAAAGCCCACATCATGTTTCCCCACAAACAGGCAGCGCCGCCGGCAATTTGACGTGATTTGCGTGCAGCGAGTTTTTCACAGAGGACCACTAGGCTAATAGCGAGTGGTCATACTCTTGTGTTACTGTGAGAACTCGATGAAATACACAGTTGTTTAGGAAAATTTGTTAATATCAGATTGTAAGGTTTGCTGGTATAAGCGGTCATAATTTCTGTTAGTTATTTGAGATAAGATAAGATATTTTATTTGCTTAAAACATGGTATAAAAGGTGTTATTGAAAATAGATTGATCAAACATGTTTTGCTTAAAACTAAAGCGTGCAAACTTATACACTAAAATATTATGTCAAAATTGAAATTAATTACATTAAAAATTCATTTTATAAGTCATTAATACTATAACAATTATTAAAAATTCATTTTAAAAAGTCATTAATACTATAATAATAATTATTATTGAGCCATTTATACAGTTGCATTTTGAATAGCTTACAATTTAATGTTTTAAAAATACTTGATAATTTATTATACAGTCGTATACACATAGCCAAACAGTTTTTATTATATTTTGCTGATCTAGGTAGGTCTTCCAGCACAAGCCTATATTGGTCAAGCCTATATTGAAGTATCACATAGCAAAACTTCATGCCTTGTTTCCTCGAAGGGTTGAACAGAAATGTAGTATTTCCAACATCCATGCGAGTGAAGCCTCGCGGCAAAAGCTAGTCTACTCTAACATTAATTTCAGTTATGCAGCAGTCGAAGTACAGTCAAGGAAGAAATATCTTAAGCCACTGAAGGTTATTTTTTACTTGCATCTGTTCATTTTTCCCATTACGTCATTGCGTACATCTTGAATGAAAATGATAGTTTGAAACGTTGAGATGGCCCCGCCTCCGCTGTGTATGCTCCTTGACCGATCCTACCCTAGCCTTTAAAACTAATACTAGACAAGCTTTTAACAAAAATAACACTGAAAACACCATTGCACCACCACTTTTCACGTTAATTAAAACGACTTTACACTCTCACCTCTTTCTCGCCAGCCAGCACAAATCCATAGTAAAAGTACCCATGCGAGTATGCGTTAGATAAAATTATATAGGGTTATGTCAACACCAGCACTAGAGGGTAGTTACGCAAGCTTTTTATTTTCCCCTCTTCCTCGCCGTGACGTCACTGCGAGGAAGTCCGGTGAAGCTTTCAAACAATTAGCTAAATTAGCGTACGGTTAATAGGATTAACATGTACTAGTGGAGGTTTTAATTCTATGCAATGAAATGTGAGTTATGTGGGGATAATTAAGTGAATTGAGACGTTCTTTTTTTCTACCGACAACACCTCCGTCACACTTTTGAATATTATGTCACAAATATTTTGTTAAAAGCAATAATAATAAAAACAAAAGCGTCAAAAGAATTTTTAACAACCGGTGTACACATAACATAATATAACATCACGGCCTGTATCCACCGAAGGGTTGGGCAGATGTGTACGTAAAGTACGACCGGTTTAGTCTTAGAATTTTGACAAATAATTGGGTTGAGGAGGTCACATCAAGGTTGATCAAATAAGATCGGAAACCGATAACTAGGTTTTTGGAAAAGTTTAGAACAGTGAACATCAGTTCAGTTTATCTACTCATGTTAGCCAAACTTACGTAATTTTGTTGAAATAATAACAATAGAATACAAATAGAGGCTTTTAGTGAAATACATATTATTTAAACAATTTTTGTTTTTGGTTCCAAAATCAAGACGTTAAAAACACATGTTAATAATACCTAACCAAATAGTTTGTAATGTTTGATCAAATAATTGCCTATTACCTAAACAAATAGGTATTGGCCATGTTAATTATATCTATACCTATTAACGAAATAAATATTTGCAATACATCTGACTATTGACAGTCAGATTTAGCACCTTTGCGGTTGGGAATCGGGAAAATGCTGTGTAATAATATAATTTCCCACACAAAATGAGTTCACTGGTTCGGAACTAAATCAATTTGGGCGATAGAAGGCATGGTATCAATAAATATTCTGTTGCGTTGTGATTATTTTCATGGTCATGAAGTTTCTAGTTCAATGTTTTAAGCAAAAACAAGTACTTATGCACAGACAAGTAGTCCTACAAATGTAAGACTGTGACGAGACAGTCCTACCTCCGATCTACCTAGACTAGAGTCAAGAGCAAACCCATCTCAAATAATAATAAAAAACTTATGTATCACCAGAACTAATAACTGAAAACCCCACAGGGTTAAACTAAATTAGCTAGTGAAACTCCGCAGACGTGGGTACAAAATAAAAATATTTAATATATTTTCTTGGGTCAACGACTGCTTGTAGTATTTTTACTTGATATATGAGTAGAGAAATCTGTATTTGAAGTTTACACAAAAAGAAAACTATTTTTTAAACTGATAATTCAACTACACTGCGGTTGATAACCCCAAAACAATTCATCGACTTAATTTATTATGTTTAGATGTCCATATCCATCACGTCTGCGGAGTTTCGCTAGCTAATTTAATTTGAGTCTGTATAATTCTATCTATTTCGTACCGACAGAAGCCTACAATTCTACAAAAGAAGATATAAGGAAGTTTTTAGTCAACAACAGATATTATAATAAAAATATATGACGATTCAAATAAATTACGGTTACCAGTCTGAACTCAATCCAGATCGAAAACCGTTTATGAATATTGATTTTGCCTTAACTTAAACTATTAAGCATTCCTTCGCGTAAATCTGTTTTTGTGTAAAAACTTGACAAAAGAATATTCAACCGCGCAGCCGTTATGTTTCTACAGTTTCGTTACCACAGATACAAAATGGTGAAGACATTTTGTAAGTTATGGTGTCGGTAAAAGTACATATTTTCCAAATAACCCTTAAAAAAAAAAACTTTACATTGTTAAGGCGACGATAAACGACTTTTAATGATTTTAAAGTGAATATCACGTCTAAACGAGTAGTGTTAATGATTTGGTAAAAATATATGTTAAATTAGAGCCTTTTCTCAATAACTTAATCTGTGCATATTTTAGATTATTTTTATATAACATAGTGCAATTAATTTGTAAAATTATGTCTAACGCAGATAAAAACTGAGAATCACGCAAAAACTGTCAAGCATATTTTTATGAAACCTTCACTATTTTAAAGATAATTTAATTATTTATCTTTTAGTATACGTGTTTTGATATAATGCCTTTTATTTTATGTATAATAAATTAATAATGCGTCTAATTTGGGACAGTGCTGCTTGATGGGCGAGTCTTATTACTGAGTGGACGTACGACGCGTAGCATGAGCTCAGCACAGAACACGCAATCTATGCCGCCCCAACCACTCAAGGCCGGCGGCATAAATCTGCGTCGTAATGTGGCACAAACTATGTCCCTACTATAAACTATCCCTTAAAATTTGGACTGTTAACGTGATACAACTCAAATGTGACAGTTAAAGGAAATTAATAAAATAAATACATTCAGAAACCTGCCTCTTGATGATACAGGAAATATTTTAAGCGTACCTATAAAACAGTCACCGTACCTAATTAGTTTTTTTTTTTAAATCCTATGTGCCTAGTAAAAATCCTCGGCCCTAGAGCTAATTTTCTCCACATAAAAGTGCCACTTCTATTTTACATTATTTCTGTGTTCATAGAAGAATCGCTATGGAAACTTAAAAATAACTATTCTATAGAATTATTCACGCCCAACGGGCCGCGGGGTGAAAACGGCATGGTGAGAGAGAACATAGTTACGTGACCATACAAAAATGATTTCATTTAGAAAGAAGAGTACAAGTTATTATGATGGCCCAGTTATGGGACAAACGTTTTAACTGAACGATTTTTTTGATAATACTTAGGTATAGTCAATCATTTATACGAAAACCTATAGGCCGTTTTAGTTAGAAACATGTTTTCTTCACACCGATATGTATCTAATACAAAACCGGCCGCAGGCTGAAGGGTTCCGTAGTTGGAATGAATTTATCCCAAGTACAAACTTAACATTGTAGTTGAAAAACATGTTCTGCCAAACATTCCAACTGCAAATTAAAGTTTGTTCACACAATATTGAGAGATTTGCCATGTTATTTTAAGACCATAGACTTCTTATAGGTTTTCCTGTAATCTATATATAGGTCTAGAACAATTTATGGTATTTATTTTTTTCAAAATTTTAGGCTCAGTAGTTTTAGAGATAAGGAGGGAAATGGTCAATTTTCGTCTGTTTTCTTAAATAACTTTCGGTACAGTTTGCAAAAGTTTTTGACGTGAAAACGTCTTTTCGCTCGGTGGTGGTAAGTTCAATACCGACAAAAACATGTAAGATTTCAACCGCTAATAACTACGAGACTTTTAATACAAGAGTAATATTTGAGATTTAAAAGATAGGTCATATTTATAACAATTTTAAGGCAGGATATAATTTGTCTATGACGTCACACTGCCAGTGCACGCGCACGCGCGCGACCCTCTACTTTTCACTATGTGTCGACATATCAATTCGTATAGCGCAAAAACTTGTTTAGCTAGATCAGTTAATGTGGTGCCTTTGTCAAGAATTGACAAAGCACTACCAGGAACTAAAAAGAAACCACAGTAATATTGGCCAAAATAGGGTTAAAAATTAATTGAAGTTGACAATAGCAAAATAATGTCAGATGTCGTCTCATATCAGTCGAAGAAAGCTTGCATCAAAAGGAATGCAATAAGTCTAAAAAGTCTAGTGCCGAGCAATTACAATAGCTACTACAGTGTGAGAAACCGTAAGAAAATCTGTTGCAAATAGCAAAAAAGTTTAAGATGTCGTCTCATATCGGCCGTCAGTCTGCTCTGAACTGAAAAATATCATAATTGGGGAAAGCTTACTTTATAAGGAATGCAATGAGCCGATTAAGTCTAGCGTCGAGCATATACAATGGCTACGGCAGTATTGGAAATCGTAGTAAAATTTAAATCTGTTTTCCCGAAAACTAACGGCGCGGTCTCGTACTGCGCCTACTCATTTTTTTTTAAATTTTCTTATTTGCCTCCCAAATGTGACGTTCATATTCAAAATTCATTTATTTACGTTACACGTCCGTGTTTGGGTCACAGAAATCCATATAAAATATGTAACAAATTTCAACCAAATCGGTCCATTAGATTCGGAGGCAATTGACTGTGACTCGTGTGTCTGTCGGACAGACAGACAGACACACGAGCGATCCTATAAGGGTTCCGTTTATTCCTTTTGATGTACGGAACCCTAAAGTGATTTCTGAAGTACAGGCAGAACGAACGAAATGTAGTTTTGTTTCATTATTTCAATAACTGGGGGCAATGAAGAAGGACAGAGAAGCGCATAGGTATTCATGACTTCTATGGAAGCAATGACAGTAATTGCTAATATTAGGAATTACTGTCATCACAAAGGAAACGTAACGATTTTTGAATCGAAAATACAACTAACCCATGTCAATAAAATCTCAAAACTAAATAAAAAAATACTGTGAACGAAACGATTATTTCCAAATAAAATCATTCGAATTTGCTTTAAGTTTACTACGCGCGTTCGTGCTAACACCAAAGATCTTCACATTGATGACATGCGCGAACAATATTATTTGAATGCAATGTCATCACTCATTCACATACAGGGAAAGCCTACTCCAAAAACGTGACATGAAGCAGAGCTCTCACTCAATGTCACGAGCAGAAAATACGTCTCAAATTGAAACACACGACGCAACAGTGAACGGTTTTAAGTACCGACAGATTGCTTACGCATATTCACATCCTGGATGTAACATAAATACTTACTTATGTGAGTAAAGCTCCACCTGTACGCAAAGATACAGAGATGGATAGATTCAAACAGAAAAAACCGCAAACAGAAACGCCAGAGCTTTTCTACTCTTTTCTTTTTGCAATAACATTTTGTCACTGGATAGGTCAGAATAAATAGGACGTCCTTACATCATACAGACTAATTTCTGTTTTCACTAACACTTGAAAACAACTAAATGAATGCCTCAATAAAAGCGTGTTGTTGGACTTTCAACTTGGCGCTGAGCCGAGCGTTTGTTAGTAAAAACGGGCATAACTCATACCTACAACGGCTACAACGCAAATTGCTACATCCTTTTCCGAGCCTGAACAAGCAAAATCACCACAAACTAAACTTTAAAGCGTAAAGCACTCTCATTCAACAAACGTTGGCCCCCTTCCCCCTCTTCCCTCGACATGAGCAAACAGCCCAGTCCTCGAACTGCCAGTTTTCCGTTACAAATGGATTCCGGACTAGCAGTAGTATTGGCACAGTGGTACCCTCCAATGGAGATCACTTAGGAGTTTCTATCTCGTCGGTAACTTTGCAGTTTACGGGTGAAAGAACATTATTTGGAGTATTTGTTATTTCTTTTAAGAAGATTAGGCTTGTTGCAGTCTTACGAATAATAATAGCGTTTAAGCAAAGGCAACACATGTCATATAATTTTGCCAAGAATCATCATCATCACTCTCCTGCCCTTATCCCAATTTATTTGGGATTCCTCCGCATCACATGCCCATACCACGACTTTTCGGCACAACTTTTCAGTCACCGGTGCAACTTTCAGACTTCCTCTTATGTACTCATTTCTTACTCTATCAATCTCAGCTACAAGCAATTGCTTTTCATTTATCCCTTTTGGGGCCCAATATTCTGATCCATAAAAGACAGCAGGTCTATAAAGAATTATTCGGGAAAATGTTTATCATGCCAAACCTTTACTATATTTATCTAAATTTCCAAATTGTTTAAGAGAAAATATTTAAAACCAGCTTTTTTTAGCTATACCATTATGTGTGATTAGCTCAACCACTTTGAAAATTATGGGAGTAATATCGAGTCTATCAACACTATGAGATGATAACAAACATATCTACATAACTTCTCAGCTAAAAGCCGTCCAATTTTTGTAGTCAAAGCATAATAAAATGTAACTGCACACGATTACCCATTCATAAGGCACTAGAGGTCAATCAAAGTAATAAATAATCAATTGATAGGAGTTAAAATTACTCCAATTATTTCTGAGCACTTACCATCACTGTTTGATTAATCGATCAAATTGTATAAGGGCGATGAAGTAATCACATCAAACAGTTTAACGCCTACAAGTGGCCACAAAGCCTCCCAATAATCGCTACAAGAAACTTGAAATAATTACAATACCTACTTGGGTGTAAACAAGACACTTCAGGCTTTAGAAAGAGACTGTCACTCCGATATATGAAAGACAGAGACGACGCTATACAAACACGAACTCTTTCTAAAACTCAACTCAAACCAAATCAAACTTAAAGCAATTTCAATTAATCCAATTCCCGGCGCTTTTGAAATGTTAAGGATTTGGTCAGTCAGAAAAATGAAGCTAAGCCCAATCCAAAGCGTACTAGTTAGGTTCCTATGAATAAGAACGGGCAAGAAACTCCATGGAAAGTCTTTTAATTAAAAATATTCAGTCTATAGCAGTCCACTGCTGGACATAGACCTCTCCTATTAACTGCACGCTATTCAATTCGATCTTCGGCAACTCTCATCCAGCTGCTACGCGACGATCTTCGCAGGGTCAGGGTGGTTGACCCTGCGAAGATCGTCGCTCCACCTAACCCGAGGCCGTCCTACCTTACGTTTGCCGATTCTCGGTCTCCACTCAAGAACACATCTACCGCAACGGTTATCGGTTCTACGGGTAATATGGTCGGCCCATTGCCACTTCAACTTGCTTGTTCTGTGAGTTATGTCGACGACTTTGGTTTTCTGCCGAATCACTTCCTTGTAGATTCGATCCCTCAAAGAGACTCCAAGCATAGCCCGTTCCATAGCTCGCTGAGCGACTTTGAATTTGTGAACCAGCCGTACTCCTCCTTAAGTCATAACAGGCAGGATGCACTGATTAAAGACCTCAGTCTTTAGGCTCTATGGAATACGTGACGAGAAGACTAGACGAAGCTCCTTTGGGGAACTACGTCGAGTCACTGTCCAGCCCAGCTGAATTCTTCTGTTAGCCTCTCTGTCAACGTGGTTCTTACCAAAATACAGAGCCTGCCAGAAGTATTCTCGAACAACCTTGAGAGCACCGCCATTGACAGCAATCGGTCCCGGGGTAACGTGTTCGTTGAACATAACCTGCATTTTGTCCACGTTCATCCGGAGAGCAATGCGTACAAAAGACTCAACTAGACCGTCCAGCATCTGCTGCAAATCCTGCAGCGATGCAGCCAGGATGACGATGTCATCTGCAAATCTCAAATGTAAGATGTACTCGCCGTTGATGTTAATGCCGGGTCCTTCCCAGTCCAGCGTCTTAAACACCATTAGAGAACCATTTCGGAGAAATTACGTTCCCTTGTCTCACCCCTCGACGCAGTAACATATGTTTAGTTTGCTGGTCCTGAGTTTAGACGGTCATTGCCGCGTTTTCATAAAGACATCTCAGCACTTAGTCGCCAGTCGACTTGGCATCGCTGCAGAGATTCCAAAACAGACCAGGTCTCGATAAAGTCAGAAGCATTCTCATAGTCCACAAAGGCGTCTTGCCTTAGGAGCCTATTACTACTTCGGACTTCTGTATAATTGTCTTGTATAATTTGTCGCATTGTGTGGATGTGGTCTATGGTGCTGTATGCTCCTCGAAACCCGACCTGCTCCGGTGGCTTAAACTCGTCGAGTCTTCGCGCTAGAGGATTCGTAACGACTCTTGAAACTTGGTGACATCATTCTAGTTGAAATTATACAAGTGAGAACGATGTTGCACGTTAAAAGCGTACTTATGAAACTAAATGAGCCAACACACAAGACACCATCAACAAGGAGACGACAGTCGAGTAATGAGTACCAACTGTAACTGCAAACTCTTATTCAAATTGCGTTCGAACTCAATTTCTCTAGAGACTTGACACAATCGTCAAAGAGCTCTTAAAACATGAACTACCGGCAACAAGCAAGACCTCTAACTCCCCACGTAACATTATTGAAGAGGCCATAACCCACTGAATCAAAGTTAACATAAACTCTGGCGTAGATAGCAAATAAACATAGTTTGTAACTGATAAATAATTACATAATTTACTGATTAAATTGTATGAATAACTGACGGAGCTAGTAATGGTGACTGCAATGGCCGGTCATGTATTGTTAGTGGGTAATTAAAATATTATGTAATTTATAAGCCAATACGTTATGATGTGTGTGCTTCTATAATGACCAGTGGGTTATGGAACTAATGTTATTGTGAATTAGCGTTAATTTGTATTTGCACTACCTGTTCACACCTTTGGAATTTCATCTAACAGGTCGCTAACATTTTTGCTGTTGTCTGTGGCACTTATAAAAGTTGTCTGTTCATAAAAATTTGCTTACGATTTGATACTATGTTTGTGGTAGATCTCTGTAAAGACCAAGAGAACCTTCCTTCCACATTACTGGAGAAGCAGCGTCCTCACGCCTCTTAACTATTGGAACTTTGATAATGTTGGACAATTAATTCGTTATTCTATTTAATTTAATTTAGTTTATCTTTATTGCAGACATAGGTACAGTTCATTTTTTTTTTTACAAAGATGGCGTTAGCAGGCTTGTTAGTAGAACACACAATATTATAAAATAAGAATAAAAAGATGTTAGTAAACAACACAAGTTAGGTACACAATATAACTACTAAATATCAGTACACCTGCCCCAGTACACAGTATATTTATTACCTATAATAATGGCAAAATATTTTATGACTGTTAAAAATAAAAGCGGTCATTGGAGAGTCCTTTCCATAGTCGATGACCACGGGTTAGTGAAAGAAGAATGGGAGTTGTCTTTAAAAGTAACCGTTAAGGCTCCCGCAGACAGACGCGATGCGACAGCGCGTCGCGGATCTAGTAGAATAATTTCTATAAAAATTTCATGGAAATTGTTCTATTAGCTTGGCGTCGCTCCTGTCTGCGGGAGCCTTTACACTGAAAAACACATATACTACACATAAACCGACTATCTAAACACATTAGTAAAAAGTAGGTATGCGTTAAATAAAATTGAAAACCCTCCTTGGTTTTCAATTCTACGAATACTTTTTGTAACACGTTCTTCATTTGTTTGTTTGCTAACCTTTTTCACCTGTCTAAACTCTTTTAACCTATCTGTAAAACAAACATTCCGTGCTCTATTATTAATTACCTACAGTTCAGTTTCAGTCTAGACGAATAAAACATCTTTACATTTCCACTACTGCTATCACGCGATATAGTTTGCTTCTATGCTACCGCTGCGACTTGGGCGTTTGTTTTGACATTAACTGCATAGTGTATTTATTTTATTTCTACAAAGTAGAAATGGATTTGACAGAAGTTAAATCTTTTAGCAGGTTTGACATTATTCTTTAGAAGCTCTGAATCTAAAGAGTAGCTAGAACACAATATCTTGAAGCCATAAAACCAAGACTAATGTGTCTATTTAATATCACGTCCGGTTCGTTGGTCTATTAAAATAACTTTGAATAACATAATTTTCATACCATTTTGACATTACCAGGTCTTTGAGATTCAGCTCGTAAGACACCATGATACAATAATTAGTTTCTATGGTACAGAACAAATAGCATTTCCGTAATAGCTTTTTCATACAATCCTTGACTAATCATCTTGTGTTCGCGAGACAATGGTTTTTGAATTGTTTCTGTAATCACGGCTTACGAAAGGTTAATAAATCCTAACTAATATTATAAATGCGAAAGTAAGTTTGTTTGTTTGTTACCTTTTCACTCCTAAACCACCGAATCGACCATCCCGAAATTTTGCATATACGTTGTCACGTGTACAGAAACGGACATAGGGTATCTTTCATCCCGAAAAAAAGTACTGTTCCCGAGGAAAACCACAATGACGTTCTTATGATAATAGATGGCGCCACGTGTCTTTCGAATCATGATTGAATTATATTATTATAGAAACTTTAGTAGTGTTTTAAGAGATTTTTCCGCCGACCACGCGGGCGAAGCCGCGGGAAAAAGCTAGTCTGTCATAATTCATAAATCCGAGGCACTCGCAACTTAAAGTTTTGGCCCCCTTTTTCATTACACTGCTGAAAAATTACCAATCTGATTATTCCTCGCTTAATCTATTAGCGTGAACAACCATTCTATAACTTAAATAATTACTTCGTGAACTAAACTAGTCTGCAAATAGGAATGCAGATTAAATATAAGTTCTAACTTTATAACTTGGAACAGTTGGCGTGCATGCCGTACCAACATAACAGAATTGCACAATTTATAACTTGGCTGACGTCTTTATATTCGCGATACTAATTAACTGCGAATTATTTTGAAAGTTGGTTTCGTTACAGTTGGGAAGTTACGAAGTCTTTTTCCAGCCGTAGAATTTAACAGGCTATCATTAAACGTGAGGTTTATAAAATATTTAAACATTTTTAGTAGTGTCCAATCGATACACGATTTTTAGCCGAAACCGAAACCATTACCGAACTTTCTGCTCCTCTTCTAGTTTCGGCTCATACCGAAACCGAAACTTAAGTAATTAAGAAAAAGTTAGATAATTAAATGACATAATTTATTAAGGGCTGAAGTTGCAATTATCAGATTTCTTTTATCCAAATAACAAAAAATACTTTATCCAGATTTTGTGTGAAAAATTAAAAATTTCAAAATGACGATTGAAAAATGAGCCTTTACTTAAGGGCCCTAGCAGATACTTACTGTTAGCTTTTGTGATTAGCGATTTAGTATTTTTTCACTTGCTCGATTCAACTCTTAACACCGCATAATTTTATCATTAGCAATCAGCGATTTAATCGCTTTTCGGAAGCTCTATGTACCTAGCTTTATCTCTCCGCCAGACAATTTAGCATCGTTAGAAAACGCAATTTTTAAACCGTACTCAAACGGAACGAATCGCCATAACGCGATTCAGCGTCGGAGTAATCGCTGAAACGTGTGATTTTGCTATTGTGACCGAACGCACAGTCGCTATGATGTATTTGCTTTTGCTCTTAGAGCTTGTATCAATCATCCAGAAAGCGAATAAATCCCTACTTGCTGATACCAAAAACATGTCTGCTAAGAACTTAAATGACTTCTACAACTTTATTTTTTGGGTTTTGTACAAAAATAATCGGTCCTATTCTACTAAAATCAACAGCTTACGAACGCCATACGCCAGTTTCAGTGGGCCCGAAGATTCAGCCACTTTTTTTCCGAAAGCGAAACTCCGAACGAAACCTGATTTTTGGCCGAAATTGGCCGAAACCGAACCTTCGGTAGGTCACTAATTTAAATTATCTATTATCCTAAGTTAAAAAAAATCCACTTTAACACGTCCACATAAAACTTGACGCCTGTGTTTCCAAAAGGGGTAGGCGGAGGATTGCCATCAACTGGGCCAGCCCCAGCCTGCGGGTTGCTACTAATAATTCCTCTACATTCTGCTATATGTATATTGATATTGAAGTATATCTATCTATCGTACCTTGAGCAGACAGAACCAACCTTTGTGACTATCTTACCCTTTCACAAAGACATAAACTTTTCTCGAATGGAGCCGATATTAAGAGAAGCTTTAAACCACAGTTACAGATAGGTAAACATTGCAAATTAATGCAAGACTTCACTTTCTCCCCTCTCATATTTTGCCGTGGTTGTCATTATATTCAATTTTGGGCTTCAACGACGTGAATAGGTGTAATCAGGTGGAAATTGATAACACTTTATGAGGGAAAGTTTGAATTTAAGGGGAACGAAGAATCGCTTCGTGAAAAAGTAAATGTCAAAGATATTGGCGATTATATTACAAAACCAGCAGCATCTACATGGTCTTCACATGAAGTGACCAAGATTATGTCTGGACTTTATAAGAGACTGTGACCTCTGAGTTTGTTTCGGCCTTTCTTCTCAGAGTAGTCAGATAGGAAACGCCGACCTCATCTACTTAAAAAAAAAAACATGATTGACGTGTAAAAGTGTTTGTACAAACCTACTTACAGAAATAAAATAATTTATCATTTATCATCATATATTTTGCTTGACAACGTTTAAGTTGAAAAACCCTGTGAATCTTCAAGTAGGTAATACATATTACCTACTTGAAGATTCACGGGGTTTTTCATTCTGTACAAGTTTTAAAACAAAACTCTGCATTGCTTGATAAGTTACCGAAGCATCAGATATAAAATAGAATCGTAACAATACCATTGCAGGTTTTCATACAGCTACAATTTCAGCACGTCTTTCTACATTATTCTCACATGTATATTTTCAACATGAATGATGTAACGATATTTTGATTTATAAGAGTGTCCGTAGAGTTTGCCCTTTCATCTCCATACTAACCTACTACACTTTGGAATACGCAACTATCTTTATCTTTCTGACAGACCAACCACTGTTAAATCCCAACATCCCACAATCACAGACAAGCTTTTTTGTAATCCACACACGAAACTAATAATAATAATAATATTCTGGGACATTGTTCACACACGGTCATCTGATCCCAAACTAAGCAGAGCTTGTCCTATGGAAACCAGATAACTGATAAAGTACATACACTACTTTTTTTTTTTTGTAAATACATACTTATATAGATAATTACACCCAGACTCAGGACAAACAGACATGTTCATGCACACAAATGATTGTCCTGGGTGGGAATCGAACCCACGACCTGCGGCATGGCAGGTGGTATCTTAACCAACCACGCCAACTGGCCTGTCAAACTACTGTCATGAAACTTTTTTTTTATCTATTCAGCAAACTCCCAAATAATACCACTAAAATTACGAAACCTCAACACAAAGATTCACACCGAACATCTTCAATTTATAATTATATTTATTAATTATAATTTGACTGGCCTGTTGGTCTAGTGGTTAGTGGCCCTGACTGCTATGCCGGAGGTCGTGGGTTCGATTCCCACCCAGGACAAATGTTTGTGTGATGAGCATGATCATTTGTTCTGTGTCTGGGTGTAATTTATCTATATATGTATGTATTTAGAAATATATAAGTATGTTTATCAGTTGTCTAGTACTCATAACACAAGCTCTGCTTAGCTTGAGGCTAGACGGCGTTGTGTGATAGTTGTGGAATATTATTATTATTATTATTATTATTATAATTAACGACGATACTTTATCATAACCATTTGCCTGTCAATACTACATAAATATTCAAAACAATTTCTAGTCTCACACCCACTGGGGTAACTCCATAATAACATGGTAATGTCGTACAGACGCCATGGTCTTGATACAGGTGTTAAACACCGGTTTACATGCTAACACATCATTATAGTTTATCGTAAATAGGTAGTTTGTTTAGGGCTGAAGAGTGGGTTTCATGGCTAAATAATAACAGGCGCACGGGTCGATCGAAGTTTAAAAGCTACGATTGCTAAGGTCGAATCTATCCCTCCGTACCTCGGAAAGCCCTTTGAACCGTTGGACCCGGCTTGCATTTGTAGGTCTTTGGCAGTCGTTACGGATAGTCAGAAGCCCGAGTCTGATAGCCAGTCTTACACGGTTTGTGCAACGCACCAGCAACGGGATGTCAACGAGCAAACAGATGACCAAATAATCTCGTTTCTCGTCGACGTTCTGTTCCCGGTGCGGAGGAGAAACAGTCTTACCAAGGCGTATCGTATTACTATCGCTCCATGTAATTCTTACTGGTATTCAGCTGCATTCGGTTAGACTAGAAACCGACACCAACAAAGTTGGGAAAAGGCTAGGCAGATGATGTTCAGAGCTAAAGAGTTTCGTGGATTTAAGGTCTAACAAAACTTATTCAGCTCAATTCAGCTTTTGTACATAGAAAAAAAACAGTTTTGTATGGAGATGCGTTCGACTTGCCGCGTCGTTCCATACAAAACTGTTTAGTAATGGGAAGTGTGAATGGACTTAGTAATCTTTTACAATTCGCATGGCTCATTTTCTTAATAGATATATAATAAAAGAAATTGTGTAGGTTCTTACAGAAAAGTGGCTAACCTAGCTTTATATTCAGAGATTTTGTAGGTAAATATCAGAGAAAGTAATAAGCAAATTAACTACCAACTTAAATTGACCGTATTATTTAAATCACAATTGTCATTCTTTGCTTTGACAATTGTATCCCCTCATACGTCCCGCCCCCCACAAAATATTTCAGAGCCACTCCAGTGCCATTGGACAGTTTACCGTTTTCGCTCAGGGCCACTAGGGTCCATTGGGCGGTTGGGTTATGAAATAGCTATATCACGGCAAACTGACGTAGGGTGTCAATTTGCTTAACAATTATTTTCCCTGTCTGTACCTAAATGAATACCTACTGAGGCAAAATTACGTACAAGATGATAAAAAGATCTTGTTAGATCTGAATAGATTTGTTATTCCAAGTTTGGAACCTGAAACATACACAAACACGGATTACACGTCGCCCACACTAACATAAACTGTGTAACATTACCAGCCTATAATGTTCCCACTGCCCCAGCAGCCTTGGCCTGTATCCCAATACAGGCCTCCTCTCTGTGAGAAGGAGTGGGCTGTAATCCACCACGCGGGCCCAGTGCGGGTTGGTAGATGTTATAAATGTCTTGAATTTTTGGGTCTATGACATGCCGGTTTCCTCACGAAGTTTTCCTTCACCGTTTTGAGAGCTGTGGTGATGAAACAATTTATACAAAGCAAAGCGCCTGCCTGGGTTCGAACCTATGATCTACAACTCGTAAGACGCAGTCGTTATCACTAGGACACCACTGCTCCACCTAAATGAGTACTGAGGCAAAATTACAAGATGATAAAAAATCTTGATAGATCTGGTTTGGAACCTGAAACACGGATTACACAACGCCCACACTAACTAAAATGATGTATTGCATACATTAATATATCCGTTATATTACTTTACTTTGTTAAAGCTACAATAAAGCTCTACCAACATTAGCTAAAAGCACTTAAATTATTACAGATCATAAAACTTGCTCTTAAAATTTAAGATCGCGATCATGAGCCGTAACAATTTAACATGCGCTTGCGACATAATTATATTAACATTCTGGTCCATGCAAGCCTAGATATCAATTCATTTCAGCTCCAGTTTGCTAACCTTTGAACAAAAAGGCACTAATATCTAAATAATTAGACCATCTTTGTATTACGAAAAGAGAACGGAAAATATGTAACATAACCTCTTCAAACTTTTAGCGTTCTAATGATGCATCCTTTTTTAAATAATTGAGCCTCTTTTTAACTAACTAGGCTGGGGTACCCCGCGACCAAATGGGTTAGGTTAGGTCGCAATTACTTGGCTATTTAGAACCTGAAAATAGGATTATTTGAGATTCACAAAAAGAGGCGCAATTGTTATATTAGAGCGATCAATAATATTTTAAGAGCGCAAAATATGAATTATTAGAGGTTCAGTTAAATACATGCCAAAGAGAATTACCAAATAGAAACTTACAATCAATTTCAGTGGGTATATCAATACGATTAAAATGAATGATCATTGGAGCATCTCAGCATTTGGTATAGAATTAATCATTATCGATTGCTAAACAAATGGCTTTTGGTTTCTACAAACGTTTGTTGGTACCGCATTCGATTGTAGATGTTCATTTGTTTTAGTATCCAGTACCCTAATTGCGCAACACATGATCAACCGGACTCAGTTTCATTTTGACAGTTCAACAACATTCATTGCGTTTTTTACGTTGTTGAGCAGACAGATTTTTCGAACATATGAAGCAATAGATAAACAATTTGCTTCAATATGTTTCAGATTCCGATCGATAATGTGTATACGCATATAGGGTGTAGGTCTTATTAGCAACAATTTGGAAGTGCTAACCCTACAGAGGTGAAAACAATTTAATCTCATGTCAATGAACTATTTTATTTGACGATTATTTGACTGACCCCAATATGCATTATTATAATTCAGTAAATCATGGATCACTGGCGACCAATTAAATTTCGACAACAGTCAAAATATTATAATTTAGTCGGCGTGCGTGCATGATCAGATGTATGAAGGTAAACGAACCTAAGGGAGTCTGTAAGGATCGTAGCAGGTGGCGTTCTGTATTTTTTGCCTACCCCCATGGGAAAAAAGCATGAGTTTATGTATGTGTGTAATTTGAACTGCATTCAATTTCAATTCAATTTCAGCTTAATAAACTTGAGTAACTCCAACTATTAGAGTAGAAAGGATTTGTTACTTTTCGAAATTAATAGAGCCTGCTAAAAGCACAATTAATCACAAACGCCCTTGACATGTCAACAGCTTCAATCCCAATCTTTACATTAACAGTTATAATATGCAATTGCGTTAATAATAAGGAATCATTTTATCATTAACGTGGCACAAGCCAGCCTTGGCCGGACTTGGGCATTTCTTTATTTCGTCTTGCATAAATGTTGAATGGAACGAAATTAATTATTAATGACTGGCAAATTGTAGCTGTCATTCGGACGCTGAGGTTGTAAAGATGGTTGGTCGTTTTGAGTGGAATATAGGCCGAAAGTAATTATTGATTGGGATTCTTATTGGCAGGCAACATGTAGTGTGATTTTTATAGCCCATGTTTGAGTCGGATTGAATGGATACAGCACAAGGCTTTTTGGTTCATTCAATCTGAGTGCGGTGCCTCAAAGTTGTCAGTTAAATAGAGGTCTTGCTTTTTTTTCATTGATATAAATACTCATCAAAATAAGAAAGCAATGGCCCTTTGATTCTTTGACGTTGAGGATGGGGAGCTTTGGATGATCTATAGTCTTGATACTGCAGGTGTTGCAGTAATATTGATATAATCTGGGTATCCAACTGGGTACCTAAGTTCATTCAGAAACTTTGAAATCCATCAAGAAATAGTAAACATATTAAAATTGTCTATAAGCAAAATCTTTATCTACTATAATTAGAAACATTATTGTTCTTTAACACCATCTCTGTAATCATGCGCAGTAACCAATCGCACCATTAAAAGGCGCGAGGCATAAACATTCCACTGGCGGCCACAGAAAAGAGGCACAATAACATTTTTATATTTTTTTCGCAACGAGGTCGGCGATAAAGTGTGGTATTTACGAGGCATCGAGGACTACCCACGTGGCGGGAACGGGTTGAGTGCAAACAAAATGCCTGAGTTCCGTAGTATACGCTTATTATTATTGACAGATTAAGTGATATTACAAATTATTAGTCACTACGCAAAACTTCTTTTGGCATAGGTACTAAACTTGTGGGTTGAATGTTGTTGAAATTGTATAAAGCGTTGGCAATTTCCTAGTTTGTCGCCTGCCTTCTTAAGACGCCCCCGGAGCATGCGTAGTTCATACAAACGAAATACCAAAATCATTTTTAAATGAAACATATTCTAAAGGTAGTGTGTATTTATTCCGATTGGATTACAGAATATCTAGGTTCCCAAATATATATTAAATAAGAACATTGACTTAAACAGGAAATATGAGAAAAATTAGTTTTCTATAGGAATTTTAAATTTCTCATATCTCGTCTTCAAATCAGTGTCCTTTCAAACTATATGTTAATCCAATCGGACTAAATACACACTACCTTAAGAATATGTTTGATTTACAAATTATTTTGGTATTTCGTTTGTATGAACCGCATGCTTCGTGGGCTCTTAATAATTAGGAGTTTGCATCTCTGCAGCATCTGCGTTAACATATGTCCATCTGTGCAGTGTGACTCTTGTCATGAACTTTTTGAAGACCCTAATTATTATAAATAATGCTACAACTGCGAGTCGTGTAAGTTATAGGTACCCAGAAACGTAATATCGAATATCCAATCACAATTTTCGAGAACTACTTTTGGTAAATGATTCCTTAAGTACGTACACGATCCTGTATTCATGAGGACTAAAAAGGTTTAAATGCATACTCTTGAATCTTGATAATCAATTATGCAGGAAGGGAATGTGAGATAAGGATCGGTAATTACTACAAAAGAAGTCTTACAGGTTTAAAACTTAGTACGATCGTTTCAGTTATATGTAGGTACCTACTCGTGTTGCACCTATCTGTCCAATGTAAAACCTACTCTATGTTATTCTTTGAGCCAAGCCTCTTTTTACTTTATTATTTCCTCAAGAATGGAGAAAATAAAGCGTTTTCAACGTTTTGTTGAACTCAAGTCAAGCTTAGCCCACTTTCCGAAATGGACAACTTTTTTCCGCTTTTAATAAAGACATTCTTAAAACGGAATCCTAGCAATGGAGACAATGCATATTACTGAGTTAATAGCGAGTTAAGCAATGCTGACAGACGGATATTTACCGTCTCTTCAAGTCTGTACAAGTCTTCTTACTTGCAACACCTTGGTTTTTTAGGCTACGTGATTTCTACGCAGCGTGATAGCTTACCGTTGACAAAGTCTTACTTAAAGCATCGTACATAAGTTTCATTAATATTGAATGAAAATTAATTAAATAACTTTTAAACCGTACACGGATTACTTAGAAACGAAGCTCTGCCTACTATTACCAAAGAAGAAGGAAATATTAGTACTATTGTAAGTGGCATCAGTCAATTATTTTAACATACAAAAATATCACTTGTGGATTTCAGTGTGGGATACCTTTATATCACAGCTTAATCCCTTAATTCTCTTAGCTGGTAATACTCTTTTTTTCTTTTATTTGAGATGGGTTTGTTTTTGACTTTAGTCTTGGTCAGAGTTGACAGAGACAAAGTCTACGATGGAGTGAGCTTACCTAGAAGAAGCCTGTTCACTCTAACTTTGAAGAGATTCGGGTTGTATGCGTTCGGGAACAGACGCAGGTTGTGGGTTCCACTCTTTTGCCGTGCGCATTATGAATGATGTTTGGAAGCGCTTAGTGCGAATTGGTGGAATGGCCACTAGGTATGGATGGTAACTTGCAGTGCGTCTATATGTTCGATGGTAGAAGGGGGCCGGTGGAATGAGGTTGTGGAGTTCCTGAGCACACTCACCGAAGTACAGTCTATAGAAGACCGACAAGCAGGCAACCTTGCGGCGATGAGCCAAGAACTCCTAAGAACCTGAGAACGGAAGAGAAATGTCCTAAGAACCTGACCAACCAAAACTTAATAAGCTTGATCGAAAAGCCTCATGAGGCAAGTCAGAGCCGTCGTAATGCACTTCTGAACCTTGGCCCCTACCCACGTTCCACCAAAGACCATGTAACTAATGGTATTCGACACAACACCTACTTATAACCATCTTTATCAATGCATTCGCAAATTATTGGTACTCTCTGTTAATTTGAACGTGTGTATGATTTGTTTGTCGGTTTGAGACGGTACACAAATGTAATCGGTATTTTAATGTCTGTAGCGAGATCTCGGATAGGTAAGGAAATAGTTATTCGAGATCTCGCTACCGACATTCAAATATTGATTATGTTTCTTGTAGTAGTGAAGACAGAATTCAAATTAAACGGTTTTGGGATGAGTCAGACGAAAATGTTAAGATCTAAACTAAATCTCTTTGACCAAAACTATTGTAGATTGGAATCCTGAACAGAAACTAATTAGTAAAAGCTCAAAAGAGAAACCTGACAAAATAAAAGCATTCTCTCAAAGGAAACATTTACTCTATTAAAAATTAAACCCTAACGAATATTAACCACCAGGGTGTCCCACTTGACATAATTCCGCGGACAGCCATGTCCTCACATAAGCTGAATTTAGGTTACCCTAGTGCTCTCAAGGCTTTTGTTTTTCGTGTTATGTGCAAACCGACTGCGAGAGCGTAACTGCCCGCGTTGTATGAGGCGACAGAAATAACGAGTAAAGGGAAAGATTGTAAAGAAATGTGCCGTGCGGTCTCTAAAGAACGGATCATCCTCCTTTTTGCTGTAGGTATTAGAAGATGGGATATTTCAGCCACAGCTTGAATAATTATTTTCTAATTAAGAAAGGATAGATCTTAGTAGTAACAATTTATAAAGCCCCAAAGCACAGGAAATGCAATTCGTTTCATAAAGCTAATGCACTTTTTTGGGACCACTCGAAAGCAAGCAACAGTTTACGAGGTCTTGAAAGCCATCATAAATGACGATACTAAAGTATTGCCAGTGCACTCTGAGAAATTGGTTCCGATACCAACATTGCTGGCTGACTAATCTGAATACCATGGAAGAGGTTAGAAGAAGTGATTTACCGGTCACATGACATTTGTAGAGGAATTTTGTTTTTTGGTCAAGCATAAGTGTATAATGTTCTTCACGTCCATAACGTGAAGAACAACGATACTGTCAAAATACATTTATAAGGGAATAAAGTAGATATTGCAGACAATGTAAATTTTTTTGTGGGCACAAATAGATGCAGTTTTAAATAGGAAGAAGGAATTCGAAGTAATCACTAACACTTTGAGTAGTGCTTGCTATGCTCTCAGGAGTCTTAGAGATGAATTAACCATTACTCACCTTAGAATCGTATATTTTGCACTCATAGAGTTTTGACTTAGATATAGCATAAAGTTCTGGGGCAACAGCTGCCAATACAATATTAATGCTGCTTTCGTTATGCAAAAAAGAGCCTTAAGAACTATGTTTCGCATTAAACAAACGGAGTCTTGTAGAGATCATTTTAATAAATTACTCATACTCACAGTACCATGCCTCTATATTCTAGTCCTGCTTAGTAATTTTATTAAAAATATCCATAAGTTTGAGACAGAAGAACAGAGAGATATCAGAGTAAAAACGCGAAGAAAGGATCTACCTAATTTCATACAGCCTAAGCTTAATGTCGTTAACCATGCCTCAAGAGTGCAATCAGTAAATATGTACAATAAATTGCCTGTACAATTTAAAAACTCTATGAATCCAAATGAATTCAAGAGAAAATTAAAGTCATGGAGAAATGTTATTACAGTATAGAAATAAGTTTCTCAAAGATAAGTAGCTCGTACGACGAATATTTTAATGACTTTAAGTAACATATCCAACATTCTATCTTGACATTACATCTTAATGAATTTTCATTGACATACATTTCTTTGAATTGAATTTATATTGATACTGAATTAGTTTTAAGTTAAATTATTATAACTAATAATGTTGTGACCAATGTGGAATGTAGTGTTTGTTTTTTGCTGGCTAACGATGATTTTGAAATTTTTATTTTACATTTATTGTTAAATCCATTGTTCGACACAAATGTAAATTTGTTGAAGAATAAATAATTTAATAATACTTAATCACACTAGCTTCTGCCCGAGACTTCGTCCGCGTGAAATTATTTTGTTCCCTCGACCCACCCCGCTATGACTTCGTTTTCGCTTAGCCTTCTTTCTTCTTTCTGACTTCTTTCTTTTTGCACGGCTCATAAGTGTCCTAGCGTGATGTTTAATATTCTTTAGCCTTCAAGAATTGTGCTACCAAATGCAAAATGATTTTTTCATATCCGACTAGTAGTTCCAGATGTAAGCGCGGCAAAACAAACAAAAACAAACTCTTCAACATTAGTATTAGTATATACGTACGTAGATATAGCTAACAGGGGGCACAGTACGGAACATTAGCGGTAATACGTCCGCTTCCTTCTGTACAATGGTTTAGTAAACAATGCATTAACATACCACTTACTAGAGACGATACGTAAACAATTAGTAAGATTGATGGCATATGTAATTGTAGAGGGTTATTTATTAAAATAAATATGTGTTCTGTTGATGATTGTACTTAGTTCCATAAGTTATTGATTGAGAATGAAAACTTGCCACTTGAAATAGATGATGAAAGAGAAGAGATTTCTTTGAATAATAATATTTTAATGAATGGAAGGTACGAGTATGACTGATTTGAAGATTTTTAAAAATTATTTTATAACTAAATGCTGAGCTAACAAAATGAGCTCGTGGCTAAGTAATAAAAGCTGTACGGGTCGATCCATCTGGTTAAGCTATACTCGCTGGGGTTGATCCGTAGATGGGTGACATACCGAGACTCCTCCGTGCCTCAGAAAGCACGTTAAGCCGTTGGTTCCGGCTGTCATTCGTGGATCTTTTGACAGTCACGTTACGGGTCGTCAGAAACCCGGAAGTCGGATAACCAGTCTTACCAAGGGGTATCGTATTACCCAGTAACTGGGTTGTGGAGGTCAGATAAACAGTCGCTCCATGTAAAATACTGGTATCCTGTTGCATCCGGTTAGACTGGAAGCCGACCCCAACATAGTTGGGAAAGGCTACGCAGATTGATTGATATTATAACTAAATGTAGACACTGTTCTTAGGAAGACTAACATCTGTTCCTGCAGGTAAAAGGCACAAATGACAAGCAATAATAAAAAGCCATGCAAAAAAGCAAACGGGATGCTGATGATAATTTTGGTACACCGCTCACGGAATCACGGCATTTCTGAATTTGGCACATTTACTGAACGAATAAATATGCTGAATTTTGAGAAAAGCGTGTTGTATTCCGAACTAGCTAGAGGTTAAATGTTGTACGTGCATAACGAGCATGCTGTCAGCGCCATTTTATTATAAACTGTCATTTCACGCTTTTGTAATCCGAATAACATAATTATTTCGATGTCAAATCTGCGCGTGATCTGCCAAATGTAGCGATTATGACTTAATTCCCTGATGATCATTAATTACGATGTATCGGAGCTTAGTTAAACCACAGTAATTAACATTTATGGGGGTGTTAGTTCCCTGCCCA
The DNA here is from genome assembly GCA_948252095.1 of Dicycla oo. Taxonomy (NCBI): domain Eukaryota; kingdom Metazoa; phylum Arthropoda; class Insecta; order Lepidoptera; family Noctuidae; genus Dicycla; species Dicycla oo. The sequence continues at coordinate 28,711,708 of OX411714.1, forward strand.
TGGGTGCGATTTAAATTTAATATTATTGAAATGGTAACTAAAGTCTTCGTGAATGGATTTCGCACTAGCTGATAAGATCATAAACTCTCTCAATGACCCTTTAAAGATACCATAAGAGAGGAAACTGCGATGAGTATCAAGCTCGACTCATAAATTCACACACAGTCACACTCACTTCTCCATAGCCCGGCCTCTTACCAATAATAACGAAATCCATAAGTTGTTCCACAACTATGTAATATTTTCTTAGTATTTCCAATTCAATCTATTCACACCACCATTTAATTCATCATATTTTCACAAAACTTCTACAATATTAATTATTTAAACTACCAACAAACGAACTCTTCTACAGTATGATACCCTGGTACCGTCACTATTGTTCCAACCAACCGCGCCACGGCCGAGCGCAGTCTGTGTGTAGAGAGAGAGATAAGCGCTTCAATACGCTGAATACAATTGTGTTTCATGAATCTGAAGCCCCTTGAAATTGTGTTTAAAATCACAATTCTATGACTACACGACGACGTTGTTTTTCTACTTTACTTTGTAATGATATATTTTATAATTATGAAGATTTCTGGTTTTCCGTCAAGTTTTTATCGGCCTGTAAACTTCCTTCAGTGAGATATGATTAATAACTGACTAGTAGAAGCACAGGTCTATGCTACTATTGATCCCTTTTTCCTTTCCCGACTTCTAGGACACGGAAGGAATTAAAGATGTAAGCCAATTACTTACCGGTCAATTCCTATGAAATCACCTGTCAAATTTCCCTGTTATAGTCAACATTTTATAGAAATGGGACAAATGTGACTTGTCTCTTATAAATGCGAATTTTAACTCCCTACATCCAGAATAACTCCAGCATAAAATATTTCCTTCCTGACACAAAATAAGGGAAATTTCGTCTCACAATTTGTCGCCTTCACAACATTATGTCACACGAAACTGTTTGTCTGATGTAGCCCTGGTTTTAGCCAAATGTGACGTATAAATATCATCACAGATATAAGCGTGGTCCGCGTTGCGTATACTGCGGACATTTTTACTGGCCGCGTCCGTTTGGCGCATTCGTTTTAGTACAAGGTATGTATTTTTAGCGGTGTTTTGGGGTTAGTTAGCTAGATACAATGTTAGCTAAAGAAGGCCTTACTTTTATGGAATCAACTCTCTATTGATCAGTGGCATTAAGTTGAGTCTAAACCTCGGTATAGACTCAACTTAATGCCCTTGATTACTAGAGAGTTGAGTTGAGTTGTAAGCCAATCTGCATAAACCAATTTCATTCTAAATGCGAGCATTTAGAATGAAATTGGTTTATGCAGATTTTAAGTTAATCCGATCAATATGGGATCTTACATTGCTGAGGTGACGACCAGCTTTTTAGTCACAGCTCCTATATTCTACATTAGTTAAAGAGAAGTCATCATTGGCAAACAAATCTTTAGGCACTTTAGTTTCACGAGCATCTCCGCAACGAGACATATCAAGCGTGGATGAGTGTTTATAGGGAATAAACACTCATCCAATCATAAACGAAAGTCACCAATCCATAAACTGCCTATCCCCCTCAAAACACAGGCACAAACAACAGATACCCCCGCTATCCTCTCACAACTGGAGCTATTTGGACCGGCTCCAACAAACGTTCCCAGGGGACATCCCTCCCTAGGGCAGTGCCGACGCGATTTATGCACCTCCACTGGATACCCCAGCTTTAATTGAGCATTGCAGTGTGTAGTTAGTTGTTTAGATGTTTTTTTGTAAGCTAATGAGCTGGGCTAGTGGGTCTGTATGGGATATTATGTAGCCTTTGGCTGGGCGTTTACAATTTTTTTTAAAACGTAGGTGTATTTCTGGCAAAGCGATTTTGACCTCTTTTGCAACCAGCCCATTTTTAGGGTTCCGTACCTCAAAAGGAAAAACGGAACCCTTATAGGATCACTCATGTGTCTGTCTGTCTGTCTGTCCGTCTGTCACAGCCAATTTGCTCCGAATCTAATAGAACGATTAAGTTGAAATTTGGTACACGTATGTATTTCTGTGACCCAAACACGGACGTGTAATTTAAATTAATGAATTTTGAATATGGGGTCAACTCTGGGGGGAAAATAAGAAACTAAAACAAAAGTTTTACAAACTGTACCGTGCGATATATATATCAAATGAAAGGGCTTACTGTGAGGGTCTCAAATATATATTTTTTTATAATTTTAAAATAAATTGTTTTCAAGTTAGTAAAGAAAATAGACGAAAATTTACCATTCTCCCCTTTATGTCCGAAACTACCGAGCTTAAAATTAAAAAAAAAAAAAAGAATACAGAAAATACTTGTATACCTATAGGTATAGAAGTATTTTCTGTATTCTTTTTTTTACGTTACATTACAGGAAAACCTGTAAGACGTCTATGGTCTTAAAATAACATGGTAAATCGCAATATTGTGCGTACAAACTTACAATTGCAGTTGAAATGTATGGGAGAAAATGTTTTTCAAATACAATGTTAAGTTTGTTCTTGGGATAAATTCATCCCAACTACGGAACCCTTCATTGTGCGTGGTCTGACACGCACTTGACCGGTTTTTTTTTAAATCTCTGGTTGAGTTCGAAACAAGTCTGAAAATACCGAAAAAATGCCTTCAAATAAAGCCGTCAATAGTTCGTCGCCGTAAATAATGAATCTCGTTAAAGTTATTTACGTATAATTTTGAAGACAATTCGCCGACAATATAGCTACCTGCTCACCTAAGGTGATAAATATATATGTGTGAAATGCATCAAACGTCAGATGCATAACGGGTTATCATAACATAATATGTGTACTATCTATTCCTATGAAACATAATTAACTCCTATCTATATTTGTTATCAGGTGACATCGAGGACTGCATAGTAACGCCGGCGTATCAAGGCCAGTTCACACCGCTGCCGGAAGCGTTGTGTGACTGCATCATGGACCTAACGTCACAGGTATGTACCCCGCCTAAGTAATGGGGACTGCAGTACCCACAGACGTTTGAGGACAATTTAGTGCTATGTGTTTTGAGCTTTTGTGTTGGATAAAATGCTGTGTAGTTATTCAGAACTGAGACAAGTATGACCGTACAATGCCTAACATAAAATGAATATACATATACTCGTGAAGCTTGTCCAGAAAACATGAATCTCATCGATGTTGGTTACGCAGACCGTTTGTGTTTTAAATATAAATCCAAACATACATATTTAATATTAAAAATGTGTTAAGATATTAATATTTCGCACCTTTATTTCAAAACCGTTACTAAACGAAATTTTCAAGAAAATTACGTTTAGTAAAAAAGAAATTAAGAAAATATTAAATTATATGACTTTGACCTTAAAAAGAAACCAATAATTTAACAAATAATCTCAGAAATATCTCTTATGGGTTCATCACTTTTTTTATGACGAGGTAAATAATAATGCGAAAATCGTAAACTAATTCTCCTGTAAGATTTAGTTTGAAAAAAGGTGCGATTTATTATAAATGCGAAAGTAACTCTGTCAGTCTGTTACCTTGCCATGCCTTACCGGCTGAATGGATTTCGATAAAAATGAGACCATTACCTGGATTAGGACATAAGATACTTTTTATACTGGTAGTACATTCGCGGGGGATAATTTCTGACCTCCACTCAATTGAAGGCAAAAGATAGCTAAAAATATATATTGATGCCTAACACCATGAACAGCGCCCAAGCTACTGATCAGAGGCTCCTGAAAGAGGAATCTCTGAACAATACGCGCTGCAGCGTATCTACCGCATTCTCTATCAAGCCCTTGATCCAATTGTTTGTTGGTTTTGAATGGACAATCCATTGCATAATTATTATGCGGTGTTATTCCAATATGACATTTGTGTGTGTTACCCATATTCGGCAAAGTTATAAATTTGATTATTTATTGCTTTGCCCACAAAGTTCCAATTTACAACTTTATTACCGAAACATGATAATTCAATTTAACTGGCAATAAACATCAACTGGTTCCGTTGGTAGATATAATCCAAATAACTGCACATAAAATTCATTCTGCATTTCTTTCGTCACTGAGTACCTAATTCGTGGCAAAATTCAAATATTTTATTGGAAACTTATGTTGACGAAAATATTTTTTGAAAGTGGAATGATTCGGCAACATATTTCTAAAAGTGTCTTTTTTTCCTAGGGTTGTCAACACAAATAAAAATGTCAGCCGTAGTCATCTTAGAAAAAATTACGACGCAAACATATACAGGATTATTGGCAATGTCGTTGTCGGGCATAACTCCGTCATATGTAAACAGATATGCATTTTTTTTTTTTGAAGGGGTATCTCGATACTCTCGAGATGGTCCCATTGCCACTAAGTCAGAATCTGATGAGGGTATCCCATGGAAAACGAGGGAAACCCTCCAAATTTTATAGGCTATAGCGATTTGGGTATTTTTTTATGGTAACTCGTGCATTTGCTCTCGGCCATCGGAACAACTCAATTATACTAACTATTTCACGGGTTGCGATTCGATTACTTTAATATGGTTGCTAAGCAATTTATGCTCGTCACAATACCTAAATAATGCATATGGTGATGGTGACTTCACCATCAGCTCCAGTTTTCCTGGATCTTATACTAGGAGAACTCCACAATAATTAACGTCCCTGCATTGGGAAAAGCAATATTATGTAAACGGTGATGAGCAGTTGACTATTATAACTTAGATAAATTACAAATTCACCCAGTAAAATGTGAAAAATAAATCTTTTTTTTTACAAAAAAAAGATTACCTATAATTACCTACTTCCAAAAAAACACTACAAAGTGAAAAATAACCGAAATTGCGGAAGTCGGTGGCACAAAACTAAAAGACAGATCCAAAGACACCGACTTCCGAAAAGTTATTTTTCTCTTTGTAGTGTTTATTTGGAAGCCGGTTGTTTTCTTTTTGTAATAAATTTACTTTAAAAAAGTAAAAACCGACTTCAAAAACCTAAAACGAATAAAATAACTTTCATAAAAAACTTAACAGCTTCAGAAGTCGGTGCCAAGCTAAGGTGCATTAACTTGAAGCTGTTAAGTTTTTATATGAAAGTTATTTTATTCGTTGTAGGTTTTGAAGCTGGTTTTTACTATTTTAAAGTAAATTTATTTTTCTATTTTTAGTTGAATATACAATTACTTAAGCCTAAGACAAACGAAAAGAAGAATCATCAAAATCCGCTTAGAAATGCCGGAGATACACTACATTTATGTATATAATTTCGTACATAAGTTTAATTACCTAATGTATTATATACTGACACCTTCCTGAAAATATGTAGATCACGCTAAAGAATCATCAAAATTGGTTCATGAGTTTTTGAGAAAATCGTGGACACACAAACATACATATATACATACATACTGGTCGAATAGAGAACCGCTTTATTTGAACCGCCAGTAATTTGACATTTTATATATTTTTTATGATATCTCTTCAAGAAAATATAAAATGTCAATTTACTCGAAAATTGTTGACTTTTGCGAAGGGGTCATAGGAGTCATTTGGTTGCAAACGACCTCTCCTACATCCACCTAATGGATTGCCGACATATCACCAGTAACCCTGTAAGTACACTAATGATCCCAAGAACTAAAGTTAGTCTACCAGTAATATTGCAAACTATTTACAAAGAAAACTAACAAAGAGCAGCCCTAATTGACCAAGATGACTGTCATAATTACCGCTCTACATATCAGGCTGACCGTGATAGCCAAATATTTTGTATTAAAAACAGAATATCTTGAAACAATGGGCCCTGCGAATCGGAACAGAATCACAATGAAATTGATTCTGAATTTGTTTAATTACAGTTTCTTCTCAGACTGCTTTCACTGTAACATCGCTTAGTGGAACACACTCACTTGTTTTTTTTAATATTCTTTTGTACTTTGGGGCTTTGTTTTTGTTGAAATGATGCCGAGGCATTCAATTGAAAGAAAATAGGGATTTTAATTAACACTATTGAGCACCACGCTTTGTTTCAATTTCACGACAAAGGCTGCGCCACTACATCCTATCCTTCGCCTTCCGCAACCAGTTGGTCCCAGCCACTTTCTGGGGGATGTCTCATACTACGCTTGCCGATACGAGGTTTCCACTCCTGGACTCGTTTGCCCCACCAACCATCGGTCCTTCGACAACATTGGCCAAACACTTCAGCTTACTTACTTACTATACAAGCTATGTAGGTAAAACTCCGGTTCTTCTCCGGATAATGTCATTTCTGATTTTATCTTTTAAAGAAACTTAGTGCATATCCGGCTGCATAGAGCTTTATTAATTAAATAAATGAAATGCGTGTTATCACAAGACCGAGTAAAACAATTTACTCGGTAATTTTATAATTTGCTTAGGTACTATAAAATCAAAATATAGATTTTCTAACAGATAATACCATTTTCGGTGGCGTATATATCATAGAGCGAGGTTTGAGGACTACAGATGGGGACTAAATGTGGTCCTGAAATTTGACGTTCAAAAGTTTCTTTTGTACCTATTTGAAATAAACGACTTGATTTCGATATGGAACCCTGGTGACGTTTATCATCATCATCGTTCTCCTACCCTTATCCCTATTTATTTAGGGTCGGCGCAACCTGTCCCTTTTTCCATACTTCTCTATTAGTCGTCATCTCAGTAGTCACCCCTCTTATTATAGCCGTGACGTTTATATTCCTTGAAATTTCCTACTGCAGTTTTTAAAAGAAATAAAAACACTCAATCAACCGTACATCACTAAATATCATACAGTTAGGTTTAGAAATAAATAAGTAATTTAAAAATTATTCAAATTCTCTCAATTTGCATGGTGATATCGAACGGAACGTGTAGGTCGATGGAATTCGGCCGTGAAATGTTGCCAAAATAAAAATTTAATACTGGTTTAGGAATATAAACCTGTTTCGGTGTGTTTGTCTTCATGTATGGTATAAGTGATGAATTAATTATAGACAGTTTTAGTGGAGTATATTTAAAGTACCACCTTGCCCTTGAATCTCAGCCATAATTTGTGAAATCTTTGTGAAATGTAGTCAATCGCGGAACTTTGACAGTCGTTTCGGGTCGTCAGAAGCCCGAAAGTGTGACAACCAGTCTTACCAAGGGATATCGTATTACCCAGTAACTGGGTTGTGGAACTCAGATAGGTAGTCGCTCCATGTAAAATACTAGTATTCAGCTGCACCCGGTTAGACTGGAAGACGACTCCAACATAGTTGGGAAAGGCTGTGCAAAAAGAAAAATAAAATTGTGAAATGTTTGAGAAGCTTTAACAAAATAATAATATTTTGGATAACGAGTTTTGCCCTCCCAAAAATATAACCATTTTAACATTTATATTATAGATGAGATACAACATTACATTAACGAGCCAATAAAGGTATGCTTTGTACATGTTTCAAATGGTACTTATAAAACATAATAAGTAAGTCCTAATCTGCCTAGCCAATTGATTACATTTTTCAAAAAAGCATCTTTTAATTTTACATTCTTAAATATATGGTCACGTGTGAGCGAGGAGCTCGTGTCTAAAGTAATAACAGCCGCACGGGTCGAACCATCAGGTTAAGCTACGCTTGCCGGGGTTGGTCTTGGATGGGTGACCATCTTTTCATACCGAGATTCCTCCGTGCCTCGGAAAGCACGTTAAGCCGTTGGTCCCGGCTGTCATTTGTGGATCTTTGACAGTCGTTACGGGTCGTAGAAGCCCGAAAGTCTGACAACTAGTCTTACCAAGGGGTGTCGTATTACCCAGTAACTGGGTTGTGGAGGTCAGATAGGCAGTCGCTCCATGTGAAATACTGGTATTCAGCTGCATCCGGTTAGACTGGAAGCCGACCCCAACATAGTTGGGAAAAGGCTAGGCAGATTGATTGATGTTTGTGTGAGCGAGAGGGGTGACAAAATGAGACAGCCTTCTTAAGATTGCAACGCCGCTCTAATATCATTAGTTTTATCCAAAAGCTTTGAAACTGATTGATTGACCACAAACTCCGCCTGCGTTCAAAACTTGTACCATTCCAGTCCAGTCATCCGAGGTTGTAAGGAATTTTTGCCATCATGGTCTTTTTGCTGATACACTCCTAAAAATAGCTGTGCCATGAGCTCATTGCGTTGTAATCGCTATATTAAATCACCATCAATACGAATTTTCGAATTAATTATCCGATTTAACGATGGAATAAAATGTTATTGAAAATGTATATTTAAACTTGTAACTACGACTTTAAACGGCGTTGTAAGACATCCAAACTCTTTGTAGCTATCAGTAGGCAAGACGTACGGCTATCGTTAGGCAAAATAGAAAGATATTAAACTTAAGTAAATTCTCTTTACAAATCAATATTTTCAAAGCTCCACAAATAAACTGTATCGCAAGCGTTCCTTATCAAATTAATCACTCGAAAATCTGATAAGATAGAAGGAAATTTATTGCTTTTCCATTCATTATTGCTCCACCAGGTTATAAACCTTAGGTCTTGAAACTGCAGGTACCCATGTAAAGTAAAGTTTTACTCAATTAATATGTCACATTACGCAATGTTATTGGCCCAATTCCGCAAGTTATTGGACAAGGAATGTCGCACTAGACAGGTCTCGTTGAGACAATGCCACTCGGAATTTCAATCAACATTGCATTAACATTGTAATATTATAAAGTTTAGAGTAGGCTTTAGGCACCGGTCCCACCACCGGAGATTAAACAGAATCGAGTAGAGCTAGCAACTAAAAACTAGTTGGTGAGCAACGAGCAGCGAGTGCGCGACGGTGACGAGCGATTACTCGCTGGTATGCGTATGTACCAAGCGTGTGTCTCTCAGCAAGTGTTCTGCCCGCCAAGCAAGCGTCGCTGAGCGAGTACACTCTTTGATAGTTCTTGTCGCTGCGACAAACGGGTACTCGCCAGCGGTGTGAACAGTCAGCGATTAACTATTAATATATTATTAATCTTTATTTATGCAGACTATAGTGTGGTCTACAGTGTTAGTAACAAAATAGCTTAGCCTAGAAAGTTATAACTTAATAAGTAAAACAGATCGGATCCTAATTGTGAGCGCCCACACTAGCGGGCTGTCTGCCTGGCGGATATCAATTGCAGGATAGTGTGGGTATAGTTCGCGTCAAATAACTTTGCCTTTTACTGTCACGCAGCCTGTGGAGTAGCAAGGCTTCTTCAAGGGTTATTTCAAGGGTTCTTACGCCACAGGGCATCAAAGCCGTCAGTGCGTGCGTCTGCAAACATTGCCGAGGCACTACACAAACGCGGCAATCGCAACAATACACTGAATGCGTATTATATTGGATACGTAGAGCATTGTAAGCCTTTTGGGTATATGTGAAGCATAAGGCTCCCGAGTACAGTGCTGTGCCGTACGCCTTAAAATACATACACGGGACCTGCAAGCTTTTGTACGATTCTTTAGCAAAAAAAAAAATCGTTGATAGCTAGTCGCTTCCTCGGTTGTGGGACGGGTGCCTTAGTTGAAGTAGCTGAGCTAGCCAGGCTCAAGTCTCAACTAGGATTTGTCTAGGACTGTCCAAGTGTCCGTTTTGAGAGCTTGTTTCCGATTGGTATTATGATTTCCTTAGGGCTTAGAATGCTTTATTAGATCTTGATTTGAGTTTAGGCAATACCTCCGGGTAAAGGAATTTCGCTACTGATTCTTGTAAGACTTGAAACTTAGCCTTATTTATTGGCTAAGCTGCAGTTTTGTTTACAAAATATGTTGATATAAAACCGTACTAGTTCCGCCTTCTGGGGAAATTTTGAAGGGTATTTTAAACCTATCAATCATCACGATGTTTTTGCTTGAATCTTTTCTATAATTATTTGATTGCTTTATTGATTTTCAATACCTTGCCAAAACTAGTTTTTGATTTACTTTCTTAGACGCATTTCTAAAGTTCCTAGGTCAATTAATAAAATTACTAAAACTAGGTCTTCGTACATCACGGCTGCTATAAATAAGCTTAAAACAATGGACCCCGCCATATCATTGTAAATACTATAGATATACGAAGGAAACTTCTGTAATACATTTGCCTTCCATTCAATACCCTCCATATATCACATAGCAGCTCAATGAAATACTGACCTCAAGACACTAAAAGAATCAAATGAACCTCCCATTCATCGACCTTTTAATGGAAGAACAAAACGCGATATCATTCATTCATCTCGATCCATTTTATATGAGACATTGCAACACATTGCTAGAACAGACGACATGTCACAATTGTGTCATACAAAGCATTCTTTGAACCACGCCCGTGCCAAATCGCATAATATAAAGGTCTCCGATATCGTAACTCGCATTATAGCCCAAACAGGTTCCATATATCACAACTTGTCTGACTTAAGCCCCAATTATTCAAGTTTCGACTAACAGACTCGTTAAACAAATGTGTCAATTGCTTTAATTATGGCAGTGGAAAACGGTAAACGTAAGAAGAAATCCAAGAATATAAAAGGAAATGACTTAATAAAAATTGCGAGTTTTCATTTCTGAAATGTCTCCCTGAGGTTATGCTTAATGTGACCGCGTTGGTGTATGAGAGGAATTTAATTACTGGGACGGGGAATGGCGATCATTTCCAGCATGTTTTAAATGCTGGGGAAAAAGAATGTAAAAGTATGTTAGAAAACCTTTAAAGATGTTTGAAAAACTTTAATGATGACAGTTACGTCAAAGCACTCACAGAACTTAACTGCGACGTGAAAACCTATAAGTAACACGATGTTACGGAAAATATCAAAGCAGAAATTCTTGTAGAGTCAAACGTTATATCAATTACACAAACTGATGTAGCACAACAATCTTAATAAATAATCTAATAACCAATTATTTAAATCAGTGTACACTTAATCAAATGGCAATAAACAGTAACTTAGTACTACATTTTAAATATTATTTACGCATATTTCACAATAGATGCTCATTAATACCTGCCACATTCCGCGTCCCGAAGGCTGGCTTACCCAACAATGTTTAGATTGGCGGCTGATAATTGAACAAGATCAAATTTGATTCGATTCAATTGATTTATTGATTTTAATATATTATATATTAGAATGAAGACTTAGATGCAGGTGGATTCTTGAAGATCTGAAATAAAGTGTGGGTGACATATGTAGATAGATATTGATGATACCAAACAAGACATAGCAAGGAGTGATTAAAAAATCAATGAAGACAATATTTAGATTGATGAAATATCTATTTTAAATACATCAATGATTGATACTGATAAATAATCTAAATCTGAGATAAAAGCTATGGCTTAATCTAGACGCGAACATAACTATGTCACAGCAATGCCTATCACAGCTAAGACTGAGGCAGGTATGGCAATAAATTACACTGGGTTCAAAGACCTCAATAATGCAGTAGCATTGACAAGTTGCTGGCTTATCGCTTACGTGCGCCATTAGTACTCGGTTTCCTTTGGCTAAATCCGAAATTAACACGATACATTTGGTGCACACGGTTTATCATGTGAAATGTTTGAAATTTCGCGCCCATAACTCCCATTTGCGTGATTTATTTATTCTTCTTCAGCTTGATGGTGTAGGCTTTGTTAAAATTATCGACGATTATAATGATGACTTACGAAAAATAAACATTGCAAATTCGTGAAATATGCTTGGTGACTTAATAATCACTAAAAAACAATCGCATAATTCAGAAGAAGCTCACACACAACAATGCAACTGATGCTCAGGTGAATACAAGCTCAATAGACGAGATTCCTATTGAAATAAACAGGTCAAGTCGATTCTAGCATCACAATAAGATTCCGTAAGCAACAATAGCAATGGCATTACCCGTATGCCTATACTTGCAAGTTGTTATAACGATACTTATGTTGACCAAATATGAGATTCAATGCCAAATGTCCAAATAGTGAAGGTTAGTTGGAATGAAGACATCCTGTTTAGTTTAGTGTAGCAGATCTAGATTGTAATTGATTGATGGTCGAAGTTTGGGCATTCGCTTGAGTAATCATTGTTTAGATTGATCGATCACATCACATGTACTTTAGATTCCTATGCATTTGTTTTAGACATATAATTCATTACGGTATTGCTACTAGGGTAATTAATTAATTAAACGTTGATTGCGTGCTGACAGTATATGAAAGATGCTTTAATGATGACTACCTAAATAAAAACTAAAAACAAATGTTTTACAATATGATTGCTTATAAGAACTCTCTACCAAAATCTTTTCGAGTGGCATCATTATCAAATTATAAACTGCCGTTGTCTGATGCTTTGCACCAAAATCCAGGCCATAATCATATTTGTAACATCTTTATTCTACTTTTCAATCTTAAGTTTAAAACACTGATGGAAGCGAAACATTTAAGGCTCCCGCAGACAAGCGCGACGCGACTCTAATAGGACAATTTATATGTAATCTTCATGGAAATTTTTCTATCAGAATTGCGTAACACGGTCGCGACGCGCCTAATTGCCTTAAAAAAAACCTAATCACTTTATTTATAATATTTAATGAACTTTTCTTTGCAGGGGCAGTCAGCAACACTGGAAAGTATACGGACATCGTTATCCGCGAAGTTTCCATCGATGCAGACGCCATCGCAAGAGGTGGTCTACGACACGCTAGCCCAACTGATGCAGGAGAGAAAAATATACCAAACGTCACGGGGCTTCTTCATAGTCACGCCCGAGTAAGTTTGTATTTCTCGAATATGAATTTGTAACTAGTTTCCACACAAAGCCTGCAGTGGACAGGGAATTTACTGCGGAAGTTCAGTTTATTGCCAAATTCATTGCTGTTTTGACAACGGAGTTGGGTTGGTCTATTGTACGAACAAATAAAGTAAAATACCTAAGTAATAAACTTTATTTGCAGCAGAAACTTTGAATTTTAAAATTCTCCTTGTCGGATAAAAATATTGGTCGGACATTAGTACGAACAGAAATATTATTGAGCAAAAACATAAGTGAAAAAATTGAATTGAATTAGACAATAATTGACAATGAAAATTGAAGTGGCGTGCTGTTTACATAAAAACCTTACAAAAAACTCAATTATACGGTTTAAGTACGTCGTTTATGATAGGATTTTTCATCTGAATCCAGGGCAACCGCGACATCAAGAGCGAAAATAATTGACAGGTCAAATGAACTTGTTTATTCCATCAGCCGTTATGAATACAAAATAAAAGGTTGACGTCAAACAAACAAGTCATTCAACAGTCGTAACCTAAGCCCAAAAGAGAGGAGAACACAGCTTTAATATTTATTAAATCCCAAATAACATGAGTCACATCGCCATTTAAGTATGTCGGTGATCCCAAGCGGACATGTTGTACGAAATTGAACGCGCAATGCGTTCAGAGCACCAATTTTGGCGCCAACTTGACACTGCGTGCATTCAAAATGGCGATTGGCAGGTCAATTTAGGAGCGAAATAATTATGTGAATAATCTGATTTGTATTCTGATATATTCAAGGTATTTTGAAATGGATTTGTACTGTTACGTGAAGCTGATAGGTGCTTTTATGACTTTGATGCTTTTTAGATTTGCACTTAAGAGGCAGATATATGCCAACGGGCTTGAGTGGCTAAATTGCGTGTTCTGTGCTGAGCTCACGCAACGGGTCGTACGTTCACCTAGTAATAGGACTCGCCCATCAAGGAGCGCTGTCCCATATTAGATGCATTATTCATTATATTCAATAGAATGGAGGTTTCATAAATATATATATATATAAATATATACAGAGTTATTGGTAAAACACCAACAACCTCTTAATGGAGCATTGTACTTATCATTATGAACAACTTTTACTATGTGACCAAACCTGAAATCGCGAAAATAAATCTGCTGTTCATTTATGTTAGCATAATTCGTCAAAATGTACTGAGTAACTCATTTTTTTGCGCGAATTCAGGTTTGGTCCCATAGTAAAAGTTGTTCATAAAGATGAGTTCAATGACCCCTTAAGAGGTTGTTGGTGTTTTACCAATAACCTTGTATATATACATATTATTAAGAAAGTGCTCTAATGTAACATAATCTATTTTTTCCAAATCATTTACACCACTCGTTTAGACGCGATCAACAATTAAAAGTCGGTTATCCTCGCATTAATGGATTGTTAAATAATGCATTTGATATACTCCTTGTATTTACGATATGGATGAAATATTTCAACATTTTGAGTCAAAATACACGTCGTGAATAAAAACAAAAACACAGTTAACGTATAATCTAATTGAAATAATCGTGGAACTGAGGCTAATTCAATCGAACATGGAGGATCAGATTTTGCGGTCTCCATCTTTGTTTCAAATCATCGTACGAATAATGTAGCGTTAAATTGTGTGAATGTCTTACTTATTTTAAATGTAGGCGTTTCTGTATGTAGACTTGACCTGACATCATTACCTCCGTTCGTCCTTCCAATGCCACAAAAAGCAATAATTCTTCCATTCGCTTATTAAGACCACAACGTAGGTGTCATTACATAATGTGTGAGGTCGATACATTATCTATTATTTCACGAAGGTGATTGCTTATTATCTCTGCCATTCATACATTAACTGTAGTGTGTGAATTTTTAAAGAAAACAAGGTTGAAAAGCATCATTTTTAGGGTTCCGTACCTCAAAAGGAAAAACGGAACCCTTATAGGATCACTCGTGTGTCTGTCTGTCCGTCTGTCACAGCCAATTTGCTCCGAATCTAATGGACCGATTAAGTTGAAATTTGGTACACGTATGTATTTCTGTGACCCAAACAAGTGTAACGTAAATAAATGCATTTTGAATATGGGGGTCAACTTGGGGCGCAAACAAGAAAATTAAAAAAAGTTTTGCAAACTGTACCGTGTGACATATCAAATGAAAGGGCTTACTGTAAGAGTCTCAAATGTATAAATATAATTTTAAAATAAACCATTTTAAAGTTATTTAAGAAAATAGACGAAAATTGTCCATTCCCCTCTTTATCTCAGAAAGTACTGAGCCTAAAAATTTGAAAAAAATGTAGAAAATAGTTCAATACCTATAGATTACAGAAAACCTATAAGAAGCCGATGATCTTAAAACATCATGGTAGATCTCTCAATATTGTGCCTACAAACTTACATTTGTCCATAGTTAAACAAAAACCTTCGATCCTTTTCGTTTAACTATGGACATTTGTAGTTGGAAAATATGGGAGAACATGTTTTGCAACTACAATGTTATGTTTTTCTTGGGATAAATTCATCCCAACTACGGAACCCTGCATTGTGCGTGGTCCGACACGCAGTTGACCGGTTTTTAGTTTTGTAGGAGCTTAAAGAATAAAAAAACAATAAAGCCTCGACCTATAATATTGCAGTATTGCAATATCGCTTATGTCTATATTGTAGCCTACCTACTTTGCTGATGGTTCGTTATTCATACATATTACATAACTTTAGTATTCTGAGAATTTGAAAACGATTACAGAGATGCTCGGCCTCTCTACAAACATTTTTTTTTTTTTCAAAACTAGATTTTAATATCTAAAAAAACTTATTAGGCAAAAACTCAATACTTACTTAGTAGTATTTCTTTTCTATGATGAAATGGATATATCTAAAAGTGTGAACCTTTACCTAATTTATGACTTACTTCGTTATTTAATAACGCCTACTATATATTACAAAATCTCAAATGTGCTAAATATCCCATTAGTTGCGCGATTTTTATTGATAAATGATAAATGATTTTATTTCTGTAAGCAGGTTTGTACAAACACTTTTACAAGTCAATCAATGACTACTCTGAGAAGAAAGGCCGAAACAAACTCAGAGGTCACAGTCCAGACATAATCTTGGTCACTTCATGTGAAGACCAGGTAGATTGGTGTCTGAAATGGTCTTTTGAGGAAAGAACCACACAGATTGAGAGGACCTGTCCAGTCAGTGCACTCATTTGTCAGTAATCGCGCAGTTCAACTCAGAACTTGAGGAGCTCAACGATTCGACGAACAATACCAACATTTGGGTAGGCCGCATAAATTACTTAAACTGCCAGACCATGATTAAAAATAACTGAAAGAAAAAATAATACAAACAAAAAAATTGCCCAATGGCAATTTTTTTTTTTTTTTTTGTTGCAATCAACTTAGAACAAATTGTCAATGAATTTTTATAAGTAGGTGCCGCATAGGTCTGGGAAGTCCTGCGTTTGCGCTAAACACCGATAGCTTTACTAAGTAGGTAGATACTAGGCACTCAGAAAAACTAATTGCACTCAGACGCAGTAATGGACGTAATTCTACAATTTTATTATTATCTAGCTTCTACCCGCGACTTTGTCCGCGTGAAATTTCTTTTCTGTAATATCAAATCCAAAAATGTTTTTTCAAATCTGACTGGTAGTTCCAGAGATTAGCGAATTCAAACATACAAACAAACAAAAAAAACTCTTCAACTTTATGATTGGTATATAGATTCAACTTTAGTCCCACACGATCTCATAGAAGATGGGCGTTTTAGGCATTTATCATAAGTCGATGTTGACAGTATAAATACGGCTAAGGTAGATTTAAGAATTCTTAATGAGCATCAACAAAATTTAAAACCACTACTTAATCGATTAATTATTTGATATGTCGACATTCAATTGTCAAATTGCCAAATCAAAATGACACAGCTGCAAAATGTTTCCGTTAACTGCCAAATCGATACAACAAAAACACCATGATGTTTTAATGAAGCCAAAAACGTTTGCCAATGAATTATATGACGGCAGAATCCGGGTAACGATGACCAAAGAGCTCCTCAAACTAATTTCAATCTTAATGCAACTTAATAAGATTAGAAGTAAAATAAAGAGTGATAAAAAAATTATTAGGTAACATAAATTATTTCCAGCCAATTATTAAAATAAATAGTGTGTCTTATTAGTGGGTTTAAATAATGGTAAATTGCTAAAAAAATAAAAACTAAATAAGTCATAAAATATTACAAAGCTTTAAAAAAAGACAAATTGGTTTACGAATAAATTAAGTTTCATTGGAAAACCGTTGAAAATGATAAAAAATAAACGGTCATGCTAAAAGACGACATTCCAAATTATTTCCTGTTATACTCGTTTATTCTAGTTTAACTATTAAAACAACGAGTTCATAATTATACATTTTAATCTTTGTCTTCATATGGCATAAGCATGAAAATTACAATCAAAACAATAATTTCCAAGTCTATTGCAGCATGTTCTCAATGCGACTCTTTCATAGATTGCATTCCGACATACTATCCATCTAAACAGGGATCTTATCTAAAACTAGTTGTAAATGCGATCGACATCAACTAGTTCTTGTTATCAAAATGAGGCCAAACTTGTACATATCTTGAGTAACTTAAACCAGATCCTGGCTTCGTTTACAGCAAAAACTCTAAAGCTCACTTCGGTTTAATTAGATTCATTTACATTCTCATGTCTTAGCTGTTTCTCTTGGGTTGCCTTTAGAATAAACTCATCGCTTTTAGAAGCAATGTTGTCTTTTCTTAAATGTCTGTTTTTATTGCATTCTTTATGTAATTGTTATTTGTTATCTATTATACCTCCATCATCATGTCTATCGACTGCCCTTCCTATTAAATCTAGGCCTCCATCCAGTGCCGCAATAGTTCTGGGTCACTCCTATTCAACGCCACTTAAATTGCTATTTGGAAGCATTTTGCCATTTAAGGGTATTCTTATTTAGCAGTAGTATTTTTGTTAAACTGACCACCATTTTGTTTGAAAATAACGGAAATAGTGTTTAGTGAGTTTCCATGTTTCTTCTAAAGTGATAGTTCGTGTTCTTTGTATTAAGTTTGACACTTTTCTTGACCAAACTTCCAACAAAGAAGTATTACAGAGTTTTAGCATCGTCTAATAACTCTTCCTAGACTCCTAAAGATAACTATGTATTTCCACTGCGGTAATTACAGCATATTTTAAGAAGAAGCACTTTCAACACACAATCAATTTGTAATCTCAAATCACGAACCATTCTTCCAGACGCCGTCGATCCCGATCGAGATCTTCATCCCGCCACCACGCGAACAGCATCGAAGATGACTGCCCGTCCCCCCGGACTATGCTCATGTCAGACCAGGAGGCGTTGCACCAGCTGTATGGGGAGATCACGACCCTCAGAGATGGCGCGGTGACGCACCAGTGCGTGCAGACCAACCTTGCTGATGTTATTTGTGGTGGTAAGTGAAAATTTTAATATTTGGAATTTGTAAAAAAAAACATTCTATATTTTATCGAAATGTGCCTTTAGATAACTGCATTGCAAACTATTATATATGGTTAACGGAGAAGACCTTTCATGATAGGCATTTAATTCATGTTCAAAACTTAGTTATCCTTGAATTCATTAGAGACTTAGTCCCAGCAGGCAGTCGGATTAGACCAACATTAATCCACTTTGTACTTACAAGCACGCATAACCATTCCACTAGCGCCATATTACGCCATAATATCTTTTTGTTGGAACAACATGTCAATTAATCACGTAAACATTTCACGACTATGTTCTCAGAAAATTGCTACATTTGCCAACTTATGCACATAACATTTTAGTTCCATGAAGTTTATACACATACTGTGTAGTGCTTAGTTCAATAAACCCATATAGGTTAGTAAGGTCAAACGAATAAGTTACCACGAAGCGACTGCCTTAGTAAATCCCAGGCCCCAGGCTATCCAGTGCATGGAATATTCTTTTGGATAGCGTAGAGTTACGTGGGCTTAAAGGCTAAATTCGCGTAATGAATGCTGAAAAACAAAGCATGGTGAAATGTGGGGCAGCCTGCAATGCCCTGAATCTACACTGCATTGCTAGTCTGTTACTATGAAAATTCGCGTTGCTATACATTCCCTCTGGTATGCGGTATATTGTATCGGAATTGCAGTAACTAGTTCCGACATCGAAACAGTCTGATGCAAATTCGGTTTTGTATGTTAAGCGTTAACGTTTTCTTAGAACCGTGTTTGCTAACGTTATCAGAAATATCACGTGAGTTTATGTAGTCATGTATTATGTCAAATATGTTTATGATTTTTCTATTCTGTGGGATTTATAAAACTGCAGCAATTGGCTTTTCTTTTTGAATTACCGCTAGAACTACCCTTTCTTTCTAAAATAAAATAATCGAATTCAACATAATGCTGCGTATATTTTTCTAAAATCCTTAGTTTTAACTGGTCTACGCTGATATGCTTTATTCCGTGGCCGACTATTCTTAGTTTCAAAGGAACGCTGGAATAAGCTATTAAGCGCTTACAGCTGAAAATAGCTGAATAGTCGCATTAGGTGGCTTTGATGCATTCACGGCCGCTACAGAGAAGATATTTTTTTTTTACGAAACGATATTGAGATGAAGTGAATAATATTGTATTTAAAGACGAATGGATTAAATTGAAAAGAGAAGAAGGAAATCCTGGAATTTAGCAACAAGGCTAACTGAGTCGTGATGCATTTTATTTTATTTTCATATTAAAACTTGACATTTTTCACAGTTAATTCTACTCTTCAGCATTCTAACAAATACAACTTCGCATTCTTTTTGCATATTTCGGGTAACCTCTAAGGTCACAACGGTCACACGACAGTTCGTGAGCTCGCCAATTTGTGTTAGGTATAACAGTAAAATATGAATACGTCCGATTGTCTGTCACGGACCAAATTTTATTACAGTAACATTTCCATTGTTTGAAATACAGTTCCCAAATAAATGCTGACCGATTGGTTACGATCGATTGATCGTAATCGATTACAATATAACTCGAATGATAAATCGAATCAATGTTAATAACACACGCCGTTTTTTTGAATATTCACACGTTTTTTTTGTGAATGTGGATTCGTTTTTATTTGGAGTGGATTTCAATGCGTAAACGATTTCAAGCTGACTCGCCTATGGTGTTGAGATAATTAGTTTTGGTACAAAAAAGAATTAGAGAGGTAGTGCCTTATTCATTGCAAAACGGTTTTGTTAATAGAGGTCGCGAATTTACGATTAATTTGACACTTATGATACGTCCTAATTTTTTTTCTCTTACTTTTACTATTAAATAAAAACTTTTAAGCAAAAAATAAAACCGACTTCCTAAACAAAGCACTACAAAGTGAAAAATAACTTTAATTTCGGTCGTCGGTGTCTTTGGTTTTGTATTTTCGTGTTATGTCACCGACTTCCGAAATTAAAGTTATTTTTCACTTTGTAGTGTTTTGTTTTGGATGTCGGTTTTTTTTTTTGCTAAAAAGTTTTTATTTTTCACTTTTTAGTTGTGGTACCTACCCCACACAAATTCGAATACCACTACCTGCTATGTAAATAACAGTGATAGGAAGTTATTAAAACACCATCCAGATAAACTAAGTGGGCAAAATACGCATTATTGAAGCTAACTCAAAAACTACCCAAGCAAAGTTAATAAAATTTATATGGGACCACCTTGGAAGTAGACCCTTTCAAACAAAAAAAGAATTTTCTAAATCCGTCCATACGTCTTTGAGTAATCGCGTAACAAACATACAAAAAAAAACATACAGACGAATTGAGAACCTCCTCCTGTTTGAAGTCGGTTAATTACTAAATATGTTCTACATTATTATAAGAACCTCTGTGTACTACGTTTCAATGTCGTGAGCAGTGCAACGTGAACCAGTACTCGTATTACTTAGAGATCGCATGTGAGTAATGAGAACAGTGGAAAGTCAAATCCGCAAAGGCACAGGAAACCGCTTATATCAGTCTTACACTTTATTTTATGGGCACTTCAGATAACTGTTGCCATCGGTAATATTGTTTCATATTAATAGAAAGGTTCTTGTAGGTACTAAAAACTTAACTGTAACTCCAATATATATTATTTTCTTTTAGTAGAGTTTTTTGGTAAATTTTAAATCCCGAAATTGTCTTGGAATTTTCAACAACTACGCATACTTATATTATATTAATTTTATCGACTAATAATAATATTTACAGCTACAGCAACGTCTGAAGCAACCTTAGCTAAATGAAATGTCAACCGAAATACACTTTTATTTTAAGCACATAAACTTCTATTTCGAATGCTCTAAGCCAACTATATAAAATCAGATAAGGCGAAGGTCAGTAAAAAGTCCGGGAAATCGATGCAAGTAGTATCTTCCGAGGAAGATGGCTGATCGATTAGTTTTTAACCTTTCTTCATTAGAACTAATGAGTATTCTAAATGACCAGGAAATGGAAGAAAAATATAGGATGTGAACACTGTGAATGGTAACCAGATAGTTACTTTTCCGCACAAGTTTTGGAATTTAATGTGGGAACTGTGTTAGTAAATATGTGTTAATACTAAATGCTTTAGCGACGGATGTCATCATTAGAGTTTTAACTTTTAAGCTCCTAAAACTATACAAACATTTTTGAAGTAAAATAAAGTTTGTGTGCCATTGGAACGACCGTTTTGCTTGTTGGTTCTCGTCGTGTGCCAAATGTACAGTAGGTGCCAATGTTATTAGACGTAAAAAACGCAGTAGGTAATAAAAGCTTTATAAATATAGTGCGTAAGAAAAATCTCTATATAATATGTACATATATAATCGTACATCATATATATAAATATATATATAAACGTAAAAAAAACCGCCCAAGTGCGAGTCCGAAGAAGGGTTCCGTACCATTATCTACAAAAACGGCAAAAAAATCAAGTTTGTTGTATGGGAGCCCCCATAAATGTTTATTTTATTCTGTTTTTTTTTTAGTATTTATTGTTATAGCGACAACAGAAATACATCATCTGTGAAAATTTCAACTGTCTATATTGTAACACAGGATCCAGAGGAGAGTTCGTGATCTTAATACTATTATTTTATAAATTAGAAACACATAGTTTTCGTATCGACACATTATATTAGAACTTGGTAGACAAGGCATTAAAAGAAAAAGGTGACAGTTCTATATACATGAAATACATAAAAAAAATAAACGTCATATAAAAAAAAAAAACACCAGCATGGACAGTTCAAATTAGAAAACAGTATTAATTACAACAGTCTAACTATCACGGTTCATGAGGTACAGCCTGGTGACAGACGGACAGATAGACGGACAGCGGAGTCTCAGTAATAGGGTCCCGTTTTACACTTTGGGTACGGAACCCTAAAAACATCATCCAATGGCGACCCCCGCGGGCTTGCAGTGGTTGTGAACCTTAGGGGTTCGGTTGACTTTTGAGCACACACATTGACATGACTTAAGTGTTGTTTTTTATTGTTGTATAACACACATGTGAAGGGTTAAAAGGCGCTACCCCGAGCAAAGCCTTGCGATAGTGCGTTATTCAGAGGCTATTAACTCATTAATTAAGTGTAATAAACTAAAACTAAAAGCAGATTATTAATGTTTTGATATCCTATCATGACATTGCACGTACTTGTTTGGTTTATTTGTTTTAAATACATTTATAATCTTCTTGTAAAAAAAAGTAACTAAAATTATTTACTGCATGCATCTTTCGCTAAGGTTGACGTTCTAATCATTTGAGGATTACACTAATGGTTAGATAATTTAAAAATCTAAATGATTCACGTTTTCTTTTATTTCAAAAGATCGGTATTCTTTTTTTATTAAAATAATTCCAAAAAATTTGTGATATCTATGATAAAGAGGCGTGCGCAGGGAGCGGGACAGAGCGAGACTGAGTGGCGGGACAGAGAAGGACTTAATGCTCAAGGTCGTTTGGTCAGGGAACCGCCTTAAGTAGATTGACACCCTACGTCAATTTGTCGTGTAATAATCATTTCACCATATTTGACATTAAGTTCCAATTTCACCAATGAAACTGAACGCGATCAGCGCAAGTACCTACCGCGTTCTAAACCTGTCAGTGTCAGTATTCCACAGAAAATAATGAAACTGACAGCCCTTAAACGGGATTTATATGCTAATCGCGTTCAGTTTCATTGGTGAAATTCGCCCTAATGTGTCAAAAACCCTGTGTATTTGGACAGCCGTTATTGTATGACCGATCACCGCTTCCTTATGAACCCAAACCTTAACACGATTCAATTGCAAAGACGTCATATGAGAAAAAGAGAGAGAGCAAAAGCTAAAACAAAAAGCGACTGACCCATCTCTATGAATCTCACAGATCGGTATCATTAGAAAAGCTTCAATATCGATCCACTAAGGAAAGCGAGATCACACTGGCTGCTAATGATCAGTCATTACTGTCAAATTAAACGTGTCACTCCATGGAAAGTGTCATCCGAGACGTTTTTCTCGTAAAATGAATACTTTCCACGCGCCCGCGCCGGCAGGAAAAGCTTTAACTTAGGCTAGGAGATCGTTACCTGAGAAAGTACATCATCTTTAACACTTTTAGGTGCCTACTACAATTTACGGCTTTCATTTGAAAGATTGAGAATGCTGGGTCGTGAAGAAGACGGATGAAAAATGCATGCAGCGGAGATGAGAATGTTGAGATGGATGTGTGGAGTGACGAAAATGGATAAAGTGAGAAATGAGTATATAAGGGCAAGTTTGAAAGTAGCGTCAGTGACAAAAAAGTTGAAAGGAAATCTTTTGGCATGGTATGGCCGTGATGAGGAGGGAGAAAACGCATGTGACTAAAAGAGTGATGAATATAAATGTTGATGGATGGAGAGGCAGAGGAAGGCCAAAGGAAAGTCGTATGGGTTGTGTGAGGAATGATATGAAAGAGAAGGGAGTGAATGTTAGCGTGACGTTGACAGGGGAAAATAGAAGAAGAACACTGAGCCCACGTAACATGGGATAAGGACATGAAGATGATGATTTGAAAAATTGAGAATATTCGAAAGACTTTCGTAACTAGCGACCCGCCATATTTCACACGGATGCAATGGCTACATGTAAAAGCCTTGAGATGTCTGTGCTATATCGAAGTAAAATATTAATCTAATATATATCTGAAACTTTCAGAATAAATTCTCTAAATAATGGTGAAAACCGCATCAAAATCCGTTGCGTAGTTTCGAAGAACAACGCGGTCACACAGACAGACACAAAAAGCGACTTTAATTTATAATAATTATGTATAGATAACAAATGAAGTTTTAAAAGTGTTCAGAAGATAATTATACTTAGACATCATGATTCTTCACATCCTGTGGAAGCGTAAAAGTTGCTATAGCGGTGCGGCGGATGATCAATGTTCAACAGCAAAGAATTTACATTCTATGTGGGACGAGTATATTAACAATTTAATACTAATAGGTGGTATCCTTTACAAATCAAATAATAACTAACTTGACCGTTACTGACCACCAATCAGAGTCAATACAGAGTCTGGGTTGTTAACATTTTATAAGATCCGAAATTCATTCAAGTTTTTAATGTCAAGGTTGAATCGGGCATTTGTTTATGACTCAACCCGCATAAAGGTCAAATGTAATTTTTAATGGGGTGAAAATTAAAGTACCATGACGCTTGCGTTTGTAGAAAGGTTTAGCAGAGGTGTAAGGTCGCACACCTTTAGTTGGTCAATGGTGATATCAGATCCCATGCAAAGGGGAGATGAGACTAGTGCGATAAAAAATATTGCGTGTAAAATGCTTCAAAGGCATTTCAAAGGACTGATCTAATCAAAGTGTTATTCGAAGGTTGCCATAAATTAAATACCCTGAGACCTTACTCAAGGTTGATCTATCAGGTTTTTTACTTAAGTTAAAGGACTTTAAAAAATGTACCTTGTCAAAATTATCAAGTAAGTATAATAAATAAGTCGTGTAAAACCTTGAACACTGAATATTTATTAAGATATGACATACATACCTTGCTCATGGCAAAGAAAAATAGTCCAAGCCTTTAAAAAAAAATAAGAACTTGTTTATGTACATAAACTCACGCCGTCTTCTCATTTGGGGTAGAAACTAGAACGCCGCCTGCTACGATCCTTACATACTTTTTTTTGCCTTGTTTTCGTTGATACACTCGCACTCCGGTTGCGAGTACTACGCACCTGACTTCTTTGAAGAGCATTACCAATAAGTTCACTTTATGGAATTTATTTCTGTAAAATTAGCAATTCGATTAATAATTTTAATACACCGACCTGGCGGCGACGTCGTCAAAAGATGCCCATCCATAGATTAATTTCACCCGTCTCTCCACAATTCCAGTGAATACTTTAGGATGCATACCCGGTACGGCACTAAGACGACGCTGGAACCAGAGTGATCTAGAGCATAAAAGTATATTTCTGAGAAAATTCATAAAAGATCTGTCTGGCATGCCTCCACTTTGCAAATCGCATCAATCTATAGTGAGATGTTGTGATCTCCCTCAAGGAAAAAGTACTGGGAAGCATTAGATCAGTGTACCCTGAAAGAATTATGACTTTTCTATGCCATTGTGTAACAAACCCATTATTATTGGTAAAAATGTCACTTAGATCACTCTGGTTCCAGCGTCGTCTAATAATCCTTTCATATCCTAAGAGCACGTCTTCCCTACCATTATTGCGCCCCCAGGTCTACTCTTTGATATGCAATGGTCTCTGATGCACCATGAAACATGAGGTCACAAGGGCTAGTGTGAATCTTTGGGTTCTGGTCGAACCACTCTGGAATCGGTGCATTTCATTCATTCATTCATATATTCATATTTAGCTGCTCTAGTTACACTAGAAAGACACCACCATAAATCAAGTACTTGTGAAACTTTTTGAACATAATGATGAATTCCAACATGACTATCTCCCGGCCTAATGGCTACCGGTTCTATAGTAGTTCAGAGTAAGTGTAGTCTCTGCTCTACTTCACTTTAATCATAGTATTCCTTTCTGATGAGGTGTTAATTCACTTTCCTATTTATTATGACGATAAATGGAGTTTTATCTTCCGAAGTAATGATCGAGTTAATTGTTTAGTGAAACTGAACTCATAGCAGTACTTTAACTATAACATAACCTCACGCCTGTAATCACCGAAGGGATAGGCAGAGCTGTACCTATAGTACACCTACATTTCGCCAGTTATGTTTAAGTCCCATGAGGAGCCTATTGACATCAACCGGCCACAAATCCAGACTTCAAGCTGCTACTGAGTCATCCCAGATGGAAAACACAATAACACTTTTCCCGACCCGGGAATCGAACCCAGGACCACATGCTCAGCAGTAGCGCTTGTGACCACTAAACCAACGAGACAACTATGTATATCCGTGAGTTTGAATATGATGTACAGTCAGCGGTCGTTGTGCATGAACCTTTTCAAAAGTTGTTCGAATGCACATTGAAATCTTAGCTTGCAACGCCTTTTTTTTTTGTTTGACCATTGAATGAAGGATGAACCTTTTTTTTTAAAGTTCATTGTTTTTGTTTGATCAATGAACAAAGAATGTCGCCTAAGAAGGATGACCCTAAAATGAACAATGTCCCTTTTTTTAACTAACATATCAGTCTGTCGTTGACCCACATATTTTATTGACGTTATTGCGAAGCGCTTTTGGTGGACGAAAACAATGCAGGCGGGGTTAGCCACTGGCCCGTGCATACGAAAAGCGACTTTATGGGGGTGATGCACAAAAATCGTTGATAGTACATAATTTGTTGTCTATAGTGTCTCTATGTTCGATCCTTAGCATCGTCACAGATTAATACAGATGGGACACTCCGCAAAATCATTTAAATAAAAAGTGACTCTAGCTACGACACAATAAAGTGCAATACAGGTCGCACAACGCTTATTACCTACAGTTATATTTACCTACAAGTTGCCTCTCTTTCTAACGCGTAACTCTTATACCTTCTGACCGCGGCAGTCCTACTGAATTGGCCCAGTGAGATAGGCCCGCCGCGTACTTATAGCTTCATACCTTAACTGTGGAGTGTCCCATCTGTATTAATTAGTGGCATCGTTAAAACTAGACAAGATTTAAACTTGCCTTATTACGAAGATCAAAAAATATCTTCCAGCTGAGTCAGTTGATTTCATCAAAAATCTACCGTCCGTACGTACATTCCGATGCTATCAACGAAAATATAATACACGAATGGAAAACCAGTAGTAGTATTGGCGTTATTTTTCACTAATTACAGCTTAGAATATTCTCCCTGACTGGGTTTGTGCTAAAACTAGTTGATATCTATTACTCTGCAAGTCTCCATTCGTATGATTATTTCCAACTCAACTAACCTACCCCATTACAACAAAAACAAGGCACATTACATAAAACTGGACATAAAAACTGTAAACTTGTAAACTGGAAAATTAACCATATTAAAAGTGAATTTATACGCACTATCTTAAAGGCAGTTGATAGGATCTCTTCACGGTAAACGATAATGATAGGTTTGCTCAGATCGTGGTCAGATAGGGGCAACCATTTCCTATCTTAATTATTCGTATCAATCTGTACAAGCAATGTTTTTCTACATTTATCAGAGAATTTATTAATGAAGCTTATTTGAAAGTGTGGAAAAGTTACGAGTTAGTTGGTTTATTTATAGGGATCTCCTTTACTTTAAAAGTAGGTGCTTATGACGTCATCTTCCTGTCCTTATCCCAATTTATTTGGGGTCAGCACACTAATTACGTCTTTTTAGGGTTCCGTACCTCAAAGGAAAAAACGGAATCCTTATAGGATCACTCGTGTGTCTGTCTGTCCGTCTGTCACAGCCAGTTTGCTCCGAATCTAATGGACCGATTAAGTTTAATTTTTTTTGTGACCCAAACACGATTGACTAACGTAAATATTAGAATTTTGAATATGAGGGTCAATATTGGAGGGCAAATAAGAAAATTTAAAAAAGTTTTGCAAACTGTACCGTGTTACATATCAAATGAAAGGGTTACTATGAGAGTCTCAAATATATTTTTTTTATAATTTTAAAATAAATTGTTTTGAACATATTTAAGAAAATAGGCGAAAATTTACCATTCCCTCCCCTTATCTCCGAAACTGCAGAGCCTAAAATTAAAAAGAAATAAAGAAACTAGTTCTAAACCTATAGATTACAGGAAAACTTATAAAACGTCTATGGTCTTAAAATAACATGATAAATCTCTCAATATTGTAAAAGTGCACCTCACTAATATCCTTGCACTCCAATCTCGATCCGGTCCATCACCACCTTGAGACCGAAAGAGGTCCGAGGTTCTACCATCGGACATCTAGACGCACTGCCAGTTACCATCCCTACCTGGTTGCTATTCCACCAATTCGCACTAAGCGCTTTCAAGTGTCTTTTATAATGCGCACAGCAAAGGAGTGGAACTCACTGCCTGCGTCTGTGTTTCCGAACGCATACAACCCTAATCTCTTCAAAGTGAGAGTGAACAGGCTTCTTCTGGGTAAGCTCACTCCATCGTCGACTTTGTCTCTGTCACCTCTGACCTAGACTAGAGTCAAGAGCAAACCCATCACAAATTAAAAAATTTAAAAAATTGTGCGTACAAACTTACATTTGCAATTGGAATGTATGGTAGAACATGTTGTTCAACTACAATGTTAAGTTTATTCTTGGAATAAATTCATCCAACTACGGAACCCTTCATTGTGCGTGGTCCGACACGCGCTTGGCCGGTTTTTACAAACATCACAACAGTGTTTAATTCCTTCCCTGTCACATCATCTTTTCTTTACCCTATATTATCACACAGCTTCTTACCATCCAAATTCATACTCAACGCTTTTTTTTACACGCTGCTCATTCCCGGCATCAAAATTAGTTTGCCTTAGTTGTCTCATCCGCTTTTTCCTGTATTCATACACAATTACTGTCTTAATCACATTTTCATGCATCTGCCGTACAGCTCCACCATTAGTCGTCATCTCAGTATGCACTCCATCCCTTGCCGTTTCATCTTTTACACAAAATCCATCTACCTCTTCTTTGGTATTTCTCTATTATATTAGCCGAAAATAGGTATTAATACAAAACTGTTATTATTCATGTCTGACATTATTGGAAGTGATAGACAAATAGGTAAGTGGTACTATAATTTAGATGCTAGTACAATCAGCATATAGAAACCTTGTCTATGCTTAGAACCTTGTGATATATACCTAGGGTAGACCTAGTTTAAGGGATAGAGTCTATATAATTATGCTTATAGTGTGACAAATGTAAAATTTATAACCTACAATGTACACCGTGCAAAGCTTTTTCTTATTGTTTTATGAAATAAATATTTTTATTATTTATTATTATTATATATACTTATCTACGAAAATAATTGTGTCGTCAAAAATGCACTAGTGATAAAGACAGCTACATCAATTACCATTAGAGTTTAATGATGTTTTTGTAAGGTTTGTACACGCTTGATAGTGTTACGTACGGATGCTACCCACTAATGAGTAAAATATCGATACTCTATTCGATACTAATATTATCCCTAGGCCAGTAAAATCTAATAGGTCACCGGAGATCCCAATTTCTCACTTAACCACTCGACTACCGGAAACGCAGATCTACACGAGACACAATGACTTTTTAATTGTTTCTGTAATTACGATATACAACAGGTTAAGCTAAGGCTATATTAATCGTATAGGTAAGCTTAACGAACCAATTAATATCCAATATGGTCGCCGTAGCTTAAATATGACTATCTTTTTAATGGCCGAGTTGCGATATGCGTACTGTGCAGTGTTAAGTAAGTGTAGTTAATGTTTAGTTTAATGACTTGGATAACATAAACTTAATTAAAAGTAAGTTAGACAGATATGACGTAATAACTGCTGCAATGACACATTTGCGCGTATGACAACACTCACCTCATTTAACGACCACTTACAAATTATATATATTCATACAATAGAGGAAGTTTATTCCGGACGATTTATCGATGAAATTATATCAATTTGTGGTTAAGCGAATCGATTTATCGTCATTATGTACAGTCGAAGTTTTTTTTTTTTTTTATTGGAAGCTGCTTACCGCAATCTTATTCTGCCTGTATGCTATGTATGTATTGGTTTGAAAACAGTTAAGTAATTAGGGTGGACATGTTGAAGAACGTGGCTAGTCTAAATTAATTGGAATTTAAGAGACAAAGACTTGAAAAGTAAACTCACCAATAACCTGGAAGTCAAGAGTGAATAGGTTGCTCAGTAGACAAACGTGCCCCATCGTCAACTGCATCATCACTTAATTAAAGCATCAGGTGAGATGGCGGAAAGCCTAGTTACAACAAAGATATGCAAAGCTACGTCAGAGAAGATAACATTAGTTAACAAGGTCTTTTTAGGAAGGACAAGCAAAAGCCTGGCTTTATGATGACGATGCTTACCAGCGAAGTGAATGGCCCCGAAAATTAGGAAAGCCGACCCCGCGTAACGGCAAGAGGCGAGGGCAAAGAAGTCTTTTCATAGGTCCCATTTGTCTGGCAGTTTCCTCAATGTAGTGTGCCGTAACTCTTTTTTCATAGGTCCCATATGCCCGGCAGTTTCCTCAATGTAGTGTGTCGTAGCTCTCTTTTCATAAGCCCCATATGTCTGGCAGTTTCCTCAATGTAGTGTGTCGTAGCTCTTTTTTCATAGGTCCCATATGCCCGGCAGACTCCTCAATGTAGTGTGTCGTAGCTCTCTTTTCATAGGCCCCATATGCCCGGCAGTTTCGTCAATGTAGTGTGTCGTAGCTCTTTTTTCATAGGTCCCATATGCCCGGCAGACTCCTCAATGTAGTGTGTCGTAGCTCTCTTTTCATAGGCCCCATATGCCCGGCAGTTTCGTCAATGTAGTGTGTCGTAGCTCTTTTTTCATAGGTCCCATATGCCCGGCAGTTTCCTCAATGTAGTGTGTCGTAGCTCTCTTTTCATAGGCCCCATATGCCCGGCAGTTTCGTCAATGTAGTGTGTCGTAGCTCTTTTTTCATAGGTCCCATATGCCCGGCAGACTCCTCAATGTAGTGTGTCGTAGCTCTCTTTTCATAGGCCCCATATGCCCGGCAGTTTCGTCAATGTAGTGTGTCGTAGCTCTTTTTTCATAGGTGCCATATGCCCGGCAGACTCCTCAATGTAGTGTGTCGTAGCTCTCTTTTCATAGGCCCCATATGCCCGGCAGTTTCGTCAATGTAGTGTGTCGTAGCTCTTTTTTCATAGGTCCCATATGCCCGGCAGACTCCTCAATGTAGTGTGTCGTAGCTCTCTTTTCATAGGCCCCATATGCCCGGCAGTTTCGTCAATGTAGTGTGTCGTAGCTCTCTTTTCATAGGCCCCATATGCCCGGCAGTTTCGTCAATGTAGTGTGTCGTAGCTCTTTTTTCATAGGTCCCATATGCCCGGCAGACTCCTCAATGTAGTGTCTCGTAGCTCTCTTTTCATAGGCCCCATATGCCCGGCAGTTTCGTCAATGTAGTGTGTCGTAGCTCTTTTTTCATAGGTCCCATATGCCCGGCAGACTCCTCAATGTAGTGTGTCGTAGCTCTCTTTTCATAGGCCCCATATGCCCGGCAGTTTCCTCAATGTAGTGTGTCGTAGCTCTTTTTTCATAGGTCCCATATGCCCGGCAGACTCCTCAATGTAGTGTGTCGTAGCTCTCTTTTCATAGGCCCCATATGCCCGGCAGTTTCCTCAATGTAGTGTGTCGTAGCTCTTTTTTCATAGGTCCCATATGCCCGGCAGACTCCTCAATGTAGTGTGTCGTAGCTCTCTTTTCATAGGCCCCATATGCCCGGCAGTTTCCTCAATGTAGTGTGTCGTAGCTCTCTTTTCATAGGCCCCATATTCCCAGCAGACTCTTCAATGTAGTGTGTCGTAGCTCTTTTTTTATAGGTCCCATATGCCCGGCAGACTCCTCAATGTAGTGTGTCGTAGCTCTCTTTTCATAGGCCCCATATGCCCGGCAGTTTCCTCAATGTAGTGTGTCGTAGCTCTCTTTTCATAGGCCCCATATGCCCAGCAGATTCTTCAATGTAGTGTGTCGTAGCTCTTTTTTCATAGGTCCCATATGCCCGGCAGACTCCTCAATGTAGTGTGTCGTAGCTCTCTTTTCATAGGCCCCATATGCCCGGCAGTTTCCTCAATGTAGTGTGTCGTAGCTCTTTTTTCATAGGTCCCATATGCCCGGCAGACTCCTCAATGTAGTGTGTCGTAGCTCTCTTTTCATAGGCCCCATATGCCCGGCAGACTCCTCAATGTAGTGTGTCGTAGCTCTCTTTTCATAGGCCCCATATGCCCGGCAGTTTCCTCAATGTAGTGTGTCGTAGCTCTTTTTTCATAGGCCCCATATGCCCAGCAGACTCTTCAATGTAGTGTGTCGTAAAACTTTTATTTTCGTGATGAAATCTCTCTCCGTCAGCCCACCAGCTAAAATAAAGCGTTGCTCCATCTTCCTCCTTGAGTAAGGACCCAAGTATCACTTACGTATTGGTCTGAGGCCATAGCACGTTGCTTTATCACTCTTTACCTAACCATTGACCATCACAATTAATCAAAAATCTTACTTAATCTTACCCCGCAATATAATGTTATTCCACGCCTACTTGCAAAAACTGATCTCATTTATGTAGGGCACAATTCACTTACATCAAAGTTGTTGGCATCTAGGCTAATCATATTCAGGTTCGGGCGCATAGATTACGTCACGTAATCGTCGCGTGATCGGAACGATTCCGCGCGAATGTGCAGTGGACTTACACTAGTAGCCTAGTTAGTAAATTTCGTGAGGCACAAGAAAATTGTGAGTTAATATTGTAATTTGTGAATGTAATACAGACAGTTTACAGTTTTTTGACATAACTGACGAAATGTGGGTACACCTCTGCCTAATCTTTCGAGGATAAGAGGTGTGATGGTATGTGTTTGAATACAGTTTCTCTAAGGCCGAATCCAGTAGAGAACATTTATATCTGAAAAGGCTTTTGGATAAATTGCTATAGGTCATACAGTTAGTCTTGATCCCATTCTTTACGACGTTCCTGATTATTCAAATGTGGTTACTTATAATACTAATGCTACTCTTGGTTTACTTTAAAGATTTCCTAGGATTTTCCTTTAAAGTTTTCCCTCTATCTATTTAATTTAATCAAATATTCTATATATTAAAATCAGGACATATTATTTTTGCCTCACAAATTAACCCTATTTTGCTGCTCATATTTACCTTACTGAAATCAAATACTCATTTCGCTATATCCCACAATAACCAAGCTATATTAAAATTATTATTAAATTTATTATATCTAATAATTATAATTTACTAATCTAGCTTGTTCAAAGTTAACGACTAAGCTACTCCAATTAAAAGAGGTAGTTTGATTACACGCACAAAGTTTTAATAGCAGACATTAAAAGCATAACATAGTCGGCTATGAAATTGTAAATTACTGGTTCCTTCTTAACGTTAACATGTCCCACTAAATTGTATAGGAATTATCCGAAGCAACTAATTATTTTGCAAACTGAATTAGTCCTGAGATTCTTGCAGTTATTGTAGCTATTTAAATGTACTTAATACTGTATTTAAGAATAGATAGAATAGCATCGTATATATTCTGTCATTTATTTCCCTTGCTTCGTTTGTCTGTCGTGTCATATTATTGCAATTTGTCCTCTCATCCATCTTCCCTTAACTATCTCAATTTACTTTGGGTCTGCGCCGCCTTGTCCTATTCTTCCCGACGTCTCTACCCCGTCATCACAGTAGTCACTTCCTTTCTTGATAATTTATATATAGCTAAAGATAATTTATGTCGTCTTATACTAAATTCATCCATATGTTTTTGGTCTTCTTCTATTACTTGTATTTACATTACAGCCTCATCACCTCATGCATATTGTCTACTATTAAGTGATATTGCGCATGCGCCAGTTTATGATATATTATTTTATAACCGATCAAAAGGTACCTACTATCGGAAATCAACTTTTCACTTTTGCCCGTTAATTTCGGAGATCCTTCTTCATTTACAGCTTAAAATATGTAATTTTCTACACGTTTGTCGCATTCTTGATACTTATAAATGGTACTACAGAGCAGGCGCCGTAATAAATAAAAGTAATCCTCAAAGGCCATCTGTGAATACATTGCAGCACGTCTTTTTTCCGCAAACGTACGTGAAACTAGTAAATTAATGCGACAGCGTACGATAAGAGCTCCAGCTAGTACCACGAAGAGGGCAGGTGAAGAAGGTACTGTTAGCGAACAAAGCCAAGCTCAAATTCAATTGCTATTATTTTGGCTTAAGGAAAATTCTGAAATGGAAGACTGGCAGCTGACTTTCCGTTTTGCGGCTGCCTATGACAACTGATAGATATATATATTATTTTAGATATTCTATATATTATTCGTAAGTTAAGAATCTGTTGTTAGAAAATTGAGAGTTTTTGTAGGTAGGACAAACTAAGCTATAGCACGTTGTGTGTTTTTTTATTAGATTCAATGTGTTCCCGGGCCGTATTTTATTCAGTAGACCTTCTGTGGTTCTTTATATGCGTATTTTGCTAGTGCCCACAGCATATAGAGTCTAAATGGCTAACCGTCCACCGAGACCGTTGACATTTACATGACCTACATCACAGACAAGCCTAGTTCTTTTTTTATAAGCGTCGGACGCAGGGCTTTAGTCATCATAAATAGGTTTTATATTGTAAGAAGCATTGGTTTATCTTCTGTACGTCTAATAGAAGTCTCTTTCTTATCCTTTAATGATCAATTTTGAATTTGGTAAACTAGGTATTAAAATTTACCTAATTTAATAACTGGCTGATCATAAAAGAACTGACAGTAGGTAAGGAAAAGTAACTTGACCGTCATTTGTTAACATTTTTAAGTTGCTGCAAGTCAGTAGGTTCACCACATAAATCAGCAACATAAAAAGCTGGTACTCATTAATTACCTAACACGTTTTCACAGATTCTCACTTCTCACGCTGTATAACCAAACTCGTACATGATATTCAGTCCTCTCACCCCTTATAAATACACGACACCGCCATTTTTATCAACCATTTAAATGCAAATACTATGCACAAATCAGCCAGCACGACTATCAAATATTTGCAAATAATCTGTCATCGTTATCTTCCAAAATCTTTTTCTAAATAAGAGCAACATTTCTCTACAAGAATTCACAATAAACTTCCGGCAGCCTTAAGACGTCAAATGTGATCCAAAGTAGGAAAGTGGAAAGAAATCGAAAACAACATTATTATTTTATAATTTGTTACCATGACTTGTTATTTCTTATATGTGGTCGACCAATTTGGGGTTAGAGCCATACGAAAATCGGCCTTATCTTTAAATTTCTTAAGTGCAAAATGAGCTGAGGCATACGGATTGATATGTAACAATTTATTGGAGTGTGTCTCATTGGTTAGTTAATCTAGCGTACAAATTGTGGATGTTTCTATGCGAGAAGATGACAGTAATTTATTTCGAGGTAGTTCATTGACTGATCTTTATTAAATTAAGATTAAATTATATATACAGTGGAAAATGCAATAATACCACAAAACACATTTCTACTTCAGTATTCACAATTCTTCACGAAAGAAGTCGCTTAATAATATAATTTGCTTCCGGAGTATGTCCTAATCGGACGCTAAAACAAATTGTATGCTTAATAATAAACTGACCGATTATGGTTCAGGTCCAAAATGAGCAAAGCATACAAAGAAATTCGTTTTAACTAAATATCTTCAAAATATAATTTCTGTATCCATAATCATTTCATCAATCATTCCTACAATACATTGTTTCACTATTATTATACTTTTTGACTAAGTTATATGCCATTTTGTAAGACAATTCAGTGATTGCGATTTTTTTCAGTTAGGTCAGTCTATTATGAGATTAAGTATTAGTGACATATTATAAAAGCATAACGCCATTTGAAAATGTCAAAAATTGTCTAGAATTAGGGTGCGTTTCTACTGACGTGGAGCTGGATGGAGAAGAGCAATGAAAAGCGGCAAGTGCTTCGAAGCGGAGTGGAGTGGACATTTCGAGCACTGTGATTGGTCGGACCTCCCTGCTCGACTCCGTTTGGTCCGGCTCGTGGTCGCGTGTTCATGTGACTGGTAATTAGTGACTGATACTAAAACACATGATAGTACTCATGATAACAAATAACTTTTACTATGGGGCCAAACCTGAAACCGCGAAAAAAAGTCAGCCATTCCGTTCATTTTGACGAGATATGCGAACATAAATGTAGGGAACAGCGTATTTTTGCGATTTCAGGTTTGGTCCCATAGTAAAAGTTATTTGTTATCATGAGTACAAATACAATCATGATCACTAAGTCACCCTATATTTTATTTGAAAGTAAGTTCAGATCCGCTCCGCTCTGCTTGCACGGTTTCCACTGACGCGGAGTGGAGATATCGACACTGTGATTGGTCAATTCACGGTCTACTCCTCTCCACTCTGCACAGCTCCGCGTCAGTGGAAACGCACCCGGATTGGTCTGACCGCCCTGCTCGACTCCGTTCTGTCCGGCTGTGGGCCGGGTGTTCATATATTTATTTGAAGGTCCGCTCCGCTCCACTTACACTGTTTCCACTGACGCGGAGTGGAGATTTCTATTACTGTGATTGCTCAATTCACAGTCCGCTCCTCTCCACTCCGCCCAGCTCCGCATCAGTGGAAACGCACCCGGAGCAAATTAAAATGCCGGTTATTTCGATCAAACAACAATTAAAGGAAAGACATCAAAGCATTTTGGTCAAACGGACACACCCGACAATTTGGCATCTCCGTTTTTCATTGCCGCATATTGCGGCGACGCAAACCTAAGGTTTCATAATAAGCCACCCAAGGACAACGTCCAATTTCATACATGACTGCTCTACGTTACTATAAGTAGTAGCCAAATTGAGCACTTAAAGTGTTGATTGGCGAGTTTTTGTGACAAAAACCATTATTGTCAAATAAATTGATGATTCACTAAGAATTTAGATAAAAACGCTGTTGAGGAGACAAAACGGTGTTTCCTTTGCGTAATTTGGTTCCTGGTTCATTAGAATGAATCGAAAAGATATGTACATACTAGTAATGTTGAAAACATTGTTATGACTAAAATACGTCAGTTTTGAAATGCTATCATTCAAACTCCAAAGCAAGACCAGAACGAAAATAAACAATTGAGAACGTTCTTTTAATCAGTTCTTTTGTGAAATTAATTTGCGTAATTGGTCATTCAAACGTGATCCATGAAATAACAGCGACGATAAACGACTTTTAATGATTTTATAGTGAAGGTAAAGGTAAAGGTCTAAACGAGTAGTGTTAATTAGATTTGGTAAAAATATATATTAAATTAGAGCATTTTCTCAATAACTTCATTTGTGCATATTTTAGATTATGTTTATATTACATAGTGTAATTAATTTGTAAAGTTATGTGTAACGCGGATAAAAACAGAGAATGACGCAAAAAGTAACAAGCGATTTTTTTATGAAACCTTACCATTTTAAATATAATTTAAATATTCATCTTTTAGTATACGTGATTTTATATAATAAGTACCTTTTGTTTTATATATAATAAATGAATAATGCGTCTAATTTAGGACAGCTCTCCTTGATGGGCGAGTCCTATTACTGACTGGACGTACGAAACGTTGGGTGAGCTCGGCACAGAAAACGCAAGCTAACCACTCAAGGCCATTGACATATATCGCACCTTTATTTCGAAATTTTCAAGAAAATTACGTTTAGTAAAAAATAATTAAGAAACTATTAAATTATATGACTACACACCTTAAAAAGAAACCAATAATTTAACAAATAATCTTAGAAATATCTCTTATGAATTCATCACTTTTTTTATGATGAGGTAAATAATAATGCGAAAATCGTAAATTGATTCTCCTGTAAAATTTAGGTTTTTGTTTAGTAACGGTTTCGAAATAAAGGTGCGATATGTATCTGCGTCTTAATGGGCTAAACTAACTAAGTTACCTAAAATGTTATTTCCTTTTAACTTCTCTAAAGCTTTTATATTTATTCAACACGGAAGTTTTACCCAATTAATGAAGTGACAATAATTCAGTAAGGAAACCCATGTTTCGTAATAACTCTTCTAAACCTTCATCAGTAAAACGTAATGACATGACACATTACCAATAGTCATGCCTACGTCACCAAGGTTTTTCATAGTCAAATGACGATATTTTTTTCTAAAAACCACAAGTGCCCATCAAACTCCAGGAAGTTTTAAAGGTCAAGGAAAAACAATAAAATTCACGTAAAAGATAATCACAGTTTGTGATACAAAACTGGAAATGTCATGTTTTGTATAAGTTTGATGTTAGAAATCTTATGATATTTATTACTTCCATTTTTGAGCAAAATTTTCGACATTTTAAAGGGTTTAGTTTAACCTTAAGTGGCTTGATTATGTTTAATTTATTTATCTATATTATATCTAGGATATTTACAGGCTATATATCTGGTCCATTAATATTTAATTTGGTGTACTGCAAAAGATGTTCGTCATCATATCAACTACGTAACTTTGAAGTATCTTTGAAGAGGTGTATGCCATCTGGCACCTCATTATCTCATCATAATTTGCTACTCAACCGTAGCTCAGCAAATAAATAATTTGGTCAAAACTTGTAGAGCGTTTTAAGTACCGAGTCTTGAAAAAATGGTTTAAGCGCCATGTGAATTTCACCATTATGCTAGTCTTAATTTTGTATTATGTATTTGGTAATAGGTGCGATATTTCTAGTGAAGATGACCTTTTTACATGTAGTCACCTCAAATTGATTTTTTACACATAAATACTGAACGTGTAATCGAAAAACTAAGATTTTCTGTGAAGCACTACGTTTAACAATTAAAAAGCAATAAATTGTAAATCTACGTTCCCGGCACACGAAGGGTTAAACGCCTCATGATCTTTGACATGACATGTCACACTTTATCCCATTTTGGATGACAAAAGGAAACTAATACTGATACTATTAAGTATCTACCCTTTTATTGTTAGGAAACATTAATGAGATCAAAGCACAGGAACACTCTAATCCGATTTCCCTCTCCATAATGTTCACATCCCATTATTATACCCAAGAATACCAAACAAACAATTAAATAACAGTCCATAAACTAGCTCTGACTTTTATAGCTTTATAGTAAGGTCCAATTTAGCTTAATTATTAAACAATTCACTGAAATTAATCATGTTTATCTGACACTAATTGATACCGACATTTGTTTTATAATGGTTTCGTAAATCAGGAAACGCGTGCTATATATATAGTTTTTGATTGAGTCTGATATTTCCTTTCCTTAATTCTTATTTATTTGGATAATTAAATATATTGCATATGCGGATGCGATATCTTTAGGTTGTTATTTAATGGTCTCAATCTAATTTAGTTGTTCGATGAAAAAAAAATGCTAATGAGTGATATAAAACGTAGCATAAGTTTTTTCCACGCAAAATTGATAATACTTCATCAATGTAGCTCTTCAAACCGACATAATAACATTTCCAAAGCATTAAAAAAAAAAAAACAAATGACGTCTAACCGATCAAAAATATTTCAACATTCAAAATTAGAACGGTACTAATTACCGCGCCTCTGAAAGAAATATGGCGACAAAAAATGCGCGCAGGCAATAAATTGAAACTCCCCTAATGCGTTTCGTCGCACCACGTATCCTGTTCTGCATTCCAGTTTTAATCAATCGTATGAAAAGAGGTGAATTTTTTTATTAATGTTAGATCATAATTTAAAAAAAACTTGGAAAATATTTTAGACCCCAACAGCTTTTACTGAACTTTTGCATCGCTGGTGAATAAAATCGAGTAGGTAGATAAATCCGCCCAAATTAGGTAGACCGTGATCCGAGATATCGAATGAAATATGATATTTTTTCCCACACAGGTGTAAATTATAAGAAAAAGTTGCAAGATGACCAACGTAGGCGAAAAATAAACTTACTTAATCCAATTCTACGATCTATAAACTTTCGATTATTGCACAAGATCAAGTAGCTAACTTGTATGATATTGAACAATCTGGGCCTGTGTTTATTTCCTTGTTAAATTGGTCTAAAGTAAAGGAATCGAAATAATATACGCGGGATCGCGAGAATTGGAAGAAATGGTAGGACTTGAAGCCTTTGCTCATGAAAGGCAAAGAAAAGGCGACAAAAAAAATGAGATCACAGAGCTAAAGGATCTGCTCATAAACTAGATATGCTCTAGTAAACTATGTATGTAGGAATTTTCTGGGACGATAACCTTTTTCAGACGTTAAGATGACTTGTGTGTATAACATACCTATTTTAGCTCTGTGTACCAATACTACCAATTATGAATCTGATCCCTCTTCACTTCAATGCAGTAAGAAAGGATTAAAGGATTGATCATAAGTAATCAGTT
The DNA here is from genome assembly GCA_948252095.1 of Dicycla oo. NCBI lineage: Eukaryota > Metazoa > Arthropoda > Insecta > Lepidoptera > Noctuidae > Dicycla > Dicycla oo. The sequence goes on from OX411714.1 coordinate 28,752,084, forward strand.
ATTCAACTGATATTTTCAATATATTAGTCACTCTCAAGTCGAAGCAGCAAATAATTCCAGCCACATAACTAAAACTTGGTTTCTCTAGGTAACAAAGGTAACACAACGGTCAAAGGCAACCAGTTTCATCAAAGTATTTACAGAAGATGAAGCTTGTTTGATCCTTACTATCATTTTTTAGGTGTTAGTGCAATGTTGTGTATATAGGGTGACTGGTAATTAGTGACCGATACTTAAACACATGATTGTATTCATGATAGCAAACAACTTTTACTATGGGACCAAACCTGAAATACCGAAAAAAAATCAGCTGCTCCCTGTATTTTGACGAGTTATGCAAACATAAATGTAAGGAACAGCTGATTTATTTTCGCGATTTCAGTCCCATAGTAAAAGTTGTTTGTTATCATGAGTACAATTATGTGTTTAAGTATCGGTCACTAATTACCAGTCACCCTATATATGCCAAGCTTCTGAAGAAATCCTAGACGATTTGTAGGTACGATGAAGTAGGAAACAAAATGTCTTAGCAGGGATTTTAGACTTAAACTATATGAGGAATCGAATGATGTTACTTGGATACACATTAATTATTCTTCTATTATCTATTACACAAAATATATTTCACGATTTCCACAGCATTATCTAAATTCGACACCGAGCATCGAACGCCGCGGGATTCCTGAGACATGACGTGTCTTCCTGAACTCGCATGCATTTTCTCATGATACGTTTGTGCGGAATTTTTAGCAGTTCATTCAACCGTTTTATAGCCTTTTTGGGGCTTGGTTTTGTATAAATTAATACGCAGATCTTTTATTTATTGTGTTACCTAGTTTTAAACAGGTTACTTTTGAAATATTGATGACGTTGTATGAACTGCCAATAATGTTTGATCGTCAGGTATTTTTTAATCTAAGTACATTGCATTACCTACCTACTTATTTGTTTGTTTTGCACCTCTGCACCTCTCATGCAGTTTATCAATAATAGTCACAAATAAATTATGCTAATTACAAATCTATTAGCTCCAGTACAGTCTAAAACCAATAATAACACCAAAACAAAATTATATCAACAGAATATTGTAAGACAGTGAAGGTAATTGAAAATTCAAATTCATTTGTGACGCATAGGTATAGTGGCTAAATAATATCAGCCGCACGGGTCGATCGAGCAGGTTAAGTAACACTTGCCGCGGTTGGTCCAAGGATGGGTGACCATCTTTACATACAAGGCCCTTCGTGGATCTTTGACAGTCGTTACGGGTCGTCAGAAACCCGAAAGTCTGACAACCAGTCTTACCTTCCTCTCGTGTTACACAGTTACTGGGTTGTGGAGGTCAGATAGGCAGTCGCTCCGTGTATAATACTGATAATCAGCTTCATCCGGTTAGACTGGAAGCTGACCCCAACATAGTTGGGGCTGATGATGGCATGATGATATAAAATAAAAATATTTTATCACTATGTGCTGCATATCAAGATTTGCTTGATACGTACTCCTTTCACAGACTTAATAGCAATTACAAACTCTGTAATACAAATAAGGTAGCAACCCAAAGTGTTCCACAGCTTCATAACGACATTAATGTAATGTTAACTTAAAAGTTAAAACCCAATAAAACTGCAACTGACTGCAACGGTACGCACATTATAACGAACAACTGTTATTAAAAGCTCTAAACATGCAAATAAGTCCTTCGTTGTCTCGTTAACACAGTTATTTCACCGTTTCCATGAAATTCTCGTTATTTGCCATTTTATTATCTGTCTAATAAAATCTTGTAACAAATTGTTTATATTTGCATTTCCGTTACACATCTGGTCTTCATTTTTTTATAATGATTCAAAATTTTCAAAATTCAAATTATTTATTTGCTTAAAAACATGGTGTTTATAGGTCTTAAAATTAGACAGGAGTACAAACATGTTTAGCTATTGGAACTTATAGCATGCAAAATCGAGTCATACAATGATTTCAAAAGGATTTATTTTCGAGGAATGTTTTAAGGGAGTAGAAGTTGTGGGCTTTCAGCCATTCCAACAATTTATTCTTAAACAGTCTATCATTTAAGTTTTTAAGTTCTCTAGGTATCTTATTATAAATTCTTACACACATAGTTAGACAACTTTTGCTGTATTTGGACAATCTGGGAGTGTCATATTAAACTAGTCGATTTTGGTCTCTGCGATTTCTAGAGCTTACGTCAGACACTTTTACAAAGTATTCTTTATATTTCCATACAAACATGCATATTTCATATACATATATAAAGAGATGATGATTCAAACTAAAACTATTATTAAGACCATATTTGTCAATTGTTTTAATCATCCTACTAGCAAATGAACGACATACCTACTCAAATATGCTATTATCTACTTCTATTTCGTTACCGGCAACCATTGTCGAAACATACCTATTAATCAAAAACATATAACAGAAAATGGAAACTCGTCCTAAGACGGCCAACAACCTGAAAATGACAAAATATTACGAGACCAAATTAAAGGAAAATTATCAGAAACATTTCCCAACAGTATTTTTGCACTTAAATAGACCACATTGTTCAGAAACTTCGTTAAGTGGTTGCTAAAGTATTTCAAAAGGTAAATAATGAGTGTAATTGAATCTGTAATGAAAGTTTATTAGAGCACTTCTTGCTGTTGAATAAATTATGCTCTAATTCTGTGGCAACAATCGGATAATAATATGTGGCAATACTAGAAATGGAAAACAAATTGAATCCAAATGTTGTTCATTACATTTGCATAGTTAGGTATCTAAGATAAGTACCATCTAGACCAGATCTTATCAACATCTCTTCATATACCTACCTAATTTTGTCTACGTTTTTGTCTTTTATTTAAAACTTTTTTCCCTCAAATCCCTCCGATGTTTTCGCCTGTTTACGAATAACTTTTCGGCTTTTCCTATTGACACATATCCGAGGTTCCCCGTTAACCCAATTTTTCTTTCAATCTCGAATCAACATCGGAACTAGCTCTACTTATTCCCGAATGTCAGTCATTCATATTTACGGAAGTCAATCGATGATGAAAAGGAATACATTTTACTTCTGTGTGTAAAATCTCTAATTCCTAAACTTTAATCTTTAAAATTTCTAAACTTTATTTATTTCCACGTGGCATGAAAACAGTGTGGATGGCTATACGAGAAGGGAAGACCAAATAAACGATGGATGGACTGTGTGAAAGATGATATGGCTAGAAAGGGAGTGACTACCGAGATGACGACTGATAGAGAAGTATGGAAGAACAAGAAAACCACGCTTCGATATTGGTAAAAATGCGTCCGTTAGTTTTAGCCAGCACTGACAAGTTAGACAAAATAAATCAGGATTTGTAGACAGTATGAATGCCAGAGGCAGTAAGTTACACATATTTGCATCCTACAAAATTACGACACACGAATTAAACTCCAACCGCAGCTTTTACGCGAAACCCGACACACCATTAATTAAAACCAAATCTGAAATCACAACCGTAAACTGATTTATGCCTGTATCAAATATCCGTTCAATAATCAACGCTAATAATAGACAAGTCGAACTACCAATCGTAACACGAGCCAATCCATTCATAATTAATGAATATACCTACCTAATGAACGGCAGTTTATTTTTAATGATACGGATGTGACTGGATCAGATGTAGGTCGAGAGTGGCATGCAGATGACTGCATCGCTGCAGCAGCGAGATTTATTGATATCCAGACTTTTATATTCATTAGTGAATTGCGTTGGAAGGATGCATTTGAATTGCAGATTGATGTCTCACTTGAGATGCTTGTGAATAGTTTCATGTTTATACTTACAAGTATGCTATACGTGCTCGGAAAGTACGTTAAGCCATTGGTCCCGGGTGTCATTCGTGGATCTTTGACAGTCGTTACGGGTCGACAGAATCCCAAAAGTCTGACAACCAGTGTTACCGAGGGGTATCGTGTTGTTGTACCCAGCAACTGAGTTGTGGAGCTCAGATAGGCAGTCGCTCCATGTGAAATACTGGTATTCAGCTGTATCCGGTTAGACTGGATGCCGACCCCAACAGAGTTGGGAAAAGGCTAGGCAGATTGACATACAAGAATCCTATACTTAGATCATTGTGAAAGAATTCATCTTGGAGAATACAATTTCCATAATCTAATTTTGCTGCCAGCTCTGTTCCAGTTTAAAGGCAATCGAAAAAAAGGAAATGATCAGTAATGTTTTCTATAGGCACATGAGAAGCTTTTCCATTTGTCTTTAACTTCAGCAAAGCATTAAAAAACCAATTTTCAGGTGTCCATAGTTGGTAATCACCTAACACCTGATTGGCTGTTGAAATTTTACCCAATCTTTATCAATTTACTACTATTACTGGGTACTAACCCAGCAGTGAAATCTGTCTTTATAAAATTCACGTTTTATATTTTCAACACATAATTTTTTACTCTATTCTCTTTGCTACATTTAGAATCATTTGTTATTATTAGTATAGCTGCAGTGTCTATGAAAAAGCAAAACATTTTCTTTTTCGTGTACGTGACTGCATCCAATATTGTTACCGTGATCGACCGTCCATCAAGATCAGTCATTTTGAAGGACATGCTATTTATCTTCGTCTGGTAAATAATTTTTACTATTTGCAATGTTTAGTGACTATTTTCATCATTGGTTTTGTTCTTTAAATATGTGCAAAATTGCCGCTTGTTTTATAAAAACAGAAAAGCGTTTTTTTTATCATAATATGCTAAGAGGGAGTTGTGGTGATACGCGAATAGATAGAATAAGAAATGAGTATATAAGAGGAAGTCTGAAAGTGACATAGTGACTGAAAAGTTGTGTGGAAATCGGTTGTAATGGAATGGCATGTGATGCGGAGGAATGAGGTAAATGTCGTCAGGAAAGTTTTGAGTATGAAAGTGGATGGCTATACTAGTAGGGCAAGACCAAAGAAACGATGGATGGACTGTGTGAAAGATGATATGGCTAGAAAGGGAGTAACTACCGAGATGACGACTAATAGAATAGAGTATGGAAGAAAAAGAAATGTTGTGCCGACCCCAAATAAATTGGGACAAGGGCAGGAAAATGATACACAATAGAAGAAATCTTTTCTGTGGCAATTGGACATACATGGGCATAGGGCTAAAGGTACTGTGTCTAAAACATAGACACAGACTTACCTAACCCATATAAATTATTATTATGATACGACACATACCATAACAAACCATAAACAAGGCATAACTCATAACAAAATACACTCCCAAGGGATCAAACTCCTAAAGCTAAATCATGGAGGTGCGCACACGCATACCGCTCGCATTATCAGCGCCGTTAACAAGTCGCACGTGTTATGAAGATCGAGCCGACAGCGATAAAATGGCAGCTATGAAATGCAACCAAAATAGTTTAGACTAGGAGCTGGTGATGGCAACCGTACATTTATTATTATGATTGGATAATTTTATGATGTTGTAAGATGTAACCGATGGAACACTACATCGTAATTAGAACATCAGAAACTATGTGTGTGTAGAGGATAACGCTAGAAATAGACGGAAGCTATTAAACTTCTTAGAGAACACTATGGTGCAACACAAATTATAAATAATAAAAATTATAAATAAATAAATAACATCAGGATGTCGCTCGGAATTAATGACATCATCATGCAGATCTCACATATATTTTGGGAACATTAAAAACCCTCCTTTTAAGTGGATGATGGAATGGTGCTCTAAACTTGAAAAAAAGGTCGTCGAAATTAGCGTTTGAACTGTAGAAGGTAAAACTGCATATCTACCTAATAAGTTCGTGTAATTGTGAAATAGATCAACACTGCATAATATCGGTATGAAATTAAATATCCTGAAAATTATTTCCTCCTAAGCTCTCCGACTATTACCCATGTCGTGAAAGTGCCTACACTTTGTGATCCAATCGTATGCCGTAACTGTGGAATGCGCAGGATTCTCTAAGATTAAGGAAGGAAATTACAGTTAATTAGCATGGAGCATGCTGCATGCGTCACCTTTATACGGCGCTTGTGACATTTTCTTCACGTAATTATGTCCTTAATTTTGATTGAAGGTACAAAATGATATTTAGTGATATTTTAAACCGGAAGTGATGTGGTTTGATCAAGGAAGTAATGAGTATCTCCGGAAATAACCTCATGAAAACAAGATAGGTGCTATCGAAATTAAATGAACAAAACTAAAAATAACAATGGTTAAAAAATAAAAACAAAGTTATCGTATAGATAACAATTTGAACAATGTAACAAAAGACTTTTTCACTTTTAATTTAGTTAGTTCTGCAACGATAACAATGTGGCGGTAAAAATGAAAGCCGAAGCAATTACATGACATAAAATGGCTGGAGATTAAATATATTCGCGACACAAAAATACCAAGATTATAAGTGGAAACAGTATTGTTATCTGAAATCAAGTGTGGAATAATAATAACAACATGCATGCCTAACCTAACTGGAGGAATTTACTTACATAGAGTCCTATCATTAAATTAAATCTCGCCTCATATAATTTACAACAAGCAAACAGCTAAAACCAACCTTAACTGGAAACAGTAGAGTTGTTAATAAGGTAGCAGCTGTAATGAATAGCTACAACAATAATACTGCAGATGGGGTACATCCAGAATACACAGGCGGTACACTTGGTGGCATGCAAATGTGTACATTCCTCTCAACATAGTAGTTGGCCATCGCCGTCGGCTCGTGACTGCTTTTCTTTGGCAGGACGTGTATTTTAGTTAAAGATAAGAATGCACTTAGGAGATACGGCGTCCAGAGTTATTATTGGAATACAGATGAAGATTCCAGAATCGCGGGGTATATCATAAAGCTGAGTGCACACATTATGCAAATTGTTTCGCAATTCTTTTTCTTCATAATGCAATATGAAATTCCTTATGTAGTCATTCAGCAAAGTTGTTAGCGGAGCTGACTGCCCAGCGATCACTGGGCGACTTTTTATGGAACTTTTAACCTCTCGACTACCGTAAACGCAGATCTACGCGAGACACAATGGCTATTGTAATTTCGGTATTCAACCGGATAATACATGCATGTAACTAGTAAAGCGGTAATTTGTCTTGATTTTTGGATCGGAGTTCTTTAACGCGGCGTGCGGTAGGAGTAAACTGTTACAAATAACCTACCTAGCGAAAAAGCGTTATGCCCGAAAAAGTCAGTTCAAGTGTCTGATATTTTTGTTTTTTTTTTTTAATACAGAGCCATCTAAGTATAGGCTTTTCTCTGTATTTATTAATACATATTGTACAGCGAAAGTAACTTTATTCCAAACGGATGTCCCATGACAACTCCTGACTTTTAGGTTCGGTAGAATTTGGAACTTGCATTAAACGGCCATGTCTGTCCGGGACCTTAATATTTAACCACACTCAAGTCTGCAAGTTTGTTAAGCGTTAATGTCTACAATAAAACATACTAATACTATTAACTTAATAGTTAATTAACTAACTAATGAAGTGCTGTTTTGAGATTTAGAGAAAATTATATTTAGCTGTTATTCCTGCGAGTCTCTTAAAAGTTAGCAAAGTTATTGTGATGTGCTAGCGATTTATAACTTGGTACAAAGTTGCTAAATAGGTAGTAATTAAATTCTCTAAGTTATTATTGCAATCTCAAGTCTTATAATAAACTAGTTTCTGGCCGCGACTTCGTCCGCGTGAAATTTCTTGTTACCCCAATCCACTCCGACGCATCGCATCGCCTGCTCGCGCTATTACTTCGTTTTCGCTTAGCAGGATAATCACATTCATGGGAAACAAAAATTGCAAAGTATTGTTGCAGCAACAAGTTATGCGACGGGAAACATGTTGCGGGCAACACAGAGGGTTTCTAAGTTTGTTCATGTTATTTCTCGGCTTGCTTAAATATAATTCTACCTACGATCCTCGAGTAATATCAGTAACACAGGCTTGCCATGTGGACAGCAAAACGTGTTGTGTAGTACAGTGTAGACATTATTTCCACAAACATTTGTTTGAAGAAAGCAATGTTCCTCAATTTTCGTTTCACATTCCTTTGTTTTGTATGAATTCGAGATCTAACATTGATCTATGAAAACCTTTCTACATTTCGTTCAGTTATTTTACCTCTCTCGGCCTGAAACACAGGTTTGAATAAACCTAGATCGGGCGGGTCGCTAACTAACATTTAATTCCGAACCATCATTACTATACACCTATAATAATAGTAGTTTATAAAACTGTTGCATAATGAGGGGTATTATACCTCTAGATGTGCAGTTTCATACACTACTTTATCTACACTCTTGCAATAGATAGTAACTTATTTAAATAAAAAAAACAAATACAATAATGGCTCCTACGTTACTATGGTTACTGAGCTTTCATCGGTCAACCGCGCATGCGCCTTAGCGTGGTCCCCAAATACAATGATAAAAATCGAATTGAAAACTCCTTGGTCGATCCGAAGTGTACTATAGTAGAATAAAAAAAGTTATTTAAAAAGCATAATGTTGTTAAGAAATCTGTACTTATAAAACTTTTTAATTTTGTTTGAGTTATACATGCATAAAGTCCGTTATTATTGTACTATTTTTGAATTCATAATCAGAAATTTACGATATGAGTGTAGATAAAAGTATTTTAGCTTTAGTTTATTATTAGACACTATAATTATTGTATAGGAAATTTACTACTATTTTTGCATTTGATAGCTAAATGTACACTTTAATAAATACATTACTATAAAACAAAATGACCTCTGATTAAGCATCACTGTCAAAATCATAGTGAACTTTACTGTCGTTGTAATTAGGTTGCTCTTGGGTTGTGCCATTGACAAGTCAAAATAACAGTGATCTTTATTTTCGCACTAGGAAGTGGTGAAGGACGGGCGTTTTGGGGGACTGTGTTCTGTAATTTTGACGTTCGAATAGTGCTGATTCTCAGCCTAGTTTGAATAAATGACTTTTGAATTTAATTTTGTTACAATAATGATCTTACATTAAAAGGCCATGTCTAACCCCACCTTAATATTTAACAACGCTCAAATCTGCAAGTTAGTAAACGAGTTTAATGTCATCAATAAAATGTAGTTAATACTATTAACTTAATGGTTAATTAACTATCTAATGAAGAGCTGTTTTGAGGTTTAAATTATAGAAAATTATTATTAGCTGTTATTCCTGCGAGTCTCTTAAAAGTTGACAAAATTATTGTGATGTGCTAGCGATTTATAACTTGGTACAAAGTAGCTTGCTAGTTAAGTAGTAATTAATTTCCCCAAGTTATTATTGCAATCTCAAGTCTTATAATAAACTAGCTTCTGCCCGCGACTTCGTCCGCGTGAAATTTCTTGCTACCCCGACCCACCCCGTCGCATCGCATCGCATCGCTCGTCCGCGCTATTACTTCGTTTTCACTTAGCGTTCTTTCCGACTTGTTTTCTTTTTGCTCGGCTCCTAAGGGAGGCCTTTATCTTTTCTCAAGAATTGGGCTATCAAATGCAAAAAGATTTTTCAAAGCCGACTGGGAGTTTCAGAGATTAGCGCATTCAAAAACAAACAAACAAAAAATAAAAAATAAACTTCAGCTTCATTATTAGTATAAATTTGTTGTGACATAGCTGCCTATCTTTCTGAAGAGAAACCTTTTTGCCTGGTTGGTCTAGTGGTCACAAGCGCTATTACTATAGTGAGCATGAGGGTTCGATTCCCATGTCTGTCAAAGTTATTTATCAGTAGCTACCCGGACTCTGGACAATAGGCTGGCCTCCTATTACATGGCGAAATGTGGGTGTACTATAGGTACAGCTCTGCCTAACCCTGCGGAGAGGACAGGCGTGATATTATGCAAAATCCTTACCTTCATAAAATTGGAAAATTTCCTACAAGATAAAACTTAAAGCTAATGAGTGAATAGGATGTTTTTCATTTCGATAATAATGTGTAAACTAAAGTGATCTTACAAAAAACCGGCCAAGTGCGTGTCGGACCTAGCACAATGAAGGGTTCCGAAGTTGGGATGAATTTATCCCAAGAACAAACATAACATTGTAGTTAAAAAACATGCTCTCCCATACATCCAACTGCAATTGTAAGTTTTTACGCACAATATTGAGAGATTTACCATGTTTTTTAACACCATAGACTTCTTATAAGTTTTCCTGTAACCTATAGGTACTTATAGGAGTATTTTGTTTTTTTTTTTTCAAAATCTTAGTTTCGGAGATAAAGTCAATTTTCGTCTATTTTCTTAAATAACTTTAAAACAATTTCATATAAAATTTAATATGTCACACACGGTACAGTTTGCAATTATTTTTTTTGCCCCAAAAATTAACCCCCATATTCAAAATTCGTTTATTTATTACACGTCCGTGTTTGGGTCACAGAAATTCATAAGTTTACCAAATATCACCATAATCGGTCCATTAGATTCGGAGCAAATTGGCTGTGACAGACACCTGAGTGATCCTATAAGGGTTCCGTTTTTCCTTTTGAGGTACGGAACCTAATAAGGGTTCCTTTTGTTCCTTATGATGTATGGAACCCTAACAATTGTTATAGAAATCATTATTAAGATCATCAGTTCACAAAGCAATTATTAAGATCAATCTGACCAGACAGAAGTTGCGTCGGAAGTTGTGTCGGAGTCGGAAGTTGCGTTTGTTATAAAAACATGCAGATTAAAGCTATGTACTTACTTTTTAGAATTCAACGTAAGTCCCAGTTCCTACCAAGATAATCTGTATCAGACAAAGGCACGAAGTGAAAATTTACGTGTTCCTTTCTCGCAATTTGCTTACTATCTTATTCTTAAGAGAACGACCACCATTTGAGAGTTAAGGAGACAAATGGTTCCTTTTACAGGCACTTTAGTGGACGTGGCCGGCCATTGACAATAGTTGTTTAATAGAAAAGAGTTCTAAATCTGTTCTTATCATATGAATTTTATGAATTTAGCGAATTTTTATGTTTTTTAAGTCTTTGGGCTTTGTTTATTGGGACCGCCTTTGTAAATAAATTATATAAAAAGTAATAATTATAATAAATATACTGGGTGACTTTTTTACCGTCTTGAAAAAAATAGGGGAACGGCGTAGAAGCCTATGGCACACCTAGTTTTTTTTTAAATAATAATAATAATATCGAAATTCAAATCATACGCACTACGCAGGGTGTGTAGTGCGTATGATTTGAATTTCGATATTTTTTAACGATCTAGAAAGTTTTTTTTTTTCTGTTTTAATTGTTCTAGTTTACTTCAAATGTGTAGTGTTTATTGATAGAGCAATTTCTGTCTAAGCTGTTGAAAAAATAAAAACCAGGTATGCCACAAGCTTCAACACCGTTTACCTATTTTTTTCAAGACAGTTTAAAAATCATCCAGTACAGTGTGACTGGTAATTAGTGACCGATACTTAAACACATGATTGTACTCATGATAACAAACAACTTTTAGTATGGGACCAAACCTGAAATCGCGAAAAACTATCAGCTGTTCCATACATTTTTTTTCACGATTTCAGTTTTGGTCCCATAGTAAAAGTTGTTTGTTATCATGAGTACAATCATGTGTTTAAGTATCGGTCACTAATTACATGTCACCCTATATATGTATAAGTACCTACTTATTTCATTGTGGAAATTTAATTGAAAATCTGTTCTTATTGCGTAGTTTTACTCTCATTTTATCATCAGGCAAGAATATCGGGTTTGTAGGTAGGTAGGTAAGGTACCCTACTTCAGAACACTGGGTAGCAAAGAACCTTACTAAGTGGAATTACAAACCAATGCCACGTCTCTAATTCTCTCAAATAGTTAAACATTTGGCAAAAATTTATTATACTATCATCATCTGCCTAGCCTTTTCCCAACTATTTTGGGGTCCGCTTCCAGTCTTACCATCCGTTAAGACTGCATCCGCAGCTGAATACCAGTACTTATTTTATATGGAGCGACTGCTTCTGACCTCCACAAACCAATTACTGGGTAATAACGATACCCCTTGGTAAGACTGGTTGGCAGACTTTTCCGAGCTTCTGAAGAAAATTTATTATACCAATAGAAAATGAACAGAATGTTTAAATCATTCCGATTCCAGAATCTACAAGTGTACCTTTACCCAATGGACATCATACTACTATCAAAACACATAGGTCAGCTTATCAAATTGATAACAAACCTACATTCTCGCACATCCAAACCTCCCATATCGCATTCCAACCGCAGAAACCAAAAGGTCACAGCAGATCAGAGAACATTTCGGCCATTCCTGCTAAATATATCTAAATATCATCACATTACTACGGTTTCCAAGAAGCATCCAGTCATAAAGGTGCGCGTGCGGCTAATATTATGCGTACAGTCAACCGCACATCAATAGTAAAGCATTCATGAGAAACAAAAATTGCAAAGTATTGTTGCAGCAACATGGTATGCGACGGAAAACATGTTGCTAGCAGCACAGAGTGTTACTGAGCTTGTTCATGTAATATTATGATTTCTCAGCTAGCTTCAATATCTGTTCAGCTGTGAAACCTACCTACGATCCTCGAGTAATATCAGTAACACAGGCTTGCCATATGGACAGCAAAATATGTTGTGTGTAATGTAAAGGGGCTCATAGCTAAGTAGTAACAGCCACATGGGTCGATCGATCAGGTTAAGCTACGCTTGCCTTGGCTGGTACGTGAATGGGTGACCATTTTTACATACCGAGACACCACCGTGCTTCGGAAAGCACGTTAACGAAGCGGGACCAACGGCCCCGCTCTCATTCGTGGATCTTTGACAGTCGTTACGGGTCGTCAGAAGCCCGAAAGTCTGACAACCAGTCTTATCTAGGGGGTGTCCCTCTTACCTAGTAACAGGATTGTGTTGGTCAGATAGGCAGTTGCTCCATGTAAAATACTGGTATTCAGTTGCATCCAGTTAGACTGGAAGCCGACCCCATTATAGTTGGGAAAAGGCTAGGCAGATTGATTTTTATAGTCTAATGCAGGGATGGCGAACCTCTATACATCTACGTGCAATTTCTCAAAAAAAAAAAAAAAAATTGTGGCCATGACGTGCCATCAAACAATCTTAAGGAGTCATTGTACTCAACATTATGAGCAACTTTTACTATGGGACCAAACCTGAAATGGCGAAAAAAATCTACAGTTCCGTATATTTTCACGAGTTATGCGAACATAAATGTGATTCTTTTGATGGGACAGCTGATTCTTTTTTCGCCATTTCAGGTTTGGTCCCATAGTAAAAGTTGTTCATAATCATGAGTACAATGACTCCTTAAGAGACTTCGTGTATGAATAGATACCTGCACTATACCTTATGTTATTCACAATAATACCCAGTTTTATATTTATTTAAATGAAGGAACAAATTAGAACGACTTGTTGTTGCAAACTAGATGAAAAGGTAGTAAGTACATAAATTCTTGAAATTATGCCGTGCCCAAATGATTCTGGTACGTGCCACCAATGGCACGCGTGCCATTGCTTCGTCATCCCTGGTCTAATGTAAACATTATTGCCACAAACATTTGTGTTTTCAGAAAGCAATGTTCCTCAATTTTCGTTTTCCATGAATACGAGGCAAACAAAATAAATGCTCTGTCAATGTCAAACTGTGATCACGGTCGTGCAAACGCAGTTGACCGTACGAGTAGCGTATACCGTCCTGTTTGCGTTATGTATAATTTAGAACAGGCGCCTTAATGGACGTGGATGCCGATCTTGGAGATAACTCTGATCGTTAGGATGACTTGTTTAGCTCCATCGCATGCTGGAAAATGGCTGTCGGGTTCGTAAGAATACTTAGTGAACTTTGTTTGAAGGGCGAGCAGAAAGTTGCGTGTTTGAAGTAAGGAATTTATTGAACATTTAAGGTCGCAATTCTAAACCATTCTGAAGCTAAATAGGTAACCATGGACCATTGGTTTCGACTAGCAACGATACTTAGAATATTATAATAGGTAATACCAGCATACAAGAGGACATCACGCACTTGAGTATCTTTTTGACGTCACTGACTTATGAAAAAGTCTTTAGATATCCCGAAAAAACAATGTTTATTTCACCATTTTATGTATTCCAATTAATTTGAATCCTTCTAATTTTATTGTTATTGACTTCATTACCAGTTAAAGATTAAACATTAGCCCATTATTAATAGTAGCCCTATTCGTAATAAGTATACCTAAGAACATCCTATGTACTTTTTCTGGTAAAAAAAAACCACCAGTAACCAGTCTTCTGAATTTAGGACATGGCCTAACTTAGTTACCTACTAGGTCTTTTTTACCCCGTTCACCACAACAGATTCTAAATTAAACTACAGTGAAACAAAATGTAGGTAAATAACCTATCATGCGAACACAGCAAAGCTATAACAATAATTTATATCCTGTGGGCTCAAGTCCTAAACGGGAGCCACACAAATCACCATCAACTTCAACAAAAAGTAATAAAACCTTAAAATTATAACCTTGCACAAACGTTCGGTAAATATAAAGTCAATTAAATACCAGTATTAATGATTACGGATGCTGCTGTTTGTAAAAGGATCACGTCAAGTTCAGATACATTTACACTGCGTCTCTATAATTAGGAGTATCTTGAAAGTGAAAGGATTAAATTAAAACAATCTTATTAGTTGCGGTTGGTTATACTTATTAAGTTGAATAATTATAAAGAGCTATTCATAAATTATACCTGTCATGTAAGGACAAAAAATTAGTATTAAATATCTGCTATCATAGAACAGCATATCCGAGATGGATGAACCTTGTCAACCAAGAAGGTTGTTAGGAATAAAACTGTTGATATCTGGCTGTCGCATGTTCAAGCTTACCAATTTGCAGTTTTGTCACGAAATGGAACAAATCTTTAGGCATGGAAATAGGCTAGCAATCAATCATGTTCGCGCCTACGTAAAATCCTAGTTACCATCTAGGGGAAAAGAGCGTTTCACACACACAGATAGGTGTTTATGTGATGAAGATACCTACGTGAATGTACAAAGTACAGTCAACAAAAAAATAATAAGTAACTTGCCATGAATATAGACATCTCTGTACTTTGTAGACCAAATCTACATAATAAAGATAAAAGACAAATATATGTTTATTGCACATCAGTTCTTATTTTAAACGTAAAGTTTTTAGTCTCAATAGTCTACCCATGTCGGATATGCAATAGTTTACAAGGCAAATAGTTAAATTTCGAATAAATTATAATTAAATTACTAGTGTAATAAATTACATTCATTCACTGACAGACAACGCACAGCATAAACCGCTGGGTCTATGAATGAATGAATAAAATGCACTGACCTCAGCGTGAATTGAACCGACTCGATTACTCGAATGAACCCAAAGATTCACACTAGCCCCTGTTGCCTCATGTTACGTGGTGCAACAGAGACCATTGCATATCAAGGAAAAGACCGGCGGGGAGCGCGATAATGGTAGGGGAGACGTGCCCTTAGGTTATGGAAAGATTATAGAGCCGTACCATCTTAAAATATTGCACAAGAGATTCATAAATAACGAAGGAGACCACTAAGCTAAGGAAGGGTTTTTGAAAATTCTGAGGATGAAGTTTGTATGGAATTTCCTAATTTTTGCCGATGAGAAATCCTATCGGGCACACGTCTTGTTTACTATATGTAAATTAATAGCGGTTGCCTGCGGTTTCACTCACATCCTAGGGAAACTACTTCCTAAATCTACCTATACGAAGTCAATCTGCCTAACCTCTTCCCAACTATGTTGGGGTCGGTTTCCAGTCTAACCGGATGCAGCTGAATACCAGTATTTTACATGGAGCGACTGCCTATCTGACCTCCACAACCCAGTTACTGGGCAATACGATACCCCTTGGTAAGACTGGTTGTCAGACTTTCGGGCTTCTGATGACCCGTAACGACTGTCAAAGATCCACGAATGACAGCCGGGACCAACGGCTTAACGTGCTTTCCGAGGCACGGAGGAATCACGGTATGAAAAGATGGTCACCCATCCACAGACCAACCTTGGCAAACGTAGCTTAACCTGATGGATCGACCCGTGCGGGTGTTATTACTTAGCCACAAGCTCCTCTTAGGTAGAGGAGCTTGGATACGAAGTACTTATCGTTAACGATTTATGACACAAACTAAATTGAATTTAGGCTATTGCTAACTTTTTCTCTCTAATAAAATAAGAAAGAGACGGACGTAAATTAGAGGTGTCAAATTTATTTGCAGAATATTTTCATAAACCTAAAACGGATAGCAGTGAGACCTCATACAGAGAAATTGGAAACAGCAACGTATACCACAGCATAGCAGTGTAATAAAAAGAGTCGAAAACGCAGTTTAATCGCCAAAAGGTTCACCGGGAAAGCTGGACTAGAAGCAACCTGGCGGCGACGTCGTAAAAAGAGCTTATCCATGATTATATCACCCATCTCTCCACAATTCCAAGACTTATTATACTCGATAGGCACTGTATCCCTTCCTAAGGGCCTGTCTTCCCTACCATTATCGCGCCCCCCGGTCTACTCCTTGATATGGAATGCTCTCTGTTGCACCATCTAAGATGAGGCAACAGGGGCTAGTCATTCAGATCTTTAGGTTCATTCGAGTAATAGTCTGGTCAAACCACGCTGGGGTCGGTGCATTTCATTCATTCATTCATTCATAAAAAGACGGTGAAGCGCAAGGCGTAAACTAGTTTGACATCTCTTAACTTAGTTCATATAGCCGTCCCTTTCTCGCGCCTGTTAGTAAAATATAGCGATGGTTCATAGGTAGGTAGGAACTTATTATTATTATTTTTTTAATAGTTGTACACACGGCTACTTATCAAGCTATACATTTGCAGTACAAGGTGACCTCTCATTGTACCGAAATCCTATACAATGCTAGATCAGCTTAGACTGGAAATGAAATGAATAGCTTAATAAGTAGCCGTGTGTACCTACTTAGCTGCCCGGTTACTTTTCTCTTTTGTTAACCATACATTTCGCACTCACGCATCTGTCAAGTTCCCTCTTGATTTATGCGAGCAACTGTTCGGCTCGCTCTTTGTGCGTCACATCATGCGTGCGCGCACACGTTCCGAAGAATTATGAGCTTTGAGATTTCGGTGTCGTGTCAAATGTTTGACGGTTTCCAATCAAATATGGGGCGAGATATGGGAATTGTAACA
Source organism: Dicycla oo (assembly GCA_948252095.1). Taxonomy (NCBI): domain Eukaryota; kingdom Metazoa; phylum Arthropoda; class Insecta; order Lepidoptera; family Noctuidae; genus Dicycla; species Dicycla oo. The sequence goes on from OX411714.1 coordinate 28,769,313, forward strand.
CATTCCAGTATATGTTTTACTTTACTGACCCAGAACATCTGGTTTTCCTTTTTTTTTTTCGCTTGAGTGAGATTCATTTAGTTTTGTTCTCTTAATTAATTTTAAGTTTTTACGCATGTTAGCCTCCTTCCATTTCCGCCATCTTTTGTGACCCTATCTTTTGTTTTACCAAAGGAATGTGTTTTAAATCTTCATATCTTTCAGAACTTTGTAGCACCTCTAATCTCTCTGCGGGGCAATTGCGTAACCCATTATCAATCGGAATATGTTTCAATTGACAGTTCAATAACATTCATTACGTTATTTACTTTGTCGAACAATGTTTTCGAGCTTATGAAGCAATGGATTAGAAACTTGCTTAGAAATGATTCAGGTTCCGATTGATAATATGTTACGCAATTAGGGTAATTGAAGGTATTAATTACCAGGCATAGACCAGTGTAGTATAAATAAACACTGCACTATGCTTGAATATCTCAAAGTAGGTACGGAACTTAACTACACAAAATATTTCAAAACAGCCATTTTAGAAGCCGTATCGTATTCGTATCACATCTCATTCATTAGCAACCAAATATTATGAAACCATTTATTACGCTCACAAATCAACATTTAAAGCGTTAATGTCTGTTTTTGAGCCCGAACAAACAAATATCTACCTCGGAATTTATGTCCATCCGAAATGAGGCTTTGAAACACTCGCGTTGCGAGTAGGTAAATGGTGAAAATTAAGTGAACTTAACTATGTATCCTCTGGCGCATAACTTAGATAATTTAATCGAACAGGTGGAGAAAACATTGGTTAGATTGTTTATGGACTGTAGATAACTAAATAAAAGCAAAGGCATAAAATAACCATGGTCTATGGCTAAGGCAACAATTTCCAAGTTATTTTTGCACCGTCCAGTCGAGTCACGAATCTGGCTGTTGTAGTTATTTTCTGCTGTGGTAGGATAGTACAAACTTTATTTTGGCCGCAGGAAATAGGAAAAATGCATCCCAAATTAAATCAACTGTTTTTAATAATTTAAGCACATCTTAATGACGAATAAGAAGAACTTCAAGTTCGGTGTCTTAGATTAGAACCTACCTATGCCAGCAATTGCAGCGTGATATACGATACACTCCAAGCGTTCCTCCAATTAAATTAAACTCTAGTTAACTTTGGACCCACGTGGTGGATTAGGTATGGGCCAGTCTCTATCACAGAGAGTAACTACTACCAAAAACGTTTTTTTTTTGTTTATTATACTGTGTCCCACGGCTGGGCAAAGGCCTGCCCTTTTCCTTCCAAACCTCCCTGTCTTGTGCGATCTCTGGCCATGTTGCCCTTCGCCGTGCAGTCTGCCTCGACGGCGATATCCTCCCTCAGACGTCCAGTGAGTGACGATCTTTGCACACCAACCACATTGTTATAAATTATTGTTATTAATCAACCCCTTTCTCTCAATTCCAGGCAATCCCAACGACAAAATCCTGTACGGTCGTCCGAACAAGAGACGGAGTGCTTCCTTCCCGGCCCCTCGTTCCTTAGACCGGCGGAATTCCCTGCGCATCTTCGGTTCCTCCAGCAAATACCTGCAGCGGTGTGCCTCCACCAGGAGTTTGCATCACAAGAACGCTAACACCACCGACAGCTCGTCGTCCACCGATTACCCGCCGAGCGTCGAATCTGCGTCGCCTAGTAAGTTGAGCTTTTATCATCAAAATAATTATATCTACCTAAAGCCATAGCTTTAAAATTTGCTTAGGTATAGCTTTGATTTGCCTGATTTTGATAGCAAACGCTTTTTGACGGCATGGTTGGCGCAGGGTCTGAACGGGGCCCCAATTCAGACACTGCGCTACACTACAATGCAAGTTGTGGGTTCGATTCCCAGATGGGACACACAGAACAGATGTAAGTATGGAGTTACGGTACCTAAGCAAAACATTTCTAGAATCCAAACACATCGACAGTACCCACATAAGAAGCTTATAGCATAGCAGTAACATTAAGCTGTAAAGGACCTACATTTTTAACGTTTGTGGATTAGATTTTCTACAGGGATCTGAACAGGGAGAATGTCGTGTGAGCCCGGAGGTTAAGGACCCGCTTGTAAAACCAAAGGATGTGGGTTCGAAACCTGGCAAGTACCAATGTGACTTATTCAATTTCATTAGTACTTTCTAAGTTTATCTTAGACACACTTACTATTACCACAGTATAAAAATCAATCAACGATTTTACATGTGTTGGACAAAATAGAACGTTTTGTGACGTCGTTAACTGTTTCGTCTAAATTATCTGAGAATTGTAAATTGTCGTTATCAGGAAACCCAGTCTAACCGGATGCATCTGAATACTAGTATTTTATAAACATGGAGCGACTGTGTATCTGACCTCCACAACACAATCATCAGAGAAATTGCGTAGGGTCATGTGTTCAACAATGAAACACTAAAAATTCAAAGTCTCGTACACCTTTTGTTTTTACAGATAGAAGTGTAATTTTTTACAGGTATATAGGCAATTTTATTGGGTATAGGATGTCATTTATGGTTTTTTAAATTGATGTGTAATTAATCTGCAAAAAAATTAAAACAAAAACATTGGAAATGTTTCATTGTGTCCACAGTAGTGTACACAATAAAACACCACAAATTCAACAATGAAACATATAATTAATAGTGTGTTCAACAATGAAACACTAAAATTTTTATGTCTCGTACACCTTTTGTTTTTATAGATAGAAGTCTAATTTTTTAAAGGTATATAGGCAATTTTATTGGGTAGGTATCGGATGTTATTTATGTATTTTTTTTATTTATGTGTTATCAATCAGCAAAAAATAAAAACGTAAAAATTGGAACTGTTTCATTGTGTACACAGTGGTGTACACATTGAAACACCACAAATTCAACAATGAAACAAAATAATTATGTGTTTGTCGCATATTTTGTGAAATTTATGGAGTAGGTGTAGACAGTACACAATGAAACAGTGTGTCACTGTGTCCATAGCGAAACTGTTTCATTGTTGACTACATAGGGTTTCTTTTACTAACCTCAAAAAAAAAAAAAACCACCAAATTGTAACACTTTTAACATATGATCTATTCCACTTAATCTACGCAATATGTTTAATGCCAGGTTAACATGAAAAATATGAATTTTTCAACCATAATTTAATGAAAAATCTTTAAAGAATGACGAAAATACTTATATTTTTGTCGAAAAACTTAAAAATGCTCCACAGACACGTCTTCTCCCGCGTGGCGCCAACGCAAACTGGGGTGGGGTGAGGGGTTCTCGAGAGTGTCCTTACGCGATATAATGCACGATCTGGCAACGCAGCGTTTTAGAAATATTACAGTGTTTTATTGTGTACCACTGTTTCATTGTTGGACATCTGACCCTATTTCTATAAAGCCGGCTTTCTTTTTACGCTTCCAGAACGAAACACAATGACGATAACTAACAATATCTTCAAATTTTCCAGAGAAAGTGTCTCTGCTGTCCCGCTTATTCAGACGAAGCGGCCGCAGCAAGCAGACGCGCGCGATGAGCACCTTCTCTGCGCAGTTCCCGCCCACCGAGTGGTTCAACTCCAAAGCGGTGCACCTACACTGCGTCGCTACGCAGACCAACTCCAAGGTACGTTTGTATTACAATTTAACTATATTTGTACATGAACAGCCCAAAAATATAACTTTAAACATAGACTAAGAGTCCTTTAGGACATGTGGGACCGCCATACCTCGCATTGTCACGATATTTCCATCCATATCGTTTAGATGTCCAAAATGTGGAACCAACTTTGAACTGCACTTTAAATGCACTAAATGACTGATCTTGAATGAGCTCAACAAGGGTATGCTAGTTTTGATTCTCTTCTGCTGATAGTTGATTCGACAAACTTATAGACTAAGAGACAAGTGTTCGTATTCTGCGACGAAATATAGATTCTATGTTAGAAGGTACCAAACCTTCCGCACTTAGTCCTTTAAGTGGAGCAATGTGCGTGGGCCACGGCATCCTAGGAAATATAGGTACTAAAGTCTTATCAAGGACTTGTCTTTGGGCATATGACAGATTATGCCATGCCGAAGAATATGTATTTAATATGTTAACAAAAAAATAACAGACTGCGTGCAAGTTATCAATACGCATGGCAGAAAAATCTATCACAGAAACGTATCAGGATGTGGTAATTAACACAGCACGTGTAAAACCAAGGACATAAAACCGCTTAAACTTATCAGTGTATCAAATTAACACCAAATTCTCTATGTTCCAGGAGTCATTGCAGAGTCAAACATCTTTCGTGTCATCGTACTACGACGGTTCAGAGATCAGTAATCGGTCGTCGACGCTGCCGCGGCGGCACAAGCGACACCTGTCCACGGAGTCGGGGCTGGCGGGCTCCGTAGCCGGCCACTACGACCACTCGCCCGTCAGACACTCCAGCCCCAGCTCCGGCAGCCTGCCACGCTCTACCCTCAGCAGGAGCTCCACCAACAAAACCATCCTCGACCACTTCTCATCACCACAAAGAAACAGCGACCCCAAACTAAGAGACAGCCCTAGCGGAAGCCTCAGGAGGGTCGATTATTCTGATCACATCATGTCCACCAGTGGGCCCTCCAGCTTAGAAAGTACTACCACACATCGCACACCAAGAAAGGACGCCAAAAACGGTCAGTTAGACCAAAACTCACCAATGAAAAGGAGCTACCACACTAGCGGGAGTAGCGGACACTCCAGCTTAGAGTCCCACATATCAGACCGCACGTTAAAGCCTTCGCCTAGTCATAGCAACCCGCACGGAGCCCCCGGCCTTAGCAGAGCACAGTCACTCGTCAAAGTACAGAGCTTACAGAGCTCGCCAAAGAGCTTGCACAAATACAGAACGAAACCACCTATGGTCGGTGGCGAAACGGTAAAAAACGGTAACACGTCACCCAAAAGTTCGCCAAAAAACTGTCCAAACACACCCAAAAAAACCGCAACCCCGCTGCATAAAACCTTAGGGGCTAAAGTAGAAAACCCATCAACAACGATGTTGGCCAGCTCCAATTCTAACAACTCTATCACACTAAAAGTTACCACGAATACTATCTCTCAGAACGGTGGTGGAACTAACACCAAAGTATATGTACAAAATTCGCCAGTAAGGTCAGTTATTACTTTTGAGAATGGTAAAGTCACCGAGACTTCGAACGGAAGCAATATTTACATAATCAACGACGATAGACAGGTGGTGTCGGTGTCCCAAAACGGAGTCCAAAACAAAACAGCAAAAAACCCAACTGAAACCTCATTCGACGTTAGTGTCGAAAAGAATAAACAGATGTATCAGGAGGAACCCATTAAAGTACAAGAAAACAAGTTCAATAAGAATTCAATTAACGACACGGGTATGAATAATAATCGTAAGCTTTCATTGCAAATAGGTGGTGCGACTAATAACAATAGTTTTGTATACAAGAATCAATTAAACAATACGAACGAAGTTGCATCCAATCCTGCCTCTCCGGCCATTCATAATAATATAAATAATTTGGAATCTACAGCAAATAGTATTCCTTCGACGCCAACTAAAAGTTATGATAACATTATAGGATCGTTGGGAAGTTTGAGGTACCAGAAGAACTCGTTGTCGTCAGCCAACAGCGGGATACAATCGAACATAAATTCGAACAGCGAGCTGAAAAGCGTCGACCTGTTGAAAAAGGCAGCAGCGCTTCAAATGCTGAACGGACTCCCAAATGTAAATAACAGGGTGAGCTCGGACTCCATAGCTAATTTGTTAACGAAAGCTATCGACCAGAAGCCCACAGTGCTGGGGTCCGAGCCGAACTTAGCGCTGAAGAATCAAGAGCAGATTAAAGATATAAACACGTCGGCGGAGAAGATAAACTGCTTGGAGAACAAACAGAAGAGGTACAGCCTCAGCCAAGAGAGCAAGAAGGAGAACCAGGATTTTTACAATTTTCCGAGTTTAAGCGACTTGAGCTTTAATTTCACTAGTTTAGCGGCGCAGAAGATATTAAAGGGCGTCAGTATCAACAGTGTGGACACGCTTGTCGAGTTGAACATGGCCGCCAACAACTCGGAGAAGCAGAACAATCGTGATGTCGCCGCTGTGTGCACAGACTTTGGCCTTGTATAGCAGTTAACATATAATATTTTTTGTTGTAAAATGTACAATAGTAGACATAACACTGTATGATGTAAGGTAGTTGTATAACTTATTCGTAACTACATTGTAACACGCTTTAGATACGCAATACCTACTTATGTTAAGTTCAAAAATTTTACTCGTTGAAGATTTTGTACTCTACTTACGGAATTTATCTCTTAAACGCATTGTATCCCCTATTATTAAAATGTTGTTTGTCTTTACTAACTTATTATCATCGAAAGTATCAATGTAGAAATTATTTAACACAGTATTCATAAATGTAATCGTTAATGAATAATCGGAAAATTCTTAGTTTGTAGCTCACTTTAAAAGTATCGAGACAATAAAACTAACACCTGTGAGAACAAAAAGGGGCCTAAAACTGTCTAATTACATGGAAATTTAGTGCCTAATTCGATCGTAATAGAATCGTAATTCAATTGTAGCCATAATGTAGTTTCACTGTCCTTTATTAATGCGGCTCTCGCGCTATTAGCTAACTGTATTTAAAATTATCCTCTCCACAGCACTTCTGTTCGTGCCATCACAATATTTCCAGTGAAAAAGTCGAGTACAAACTAGAATACCTAACTCCAAACAGATTCCATCCAACAATGGGAATTTAGAGGAATGTTTTGTAAAATGTATGTCATGTATTAAGTGCCATAAAACCATAGTATTACATAATGCGGGCGAAATATGGAATGGGAAGCGGTATTTGATTGATCATTACATGTCTAAGAATTTTTGCTGTATTTGTGTATGAAAGCAATGGGTATTTATTCATTAGGGAACATAATCTGAAGTCATATCGCAATTAGTTTAATTCAGTAATAACGCCATTTGTAAAAAATTATTAACAATATAAGATGATGCTTTAAAATGTGGTTTTATTTACCTTGTAGGCGAAATAAAGTAATAACATTACCCTAGCTCCTGCTTATCTAATAACAACTTTCCCCATAACTTGCCCCTTGGGCAAGAAAGACTGAATAAAGCAACCATAGTGCAGAGACCTTTGGTGTAAGTAGACAATAGAGTAAGCAGATATCTGGGCTAAGAATAATGATAAAATCTTACATTCAATGAAAAGTGCAAGATTCCAGTGATTTCGAGTCCAGTGAAAATAATAATGAAAAAAAAAACTTTGTGTTTAAAATCAATGTAGGTATATTCTATGATAGGTATTGCAAGATCCAAGTTATTATTTTCCATAGAAAAATAAGTGGGGTTCACTCACCAGTTGAATCAACACTAATAAACAGACCAGTCCACAATTTGAAAAAGGAATGAAGATCATACAAAACACAAGATAACAAGGTTTATGAATGAAATACACAAAAGAGGATATTATAGATAATATTTGAGAAAATTTTATAGAAATAAAAATAACAATACCTGGTTTCTTTAATTAAATTAAAATAAAATATTTAATTTGATTCAGTCTGACAATTTTAAGTACACAAGAACTCAAAGAAATCCAGTCTTCAATAAAACCAAGTCATATACAAAATATAAAATTTTATTACTTACAATATTAACTAATTGGTAAAATGTAAATTCATATCAATACTACTGCTACATTCTGCTATAAACAAGCTATAGTGCTGTGCTCCATTACATCAGTTACTTGTGATGGTTCAGTTTCAGTCTGACTTTTAATTGAGTTCAGCCAATCATCCGTCGGGTCTATTTTCTTTACATCGGGATCAGAACTGTCACTTTTATCATCTTCCGTAATACTCTCAGGACATTCTACCTCATTGTTATCAAAACTACTGTGACTAATCTCACATACTTTGACCGGCGACGTGCTAATTTTTAAATCTCTAAATTTTTTTGATACCTCTTCTGCTCTAATATTTACATGACACACACAGTTGTCTGTAGCTGTAATCTGCTTCAGAGCTGCCTCCTCTATAGCTTCTAAGTCCGTATCTCCTTCTTCAACATCCTTAGTTACCTCTTCAATAGTTTTATAAGAATACATGTGGTCATTTTCTGGGCTGACATAATCTTCTAATGTAAATGTTTTGCTATCAAAGTTTAGCTTCTCAAAATCAATAACACCATAATTACTTACATTTTCGAAGAGTGTGGACTCGTTATCGAAACATATATGAATATTTTGAACACAATTTCTCTTCAAGTCTTTGTCGTCTTGGCATTGTTTACGTATTGCATCCAGTTGTCGTAAAGTTTTTAGTTCCCTGGCCTTTAGAGTTGCATACACCCGCGCGAAGGACGCTCTGACGTTGCTTTTAAGCTGGAAACAAAGTGCATAAAATTAACATGTCGCTATTTTATAGAATTTTTGCGTTTCCACATATAAAGTACTTACAATTTCAATATTTTTATCAAAATCGTCCGAATCACTCGCCATGTTTACGTTTAGAAAGTTTGACATTTACTATTAGAAAGTTGCCGAAACTCATTTTCCAAAAAACTACTTTTACCCAAATTGTCCATTGAGAAGGGTTCGACATGTACAAACTGTACTGTAACTGTACAAACAATTCATTTTGAAAAAAAAAAATATAAAAAAATTTTAGACTGACAGTATAAGCGCTGCAAAAAAAGTGATCGATAGTTTAATCAATCTACCTATCTGACCTCCACAACCCAGTAACTGGGTACCCCTAGTACTGGGATACCCTTGGTAAGACTGGTTGTCAGAGTTTCCGGCTTGTGACGACCCGTAATGACTGCCAAAGATCCACGAATAACAGCCGGGATCAGCGGCATAACGTGCTTTCCGAGACATGGAGGAGTCTCGGTATATAAAGATGGTCACCCATCCACGGAACAACCACGGCAAACGTAGCTTAACCTGATGGGTCGACCCGTGCGTCTGTTATTCGTTTATTACTTAGCCACGAGTTCATAGTAATTCATGAAATTCAAATAAGTTCAGTAAATTGGTGGAACTTTCACACCAAGTAAATAGTTGTAAGTAAGTAAGTATGTAGTTGACGACTAAACTGACAAGAATAACCCCCTGTTAAACACTCACATATCGTGTACAAATTGATGAAATTACAATTTGTACACGATATGTGAGTACCTACTTCCTCAATAATTTTTTTATAGACCAGATTTATTGATGCTGGATTGCTGTTTCTTTGGCTAGAGTGACCTATGAGCCAACGCGTCCTCTACCCAGTCCCTACTCAAATCAATTATTTCAATTACGTAGCTTAGGCGAAATATAAATGGCGTCGAGCGCAGACATGGCTTCCTATTTCATTCAAATTTCATACAAAATGCATGGAAATAAAGTGCAATTAAGGATACTCGGTATGTCGATGTTCGGACGTGGTTAAGATGCGCCATGTTATAGTTCGCGTCAAATAACTTTGCCGCACAGAAACCAGGCTTTCCGATGCACATAGCATGGCGCGCTGCTGTTTTAGTATAGATATTGACTACTTCGCAGTCATTTGCGCGAACGTCAGAGCGGCAAAGTTATTTGACGCGAACAATACGACAAAGCCACGCGGCGCGGCGTGTCCGCACCCGACGCCATTTATATGTGGCCTGCGCCTTACATGACATGATGATTTGTACCTAACAAACACAGTCGAGCAAGCTGATTGAATGATAACATGTGCACATAAGCAAACTCAATAATATTGAAAGTCGCAAAATACTATTTTCGTTAATTGTTCTGTACCTACTGCTAAGTATATTTTGATGTTTTAATCTAATAGTAATTTCTACCTTGCTGGCTGGTTTGAGAAAGTTGCAACACTGAATTAAAAAAAAACATTATTGATTTTTCGTCGTTTGACAGACAAGTCGCTGGAAAACATTCTTGGAGTCTATTTTTTTCGTCTAAATGGATTAAAATAAACTCGTTAGTGCAGTGCTTTTATGTAAAATCTTCTGTTGTTAGTGTCAAATTGTTTGTAAATAAAGTACAGACATGAGCGAGTTGAGACATCGGCGCGGCGAAGGTGATGGAAACGACAAACTGGAAAACGCTGGCGAATCTGATCACGTATGTGCCTATTTTATTGTTGTTTCTTACATAAAAATCAGTTCTTAATTTAATTCCTACTTATTTTTAATGTTATGCCCGATCAATAGGTTGATTCTGAGGAAGAGAAGAATATAGAGGAGAAGTATGTGGATGAAATGGCGAAGTCTTTACCGCAGGGAACGGATAAGACTCCGGAAATCCTCGACTCCGCGCTTTCGGGACTGTCGTCAAGGTAATAAAGCAGTTTTTTCTTTTTCCCTAATGACGTTCTATTTTTAAAATAAGTGAAGAAAGTCTATTGTTTAAATATTATTTTCCGGGAGTTGCCCCAATAGTGTTCTTCATTCAGATTTTGACAATGGTAACATACCTGCCTAACGCCGCTCTATGTTTGAATAAATCTCACTTAAAATCAGAAATATTCTGTAGCTAATCACAGCTTAAGTTTGTGAATTCCAAAAAGTGTCAAGATTGGATGCAAATTCATTTAATTGTTACTAAATTTAAAATCACTTATATCTGGTAATCCAAATCTTCTCAAATAATTATTACTTAAAACAAACAAAATCAACTAGCTTCTTGTAGCTTTACATGCCACAAATCTTTATTTGGTGCTTAGTATTATAAAATATTCATATTTTATGTACCTAATGTTTACAAAACAGGTTTTTAAGGTAGCATACCGTAATGGTCTAAGGTCAATTTGTATATTTAAATTTACTTGGTTTAAACAAGTTTTTGGTATAAAATTGGGACTAAAATTATGATGATTAAATTGTTTTTACTAATTAAAATTAATGAAAACAAGCTAGCAAATTAAAGATACTCGTGTAATGTAATGGTCGTGTTTTTGTAAAACAAATAATAATAAAACCATAAAATAGAACAAAAAATTTAATTGTTTAATTCGGCTTTGTTGAAACTTAAAACTTATGAGCCTGATGATCAGCAATAATCATCGATAATGGCAAGAAGGTGATGTATTAATATTTAATTCAAATTCGATTTGATTATTTTAAATACTGTGTGTATTTAATAATAATGTTCTGGCACTGCAGCATAGAGAATACTCTTTCTTTCTCCATGGTTGAAGTCGGGGATCGGCCCTCAAAAGCAAAGCATTTCTCAGTTATTTATTATCCGCATTGAGTCTATGAAATACAACTGAGTGAATTAAATTTAATATTTATTTTATCATAAGTACCTAATCATTTTTATTTAGATGGAGGAACTGGGTGATCCGAGGTATCTTCACCTGGTTGATGATTGCAGCCTTCTGCCTGCTCATCTATGGTGGTCCGCTGGCACTCATGATCACTGTAAGTTTTTTTATCCTTCTTAGTGTGTAAACAAGCCCATTTTCCTCAGCATGCCAGATTATTACTATTCTAAGCATTATTACTGCTCTTAGGATTTCATGTCAAAATGGGCATGAGTAATTATTTGAGTAAAGTATTTTTTTGAGCTTCATTGTTGTTAATGTGTCGATGGTACAATATTTTAATTTTTGTGGGTCCGAAACTTTGCTTTGGATGTTGGAGTAACCTTCTACCATGTTCACGCATGCCAAAATAAGTATCTTTTCAAGAAATGTGATGTCATTCATAAATAATAAAACATGCCTATGTCATGCATTTGAGTTGAGATTAGATTTTCCTGTTGCCAGTTTAGCGCTTTTGATACATTACAATTTAAAATCCATTCAATGAATATTTAGTTATACTTCCTTATCTATTTGTACTTACCATAGACATGGTTATTAAGTGTAATATTGATTAAAACTTTTCTTGACGGTCATAAGACCTTCATTCATTTTTGGTTGGATAATCAGTGGCTTATACATATGCTGAACATAACATCGTATTTCATTTTGCTGCTAAACTGTGCTGCGTAAAATTAAGCGTAGCGCGCGATTTATTTAAAAATCTACAGTATTTATTCAAGTAATGTTGTTTAGTAGGTAGTTAAAGTTTGACCAACTACAACCAACCAACCGTAGCCGCATGCCGCAATAAGCGTCCGTTGCCATGCGACCTCCAAAATACACGATTACGTTAAGTGATGCATGGAAAAATGTTACACAATTTTTTTGAATAAATTGTAGTACTAAATTAGATAATTCATTATTGTAAAAGTTTCTATATTTTTTTTTTTTGTTAATAGAGGTCAACGGTCTATCAGATGGAAAATGGTGATTTATTTTCACATAGGAACGTAAGAAATAAAAGATATGCCAATAATTTCTACAGAAAACTTGAAAGCTCTTACCTTCTATTTTACTGGAGAAACTTCCTTCATCAAGGGTTCTATCTATTTTATCCTATAAACTGGACCACTATAAGTAGCAGAAATAGATGGTAGCAGTATGTATCTGGTAGAGCCTTAAGCCTAATGGCCTAATGGCTATCACTATTCGCGACATTATTGTAGGTATCTATCCTGCATTTGCCATCCCGAATATCCTTCGTAAATTAAAGTTGGCAAACTGCAATATTATAAACAATAACTAAAAAGTAGCCAACATACGATCTAATGCAACGATTTCTTAATGTTGGCATTGTGCCTTCGATTACTTGGAAATATAAAAAAGTCAACGAAGTGCAAAAGTAGGCATATCATGCTACGAAATAAAATAAAAAACTATTAATCAATCTAATTAATTTTTTCCGTCCACCCAGGTACTCTGCGTCCAAGTGAAATGCTTCGAAGAGATCATCAACATCGGTTACGCTGTTTACCGCGTGCACGGCCTGCCATGGTTCCGTTCCCTCTCCTGGTACTTCCTCCTCACATCCAACTACTTCTTCTATGGAGAGAATCTCATTGATTACTTTGGAGTTGTCATTAATAGGACGGTGAGTGAACTTTTATTAATTTAGTATTTAGTAAGTTACATTTCAAGTCCAATAATGTCAATATGTTCAGAAGTGAACGCACCTGTATTGAGGGCAATAGGAAATTGTTTTGTAGTTAAAATATGAAAAACAGCAGCGTTTAATACGTTGGACTTGCTAATGACAGAATAATTATTTGTATGTACGAATGAGTCAGCTTCCTTAGATTCGTCATTTAAATTCATTCGTTTGTAATGCAAATTGGGTACTGGACTAAAAAAGGGTTTCCGTAAAATAAAGACGAAAAATACTTTTAATAAAAAAATATAACTAGAGCTACAAACAGTGTTATTTGTAACCATAAGTTTCCAGCAAAATGTTTTTAGTAAGATAATTCCATTCACAGAATTCTCCGTCCGGAACGGTAACGGCAGGGTACGGAAACGTTGATTTAGATTATTTTTAGATAAACGATAGTCCGTTCGATTTAGCTCGACAAAATCACGAAAAAATAATTTAAATAAAAATGATTTCGTAAATGATTTAAAAAAAAAATTGCAAATAATTACGATTTGCCGTTATCTTAGCAACTGGCTAAACCCTCCACCCACCCGAGTTTAAAGTTAATAAAATTCCGGAATGAGAAATTATCATCTGTCATTTTCCTGCTAACTTTTGTGGAGGATGGTAGAGATATTTTGATAAAATTCCTTTGAAATTATTGTTCTTATCTGTGATCTGAAAGCACAGCGAAATTACGAAGCTTCAAAAAGGAACAAACATTTTCAAAACGTTTAACTCATTATCAATCGGCATCGGTTTCATTTTGACAGTTCAGCAACATTCATTGCGTTATTTACGTTGTCGAGCAGACACATTATCTGTAAGCAAGTCATTTTTGTGTTAGTCTTTGTAAACCGTGTTCTGTTCACTAAGGCTCAATTTCACCACACATCACTAAATGCGTTTAACGCTAAATGAGTTTAAAACATCGCTCCGTTTCTTTCAATTGTTTGAAGATGATAGAGACAGAATGATGTTTTATTTTAAACTCGTTTAGCGTTAAACGCGTTTAGTGATGTGTGGTGAAATGAGCCTAAAGCTTTTGTTTCCTAGGAAAACGATTCCATCATAACGACCGTCATGAAAATCTGTAATATTTTCATTAAGGTGTCAAAAAACGCTCCGTACCTATTTGGACAGCCGTTATTGTGTGACCGATCACCGCTTGCTTAGGAAACCAAATCCTAACAGATTCTACACGTAAATAAACACTCTTTTAAATGATACACTTCAGTATCGATATAGATAATCCTTCTTGGAACGACCTGATTACCTTTGATTAAACAAATAATCACAAATGCCTTACGTAATCCATAGTTCACGAAATCTTATCTTGTTTGAATAACTTATTGCGGGTTTTTGCATTGTCATCGAACTCTATTGCTAATCGTCGATCGTACGATCCCCTGATTAGATTAGTTCCCTTTATGAATGCGTTTCCGTTCAGATCCAGATGGATTGGAGTTCTGGATATGCCATGGTATGGATAGCTCACATTTCATACATAATAGGTTGGCGAAAAAGTTTCTTCGCATTTTTTAAGAAAATTCAAAACATTTTTTAATATAGTTTATTTACATCTAACTAAAGTATGTAGGTACCATTTTGTTCTATAACTTTTTGCCATCTTGTAGGTAGGGACATGATCCCATTGCTATAGAAATTTTGGGACTTCTGGTCAAAATACCGCGACTAGTGGTTTTGGCAGTCCTCTCGTGATGTTAACCTGACACTGCCTAAAGAATTCTGAAGAGACCGAAACAGGTGGAAATCTGAAGGTGCAAGGTCAGGACTATACGGCGGAATCCGGCGGATGCATTAACACCTCCCAGCCAAACTCTATTAATTTTTGCTGAGTGGCTAAAGATGTGTGATGTCTAGCGTTATCTTGATGAAAAACCACACCCCTTCTGTTGATTAATTCCGGCCGCTTTCTCTCAACTTCTTGCTTTAATCTCATCAGTTGTTCACAGTAGAGTTCAGAATCGATGGTCCTGCCTGGTGGTAACAGCTCATAATGAATAATGCCCTTCCAATCCCACCACACACACAGCATCACCTTGTTGCGAGTTAACCCGGGTTTCGCCACAGTCTGTGAAGCCTGACCGACCTTTGACCACGACCTTTTTCGCACGTTCTTGTACGTGATCCACTTTTCATCACCAATTATCAGCTTCTTCAAAAATGGTTCGGTTTCATTACGTCGTAATAAAGAATCACAAATGAGTACACGGTTCATTAGGTTTCTTTCAGTGAGCTCGTGAGGTACCCAAATGTCGAGCTTTTTTGTGTACCCAGTTTTTTTCAAATGCGCCAAAACTGTTTTGTGGTCAATTTCCAGTTCTTCAGCTACGTCGTAACTACTGAAATGCCGATCTTGCTCCACTTTTTCAAAAACGGCATCCATTTTATCCGTAATAAGGCGACCAGAGCGACGTGCATCTTTGACATCAAAATTTCCGGATTGAAAACGCTTAAACCAAATTTGTGCTACTCTCACAGACACTACACTAGGTCCATAAATATCGCAAATTTTTTTCGAGGCTTGCGTTGCATTTTTACCTTTTTTGTAGTAAAATTTTAAAATGTATCGAATTTCTTCATTAGATTCACTCATCTTGACGGTACGAAAAACAAATGAAAATCACACATTTTCCTAATTTGAATTTGGAATTATGTTCTTTAAAATTTAAACTTTCAATGATACCAAAACCAGCCAGATACAAATAGTATAGCCAAAGAGATTTTATTACAAGTTCATACATACTATAATGCGAAAAGACTTTTTCCCCAACCTAATATGAAACATATTTCATACATATGGGCACATGCCCATGTAGGTTTATGTGAAATAAAATATTTTGATTCTGATTTTTGAAAAGAAAAACTGTGTATTGACTGCACCTTTTTTATTATTATTTTTGGGAGCTATTCCTACAGGTTGGAAAAAGACTGGGCTACAAGGGCGCGGCTACATCACAACAAACCTTTCGATCATACTTAGTTAAACTAATTTTAGGGGACGGTCTGTTGAAATCATTGTTATACTTTTAAATATTCATTTTAAAATAATTACGTCGCGGTTTTTGTAACGCAAATAAGTGTTAAGTGGTAAATGCAAAATGATATTATTTCTGTAAGTAGGTTTGTACAAACACGTGTAAAATAATAAAACGTTTAATTCAGATTCAATCCATAAAGCATAATATCAATCTGCCTAGCCTTTTCCCAACTATGTTGGGGTCGGCTTCCAGTCTAACCGGATGCAGCTGAATACCAGTATTTTACATGGAGCGACTGCCTATCTGACCTCCACAACCCATTTACTGGGTAATACGATACCCCTTGGTAAGACTGGTTGTCAGACTTTCGGGCTTCTGACGACCCGTAACGACTGTCAAAGATCCACGAAAGACAGCCGGGACCAATGGCTTAATGTGCTTTCCGAGGCACGGAGGAGTCTCGGTATGAAAAGATGGTCACCCATCCACAGACCAACCCCGGCAAGCGTAACTTAACCTGATGGATCGACCCGTGTGGCTGTTATTACATAGCCACGAGCTCCTCAATCCATAAAGCGTAATTGTAATAAAATAGTCAGCAACACATAAAAATTAACAAAATAAAATAATTCAATTAATAGCAAATACAATAGAAATGAAGATACATAGTAATTATATAGATTAAATTAAATATTCAATGTCATTATTACATATTAAGAAGTCAATCAATTAATTAAATTAAATCGTACATACAAAAATTACAATAAAACAAAATAAAAATATGTCAGCATTGTCCGGTGGATATACACATCCACTTATGTTGGATCGGAGAGTCTGTGCGGGAAGCAATCATCCTGAGGATGCCATTGCTACTGTCTCTCACTCGACTTACTAAAGAAGCAACTTTTTTTCGAATTATAGCTTGATAGCCATCCGTTCGAGCTTCTGCAAACATTAGCGACGCACTGCAATAGGGAGGCAGCCGCATCAGCATCCTAAATAATTGATCGCGCAGAACATTGGCAGCCCGACGGCCATGACTTACCCATAGACTGCTCGCGTAAAACGATTGACAGTATGCCTTAAACAAAGTGATTTTAACTGGAATAGAGCAGCGAGCGAATCTACGGGCAATCATGTTCCCCCGAACCGCCAATGCCCTGCGCTACCGCTCCAGATCCGCGTCATCGGACAAGTCATCCGTCACAATGTGCCCCAAATACCTAAAACTGGTCACTCTCTGTAGTTCCTCACCGTACAATTTAATCGGAGGAACACAAACTGGCACGGATACCCTAAATTTACCATTGAAAAGCAGAACTTTGCTTTTAGCTATATTACGAGGGCGGGTCAATAAGTCCGTGACTTTTTGAATTTCTGACCTCTTTATTGAAAAAGCAACACTACTCCTGTCAACAGGCATCTGTCAGTTGACTCCTGTCAAAATTTGAACTTGCTGCGTCAGTTAGTTTGTGTTTGACAGCTATCTTTATCAGACTACCCAGTAATTTGAGGACAAAATGGAAAAAAGTGAATTTCGTGTGCTTATTAAGCATTATTTTTTGCGAAAAAAAACCATTACCGAGACCAAGGCTAAGCTTGATAAATACTATGGGGACTCTGCACCATCGATTTAAATGGTAAAAAAGTGGTTTACTGAATTTCGTTGTGGCCGTACAAGCACTGAAGATGCCGAACGTCCTGGACGCCCAGTTGAGGTCTCTTCACCCGAAACAATCGAAAAAATTCACGATATGGTGTTGGCCGACCGAAGATTGAAAGTGCAAGAGATTGTGGAAGCCGTAGGGATCTCGCATGGCTCAGTGGTTTCAATTTTGAATGATCACTTGGGCATGAGAAAGCTTTCCGCAAGATGGGTGCCGCGTTTGCTCACAGTCGACCACAAACGCAATCGTGTAACAACTTCACAGGAAGGTTTGGCGTTGTTTAATCGCAATATGGAGGAGTTTTTGCGCCGTTTTGTAACCGTGAACGAAACATGGATCCATCACAACACACCAGAGACCAAACAACAGTCAAAACAGTGGGTTTCTAAGGGTGAATCGGCGCCAAAGAAGGCCAAGGTGGGTTTGTCAGCCAATAAAGTTATGGCGACTGTTTTTTGGGATGCACGCGGGATAATCCACATTAACTACCTTCAAAAGGGAAGAACAATCAATGGGGAATATTATGCCAACTTATTGGACCGATTCAATGACGATTTGAAAAAAAAACCCACCTCATTTGGCCAAGAAAAAAGTTCTTTTCCACCAAGACAATGCAAGGGTGCACACATGTGCAGTTGCCATGGCAAAAATCCATGAATTGGGCTATGAATTGCTTCCTCATCCACCCTATTCTCCAGATTTGGCTCCGAGTGACTACTTCTTGTTCCCAAACCTGAAGAAATGGCTTGGTGGAAAAAGATTTGACTCCAATGATGAAGTCATCTCGCAAACAAAGGTCTATTTTGAGGACCTCGACAAATCATATTTTTTGGAAGGGATAAAAAAATTGGAGAAGCGTTGGACAAAGTGTATAGAGCTCAAGGGAGACTACGTTGAAAAATAAAATGATTTATTTATCAAAAAATCTGTGTTTTATTCCAAAAGTCACGGACTTATTGACCCGCCCTCGTATATGTCAGTCCATGTTCAACCGCATATATTTCACATATTGCCAACACCTTACGAATAGCACCCACCGATGGCCCCAGCAGCACCATATCTTCCGCGTAGCTAATATTATTGACGCATACACTATCGATATGACAACCGGTATGAGTGCTGCTGAGCTCACCGATAAGGTCATTTATGTACAGGTTAAATAACAAAGGCGAGGTCAGTCCACCCTGCTTAACGCCACACTCTAAGCCATAAGGCTCGCACAAGGCCCCAGCCCATCTCACCTTGTTCACACACGTCAGAAAAACATGTCAATCATATTTTTAAACAACTAGATGAGGTCGGCATTTCATATCTGACTACTCTGAGAAGAAAATCCGAAACAAACTCAGAGGTCACAGTCTCATTTAAAGTACAGACATAATCTTGGTCAGATCATGTGAAGACCATGTAGATTGTGTCTGAAAATGGTCTTTTGAGGACAGAACCACACAGAATGAATGAAACTCTCCGGTCAGTGCACGCATTCTTGCAGTGCAATATGTGAAATCGAAGGAAAAGACTGCAAGTTCAGTACGTCATTCGGTAAATTCTTCCTACTTCAACATGATCATCATAATAATATTATTCTTTAGTCAGGACTCATGACTAATCATGACTTTTACTTCTAAATAATGATGCATAATTTACCTAAATATTAATCATTTATGAAACTACTGGAAACAACCAGCATTGACCCGAAGTAACGTTCGATTTTATCAATCAGTTGATCATGCGTGATTTGGTCTACCTACGTAATTATGATAAACAGCTGATTAAATGACAGAGATTGTAAGTCATTATCATTAGTCTTGTTTATAAAGTTATTATTCATTAAAGTTAATGATAAGCTTATCGCAGCTCTGTGATTTTGGGCTTCCGTTGAATACCGCGAGATCTGATCAAAGTGGGTGTCATAGGTCACTGGAACCTGTCTTTTCATATAATGTTTTATATGCCTGGTAGAAGTCAGGCTTCTTCAAAGTAAAATTGACTTTTACCCAAAATGGTATCCTGTAGTAGTTGCGTATGAATGGCTGACTACTGCAGTGCTGTTGTGTACAAATCTCACCGTGAAAACTGAGGTGAGGTGAGCGTGGAGTGAGCGGTCAATAGTGTCAATCCCTAGCATTAGTTCAAGCTCACTTCACCTATGTTTTCACAGAATATACCGGCTGGTTTGCAACCCTCACGCGTGTTATATACTCACCAGTGATCGCAATAGGTAGTGCAATTTAGGGTGAATGACTTTAAACGTTGTATTAATATGGATAAGCCTCGTGGGAAGCGGGATTTTATGATTTGTTATAATAAGTAATGTTTTTCTTCTGACAAAAGTAAATATTTACTTCATTGCTATACTTTGAAATTCTTTATTATAAAAATAATTTTGCGGCTTTATATACGTACAAGTACCTACCTAATACTTTGTAATATTGTAAAGTATTTAGAAAAATATTTCTAAATACTTATATAAAGGAACAACAACATATTTTTTAAAGAAATTTAGATAACTCAACGAACCAAGGAACGTAAGTAATACGAAATCCCAATCGCATAGGGGACAATAGAAAAGAAACAGACAACGCTTACTAAATATAATTTTGTCTCTTTCTCCCGCAAATAGTAACAATGACTTTTACCGCTCTTATCAACCATCGCCACAAGAAACAATGCATTTACCAGGTAGTTTAGTACCTACTTTAAATTTTTAGAATTAAATTGACCGCATGAAATTCCAACTAAGTGCGATTTAAAGCCGTATCTATATTAAGATAACGTCACGAAATCCCACAAAATTGCACTACCAATTCCGATCACTGGTGATAACAGGCATATTCGATGACTTGTATGTAACCGCGTCATGTCGACGTGTGTACACACAAACCTCTGAGCTAGGTTGTGCTGAACAGTTTCTCTTTGAGGGGTGATGAAGTCCTGTGTCAGGAAGATAAAGTCATAGGCATATTCAGTCCCTTCCGATTAAAACATTACACAAGGTGTGTCCTGTTCCTGTGAGATAGGTCCTTACAGGAACAGGACATCGGCTTATAAATTAATCAATCAATACATTCCAAGGACTCCGTCATAAATTACGTTAAAAGTAAACGCTATATATATGTATTACCGTTCTCCTGCCCTTATCCCAATTTATTTGGGGTCGGCGCAACATGTCTTTTTCTTCAATACTTCTTTCTTAGTCGTCATCTCGGTAGTCACTCCCTTTCTGGCCATATCATTTTTCACACAGTCCATCCATCGTTTCTTTGGTCTTCCCTTACTCGTATCCACATTCTTACTCAAAACTTTCCTGACGACATTTTTCCTCATTCCTTTACATCACATGCCCATACCATGACAACCGATATCCAAACAACTTTTTAATCACCGGTATCAATTTCAGACTTCCTCTTAAATACTCTTTTCTTTATTCTATCCATTCGCCTAACACGACACATCCCTCTTAGCATTCTCAACGCTATAAATATGTAGGTATATTAACCTAAATTTCATTAGTGGATTAAGCAAGCAATCAACTAATTGGTTGACCTCATTGCAACGTTCAATGTGTTCAGATAGTCATTAATTTCCACCAATCAAAGCGTTTTGTAACGATTAGTCCATAGAGGAAACTAATGAAACAGCCTGGAAAAACAATGGCTTCTAGAATGTGTAAAACTAGTGTTGTAAGAAACTCGCGTCTTTTCTCCTTATCCTTAGACTTGAGTAGATTTTCAAGACTAGGACTCGTTAGTCACAGAGTCCGAGTCCTTTGCGTCTTCTGAGTCCTTTGTTCTTTGACCTAGGTCATGAACTTGAGTTGGTGTATTATAATAGGTAATGGATTTTATATCGTCATCCATATTCATTTACTGATTGAAAATAAATTGCACAATAAAAATTTGTAACAATTAAATTGCATTAAACGCAAATAACCTAATCAAAAGTATCCACCTGAAGACTGACGATTTGCTGAATCAAAATGCGAGTTAAAACGTCTAAATAAAATAATAAACACACATAATACCGTTTACTTATAATAAATAAAATAAAATAAGTAAATATTCCGGAACAATTTACACAGCGCCATCTAGCCCAAACTAAGCAAAGTTTGTACTATGGGTCTACACAACGGATAGATTACTCACATTATATTTATAAACTTATATTCTCAGACTTATAGACTCAGTCATAAGTCTTTTTACAAAAGACTCCAAATTCTGAAGGACTTTAAGTTTTATTTATAAGACTCGAGTCTTCAAAAATAGCTCAAGTTTTATTAAAAAAGAATCCAAGACTCGAGTTTCTTACAACACTATGTAAAACAGGGCGAATCCTTAATCTGTTCTGCATAAAGAAATAAGAGCTAATAAGGTTACAACTCATTTTTATAAAAAGCGCTGAATGCGTAAACCATGTATCCATGTATCTGGCTGCTACCTAAGTCGGTTGAAGAAACGTCTTAGGTTTTTATACGATAAGATTCGAGACTTCCTTTCTGCTTCGCAGAAAGTGGATTTACCTACGTATTAACAACTGCCTGCCGGAGACACGGATCTACGCGAGACAATGGCTTTTAATTGCTTCTGTAATTACGGCATTCAGCCGGTTAAAGGACTCGCTCACCATTTCGACAGTTTATTATTATTATTATTATCTCCTTTATTCATTTTTTTTTACATATTAGTTATATTTTTAAATATTAGAATTAAAAAAAAAACATTTAAAAATATAAAAAATAGAAATCCACCGGCATGGGGAACAGGGTCCAAGCTACCGGTGGTTAGGGTCCCAGAGACAGGAACCTCCTCACAATACGCGCCGTATCAAGGAGTACTGCCTTCTGAATCAGGCCCTTCACCCAGCCACCCAACGAGAGCCTCTTGAGATGTTGGTCGAGGCTCTTAGCGATAAGGCCATTGACCGTAACGACTATCGGCACAATGATTGCCGAGTCCACATCCCACATAGCGACAACCTCGTGGGCTAAGTCGAGATACTTCAATTGTTTCTCCTTCTCAGCCTTCACGAGGTTCTCGTCATGCGGGATAGTGACATCGATTATCATTGTGCAGCGCACTGATCGATCTATTACCACTATATCAGGCTTATTGGCTACAATAGTCCTGTCAGTGATAATAGATCGATCCCAGTATAACGTGACATGGTCATTCTCGAGAACTGGGTCGGGCACATACCTGTAAAACGGTACCTCAGAGTCCACAAGGCCGTATTTCAGAGCAAGTTGCTGATGGAGAATCCTGGCTACTTGATTATGCCTGTGCAAATACTCGCCGTTAGCTAAACGAGAACACCCAGAAGTAATATGTCTGATAGACTCACCGGGACAATGGCATGCCCGACATATGTCGATCGTCCCGTCTTTCATTATATACTTCCGATAGTTATTCGTTAGCATAACTTCATCCATGATCGCACAGACTGAACCTTCGGTTTCCCCAAAGAGGTCACCGAAGCGTAGCCAGGCCACGGACGCTAAGAAATCTACGTCGGGCCCATGAAGGGCCCGGAAAAAGGGCTCCTTGCTTTGCCATACTTCCTTGTGGTCGTTGGTACTAAGCACCACAGGTTTGCGCCAGTTCTCTTTAGCCAAGGACAACGGGGTGAGTCCCTTGTCCACTGCAACCACATCTCGGTGCATACCCACGTCAGCCTTGAGAAAATATTCTCTGAGACTGCACACCTCGCGGTTGTGGAGGGTCTTAGCATTTAAAAAACCTCGACCCCCGCACTTCCGCGGAATGTACAGCCTCATGACAGACGAACGTGGGTGATGCATCCGGTTTTCAGTTAGCAGTGACCGGACTCTCCTATCCAGGGCGTCTAGTTCCGTCTGGGTCCACTTTAGTATGCCAAAGGAGTACATCAGGACCGGCATGACCCAACCGTTAAAGGCGCGCACCTTGTTGCCGCCTGACAAAGAACTATTAAGTACCTTTTTCAGGCGACCGAAGAAGCGCTCCTGCAACGATTGTTTCATGTCAGGTCCGTTAATGTCTAACCCCTCTGACATACCCAGGTATTTGTAGGTATCAGTTGCGGAGAGTGATCTCAGGTTTATAGAATCTGAGAGTTGTAGTCCCTCAGATTTCACAATCCCGCCCCGCTTTACATGCATGACTGCACATTTATCTACACCAAATTCCATCCTGATGGAATCACTAAAAGTTTTAGTTACTTTTAGTGACTCCAGCAGTTGCAATTTGTTGGTGGCAAACAGTTTCAAATCATCCATATAAAGCAGGTGGGATATTATCTGACCCCCTCTCCGCAAGGGATAGCCCAGCCCTGTATCCTCCAGCAGAGTGCTAAGAGGGTTCAAGGCTAAACAAAACCACAGTGGACTCAGACTGTCGCCCTGGAATATTCCCCGCTTAATCCTAATAGGTTCGTTGCTCCCCTGAATTTGTCGGCATCCTGAATAGCGAAGAACCGTCCTCCACTGCCCCATACACGTCGTTAGGAAGGTGCTCAGAGTTGTATCAATTTTGTACAACTCTAACACCCTCAAGAGCCATGTATGCGGCACCGAATCAAAGGCCTTCTTATAGTCTATCCAACATGTCGACAAATCCTTTCGGGATCGACGGACCTGTTGGCTTATGACCATGTCAATGAGGAGTAGCTCGTTGGTGCCGCGGGACCCATTCCTACATCCATTTTGAGAGACAGACATAATAGAATTCTTTTCTAAATGAGAATTAATTTTCTGTCTCAAAATGAATGTAAGGAGTTTATAGACCGTCGGCAAACAAGTGATCGGCCTATAATTTTTGGGTTCCGTGGCATCACCTGACTTATGGAGCAGGTGAGTAACTCCTGTTGTAAAGAGCTGTGGCAGCGACCCAGACTCTAAGGCCGACTGGAATTGCGATGCTAAGCACGCGTGTGAACTTTGCAGCCATTTAAGCCAAAAATTGTGCAGTCCGTCCGGTCCCGGAGATTTCCAGTTCGGTATCGGACGGGCTGCACTGGCTACATCGGAGGAAGTAATTATTACTTCCTCCATCTCCGGTATGGCGTCACACACGCGCTCAACATCCCGCATCCATTCAGCCTCAGTATGGCAAACGGGCACCGACCAGATGTTACGCCAGAATATGCTAGTGGCATCATCATCCGGGCGGCATACGTCTGCCACATTTTGCTCAGGTCGCTCCCATGCTCTATACACCCACCTTTGATCACGCTGGAATATGCGATTCTGGGTATACCGCTCAACCCGTCGCTTATACTTACGGATACGGCTTGCCCATGCACAGACCTTCTGCTTCAGGAAGTCAATGCGCTCTGTGACACGTCCCCGAGAACGCCCGCCTCACAAAGCGCATCACTCTAGGGCGAGTATTGCCCTCCCTGAAGCAGTATAGTTTGCCGATGAGCACCCTGGTCCCCTCGATACGCCGCTCGATCCTGTACTGCCAGGCTGGAACAGCGGGTTTTGGTCGTGTAGCTATGTCACAATTTGGAAATTTGATATTGGCTACACGACACGCCGCAATAGCCGCGCAATATAAGATCGAGTGCGTATCTGCGAGATCTTCGCTGCTTTCAAAATAAAAACCAAGCAGCGAATCCAAGGCACACACCATCGCCCTATTCGTTCTGTGCATAGGCAAGCGAGGTAAATGTGGTCTAAGTTGGACGGGGGCAGTTCTAAACTCCCGAATCGCATCCTCCAGCGCGCTCCTCAATCGTTCGTTACACTGGCTACTTACCGTAACAATCTCATCGCCCCCCTCCTCATCATTAACATAAGACCGCGGTTGGGTTATGTCACTGACTAGAGGTTGCACCGCGGTCTGTGACGGGACAGGGACGATACGATTGCTCAGTACCTCTGAGCGCAGCCTATCAAGCGCGGCGTCGTCCAATTCCGTTGGATAACCCGCACCTGATCCGAAAGTCGTTGGGCCGAGACGTTGATGGCTGGTTGAAGCGCCTGGAACAGAGACAGCATCCTATCGCGGTACGCAGTGAGGTTAGTTCTCCCCTCTGTAGCCCCGTAATATGCGCGCATGACGTTCTCATTCATTTGTTGAGTCCATTATTATTATTATTATTTATTATTATTATTATTATTCTAATAATAAATAAGAATCGAGATTACTGCCAGAAATATCATGTTCAACTTCTTTAATGATGGACTGTATGGTCGTTGATAATGGGTGTCAAGTTTCGAATTCATTTTGTTGGATTAACTCCAGCTTCTCTATTCCGCGTATAACTCCAACCAGCACTTTAAAGCAGTACGTTTGTGCTTTTCTTTCTTTATGTATGTTGTACATAAATAAATAGCTTTCCCACTGCTGGGACATGGGCTTCCTCTGTGAGAGGGAATGGGCTGTAATCATACCACGCGGGCTCAGTGCGAGTTGGTAGATGTCACAAGTCTCACATTTTTTATTCTAGGACATGTCGGTTTCCTCACGATGTTTTCCTCACCGTTTTGAGAGCAGTGGTGACGAAATTATTTACACAAAGTAAAGCGGCCTGCCTGGGTTGTAACCCACGAGCTAACTCGTAGGTCTTACCACTGGGCCACCACGACCACTGCTCTGAATAAAGCTTTCCATCATTCAAAAAACAACATCAATGGTTCATAATTCACCTAATTAAATACCCAATTCCTCAACAGGACTACCTCAAGTTCCTGGTGACGTACCACCGCTTCATCTCGTTCAGTCTGTACTGCGTGGGCTTTGTCTGGTTCGTGCTGTCCCTCGTCAAGAAGTACTACATGAGACAGTTCAGTCTCTTCGCCTGGACACACGTCGCGTTGCTCATCGTCGTTACCCAGAGCTATCTCATCATTCAGAATATATTTGAAGGTAAGTCTTTTTTACTTTATTTCAGCCGGCTAGCTACTTAATCATTTAAGACGCAGATATATGTCGATGACCTTGAGTGGTTATCTTGTGTGTTCTGTGCTGAGCTCGCGCAACGCGTCGCACGTCCACCCAGTAATAGGACTCGCCCATCAAGGAGCGCTGTTCCAAATTAGACGCATTATTAATTTATCCTACTTAATATTATAAATACGATTGTTTGGATGGATGGATGTTTGTTACTCAATCACGCCAGAACGGCTGAACTGATCTGGATGAAATTTGTCACAGAGATAGATGCTGGAATAACACACAGGATACTTTTTATCCTGGAAAAACGTACGGTTCCCGTGGCATAATTTCCAACATCCACGTGGGCGAAGCCGCTGGCAAAAGCTAGTTAAAGTCAGGTAAATTTTCTCTGAAGAATGAATATGATAGTTTGATATATTTTCTATACAAAAGCTGTCAAACCGCCACATTATTCCATAAATAAAAGTTATCTGACGACTGAAAAATTTGCCCTAAAACACGTATACTAAACTCAAATTGAAAATCATTTCTTTGTCCGAATATGGTACATTACATGGTCAAAGATAATAATTAAATCATCTTTAAAATGGATCGTTTTTGCGTGATTCTCATTTTTATCCGCGTTAGACATAACTTTGCAAATTAATTATATAAACATAATCTAAAATATTCACATATTAAGTTATTAACAAAATGCTATAATTTAACATTTTATTTTTTTTCAAAATCATTAACACTACTCGTTTAGACGTGATCTTCAGTTTAAAATCGTTAAACAATCGGTTATTGCTGCCGGACGCGTTCTCAAAACAAAAAGGAATCGAATCGCATCACTATTCACTACACTGACACGGCTCAAACACACACATACGCAAGGCTAACTGCGGGAATAATAAGTAACTAAACTGATATTGATACTTTAGCAAGTTTGAATATTTTTCTTAGATTATTTTTCATGTTTTGTTGCTGATGCTTTGGACTTGATGGAGTAAGGTATACCTACTTCAGTGAGTGCTATTGGAACTTTTAGATAACTAGAGCTAGATGTGCCGAGTTTGGGCTCATTTTGTTAGTTATAATGAGATCTTACTTTCGGACTTGATGGAGTAACCTGAAGGTGTACCTCGGTGTCTGCTACTGGAACTTCTAGGCGACATAATATGCCGAGTTAGGGCTAGTTTTTTTTGGTGGCTGTCATTATTAGGGTTTTTTGGTTTGGTAACAAATATTTTACCTTTATATACATCAACATCTTAGATGGCGTTGACAAAGTTTACTAACTTTTTGTCATGGCTGTGATTTTTATTTTATTTTTTTGTTTTCAGGGTTGCTAATAGCGAATTTTAATTATGATCAGATCTAACCTCTGGACTTTCGAGTTCGGTGATTGAACAATATTTTAGGCAATAAAAGGAAAGCACAGAAAAAAGTAAAACTAAATCAATTCTTTATTTTTAAGATATTTATTTCGAAATGTGAGGAATGAACCCGTAACTCCATATTTCTTGACTGTCTTGGGTCAATCAATTCTGGAAGGCGACAATTTTTGTAGAATCGAATTAGAAAGTTTTCCATTTTCTCCTTCCAAAATTGTGAGTCTTTTCCGATTAATTCATATTTTATTTTACCAGGGCCCGTCCAAATGGCAAACGTGCATAATATGCCTTGTCCAGTAATACGCAGCTGCCCTTGTATTTGATAATACCATTTATGGGTTTTATTAATTTTGAAAGTATTATTAGTCGGCAACCTAAAGTTAACTTTTTTTTTTGTAAAATTGCGTCGTCTGGTTGGATGGACATTTTACTTCGATGATATCAAGCCCGCATTTTCTGTCAGGGCTTGCTCCGAGAAGCGGAAATTCTAGGTCTACGAATAATCCGCACTGTTCTATATTCGTATTCAACACCTTTTGTAAATCTCTGATAGCCGTTTGTTCGTTGGTTCTGCCATGTTTGATGGACGGCACATTGCTGAGGTCTTTTCCTCCCGATGAGGGAGCACCTTAACATGAATGCGAATCTTATCGAATCTTGGATTGTTACATTACATGCGAATGCACCGGTGAGCCTTAGGGCCGGTTTTTTGATCCGTAGTTAACTCAACCAATGGTTAAACACAGTAACTAATAATGGTTGAAACATGAATGAGTTAACATGGATGTATTCATAGTAAATCATTCATATTAAAAAATAAACTCTTTTGCAAAAAAAAAAAAAAACGGGACACCTTAGATTTTTTTCTCTACTTCAATGACGAAGAACAAGAAAGAGGTTTTATTAATTTGGCGATGTATTGGCATGTTATTTGAAGCATCCTGCATGATTCACTACTTTAACATTATATTTCTATTAAAAGAAAAATAATGATGATTGTGGATTATTGTAAACTTGCTTTACTAATGGCGCGAAATGCTGAAACGATTTTTTTACTGATTACTAAAATTTTAAAACTTTTTAGATATATTCTGCAAATTAAACAATTTAATCTTTCTTTTTTACATTAAATACCACTTTTTGATGAGTGATAAAGCGATGCGGGCCGGTAAAATTGTAGCCCTACTTGAAGAAGGTTGTTCGCAAACTTACGTGTCTCAGCTGTGAGTCGTTCAACTGTCCAGAGGACTTGGCAACGGTATCAAGAGACCAGTTCGGTTAAAAGAAGACCCGGTTCGGGAAGAAAACGATGCACAGAAATAAGAGATCACCGCTTTTTGGTGAGTTAGGCGTTGCGGAATGGTAAGGCGTCAAGTGTGGACCTGAAGAAGAACCTTGAAGAAGTAAGAGGAGTAGATGTTAGCTTGTGGACAGTCAGGAGGAGGCTTTTGGCTGCCAATATCAGGAGTTACCGCCCGGCTCGGGCCCTAAATTACTCCGTGAGCACCGTGTTGCTCGACTTCTGTTTGCTCGAAACTCTGGACTCTGGAGGACTGGTCTAAAGTAGTGTTTTCTGATGAAGCTAGAATATCTTTGTGTGGAGAGGACCGACGCCGGCTAGTGCTGCGAAGACCACGGTAACGCTATGCGGAAGTGTGTTTCGAAGAAATCACTCCATATGGCGGAGGTTCCGTTATGTTTTGGGCAGCAGTTAATTCGACGGAGCGTACGGAGCTAGTTTTCATAGAAAATGGAACATTAAATGCACACCGGTACATAATGGAAGTCCTAATTCCATATGCACAACCCGCATTGACTGCTCTTGGGGAAGATTCCATTTTTATGGACGACAATGCTCGCCCGCACCGTTCTGGCGACGTGGAAGCGTACATGCAAGAAGTTGGGATCCGTCGTTTAGATTGGCCAGCTCGAAGTCCTGATCTTAACCCAATTGAGCATGTCTGGGCTGTTCTAAAGAGACGGGTAAGATCAGTGCAACCTGCTCCACAGAACATCAGGGAGCTAAAAAGAGTCATTGCATAAGAGTGGGAACGTATTTCTCAAAACATTATTGAAAACATCGTGGAAAGCATGCCCAGAAGGATTCAAGCTGTGATTATGGCAAGAGGAGGCACTTGTTATTAGGTTTTTACATTAGTAACTTTATTTAATTAAAAAAAGTAAAAAAATCTTCTTGTCTTTATTGCCGACCACTTGTATATCGGTTATATAGAATTCATCGATTTTTTTTTTAATTGCGAGAATTCACTTCACGCGTATTAATTTAAACGATTATAAGTATGCAGACTACGTCCAACAACTAAATTTCATTTAATTAACTCAAATCGACCTTAGAACGTAAATTTCCTTAGGTGCCCGTTTTCTTTTTTTTTTTTTGCAAAATAGTGTAGTAAATAATGGCATTTTGGCAAAAACCATTAGTTACTATGTTTAACCATTGGTTGAGTTAAATACAGATCAAAAACCGACCCTTACAGGTGCTACGTGAATATGTCTGGTAAACTGACGTTTTAGACAGTGTACAGCGTAACAAGTATTTAAGTAGATTCTACTTACTTTACAAGCACTTACGAGTATAAGTGCATTGGATAATATTTACCTTTTTACCCACTTTCAATTGTAAAGAGAAGGGCAAAGTAAATATGGTAAAGTACGAATGTGTACATACTATGAGTATGCGCATATTGTTTAGAAATATCCTCAATGTTGTATTTATTACTCAACTGAAATATTACCGCATAATTTATTTTAATATACCTAAACGTTTGTAGGCTTGTAATCATGAATTGTAGAAATATTTTTTTAATTATGTGAAGGTAAAGAATTTGCAATTCTGTTGAATAATGATATTTTTGACTAGCTTCTGCCTGCGACTTCGTCCGCGTGAAATTTCTTGATACCCCGACCCACCCCGTCGCATCGCATCGCATCGCTCGTCCGCGCTATTACTTCGTTTTCACTTAGCGTTCTTTCTGACTTTTTTTCTTCTTGCTTGGCTCGTGAGGGTCTTAGCGTCATGCCTATAGCCTTCCTCGAAAATTTTAATATTTCGTAAATGGAGCATTAAATCGAAAAATAATTTTAGCAACCCCCAATTCATTTTAGAAGACCAATTCAACGATACCCCACAGATGGGGTAGACGACGAAAAAAAATATTCATCCCCATTTCACATGTAGGGAGCTACCCTAAAAAAAATATTTTCCAAAATTTTATTTTACCACTTTGTCGGCGTAATTGATATACACACTCCTACAAAATTACAGCTTTCTAGTACTAACGGTCTCTTCTCGGACGAAACTATAAGGGTTCCTTGTCAGAAGTACGGAACCCTAATAAAGAGGAGTGCGAAGATTTCTGATCGTTAAATCATAATAGCAAATATGTTTTTTTTGTCTAGTTACATACTTACCTAGTCACGTTATCAACAAGCTCCAATAAGGCATCGGACAACCTTATTTGAACTCCTTTCTTTTTCGTCACTTTAGGGAAAACACCGTGAGGAAACCCGTGAGTAATTCTCTGACGTTCGTGTATTAGACGGGGGCGGTTAGAATGGAACTTGGCGAAGTTAGTCGAGGGTATTCAGTTCGTAAATGTGGAGGACCATGTTGCTTCGTCAATGTTCACTTTGAAACTTCAACAGGACTTGGTGTGTAATAAATTGATGCTTTATTTGATATCGAACAATTTATAGATGACTACGTTAATGATACCGTGAGTGTTTAATCAGCAATGAGCTATTTTTCTAAAACCTCTTCAACAAGATACGCCAGACTACAACACACGTAGTCATCAGACCTTCAATTAAAGACTGCTTAGATTTCAATATTACGTTCAATGTACTTAACACTCCATTCGTAAATGGATTATAGCGGTTCGGCCACTTATCCACTTTGTGGAAAGAAGCCATCAATGTATCTCCAGCTGCCATTTTAATATAAAATAATGGCACTACACCTAGAGTTTTGAATAGGAAAGTAAGTTTTTTTGATAAATTACTCCATAACAGCTGAACCGTTTTGGATGAAATTCTATAATGCTAGGTACAGTACTAATATCTGTACTAGCTGATAAGCTGACCGGACATACATTGTCCTGTTTCCTAGAACTCGATCCCAGTGCCACCTACCGGGTCCAACTGTGGATATAAACCATCCAGGGACCCCACAGGAACAGGGAACACAAAATACATCAAAATCAGTCCAGCCGTTTAGGTAAAATTCAGTGTCATACACACGTACAGAAGAATGATACAAAATATAAGAGTTGCCAACAGAACAGATGCTGAAAGTTGTTTATGATCTACTTTTGAACAGTGCTGAATATTCTCAGATTATATGAAACATGGCTTACATAAACCATTGTTTTTGACTAACAGCCAGTTTACATTACACGAAACGTTATTTTGGCCTGACTGTGAAGTTTCCGGTCATCTAGCAGAGGCTTATTCATGCTTTATTTACCCTTGCCCTGATCAATTCTATGGTAGTCTATGATCAGTGAATTCGCTGTCAAATATCATGGCGTAGAGGTGATTAGTTGGTCAAAATAAAAATGAATCGCTATGTTTCGACGTGAATAAAACTACACTTTTAGCTATATTCAATTCAGGCATTTTTTTTTTTTTTGTCAAAAACGAGTGCACTAAAAATGGCCTTAAGTTTCGCAATAGACATTTTAACGAAATGTAAAGAAATTTTATCAAGGGCCTATCACCCAAATCTACTGTAAACATGTGGGTTAACCAAGATATCACCATAGTGAATGGGCTTGGTTATCTTTAACATCATTCCCTATCGTCATTAATGTTGTCGGTTATTCGAGTAAAGGAAGGCAAGCATCGTGGCGATATCATTCACTCGTCACGGTATTCCGAAAGGGCTTGGCAAGTGTCTCTTGATTCTTGATACATTACCAAACATTAAACGAATGCCAAACATTTACAAAATGCCGAATGGAATAACTTCCAAATAAGCAAGTGGCAACTTTAGACGACAGTTAGCTGTAAGTTTTCATACAAAAAGCGATAACGTTTTTCTCTCCGTAACCAAAGTCTAATTTTCATATTTTTTTGAAATGTTGTAGATATAATGAAAAACTAGGTCTGTACGTTTTTATTATAAAGAAATATTTCATACGATATAAGTTATTAGCATCTAAATATCTATATTTTTGACATAAAAACTTCCTCAAGCGTTTTTATTTAAAAAAATTAAATTATATAAATAAAATACTATAAAAGAAAAACGTACAGACCTAGATTAAGGTGTACTGAATGTAATGAGACTAAAATTGTCTCATTTTGTGAAGGTTTAGGGGGGTGAAAATGTTATCGGCCGAAACAATTACGTGTTCAATATATTTTAATAATCTACATGACGGACAAAAAATCATTTTTTAGTCATCATCCCTATTATTGATCATTCATTTCATCAAAAAATCATTTTTTAGTCATCATCCCTATTAGGGATGATGACTAAAAAATGATTTTTTTAGAAAGATTTTTGAAGAAAAAATCATTTTTTGAAAAATGATTTTTTGTCCGTCATGTAGATTATTAAAATATATTGGACACGTATTTTTTCTTTTTCTACGTAATCAAAAGATTACGGCGATACATTGAGTTAAAATGTGGCATGACGTCACGTCTAGGTAGATTTTATACGTAGAAGTGACGTAGCAAGCCCCCACTCCCGAACTTTAATGCAAGTTATCTAAGTCATTTTTTATTAATAAAGCAAAAAATACGTATCTAATATTTTTTTATTATCTGACTGACAGACTAAATAGAATTTCTTTTTTTTTATCCAGGCATCATCCCTATTGTATGAAATGTAGGTAATTGCCTCCAAGACTCGCTGCGCGTATCGGCACTTCACAATCCTCTTATGAATCTGATGAGCTCGATCACGTGACTGAATTAGTAACACTAGCCTATTATTTTCCCACTGCTGGGCAAAGGCCTCTTCTCATATAGAGAAGGCACGAGCATTGATCACCACGCTTGCTCAAGACGGGTTGGCGAATTCAGACATTACGTTGACTATAAACCCAAGTTTCCTCACGATGTTTTCCTTCTCCGACATCTGTAATGTCCAAGATAAACCCAGAAAGTATATAATTATGAATTGAAAGAGTCATATTGGTACTTGCCCGGATTTGAATTGATCATACATATTTGTAAAATATTTTAAGGCGGAAGCTCCAGGGCTCCAGGTAGCCTGCGAAATTCAAATTTTCTTACGTTTTTTTTTTTTCAATTTGCTTGTCAATATTAGGTTGTATGTTGATTAAAGTATGACTCGCGACCGTAACATATATGTATTTTGAATCAGTAACACAACTCCTTTAAGTTAGTATAATCCTAAATATCAATATTTCATGAAATAGATATTCATTAGGATTATATGAACGTAGAGAGTTGTATTGATGATTTTAATGATTATAATTCTATAAATACATATTTGTTACGGTCGCAAATCATATTCATTTCAACATACAACTTGCACCCTAATTGCGTAACACACTATCGGTCGGAATCTGAATCATTTTGAAGCAAATTGCTAATTCATCGCTTATTATGAAAATTTTGTCTGTTCGACAACGTAAATAACGCAGTGAATGTTTGTTGAACTGTTAAAATGAAACCGATTCCGATTGTTAGTGTGTTACGCAATTCGGGTGCAGATACTGACCGGCAAATTGCAAAAAATCGTAAGAAAATTTGAATTTCGACCTGCAAATTGCAAAAAATCGTAAGAAAATTAGAATTTTGCGGGCTACCTGACGCTTACGCCTTAAGTAAGTCCTGTTTTTCTAACCTTCGTTATAATATTTAAATGTTATGTTAATGTATATTTTACTGGAGCGGTTGAAAATGACGCTGAATGTGACGACGCCCTTTTTTCTCCGCAAAAAACGTTTGCAAAGAGTTAAATCGTGCCCGTAGTTTTGCACGAACAACTACGAATGTGTTAACAACGCGGGCGTTTCACTGGATCTATTAAAAAAACTCACCGAAAACATCATACGGGATTGCCAAACCGTTTTGTCGGTCATTGCGTCCTCCACCATTTTCTGTATAGATTTAACCTCTTTAAATTAAACCCGTCCTTGGTGAACAAAACTTAATTGTCACTGGCATACGTCTAAATAACAATACATACGTATAAAACAATGAACACGTTAATATAGTGGCATACGTTTAATAATATGTACTTGGGGACAATAGCGCTATCATGCAAACCTCGTCTCATTGAATGTCTTAGTAAGGCATAATAAATGTATGGTATGCTATTATGAAGGCTACGTCAGCGTTTATTTAGTGCTTGCAGCATAAAGTAGTGGCTAACCGCTCATTTACTGTCGTGACCTGACCGCAGCTGCGAACTAGTTGCTTTGCATGTTGCAGTGCAGTTGTTCCTTAGAACTGCGTGTTAATTTTATGCTATGCAGTTGGAACGGATAATCTGAAGCTACACTGGGTTATGAGGGGTAAAGTAAGCCTGGACAATTTCTGACGCAAAGGAACCTAATGAACGTTTTCAAATGCACACACATCACAGTTAATTATTTATAACCCTTTTATAGTCACCAAGGATTAATTTAATACAGTCACGCTATGAATTTGATTCGATGGTTGCCTAGAGACAAAAAGTATTGGTAGACCAAAATGGTTGGATAACCTACAAAGGACTGTGGGTAAGACCCGCACCCTAGTTGCGTAACACAGTATCAATCGGAATCGGTTTCATTTTGACAGTTCAACAACATTCATTGCGTTATTTACGGTGTTGAGCAGACGAATATTTCGAACAGATGAAGCAACTAGCTGTTGCCCGCGACTTCGCCCGCGTGGTTGTCAATACTTCCAAATTGGTATCGGGTTTTGTTCACAACTTCATGGGTTTTAATTTTTTGCGCGGAAGCCTAATTCTTTTTCTAAAGTAAAAGCTTAAGTTATTCCTTATAATATCAGCTATCTGCCAGTAAAAATCCCGTCAAAATCGGCCCAGCCGGTTCAGAGATTAACCGGAACAAACAGACAGACAAAAATTAAAAAACATATTTTTGTTATAGGTACCATACATTCATATACATTTAGTAAAAAGCTGTTTTTTCACTTTACAAATAGACACTTCAATTTTGTATTGTATAGAATATAGAAAAGATGGATTAGCAATGCTTCAAAATGATTCAGATTCCGATTGATAGTGCATTACGCTATTAGGGTGCTGGATGAAACTAGCAAAATGAGGAAAAAGGAGGAGGCCTATATTTAGTAACAAATTACAAAGTTGACAATGACGATTGACAAATGAATAATGTGAAAATAAGGATTCACGTGTAACAGATGAGATAAATATATCATAGGAAGCAGATGATGTAACTGATAATGTTATCAGGCAGTGAACTTGAACCACAATTCGACTGTCTCGACGGCTCTAGAATGCATGTGCAATATAATGAGTACAGTCGACCGATAAGGTTGTTTGTGTTGCTGGGTGTACGTAATTGATTGTTATTATTGAGTACACAATTCGTACAGTATAATGAACATGTTATTATGTATCTATCGTCAGTTGAGCCTAAGCATTAGTTTACTATGTATGAGTTCAACAAATATGTTGGAAAAATCAAGCTGAAGTTAATAGGATCACTAACCTGGCTAAATTTAAAACAGTCACTCGAGGTCTTGCATGAATTTGCATGAATTTTATTGCAAACGCGTCCTTACTGTTTGTAGGAGAGTTTATGTTCACACTTTCTTTGATATTCAATTGCCGCCCATCCAGAGAGAAGATGAGTCAGGATGATTTTTTTAAAAATAATTTACGGATATCACTTATCTAAGTAGGTATTAATTCGCTAAAAGAAATCTAACTCCATAAAACAGTCTTACACTAATCTAATGATTTTTTTTTTGATGAATCAAGCAAGTCAAATCAATACCACTGCTCTAAAACAAAGAGAGAAAAAGGAAAACGTCGTTAGAAAAACGGCAAGTCTTAGAACAAAAATAAAAAAATCACAGATCTCGTGCTTTACATGACCTTCGGGTACATTGAAAATGCACTTAGGCTGGCTTTTCATTTTGTACGATGCCTAATTTAATAGATTTAAACCTAATAGATTTTGTATCGTCTTTGAAGTAATAGAGCTATATAATAATGCACGAAGTAAAAAATCCGTAAGGTAAAAATTACGCCATGCAATTTTGAACTTTATAGTAATATACTTAAGACTATTTAAAAAAAAAAACATTTTTGTGTAACACAACAACAACGAAGCGATACAAAATAGTTATGAACATAGAAATAATAATTTTAGTCTAAAATATAAACTTCTAATTAGTAAATTGAAGTATTTTCAAAGTATCGCAAAACAATTTATTATTATGAGCCTGTTAGTCCCACTGCAGGGCGAAGGCCTCCCTTCCGTCTTTCCAAAACAAAATTATTAAAAAAGAAATGAACATCATTATAAAATAAAATTAAAATACCTATTTACAAATAAATACAAATACATTTCACGATCAAACTCTTAAACTCTCCCATAAGAACTCGGCGACGCGACGCGCATCTAAGGAGCGCGCTCCCCGAAATTACGCCACACAAAGGGCACCCTCCTGCTTAGACTGTTAGTGATAAAGAGGTCTGGTTTTTTTTTAATGTAGCCCATGTCACTACCCCGAGGGCTTATTTTCTTTTTTTCGATATTGAATTTAGTTTTTGAGATATAGTTGATTTTATGACAAAAGACCCTAAAAAAATGATCGAATTTTTGCGATTTTCAAGAAAAGTTTTTGACTTTTTCAATTATTATTTTTTTCACCATATTGTAACCCTTGTTGATACGCGTCTTTTGAGACCTCAACCATTCATGTAGCTCTAAAACTCACAACACCATGGCGATGTCATCGCCTACTGAAACGATCGAAAAAACATTTTCAATGGTAAAAATTGATGGCGTGGCCCGCGCTGGGCTCGCGTGGTGGGTTACGGTCCACTCTCTCTCACAGAGAGGATGCCTGTGTTCCAGCAGTGGAAATATTATAGGCTGATTATGCTTGTGCAATACCTCTCTGTTTGAAGCTCAAATACTACCTTTCCAAATGGTCGGCCACAAACAATTCCTAATTCATGTCAATAAAAAATTAGCTTCACAAACTCGAACAGGTGCTTTAGACCAACGAACTTAATAACTTTTACTGTGGGACCAAACTAACTTTATTATCGCGAAAAAAAAAACAGCTGTCCCATACAGTAGATAAATTTAGTATGGAACAGCAGATTTTTTAGGTATGGGGAGCTCTTGGCTAAATAATAACAGCCGCACGGATCAATCCATCAGGTTAAGCTACGCTTGCCGGGGTTGGTCCGTAGATGGGTGACCTTTACATACCGAGACTCCTCCGTGCCTCGGAAAGCATGTTAAGCCGTTAGCCCCACCTGTCATTCGTGGATCTTTGACAGTCGTTACGGATTGTCTTCTGAATTTTGATCTCAACAATGAGCCCCGGGGAAAATTTTCAAATCCAACGAGGCGGTGAAAAAGTCTTCAAAGAATTCATCGATTCCCGTTCCCAGGATTTCTATAGCAGAGGCATCAACGAACTTTCATTAAAATGACAAAAGTGCATCGACAACATTTCTTTTAAAAATTTGTTTGGTTTTACTTAGGTAAAACGGCAATTTCATAGGTAAGTACACATAGCTACATTCACATGTAGTTTATGTTGCGCTTTGTGCTCTTAACAGAATATCATCGATAACGTCCCCTGTCCGCAACGGTGTCGAGTCAACATTGTCACGGACAGGGGAAGCCTTTCAAACGTTTACTGTAACTAGGCCGCGTAGATGTAAGATAGTGTCTGTGCGAAGAGAATAGCGTATGGGGATGTTTGTAAGTAGTTTCTATAGTATAATGAGGTTTGGCATGGTTTAGGTTTTATCGATAGGTTTCGGCGGGCTGTTTTTGAGGTATTCATGGTGTTTTTCTCAATTTTTAATGTTCCGTGCCTCAAAAAGAAAAACGGAACCCTTATAGGATTACTTCGTTGTCCGTCTGTCGGTCTGTCAGTCTATCAATACCCTTTTTCTCAGGAACGCGTGGAAGTATCAAGTTGAAATGAATATGAAATACGTAGGTCTACGGTTCCTTGGTTCTATGTTCCAGCTACGGAACCCTTTATTGTGCGTGATCCGACACGCACTTGGCCGTTTCTTTTTGTAATGCTAGTTGGGATGAATTTATCCCAAAAACAAAGGACACTGTAGTTGAAAAACATGTTCTCCCATACATCAAATACGTCACGGTCAATTCTCCAACTGCAAATATAAGTTTGTAACCGCAAAGAAATATTTATTTATGTGATAAAACTACAAATTAACGATATTCGGACTTTTTCCTTCTTCTACTTCTTCCTTTACTTTTTCTGTGAGACCTTACATCGTGCCAAATTTCGTGATTTTTTGTAACCTGTAGGTATATAGGTATACTTACTAGGGTAGGATACTTTATAGGTTTTGATTTATTAGCGAGTATCAAAATTTATTGCATAAATGGCCGTATTTTTTATTGCGTTGACTTAGACGCTTGATTTTTTTCGAACTCCAAATGACTATATACGTACGTATTTGATATTAATTTCAACTTGATACTTCCACGAATTCCTGAGAAAATGGATCTTGACAGACTGGCAGACAGACGGGCAACGAAGACATCCTGGGTCCCGTTTTTTCTTTTGGGGTACGGAACCCTGAAAACAGAATAATGTTTGCCGTTTTTATAGAACATTTTATTTTTTTTGCTCACCAAGTAATTACAATACAATTTGTACATGAAATTGTACAAAAGGCAGACTTATCGCTTTCCGCAATCTTTTTTATAGGTTTTAGTTTTTTTTTTGTAATAATTTGATACACACACTTCTAGATGAATAAAATAATATAGCAACTACTTATAGTGAGTACCAGGTTGGTAAGTTAGTAATAATTAAAGACCTCAAATCAACAAATGACCAAATTATTACATATGAATTCTGTTATCAATACTAAAAACGCTTATTAAAATTATTAAGTACTTACGTGATTTGACTTTCACTTATCACGCCATAATTATTATTGTTTATTTATTTATAACTAGCGATATAAAAGTCGTACGATTTTAGTCATCTACGTAAGATCTACGTGTTAATTGTGTCATCGTTGCGTCAGAACTCAGAATGAATGGGCTGAACTATACTTTTATGGAGTCAGTGGGTTATTTAGAGCCCATATAAACAAATACATAATAAGATTATTCAGGGCGGTGAACCATCTAGACTTTATAAAGAACTGCATTGATACAACACAAGACTGGGCGGATTGACAGCTTCATAACAGTAGCCAACATATTTAATATTAATTTATAGCTAAAAATCCCTATAAAAATTCCTTTCTCTAGGTAATGAGCTTTATAGATGTCAAGGTAACAAGGTAAGTCGCTACCGCCTACACAACATAACCTCAACCTAACTACAAGCCACATTACGAGGGAAGCCGTCGCTAAAATAGATTACGTTGGTGTGTGTCAGCAAAAACCGTACTTAAACAAAAAGCAACATTAAACCTTTACGAACCAGTCATTAGGTACAATTTCCCGTAAACTCTGTTTCGCGTATCACGCGAGCAGATGATCGATATATTTTGCCAAGTATGTAGCAGTATGGTCCGTCGATCTGAATCGCTTTATATGCATGAGTAAACAAGTGATTTATTTATAATCGAGTTTCGATACTGATTTAATGAAGTAGTGAGTTTGTTGGTTCCACTTTCACGGTTTAGCTGTTTATTCTTCATTAAGTTTTTCGTGCAGAATGTTCAGCAGCTTATGTCGACTGTTTGGGTGGTCTGGCGAGATGGTAGCCTGACACTTCTAGCACGAACATTGTTAGTCATAGACTTTGTAATATGGAATTATGGTGGTATTTATATTGGTACTTTCCCTCTATCTAGGACAGCTTATCAGGATCTGGAACCAGGCTCATCCTTATCGATTTGCCGCCTTTAAGTACCCCATGGACGTAATGGATGAAGCTTAATCAAATTGCATATGATAGCATGTAGCACTAAATTTTAATTTTTTATAGTCATTTAGATCGACATCAGGACACGGACGAATTTCGATTGAACGTGCCAATTTACTGGTATCGACACCTGTTAGTATTTAGCTACAATTCGCGAAAATTATGTGACTGATCTACTAAACCAAGCTGTAGTAGTTAGTAACACGCTTTTGGAAGAAGTTTCTACAATATTTAAGTATGTACAAGATAACCGAAACATTTTCAAACGTTCTTCCTAACGTTACTCAAAACACGTTGCATTTTATTATTAGACGCTTTTTGATCTTTAACCTCGACCATTGTTTCCACAGCTGGAACGTGTAAAAATATACAAAACACTTACATACAATAGATGATGTGCTTATGGATCGATTTTATGGAGGTATATTTTCATCACAGCGATTGTAGTGGACGTTGTCTGCGAAGGTGCGCTTGCTAGGACCTAAGTATCTATACACATACATACATTATATAGGAATAGTATGTGCTTGGGGTAAAGTTTTGCCATGTATTCGCTTGGTTTACGTTGCTATAGGAAAATGGCTGTATGAATCATTACCTAGTAGGCTTTTATTTAATATACACTAAAGGTTACCAATAAACATCAGGTCAGGTGATTGACCTTTTTCTTTTCCAAAAATGTCTATCTTGATCACTACGCAATGTATAGATATTTTTTTTTTTTACTTTGGTAATTTTTTGTTCTCTGCTGCGATTACGATTGCTACGATTTGGAATGGGCTGAATTTTAATCGCTAAAACACTGTACCTAAATAATAGTAAGTAGTAACAGCAATGTTATGTTTTCCGTATATTTAACTTTCCATTCGCAGAGTATCCGTGTACATTTTCGAAGTCTCGCGTTTCCTTGGTCGCAAAAACCTGCTGATAGATTGCTGTAATCCGAGACTGACATATCGGGGCCACGTTGAGGTCGAAGCCTTTTGTTTTAAATATCGTTTTCAGCGATATGTAGAAACGCCTGGAAATGTAGTCGG
The DNA here is from genome assembly GCA_948252095.1 of Dicycla oo. NCBI lineage: Eukaryota > Metazoa > Arthropoda > Insecta > Lepidoptera > Noctuidae > Dicycla > Dicycla oo. The sequence goes on from OX411714.1 coordinate 28,811,411, forward strand.
CTATTTTCAGAAAAGGGGTTAAACATTGTTCTTGAATATTGTGTTGTAATGCACTGAAGACGTAGCCCTATACGTCCGTGCATGACAAATGTAAAGCATTTCTGAAAATGATGGAAAAGATTTTCACAGGGTGTTTTCTACCCTAGTTTATAGGTATAACTATTGTATGAAACAGATTTTTTTTCAACATGTCCCGGAATCAACGGACTTCACCAAACACCCCAATAAGGCAGTTGTCTTAACGCCGGCGAGGAAGCGACTAACTATTGGCTATTTTCTCGCTCAAGAAACGTTCAATAGATATACATTCCGTGTAAACAAAAGAGATACATATTTTAATAGTTGATCGCTGACTGTTCACACTGCCGGCGAGGACTCGCTTCACTGGTTTGTCGCCGAGCGACAAGAGCTATCAAAGATAATACTCGCTCACGCCGAGAGACCAACCAACGGTCATTTCTATCTAGAGTGCGATTCTGAGTGCACTTATTGTCAATTCAGAACAATTACTGAACTATAATTGTTTTAGTTTTAATATTTACATGATTTAGTCGACTGAAACTCCTGTGGGACTAACCGCCCCGAGCGAGTGGTGCGAGTAATCGCCGTCGCACTCGGACACTCGATGATAGCCCAGCGACAAAACTATCGGAACTACACACTCGCTGCTCGTCAACTCGTTTTCAGTTGCTAGTTCTACTCGCTACTTGTTCATCGCCGGCGGTGGGACAACTGCCTTAGAATATTATATTACAGATAATTAATACATTCACTGAATTGTTACTATTATGTATAAAACATTGTTTATTTATTATATTAGTTATATTTGACTGATTGTGGGAGAAAATTGTGGTCACATTATAATAATACGCACGCCCACAGTCGCACACGTCTAGACCCTTATACGTGTGTTGTAGTAGGTACTTCGTCCATTTTTGTTTGTTTTGACTGTACAGTGCAACGTGACTGTTATTTACGTAGGTATCTAGTTTTAATGATTTATTTATTTTAGGGATAAAAATTACCTACTTACTTCTATTGACAGGCCAGTTGGCGCGGTTGGTTAAGATACCACCTATCACGCCGCAGGTCGTGGCTTCGATTCCCATCCAGGACAAACATTTCGCACCTTGAAAACAAAAGTGGCGTTATACAAAAATTAACATTTTTCAGATGTCCATTTAAAGCTTTTTTGACGCAGCATTTTGGTCAATATCTTAGCAAATAACTGAAATAAAAGACTGCAATTTGACTATCTTACTTTAAGTTTTGTATATACTGAAAGTATGCCAGTAAATTATGGAGTTATTTAGAAAATATAGTTTTGATAATGCCACTTTTGTTATCAAGGTGCGATTTGTGTGCATGAACATGTCTGTTTGTCCTGAATCTGGGTGTAATTATCTATATACGTATGTATTTAAAAAAAAAAAAGTAGTATATGTAGTATATCAGTTACCTGGTTTCCATAGTACAAGCTCTGCTTAGTTTGGGATCAGATGACCGTGTGTGAATAATGTCTTAGGTTATTATTATTATTATTGAAAATGACCGAAATCAATTAAGTAAACGATTCTGAACAAACTATATTCATAATGAGTATTAATTCAGTTACACATTGTAGAATCTTATGTCTCATCATGGCTGACAGTCCACGACGCGCGACGGTTCTTCGATAATTAATGGCAATATAATTAAAACTTTACATCATTTCATACGATATCAGAACTTAATCCATATTCCATCGTATGTTATTAATCCGTTGAACCAACACGACATAAATTAATATGTTATCAAGTCCCAAAGGGCATGCGTGCAGGGCAAAAGCCATTAGGACTTTATTGGATTAAAATCGGGGCTTAATCTATTCGGGGTTTCATTAATGTCCCGGACAGAACTAGTTGCTACGGGAGCATTCAATATGACAGATAGGCAGTCGCTCCATGTAAAATACTGGTATATTCAGCTGCATCCGATTAAGACTGGAAGCTGAGCCCAACATAGTTCGAAAAAGAGATGATGATGATGACCAGCAGTCAACAAGACGCACTCGAAGAGTACTACAAAGAGAGCTTAAAAAAAACAAAAGTCATACCTTCATGTTTCATCTGAATTTAAGGGAACATCTCAGAAATCGACTCTAAAACGGAAGAAAATTGTGAATGGTTTATTTACACGTGCCTATGAACTTAAAGGGAAGATGTAGTCAGGCTCTGTCTGAGATTTTTGACGTTCACAAAAGATCAATTTATTTGAACCAACTTTGATTGAACTCAAGGGGTGTTACCCAGTTATTGGGTTGTGGAGGTCACATAGGCAGTCGCTCCATGTAAAATACTGCGATTCACCTGCATCCGGTTAGACTGGAAGCCGACCCTACATAGTTGGGAAAAGGCTGGGCAGACGATGATGAACTTTGAAAAACATCCTATTTCCTCTGTTCATTAAAACATTATAAATCATCACATTTCACCTATCGTTCAATAGCATTGTATTGTTACTTGTAACAATACTAAGAACCATATAATCATACCGTGTAGCTATTATACTGAAATAGGTCACATTTATTTTGGTTGTGGCTATACGAGATTTGATTGGTCCACCAATAACATAGTTTTAACCGACAGTTTTACTAGCGTTTGTTCGCGGCTTCGCCCGCGTGGAGGGCGGAAATTATCCCATGGGAACGTACTACCGCGATAGTACTAAGTATACTATGTCCTAATCCAGGTTATGGTCTACCCATGTGCCAAATTTCATCCAAATCCGTTCAGCCGTTTTAGCGTGAAAGCGTAACAAACAAACTCACTTTCGCATTTACTATGATATTAGTTAGGATTGTGTTTTATGCTACCTAACCACCAAGCACCGGACGTGATGTGTAGATATGCAGATTGCAGTGCGATTATATGCTCGAAATTGTCGAAATGTTCTATAGGAGTGTTGGTTTTATGCTTACTGATTTTGTGGTAGATATCACTGCTAAATATTAGGTCTTTATCTATGAAATTGCCGTTTAGTAAGCAGAAGTTAAAGTCATTTTTATATAAATATTTTATAATTCTATCAATCAAAATATGCACTCATGCTATCGATGCATCGCTGCCTGCGCAGTGGTAATTTTTCAATGACTTTCTTAAAGAAGTCAGGTGTACGGAAGCCAACAAACTCTTCAAAGGCATTTTGTACTGCCTCTCGGGTATTGAATTTTTTTCCCTGCCAAGGAGTTGTCCAAATTTTGGAAAAAGTTTCTACTTTTTCCAAAATTTGGACAACTCCAAAATTTGGTCTGTCGGCGCAAGGTCTGCGAGTACGGTGGATGACGCAAAACTTCCAACCCTAGCTCTTATAGCTTAGAGACGTCTATTCTGCCATATGAGGTCGAGCGATGTCGTGTAGGAGCAGCAGGGACGAGCGATTAACCAAGGCTGGCCGGAGACTGGCGAGCTTCTCCATCATTGTGCCCAGCTCCTCACAGTACACATCAGCAGTAATGCTGGTGCCATTTGGTAAGAAGCTGTGATGAATTATACCAGCACTAGACCACCAAACAATGACCATGACTTTTTTAGGGGTAAGTTTTCGTTTGCCTAGGCGCTGAACCAAGGTCTAACCAACATGATGACCTTTACGATTATCAAAAAGAATCCATTTTTCATCGCAAGTGACAATGCGGTTCAAAATCCCTTCGTTCCTGTGTCTGTTAAGCAACGCAAGGCATACCTCAATGCGTTCGTCGCGTTAGCTATCGTTCAGTTCGTGCAGCACCCACTTATCAAGTCTTTTTACCTTGCCAATTTGACGCAAATGGACCAATATTGTTTTGATGCTTACGTTGAAAGCAGCTGCTAACTCAGCCGTAGATTGACTATCGTCAGCTTCCACTGTCGCCTTTAATTCGCCGTTACTGACTTTAGTTTTCGGGAGACCACGGGGTTCATTTTTTAGTTCAAAATTTCCATGTCGGAAGCGTTCAAACCAATAACGAGTCGTGCGTTCGTTTGTAGTGTTCACTTCGAAAGTTCAATCCGTACACGTAATTAATGTTGCGAGCCGTTTGTGCGGCATTGCTACCGCGACGGAACTCGTACTCCATAATTATTCGTATTTTTATCATGTTCATATTGATGAAAAAGATACAAAGGTAGTGAAAACAAAACACTAAATAATAATCAAATGACTGAATTTGAAAATCGAATTCCATATTTAAAATAAAATTAATTTGAATTTAGAATTTATTGCCAGTCATACATAAATTACGTTTCAAACGGCCAGTATTGTAAAACGGTATTTTCATACCTATTAATATTCGTTACAGGACGCTACTTATTACGATTTAAACGACGTTATTTTCAAATCATCAATAGGTGATTTCAGCTGTTTAGTAATTACGTCGTTAAGAATGTTAGCTTTATCGAATAAAGTAATGGACTATTCGTTATGGTGAACATCGTTATGGTCTGTTAATATTGATATATGGGAGTTAAATGAACATTAATTTAAGAAATAGATATGGGTATATTGAACTAGCTAGCGTTTCCTATCCACAACGATAAAATTACAATGTATTGCTACGACATTTAAAATGCAGACGATAGAATTTCTTTACCGCTTTCGGAACCCTGATTTAAACTTGAAGAATAACGGTCTCATCTGACATGGTTTGACCGACAAATGCCACCGAAAAATTTAAAAAATACCAAAATTCTTAATACCAAACCTTCTTGTTCCAGGTCTAATATGGTTCATAGTTCCAGTCTCTATGATCATCTGCAATGACGTCATGGCGTACGTGTTCGGATTCTTCTTTGGCAAGACCCCCCTGATCAAGCTGAGCCCCAAGAAGACCTGGGAAGGATTCATTGGTGGAGGAATATCTACGGTTGCTTTTGGATTGGTGGTAAGTGACAAATGGTTGCTGAAAATGTTTATGTTGTGCTTTACACGAATGTCAGTCTTAAAGAGATGAATGTAAGGTTGATTATAGAATGGTAAAATGTTTTTATATTGGTTTATATAAGGAGAGTATTTCTCTCAGCTCAAGAAAGAAAGACAAGTTTCACTACCTTTAAAAATCGTAACCCAAATTACCCACCATAACTATTAACAAAATCTTCACTAAAATACTAAAACCAACTATAGACAATATATCGATGGTCTAGAAGACAAAACGTGCTAATTGCAAAATTTTGAATTTTTAACATTTAAATTCAAAACGTACTAAAGGAGCATGCTCTACCGTTTGGCATTTAAATGTTAAAATTCAAAATTTTGCACTAGCACGTTTGTCTTCTAGACTAATCTAGACCATCGATATTATCAGCACATCAAGCTACTACACTCTGTCAAATTTCTTTATAGATTTTCAACTTTATCGCATTAGGTTCAAAAATTTGACAGTTTCGGGTAGCTTGACCTGCAGGCGTCTGTACATACTTACGCACTTTTTGTACATTAAAACGTCGAACGTAGCACTGTAGCGACATCTACACGGCTACTTTAGCACCACGATACCAGCCAGCGAATTACTTACAAGTTGGAGTGGCTCTCCCTTTTTAACGTAAGTACATTCCACCTTTTCTTCTTCCAATTACAAAGGCGGCTTGCAAACATTTTTGGGCCGCATAAATGACCCTACCCTAATGGACTATGAGTGAAAAAACGGTGAAGGAAAACATCTTGAGGAAATTGGCATGTCCTAGAACCAAAAATTCGAAGACATGTGACGTCTACCAACCCGCACTGGGGCCGCGTGGTGGATTACAGCCCACTCAGTCTCGAAGAGAGGAGGCCTGTGTCCCAGCAGTGGGAACGTTATAGGCTGAATATGTTTATGATAATGACCTATGTTGTGGCCCTCTATTAAAACCTGTTGACCTTTTTGGCGCAGCCGTGAGGCACACAGTGTTGTTGTTAAAACATTTTTTTTTATTTTTATTTTTTCATGAACTATTGCCAAATAAGGAACTACTCACACTTATTCAGCTCCATTCGCGTTTCTTTGAACGATTTTGGTCATACTTATACAGTTCTGCTTCTATCAGCCGCGTACAGCGTCGTAAGAATGAGAAAAGCCGTCACAGTGTGTTATTTCCGCTGAAACGCTTCTATCGCTTTTATTTCGTATAAATAAAATAATTATAATTAGGTACTTTAAAAGATGTCCAACTCTCTCAATACTTCCGTGCATAATGATTACGTAATAATACATCAAATCTATGCAGGAACTATGCAGGTCGCAAATTGTCGACAAGGAGTCGAGAAGCATCCGTGTACAGCGCTGTTTCGCCGCGTTCGACGCTGAATGCGGCGGAACAGCGCCGAACGCGGCAGAACAGCGCCGAACTCTATCTATAGCACTCGCATGATAATAACACATTTGTCCTCATTTTATACTTGTTTGCCGCGAAAGCTGAATAGACGCGGAAAGCTGAGCGGATGCGTACGCGTCTCCATACAAAACTGTTTTTTCTATGGGCATAAGCTGTATAGAGCTGAATAAGTGTGAGTAGTCCCTAAATCTTCGTTTTTCTTCCTAAACCCACTATTTTTTTCCACAGATGTCATACATGATGTGTCAATACCCCTACTTTGTGTGCCCCATCGAATACTCTGACTCTCTGGGCCGCATGACCATGGATTGTGAACCGTCGCCGCTGTTCCGCCTCCAGGAGTACACGCTCCCGCAGTTTGTGCAGCCTGTTATGAAAGTTGTAAGTACTTGAAATAATAACTATAGTTTAAAATTTGGAAAATCCAAAAGTGCACGCCTCACACGCTTATTATATCACAAATTAAAAGTAATTGACTAGAAGGGAAACTTATTAAAAAGATGCAATATGTCAGTATACTAATATGTCAATACATGACAATTATATTACGTGCAAGAAAGAAAAAGAAGTACCCTAATGTGTAGTAAGAAAGAGATGAAATAATAATGTTGGTGACAGCTTTTACGAGAGAAACCTATAAAATTCATCGTTTTTCATTAATATCTTTTAAACGGTTATAAGTTCGATAACAACAAGCAGTAGGGTTCACCCTTAGGATGAATGGAAACTTATTCAAAAGGATTCATTTCAAACCATAGCGTATATTTTTCTAAAACGTGAAGACTCACTAAGGACAGACGGTCGTGCATTATATATTTTTAATTACAATTTTTATTGCTTATACTAAATTAATAACAAAATACATTCACATTGTAATTTCATATCTCTAATTGTGAAAACATCCCTTTTTGTATGGATTTAATGTCTAACTTAGGCAAAATAGAAATAGAAAGGGTCCAGCGCAAGTACCCCGTGCTATGTATAGTTTGACCAAGACCGCTGTACCGCGCCTTAGGCATGCGCGGCGAGGTGGGGTGCAGCGCTGGCGAATGAGCGGTGGGACGCCGTGAGCGTTGACGAATGAGCGGCCTGCACTGCCCCCCGTCTCGCCGCGCACATACTCGTACCTACGGCGCGGTATACTGCCGTCGTAAGAAAAAAGGGCACAACTAACATTAAAAAAAAAAATCTACAAAAAATTGACCAGATTAGCCTTTTTTTTTCTGATTCTAAATATGTATGTAACTCAATTTTTTTTTTAATGTTGTGCCCTTTTTGCTTACGACGGCAGTATAGCGGTCTTGGTCAAACTATACTACAAATGTTATGGGACTAAGACATAAGTCTTACTCCCAACTCCTTGATAAGTACAAGCTTAGAGAACCGGCGCAAATACCTGGAGGCTAACGTACTTTTCAAACGCCATTACGCCATTTTCAAAATATTTGGTAATTTTGGTAATGCTCGTCTAGTGGCAACCACTGATCATTAAATATGTTTCATCGGCGGATAATGCAGTGTACTGCAACATTACTACCTAAGTTGTGTTAACCTTATGTTTATTAACCCTTAAAAAAAAAGATGATTTTATGTTGGAAAATTGTCACATGGTTGCATATCGAGAGTAGATAGAACACACCCACACGCTCGCGCGTTGTGAGGCTTGCAATAGCGACCCCGCTCCTGCTTCGCATGGTTTTTACGACATAAGAGGGCTGTTTCGTTTTGTCACCTCTCTCGCTCACACGGAACCAATTTTTTTAGATTATTAAATGAAAGGATGCCTTTTTGAAAAATGTAATCAATTAGCGAACTAATAAATAATATTAATTTAAAAACACAAATTTCTATTGTGTTATCTAATGAAATCAGCTCAAAAAGTATTATGATCTGTTTTTAATGTTTTTGAAATAAATGACACAATAAAAATGTGTTTTTTTAATAATTTCCTATTAAATTAATATTATTTACTAGTTCGCTAATTGATTACATTTTTCAAAAACTCATATTTTCATTTAACATTCTTTTGGTCACGTGTAAGCGAGAGAGGTGACAAAACGAAAAGGCCCTCTTAGCAACATTTGTACATATAAATCTTCAGAAATAAACTGGAGAAAACCTCATCAAAATCCATTGTGAAGTTTAGGAGAAGTAAGTGCTTACACGGACACACACGCAATTTGTAATAATATGTAGGTATACCTAGAGTGTGGCAGGGACATCGACGCGCAAATTGTAACCATGAATTCTACACATGACTCTAGACCTCTCAGCGTAGAAAGTTTTCGTCGGTTATCAAAAAGCAGGAGGGAGGAGCTCGTGGCTAAGTAATAACAGCCACACGGTTCGATCCGTCAGGTTAAGCTACGCTTGCCGCAGTTGATCCGTAGATGGGTGACAATCTTTACATACCGCGACTCCTCCGTACCTCGGAAATCACGTTAAGCCGTTGGTCCCGGCTGTCATTCGTGGATCTTTGACAGTCGTTACGGGTCGACATAAGCCCGAAAGTCTGACAACCAGTCTTACAAGGGGTATCGTGTTACCCAGTAACGGGGTTGTAGTGTTCAGAGGCAGTCGCTCCATGTAAAATACTGCTGCTGTATTCAGCTGTATCCAGTTAGACTGGAAGCCGATCAGAACATAGTTGGGAAAAAACTTAGATTGATTGACTTTTATAAATTATGTGGTTTAGTGTTTGGACTCTATTTTTAGGCAAATAATGCCTTTGTTAGGAAACTTTTTTATACGATCACTTCGTTGTCTGTCTGTCTGTCAGTCTGTCAAGACCATTTTTCTCAGAAACGCGTGGAGTTATCAAATACGTAAGTGTACCTATATTCACTTGGAGCTCAAAAAAATCAAACTTCTATGTCAACGCAGTAAAAAATACGGTAATTTGCGACATATTTGGATACTCGCCAGTAAATCAAAACCTATAGGGTACTTCCCGTTGACCTAGAATCATGAAATTTGGCAAGAAGCAAGGTCTCACAGCACAAGTAAAGAAAAAAGTCCGAAAATCGTTAATTTATAATTTTATCGCATAAACAATATTTTTTTAGGATTTCTAGTTTTTAAACTACAATGCTAAGTTTGTTTTTGGGATAAATTATTTTCAACTACGGACCACCTGTCGGACCACGCACTCGGCCGGTTTTCTTTATTTAATTACACTTGAGAAAAAGCGGAAACTTAATATTTTACAATATCAGTAGTTTTGGTTGAATCTTAGCCTTTAAAGAAAATAGACCCTGTTTTTATTCTCTGGGGAGCCAAAACATATTGGACTAAACTGGAGACGTATTCATGAGCTCTACTACAAGATACTCCACTAGTGGCGTTTGAAGCTGATTCTGTTTCAAAAGTTACATCATTATGTAAAAAGTTTGTAAAGTAATTCATGAATGGAAATTGCTAAAAGCCTTCCGATAATCACGACACTGTTTTGTAAAATAACACATTGACATTATCAGCACACAGCAGATTAGTGATCGCCTGATCGAAGTTGTTATTAAACTAAAGATGCATGCTTATTTACTAATGATAAGCCCCTTTTGAAGATACACGGTTTGAAGGGCGTGTCCCATTCTCAGTCGAGTGCCGAGTTAAAATTGCCATATCATTGTATATCTTATGTCTACAACATTAAAGTAAATATTTCTATATTTCCAGTTCGGTTTGGAGACGATGAACATCTACCCTTTCATGATTCACTCGCTGTGTCTGAGTACATTCAGCTCTGTCATCGGACCATTCGGAGGATTCTTCGCTTCAGGATTTAAACGCGCGTTCAAGATCAAGGTAAAATACTTGTAATGTTCACGAACTCTACTAGGGATCTAGGAAGTAACGGAGATGATTTTCAAAAGAGCAGAAATGTTGCGTTACACAGAAATGAGCCCTTCAAAGACTGGCATAGTGAAGTCTGACAAGGAATGTCTATTATCACTACGCTTCACAGTTTTACTTAACCTCTGTATTGAGAGATTTCTTGTGTTATAAGCTAGGGGCAATCCTTATTAGCTCTCCACTTCTAGAATCTTCAATCAGGTATACAATCTTTCAAGTAGTTATCTGATCAGTAAAATTTATGGTAGCTGTTCTAAATTCGATGCTCAATCTCATATCATTAATTCCAGGACTTCGGCGACGTCATCCCCGGCCACGGCGGCATCATGGACCGCTTCGACTGTCAGATCCTCATGGCCACCTTCGTCAACGTGTACATCACCAGCTTCATACGCACCGCCACGCCGCAGAAACTATTGCAACAGGTAGTTCACTTATTTGTTCTGATTTGGGATTATGGGACAAGGAGTCTTTTAGTCTGGAATATCTCAGTAGCAGCCTGGAGTCTGGAGTTGTGCCAGGTTGATGTCAATAGGCGCGCTTTCTATTACATAGGACTTAAACATAACAGGTGAAATGTGGGTGCAGTATAGGTACACCGCCCAACTCTTCTGAGAAACAACGCGTGATGTTGTGTGTGGACAAGGAGTCATCGTAATCAGTAATTGAGGAAAGTGTTTTGACTCATGTCGGTATAAATCGCCTTGATCCTCACATAGTCTGATTTCGATCATCCACTCATTCTTAACCCAGAGACCATGCTGAAGTGACAATTTTGGTCCCAAATGTCATCAAATTCATTACTGGTAGTCAGTAGCATAATCAACCTATAATGTTCCCAACATTATAGGTTGATTATGCTAAATACAAAACCAGCCAACTTTTCAAGAATTCATTTTCCTATATGTAAAACAATGCACGTAGTGCAATAAATACTTCGCAATTTCTTAAATCCCGGAATTTAATAATCATGTTTATTATTCCGGGATTTTAGAGGAGGTATGATCCACTCTTGTTACTTACCTATTTCGACCTCTGCAAATCACCCATGGGTACGTGGAGGCTAAACCGATGTAAACGATACAGTCATATTTGTATACCTATTAACACTTACCTATGTCTTGACAGGTATACAACCTGAAACCCGAACAACAGTTGCAACTGTTCTACGCCCTGAAAGAATCGCTGGAACACCGGAATATACTGAACCTGGTGCCTTAGACGCGCCGCGCTAGTTCAATTCAGGTAATGTTAGATGGTCAGAGCAGGCAGACAGAGAACTTTACACTTGACACGGAGGAAACTGCGTTTTATACTACCTTTAGGAAATCTGGAAAATATACGGGTAAGATTTTAACACTCGTTTAGTAAAATATTATGAGAATTTACGAAAACAATTTTATTGTTTAGTAAATTTTGGTCAATTTCAAAAACTGGTTTGCGGAAACCTGATGCAGTTCTTGAACAATAAAAGTGTTGTTTTATGTCATCTAAGCTGTTGTGATTTGATCAAAACAATAGCAAATATTATTGAATTGACATGATTTCACTGCACAGTAAATAGGCTTTTATAAACCAGTTGAGGAAATTATTGTACGTATTCTAATAAAAAATTAAATACGTAGGTAATAAAAATGAATATGTACCAAACGCAGCGGTAATTCCGTGCAGTGTATAAGTTCTCTAAGGTTGAACATATCCCGCGTACCTTGCAAGGAATACATTTGTTCTAGTCTAATATTGTGATTATCATTTACTTTGATATACTGACTTGATTCATTATGTTCGAATAGTCAGTCCATAAAGTATAACCCGCATAACATGTAGTGGACATGACATAGCAACTCGATACAACGTCCTATCGATAAATAATATTCTAAAGAAATACGAGAGAAATACGTTATTCTCAATTACCAAAGAAAATAATATCAAAGTGAATGATAAACTCGACCCATATTAAAGAAATAAATTAGTAATTTATTAGTCTCCCATATTACATAGCATTATCCTTCGGGAGATATAATAATACTATAATTATATTGAATTTAAATACTTATAGTGTTAAAATTGTCTACAATAGTAGTAAAAATTTACTATAGACTCTATGCAAAGAAAATAAGCGATATTTTTGTGTAGAGGTATTAAATGACAATGTAATGAAAGCTAAGTTATTCGCTGTTATTTGTCATTTAATAACTATATGACGTGTGTATTTAACCCATCAAGTTTGAAAGCGGGATTGGAAAGGTATAAATAATAAAAAAAGTATTTAAGAAAGATTGGTACATATACAGGAAAAGATTTTAAGCAGTGCGCAAATTTACACAGGATGTTCTACCCCATGAATATGAACAATTTTCACTTTGGGACCAACACTGAACTCACGAAAAAAATCAGCTGTTTCATACAAAAGTAGGTACAATACCTTCTCGACCAAAATGTATGAAACAGCAGATTTTTTTCGTGTATCACCCACCCTGTGATTGCGTACTGCTTAAAAACTTCCTATATATGGTTAATAGACAAAAGAAATCCGGCCCATCGTCCCATTCAAACTTGCTCGTGTAAAATACACACTATAAAAATAAATTTTATTAAATGTGGTTTTTGTGCTAATAATAAGGGCATAGTTATCTTCGTATTCATAAAAACAGAAAAATCTTTAAAAATAATAAAAATATGTCCTATTTGTTGTAAACCACTCGACTTGAATAAAACCTGTCTGGATAGACATTACTTCAATTAAGTATTTATATTTAATTCTTCCTCGAATTTTTATGTGTAGTTTAAATGAACGTCTCATATAATTTGTATTGAATCTATTATTTTGTTTATAGTTTATTTTTAGTTGTCTTAGTTTTGAATGTATTGAAATAGTTGCATTGCTGTAGGTTGGCCTGAGAGGCCTGTATTGGCTTAAATTACAATAGAGCTCATTCTATTTTGTAAATATATTATGTTTACCACTGAACTAAATATTCCTTAGAACAAATAAACTTTCAGTTCAAAATAAAAATATTCTTAAAACGTAAAAAATATGTACAACCAATAAAAAAAATATGTGCATTTGTTGCCATATGGCAATGTCCGCGATGGTACAATTCGAGATCCTTAGAGTAAATGCAAATGGTACCCTAGTTGCTTAGTTCAGTGGTGTATATTTTATTAAAGTAATTTTTTTGGATTAGACAGGGAATAATGCATTTGTATTTATGCTTTAGACTGAATAACGAACGACTGTTACATGTGCTAAAAGACTTTTTGAGAGTTTCCTTTTTGGTACGTAAACGAACTGTCAGAATAATCAATTATTACTTAGGCCACTCTTTTACAACCTTACTATAAAAATTATAATCGGTTGAAATGCCTACTCTTGGTTTTTTAATTGATTAGTTTTGGGCCTTATTCATTAATTTTGCAAAAATACGTCTTTTTGACAGTGTTTGGCAAATTGAAATAAGTTAAAATTTCTTAAATAGGAAGAAATGATAAGAATGTGGTACATATTTTACCAGCGAAAATAAGATAAAGGAATTAGAAGATAAAATGAGTGGGAAGAATGATGAGAAAAGTCTGCAATATCACTTAGGGTCAGTTCCAAGCGAAAAAACCCTCGCGGACATTATTGACTTCATTGAAAATATGACCGTATTACCATAGCCTAAAGTATCAAATTGTCAGTCGGCTTGCGCCGATCCTACAGTGTCAATATTCAGATAATTTTTATACTTTAGGCTATGGTAATAAGTTATTATTTTCAATGGAGCCAGTAAATTTCGCGAGGGTTTTCCGCTTGGTCTGAACTGACCCTTAACAGGCGATTTAAAACTCTGCAAAATTGCTTAGTCTGCATGCACACTTTTCAAAATCCATTGGTTACCTAACAATAGCAACATAACAGGTATGAAACATATTATTATATAATAAAAGATGAAACATTAATAATTATTTAACACAATTATTATAATAAAAAATTATCTGCGTTACGATGAAACTTGTTAAGTTTGGTGATGTTTTTATTGTGATTTTAAGTTACGTTGGTATTCTCATGTTGATGTATCGCTTTACATGTTAATTTAATGCTCGTTCGCTAGCTTTTAGTGTTGTTTAGCATTTGTTAATAGGTTAGTTTTTAGACTTTTTTTCTTTTTGACACCATTAGTATAGTTATATTTTTGTTGAGAGTGTTTCTGCTAAGTCTCTGCAGTGTCACTTATCCACTAAATTATGATGTCGACGGAATTGTAGAAGGATTATTGATAAATAATAGTTCGAGTATATGTTGGCTATTGCGGTTGTAATATTATATGTTTCATAAAATTACTTAGTTTAACCTATTGTTTGTTCTCAAACGGTGACGGTATTTTAGAATTGAATCTAGAAATTGTTCGATCATGAAATTCTACAGTATAATTAATAAATGACAAAGCATCAAGAAGTAAAAACATCAAAATATTTAGTCAGTCAGTATCCTCTTAATTTCTAGATTTCATCATTCTCCTTCCCTTGTCCCAATTTATTTGGGGTCGGCGGCGCAACTTGTCTTTTTCTTTCATACTTGTATATTAATCGTCATCTCGGTAGACACTCCCTTTCTAGCCATATCACACACACACAGTCCATAAATCGTTTCTTTGGTCTTCCCCATTCATACTCAAAACTTTCCTGTGAACATTTTCCTCATTCCTCCGCATGACAACCGATTTCCACACAACTTTTCAGTCACCGATGTCACTTTTAGACTTCCTCTTATTCTGTCCATTATTATATCCTATTTAAATATTACGATAACACCGCCCCAAGGTTTATAATTATAATATATTATACTGGGAACATAGAAAACAATGCTACAGATAAATAAACATTGCCATTAAAATGCTCTGGGGCCGTACTATGAACAAAATAATGCCATCATTTTTCCAGTGCCAGAGAGAGATAGCACCATCCCTTTGTCACAACTGAATCATGATCGCGTTAATAGTTCATAGTAAGGACGCTGTTGTTCCCATTAGTACGTAATCTGACGAGAACCTACCAAAACGCTTGAATGAGTAAAGAAAGACCAATCAATGGATTAAATTATGTTGTTATAAAAACAAGCTATTAAGTTTATGTGACATAGGACAAACTGCACTGTTCGATTTATAGTCCATGTATTTAGATGTAAAATTATTTGTCGTTATAATAGTTCCCGGAGTATTTAAATACTATGTTGTGTGCATGTGTGAGTGAAATGTTTGTTGCAGTAAAAAGGAAATTAATTATAGGTTAAAATTAATAAATAATTTCTTGGAACACTCATTCCATCAGATAGTAGCAATGCAGAGTTATTTGAACTCTGCAGAATTACTATAAAATCAATGCAACGTTGCTTTAAGTCTGCGTGTCGTATGAACCCCATAGGTTCAATCACAATGGATTTTTAATTGTTTCTGTGACATGCGACGGGATAAGCTTTCAGCTTATTTAATTTTCCTTACATATGTATGTTACAATACTCATGATTAGGTATATTCTATATCTAATATTAGCAAATTTCACTCACACGGCATAGTAACACGTTACTATATTGTAATAGTATTAAAAGTATTGATGTTAATCGTTAAGATAGCTGTATATCTGCATCGTGCTAAATGTCTAGCGTATGTGATAATTAAGTTTAAAGAGCTAATGATACTATAACTTATCCATACATTATTTTAATTGCGTTAAATTCTATAAAAAAGAATGAAGCATCTCTGTACGTTCTGATAATTTCCTGATACAGCTTTGCAGAATTATTAAAGACATTTTTTTACCCACGTTGAAAAAAGTGGGGTAATAATGTTTGAAGCCGTCTGCCTGTGTGTCTGTGGTTTAATAGCTCCCAAACGCGTGGACAGATTTCAATGCAATTTAAGTTTTTCAAATATTTAAATAACTATGGACGAATCGTTATATTGTTAGCTCTGTCACACCTACCAAATGATGTCTTACCAACACTCCGTTAGAAATGTAAAAGTCACAAAAATAAAGATGTTGAATCCACAGTTGTAAATTAATATTTTACGTGTTGTAAACACCCCTTGCGATTAGGAAACTATTAATCATCGAACAGAATGAAGTTTTATATAAAAGTGGAATATCTAATAGTAATTTATGAAACTATTGCATAATGAGTGTTATTAAAACACGAGTGTTTATACAGGGTTATTGGTAAAACACCAACAACCTCTTAAGAGGTCATTGTACCTACTTATCGTTATGAACAACTTTTACTATGGGACCAAACCTGAAATCGCGAAGAAAAAATCAACTGTTCAGTACATTTATGTTGGCATAATTCGTCAAAATGTGCTGAACAGCTGATTTTTTTTCGCGATTTTGTTTGGTTCCATAGTAAAAGTTGTTCATAATGATGAGTACAATGACCCCTTAAGAGGTTGTTGGTGTTTTACCAATAACCCTGTATACCTAGTTATGTGCAGTTTCATACACTACTTTATCTACTCTCATACATTGGGGATTGAACCTACTAAAAACACGATCAAAGTTAAAAGAGTAAGAAATAGTTTGTTTGGAATCAAAACGTGTTTTTTATGCTATAACCCCGCGCCCCGCATAAGCGTTCCATTAGAAATAAACAATTTCTGGAAACTTCTTGGATTCGTCCTGTATCGTAATGGTAAAAAAAATGTTTTATAACATTATTTAGAGAAAAAGTGTTATAATATGATTACCTATATTTTTAAATTTCGGTATTGTGTTTATAAAGTGTGTCAATGTAAACTCCTTTTGAAGTATATAATTCGAATTTTACGATATGAGAGTAGATAAATAAAGTTTATTTACTTCCACTGCGTACTTAAAATAACTCTTCATTTCTTCCTGTCAGTTAGTCTATTCTAATATATTAGGTAAGTACTAAGTATGACGTAAAAGTAGGGGTTGTTTTCAACACGACAACATACGCGTACCTAACAGATAATTTTATTATAGCGTCTGTATTGTAGACCTAGATGTGTTTTATGATATAAATTATTTATTGGATATGTGAAGGTAAAATAAATGGAATCCTAAAGCTGTCAGCTTGGTTTTTATTTCCTACTTTCATCCCAACAAATCCTACTTCCTACTAATATTATAAATGCAAAATGGATGGATGGATGGATGGATGTTTGTTACTCAATCACGCCAAAACGACTGAACAGATCTGGATGAAATATAGCACAGATATAGATTACAGTCTGAAATAGCACATAGGCTACAATTTATTAAGATTTTATGTGATTTGGCCATAATATAACGATAAGTAACAAGTAGGTCGGAAAAATTCCTGCCCTCTGAGAGTTATCTTGGCGTGCGCTGCTTAAACCGTTAGACTTATACGAAAATAATGTACAGTGGGATTATTTGCCTTAAAGAGTTCTAAATAAAAGTCCACGACAACATATATTTACCATTTATGTAGAAGCTATTGTAGCCAAAATAGTGAGCCATAAATACATTTAAATTGGATATTTTTTACAATGCACATTTTAGATTGTTTAGTTGATTCTTATCAAAATAAATACCTTCATCGCTTTTCAAATTTAATGTAGATAAACTTTGTCTTTTAAACTTTAAATTTAGACGAATAGTTTAAAATTTACCACGATTAGAATGTCCGGAGCGCCAAGTCTTGACGAAAAGCCAGACGCGGTAACGCGTCGTCGCCGTCGTTTCGTTGAGGGTTGTTTTCATTTCGCGATTTTTTCACAGCTAATTCAATTTGAAACGATTTATTACTGACTTAAAGTAGGCATAATTATATTTTTTTAGGTACTTAGTAGGGGACGGTCGGACAAGAAGGTGACGGTAGGCAGAAATGGTACTTCTTCTATATATGTTCTAAATTAGAACATATTCGTGTATTACTCATGTCGCACTGTGTGGAGAATCCCTGCGAAGAATGGACAAGTTTAGGTATCAAGGCCACTGGGTCACTGAAGACCTTAAAGATAACTGTGACGTTGAAAGGGAACCTAGGTCGCTGGCTGTCTGACGTAACATGCTGGCCCGCAGGGTTGCACGACGTACGAAGTCGGTTAAAGTAACGCTTTGCAAAGCTTACTGTCAGTCCTACACGTGCAGCCTGTAGGTCAGCTTCACTCAGCAAGTATACAGCGACCTACGTGTTCAATATAATAATGCTCTGAGAGTACTGCTGAGGCTGGCGAGGCGATGTAGTGCATCAGGGTTAAAAACATTGATGGTTTTGCAGCCATCATTAGAAAAAGATGTGCATCCCCATAGATTTACTATACTGAGATCGGTGATACGAGAGCGATATAATATAGATAATCGTGAGTTAGAGCGAGACAGATAGCCGAGACCACTCGCGTACACGCTAGCGGCCTGTATCGGCCCGACGTCAGTTGTGTACGAAACAAATCCCGCTTATTTTAATTAATCTCGCGTTTTAAATTGTAAATTTGCGATTTAATAGACGTAAATAGTTATGGTTACGTGTCCAGTACCCGGTTGTAATTCTTCGAAGAAAGAAAATCCACAGAATTATTAATTTCACATGTAAGTACAACTGAAAGATTTAATTCTCAAAATGCTCTGTTTAAGAACTATGAAAAAGAAATTATGCCCAAATCAATAGATTATAATATCGCTTTTTAATATATTCATGTTCTGAATGCATACGAATTGAATTCAGCGAAATATCAAATACGTGAATTTCTTGTTACTTCTAACCTCAATTCATAGTGATTGACATAATATCGAAAACCACATATCGATATGTAACTTGACTGGCAAAGATATGGCGTACATACAGCCTTATTGCTCGACTTAAAAAAATATTGTTATTATCCTTTAGCGTTATATAAGTTATGTAATATTACATTGTTATAAATATCGTTAAATAAATTAAATTATGGTGTAATATAATTTATTTCAGATTTCCTCAAAATAATGATGTTCGACAAAAATGGCTTAAAATGATAAATAGAGAAGATTGGGTTCCCTATAAATACTCAACTATATGCAGTAGACACTTCGAACAAAAATGTTTTTTCTCATAGAGGCTCTCAAAGAGTGAAACTGCGCTCTGATTCTACATTATTCATGCCTGTAAGTTATTTCCTAATATAAATATGTATTATTTTTTACAGCTGTACATCAATGGTAATATGTGTGTGTTTGGGTGTGTATTCGCTACTGTGTGGATGATGAGAATCCTGCGGGATGAATCTTGGAGGATGGTAGATAACTGAAAATTATTTATTTTTTACTTGACGGCAGCTGTATGTGCCAGGCCATAGAGTCACGAATGTCACGATTTAGATTGTAAGCATTACTCCTTTAAACCTCTAGTCGACCAGAATAGCAAGTGATGTATGGATTAACTTTTGGTTGCAGTGTCAAGTGTCTTCATATGTCTACAGAGATATATCTCCAGTTCC
This sequence comes from Dicycla oo, assembly GCA_948252095.1. Classification (NCBI taxonomy): domain Eukaryota; kingdom Metazoa; phylum Arthropoda; class Insecta; order Lepidoptera; family Noctuidae; genus Dicycla; species Dicycla oo. The sequence goes on from OX411714.1 coordinate 28,831,029, forward strand.
CAGTACCTCTACAGCGAACGTTCTTGCATTGGAAAATTCCCCAAGAAAGAAAAAGATGAAGAAAACCATTGAAATTCTTAGGAGACGGTTAAAAATTAAACAAAAAAAAACTGAAAATTTTAAGGGCCAAAAAAAAACGCGCCTGCGAAAGAGTGTCAAAATTATCACAAGTGATAAAAAAATTAAAAAGTCTTCCATCGCTTCAGAACGACGTTGGTGCTGTAATAGGGTCCTGTTCAATGGATTTCTTACAGAATCTCATTTATAAGGTGAATAAAAAAAAAACAAAATAAAAAAATGAAAGAAAAGTATGATGCGCAATTTAAGACGTTTGCCCTAACTTTGCATTTCTATAGCCCTAAGGCCTATAATTACATGCGAAAAAAAATTGACCTTTGCCTACCACATCCCCGAACACTAAGAGGTTGGTATCAAAATGTCGACTGTAGACCAGGTATAACTAAGGAAGCCATTGAAACCATAAAACTCGTAGCCAAAGAAAAAACTGATTTGGTGACCCTTATTTTCGACGTAATGTCCATTCGTGAACATTTAGAATTCGACGGTCGTAATCAACACGGATATGTGAATGTAGAAAATAATATTCACGGAGATCACGTAGACAAGGCTAAAGACGCATTGGTAGTAATGGCAGTGGCAGTTAATTCTTTTTGGAAAATTCCTATTGCATATTTTTTTGGAAGAGGTTTTACTGCCACACAGAAAGCAACTCTTTTAAAACAATGCATAGATGCCTTGTCAGATTTTGTCAAGATTGTCTCTGTTACTTTTGACGGCATAGCGTCTAATATAAATATGGCAACAATTTTAGGGGCCAATTTGAGCAATGCGCCATTTAGACCATACTTTTTCTACAGAGAAAAAAAATATTATATAATATTAGATGCATGTCATTTATTAAAGTTAGTTAAAAACACTTTTGCCGAATATAAAATTTTCCATCATAACAACGAAATTATTAGTTACGAATTCATTGAAAATCTATACAAACTTCAAAGTGATATCGGTTTGCATTTAGCAAACAAAATAACCGCTAAACATGTAAACTTTGTCAATCACAAAATGAATGTACGCTTGGCAGCCCAGTTGTTGAGCAACTCCGTTGCAAATAGTTTGGAGTTCTGCAACGAAAATTTAAAATTACCTTGCTTTGAAAATTGCCAAGCGATAATAGAGTTCCTAAAAAATATAAATAACTTATTTGATATTTTCAACTCAAGAAATTTGCTCAGCCATGATTTTAAGAAGCCCTTGAATACAAAATTTTTTGAAAAAACGATAGTTGAATGTGACAAAGTCTGTCAATACATACAAAATTTAAAATGCAATGAGAAATCTTTAACGGAGAGTCGAAGAAAACTTGGTTTTGTTGGTTTTATATCAAATTCGGTGGTATTGAAGTGGATTTATGTCGATCTGATAGAGTCAGGAAAATTGAAGTTTCTACCGACATACAAGCTCTCCCAAGACCATCTAGAAACTTTTTTCAGTGCAGTGCGCTCTCGAGGGGGGTTTAATAACAACCCTACTGCTAGACAGTTTACAGCAGCATATAAACGCCTCCAGTGTCACGTAGAAGTGCAAATTAGTGATAAAGCCAATTGTTTGCCCTTAGAGACAATCAGTATTCTCAATGCACAAAGATCACATACAATTGACACAATAAATAGTACAACAGGTCTTAGTGCAATACTGACGCCACACGAAGATATGCCTGTTGACCAAGTCCAGTCAATCGATGATGATTCTGATTTCCTAATATGTATGCCGTGGGTGCCTGAAGGAATGGAAGGTGTAATAAAGTCCATTGTTGAATACATTTGCGGTTACTTACGTGCTAAAAAAAAATCACAAAGAAAATTAATTGCGAGCGATGTGTGACTGTACTTTACGGCGACGTTAAAGTAGGTTCACTTATATATACGAAGGACGTAGGTGGCCTGATTTATCCTTCGCAAGATGTTTATGACGTAGGTGTTCAATCTGAACGAGTTTTCCGTAAATGCATTAAAGGACAAAATATGGACCAATTCGAGTTTCACAAGGTGGTAAACGATTGCCTTGTGACATGTAAAAACTTTTTTAAAGTACTTGACAGTCATATGTATAAATGATAAATGATAAATGATTTTTATTTCTGTAAGTAGGTTTGTACAAACACTTTTACAAGTCAATATTTTTTTTTTTTAAACTAGATGAGGTCGGCGTTTCCTAACTGACTACTCTGAGAAGAAAGGCCGAAACAAACTCGGAGGTCACAGTCTCTTATAAAGTCCAGACATAATCTTGGTCACTTCATGTGAAGACCATGTAGATTGGTGTCTGAAATGGTCTTTTGAGGAAAGAACCACACAGATTGAGAGGACCTGTCCAGTCAGTGCACGCATTTGTCAGTAATCGCGCAGCTCAACTCAGAACTTAAGGAGCTCAACGATTCGACGAACAATACCAAAGAAAGGACATTGGGGTAGGCCGCATAGATTACTCAAACTGCCAGACCATGATTAAAAATAAGAGAAAAAATAAAACAAAAAAAAAGCAATGACCTACATAGTCTTCACATTCACAATAAATAAAAATAATATAATAATTACAAAGTAAATATTCATGTCAACATTCAGTATGCAAAAATAAAAATAATATAAAATTTGGAGCAGTTCAATCCCAAGCCTTTTTGTCCTCAATATAATCTTTAACGGTATAAAAAGCTTTCTGACACAACTTGCGTTTAATGAATGATTTGAATTTATTAAGGCTCAGATCTTGAACGTGGCTTGGAAGTTTATTATAAAAGCGTATACATTGACACCTGAATGACCCACCTATTTTCTTGAGCCTTGTTGGAGGTACAACAAATTTGTGTTTGTTCCTAGTATTGTGGATATCACTGTATTTTTTAAACAATTTAATGTTTTTATGGGCATATAAAAGATTTTCAAAAATGTACTGAGAAGGCAAAGTCATTATATTAATCTCCTTAAATTTCTCTCTGAGAGATTGTCTCGGACTTAATTTATAAATGCATCGAACAGCTCTTTTCTGCAAAACAAAGATAGTCTGAATGTCGGCTGCATTTCCCCACAACAGAATACCGTACGACATTACACTACGAAAATAGCTAAAGTACACTAAACGGGCTGTCTCTATGTTGGTTAAATTACGAATTTTCCTAACAGCGTATGCTGCGGAGCTTAGCTTTTTTATGACTCGCTAGTATTATTTAACCATAAACACTTGCTCATAAAAGCAATAATTGAAATATATTTGACAATTAGAATAAAGTACGAAGCTAAATTGGAATACATCGAAAGAAAGTTTACGACACTTAACAAATTAGTTCTGTTTGGTGGCAAATAAAAGTCAAATTCATTTTATATATCTGGTTTTATTTTTCCTCTCAGTTATCAGCACTAGGTACAGAAGATACCTCACGTCATTTTTTATCGATATTTACAGTTTAGAGAACTGCATGCGCAGCACTATTGGTCTTGCTCACATACACGTTACACGCACACTAGTGTAATTTTATTTTGGTCTCGCCTGACTGAATCTATTGCCGATCTAACGCTAGTATATTAAATCTATGTGCATCCCTGATAAAGCCAGTTCGCGGCAGCACCAACCGTATTCTTAGTGTGTTCACAGATCGGTGGGATACCAAAAATTGACCATTCCCCCTTATCTCCGAAACTAATGAGCCTAAAATTTTGATAATAATCTGAATAATAAGCGCACAAATTTACATTTGCAGTTGGAATGTATGGCAGAACATGTTTTTCAACTACAATGTTGATTTTGTTGTTGGGATAAATTCATCCCAACTACGGAACCCTTCATTGTGCGTGGTCCGACAAGCACTTGGCCGGATTTTTATAGGTTATATTTGTAAGTATAAAGTAGACTGTTTCATTTTGTTTTCATTTGATTATTACAATTGTTTTTTTTTTTGCGTTACTATAATATTTAATTTTAGTTGTTACTTAATTTGAATATTACTACCGATTTTGTGATTTTTCCTAGCTCGAGATCTGCACATAGCTAGAAATAACTAGACGTCTCGACAAGCCGAGCTGCGAAGGATTGAGTAGTCGGTGCGTCAGGCAGCACACAGAGCTACTGAGACACCAGAACTGTCCCAAGATTGGCGTCAACAACACGCTGAGTATCTGGCACCTCAACGAGCTGCTGAGACAGTACCACGATTGGCGTCAATAGCATGCTGAGTATCTGGCGTCTCAACGGGCTGCTGAGACACCAGAAAGTTTCAAACTCGACGTCAACTGCATGCTGAGTATCTGTCGTTCCAACGAGCTGCTGAGACACCAGAACAGTTATAAAATCAGCGTCAATTGCAGGCTGAGTATCTGGTGTCTCAACGGGATGCGGAGACACCAAAACAGTCCCAAAATCGACGGCAACTACACGCTGAGTATCTGATGTTTCAACGGGCTGCAGAGACACCAGAACAGTTACAAGCTCGACGTGAGCCCCAGGTGACTTATATGGCGTCTCTAAGAGCCACAGAAAGTTTTGAAGCGGCTGGATCTTGCAGACGCGCTGTTGCTGAAAGGGCAGCATAGCGACGTCAAACATTCACAAGAAACATGTGTGATGAAAGTTGATATGGTTATTCTGAAGCCTGGGAAAGGATATAGGTTACTTTTTATCCACAAACTACACGGGCGAACTCGCGGGCAGAAGCTAGTATACAATAAGTACACATAAAACATACACACACCATCCGCATCCACACTTGAATAAGTCGACAAACAAAGCCGATGTTATAATTACACTCTGTCGACAATGTTACAGACTTGCAATATTTTTTCCGGTATGGAGCCAACCCAAGCCCAGTAAATCCCAGACAGTCATGGTAAAACACCAAGGATCACAGACTTGACGGTCATTTAAAAAAATCTATAGAAAACCATGAAAACAAATAACCAGAGCTAATCGCCAACAAAGGTCAAATTGCGTTGACATTTGTTTCAATGCATTGCTGGCTTCCTCCTTCTTATTGTCAGTGCGACCACATCCTGTGCGACGTGCGTGACACAATGGATTATAGCGTAGAATACCTGCCGTTTCAGGCATATCATTCTATGCCTAGAAACTGGGTAAATTGAAACTTACCTATCTTTTTCGGATAAAATGTTGGTTAGGGCAGTAGATATTCCAAAATAGCTAATCAACTTACTCGTAGTAATAGTAGTAATAGTAATTTATATGTCTCAAAAAGGTACAATTTTGGTACATAGTATCAAAGTTACAAGCAGAATCAAACCTTTGTGAGAGCTGGAGTCTATACTGGGCTCGGGGCCTGTATTACAGATCTCCAGGCTCACACCCTTAAAATTTTAGAATATTTAGTAAGTTTTCAGTCTCTGCATAATCCAATTCAAGTAGCCATTTAGTGATAGTTTTTTTTTTTACATTTGGATCTGCACATAGGGCATATATTTAAAATTTTATTAGCCTTGTTATAGACGTAGCTACTGAGGAAAGGGAAACTACGTTGGGCCGAGCGACAATTTGTACGAAAGGACGGACAGCACGTTTTCGTCGTTAAGAGCCAAAATTGCACGGAGCGTAGGGAGTTTGAGAGTGGGTGGCTAAAACAAGGTTAAGGATAAACAATTTTCGAACAGAGAGAACCGCACATGTTTTATAAAGATCGGTGGTAGGAAAGCGGAAAGGTAACCGCCATCCAACTTTCAGGAGTGCCCTTTGAGCACGTTCCAATTTCAGCATGTGAGTTTTTGCAGATCCGCCCCAAGTAATTATACAATATTGTATAAGCGATTGGCAGAGGGCGATATATACAAGTCTTAGTCGTAGTGTCCGCAGCATGACGAAGTGACTTAAAAATGTAGATCAACCTACGCAGTCGTGAGGTGAGTGTGTTTATGTGTGTAGAGAATGACAGGCAATCATCAATTTGCTCACCAAGATATTTGACAAAATTGATGCGGGAAAGGTAAGGACAAAAGGCAAAGACACAAGCTGTGTGGTGTTCCGAAATACAGGAGTGTGCAACCAAAGAATAAGGAGAGCACGGAGGTTTCCCAGCGGCAGTAAAAGAAAAGGTTAGGTAATTTGTTTTGTCAACATTTAAAGTGAGCAGGTTTTGAGCCAACCAGTTAGTGACAAGGTTGAGCCCGGTGTGTGCATGTTGGAAAACCAGCTCCCAGGAGTCACCATGGAATAATAGGGCAGTATCATCGGCATAGGTAAAGATGGATGCATTTGGAAGCGTTAACCGGCAGAGCTCATTTATGTAAATTAAAAAAGGGTCGGGCCGATAATGCTGCCCTGGGGGACCCCGTAGGAAATGGGGAGCTCGTCGCTTGTCCAATCCCCAATTCTGACGCATTGCCGTCTGCCCGTAAGGTAGCTCTCGAAGAGAGCGAATTGAATGCCTCTAATACCTATCCTTTCTAGTTTAGCAATAAGATTGGGGACAGAAATCACATCGAAAGCCTATGCCAGATCCAAGAAAATACCAATTACCTTCTGCTTTTATCCAGATTGGAGAATATGTTAGTGGTTAGGTCCAACACAGCATTATTTGTGGAAGTACCGGAACGGAAACCATATTGAGAGGAAGAAAGAAGATGCTTTTGCTCTAGGTACTTAACCAATCTGTTATTCATAATCCTCTCTACTAATTTTGAAAGTGTAGGCAAAATTGATATAGGTATCTAATTATTCGATCGATCTCTGTTCCCGCCCTTATGCACAGGATGCACTACTGCCAGCTTAAGAGCATTAGGAAAGATGCCGGAGGAGAAAGCCAGAAGGGAGGAGAGCTGATTTTTAAATTTCTTGAGAAACGTGCCCGATATGCCATCAGAACCCACCGCACAATCGCTTCTTAGCTTCCCAATCAAAATACCTATCTCAGATTCGTCTGTACCCAGCATGACAAAACTGTTCTGATACGGTAGGAGATTATCGGATTGTGGAGGTAAGTAAGTGGAGACGTATAGTACGTTTTCAGCTAATGTAAAGAGTGTCTCAGAATGTTTTTCGTTTTTAGATGTTAAATAAAAAACAACAATATCAATTAAAACTAGTTTTATTTATTGTTAAATTAAAGAGCAGTTCTTGAAGTTTACTTATGATAAACAACCGTTTGCAAATGCGTACCATTCACTTGTTCACACTCATTTAACCTGGAGCTAAAATTTTCAATCACTCGCTGGAGCATCGCTCTTGGAATAGAGTTGATTTCTTCAGTGATTCTTTGCTTCAAAACATTCAGGTTGGGTGGCAATGGATTGTAAACTTTACTTTTTAGGTAGCCCCATAGGAAAAAATCAGCAGGCGTTAAATCAGGGCTCCTCGATGGCCAGTTGATGTCTCCTCGGCGACTTATCACTCTTCCAGGGAATAAATCATGAAGAGCAGCTAATGAGTCATTTGTAACATGAGAAGTGGCTCCATCTTGCTGAAAAAAGGTGTCGCGTTTGTAGCCATACTGGTTTTGCATTTCTGTAGCCAAAAAAGTCCAGATCATATGGCAATATCGATCAGAATTAATGGTCTGAGTTCGACCTCGGTCATCCTCAAAAAAAAAAAAAGGACCGATAATTCCTTGACTTGATATGGCAGCCCAAACAACAACTTTTGTCGAGTGCAAGGGCTTCTGATGCAGTTCTAGCGGATTCTCGGAAGCCAATATCTGCAATTTTGCCTATTCACGTGACCGTTGACGTGAACCAGATGTTATTGAAACTCCTAAAACGGTTTTTTATTGTCCTGCAGAATTCGACTCGTTTCTCAGGATCATCAGGCTTCATTTCTTGAACAATAACAATTTTATAGGGGTGAAAATGTAAGTCTATCGAAATAATGCGATGAACCGTAGATTTATTCAAATTAAGAGAAGCTCGCGCAATTTCAACGACTGTCGTGGGCCGTCCATAACAGACTGGAGAACGCGGTCGACGTTCATGCTCGTTCTTGATGTTCTTTTGCGCCCAGACGATTTGTCCGGCATTGTATTCGCAGTCTATTCAAACTTGCACCCAATGCTTAATTAAATTGGCACTTGGCACATGTTTTAAGCTTGTTAAATTAAAATGAGTCCTGTAGAGACGACGAACAATAGTGTAGGAATCGTTGTTTTTATAAAACGCTCGCACGCAAAACGCGCGCTGCGATGCCGTGAAACGATTCATGGCTACAAAACTTAACAAGCCGGCCAAGCGTTTGAGACCACTCCCCTCCCCCTGGTACCCGCGGTTGGCACGTATTTGTCAATTCAAAAACGAAAAACATTCTGAGACACCCTTTACGTCCAATGTTAGCAAAGTACGAGTTCACTTCATTAATAGAGCGTTCTGGTTCGGAGGGTGACAGAAGAGCGTTGGCATGTGATTTAACTTTTGACGTGTAAATGATAGATTTTACAGCATTCCAGAGTTGTTTTTTTATTTTGTTGAGCGTTAGTTATAAGGGCTTTATCATAAATACTTTTAGTCGTTTTTAATATCTTAGAGCAAAAATTCCTGTATCTTTTATAAGTTGTGAGAAGAATTGTATTTTTGGGATTATTTTTTAATTTCATATGCATATTGTCTCGATTTCGTAGGCATCTAAGCAGACCTGGAGTCATCCAGGGCTTACTCAGCCTTTTACGGTTGGGCACAATTTTCAAAATATAGTCTTGAACTATGATATGTTTAAGGGTGTTGATAAAGAAGTTAGTTGCTTCATTAACATCTGTGGTGCTATAAATGGGACTAAAATCGATCTGAAGTAGTTCTAATTCAATCTTGTCATAATCAAAAACTCGGGTCTGTCTAGCTTTATTCTGTGAAATATTGGCCGGGTTATTGTTCTCCATAAATAATAAAACAGTGTCATGATCAGTAACCGAAGTATTGGCGATGAAACAAAAAGCAGCCCTTCTCGTTTTTAAAATTAGATGGTCGAGACAGTTACTTTGTCGCGTAGGAAAAGTGTGTGGTAGCATACCGTGATAGGCGAGCATTGTCAGATACTCCGCTGCGCGTGAGTCATTACTATGGTCAGAAATATTGATGTTTATGTCACCGGTTATGATTATATTTTTGTATGAACATAACGATTTTAGTACTTCATCCAAAGAGTCCACAAACGCGGAGACATTCCGAACAGCAGGCAGGCGATAGACTGCAATCAAGGCAGTATCATTATTTAGTATTAACAACAAACAGTTGGCATCCTTGACCAGGGGCTCCGAAACAGAAACTTGAAGGTGAGATCGGAAAAACACCACCCTATGTAGACTGGTAGTGACGCAGGTATAGTCATGGATTGAAGGTAGGGGAGGAGAGTTGAAAAGCTAGCATTCCGTAAGAATTATGAAATCCCAGGATGTATTACTTCTATCCAAAAGCAATGTCAAGCCATCGAAATTCTTAATTTGCTTGGAATATTTTGACAGAGCAGAGAGAGAGCATTTTTGTGCAAATTAGCAACATCATTGCAGTCCTCAATCATACAGGTTGCAGACTCAGCTACTGAAATACTGTCCAGGTCAGTGTGTATGTCATTCAAATTATTGAATTCTATAACAAAGATAAAACATCAAGCTAATGCAGTAGTGATTAAAAATGGTGGCGTATGCAATATCAGAAAAACGTGACTTATTATTCGGATGCTTTGCGAATTACGTGCGTGCAGAAACAAAGGCATACTCGTAAAAGTAAAGAAACAGCTGACGTCTATTGATGCCTGCAGGGAATCGAAAGAGAATAAGTTTGCGTATGTCCTTGAGTAGTGTGGAGTGGAGTGTGATATTACAAGCAAAAAAAAATAAGAAAACTATAAAACTAAAACAAACATATTTAAAAGGCAAAATAAATGTAGTTTTAGAGGAACATAGTCACATGGCGGCGCCCATAAGTTTAAGTAAGTCGCTTTCGCTGTTTATACAAGTCGGAATCGAACCTGCGGACTTTTTTATATAAATTTTCCCGCGGCTCGTATAACTCAAATATGAAATAGAAAACTTTAGTCTGACTTAAGTGATACCTGGATTTCCTCACTAATTGACGATCCATTGCCAGTTAAATTAGCGTTGTTAATTTGACAAGCCAAAAAGGGCAACACTAATAAATAATCTAACTTCCTTACAGGCTAGCCTAGCCTGACAAGAAGGGTACCTACCTATGCCATTTTAGTTAACCGATTCGTTGCGACTACCGTTTTCAAAAACTTCTAGCTGTGGCGACGAACAAATATATCGGGGCACGCCTGTCGTGTCAAGCGCCATAGAAGTTCATGACACGCCTATTCTGCAATCAGCCATGTGTTAAAAAAATATATTTTTATGTTTTTTTTCACTTGTACGAGTATAGACCTGATTAATGCACTAATCATCCACTAGCTATTTACAGTGATAATCACGACTAATCTCGAGCGTAATCTCCATGTTTGGCAGCAATTGCAGATATATTACATTTAAAAGGCAAATGCAAACCTTATATACCTATTTGTCTCTATTGCCTAATAAACCTAAACAACTAGCCCACCTGAGTAAACACATAATCATAAGGAAGTGTGTTCCGATCGTCTAGTTTTTGCATACAGAGGAGAGTAGGAGCGCGTGCGCAGTTCCCACGCGCCACTTGCGCAATACAATCTCGTTCTGTATTGTGTGTGGTGTGTGTGTGTCCAAAATTTCGTACGGTAAGTTTAGGGATAATATAAACATAATACCACGCCTGTAATACCCGAAGTGTTAGGCAGAAGTGTACACGCACATTTCGCCAGTTTTGTTTAAGTCCCATGTAATAAAGACCTGGGAAATGAACCCAGGACCTCATGCTCAGTATAGTGCTAGACCAACGAAGCGAGTTTGGGGATGTCTAGGTAAGCCAACGACTATCGATCCAAAGTAAGTTCTGGATCGATAGTTGTGCATGCAGACGAATATAAAATCAATCAATCTGCCTAGCCTTTTCCCAACTACGTTGGGTTTGGCTTCCAGACAAACCGGTCACAGCTGAATACTAGTATTTCACATGGAGTGACTGCCTATCGGACCTCCACAACCCAGTTACTGGGTAATACGATACCCTTGGTAAGACTGGTTGTTAGACTTTCGGGCTTCTGACGACCCGTAACGACTGTCAAAGATCCACAAATGACAGCCAGGACCAATGGCTCAACGTGCTTTCCGAGGCATGGAGGGGTCTTGGTATGTAAAGATGGACACCCATCCACGGACCAACCGCGGCAAGCGTAGCTTAACCTGATCGATCGACACGTGCGACTGTTATTACTTAGCCACAAGCTCCTCGAATGTAAAATACTTAAGCTAATGACTATTAACTCTGGTGCAGTTTGGTAAACGATTAGGTTGTTCTTTTAGTAGGGAACACCAGAATGGGCACTCAACACGTTGACGAACTACAAGGCAAGTGGACGTTAGTGTTCATAGTCTTCAGAATAGTTTCTTCGCGAACGTTGGTGTTCATCGTCTTCGGAATAGTTTCTTCGTAGACGTTGGTGTTCGTCGTCTTCGGAATAGTATCTTCGTGGACGATGGTGTTCGTCGTCTTCAGATTAGTTTCTTAGTGGTCGTTGGTGTTCATCGTCTTCGGTACAGTTTCTTCGCGAACGTTGGTGTTCATCGTCTTCGGAATAATTTCTTCATAGACGTTGGTGTTCGTCGTCATCGGAATAGTTTCTTCGTGGACGATGGTGTTCGTCGTCTTCAGAATAGTTTCTTCATGGTCGTTGGTGTTCATCGTCTTCGGTATAGTTTTTTCTTGAACGTTGATGTTCATTGTCTTCGGTATAGATTCTTTGACTACCTCAGGAACATTCGGAGAGGTCTATACAACACATCAGGCACGTCACCCATTCGTCTAGAATCCCGTAAACCGCCGAGCGTGCCTATTGCCCTTAACCGGATGCAAATCCAGACTCCAGGCTGCTACTGAGAATCTCCTAATGGAAAAATAGCGGAAGTATTTACGCTGTGGGAAAACCCAGTATCATTTGGTCGACCTCAGGATTGAAAATTCCTCCCCACACTCAGCAGCTGCGTTTGTGAGCACCACAACAACTAGGCACTAAGAGCCGTAGGAACCCCACTGCACTGGGACGCCATGGGGAGGCAGCCAAATCGCGCTACCTATGGCCATAAGTACGAACGAAACCAGAGCAGCAAAATAGATATAGATAGCCACCATGGAAACGCTCCTTAACGGGAGTATTACAAAGATGACATTTATAATTCTAACCGCATCGAACCGTCTGCGATCCGAATAAAAGCGAAATCACTTAATACCAGTTACAGTAAAGTTTTATTAGCAGATAAAAGAAATCCGTGGTGAGATTCGACGTTAAATAGAACAGAGGTAACGTGGTGAATACTGATTGTGATTAGTTGGATAAATCCTGTGAGTCATACGCTTTCACCGTCTCACGCAACTTACGCGTTAATCCGTGCGTAAGAGAATAGATAGGTACGATTATTTTGTGATTCAAATGAAAAAGCTTTTGTTTCGTCATTCTTTAAATGGTCTTAATACCTCTTAATTCTACTAAGTACCTAACTATAAGAAAAATGGGAACTGTGAGAGAAATGGGGAATACTTTCAGATAGAAGGGATGAGATAGATCATGATTCTTAATTTAGGTTTCTTTTATCTATTAAAAGATACCTAGATGTGGTTTCTCTAAGCTGAATCTGACGGGAATAGTTGAGTGGACTAGTTGTCCACTCAACTATTAGAATGGCAACAGAAGGGTCACACAATACAAACCTGCTAAACCCACTGTTATTTAGGCCTGCGGCTAGCGTAAAAGGTGACCAGTTCTGTGCAAAGTTTTAGAAACAGTATAGCTCCTTTTGAAGGGCCAGGAAATATCTAAGGCCACTATATCTAAACCTCCTCAGCAGACTTAAGGTCTGTATTCTGGCTTGAAGGTATTTCCATAATTTTACACCTATGTATTCTATAAAAAAAAAAACACTATGATCAATAAATAGGTTTTATAATATGAAATAATACAATGAAATGTTTTTTCTCAACGTGGTTTTATGACAATTATGTCAAAAATGTGAGTCATAGGATCATCTCAAGCAGTACTTAAACGTTAACATGCATGAAGCAGTTATCACGCTGACTTATGCTACAGATCGCAATCCTCAGCACAATAAAATCCTATAAGCATTCTTCACTCAAGCTAGCTTACATTGCAACATTGTTGATGCTGTGCCCACAATGTAGATACCAATTTTCCAACTCAAATACATGAATAGTCCACTTCCTCTATAAGGACACTTTCTCCCGCCTGTCTGTCACATAACTAAATAACGAGCTGCAAATAAATCGTAATAGTACTAAACACTAATATAAATAGTTTAACATCTGTGTAAATAAGGGTTTCTTTGTTTTCCGGGAATTTCCTTGTGACAAATGTTATGTATGTATTTCTTGCATTTTCACGTCCTTAAGAATGAATTGTTAGCACATACTTCTTCATTCACGCTGGTGGTTACAAGAGGAAGCAGATAATGCAGACATAGTTCGCGTCATGTAAGTTTGCCGCTCTGAAGAAGGCAACCAATGTCTGAGCAGTATTCAATAATCTTTCCCATAATTGACTATGGTGATGTGTGTTACTATGACCTGAATGCAGATCTCCTCAATAAACTTGACCGCCTTCTCAATAACTGCATTCGATTCGTTTTCAATCTTCGTAAGTATGACCATGTATCCGGGCACCGATTGCTTTTAAAATGGTTACCCATTCGGCAGCGCAGGGAGGTGAGAGCTCTGTCTATGTTGTTTTCTATTCTCGACCAACCCACTTCTCCTTCTTACCTGACTTCCCATGTTCAATACTTATGCTCTGCCCATAGTAAAAATCTTCGTTCTACCAACAATCGTCTTCTACGATGTCCTTCTCACCGCGCTGGTTTCATTCACTATTCTTTCTTTGACCAGGCGGTCTTTCTTTGGAATGCGCTCCCTCTGAACATCAGGACGGCAACCAATCGGTTGTCTTTTAAAGTGAAGATACGTGAGCATATACTCGTACGTAAGAAGTTGGCACAAACATCTCTGCGCTGATTTGTTGGATTCTTTTTCTCCTCTACTGATTGTTTTTTCTCCTCTACCGATCGTTATTTCTCCTGACAAAGTTTATTCTGATTATATGTATGTATATATGTATATATTGTTGTATTTATTCTTTTATTTTATAGTTATTTTCGTGTTATCTATCCTTTATATTGCACCTGCCATGTTTTCTCTGAATCACCCTAAGGTTGACTGGTAGAAAATGCCTCAGGCATTAAGTCCGCCTTTGTACGGTATTTGCTTTTACTTGTGCATAAAGTTTTAATAAATAAATATAATAAATAATGCAGACATAGTTCGCGTCATAAGTTTGCCGCTCTGAAGTAGGCAACCAATGGCTGCGCAGTATTCAATACGCTTCTATCGGGCTCTTCATGAGCCCGGTGTAGATGTCTTAACGTCCGTATCCTGGCTACGTTTTGGTGACCTTGTCAGGGAAACTGAATGTTTCGTCGTTTGTAACTATGGACGTTATATAGTTCGCGTCATGTAAGTTTTCCGCTCTGAAGTAGGCTACAAATAACTGCGCAGTAGTCAATATCTATACAAAAATAGCAGCGCGCCATACCATGCGCATCGAAAAGCCTGGTTTCAGAGCGGCAAACTAAAATGTAGGTATCTGTTGCACCCTCATACATGTGCTTCGGGATGGGATGAACGGATAACCGTAACTGTTCATACAATCAAACAATCTGCCTAGCCTTTTCCCAACATGTTGAGGTCAGCTTCCAGTCTAACCGAAAGCAGCAGAATACTAGTATTTTACATGGAGCGACTGCCTATCTGACCTCCACAACCCAGTTACTGAGTAACATAATACCCTTTGGTAAGACTGGTTGTCAGACTTTTGGGCTTCTATAACTACCCTTAACGACTGTCAAAGATCTACGAATGACAACCGGGACCAACGGCTTAACGTGCTTTCCGCGGCATGAAGGGGTCTCGATATGTAATGGATGGTCCCCACACAGGACCAACCGCGGCAAACGTAGCTTTACCTGAACGATCGACTCTCCCCGTCATATAAGTACATAGAAGCAAAATCATCTGTGGACTACTTCAGGATTTATTGGCAAACAAGCCGACTGTCCGATCCGACTGTGGTGGGACGTGGTCATCGCAGTCTATAGATATCTGCAATCCCAGAGGCATGGCATACGCGTTGCCATCTTCAGATAAAGCTGAAATTTCTCACGTGACTGTTTTACACCGGCACGCGCCGGGATTGGGATGCCCCAGAGCGTTTTTCATGACCCAAACCCAGTGGAAGTTGAACTGTCATGGAGTTTAGTGCAAACAGCTCTTACTGCAGTCAGCTTCATTAAGTTTCAGCGTATGTGTTTATTTTTTGACTGGCCTGTTGGTCTAGTGGTTAGTGGCCCTGATTGCTATGCCGGAGGTCGTGGGTTCGATTCCCACCCAGGACAAATGTTTGTGTGATGAGCATGATCATTTGTTCTGTGTCTGGGTGTAATTTATCTATATATGTATGTATTTAGAAATATATAAGTATGTTTATCAGTTGTCTAGTACCTACTCATAACACAAGCTCTGCTTAGCTTGAGGCTAGACGGCGTTGTGTGATAGTTGTGGAATATTATATTATTGTGGAATATTATATTATATTATTATATTATTTAATAAGTCTGAACACTTACCTATAAAAATCAAAATATTTTATTTCACATAAACCTGTATTGGCAAGAAATTCCACAATTACTAATTTAAAAATCTTGAAGTTGAGTTATTTGAAAATCTTAGCTTTTACAGTATTTTCAAATAACAGTGTTAATGGGTATGGGATTATGGAGACAATGTAGGTCTCCAACCACATTTCCAAAGAATTCCTAGAACGGGGTCAAAGTAATATCATACAAATATTAACAATAGAATTCCTTTCTCATAATTTCATTTTCGCACCAATCATTATTATACAAATAAATTCTCTACATTACGACACTAAAAGCTCACAACTTCTTCTAAACAACTCGCATTCAGTTTTCAACCTTGCAGTCAACGTCTATACGGTATAAATTAATTTACACCTAATTAAGACACGTGGTCACTTTAATAAAATAAAATGCTATCACAACGCGATTTATTGAGCGATCACCAAAACCTGTCCACTTTTCTCCTAAGCATACATTTGTCCTGCTCTCGCATGTGGCATGTGTGTATATGTGAGAGGGAAAAAAGACGATAGGCTAAGTGGAGGACAATAATGTCAGCGAGGTATTGCTTTCTTTGCCTTGTAATGTAAGTAGGTTGCTTTGGTTATGTCAGGTGTAAAATTTTGCAGAGTTGATGTAAGTGTGACTGGTGTTGTTTTGGTGTGACAACGGTTTTTATTTTGATCTAAGTTACAGCAGTGTTTTATTTCAGGATTTTCACAAAATGGGGCCACACATAGCTACACACACAATCAGGGTACAAAAAAACTATGAAGATTTTTTTTAGAAATAAGGACTTTTGACGTGATCTTCTGCAGGTATGTCTTTACTAATCCTTAACTAATCTGATGTTTTTTCCAGAAGGGTGTACACTGTTCTATGGTCCGCCATCCTTGACTTAGTTTTTCCGGAAAGTCGTGGACTTGGTTTTTTTTTTATTCGAGGACTGGAGTTTTCCTGAGGGAGGCACAACACAACGATGGGATATGTGAATTTCTACTATCAAAACCCAACCGGTGGCTATCTGTACCCTCCAGCAAATGTAAAAGAATTTCAGGTGCCACTAAAAGCCCCCTGAACAGCTCTATAGAGATGACGAGAACAAGTAAACCATTCCACGATCTCGTATATCACGACAAATCTATCCAATGGCCTTTGCCTATTATAAAATAGTCCCTCTATCACCTCTATAGACTTCCTCTCACTTGATTATGCGATGTCTATTAGCACATTGAGCCGGCCGGCCAGCTGACTAGTAAGCGACGCGACGCGACGCAGAACGCACGCGTTCCGACGTAACGTACGCAACGCATTCGACGCGTTGAACGCATGCGTCATGTACGTAAAATATTGCGTGCAAAAATATTTATGTACGAATTTGTGTTAGTGTTTTTGAAGTGCTGTTTTAGAATAAATAGTTTTTCTTTTTGCGTGTGTGAAACAGAGAAATTGGTAGGTTAAATGTGTTTTTTATTACTTTTTTCTTTTATATAATTTGATATCTGTTTCGTTTTTTTTGAGCTAATATTATTGGGCTTCAAACTTAAAATGTATACCTTGACATATTGTCTGAAAGGCCTGATGTTTTAGGCATTGTTGTTAAACCAGAACTGCATCTAAATTCACCAGGGTCATTGTTTTGTTGAAATGAAATATGATCCTAAATAGAAGGAGACATCAGAAGTCATTTGCAATATTTTATAAGAATTAATTGTTGTCTAATCATCTTCAAATCCTTTAATAGCTTTTACACGTTAACTCGAAATCAAGAAATAAACTAATTACAAATCATCTTTAAAGGGTCTACAATACCATTGTGCAATAAACGAATACGTATTATTTCAAGGCATGCATATTTTATTGAACTTAGCATACCTACATCAAAACCATAAAAAAACAAATTTTAATATCGATGGAACATATGTAAGTCAGTTAATACATTATAACTTTCATATAAACAGATACTTTTGTTAACAGTAGCGTCAGAATTTCACTGGTCCATTCAATATACTCGTCTATCATTCATTAAAAATACTTCATTCGTTAAATCATCGTTAGCTCTATCCAAATCTCCACCCACTAGACGAAAATGATTCATTCAAGACAAATATAGAAGCTAAAATTGGTATTAATAAACTATTAATTTGGTACATCAAATAATATTAAACTGATAAAATATATCCCTACGATCAACCTTATTTTGCAACCCATTTCATTACCACTGCTGTTACGAGTAAAACGGTGAAGAAAAACATCATGAAGAAACTGTCACATTCTAAGACATATGACCTCCACCATCCTGCACTAAGCCCATTCCTGGTGCACTACATCTCACTCCCTCCCATAGAGAAAACTCATTTCCAGCGGTGTAAACCTTTTAAAGGATATGTGCGAAACTTTATACAACGTGTTTTGTTTTTATATACCATAACTCTAGGGTATTAATGAGATCATCATTTTGAACAACTTTTACTGTGGGACCAAACCTGGAATCGCGAAAAAAAAATCAGCAGTTCCCTACATTTTGACGAGTTTTGCGAACATAAATGTATGGGACAGCTGATTTTTTTTCGCGAATTCAGGTTTGGTCCCATAGTAAAAGTTGTTCAAAATGATGGTCTCATTAATACAATAAAGTTATGGTATATAAAAAAAACACGTTGAATAGGGTGACTGGTATATAATATGATATCAAACAACTTTTACTATGGGACCAAACCTGAAATCGCGAAAAAAATCAGCTGCTCTCTACATTTAGGTTCGCATAACTCGTCAAAATGTGGGGAACAGCTGATTTTTTTTCGGGATTTCAGGTTTGGTCCCATTGTAAAAGTTGTTATCACGAGTACAATCATGTGCTTAAGTATCGGTCGAAAATTACCAGTCACCCTATATAGGATATGTGGAAATATTGGATAAGCTGAATACTGGGAGGCAGGGACATTGACCCGCAGAGTGTAACCATGGATTCAGTACATGATTCTGAACCAACTGTTCTGAAAAAATTTGCTGTTCCATACAATTAGACTTTTGAAACAGCAGATTTTTTTTTTTTATTGATAATCGACGAAAACTTTTTACGCTAAACGTCTAGAATCATGTGCTGAATTCATGGTTACAGCAAGTACCCTATATAAAATTTAATGTAATGTGTACCTAAAATAAATGTGTACCTTGTTAGACGATTTTCCCATGAAATCTGGGCCAATAGCTTCCGAACATTTAAATTCATGATGCTAATCGAAAACTTGACCGCGATAAGGTCAAGATGCCAATTAGACTTCTAAAACTATACATATAAACTTACATAATATCACGGCTGTATTCTGCGAGGGGGAGGAGATAGGTGGAGCTGTGTGCACGTAAGTACATGCACATTTCGCCAGTTAGGCTCACGATAACTACTGGTGTCCTTGTGCGACTGAGGCCCTTAGCACACCTCCGCCGCAAACCATGGCAGTGAAACCGCAGTGGTTCAATTCTACTGACTTGCGTGATGCTCCGCTACTCGAGTCAGGTGAGCGGACCATCAGCGTAACATAATGCAGTTTCGCGGCGGAGATGTGCTAAAGCCCTGAGAGGTGCATTTTCGCCGCTCCGTTCGGCTTCATAGGGTATATTTATTTTTAGTAATTAAAAGATATAGGTAATTATAGATAGTAAAATAGTCTGTTCTTACAAAATAAAATCATGAAAATATCTTAAGTAGTTTGAAAGTAATATCGTTTTTATGTTTTGGGTAGACATTACTTCCTGAATTTATTTCATAAATTATTTTACTACAATACTTAAATATTCACATATTGAATTGATGCCTTAATTAATTCAAGTTATTCATTAAACGCAAGTTGTGTCATGAAGCTTTTTATACCGTTAACTTATATATTGCGGACAAAAAGGCTTGGGATGAGCTGCTCCAAATTTTCTTTTTTCTCCTTTTTATTTTTACATACTGAATGTTGATATGAATATTTACTTTGTAAAGTATTATATTGTTTTAATTATTGTGAATGTGAAGACTATGTGGGTCATTGCTTTTTGTTTTATTTTTCTTTCAGTTATTTTTAATCATAGTCTGGTAGTTTGAGTAATTTATGCGGCCTACCCAAATGTCCATTCTTTGGTATTATTCGTCGAATCGTTGAGCTCCTTAAGTTCTGAGTTGAGCTGCGCCATTACTGACAAATGGGTGCACTGATTGGACAGGTCCGCTCAATCTGTGTGGTTCATTCTTCAAAAGACCATTTCAGACACCAATGTATATGGTCTTCACATGAACTGACCAAGATAATGACATGTCTGGACTATATAAGAGACTGTGACCTCTGAGTTTGTTTCGGCCTTTCTTCAAAGGCTTTTCTTCAGAGTAGTCCGACAGGAAACGCCGACCTCATCTAGTTTAAAAAAAAAAAAACTTGATTGACGTGTAAAAGTGTTTGTACAAACCTACTTACAGAAATAAAATCATTTATGATGTGTACTCGTTCTAGTTTAATATACATTTTTTGCAATAACATACTTGCATTATTTGAAGGCGTAATAACAGATTTAGAAGTCACTTAAATCATACATTTGCGTTTTAACCTTAAGTCATTTTAGTCTAGCAAATTAAAAATTAGAGTTTATTAGTAACGAGGTGGCATTTAAATTACAGAAGCCAAATTGCAATATTAATGAATCATTTCATAAAATAATCCCACGGTACTTATTTATCTAAGAAACAGATTACAGCATTCGTGTTTGAATAAAAAAAAATAGGTACTAAATGTGACTGAACTCCTGGACCGATTTAGATGAAATTTTTTGTGTGTGTTCAAGTGGATCCGGAAATGGTTTAGATACACAATTTGGTCCACTACAAAATGTCTTTAGGGTTCCGTACCTAAATGGTAAAAAGGACTCAGTCTGTCTGTCTGTCTGTCACAGCTGGATATCTCAAGAACTACTAATGCTATAAACTTGAATTTTGGAATAGTTTTAGATGACGTTTGCTCAACTGTTTTGCAAATAAGAAAGAAATAAAACTATATATACTGCAACAGGGACTGAGAGGCTGTCTTAAGAGGATTGTGAAGCTGTAAATTTTCATACAAAAAGAGATAACGTTTTTCTCCCCGTAAACATAGTCTAATTTTCATAATTTTTGGGAATATTGTAGGTATAATGAAAAACTAGGTCCGTACGTTTTTATTATTAAGAAATATTGCATACGATATAAGTTATTAGCATCTAAATATCTATATTTTTAGCATAAAAACATCTTCGAGCATTTTTATTTTTTTTAAATTAAATTAAATTGAATTACTCAAAACGAAAAACTTACAGACCTAGATTAAAGTGTACTGAATGTAATGAGATTAAAATTGTCTCAGTTCGTAAAGGTTTAGGGGAGTAAAAACGTTATCGCCCGAAACAATATTTATGTAAATAATTGTATGAAATGTAGGCAATTGCCTCTAAAAATCGCGCCGCGTATCGGCACTTCACAATCCTCTTAAAAAATCGAAGTGGGGCTACTAGGGCTTGAGGGGTATCACATGAAAGAGCGCTGTTTGCACATTTTCAAACATTTTTGCTTTTTTTAAGCCGAATACCGTTAAATACCGTAAATTTTTCTCTATGCAAACTTCGGAGATAAGGGGGGGGCCCTTATCTTCGAAGTTTGCATAGAGAAAAATTTGAAACTATTCTATGTGATAGAAGTTTATGTAAAGATTACAGGAAAAATAAAACGATGTCTCTAAATAGCGCACTTTTTTTCATGGTACGGAACCCTCGATGCGCGAGTCCGACTCGCTCTTGGCCGGTTTTTTTATCTATGAGTAAGGTACCCGCCGGCTCAGACGCGTCGGAGAGAAATACCTCTGTAACAAAACTTACTAGGATTTCATGAATTCAACATAGTAGGTATTTTATTCAAGACACGACACGTTGTGCACAATTTCTGAGCAGTGTTTCTAACAAAAAGTACTAGGCTTGCATGAATTAACGATAATATTTGAATCATTAGTTTTATGCTTCTAATAGGATTTAAATGAAAGGCACACAGATAGTTTATAACATGGACTAACACATAGGATACTTTTTATCCCAGTAGTACGTTTCCGTGGGTTAATTTCCGACTTCTTTACATAATATAAAACAAAGTCACTCCCGCTGTCTGTACGCTTCATAGAACAGATAAAAGAGATCTCTTTCATCTGTTCTATGGTACGCTTAGATCTTTTAAACTACGCAACGGATTTTAATGCAGTTTTCAGCAATAGATAGAGTGATTAGAGAGGAAGTATATGTATATATAATATGTATGTATATAGTAGAGAAAAGCCGAGAATTCAAAGATTTGTAATGTGTGTATATATCTCCTATGATACGTGAGGTCGTGAGGTATTTTGATTGTAAACATTATGACGCTTAATTTGTTACAATTTGTTATATATTATATTTTTTGACATTTCTCGGGACCCTGGGGTCCCGGACCTTTGGAAGGCGTACGAGGAGCCGAAGCCATCTCGCAGAGGCCTCTTAGATCATTTTAAATGATGAGGAGGCACCAACCGATGATTATCCCTGTATGCATTATGCAAGTGCACCCAAGAACAACCCCCGGTTGGTACAGGACTATTGTTGTACGTGGAAACAAAACATATTGGGCTATGGGTCTGGATGGCTAAAGTGGATTGGGTAACTTGAACTATGGAAGAACTATGTCCCCTGCCTGACCAATGTTATATAATATATTATACACGGATAAAATGGCAGGGGGTGACTTGCACACTCAATAATGGGCCCCCGGAAACGGCAGCTAGCACATAGTGACGTAGCGACAAGAGGTAGGAGAGGAGGGAGGGAGGGAGAGGTATTCCACGGCTATCAGGACAATCCCGGAAGTACGGTCAAGATCCCTACCAGCACCTTACTGGAATACTTCCTTCCTCCGAGCACGTTTGCTCTTGCGAATCTCCACTCAAGCCGGCCAATAAAGGCAAGAAAGAGGTGGGAGCTCTGTTCCTCGTCAGTATTCACTCCAGCCGGCCAATAAAGGCAAGCCAGAGATGACGACAAGATTTCTCCCGGGAGATAGGGTCCATGGGGTCGCTACTGCCCAACAGCTCGCCACATGCTGCCCTGCGGGTTTCTGTATCTCTCTTAGTCTGGCTCCTCATCCTAGACCCGTTCCGGTAAAGTAAACTCTACCGGCACATACCTAAAGTTTGGAGCGCGCAAGCCCCACCAAGACGTCATCGTAGAGATACAGCGGTGGGGATATATTATATTATTTATTATTATGTTATATTATTATTATGAGAGATTGAAAATCTTGTGGCACCTCTAGCAAGGTTGGTAATAATAGTGGTAATTTGTCAATAGTAACATAACTGTAAAGCTAAGCGCACACTAGAACCGCGGCGCGCGCCGGGGTGCGTTGCAAAAATGTGCCAAAACAAATTAGGAGTCGCGGCGGGGTGCATCGCAACGCTGTAATCGTTTCAATCAGATTTAAATTTCGTATATGAATTAGAACTGTATCCAGTGCAGTGCAGCGAGACTCACGCACATTTCGGCGAGCCGCGCCGCAACGCAACGCATTCCAAAATCCTCATAGATCAGTTTCGTACATTTTGTATGAACTATATATTCTCACACTACAGGCAGGCCGCATCGCAACGCAAAACAGTAGCCTCAATACACCTGGCGAATGATCTGCCAGACCGATGCGCTGTGATGCGGTGCGATCCGCCTAAATGTACGCAAGCCTTCTATTTTTTTTTTTAAATAAAATAAAATTTTATCAAGTATAAAGTAAAAACGGTGATTTAAATTTATTACAATCGAAGAAAACTTAATTCTAACTGTAATGTAGACCTGCCTGATCTAGGTTTTTAATAAAACCTGTGTTTCAGGCAATCAATTTACATCAAACATTTAAAAAGAAGACAAAAATAAATTTATTAGAAACTATATTAAAAAGAAGCTATAATATTGTCAATAAATTAACGAGTAATTATTTGTGTATTTTAAAACTAAATCATGTAAGATATATTATGTTTAAATAAAATTAACGAATAATATTAAAGTAGATAAAGTGGAGACTATTATTAATTAGGTTAAGGAAGACACATATGTATTAGAGGTAGATAGAGATTTTATTTTAACATTTCTAATAGTTTTTCCGTGTCTGCATAATTGAGTTTTGCCAAATATTCCCTTAATAGTAAATTACACCTATTATAACTTAACTTCTAACTACTTAACTTAACATTTGTGTGCATGAACATGTCTGTTTGTCCTGAGTCTGGGTGTAATTATCTATATAAGTATGTATTTACAAAAAAAAAGTAGTGTATGTAGTATATCAATTATCTAGTTTCCATAGTACAAGCTCTGCTTAGTTTGGGATCAGATGACCGTCTGTGAATAATGTCCCAGGTTATTATTTATTTAAACTATAAATCTTTAACACTCTGTTAAACTGGTTATACAAGTAGGATCCTAAAAATAAATAAAATTGACTAGAAAAAGCATGTTTAGTCTGAGTGTTAGCACAAACCAAATCTATATTTCGAATATCTATTGACGCTAATTGACGTTTTATTTCGAATATCGAGTCCTTGAGATAAACTGTTTAAAATAAAATTGTTTATTGTTTGCAACAATTTACAACACAACCTCGTCATAAGTATAATCAGCCTATAATGTTCTCACTGCTGGGACACAGGCCTCCTCTCTGTGAGCTCCCAGTGGGTTGTAATCCACCACGCGGGCCCAGTGCGGGTTGGTAGATGTCACATGTCTTCGAATTTTTGGTTCTAGGACATGCCGGTTTCCTCACGATGTTTTCCTTCACCGTTTTGAGAGCAGTGGTGATGAAATTATTTACACAAAGTAAAGCGCCTGCCTAGGTTCGTACCTACGACCTAACTCGAAAGTCGCGGCCGTTACCACTGGGCCACCACTGCCTGAGATTTTTCTCCGGTACTATGATAAACTTTGTGACAGACGTATAGATAAGTTTGCCATTAAGTGTATGAAGTTTAATTTCACATAATAGCAAAATAATGAACTAAAACGTCAATGAACACAACAAAATAAACTGCACAATTATGTTGCATGTTCATATAAAAGACATGAACGCGCTCACACATTTGCTTGCCCCTGGCTGGAGGCTTTGAGTTTTCTTAAGGCAGCCACAGGATAGTCCGGTTAAGTAGTCTCGACCTCTCTAGGTCAACTACGAGATGCCATTCACAAAAAAAAAAACACACACATTTGCTTCGAGAATTATTTTATTCGCGCATTTATTTAATTTATTTATAAGTTAAGTCAATTATGTCCAACAGCAATGTTTTTATAAAATAATTGTAAAAATGAGTGGAATTGAATGAATTTATTAAATACCTTAACGAGTTATGGGGAAACAAATGAAATATGTATTGGTATTTCATAGAAAAGTGGTTTTGTTTTGATCGATTTGCGGACATTTCTTGGATACTGGTATTATTTTGTTTGAAGCAATTAGATTATTTACTTAAACGTCATTTATGTCAATTAGTCGTTGTAGGTAGGTAGTGCGGCGTAATAATCTTCTATGTGGATACGGATTGTGTTAAATGTGATAAGTTTTGATCATAATGTCTGTAAACTTAGATCTAGGTATCATTCGCACAAGCCATTTCCCAACAATATTAGGGTCGCGTTCCAGTCTAACCGGGTGCAGCTGAATACCAGTATTTACATGGAGCGACTGCCTATCTGACCTCCACAACCCATTTACTGGGTAAAACGATACCCCTTGGTAAAACTGGTTGTCAGACTTTCGGTCTTCTGACGACCCGTAACGACTGTCAAAGGTCCTTGAATGACAGCCGAAACCGTTCTTTCCGAGGCACGGAGAGGTCTTGGTATGTGAAGATGGTCACCCACACATGGACTAACCGCGGCAAGCGTAGCTTAACTTGATTGATCGACCCGTGCTGCTGTTATTACTTAGCCACGAGCCCACTTAGTATCTAATATACCTACGCAGTGATAAAAAGGTGTCTTTCTTTACAAGTAGGTACTACATTTCTGTGCTGACTGATAAAAGTATTTTTAACAAGAACCCAAACAATGTCTCTTCGGGAAACGGCGCAGTGTTTATATGATGATCAATAAAAACTATATTTAGTCCACATGTTAAGTTGATTAGGTGATAATAATTTTCACTACTTAATGACCAATGAACCGCTGCATAAGACTTCCAGGCAACACTTTCAACATACATACAGTACGACAACGTTCAAAGGTCCTAGGTCGTTTATGTTCGTAAAAACCGAAATATAGCGAATAAAATGTGACTATCGACCAATAGAAATTGATTTATATTCCCACCTAAATTATTACAGATTGTCACTTATTGGACCAATCACATTTAATTATTTATTCCGATCTAATACCAACAAACTAATACCACTGTTATTTGTTTGAACTCATATTTATTTTCTATTCCGAACGGATATCATTGTATAAACTAATACCTAAACAAGTTCCAAGTTTTAAAGTTCAAATTCGTTCGCACATTAAATTTAATTATTTAAAGAGTGGTATCCGTTTGGAATAGAAAATAAATACGAGTTCAAACAAATACCTGTGGTATTAGTTTGTTGGTATTAGAACGGAATAAATCCATTGATTTCGCTATATTTCAGTTTTTCTGAAGACTGAAGTACGCCTGTTCTCCCAAAAGGATAAGCAGAGAGCTGGGGTATAGGTTCATTTTCATTGTTTTTGTTTGTATATTGGCGAGTGTTAGCTGATAATGGCATATAATTTAATTTAATGTTTTGTGTTTCGTAATGTTAATAACGCTACTATTATATAACATCAAGTTTTTTTAACTGAACAGACAGCTGTCGTGCTGGGGAGTTTGTTGCGCTACTTCTTACCCCAGCTAAAGGACTAGGAAATGGTGAAGGGCGGGCGTTTTGGGGACTGTCTTATTAATTTTTAAGTTCCAAAAGAGCTAATTCTCAGCCTAGTTTGAATAAATAAATTTCGTCAGTTGTGTTTGTTGCTAGAAAGAATTCTCTTACATTTTACTTCAAAGCTGCGTACTGTCGGCCAAACTTCCGCATGCTGATCTTTAAGGTGATAATCATATAGCACGGCTCACGGCTTGATCGCCTGAAGCATGCGTTTTGACCAATAGGATGTTTTTGTTGCTAATGTTTGTTGTTATTTATTGTTAGTTACACGCCTTGTACTCACACAAATGCATATTGTCACTAATTGGGCGAAACCAGGAAGTGTGGTCTATCACTGGCTGCCCTTCCGCAGAAATATTTTCTAAACTGAGCATGCTTAAGTTTTGCTGATAGTACATAGAGGATAGTATGTAAGTACTATCTACGTTTATCGAAATGGTATCACGAAGGAACTGCAGCTGTAGTATGTTTATCGATGACAGTAACGAGGTAACGAGCCACGATCGGCCTTTCACACTCGTCGATCGAGAATTGATCGTGGCGACCCGGGCGAACCCGTGGCATTTCCTTGTACTAGCTGGAGTAGGCGAAATACTCGAAATAACCTATTGTTTTAGGTAATCGCTTGTATTGACTCTATTAGCTCTGTCGCTATTAGGGGCTGGTTGTTTTAGTTCATGTATGAGAGTGGCGAGTTCCCGCCTTGAGCAAGCGTGCTTCTCTATATGAGAAGAGGCCTATCCTACACCCTGCAGTGGAACAGCAGTAGTATTATTATTGGAACGAAGTTCTTTAATGCGGCTTACTGTTGGAGTTGACTGGTAGAAATGCCAGAAAAAGTCAGTTTCAAGTGTCAAAAATGTTTGTTTTTTAATACAGAGCCATCTAGTATAAGTTTTAATATAAGCTTCTAAAAAGTTATACTAGATTGCTGTCTATTCGTACATATTACAGGGTTTTTTTTATCATGGTGCCAAATTTTCACAGGGTGTTCTACCCATGAGTATAAACAACTTTCACTACGGGACCAACTCTGAAATCACGAAAAAAAAATACGGTTTCTTTCACACAAAAGTTCTATACCTACTCGAACACAATGTATGAAACAGCAGATTTTAAAAATTGTCCCGTATACAGCGAATGGAATTTCGTCCCAACACCCGATTGGGACGAAGTCCCACGACACCTTCCGACTTTTATTAATTATCATAAATGATAAAACCACACCGGTTTTTCACCTCAAATTAGAGGTACATATCCTATATACGTAGATATAACAAAATAGTCGATTTTCGTGTCTTTCTGGGTGTGACCGCTTACTTCTTCTAAACCACGCAATGTATAAATGCGCTTTTCACCATAATTTAGAGAATGTATTCCGGAAGGTTTAAGTGTGTAATACATTCATTCAAAGAAATATGGATTTTTGTGAAGTTGTGAAAACCGTGCGTAGAAGAGAAGGGTCGCTAGTTTGAGAAAGAAAGTTACAGTAACTAGGCACTGAGTAGGTAACTATATCTACAGAGAAATTTATTTTCATTCCCATTGCAATGACAGTGTAGCATAGTGTAATTAATTTGTAAAGTTATGTCTAACACGCATAAAAAACTGAGAATCACGCAAAAACTATCGAGAGTATTTTTATGAAACCTTCACCATTTTAAAGATAATATAATAATTTATCTTTTAGTATACGTTTTTAAACTTATGTTTCATGTATAACAAATTAATAATGTGAATAGGTAATTTGGGACAGCGCTCCTTGATGGGCGAGTCCTGTTACTGGGTGGACCTACGTCGCGTTACGTAGGCTCAGCACAGAACACGCAAGCTATGCCGCCCAAACCACTCAATGCCGTTGGCATATATCTGCGTCTTAACTTTTAAACTTAAACGGCTTTATTACAAAACAAGGTTTATCTTTAGACTCAGGTTTAAAACATCAGCTATTTTATAATTTCGAACACTATTCCGACAAAGTTAATGTTCTAATTACAAAAACTGAAGTCAAACCCGAGTCTAAGTCTCAATTTTGTAATAAGAACTTTACCGTGTTCTGAATAAAGTTCATAATACAAAAACGAGTTCAACGGTTTGGGCTTGGACTAAACTTAGAACCGTAAAATGGGGTTAATTTGCTACTACGGGGTTACTTTGATAACAAATTTCGACTTATGAAAAACTTATTTTTATAATATCTACAACGCCATATTAAAAACATATCTACTATCAGTAGTCGGCGGATCTGATAGTTTATTTTTAATATGGCGTTGTAGATATTATAAAAATAAGTTTTTCATAAGTCGAAATTTGTTATCAAAGTAACCCCGTAGTATCAAACTAACCCCATTTTACGGAACTTAATATAGCTATTTAATTATTTTACGATGTATTCGAAAATCACGCCCTAACAGTGAGTAGGTTCTACAGTTTCCTGATAATCAAGAATTCCAATACAGGTTTTCAGATTATGAGTGCAAGTTATTTAAAGACAAGATGCCTAATATGTATAAAGTGAGTTTTAAAAGCAACTTTTGAATGTAGTGAAAGGTTACATTGAATTATTTTAATTGGATCAATACATTGTTTATTATTCACGGGAACGTACTACCGGGATTAAAAGTACCCTATGTGTTAATCCAGGTAACTAACTGTATGCCAAATTTCATCCAAATCCGTTCAACCGTTTTTGCATCAATCCGAAACTTACAGACAAACGGACAAAAAATCTAGAAACTATATTTTCTGCATCAGACTCGTTCCCACACCTCGTAGCAATTACTTTTTTTTTTTTCAAAAATATTCAAAATTACGTAAGAACAATATTTACATATTATGTAGTTATTATAATAAAATAGTAACGAAGTCAAACGTGACAATGAGCGTTAATTTTTAAACATTTTTATAAAATAATGACTGCGTAGGTACTAGGCTTTTTAGATTTTGAGAGTCATAATAGTTTTTTTTTTTACATCTCGTATACCTAATTATTATTGTGTACCGCACCCTTAATTTTCGCCACACCTTTGTCGGGCACATTGTATTCAAAGAAATTAAACTAAAAAAAATCATCTGAAATAAACGACCCTTCCGGGTGTCGTGAAAAGCGACTACGGAATTTCACGTAAAAGATAAACATCAGCCGAAAAACTCACCAAGACTGGTGATTAAGGCAATTCATCTTTTTAACCATTCGACGTGTTCATGACTGGAGACCGCGAATCGGCAAACGTAACGCCTTCATGCGTCTTAGGCTAGGTGGAGCGACGATCTTCGCAGGGTGGTTGGTAGCAGCTGGATGACAGTTGCCGAGAATAGAGCTGAATGGCGTGCAATTGGAGATGCCTAAGTCCGGCAATGGACTGCCACAGGCTGATGATGATGGTCTTTTAATTTGAAATTACAAATTACAAAAAATTATTGTTTGCTACGTTTTCAGACTTCTCACAGTAAATTGATCATGAAACAAGACGATGTATAATTAAATAATATCAGGTTTCAATCCTTCAGCTCTTCAATCAGTAACAACAATAACAAACTGCTAACTCATCGTTTACAAACATTAAATTAACTCGTTCTTCTCTGATGATTCGCATTTGATTGGTAGAAGTTAATAAGCGGTTTCGTTCAGACACTAAGGAAATTAAACTAGATTCTGTGTTATTATTTCGTACCTATTTAAACGTAGATCAGCTAACTTAGTATCTAATAGCTGTATCTTTTGATTTACTCGTGTATTTTTAATTTGAAAATCCAGTTTCTGGATTGAGATTATTTTATTCCTTGCTTTTTTTTTTGTTGTGTGTTAGATTTGTGCAATGTACGATATAGACAAACGGATTTGTATTATTATAATTATCAATATTTCTTTTCCATACTATGTGGGGGTCGGCTTCCAGTCTAGACTGGATAATATTAATATCCCATAGAATTTTTGGAAGGAACTATGTTTTAAAAATTAAGGCGTATGCGTCGTCATGTGCGTTTCCAAAAATATTACTCTTTTCTCCAGCCTTTCCGTGCCGGGCGCTAATTATTCGTTGCATTCCTTGCGAGATAACATCTCAAGGCTACTTCTTTATTTATATTTTCTAAGGAATGTGTATACCACAATTGTTAAACGAGCAGTATTTGAACTCCCGACCTCTTGATCCTCAGAGCAATGTCTTAGAAAGACGTTTGCGCGCATAACCTTCACCAACCGACTAAATTGCACAACCCCTTCTGAGATTTATATTGCTTTTGTCATTTTAGTTAAAATTGTACTGTTATATTTTCCTATTTTTGGTTAGATATTATTTTAATAATATTTAAAAGTATATATATATATATATATATACCTATATATATACCAGGAGAACTCCTCAACAATTAACGTCCCTGCATCGGGAAAAGCAATACATACATATTTTGTAAAAGGTGATGAGCAGTTGACATTCGAATATTGCAACCTGTAAATTACAAACTGACCCACTAAAAATCAATCTGCCCAGC
Source organism: Dicycla oo (assembly GCA_948252095.1). Lineage (NCBI taxonomy): Eukaryota > Metazoa > Arthropoda > Insecta > Lepidoptera > Noctuidae > Dicycla > Dicycla oo. The sequence continues at coordinate 28,862,268 of OX411714.1, forward strand.
CTTTTCCCAACTATGTTGGGGTCGGCTTCCAGTCTAACCGGATGCAGCTGAATACCAATATTGTACATGGAGCGACTGCCTATTTGACCTCCACAACCCAGTTACTGGGTAATACGATACCTCTTGGTAAAACTGGTTGTCAGACTTTCGGGCTTCTGACGACGCGTAACGACTGTCAAAGATCCACGAATGACAGCTGGGACCAATGGCTTAACGTGCTTTCCGAGGCACGGAGGAGTCTCGGTATGTAAAGATGGTCACCCATCCAGGGACCAACCCCGGCAAGCGTAGCTTAACCTGATGGATCGACCCGTGCGGCTGTTATTACTTAGCCACGAGCTCCTCAATATTCAAAAGTTCTAGTTACTGTTTAAATAATTTGTTTGATTTAATTTTTTATATTAAATATCTTGCGTATCGGTAGTTCTTATAAGTGATGCGTCTTACAAGTGTTAGGCATCATTCACACCAACGCGTATAGTCGGCCGCCGACTGTGAGAGTCTAGTACAAAATGTATGAAAAACATCTTCAGCCGCCGACTGACTTTCGTTTGTTTTTTATACATTTTCACCGTCAGCCGCCGACTATACGCTTGGTGTGAACGATGCCTTAAACATTTTATTGTCTTTGTAACCTAATAGTAACCCAGTACATTTAACTTACAAACAACATTAGGTTAGTTATTACATATGATATTAGGAGGGGCCTGTGGCTAAGTAATAACAGCCGCACGAGTCGATCGATCAGGTTAAGCTACGCTTGTCGCGGTTGGTGCGTGGATGGGTGACCATCTTTACATATCAAGACCCCTCCGTGCCTCGGAAAGCACGTTAAGCTGTTGAGCCCGGCTGAAAATTGTGGATCTTTGGCAGTCATTACGGGTCGTCAGAAGCCCGAAAGTCTGACAACCAGTCTTACCAGGGGTATCGTATTACCCAATAACTGGGTTGTGGAGGTCAGATAGGCAGTCGCTTCATGTAAAATATTGGTATTTAGCTGCATCCGGTTAGACAGGAAGCCAACCCCAACATCGCTGGGAAAAGGCTAGGCAGATGATGATGAGATTAGTTATTATTCTTCATCATCATTATCATCGGCAGTCTTGTTCCACCGACTGCTGAGGATAGGCTTCCTCTCTTTTGTGCCATAGATCCCTGGTCGGCGAGTCCCATCCAGTTAATTTTACCCGACTGCGGCGAAGCATAAAAGGAGGGTTATGTGTTTGACCTGTATGTATGTACTTATGTATGTATATATGTATGCATGCATGTACATATGTACGGACATACATACATACATACATATGTATGTCCGTTTCTTTGTTCCCTTGTAACTCCTAAACGAATGAACGGATTTGGATAAATTATACGTCTTTAGATTTGTCTTGGTAGCGTGAGTGTCACTGGCTACTTTAAAATATATAAAAAAAAAAACAAAGTAAAATGGCGGATTTGGGGTGCCATTTTGTGGAGTTCGAATTTTTTATTTCTTCTAATACCATCGAGTGGGGTATCAAAATAAAGGGTTTTAAAAGGTGATTAGAAAAATATATACAACTTTTATGGTTAAAAGTAATTCGAAGAGACAAATCGTAAAAAAGCTTATAAATAACCCTCACGACCAAAACTTCTTGCAAGAAGTAAATCATCTGCGAAATCTTTCACATTTGGAAACTAAAAATCTGGAAATAAAAAAAAAGTAATTAAAACAACTAAAAGTCCTGGCTGCTGTAAAACTAAAATGCTATTTAAAATTAAATAAAAGTTGGAAGCAGGCGGGACGCATTCCATTTTTGTATTTTCAAACTCAAATGGGCCTGCTTCTAACTTTAATTTAAAATGGACTTGTTTTTAGAATTTCAGTTTTACAGCAGCCGGGTTGTTTAGTTTTTTTAATAACTTTTTTTTATTCTTACTAGCCATTAGTTTATCTAAATCCGTATAATTACAGACAATTAATTAATGTTAGTCTAAATTTAAATAAATAATTAATAGTTACGTATGCACATTATAAACTGCATTTAGCAAATAAATCAAATTCATTCAAGGCTCTATGAGCAAATGATTAAGATCACCTCATAGGTGGCCTTTTTTTGTGTTAGTTCTTAATTGTAGTCACAAAGAAATATATTAACTTTTATCCGTAGTCATAATATTTAAAATTTTTATGTGTTTGGGAAAAATTTAATTAAACTAAGCGCCGAGGTGTGTCTTTTATTTAATTGCCTATTATTTCATTAAAACAAGCGTCATAAACTTTTTAATAAATTATAATCAGGTGAACAGCCTTGGAAATACAGGGTTAGTTGAGGAGTTAATTCAATGATAAACATCACTGCACAATTTCATTCTGGGGTGTAGATGTATCTTCAAAAATATAAAAAGAAAAGTCACCGATTTCCAAAAAAAAAACACTAGAAACTGAAAATAATTTTAATTTCAGAAGTCACCAGCCACCGATTTCTGTTTTTTGGAAGTCGGTGTTTTTTTTTTTTTTTTTGATAAAAAGTTTAATTTTTTGGTGGGTTTGTTTATAATATATCTAAGTTACTATAGCCTAATGTCAGCTGCTCATCGCCTTTTACAAAATATTGCTTTTCCCGATGAAGGAATGTTAATTGTTGAGTTCTCCTAGTAAGAATCAGGAGAACTAGAGCTGATAGTGAAGTCACCATTAGCTCCACTGCACCATATGTATTGTGACGGCAATAAAATGCTTATCAACCAAGTAACTTAGTACTAAGGGCCGGTTTTTTGATCCGTAGTTAACTCGACCAATGGTAAAAAATAGTAACTAATGGTTGAATTTTGGCTAAATGTGAAAGGCTAAACATGAATGAGTTATGCCATTAGTTACTATTTTTAGTATGAATGAGCTAACATGAATTTCAAATTTCAACCATTGTTACAGTGTTGTGTTTGAGTTAACTACGGATAAAAAAACCGGCCCTTAATCGAATCGTACCCGTGCAATACTTATATTAAGTAGGACCGATGGCTACCTGTGGTCTTCATCATCAGTTCCACTTCACCAAATGGCGCTTTCCGAGAGTAAATGCACGAGTTACTATAAAAAATATCCAAATTGCTATAGGTGTGCCTGTAAAATTTGAGGGTTACCCTCGCTTCCCATGGGATCCACATATCAGATTCTGACTTGGTGACAGTGGGACCACCTCGAGAGCACACCCTTTCCAAAAAAAAAAGAATTTTCGAAATCTGTCCACAATTAACGGAGAAATCGGTGTACATATATAAAAAATATATACGTAAAAATATATAAATAGGTACGCGACGAATTGATAACCTCCTCCCTTTATTTAAAGTCGGTTAAAAAGAAACATAAAGTCAAATACGACCGACACACGCTGAACAGTTATCCCCAGTATCAAACTTGTCCATACTTCAATTATTATTATTATTTAAAGTGTCTGACATACTCGTATCTCGGGACCCGGGCATAGGCGTACGAGGAGCCGAAGCAAACTCGCGAAGCCCGTTAGACACTTTTAATGAAATGAGATACCAACCGACGATTATCCCTGACTCCCTGTACGCACTACGCAAGTGCACCCAAGGACAACCCCCGGTTGATGTACGTAATTTTACACCAACCGGGTATGCACTATGTACTTCTATATTGCAGGATATGGAAACAAAGATATCGGACCATAGTCCGATATCTTTGTTTCCATATGGTAACCAGTCCATCTTAGCCACCCAAACTCATAAGTTTGGGTGGCTAAGATGGACTGGTTACCTAGGACTATGGAAGGTCTATGGCCCCTGCCTGACCAATGTTTTATATAGGTATCTACAATAAATGCAGGATAAAACGGCAGCGGGTGACTTGCACACTCAATAATGGGCCCTCGGAAACGGTCGGTAGCACATAGTGACGTAGCGACAAGGAGGCAACATATCCTGAGATGCTTTAGGAGTGTAGACTGCTATCAGGACAATACTGGTATAAATTATTGACATACGAAAGTAATTCTGTCTGTTTGTTACCTTTCTACGCCTGAACAGCTCAATGGATTTGGATGAAATGCACACGGGTAACCTAGGTTAGGATATAGGAAAATCAACTTTTTTTATCTTGGTAGTACATTTCCGTTGGATAATTTCCAAACTCCACGCGGGCAAAGCCGCGGACAAGAGCCAGTTATCTATAATAGATGCTTACGTCATTATTATCTGAAAGGTAGATCATATAAATACAGTAGCTTTATCGTAATCAGTAGCCCATCATGTAAATCTTCAAACGTATTAGCAAACGATTGTAATATACACGCGGCGTGTATGTATGAGGCAACGCACAATAAGCGCGTTACCCGATCACTGTGAGAAATTAACCATTGTGCAGTCTCTCTTAGCGAGTGCCCATTGTTGTGAGTGGCTCTTTATTGTCCTGTTGCAAGGATATTGGGACAGATTTTTGTTTGATAAAGATTTGTTTGGTAAATTATCAAGAGATTTTTTAAAAATTAATTTTATTAAAATTACACACGTGACATCACGCCTTTATTCCCCGAAGGCTTAGGCAGAGATGTACCTAGTACACCCACAATTTATCAAATATATTTAAGAGGGAAGCGTCAGGGTAGCCCGCGAAATTCAAATTTTCTTACGTTTTTTTTTTGTAATTTACAGTCGGTATTCGTATAGTATTGATCAAAATATAATTTGCGGCCATAACAAGTATCTTTTTACATAATTAGCATCATTAAAGTGATCAATACAACTCTTTAAGACCAGGTAATCCTAATAAATGACTATTTCATGAAATCTTGACATTTCAGGATTATACTAACTTAAGGAGTTATATTACTGATGCTAATGATTATAATTCTGTAAATACATATTTGTTACGGCCGCAACATACAACATAATACTGACTTGTAAATTGCAAAAAATGTAAGAAAATTTGAATTTCGCGGGCTACCCTGACGCTTCCTCCTTAAGTCGTATGCTAGGGGGCGGGCGGGCGAGCCCGTAAATTAATACATATAAAATGGTTGTCCTTTTACCTAAGCCCGTCTCAACAATTTTGACTCTGATTATTCTTTTTCTAATCACTCAGAGAGGCGTGCGCAAGGAGGCTACATAGCCTTTCAAGAGTACCCCTGCTGGACAGGTTTTTCAAAGGGTATCCTCCATATGCTGTGCGCACCACCAAGGTCTCACCAGTTTCATAAGATGGAAGCGCCAGAATAGCCCGTAAACTTAAAATTTTCAGACGTTTTTTACAATTTGCAATTGTTACTATCGCGGATCATATTTTAATCAACACACAACATAATACTGACTTGCAAATTGCAAAAAACGTAAGAAAATTTAAATTTCGCGGGCTACTCAACTTACCACTTCAATACGACATTCTACCACCTTGTATATGGGGTGACTGCTAGTTAATTAGTGATCGATATATAAACACATGATGAATCTTTGACAGTCATTACGGGTCGCCAGAAGCCCGAAAGTCTGACAATCAGACTTACCAAGGGGTATCGTATTACCTTAACTGGGTTTTGGAGGTCAGATAGGCAGTCGCTCCATGTAAAATACTGGTATTCAGCTGCATCCGGTTAGACTGGAAGCCAACCCCAACATAGTTAGGAAAAGGCTAGGTAAATTGATTGAGTTAAACACACGATTGTACTCATGATAACAAACAACTTTTACTATGGGACCAAACCTGAAATTGCGAAAAAAAAGTCTGCTGTTCCCTTCATTTATGTTCGCACAACTCGTCAAAATGTAGGGAACAGCAGTTTTTTTTTTACTCATGCGTACACTAATTACCAGTCACCCTATATAGTTCAGATATCTGATCCTATGCAAAGAATCTGAAATCTGAACTAAACATTAGGACAAGACTAAAAGACACCTTGTCTTGCCTCACACAAGAAGATAACTAAAGGAATAGATTGTGAAATCATCAGTTATTAGACTAATTTACAATCTAATTTAAAGAACATTGAATTGAAAACATTTTTTTAAGAAATATTTCTTCTAGTCCTCTTAGTCCTGCCCTTAAATTCAATTTATTTGGGGTAACCTAGCCCTTTTGGCACCCATGATCAGGGCGGAAACCATAAGAAACTGGTAAATTAAAATAAATGGCTACCGTATATTTATGTAACCTTCGACAACCTTTAAAAGTGTTTCCGCTGTACTTATAATTAACATGAGGAATTCGGAAGGGATGCTTTATTATTGTTGTTACCTGTACCTACTTGACATATTGCTTGCCTTTTTTGGCTTATGTACAGTCACGAGCATAAATATATTACTACAGAACTGTGAACAGTTTGGCAATAATATCTGACTTCATGATTCATCCATTAATGGGCGAATTTCCCAAACAGAAAATCTTCGTGGCATGAATGAAAACGGCACTGCAGAAAGTTAAAATACAGTCGAAAATTTTTTTCTTTCGTTTTGCGACAAGGACATTTTTACGAAGGGATTTTATTTATGCGTAAGTCATTCAAAAATGGCCTTGTACCTTGCGAGATTGAGCCACGAAGCTGTTTCTCTTTTTTTTATGTTTACATTTTCATTTCAGTGAACCAAATCTTATTTCTGATCCCATCTACCATACATTCATTAAAATAGACTGAAGGACCATTTAAAGGTAAAAACAAATAACAAAACCTTCAAATATAAAAAAAAAAACACCGAAATGAGAAAGAAATCACGACTTGTTGAAATTGACCCTAATCTGTCGTAAAGATAACGGCAAATAATTATGCGATCATTTGTGGAAGAAATTGAATTGAAATTGAATTGAATTGAAAATATATATTTTAGACCAAGCACACGGTAATTGATACAGGTCCATAATTATTATGTTAGTAGGTAGATACTTATAGCTATGTGAGTAAACAAATATGTGACATCGAACAAACACCAAAACTATCGGATGAGACAAGCGACGCCAAAATATACAGGGTCAAATTAAATTAGCTAGCAAAACTCCGCAGACGTGATGGGTCGTGATGATCAATATCTCAAAAAACTCAGCCTATCGCAGTTCACTGCTGGACATAGACCTCTCCCAGGCTGCGCCACCACACCCTATCCACCACCTTCTTAAGGACGTCGGTCCATCTAGCTGGGGGGTGTCCAACACTACGCTTGTAGATACGCGGTTCCCACTACAGGACTCGTCTGCTCCACCGGCCATCGGTCCTTCAACAAACATGGCCAGCCCACTGACACTTCAGTTTGCTTCAATACACGACAAAATAAAAATAAAAAAGACTTGATCATTTTAGTTTTGGGTCAATGACCGCTGTTAGTGTTGTTACTTGAACTATTAGTTGATAACATCTGTTTTATCATGTTGAGATATCGATATCCATCTCGTACGTGAAGTTGACACAAAAAGAACAGATTTTTAAACTGATATTTTAAGTGACTACACTACCGGTGGTTAATGACCCAAAAAAAAACATCATCAAATTAATTTCTTTTTTGTTTTATCATGTTTTGATATCGACCCATCACGTCTGCGGAGTTTCGCTAGCTTATTTAATTTGACACTGTAGGATGCTACATTGGCTTTAAAAAGTTGTATCACTTCTTAGAACGCTGAAAACTGAGCCAATGTCGACTATTCTGCCAGTATCAATTACTATTCTTAAATTAAGTGAGTATCAATTTTATACATGATACTGGCAGAATAGTCGACATCGGCTCAGTTACCAAAAAGAAAAAAAAATCGCTTATAAACATTACCGTCAGATATTTTAGCTGCCAGTGGGATGCCATATTTTATTGCAATAAGAGCGGCACTGATTCCTATGTAGAAGAAAACTTAAAACAATATACTGTCAGGTTTTTATGATGTCAGATATTTTTGATCAAGCCGAAGTATCACATTCTTTTGAATTTAACTGACTAGGTAGGTGACACATATTTTTGAATCCGATGCATTTTCCTATGTTTTGGCGTCGCTTATCTTCTCAGATACTTCGCTATCACATAGTTGTACTGCCACTTGCATTATGCCTTCTACAAATGATCACTTATATTATATTTGCTGCCATCTTGACGACTGATATTAATGGATGAATCATAAAATCAGATATTATTGCCGAGCTGTGCATATATTTATGCTCGTGACTGTACATGATTAATTTGCGGTAGTCAATGTCATCAGTGTTAATTGGTGGTCAAAAGTTAATTAAGTATGTGAGATATTAATTTTTGAATCCATCCGGTATGAAGTGGCTATCGGGACACTGCAAAAGTAACTAGGGGGCTATCCTGTTATTATATCTTAGTTATCTATTTTTACGAATCTGCACAAAAAAGATGCACTTCTGAAGCTGGAAATCGACCCCAACATAGTTGGCAAAATTCTTTTAACTGAACAGACAGCTGTACTGCTCGGGAGTCTGTTGCGCCACTTCTCCCCAGCTAGAGCACTAGGATGTGGCGAAGGGCGGGTGTTTTGAGGGACTGTCTTATGTAATTTTGACTTTCGAAAAGTGCTGATTCTCAGCCTAGTCTGAATAAATGACTTTTGATTTTGATTTTGATGATGATAACTTCCCTTCATTCCATTTTGTGACATGCAGTCAACTATGAGTTCTTTATAAATTAAGTAAGTATCTACCTACTTCGAAACCTACATTTTAATATGAATCATCCTGTTTTTGCAACCAAACTTATTTAGATAAACTCCGAATTTTCGCGAAGTCACGACTTAGATCATTGTCAGCCAAACAATGCTTAGAATCAGGTCGATCTCAGACTAATTATTGTTACTTCTTCTAAAATAAGAGAGGTCAATGGTATTTCCAACCAAGTTACCGCTGTTACGTCTGCATTTTAATTTTCTGCATTGTTAAATTACACAATTAACAGTAATTACGAAAATTTTATTTCAATTAATTATTCAGTCATTAATTCATTTCATTCATTTTTTTTTTCTTCATTTAATTTGATTCAATTTGATTTTACCAAAGTAATTAAAATATGTATAAAAACAAAAACTCTTAGTGAGCCAGCCAACTTTCTCTGTAGCCCATGTGATCTACATCTATACTTCCATATGAATATGCAAAAGTAACTCTGTCTGTGTGTCTATCGGACTATTTGTCTGTCTATTGCCCATTTACGGTTTAACAGCGGAATTCGATGACATTTTGCACACTTGTAGACCTAGAGTGGGATTTGGACATAGGATACTTTTTCTCGGTAGTATTACGTTCCCGTGGGATAATTTCCGACCAAAATGTAGGCAAAGCCGCGGGCAAAAAATAATCCACTAATAAAAAATATCGTAGCCTATTATTTTCATCAAGAAAACTCAACTAGTTCTGAACTCTCATCGTCATGAAAACTGTCAGATTTTATTGTACGCTGAAAACCGTGACGCGTATGTTCCTCTACCGATCCAATCTGCCTAGCCTTTTCCCAACTATGTTGGGGTCGGTATCTAGTCTAGCCAAATCCAGCTGAATACCAGTATTTAACATGGGTCAACTGACTATCTGACCTCCACAACCCTGTAACTGTGAAATACGTGGTAAGACTGGTTGTCAGACTTTCAGGCTTCTGACGACCTGTAACGACTGTCAAAGATTCACTAATGATAGCCGGGACCACAACAATAACAAACATGCTTTCCGTGGCATGCTTTTCTCGTTATGTAAAGATCACCCATCCACGGACCAACCCCGGCAAGCGTAGCTTAACCTGATGGCTCTAAATTCACGCTAATAATTAATTAACCCCGAGCTCTAAGAAGACCAAACAATGCAATTGATGTCACGAAATCAAACAGACAAAAACTACCTTCTAATTTCAAACTTGACATCAGCCCACTTTATACGGTGTTTCCTATTTCAAAGCACCTTCAATAGAGCATCATAGGCATTACGCAGTGGAACGTGATCACCATAAACCATGGCGCCATAGACCTTACTGAGTGCCCTTACAAGGATACTATTAATTTTGTAATAGAACCATGAGGTATTGAGATTATCCTTGATGCTGTATTAGAGTTGGCGACAGGTATTAGAGGGAATTTAATGAGTGTTCCTCTTTTCTTTTCAGGTGTTAAAGAAGCAAAAGTAATGACGACAAAAATGAAGCGACTCGGTTTGCAGCTGAAGACATTTATTTTGGTAAGTTTTAATTCATTACGGCTTTAAATTATAGCTAATTTCAGTATTCTGAAGATTTCAGTGTTCAATATTCATAAAACGAACTAAAATATTTTTTTTAACCTCAAACTGCGACCGCTCTTTAAATGCACCAAATAATGTGTCTACAATGACAGTGTCTACACATATATGATAACATAACATAATATCACGCCTGTAATCCCCGAAGCGTTAGGCAGAGTGGTACCTATAGTACACCCACATTTCGCCAGTTATGGTTAAGTCCTATATAATAGGGAGAGAGACTATTGACATCAACTGGGCACAAATCCACACTCCGGGCTGCTACTGAGCAATTCCAGATGGAAAACTCAGTAACACTTTGCTTGACCTGGGAATCGAACCCAGGTCCTTATGCTCAGCAGTAGCGCTTGCACTCACTCATCACTAACACTCATCACTCGTCAGAAAGCTTATTATACCGGTAAAGATTATATTGAGGACAAATAGGCTTGGGATTGAACTGCTCCAAATTTTATTTTATTCTTTTATTTTTGCATACTGAATGTTGACATGACTATTTACTTTATACAGTATTATATTATTTTAATTTATTGTGAATGTGAAGACTATGTAGGTCATTACTTTTTTTGTTTGTTTTATTTTTTCTCTCATTTATTTTTAATCATCGTCTGGCAGTTTGAGTAATTTATGCGGCCTACCCCAATGTCCTTTCTTTGGTATTGTTCGTCGAATCGTTGAGCTCCTTAAGTTCTGGGTTGAGCTGCGCGATTACTGACAAATGCGTGCACTGATTGGACAGGTCCTCTCAATCTGTGTGGTTCTTTCCTCAAAAGACCATTTCAGACACCAATCTACATGGTCTTCACATGAAGTGACCAAGATTATGTCTGGACTTTATAAGAGACTGTGACCTCTGAGTTTGTTTCGGCCTTTCTTCTCAGAGTAGTCAGATAGGAAACGCCGACCTCCTCTAGTTTAAAAAAAAAAACATGATTGACTTGTAAAAGTGTTTGTACAAACCTACTTACAGAAATAAAAATCATTTATCATTTATCATCATTTATCACTATAACCAACGAGGAAGTCAACAACAATTTTATAACAATAAGTATGGTGAAAACTATATCTGCTACTCGAGACACTTTTCATTATATGTATTATACAGGGTTATTTGTAAAACACCAGTAACGTCTTAAGGGGTCATTGTACTCATCATTATGAACAACTTTTACTATGGGACAAAACCTGAAATCGCGAAAACAAAATCAGCTGTTCAGTACATTTTGACGAATTATGCGAAATTTTCGCGATTTCAGGTTTCGTCCCATAGTAAAAGTTGTTCATAATGATGAGTACAATGACCCCTTAAGAGGTTGCTGGAGTTTTACAAATAACCCTGTATGAACTACCAGGGGAGCTGAAAAGTTTTGAGCCTACGCACCTTCAAGTGACATTATTGTCTCGCGCTGCATATTACTAATTTGCGAATACCCTCTTTAGTATAAATACAGAGTTTCATCTCATTAGCATCATTAGGCTTTTAGTAATTAATCCGTAAACATCATCATGTCTCAGTCACCCGCGGCCCATCCCTAGGCTCAAAACTTTTCAGCCCCCAGTACGCTAAGTTTTTTAAGCCCTATAGCAAATCTGAGAAACAATAGCGCTCTTAAGAGTGTTACATCCGGTGTACCGGGGGGCTAAAAAGTTTTGAGCTTACGGATGGGCCCCCGATAACTGAGACAAGATGATGTTTACGGATTAATTACTAAAAGCGTATCATTACGCTTTTAGTAATTAAGCTAATGACATGAAACTCTGTAGGTATTTATATAATATTAAAGAGAGTAGGTATTCGTTAATTAGTAATATGCAGCGCGAGACAATAATGTCACTTGAAGGTACTTAGGCTCACAACTTTTTAGCCCCCTTGGTAGGTGTACGATCCACGAAATAATATCCATCAATAACAACGCAATTGTTGGCACTGCTAATCAGTGGTTGTAACTCTAATAATAGCTGTATCCTTGATACACACAGCAGGAGTGTGGAACTAACCTGTAACAAATGATCTGTGACCAATTTCTATTGTGACCAGCATCTATTTATACAAATGTTGTTGCTGGGAAACCAGCATTACGTAGGTAGGTACTTTATTCGAGACCCCCCACGAATCTTCTACTATAGATGGATCGTTTTTGTGTGTGACTCTAGAGTTGGTCGCAAATAACCTTAAACAGGTTACCATAAACTATTCCACAGAGATTTTGTAATTACTCAATTAGCAATTTCCTTTTGGTCACAATCTGACAGAAATTTTATTAATATCAAAAATTAAAATCATAAGTCATTTATTCTAATTAGGCTTCGCAGCCAAATTTGTGAGCGCTTATTCTCATCAGCATTTTGAACGTCAAAATTACATAAGACAGTCCGCCAAAACGCCCGCACTTCATCATTTACTATAGTGCTTTAGCTGGGAAGAAGAAGACAATCGAGGAACTATCGAGTATATCGAATAAAACTATCAGCGCAACTTAAGATGATTGTGAAGTGCCAATACGAGGCGCGAGTCTTGGAGGCAATTACCTACATTTCATGCAGTTATTTAGGTACATAAATATTGTTTCGGGCGATAACGTTTTCACCCCCCTAAATATTTACGAAATGAGACAATTTTGTTCTCATTACATTCAGTACACCTTAGTCTTTTTTAGTAATTCAACTTAATTTAATTTAAAAACATAAAATCCCTCGAGGAAGTTTTTATGTCAAAAATATAGATATTTAGAACTTATATCTTTTGCAATATTTCTTTATAATAAAAACAAATGGACCTAGTTTTTCGTTATACCTACAACATTTCCAAAAATTGTGAAAATTAAACTTTGCTTACGGGGAGAAAAACGTTATCGCTTTTTGTGTGAAAATATACAGCTTCGAAATGGGTCCCAAAGAAGATATATTGACGTATTTATCAAAAACTACAAATTTGCCGTATTCGTTTTCATGATTATAAAAATTTAAGATTTTCTTTAGTAAATTATGAGGGCCAAAACAAGATTGACACAATTTGCCTCGATACCAAAAAATCGCAGTTTCCTCAAAATTAGGATTTTTTATGAGAAAAAACTGTTTTATTCGATTGTAATTTTATTAAAGCAATTTGAGAAAAAAAATCGTCTACAAGGTCACCTTCAAGGGGGGAATAAGCGGATTATGGGTTTATTTTAATGTAACATATCATTCTTTTTCTTGCTAGCCTATTTCGTGTCCTAGTGCTAGGCAAAGGCCTGCCCTTTTCCCTTCCATACCTTTCTGTCGTGTGCGATCACTGGCCATGTTGGCCCTGCAAACATGATCGGATCGTCACACCACCTTCACCGCGGTCTACCTGAACGGCGATTAGACAGCATACGTATAGAATTTTTAAAATAAATATCCGTTTTTCCATACCAATGCTCCAAACCACATTAAGATACCATTTTGATATTATATTTCGATACACGAAACCTATTTCTAACCGCTCTATTCAAACATGAACAGCAGGAAAACCTCAGTAAACACTAGAGCGCGTGTTCTTTCACCAGCGCAGCGTGCGTTGCGCACGCGTGTTGCGTCATGGCGCACTTGACACAGTGTGTCGGTTGACACATATCGTGACGCGCTTCGCGTTTACAGGGTTAGAATTAAGGCTGCATGATGAGTTGTGGTAAAAATTCTTACTGTTTCGGTAAAAATTACTTTTTGACTCGGTCGAACTAGCTGCACAATATCTTTCTATCATCGCATTCTGCCTTCTTCTTATTAGTGTAATACTTGAGCCTTTAACAATGTCGTTGGATTCTTAGCACATTGTTTTTGGACAGCTTTACACCAGTTCAGATCGGTACACGTAAGCAATAAAGTGTCAATCTGCACGTATCTAACTTCCCATTCACACATAAAGAACTGCATTAAAACCTACGCATAACAGTATAATTTAGATCCTTCCCCGTGAAATCGATGGCGCGTGCGGCGCCGATTCTACGCTTGCGCAAAACCCCACCCACGTCGACACGGAACTTCTGACCACACTGACCATTGCCCCGGAACTACTAACAAAATAATCTAGATTATCTTTCAGACCCAGCAATGGATTCAAAATCAATAAATTAAGAGCAACTTTGACCTTAAAACCGTATCCTTTTTGGATAAATTGCATTCTGAATTATTGATTTGTGTTAATAATGTAGTCTAAAGGTCTTTGAACTGTATGTAGGTGGATGCGACTGGTTAGTCAGACATTAGTATTCCATTGTCTGATTTAATCTGTTGTCATAAAAGTTACTAATTTTACTAAGCGCTTACAAAGTCAAATCAAAGTTTTCTTCTTAAGCAAATCCAGATGCATTTTGTAAGGTCTTAGGTCATATAAGCACTATTTGTCAAGTCAAAAAACCTTTAGAAGGCCAATTCCCGTAATTAAAAAATTCAATCGCAATCTCATCTCAGCAAAACCAATGCCAAAACTAAAAGATTGGGCGATTTTTGGCAGATTGAGACTGATATTATACTGCGAACGTTCCTAAAAATACGGGAACCACCCCTCAGATGCTTAAAAATGTTAGACGGGCAGTACTGTTATTCCGGAATCAGATATGGATTTCACACAGAAGACAAGTAAATTGGACCAGTTGAATCAACCCCTAGTTAGGGGCATGTGTTACCTAAACGGATGCACGTGAGGACACAGCATCATTTAAAATCGATGCACCATTAAAAAACCAATTCTAAAAACATCTTCTGATATGTGACATGCAATACCAGAGCCAAAATTATGTACCTACCTACACAATTTTAGCTTATGCCAATTATGTAGGTATGTCAATTATGTGATATTATGTAATACAAATTAATATTTAGTATGCTCTTAAAACACGTTTGGGACGCTGCTCCACGCGACGACAATTTAATTTGAATTCTTGATAGCTTTTATTAGTCATCGTCATCAGATCAGTTCATTATCTTTTTAATAATATATATACTTACCTAACGCCGCGTTCCCACGGCTCGTCGAGGCCTGTCGCGGCCCGAGCCAAGCATTTCAAGGATTATCCCATACATTCAATCGGACGGCAGGCCGACGACAGGCCACCGCAGGCCGACTGTTCCCACGGCCTGTGAGTCTGGCCTGGCGCTGTCTGGTCTGTGAGAAAGCGGGCCGTGGGACCATGGCATAATAAGTCTGGTCTGTAAAAGCTAATAGGAATATGCACTAAACATTACGTTACGCAGAGAGCGTACAGCGACCTGCATGTCCATCACAATAACGCATTCAGGATACTGTTGGGGCTGTCGTGGCGTTGTAGTGCGTCCGGTATGTTTGCGCAGGCGCACACAGATTGTTTTTACGCCATAATAAGAAAAAGGACCGCATCCATGGCCGGCCGGCTGCGCACCGCCACTAATAGTCTCCTGAGTGTGTTCCGAGATCGGTGGGACTCCCCTCTGCTGCGTCACTGGGTAAGGATCCACACCAGTTGAGGATGATACCTTTATTATTTGAATTACCAACACTAGTCTTTAAGTAATTTTGTTATACTAACACTATGGACTCATGTCTGAATTAAATAATTTGAATTTGAATTAATACACTAATTTAAACCTAATTTTATGATTTTAGTTTAAGTACCTAGTGTTGACCGAAAACTTGTTTGTGGTGCAAACTGTAAATATGCGTTGGATATTAATAAATGAATAATCGAGGGGCTTGTGCAGTCGCTCCATGTAAAATACTGGTATCTCAGCTGCATCCGGTTAGACTGGAAGCCGACCCCAACGTAGTTGGGAAAAGGCTAGGCAGGCAGAATCGAGGGGCTTGCCGCATTGGTCGATCGATCAGGTTAAGCTACTCTTGCAGCGGTTGGTCCGTGAATGGGTGACCATCGTTAGCTACCAAGCCCCCATGCCTCGGAAAGCGCGTTAAGCCGTTGGTCCTGACTGTCATTCGTGGATTTATGATAGTCGTTACGGGTCGCCAGAAGCCCGAAAGTCTGACGACCAATTTTACTATTTTTTAGGTATTCAGCTGCATCCGGTTAGACTGGAAGCCGACCCCAACATAGTTGGGAAAAGGCTAGGCAGATGATGATATTAATAAATCAATAAATAAATTAGGAAAAACGAAAATATTGTCAGTCCAGGGTAATATAAGAACAGTCACATCATTATATTAGTTATACAAATATTGTTATTTTTTGGACCAAATTGGCCAAATTCCTACTGAACCACAAACATGCGGATTTCATTCGCAAGCGTAAGTGGTAATGTTTACTGTGATCGTTGTCCTATAATAGGATAGTTACAGGTCTCTGTGGTGTAATAACAGTTTCATTGACAGTAAAAGTTACCTTTTAAAACCTATCCTATATTCATGCGTAGGCGCATCGCGTTGCAAGCTCAGGTTTAATATCGAATTATGTAGGTATCTATTGATCCGTAAACAACGTTTTACATGCTAATGAACTACGCAAACATACTTAAAAACGATTCGGAGAAGAAATAACATTCTGGCTGCTCTTTAAGTGCCGCTGTTGGCCGACCATTTCTTTGCTGACTTATTACTCATTGAAAGAACTGTTAATAGTTTATAATGTGTGCCACTACTGGGCACAGCTTTCCACTCTTCCCTGTGTGTCTTTCGGAAACATCCATGACCCGTCAGAATCTGTGAGACTTGATAGTCCGGTTCAACCCAGGTTGCCCTGAGTCTAGCCGTGACATGAAACTGAGTGAGGAAAGTATGTGCTACTGCGGTGAAGAGGATGAGAACTTGGACCACATTCTGTGGCGATGCCCTATGTACGAGGAGCAGCGGTGCAAGATGATGAATGGGATCACTCGTCTGGAGGAGGGACCGGTGTATTACGGCGACCTCGTGGCTTCGGAGGCCAACTTCCGGCGGCTCAGAGACTTTGCACATGAGTGGCATAAGGTGAGGAGCGGCCTCGAGTAAGTGGGAACTGCCAAGGTCGGGCAGCGAAGCCGTACTTGTATCGTCTACCCAATAGAGGGGTATGCTAGGTTGCCGCCCCAGAAAGGGGGGAAAGGCATACAGGGGCAGGATAAAGAATTTGTAAAGGGGTCAAGAAGCGACTGCGGTTATATGCGCTGCGTAAGCGGGCTATGTCCGCAGCCGTCTCCTTGAGCTTCGGCCCATATGACATGAAGTCGGTGGGGCCATGGGTGGAGGTGGGTGTCTTCCCTGTGTGTTGCTTTCTCGGGCCAATCTCCCATAAACGCTTGTAAGTCATCACGCCAGCGTTTCCTCGGTCTCCCTTGGCGACGACGCCCGTCTTCTGGGTCCCACTGCGTGACGACTCTGGCCCATCTCTCCCGATGCATCCTACATACATGGCCCGCCTAAACCCACTTCAGCCTAGCAGACTTGTTGCTCACAACGATGATTCCAGTTTTGGAGCGTATCGTGGTATTACGTATTCGATCGCTGAGCTTAATACCTAATACACTACGCTCCCTCGCTCTTTGGCAAATCTTGAGTTTGGAGTTTTGAGACTCGGCTAAGGACCAAGATTGAGCACCGTATGTTAGGATGAGCAGAATGCAATTGAAATAAAACATGGATCCTAAAATGAAACTAATGATAGTCTTTAATATCTTCAGTCTTCTTACAAACTACGTAACGGATTTTGATGCGGGTTTAACCCTCATTTAGAGAATTTATTCTGCAAGATTTATGAGTATAATTCAATAATATTAAACTAAAATATAATAAAGAAATCTCAATGTTTTGACATGTCATGAATACTGAGCGAAGCAGGGGCGAGTAAATATTAATTAATAAGTAATCTATTTGACACTAGTTACATTACAAAACTTTTAATCGCAACCATTGCCTACTCCTAAATAAACAAGCTTGTATGTAATGTTTATTTAATTACATAAATATAATCTTTATAAAATATCACTTAAAGAAGCCTTCGTTACCTTGAAATATAAAAATGAAAGTACTATGTGGTTACCTAACTCTCAGCTAGAGCTTACTATACATTTTTTTTTCTGAAAATAAAATAAACTAAAGCGCAGACTTATTTATTTATTTATTTCTGTACACAGTAAATTTAGACCGTCTATGGACCGCCTTAGGACTTTGCGACCGAATTCGGTCGTAAAGCAATCGCTGTCTATGTCGAGATTGCAGCCCCTGGTTAATTTTCAGTGCGCCACATTTAGCGGTTGTGGTTCAAGTACGTACCAAATATTTTCCAGTAGATCAACCTGCTACAGGTTAAAAAAAATTATGGGAGTCAGCGTACCTACAATAAAATTCTAAAGAAGGGAAAAGTTTTTAAAAGATAAATAAATAAATTAAAAAAAATGCAAAACGCATAACTGTACACGCCAAAATTATCTTGTCAGACAATTTCTGGGTGTCATTCAAGATCGCATTAACCTAATAAAGCAAAAATATATTAACATCGATAAGATAAATTATTTTAAAATTAAAGATTTTGGCGCATCCATTTAGGCCTCAGACTGATTGATTGAAATGTTAATATTAAAATAATTCGGCGCCAAACTCGTTACCCACATAAAATTAGGGTTACCCCGGGCTAGTTTGTCACCGGATAAGTTGTTATTGGGTTTTGTAAAGAAGAGAAAAGTTTTTAAAAGAAGTTTTTGTGACGACTTTTTTCTTGACTGTACTTCTGATCGCTATCTAAATAATAATGAATAATTCATAATGTCGCTACAATTTACAAATTAACAAGAAATTGATGTCTATTTTACGTAAATATTTTGTCGGTCTTTTTTAGTACATTATGAAGTTACCAAGAAAAAAAAACAATCTGCCTAGCCTTTTCCTAACTATGTTGTGGTCGGCTTCCAGTCTAACCAGATGTAGCTGAATACCAGTATTTCACATGGAGCGACTGCCGTAACACGATACCCCTTGGTAAGACTGGTTCTCAGACTTTTGGGCTTCTGAGTACCCGTAAAGACTGTCAAAGGTTTACGAATGACAGCCGGGAATACCGGCTTAACGTGCTTCCGAGGCAATTGATGGTCATCCATCCACGAACCAAACGCAGCAACCGATCAACTCATGCGGCTGCTAAATAAATTAAAAAAAAAATTGTAGTTGCATCATGCTCCCAAGAAAAGTAAAAAAAATCGTAACATCTAAAGAAAATGTAGGTAGCTAGTGTTACATGCCGTCACATAGAAAGACCAATTGACTACAGCATATTATACAAATTATAACATTGACAACCCTAAAAACCACTTCTTCCTTGTGTCGAATATAAATAAATGAGTGTTCTGTATGTCGTAATAGTGATGTAGAAAGAGCCGCGGATACTAGGACCGCGAGGATAATGGCGTATACAGTTGCAATATAAATAATTAATCGCTATGGCGAATGTAGTATCTATTTGCAATATAAAAATACAGTAATTCGCCAGTATACAGTATATATAAAAAAATATATATTAAGTATTTGCAATATTAAAAAAATCTATATTATAAGATCTAATTGTACACAGTTACGCAATAAATAAAAAAAATAAAATTAAAAAAATCATATGCCATGTTACTTTTAATTCAATTAATGATAGCGTACTTACCTATCAGTATTTTTAATTTATGTTTGGGATCAAAATATTTAGCCAGGGGTTTTTATTCTGCAACTTTCACAAATGCACACAAAATGAATGGCTTTTGAGAAATTAGTGTTGGTTAATCAGAGAATACGGATAGCTCTTGACAAAGAAGGGCTGCTGTGGAGTGTAAAATCAATAGGGAATTCGGTTGTAGATTCAGCTAGTCTCACTCATTGCGAAGATGATATTATAATTATGTATACCTGACCCTGACCTAAGAGTAATCGCTGTTTAAGGCGAAAGCGCCAGGGTAGCCCGCGAATTTTAAATTAACTTACGTTTTTTTTTGAATTTGCAGGTTAGTATGAGGTTATTATGTTGATCTGAATATGATTCACGACCGTAACAAATCTATGCTACCTTAGGCTACCTTAGCACTTCTCCTTTAACATTATACAGAAAAGAAAGATTAATGGGATATACCAAACCATCCCCAATTATAAAAATACCAATTTACTCTTATCATGATTAATGTATACCAAAACAGAACTATGCACAAGTACCTATGAGATTCTCTTCTTACTATTATAAGAAGAGCACCCAGTATCAACGTTATTTTTAATTTAATGAATGACAAACGTATGTTTAATGAGTCACGACTAAACTATTGCCAATAAACGTCAATTAATGCGCAAACTAAATAAGTAAACATCGTTCATACACGTGCTGCCAACTGAATCTGATAATAAACGATGCATGTTTAAATACTGCATGGGGCTTGTGGCTAAGTAATAACAACCGCAAGGGTTGATCGGCTAGGTTTAGCTACGCTTGCCGCGGTTGGTCCGTGGATGGGTGACCATCCTTACATACCAAGACCCCTTCGAGCCTCGGAAAGCACGTTAAGCCGTTAGTCCCAGCTGTCATTCGTGGATCTTTGACAGTCGTTACGGGTCCTCGGAAGCCCGAAAATCTGACAACCAGTCTAACCAAGAATATCGATATTACCCAGTAACTGGGTAGTGGAGGTCAGATAGGCAGTCGCTCCGTATAAAATACTGATATTCAGCTGCATCCGGTATACATACTAAGCTATGAAATAATCTCTCGTTAAATGATTGCAATCGACTGCCGCAGCTAATACAGATGTAGCAAGACACTATTTATCTAGGTAATACACTCGAGATGTCTTCATAACACCAGAAATTCACTACTAAAGTGTCAAGTGAGGTACTTATCACAGTTACTGAACATCACGTAACCTAATTTCCAAACATCAGTCGCCTCATGAGTAAAAAACCGGCCAAGTGCGTGTCGGACTACGTACACTGAAGGGTTCCGTAGTTGGGATGAATTTATCCCAAGAACCAACTTAACATTGTAGTTGAAAAACATGTTCGCTAATGCATTCCAACTGCAAATGTAAGTTTGCACGCACAATATTGAGAGATTTACCATGTACGTATTTTAAGATCATAGACTTCTTATAGTTCCGGAGATAAGGGTATAATGGTCAACTTTCGTCTATTTTCTTAAATAATTTTAAAACAATATATTTTAAATCCTATTTGAGACCTTCACAGTAAGCTCTCTCATTTGATATGTCACACACACGATAAATTATGCAATTATCTTTTAAATTTTCTTATTTGCCCCCAAAAGTGACCCCCGAATTCAAAATTCCTTTATTTATGTTATACGACCGTAATTGGGTCACAGAAATTCATATGTGTACGAAATTTCAAGTTAATCTGTCCATTAGATTCGGAGCAAATTGGCTGTGACATACGGACAGACAGACAGACACACGAGTGATCCTATAATGGTTCCGTTTTTTTCTTTTGAGGTACGGAACTCTAAAACATGATTTTGTCGCATTTTTATAAGCTTAGGAAAAGTGTGCTTATTAGATCAACGTTAGGGTACTTTACTAGCCAATAGGATTTTAATGCATTTTGTTAGACTGGAAGCTGACCCTATCATAATTGGGTATACCCAACTATGATAGCGTCAGCTTCAAGCCAACTGCTTTATCTCTAAGAGGATGAGTACCATCAGTATCATACTCTTAGAGATAGTTGGAACAGAGAGTAATTTCATTCCAAGTTCGACTTTCTTTAGCCACCGATAAAATCCCAATGTACCTATATGATACACGCTCGCTTGCTAAGGTATGTACGGTCAGTGCTCTGCTTTACCTGACCCCTCTTACAAGGAAGAACAGAGAAAGAGGGGTCAGGCTATGCAGAGCAATGTACCTACTCTACAACGATGCTAAAGCATAATACTCTCTTTGACGCCTTTGAATGTAAATTAGTAAAAAAACTGCTCTGCCTAGTATTATCTGTATTTGAATCGAGATCCATATTTGAGCATCTTCGAGAATTAGCACAAGCCAAAACTAGTGATCACCTATCGTGCTAACCTAACCACGCCGTACTTCAATCGTGTAGAGGAGCCACCTAGCATCTACAACCACAAACAAATGCGACGCTAGCGCAGCGCATTGCATAACACTGAACCGACGCGACGGAAAGAAAGTGCGTCATGTCGCAAGGTCATGGCCGATGTATTGATTGGTGGAGAGATCGTACGTCGTCATTAGAAAAATTTAACCTAATGAATGTATTAAATTGTAGAAAGATGTTAGTAAATTCAATAGTAATAAAGATAAACAAATAGAGAAAAATTAAAGCTGTAATTGAAGTCGTTCATAATGATGACCCCTTCACAATGACCCCTTGAGAAGTTTCAGTTATTTCAATTATACCTTGTATATAATATGATAGAAAGCATGTTAGGAGGTTTACACGGGGGGTGCTCTTAAAACAGATGTTATTTACAGGACACTGCGCAATTCACAGAATCCCTTTAGCTTTTAGTTTGACTGGACATAACGATGGATGAAGATCAACCACAATTACAATTAACGAATGAGGTCTGGTCTGACTGGGGTAACTTCGTAAAAAACCAGAACTCGTAGAAAATGCTGGGAAAACTGACGCAGGGTCTAAATTTGCCTAACAAGTAATTACCCTGAGGTCTGAGTGTACTTATGTGCGTTGTAATCATCATTCATCATCATTCTCCTGCCCTTGTCCCACTTTATTTGGGGTCGGCGCAACATGTCTTTTTCTTCCATATATCTCTATTAGTCATCCTGGTAGTCACTCCCTTTCTGGCCATATCATATTTCACACAGTCCATCCATCGTTTCTTTGGTCTTCCCTTACTCCTATATCCATCCACATTCATACTCAAAACTTTCCTGACGACATTTTTCTCATTCCTCCGCATCACATGCCCATACCACGACTTTTCCGCACAACTTTTTTAGGTCTTTTTTAGGTCACACAAAACCTAAAAGAGCTCAGAACTTTAGAGTTCTTACATGGTAATCGAAGCAATGTTTTAGAGATTGTATCCACTCGAAAAGTGTATATTCAAAGCTCGTTTCTAAACACCAGTAACCGGTTTCATCACTTACTGACATCATGCATTTTAAGATTCGAGAATTTCTTTTATGTCTGCCGGGAAATTAAATAATACTCGTAGTGTTAAAGTGGCAATCAAACCTAGATAATAAATAAATGTTGACCTATTATATAGAATGTGATGTTTGTCATTTGACCTAAAAGACACCTTTTTAAGAATTATTATGAGGGGCCAATGACCTTGACAGGTGTTCAAGACTGGGTAAACCACTGTAGGAAGGAATGCAGACATAAAAATAAAGTATTAGTCAATGATAGGTTTTTGTTGTAGAAATGTTGTGAATTAATATATTAAACTGGAAAGTATCTACAATCTGGGATAGTATGGGATGGGATAGGATTTAAAAAAAATACGGCCAAGTGCGAGTCGGACTCACACACGAAGGGCACCAACCAAAAAACCCCGAAAAATACACGTCTCTTTTATGGGTACCGCGTTTATTTTATTTTTGGTGTACAACTCTTGGTGGTGATCTAAAACTGCAATATTCTACACCGCTCGCAGTGATAACATTCTCTGACGAATATAGGCCTCGCCGATGAAAATTTTAGAACATTTCACGTTTCACAACTAAAATGTCCTACTTCCTAGCTACTCACAGGTTGCTTTTGTAGGTTTTTCTAGGCACAGAACTATTTAGGTTACGAATGAAGCTCCTAACTAGCTCCCGATTAATAATTATATAATATACAAATAATATAATAAATAAATACTACTGTACTGATAGAACGCGTTCAGCTGCTTTTATGGGCGATAGTCTGGTTTATACAGGATGGGTATTAATGAGTATGACAGACTTAATGCACGTGCAACTGTAATAAAATTAAAAAGTTTTATTAAAACACATTTTCCCTAACAAAATAATGCGCCTTAATCTAACACTCCTTAATAACCAACAGCACAGCAATATCTCGTGCTACGCTGAATTTCTTTATTTCCCGGTAAGCTTACTTAGTGCGAATATCACCAATGAAACTGAACGCGATCAGCACATCTTTTAAGCCAAGTTCAAAAGCTGTCAGTGTCAATATTCCAAAGCAATTAATGACACTGACAGCTCGTAAACGTGGTTTACGTGCAGTTTCAATTGGTGAAATCCGCACTTAGTCACTACTTACTTTACCATTTGTCAGCTTTTGAGCGCACAGAATACTTGTGTAGGTATAGGAAAAAGTATAAGTAAACAGATGATCATATTTAGGGTTCCATACCCAAAGGGTGCCATCGGACCTTTTTGCTAAGGTTTTGCTGTCCGTCCGTCTGTCACAGGGCTGTATCTTTTAAACGGTAATAGTTAGACATTTGAAAGTTTCACAGAGTGTACTGCTATGACCACTACAACAACAAATAATAATAAAAAAACCGGTCAAGATCGAGTCGGACTTGCGCACCAAGAGTTCCGTACCATCATATATATACAAAAACTGTGCTATTTAGTGTAATCGTTTTATTTTTCCTGTAATTTTTACATAAACTTCTATCACACAGAATAATTTCAGATTTTTCTCTGTACAATCTTCGGAGATAAGGGGGGAACGATATTTTTTTTTACATTTTTCATCAAAAGTCGAAAACTATGCGGCCTAAAAAAAAGGTTTGAGAATGTGTAAACAGCGCTCTTTCATATGATACCCCACATGCACTAGTAGCCCCACTTCGAATTTTTAAGACACCTTTCAGTCCCAGTTTCTTAATTGCAAAATAGTTGGGCAAACGTTATCCAAAACTATTCCCAATTAAAAAAAAAAGTTGATAGCATTAGTAGTTCCTGAGACATCCAGCTCTGACAGACGGACAGACAGACAAACAGAGTCGCACCATAAGGGTTCCTTTTTACCATTTTGCTACGGAACCTTAAAAACATCTAAACATTCACATTTCTAAATACAAATACTATTGCAATAATGAGGCACACGCTTGTCTGACATTAATGAAGGCTGTCCTTAATCCTACTAAATCGCAGCCAGCTACAATAAATTGCGAGTGACTTGCTAAATTATTTGACAGTACCACAGATTAATACAGGACACTCCGCAAAATCATTTAAACAAAAAGCGACTCTTGCTACGACACAATAAAGTGCTATTCAGGTCGCACAACGCTTATTACCTACAGTTATATTCACCTACAAGTTGCCTCTCTTTCTAACGCGTAACTCTTATACCTTGTGACCGCGGCAGTCCTACTGAATTGACCCAGTGAGATAGGCCCGCCGCGTACTTGTAGCTTTATACCTAACCTGCGGGTGTCCCATCTGTATTAATCTGTGAGAGTATTAAGAAGGCTGGTGAAAGTGTTAAGGAAAATATTATAATTAGTAGTTTAAATAAGACTTATTAGGCACCCATTGTATTCATAAACGTCATTACCGTCCTACATCCTATGCAAGTAAACATTTTCTATCTATTCTAGTCTATTATATTCTTTTATTAAAAATCCGTCCGAAAAGGTCCTGAAAGTCTGAATATCAGTTTCAGGCTTCGTTTTATTTCTTTTATAATATTTTCATTTAAAAAAAGATTGTCTGCCCGTTTAATGCACTAAATTGGCTACGTTATCCGACTGACTGACTCAAAATTATATTGGAATTAAACTCTTTCATAAATTATAATAATAAAGCCGGCGCAACGCCGAGATACGTAAAAGTATAAAAAAGAATAATAATAATAATAATATCCTAGGACATTGTTCACACACGGTCATCTGATCCCAAACTAAGCAGAGCTTGTACTATGGAAACCAGATAACTGATAAACTACATACACTACTTTTTTTTGTAAATACATACTTATATAGATAATTACACCCAGACTCAGGACAAACAGACATTGGAGGTCTGCCCGGCTTGGGCAGAGCACCGCCGCGTCCTCGCGGAGGCGATCGGCGGCGGCGATCTCTCGCTTCCGGCCCTGGTACAGGCCATGGTACGGAGCGAGAGTGCATGGGAAGCCGTCACCTCCTTCTGCGAAGCAGTAATGCTCGCGAAGGAGGAGGCTGAACGCGTGAGGGAGAGGCAATCTTTGCGCCCTCACGCCCCTAGTCGCCGCAGGAGACGCCCTGGGCGTCACCGTAGGCGCGGGCTTGCGGATGGCGAGCAATGGGTAGCTCGCCGTCCGGTAAGGACCAGGCCCGGGTTGACGGCTCGTTGTGTTCCACGCGCGCCTCAAAGAGATGTCAGCACTAGCTGAAGGGGTCCGCTAGGGCCGTTGCCCGCCAGGGTTGCGGGTTGTTCGAAAGAGTTACCGTGGCCCTGGCACAGGCAACTGAAGGAAGACGGGTGGGTTTTAGTCAGTAGAAGTCTGACACGCCCTCCCGCTCCACCCAGAGCGGGAGAAGTTATTTGATGATTTCCCACCCAAAAAAAAAAAAAAAAAAAGGACAAACAGACATGTTTATGCACACAAATGTTTGTCCTGGATGGGAATCGAACCCAGGACCAGCGGCATGGCAAGAGAGGCAATTATGAAAACTATAAGTTTTTTGTTCAATAGGCCAATTGAATCAAACTGTCCTTAGCCCGAACTGTCACTTAATTCCAGGATTTATTATCAGGCGTGTGACAAGACCAGCGAAAAAAATGCGCAATAATAATTAGCATAATAATAAGCCGCATACCTACTTGAACGATTAGCCTTGCAAAAATGATCATTTGTCATTTTGCTACGCGGCATAGTAATTGTTTGTATTATTATTTCCATAGCCCACTCACGAATGGGCGTGGCGTATATTGTTACAATTTAATTATAAATCAATAACACTGAATATCTGCATAATAATATTGTCCTCACTGGACATGCACGATGTGGTACAATCACGCACAGTCACTTCTGCGAACGATGTTTTTTTACCATAGACAGTGGTCAATAGTAAAAAAAATATTTCGCTTCCTATTCCGTTCTTTGTCTCATAATTTAGCAAAAAGTTTGGTAAAAAATTATGGTGACAGATAATGCGTGTTATAATACTTTTTGTTTGATTGATATCAGATTTTGTGGGTGTGTCTAGTCACGAGTATTTGCTTTAGCCTAAGGCTAGTCTGGCAACTAGCTTTGTTTATTGCATTGAGTTAAAGGGATCAGAAATTTGACAAATCCATGAAACGTATAACCTAATTTTTACTCAACTGCTATTTAGTTTTTTTTTTATTACTTAATTGTATAGTTTTGATCCTCTTAAAAAAGCCGCCAAGTGAACCCTAAACATGAATTAATTTCTAAATAAGATTCAACTCATTATAATTGACGTTCATCATAAAAAATGGAGAGTTTGCTATTAATTCTTCTATCATGCAAATAACAAATCGTCAATTAGTTAAGATATCAATCATTTAGTGAAAGTTCCATAAAAATTGGCTCGATATACCTATGGACATGAGAACATGGATAGTGGTGGTGCATTTTAATCGAGTTATGTCACAAAATATACAGCGTGTATCAGAAATGTGTGGTCGTATTCAAGGATGTGGTACAGACCATCAAAAAGACCGTTTGAATCAAAACTACAACAGTCCAATGGAGATAAAGAATCCTAAAACTTATTCCAAACTCTTGAATCCTAAAACCTATGGTTATATGTATGGCTTAGTGGAGGCCTGTTACTATAATGATATGATATGATTATCGTACAATATACTTACTTATCTGTTTGTTGGTTTGTTATCTGTATCTTAGGAGTTTGTTGCGCCACTTCTTCTCCTCAGCTAAAGCACTAGGAAGTGGTGAAGGGCGGGCATTTTGGGGGACTGTCTTATGTAATTTTGACGTTCGAAAAGTGCTGATTCTCAGCCTAGTTTGAATAAATGACTTTTGATTTTGATTTTTGATTTTGTTATTCAAAATAGTCATATTACTTGTGCGACCGACTGTACCATATAATTTACTGCCGGTCCAAACGGATTTCCTAGTGGTCAGCACTTGAGTAGGTACTCGGTATCTAGTTCAAGACATACAGACTTATAATCAGATAATGTTTAATCGTAAATATGACATATCAAGATCTAATATTAAATTAGTTCTTGTAGAAATGTTGTTGATTAATTGTGTAAAATGTATCAACGACAATTAGAGATATACGAAAATCTATTTCGCATATAATATATTTTGGTAATGCATTTATTTAGCTACGAGTATGGACCTAGGAAACGTTTGGCTTTTTTTTTAATAATTTGTGTATGATTCTTGTGATGAAAACGCATCGATGATGTAATATTTAGTAACCCTGTTTTGGACGCTTTAGTCCTAAAAAATAACGTAAACTGAGTGTACCACCACGCTCCTGTGCCAGCCTCATCCAGGTTTTTTTCGCTATGACAACAATGTCGTCGGCCCATCTCGCCGCCGGACGACCGACATCTCGTCTTCCAGTCCTTGTACGCCACTCTGTCACAGCCTTACTCCACCTGTCATCACTGCGCCTTGCCAGGTATCCTGTCAACTCTATTTGAGTTCCATAATACGGTCTACGATATCGAATACCTTTGTACGTCTTCGGATCTCGACGTTTGGAACGCGGTCTATTAGCCTGATGCCAAGCATGGCACGCTCTATGGCTCTCTGTGCACCTCTCCGCCTGTACACAGCATCCTGCGTGAGCCTCCACGTCTCAGCACCGTACGTCATGGTGGGCAGAACAGCACTGGTTATAGAGTTAGACTTATAGGGGTAGACTTCAGACATTGTGCAATTTTATTATTAGAACTTAAAACGACACAGGGAGTTTTGTTTGTCGAGAACAGTATCGAGTTGTGAGTGTAACAAGTGACAATGGTAGCGGTGTCAATCGCACTAAACGAACAAGAAAGAGGGTAGACCGTTTTGTTCTCGTAAACATCCACCCGCAATAACTTCAGTTTATCCGTGATCATGGCACTTGCAACAGTGCCGAAATATCGGAAACTCGAAAAACTTATACATGGTAAATATCCCGTTTTAAGTTCTAATAATAATGTTGGTGACAATGTCGGTTTAAAAACTTATATTGTGCAATTTTACCTGATCTTGGATCGTCGTCCAATCCCACCGAAGCTGTGTTCTTCTCGATGTCTCTGTTTGTTGATGCTCTTTGGCAAAAAAAAGAATGCGACTGTGAGTATGAATATTACGTCACTGTAATCGGACCCAGTGCTATATTGGCATCTAAAGCCAGTTTTCTATTTTAATCGGACCCAATCTACATTTATAAATTGAACTATATCAAGAAATATTAACATTTAAATAAATTGACATCATAATGTCAAATCGTTATTTATTATTACAACAACAAGATCAAATTCGATTGGAATTGATTAAATTAAATTATTCCACGTGAATTTCAACTGCCATTATCTTAACAGAACAAAGTAAATATGCACCTTTTTTTTATTTGAGATGGGTTTGCTCTTGACTCTAGTCTAGGTCAGAGGTGACAGAGACAGAGTCGACGATGGAGTGAGCTTACCCAGAAGAAGACTGTTCACTCTCACTTTGAAAAGATTATAGGGTTGTATGCACTCGGAAACACAGAGGCACGTGGTGAGTTCCACTCTTTTGCTGTGCGCATTATAAAAGACATTTGGAAACGCTTAGTGCGAATTGGTGGAATAACAACTAGGTAGGGATGGTAACTGGCAGTGCATCTCGATGTCCGATGGTAGAAGGGAGCCGGTGGAATCAGACTGACAATCAGGCAACCTTGCAGCGATGAGCCAAGCTGTGAAGCTTGGCGTCCACCAGTTCTACGTCACCAATGAGCCTCTTAGCTCTGCGTTCCACCGAGTCAAGAGCGGCTAGTTGGTACTTAGCTGATCCATCCCAAAGGTGACTGCAATACTCCATGCAGGATCGGACTTGTGCTTTGTAAAGGGTTAAAAGCTGTCCAGGCGTAAAGTATCGTTTCACCCTATTTAGGATGCCCAGCTTCCTGGCCTGCCACTTTACATGAATGTTTCTAATGCCTGTACCTGTAGATACCTGTAGGTAGGTTAGAGGCGGTCCCTTTACGCAATTAATGTGTAACGTTTTAAGGTCCGGGTTAAAGACCTTTGCGCTAAGAATCAACAAAACCTTTCACATATATTTACTATTTCATATTTCTAAGACGATACGTGACCTATGTAGATCCCCGTGTCGATTTTGTACTAGGACAGTTTGCTCTAAAACTGTAAAGTCACGCACACACACACACACTGAAAAAATTGGTGTTTTATAATGAACATAACATAAACTCACGCCTTCTTCCCATGGGGGTAGGCAAAAACTACAGAACGCCACCTGCTACGATCCTTACATACTCCTTTTGCCTCGTTTACGTTCGTACATCTGGGGGCCGATTCTACTAATTTGCAACGTTACACGTTCAATTGTGTTTCAACAACAGTTCAGTTTCGATCGCCGTTCGATAGTTACCAAAAAAGGGAGATTCATAATTATGGTATTTACTAATTATATAGACTTTTTTTAAGTCTTTATTTCAAACAGAAACTAGATTATATGTACAAGCTAAAACTAAAAGATATATATGTATATTATGTACAAGTATATAAAAATCATAAAAATAAAAAAGGTGACAAGCTCATAAAAAGTCATTCTACTATTCTATAAGCAAAATGGAAACTAAACTTAAACCGAATCGTAACGGGAACGTAATAGTGGGTAACCTGTGTGACCAACATTCCAAATAGTATGTTTAATACCACAGAAAAAAAAGTTGAATCTAATAATATTACTAAATAAGAAAAAGTGCTACTAAAAGTATTTTTAATACAAAAACATATCTAGACCATACTTATACTTTTAGCCTGTATATTTTTTTGTAACATTTTAACTTTATAAATAATAAAAACTCAGAAGAACGTTTAGTTTCGGCCCCAGCTTGCGAAATCTGTGAAACGAAACGTTTCAAATGTCAAAAAGATAATGATGCGTCTAAACGTCACGCTCATGTTCGGTTTTGTTAGCAGAATAGCTTTTGAGATTGTTTCAATCGATCGGTGACTGAACTGAAACGTAACCGCAGTTGGATCGTTGTTACATTAATGGAATGCGAAAACGTTCACAAGCTGTGGGGCAGCTGCCCAGGTCATACACGCAAGCTGGTTGCGAGTACTACGCAACTGAGAACATCATCAATAAGTTCACTTAGGAGTTTTTATCGACATACTAATGCGACGACATGACACGACACGACAAAGCAAAAAGATAGCAAGGCACGTAACATGCACACTTTCTTTAGCTTTACTTTATTTCAGGCCCCTACAACATTTTGACCGTGATTTTTGCGTTAAATAGCCAACTTTGGCGTTCTTATTCTGAGAAACTGAAAGACTTCGACAACTTTGGTTTATTGAGTGGTGGTAATACGTTGTTATTAGTATAGTACACAGCGGTCTCGCTTTTAACAATTTTTTCTTATCTATTTATACAGGGTGATTTTTAAAACATGCGACAAAATTTAAGGGGGTGTTCTACCCATCAATATGAACAACTTTTACTATGGGACCAACTCGGAATTCGCAAAAAAATTTCGACCTTTTTATACAAAATGGTCCAATCGGGTATGTGCTTTTACATGGGAAGGTAATTTTTTTTTGCGAATTCTTAGTTGGTCCCATAGTAAAAGTTGTTCATATTGATGGGTAGAACACCCCCTTAAATTTTGTCGCATGTTTTAAAAATCACCCTGTATAAATAGATATAAAGCCAAAATTTCGAAGCAAGTTTTTCATAAAATACAGACCGCATCTTTTTGAGCTCGTGGATTGAACTACTTACATAAGAAAATGAAATGAAAAATATATAATAATATCTCTTGAATGATGGTTTAGTCTAAAGCGGCCTCAGAATTTTTACATATGTATGGAACATCTTATAAAAAAATCCCATTAAAAACCATAAAACTACTGAAAACGCTCAGAATTAACAGTAAATTTCTCCTTACTACATTAATATGATTACGTGAAATATATACCAGAATAAACATTAGTTCATAAGAAATTAAAATTTCATACATTAAAAAGAAAAAAAAACTTATATAAGACTCAAAATAAATGTAATTACAAATTGTGTGATGCGTCGCCGTGCTTCAATACATCTATACCGTCAAAACGCAATTTTGTGATAGGGCTCTTAAAGAATACTCATAAAGTCCGTAAAATCTCACTTTTCATTAATGCAAAGGTCTGTGAAACATAATTTTACAATGCATGTGCTCGAAAAGATCGTTTTCCAAGCAGCCACACTGTGCGGAAAGTGCCACTTTTTCGCACTAGTGCTTTTTAATTTCAGTTTTTTTTTTATTATTCACTACGTCGTCAGCTCGATGCAGAGCTTTTCTTATTTGAGAAAAGTTTTACAAATTAATCAAGTACATATTATAATTGATATAAAAGGTACATAAAACTAATACTTCATTAACCGCTTTATTAATTACTTTAGATTTAGATTTTGATCAATAATCAATTTTAAATATTCATTAAATATGTTTGGCTGAACGTATATTTTGCTCATGCCTTTTTGCAATATGATGTGGCAGCTTTTTGCACATGCGCAGTAATAGATATGCTGAGCGCGTAGCATGTATTTAAAATAAACCCACCATATTACTAATTTCTTGCTTAGTTCGGAGCCGATTTGTGTAAATCTGCTAAAAATGTCGAGTTCAAGTGACAAATCAATTAATTTAACCCCGGAAATTGTTATTCAAGTAGCAGAAAATGCCAATAACAGCCTCTTACGGGCTAAATCAAAAGAAAAATACTTTTTCAATGCATATTTTTTCCTCGCACAATGCATAGTAAAACGTTGTATGATACACGTGCGTAAGATAAATTCCGCCCCGTGTCGACTTATACACTCGCTCGCTTCGCTCGCTCGTGAATAAAAACGCCACTCGTCGGAAATCCACTACTTTCCGCACTTGTAGCATAAATAACTATTATATTTTGAAAGTAAAAAGTAGATTGTATTTTTTGCAATCAAGGAACTACGGTACTAATTACAATGTACAAAGTCAACTGAAAAATATAAGTCAGTAGGTACAGTTCTCCTTACCATCAGGTTGCTGTTGGATTGCTGCTACTGACAAGTTTTTGTACCAAAATGGTAAAAAGGACCCTTATGGTGCGACTCAGTCTGTGTGACTGTCCGTCTGTCACAGCAGGATTTCTCAAGATCGACTAATGCTATCAACTTGAACATGAATTTTGGAACAGTTTTAGATGACGTTTGCCCAACTATTTTGCACCCCCCCCCCCTCTCTCTAATATCTCTAATCTGAAACTATTCTATGTTCTAAAAATAAAACAACATCTCTAAACAGCACACTTTTAAAAAAGTATATATATATTATATATAAAATCAAAACAAAAGTCATTTATTCAAACTAGGCTGAGAATCAGCACTTTTCGACCGTCAAAATTACATAAGACAGTCCCCCAAAACGCCCGCCCTTCACCACTTCCTAGTGCTTTAGCTGAGGAGAAGAAGTGGCGCAACAAACTCCTCAGCAGCACAGCTGTCTGTTCAGTTAAATAAAAAAAATATTATATATATATTAGGTTGGGGAAAAAGTCTTTTCGCATTATAGTATGTATGAACTTGTAATAAAATCTCTTTGGCTATACTATTTGTATCTGGCTGGTTTTGGTATCATTGAAAGTTTAAATTTTAAAGAACATAACTCCAAATTCAAATTAGAAAAATGTGTGATTTTCATTTGTTTTTCGTACCGTCAAGATGAGTGAATCTAATGAAGAAATTCGATACATTTTAAAATTTTACTACAAAAAAGGTAAAAATGCAACGCAAGCCGCGAAAAAAATTTGCGATGTTTATGGACCTAATGTAGTGTCTGTGAGAGTAGCACAAATTTGGTTTAAGCGTTTTCAATCCGGAAATTTTGATGTCAAAGATGCACGTCGCTCTGGTCGCCCTATTACGGATAAAATGGATGCCATTTTTGAAAAAGTGGAGCAAGATCGGCATATCAGTAGTTACGACGTAGCTGAAGAACTGGAAATTGACCACAAAACAGTTTTGGCGCATTTGAAAAAAAACTGGGTACACAAAAAAGCTCGACATTTGGGTACCTCACGAGCTCACTGAAAGAAACCTAATGAACCGTGTACTCATTTGTGATTCTTTATTACGACGTAATGAAACCGAACCATTTTTGAAGAAGCTGATAACTGGTGATGAAAAGTGGATCACGTATGACAAGAACGTGCGAAAAAGGCCGTGGTCAAAGGCCGGTCAGGCTTCACAGACTGTGGCGAAACCCGGGTTAACTCGCAACAAGGTGATGCTGTGTGTGTGGTGGGATTGGAAGGGCATTATTCATTATGAGCTGTTACCACCAGGCAGAACCATCGATTCTGAACTCTACTGCGAACAACTGATGAGATTAAAGCAAGAAGTTGAGAGAAAGCGGCCGGAATTAATCAACAGAAGGGGTGTGGTATTTCATCATGATAACGCTAGACCTCACACATGTTTAGCCACTCAGCAAAAATTAAGAGAGTTTGGCTGGGAGGTGCTAATGCATCCGCCGTATAGTCCTGATCTTGCACCTTCAGATTACCACCTGTTTCGGTCTCTTCAGAATTCTTTAGGCAGTGTCAGGTTAACATCACGAGAGGACTGCCAAAACCACTTGTCGCGGTATTTTGACCAGAAGTCCCAACATTTCTATAGCAATGGGATCATGTCCCTACCTACAAGATGGCAAAAAGTTATCGAACAAAATGGTACCTACATACTTTAGTTAAATGTAAATAAACTATATTAAAAAATGTTTTGAATTTTCTTAAAAAATGCGAAGAAACTTTTTCCCCAACCTATTATATTCTATACAACACTGTGCAAATTACATGCAAGTACATTACGCAACACAAACATTAAAATAAATTTAATTATTTGCTATAAGTAAACTAGCACACGCCAATATACTTAAAAAAAATCGAAAACTATACTCAAGCAGAAACAAAATACAAAACTAAAAACGTATGCAGAACTTTATACCTATATTAAAAGCCTCCAGTAATAAAGGGCGTGCCCACTTACATATAGCCGTACATGTAGTCGTAACTCTTAAGTCACAAATAATAAACTAGGACCATCGAAGTAAAATAAACAACGAGTTAAATTACTAATAACAAAACAAAACCAAGGTCAGCAAGACGACCAGTCACCACAAGCAGCACCCGTTCACGAGCATAACGCAAAGATCAGCCATTACCCCCCTCGCCATATTTGAGGGAAGGAGGCAACCCGACCCCCGACGCTACCACAAGCAGTGACATCTAAGGGAGCATAACGAACTAGCTGCCGGTTGTTCAGACAAGAATAATTATGATCAATTGTCGAGGTCACTAGCTAACCACATATTGCAATACCACTCATAAAAAAAATAAACATTGAAATGAGTAGATTATGTCAATAATAAATAAAAATAAAAATTTAAATAAATTGACCTTGAGAGTCAAAGAAAATAAATAATTATATGAACTAATAGAAATAAAATAAATAATTATATAACCTGTGAGTAGGTATGCTAATTCAGGAGAAAGAACATAAACATTGTCTTAAGTTAAACACAGCGACCAACTATTCTTATCGTTTAAGTAATCGTTGATAGAATAGTATGCCTTTGAACAAAGGTTAGATTTTACTTTAGCTTTGAACGCATTAAAGGGCAAATCTAGCAAAGAAGAGGGTAGCTTGTTATAAAAAGATATACCAAGCCCAACAAATGAGTTATGAACCTTATGAAGCCGGTGAAATGGAGCACGTAATTTGTCCTTATTTCTGGTGTTAACATTGTGAATATCACTGTTTTTAGTGTATAAATGTATATTTTGTCTAATATATAAGATGTTGGCGAAGATGAATTGTGATGCCACCGTGAGAATACCAATCTGTTTAAAAAAATCTCTCAAAGAAACTCTGGCACCGAGCTGGTAAATTGCTCGAACAGCTCGTTTCTGAAGAACAAATATATTTTGAATGTCAGCGGCTTTGCCCCAGAGCAGAATACCGTATGACATAATGCTATGAAAATAACTAAAATACTAACCGAGCTGTATCAACGTCAGTGTATTGTCTTACTTTCCTGACGGCGTAGGCGGCTGAACTGAGCCTTCCCGCTAGACTTGATATATGTGGGCCCCACTGAAGTTTGGCATCTACTGTTATACCCAGAAAAACTGCCGAGTCTACAGTTTTAAGCACTCTTTATCTAAAACGATGTTGGGTCCTAGATTTCTAACATTCGGTAAGGCAAACTTTATACATTTCGTTTTCTTAGCATTGAGAACTAAGTTATTTTTCGTAAACCAATCTGTAACCATTGAGAGTGCACTGTTTACGTAGTCAAAATTTTGTCTATTCCTGTCTACTTTAAAAATAAGAGAGGTGTCATCTGCAAACAGTACAACGTCACAGATACCCTTTAAATAGAATGGTAAGTCATTGTTATACACTAAAAACAAGAATGGACCCAATATTGAGCCTTGAGGTACACCTAACTGAACTGGTAGCCCGGAAGATTTCACACCATTTACATCTACACATTGAAACCTATTATGTAAATATGAATCAATTACTTTAAGAGCTTCGTTTTGTACACCGTAATGATGTAGTTTACGCAAAAGCGTCTCATGGTGCACGCAATAAAAGGCTTTGGAGAGATCACAGAAAATTCCAATAGCATTTTGCGAGTTCTCCCATGCGTTAAATATATGTTTCAGCAGAGCAACACCCGCATCTGTAGTCGAACGACCTTTAGTAAAGCCATATTGTTCATCATGAAGGAGGCCATTTAAATTAAAATGTCTTAGCAACTGCTTGAGTATTAATTTTTCAAATATTTTGCTAAATGCAGGTAATATAGAAATAGGCCTAAAATTGCCAACGTCATTTTTATTACCTGATTTAAATAAAGGTAAGACGTTACTACTTTTCATGAGATCAGGAAAAGTTCCTACATCAACACATTTATTAAAAGTAACAGCTAGATAGCGGACTACTATGTCTATTATATTACTTAACAGTTTAATTGAGATGCCCCAGTAATCACCAGTGTTTTTAGTTTTTAAATAAGCGACCACATTTTTGTTTATCCAACTGCTATTATTAGACAACGGAATTAATTAGGATTTACTTTCAAGGTAAATTCAGTCATGTAATCTTTCAACAAACGAACGAATTAGGAATTCATTATTATATCTTATCACATAACATCACGCTTGAAAAGTTAGGCAGAGGTATACATCCACATTTCACCAGTTATATTTAAGTCCCATGTAATAGAGGGCGAGCCTATTGCCATTGCCATCAACCGGCACAAATCCAGACTCCAGGCTGCTGCTGAGCAATTCTTGGTAGAAAACCCAATAACACTTTGCCCAATCTAGGAATCAAACCTAGGAACTCATGTGCAGCAATAGCACTTGCGACCACCAGACCAACAAGGCTATCTAATTAATATTGCTATTCCACAATTGAAATACCTATTAGCAAGAGAAAAAAACTATACCATTCAAAACATTGACACGAATACAAAGTTTAACAAACAATAAAGTACTTACAATAACAACTCATTGTGTCAATGTTATCAATCAATCAATCAACAGACTTTTTTTTTAAAATAATAATTGTAATACCAACTAATACGATTTGTTGGGCGGAACAACGCAGTACAGTGACAACAAATATGTCGCGTCATTTCGTAGAATTATCTATCAATCAATATGCCTAGCCTTTTCCCAACTATGTTGGGGTCGGCTTCCAGTCTAACCGGATGCAGCTGAGTACCAATATTTACATGGAGCGACTGCCTATCAGACCTCTGCAACCCAGTTACTGTGCAATACGATACCTCTCAGTAAGACTGGTTGTCAGACTCGGGCTTCTGACGACCCGTAACGACTGTCAAAGATCCATAAATGACAGTCGGGACCAACGGTTTAACGTGCTTTACGAGGCACGGAGGAGTCTCGGTATGTAAAGATGGTCACCTATCCACGGAACGACCCTGGCAAGCGTAGCTTAACTTGATGGATCGACCCGTGCGGCTGTTATTACTTAGCCACGAAATAAATTCAATGTAATTAATTTAATAAATAAATACGCGGACATTAGCATTTCAAGTGCTCTTGTTGCCTCTTTCCGCCTTTATGAATTTAGCAGTCTGCCTCGTTGGTCTAGTGGTCGCATGCGCTACTGCTGAGCTTGTCCAAAATAATATACATACGTTACAAAGGATAAATTTGCTTTTTTTGTGTTTTTTAATTTGTTTACATTAACATAAAACGGCCAATTACATTAGTTAAGACATAGAAAACACATTATTTAAGTACAATAAAATCAATCTGCTTAGTCTTTTCCCAACTATGTTGGGGTCGACTTCCATTCTAACCGGATGCAGCTGAATACCAGTATTTTTCAAGGAGCGACTGCCTATCTGACCTCCACAACCCAGTTACTGCGGGTAATACGATAACCCTTGGTAAGACTGGTTGTCAGACTTTCGGGCTTCTGTCGACCCGTCACGACTGGCAAAGATCCACGAATGACAGCCGGGACCAACGGCTTAACATGCTTTCCGAGGCACGGAGGAACCTGGGTATGTAAAGATGGTCCCCCATCTACAGACCAAACCCGGCTGATGGATCGACTCGTGCGGCTGTTATTACTTAGCCAAAGTCCTAAAAGTCTGACAAACAGTCTAATCAAGGGGTGTCATGTTACCCAGTAACTGGGTTGCGGAGGTCAGATAGGCAGTCGGTCTATGGTCCGCGCGCGAGCTCCGAGGAATCGGGGGTTGAGGAAGCGGGCGGTTTTCAAGCACATACTATCCTCATATAATTATTTCATAATTAATTAGATGCGTGGCGCGCGGAGGCGAAGCATGTGTTGATTATTAAATAATTATATGAGAATAGTATGTACTCGAAAACCGCCCGCTTCCTCAGCCCCCGATTCCTCGGAGCTCGCGCGCGGACTGTATGTATAATACTGGTATCAGCTGTATCCGGTTAGACTGGATGCCGACCCTAATGTAGTTGGAAAAAGGCTGATGTTCTTTTGATGTTCTTTTTTTTCAATTGTGAAGAAAAAGGACTAATTAACACCCAGCCGTCTTTTTTTTATTTGAGATGGGTTTGCTCTTGACTATAGTCTAGGTCAGAGGTGACAGAGACAAATTCTACGATGGAGTGAGCTTACCCAGAAGAACCCTGTGCACTCTAACTTTGAAGAGATTCGGGTTGTAAGCGTCCCGGAACACAGACGCAGGTAGTGAATGGGATTATTCCGATCTGTCACCCTGCTTTGTCCCCTTAGACTTAGAGGGACAGATCTGAAAAAAAAATAATTGATCTGTCCGCCTGTTAGCAACGAGGGGACAGTTCTAACTTTATTCACTCCTATCTGGGACAGATAGGGGTGAATAAAGTTGCTAACAAGGGGACAGATCAAACTTTTTTCCGATCTGTCGACAGATCGGAATAATTCGTGAGTTTCACTCTTTTACCGTGCGCAAATTGGTGGAATGGTATGGATGGTAACTTCGTCGTCTTATACAGGGTTATTTGTAAAACACCAGCAACCTCTTAAGGGGTCACTGTACTCATCATTATGAACGACTTTTACTATGGGACCAAACCTGAAATCGTGAAATAAAAATCAACTGTTCAGTACATTTATGTTCGCATAATTCGTTAAAATGTAGTGAACAGCTGATTTTTTTTGCGATTTCAGATTTGGTCCCATATTAAAAGTTGTTCATAATGATGAGTATAATGACCCCTTAAGAGGTTGCTGGTGTTTTACAAATAACCCTGTATATTATAATAAGCTTAACTACGGGTGGTATTGATTGACATAGACCCTGATTTCTAGTTAATTTATATGTATCAGAAGCCTAGTGTTATGTTATGAATAATTATTAAACGATTAATTAATCATTCTACCTTCATTTTAACATATTTAATATTCATGTAAACGGAAAATGCGTTTCTGTTATAGATCTGGGTTTTATAGCGTTTTTGTTTTTAATTATGACTTCCTAATGTCCTTTGTCATTGATGAGTACTTGCCAGTTTGCGTAAATAAATGTAATTTATTATACCGATAACTGTGTTTAAGCTGTCGGTTTAAGCCATTTGGGGGGTTTAGGACATCGCCAAGCGGTTCATCGACTCTTCACGTGACCAGAGAGCTGCCCTATTTTTAGCCAAAAAAAGCTTTTTGGGCAATTTTCCCAATTGACAACGATGTGGACGAAATTTTTGAAGAGCCCAATGAGCTCTTTCCTTTTTTTCCTAAACTTGTATATAATATAATAGGTTGGGGAAAAAGTTTCTTCGCATTTTTTAAGAAAATTCAAAACATTTTTTAATATAGTTTATTTACATTTAACTAAAGTATGTAGGTACCATTTTGTTCGATAACTTTTTGCCATCATGTAGGTAGGGACATGATCCCATTGCTATAGAAATTTTGGGACTTCTGGTCAAAATACCGCGACAAGTGGTTTTGGCAGTCCTCTCGTAATGTTAACCTGACACTGCCTAAAAAATTCTGAAGAGACCGAAACAGGTGGAAATCTGAAGGTGCAAGGTCAGGACTATACGGCGGATGCATTAACACCTCCCAGCCAAACTCTCTTAATTTTTGCTGAGTGGCTAAAGATGTGTGAGGTCTAGCGTTATCATGATGAAAAACCACACCCCTTCTGTTGATTAATTCCGGCCGCTTTCTCTCAACTTCTTGCTTTAATCTCATCAGTTGTTCGCAGTAGAGTTCAGAATCGATGGTCCTGCCTGGTGGTAACAGCTCATAATGAATAATGCCCTTCCAATCCCACCACACACACAGCATCACCTTGTTGCGAGTTAACCCGGGTTTCGCCACAGTCTGTGAAGCCTGACCGGCCTTTGACCACGACCTTTTTCGCACGTTCTTGTCATACGTGATCCACTTTTCATCACCAGTTATCAGCTTCTTCAAAAATGGTTCGGTTTCATTACGTCGTAATAAAGAATCACAAATGAGTACACGGTTCATTAGGTTTCTTTCAGTGAGCTCGTGAGGTACCCACATGTCGAGCTTTTTTGTGTACCCAGGTTTTTTCAAATGTGCCAAAACTGTTTTGTGGCCAATTTCCAGTTCTTCAGCTACGTCGTAACTACTGATATGCCGATTTTGCTCCACTTTTTCAAAAATGGCATCCATTTTATCCGTAATAGGGCGACCAGAGCGACGTGCATCTTTGACATCAAAATTTCCGGATTGAAAACGCTTAAACCAAATTTGTGCTACTCTCACAGACACTACACTAGGTCCATAAACATCGCAAACTTTTTTCGCGGCTTGCGTTGCATTTTTACCTTTTTTGTAGTAAAATTTTAAAATGTATCGAATTTCTTCATTAGATTCACTCATCTTGACGGTACGAAAAACAAATGAAAAACACACATTTTCCTAATTTGAATTTGGAATTATGTTCTTTAAAGTTTAAACTTTCAATGATACCAAAACCAGCCAGATACAAATAGTATAGCCAAAGAGATTTTATTACAAGTTCATACATACTATAATGCGAAAAGACTTTTTCCCCAACCTAATATGATGGCGCAGCAAGTGGCGCCGTCTAGTTTTGTTACGAAGTTACTAGTATTCACAAAGAGGTCGGATAAGAGTGACACTGGCTGATTACTGTCACTCTCGCAGAGCGTCACATTGATGGTTGGCGTCACAGGTGTCTTCTGATGACGGAGAGGATGTCAACGTCACAGACTACGTAGTAACAAAGAGTACTCTGTGGTATCACGTGACGTAGTGTGGTGCCTGTGAGGGAGTCGCCGTCGTACCACGTCTATGACGAACTGCTACATTCCGGTACAATCCTAATGATATTGAAGTTGCTGAACCACTAATAGGATGACCACTTCTGGTACAGGCTATCCTGCGCCGTTTTATATATATTTTTGTGTTAACTTTATAGCGTGCGGCAGAAGGTAAATGCTATCATGGCAAACCAGGGTAACCACCCTCTAGTAAGTTATCATTGTAATCGTCCATTCGTCCATCCATCCGTAAGTTAAGTAAGCTACCCACCAGCAAGCGAATGTGTGCGCGGTATAACTCAAAACCTCTGCTGAATTGTAATCTGTGTGATCTGAGTGCATATAGTGTGATTCCTAAGCACCTGCGTTTCTCTTACACCCGTTCCCCGGCTACGACTTGTATTTATTATATTTAAGATTTGTCAAAATAAACTGCACTAATCCGAGACTATGTTTTTATTTTTGATGGGTTTGCTCTTGACTCTAGTCTAGGTCGGAGGGGACAGAAAGAAAGTCGACAATGGAGTGAGCTTACCCAAAAGAAGCCTTTTCACCTCACTTTCAAGAGATTAGGGTTGTATGCTTTTAGAAACACTGACGCTTCGAACGAGTTCTACTCTTTTGCTGTGCGCATTATAAATGACAGTTGGAAACGCTTAGTACGAATAGGTGGAATAGCAACTAGATAGGATGGTAACTTGCAATGCGTCTAGATGTCCGATGGTAGAAGGGGGCCGGTGGAATGAGGTCGTGGAGTTCTTAAGCACACTCACCGAAGTACAATCTGTAGAAGACCGACAAGCAGGCAACCTTGCGGCGATGAGCCAAGCCGTGAAGCTTTACGTCGCCAATGAGCCTCTTAGGTCTGTGTTTCACCGAGTCAAGCGCGACAAGTTGGTATTTAGTTTATGAAAAATACAAGTTCACATGATGGCAGCGTGATAAAATTCTGAAACATTTCAGAATTTCTCACGAAATATATTTCAGTTCTGCGCACCTGCTTACATTACTCATTTGTTTGTCAAAATACTTCAACACGTTGTGTTAAATTATTATTTTTTTCAAATATTAATATAGAATTATTGTTCATCCAGCAGTGGACGTCTTTTGGTTGTGATGATGATGATGTTGATATCTTGTCTCCATAACTCGAGTAATATTTTTTTCGTTTGTTAACCCTGGTACTTCCAGTAGAACCAGTGGTACCACGGTAACTTTTCCCTAACCGTGGCT
This sequence comes from Dicycla oo, assembly GCA_948252095.1. Lineage (NCBI taxonomy): Eukaryota > Metazoa > Arthropoda > Insecta > Lepidoptera > Noctuidae > Dicycla > Dicycla oo. The sequence continues at coordinate 28,905,572 of OX411714.1, forward strand.
CCCCCAATCTCCCCCAATGGTACGATGGTTAGGAAAATGTAACCGTGGTAGGCACCGCACAAATAACGTCATTGAAGGTTGGAATGCGAAACTAAGTAGGAGCATCAATAAAAACAGAGTTACTTGTGCGGTGAACTAAATGACGTTATTTGTGCGGTGCCTACCAGCGCAGCGGTACCACGGTTACATTTTCCTAACCGTCGTACCATTGGGGGAGATTGGGGGAGCCACGGTTAGGGAAAAGTTACTGTGGTGTTCTACTGGGGGACCAGGGTTAAGAAACGATTTTTTTTTAGCAATTCATCTAAAGACTGCCTCGACGCTTTGTTGGTTTAGGGGTCGCAAGCGCTACTGTTGAACATGAGGTGCTAAGTTCGATTCCCAGGTCAGACAAAGTGTTATTGGGTTTTCCCATCAGGAATTTCTCAGTAGCAGCCTGAAGTCCGGATTCGTGCTCGGTGGTTGGCATATTCTCGCCCCATATTACATCGGACTTAAACATAACTTATGAAATGTGGGTGTACCTTAATATAGGTACACCCCTGACTATCCCTTCGGTGATTACAGGCGTAATGATATGTCAAAAAAAAACAAATTTGCACAAATTGACAACTGTTTGCAAACATCGTTCAAGCTAAACACATTTTTGCTAAAAAGAACAATAGGTACACCGCACGTTTAGTAAACTATGTCGCATCACACAATTTCACTTTTTTGAAATCGGTTAGGAACAAACGCGTGAGTAGGCAGTGTTTGTCTGTCTGCCTGTCCGTAGGCTGGCTGTGCACACAGGCGGAATCTATTGTCGTTCTAATGGTATGCAAGTGGAGCGAGGCCGGGTATTCCGGCTGGCAAGTGTACACGTTGCTTAACCATTTGTTCCTGTCTAACAATAAACACTGTTTTAAGAATTTCTTTGGCAGTTGCCATTTATTGTAGAATTATGTAATTATTTTCGAAACTCACTTATTAAATGATGAGAGGATTTGTTTCAAAGTGAGAAGAAGTACCTATACTGGATGACTTTTTTACCGTCTTGAAATAAATGGGTACAATAGGAGGACGGAGTAGAAACCTATGGAATACCTAGTTTTTGTTTTAGCTTAGACCCCTATTGCTCTACCTATCAATAAACATTACATTTGAAGTAAACTAGAACAATAAAAATAGAAATTTTGAAAAAAAAAACTGTATAGATCGTTAAAAAATATCGAAATAAAAAAAAAAAAAAAAAAATCAAAAACAAAAAAAAAAACTATGTATGCCATAGGCTTCTACTCCTTTCACCTATTATGCCCTATTTTTTTCAAGACGGTAAAAAGAATCACCCAGTATTTAAAATTAACAGGCAATCAAACATAGGTATTGTTTTGTTTATAAAATGTTACGGTGTTGTTAATGAGCCTGCTTTTTGAAACCTGAAGATATTGCAACCGTTGCCATTATAAAAATAAATTCTGTACTCGAGTGTACTGTGACGATAAGGTACCTATAATAAATTAATGAAACATTAACTTACGATTCGAAACCTGATGTAATAAAATATCCAAGCTTATGATACATTATCATAATATATAATATTTACATTATAAAATACTCTGTATTTGTCTCGTGTACCTAAACTAACGACAATTTACCATTATTTCAATAGTTATTGAATTGTTTTGCTTCAGTACAGTAGCCATTCAAATTATAATAATGTTATCATTTTACGAGTTTCAGAACACTACAATCATTATTATACACACAAAAGACTTAAAACATAGCTTAGTAATTGATATTTAGCCCTCCAATATGGGTTCCACGAACCTGCACTGGTTGGCGTGGTGGATTACGACTCGCTCCCTCACACACAAGTTAAAAGTTAAATTTAAAATTAAAAAAAAAACCCTGACACATATTATCCTTTTATTTTCGCTACCTATCATCAGACACTGATTGTCATCTATCTATAACCTATTCATTGAGACCATTCCAATGAGCCCAAACTCGTACCTTTGCTGTAAGTTGGCGAGGAAGTTTGGTATCCTGCAAATTCAAGGTAATGCTGCAGCATCAGTTCAATGTTATTATATTATTCTAATATCATTGAAGTAACAGTATACCAAATTTCCAATTGATCAGACCTGTGGGAGATGCTCACATCCATTCATCAGCTAGAAAAGAGCTGATAATCTTCAAATGGCTTAATAGATTTTTTTGAATCATAGTTACGAACACTCTCGATCAAGTCACCAAAACAAAAACAAAATCTAAAACGGTTCAGTCGTTTGGGAGCTACGATGCCACAGACAGATACACAAATAAACACGTTAAACGTCCGGCGGGGGTTAAAAAGGAGGCCTGTGTCCCTGCAGTTGGAATGTTATAGGCTGATTATGTCCATGTTGCTACCTTTCATATTCAGTTCCTCACAAAATGTCGAAGAAAATCCTCGCCTCAATTTATCACCATTATTGATAATACCGTACCATACCGTGTACCGTGTCACCATCGTCTTGATTAACAATTTATTGCCAAGATTACGTTTCACGCAGTTTTCTAAGTTTTTGTCTGTTAACCCTGTGACTGTCGAAAAAACCCCATACATTTATGTAAGGTCATGTCAATGTGTGCTCGAATGTCAGCCGAACTCCATAGGTTCATAACTACCGTATGACGTTTTTTTTTTATGTTTATATATATTATGATAAACATTTATATACATATTCTGTAAAGATTTCAATTTTTTTTCTTACGCACACTTGGTGTGCGGCCGACGTTTGAGGGGATTTGCTTGCCAGACTAGTCTTAAAGACTAATGAATGAGATAATGAGACTAATGCCAAAGAAACGATGGATGGACTGTGGGAAAGATGACATAGCTAGAAAGGGAGTGACATAGAGAAGTATGGAAGAAGGAGACCTGTTGCGCCGACCCCAAATATATTGGGACAACGTCAGGAGAATGATGATGAATGACGAATGAGATCTACCTATGTCACTCGTGTGTTATTGTTAGTGGTTTTTGATCAAAGTCACTGTTTGTCCACCGTATAACGTCAACGGGATGTCAACGAGAAACGAGATTATTCGAATCGAACGTGACGTCCCGCGGTAGCGGTGTGCGGTGGACACGCGGCCTTAGTAAATAAATGTATCGCTACTTCGGCGCCGTCATCTCGTTCTCGTTGACATAACTTTGACGTGGCAGCGGACAAACGGCCTCATGCAGCGGGCCCACGGCCCGCTTTCTCACAGGCCAGATCGCACCAGGCCAGGCCGACAGGTCGTGTGGGAACCGTCGCATCCGATGGGGCCTGCAGTGGCCTGACGTCACCCGTCTGATCGAATGACGTATGGGATGATCCATGGGAATGCTCGGCACGGACCGCGATAGGCGTAGCAACGCCTAGCGCGGTCTGTTAGTTAAGCGACCGCGGCTTTAGATTGCTTCGTTGGTCTCGTGGTCACAAATGCGCCTGCTAAGCGCCAGGGTTCGATCGGGCAAGCGTTTGAGTTTGCCCATTTTCAATAGTAGCTCAGTCTGGATTTGGACTGTGTTAATCGCAGGGGCTCATCATTTTATTTAAACGGGACTGAATTCAGTTGTTAACTACGTATTACTAAGAGCTACACAAATCATTTTGCCTGATAAACTAAGCCACAGCAATACCAAAATTTGAATACAATTTAATATATTAGTTCAATCGACTTAGTATTAACCTGACCTATTCAATTCCTAAATATGTACTTTCTAAGATAATCTTGGTCACCATTTACTTACGGTGAAGGGACAAAATGGACTAAATTCAAATGTATCGAAATCGCAATTCGCGCAGTGAGCAAGTGGGGTTATCGATGCTTGTTCCTTCTGTGTACAAAGGGTCTTTGGCCTGCAATGGGACAAATCCAGGCTACGTATATAAAACCTATATATGAAATTGCCGATTTGTGATACTGAAGATCTTAAATTCTACTTATTTAGAATTCCAAATTCAAATTAACTTTATAATTTAACATGATATAAAAAAAATAGTTGTTCACTTGTTTTCCCGTTGTTCGGTTTTTCTTTGCTGTAACCATGGAAAAAACCGAAATTGCGCGCTATTTTCGAATACGTGTTCCGTCGTGGCACTAATGCAGCACAGAAAGCACGCAATATTAACGACGTGTATGGACAAAGTACCGCAAGTGAACGCACGGTGTGCTTAGTTTCATCGTTTCCGTTCTGGAAATTTTGATCTCAACAATGAGCCTCGGGGAATATTTTAAATACCAACGAGGCGGTCAAAATAATTAAAAGATTCCCGTCCCCAGGTTTTTTTTATACTGCCGTCATAAGGAAAAAAGACGTATCTGACATTTTTTTCGAAATAGGGTTATTTACATATTCGGAATCAGCAAAAAAGACGCATCTACCAGTATTTTTAAATTAGCGTAAACTTAACGAAAACCTAATAATTCTTACTATTAAAAGTTGCATCTGCCTTTGCACCTATCGTGTACTTTAAACGAGACAAAATATTTTTTTTTCTCCATTTCAATATTTCTGTAGATATGTCATTTTTCCTTACGTCGCGTCGGCAGTATAGCAGAAGCATCAACGCACTTTCATTAAAATGGCAAAAGTGCATCGACACTATTTCTTAATAAAAAAAAAGATTATTTCCATGTAAAACAGCAATTTAATAAGTAAGGACCTAATATTATTACTTTTAGGTCATAGTTTCACCTCTTTACATACATATACAATACATAACATTTGACAGGCCAGTTGGCGTGGTTGGTTAAGATACTACCTGCCATGCCGCTGGTCGTGGGTTCGATTCCCATCCAGGACAAACATTTGTGTGCATGAACATGTCTGTTTGTCCTGAGTCTGGGTGTAATTATCTATATAAGTATGTATTTACAAAAAAAAAGTAGTATATGTAGTATATCAGTTATCTGGTTTCCATAGTACAAGCTCTGCTTAGTTTGGGATCAGATGACCGTGTGTGAACAATGTCCTAGGATATTATTATTATATTATTATAACATCACGCCTGTATTTCTCGAAAGGTTAGGCAGAGGTGTAACTAAGTACACCCACAATTCACCAATTATATTTGTACCTCTATTAATAAGTAGTTATTTAAAACGCAAGGTTCTGTAGATCTATTTCTGTCGAATCACCTTGAACTTTATGAAAGGGATGACGTTGCCGAATTTTACTATCTTTTAGTTCCGCCGTAGGAGTGGCGGGTTAGTAACAGCCGCTTTACGAGATCTTTTTTATTTACTACATGAAATAGGTAGGATACTGGAAACAGGTTCGCGATGTTTTTTATAACAGTTTACCTACTAAGGTAACTGCGAACCTTCAAGTTAAGTCACTATGATATTATAATTTTGATGGTGATCTAATTAAGTGTCCTTTGCTTGGCTTATTTATGGTAATTATGTAAAAAGCTTATCTCTTCATTGACACTACTGTTACTATGGTCAGTATTTTTTACCAACGATAAATGAGAGAAGGTTGTCAAGTCAACGTGTATTTTTCTAATGTATTTATTTCGCATAATCAGCCTATAACGTTCCCACTGCTGGGACACAGGCGCTTCTCTCTGTGAGTGGGTGTGGGCTGTAATTAGGGTTGCCACCTTCTTTTTGGAATTAAAGTACATTTGTAAAAAAAAAGTACATTTGTTAGTAAAGGTAGGAAAAATAAAGTACATAGTGTCAAAATAAAGTACAATTTATTTTTCTTTATTATTATGTATAAAAACATATTTTAATTGCTTTTTGCAAGTTTTATCAAATTATTATCACTGCTAAACAATTGCACAGCATCTGTTAAAGTAAATGAATAATTCGTTTTTATCAGGTTCAGAGTGAAGTTCAAAGTTTCATCTCACCTTTTGCTATTCATCATAGGAAAACTCTCTGTGACTGTTGACGTGGCGGAAATAGACAGTAAAAATGAAATTATTTTTTACAAGTTTGAAAAATTATCATCACACTTATTAAATACTTGCTGCCATTTTTGTGCAGTAGATAGTTCCGCAAAACCCTTAGAACTATAATTAAATTTTTACGTGGGCGTGGATGGCCAAATCCGAAATTAAGAGGAATAGTGAAAAGTACTCAAAGTAGTCTCGGGCTCGATTTCGATGAAAACTAAAACTACATTATTGGATTTTTGAAAATCCATATCAAGGTTTAATGGGTAGGTAACATAAGAAAAATAAAAATAAAGTATCTTGTTAAAAATGAGCTCTTTCCTTTAGTTTGCCGTATGTCATTACTACTCATTACTTTTCAAAATTCGATCCTTATTAGCGACACTATCGAATGGTGTACTACAGTGGGTGTGTGTTTTTTTTTTTTTCAAAATCAACATCCATTCCTGGCTAGAAATATTGATTTTTCAAAAATCCAATGATGCTGTTTTAGTTTTCATCAAAATCGAGCCCGAGACTCCTTTGAGTACTTTTCACTATTCCTTATAGTTTCGTATTTGGCCATCCACGCCCACTTGAAAAATTCACCTTGTATATCTGATCATAGCGTTTGTTGGATAAAACAATTTCTCCACAAAGTTCATCCATAGTTAAATTAAGTTTATGAAGATTTAAATTTTCTATTATGTTAAGAATATTATAAAATTCCACATTGCTCTTTTTTACATTGCCAAGTGTGAATAACCAGTTTGTGTCATTAAAATTAAACCACTTATTTAGGTACTCTAAGGCATATAATTAATTTAATTACTCTAAGCTACCTATCACGTGAATTTTTCTAGTCCATTCCGGTGACAACAGTTTAATATTTTTGCCTGTTTCATAGCCAAAGAAAAGAACTTGTTTCCTTTATGCTAATCCATCTCTGAGATTAACCTAAATCCCATAAATATCTAAAATTGTTATAAAATGTCTAGAAGGTAAATACCTTCTAGACATTTTACGCAAAACAAACAAACAAAAAGTTTTGACAGTGACATTGATAATGTTGACATTTGAGGCTGAGTTGCTTTAAAAAAATATCTAGAACGAGTGTTCACGTGGCGCTGGTGACCTATCGATTCGGCACCAATCGATAACGTTCCGTTTTAGGAAAAAATGCTTACGACCAAACTTTTTTGAATCTCAGAGAAATCAAATCATGCGAAATAAAGTATTTTCGCGTACTTTATTTTGCTCATAAAGTATAAAGTACGTTTGCCCAAAATAGAGTACAATACTTTATTATAAAGTACGGGTGGCAACCCTAGCTGTAATCCACCACGCGGACCCAGTGCGGATTGGTGGATTTCACATGTCTTCGAATTTTTGGTTCTAGGACGTGCCGAGGAGGTCGTGGCTATGTAATAAAAGCCGCACGGGTCGAGCCATCAGGTTAAGCTACGCTTGCTTGGGTTGGTCCTTGGATAGGTGACCGAGACTCTCCTGGCTATCATTCGTAGATCTTAGACAGTCGCGTCGTTACGGGTCGTCAGAAGCCCGAAAGTCTGACAACCAGTCTTACCAAGAAGTATTGTATTACCCAGTAACTGGGTTGTGGTGGTCACATAGGCAGTCGCTCCATGTAAAATGCTCGATATTCAGCAGCATTCGGTTAGACTGGAAGCCGACCCTAAGATAGTTGGGAATAGGCTAAGCGGATTGATTTTAGGACGTACAGGTTTCCTTACGATGCTTTCCTACACTGTTTTGAGAGCAGTGGTGATGAAATTATTTACACAAAGTAAAGCGCATGTCTGGTTCGAACCTACAACTTACAACTAGTACGTCGGGACGAGATCATTGGGCCACCACTGCTTTGTATTTATTTGTGCCTTTTGTATCCTGTTATCGGTATTCGACAAACAATTCAGTTAAGAGGCCCCCGGAGCATGTAAAATAATTTGTAAATCAAACGAATTCTTCCAATGGTGTGTATTTATTCCAATTGGATTACAGAATATCTAGATTCCCAAATATATATTAAATAAGAACACTGATTTAAACATGAAATATGAGAAAAATTCTTCAAAAAATATATTTGGGAACCTAGATATTCTGTAATCCAATCAGAATAAATACACACCACCTTAAGAATATGTGTGATTTACAAATTATCTTGGTATTTCGTTTGTATGAACTACGCATGCTCCGGGGGCCTCTTAAGTATTAAGACATACAGAACCAAATGCATACATTTAGAAAATATGCATTATATATATTCTCTAAAACTTGCCTTGTTTGCAAAGTAGAACTACAAACTACTCGCTATGACCTGTAAACATGTCTGCTTGACCTGAGGCCCAACTAGCAGGTGATAAATTATAATAATAGTCCCACTCGAATGTTGACACAACCTTTGAAATGTGACAAGTGTCAGTTTTCCGGAAATGGTGGTAGTTAGAAAGCGAACTCAAACGTGATCCCACTTACAGGAGCTATATAGGTACTGGTAGGGAAACATACGAACCTGGGACTACGTGCGGTTACGTTACGTTTTTTAACTGATTTAGTTTTTCAGGAAGAAGTCAATACCTTTTGTTCTATATTTTTCTAACCACTATGTCAAGCCCGAAGGGATGAGCTCTTTGAACACAACATAGACTTTTCCGAACTTTCCCTTATTCGGCCAATCATCCTATATATTATAAAGCTTTCACATATTTTTCATACGATGAAGAAAAAGGAGGAGGTTCTCAAGTCCAGTACCAAAAGGAAAATCTCCGTAGTCACTATTTCTGACTGCCACATTGGTTATATATATGTATATATATATATATTATATATATATATATATATAACCAATGTGGCAGTCAGAAATACTGAAAAGTTGTGCGGAAATCGGTTGTCATGGTATGGGCATGTGATGCGGAGGAATGAGGAAAATGTCGTCAGGAAAGTGTTGAGTATGAACGTGGAGGGCTATACGAGTAAGGGAAGACCAAAGAAACGATGGGTGGACTGTGTGAAAGATGATATGGCCAAAAAGGGAGTGACTACCGAGATGACGACTAATAGAGAAGTATGGAAGAAAAAGACATGTTGCGCCGACCCCAAATAAATTGGGACAAGGGCAGGAGAATGATGATGATATATATATATATATATATATATATATACAGTATGTTAACCAACAGAGAGCGTTCCCGTTAACCCGCAATAGTATAGCATCCATACATGCTAAAAAAAATATTACCATTCGAAAACAAAATGGTTTTTATTTTTTTTTAATATTAAAATATTCACTAAAAATGCTAAAAATATTCAAAAAAATATAAAAATAAAAACTAAAAATAAAAACTAAATTGCGATGTTTCCGTCCTTCAAGTACGCGTGTACAGAGTGTTTCTTTTACGTATCAATTTAACATTTTTAGTGAATATTTTAATATTAAAAAAAATAAAAACCATTTTGTTTTCGAAAGGTAATATTTTTTTTTAGCATGTATGGATGCTATACTATTGCGGGTTAACGGGAACGCCCTCTGTTGGTTAACATACTGTATATATATATATATATATATTCTGTATGAGCACGCATAACTTTTTACAGAATAGTCCGATTTGAAAGATTCTTCTTTTTTCCTCGAAGTTGGCCCCATGAAAAATGTAGGTATTAACTTTGCTTGGGTAGTTTATGGCTTAGCTTCAATAATACGTATTTTTCCCACTTAGTCTATGTGGATGATGTTCTAATTTATTTTGCAGGTATTTGAACTTGTGGGGGTAGGTACTTACCACAACTAAAAAGTTAAAAAAAAAAAACAACAACCGAGTTGACGACGTGAAGAATAACTTTAATTTCGGACGTCGTCGGTGACAAAAAACGAAAATACGAAACCAAAGACACTGACTTCCGTAATTAAAGATATTTTTCACTTGTTAGTTTTTTTTTTTTTTTGGAAGTCAGTTGTTTTTTTTTTGTCGATCATGTCAAGTATTGTTGAGGAGTCATTATAGAGTATTTAATAACACCTTAAAATTATCGGCTTGGTTGTAGGTAGTACGTAGTAGGTTTTTCTAAAACAAGTCTATCCAAATTCTACCACCACATCTCTAGCGTGCACGCTCACACATCGCCCCGTGTATTTTCATGAACATATAGCAAGGCCGTAACTTGGTATTCAAAGTTGTTGCAGATTTTATCTGCCGGATTTCACTTAGATTTGTGTTTATTGCAGTTGTTTTTTGTTATAAAGTGAGTTATGACTACTTTCTAACGGAGCGTGTTTTTGAGAAGAGAAGCTCCTAAAATTGGAACAGTGGATTAGCTTGTTTGCTTTGTTTTGAATATTATGTTGTGCCAAAAATTTAAAGGTTTAACGCTTTGAAGGACAGTATACGGCCATATCAGTAATTACAATAAAACTTCTGTTGTGTCTCGTTAGTGTCCTTCAAAATGTTAAATAGGTACGACGACGTTCGTTCTAACATATAGGGTAATTGCTGTAGTAATTGGTCACGCTTTAGTAACTGGCCACTCATAAAAAAAGAGGTAGAAACAAGGAGAAGAAGCAAGCTCATGAATGAAAAGGACAAAAACATTTTTTTCGTCCTTTTCATTTATGAGCTTGCTTGCATTACCTTGTTTGTACCTCTTTTTTATGAGTGGCCAGTTACTAAAGCGTGGCCAATTACTACAGCAATTACTTTAGAAAGAACACTGATTTGAAACGGAGATACGAGGAACTAAAAAATTCTGTAGAAAACGTATTTTTCTCATATTTCATGTTTAAATCAATGTTCTTATTTAATATACAGGGCTATTTTTAAATCACTAGCTAAATTTTCACAGGTTGTTCTACCCATGAATATGAACAACTTACACTATGGGACCAACTCTGAAATCACGAAAAAAAAATCTGCTGTTTCATACATTTTGGTCGAGTAGGTATAGAACTTTCGTATGAAACAGCAGATTTATTTTTTTTCGTTATTTCAGAGTTGGTCCCATAGTTAAAGTTGTTCATATTCATGGGTAGAACACCCTGAGAAAATTTAGCTAGTGATTTAAAAATAGCCCTGTATATTTGGGAACTAGATATTCTGTAATCCAATCGGAATAAATATGCACTACCTTTAGGATATGTTAGATTTACAAATTATTTTGGTATTTCGTTTATATGAACTACGCATGCTACGGGGGCACCTTAAGACTGAAATGGGAGTGAATGACGAGGTGACGGCTGACAGAAGAAAGTTAAAAAAAAAATACATTGCGGCGCGGCGGCGACCCCAAATAACTTGGAACCAGAGCAGGCAGATTAAGAACCAAAAGGAAAATCCTATTTCCGACTGCCACATTGGTTATTGCAGTTTTTTTATTATGACTTGCCTGGAGGACGCTGTTGCTTATCCTCTTTTCGTCATCATTCGGCGGAGTGTCCTAATCTTACAAAATTAAACACAAAATGTGTCATCAATGTGTTATTACAATAAAGCTTAAAGACTACAAAACACAAACGCAAGATGCATCAACCCAACATCGTGCGCACTCGGGAAATTCCGCGACTCTTCGTCACCTCTAAAACTCAGACCCAAAACTGGATCAAAAGCAAATCGAAGCAGCCGTCTGTTATGTAATGGCGGATGTACAGTGCGCCTCACCCTTGAACTAGATTGTGGTTGAGGATCTTAGACAATGCCACACACACTGTGTGGAGCGGTGTACAGTTTGCTGCATTCTTTTCACAATTGTTTAAAGTTTGTGGTACTTGAAGAGTTTCAATTCTTGATTCTTGTGACTTATCTTGAGTCAGCTTGAGCAACACAAGAATTGTTCATAAGATGCCATGTTGATGTTACAACCATATTCCAAAACTAATAAGAGAGTTGTTCTCTTATTAGTTTTGGAATTAAATTTTTACAAAAAGATCTACAAACATGGCTTCTTCAAAATAACTTTTATACTGTAAAGGATTTTTTCAATTATAAGGGTATATATTAGTTTTATAATACAAATAAAAATAATAATTACTTTATTTACACTTCAAAGTCACAAACATCTGTGTAGCCCTGGGTCTTGTACTAGGAGTTCCTGTATCACAAGAGCCAGACCTCTCCATAAATTAATCAAATAAATTACTGACATGCGCGGTCATGACATGCATTAGCAGGTAGGTTTACAATACAAAAGAAAAACAAAGAAATAATAATAAAAGAGTTTAAATTAACACTGCTTTCTGTGGAGAGAGAGGGTGAGTGAGGTGTGTATTAGTGTGTGTGAGGTGTGTATTAGTGTGTGTGAGGTGTGTGTATATGTGTTTGAGGCGTGTGCGTGGACGGTGTGTATGTTGAATGTGACTGGGTATCATGTTACGCTGCCGAACAGATTCTCTGTTTTCTCATAATCATAATTATTGTCTAGCCAGTGAATAATTGTTTTTTTTAATGGTAGTTGTTTAGATGCTTAAGTTGTTTGAGTGTGCATTGTAAAACTAATGTTCATAGAACAGACCAGAAACAAATGCATTTTTGCCGGAAAAATGGCGGAACATTTAGTGTAAGTCATAGAGTCATAACGCTGTATTCTATGTAAGTTAAAAACCGGCCAATTGCGTGACGGACTACGCACAATGACGGGTTCTATAGTTGGGATGAATTTATCCCAAGAACAAACTTAACATTGTAGTTGAAAAACAAGTTCTCCCATACATTCCAACTGCAAATGTAAGTTTGTACGCACAATATTGAGAGATTTACCTTGTCATTTTAAGACCATAGACTTCTTATAAGGTTTCAAGTAATCTTTAGGTATAGAACTATTTTCTGTATTTTTATTATTTTTTTTTCAAAGTTTTAGGTTGAGTAGTTTTAGAGATAAGGGGGGCAATGGTCAAATTTCGTCTATTTTCTTAAATAACTTTAAAACAATTTATTTTAAAATTATAAAACATAATTATATTTGAGACCCTCACAGTAAGCCCTTTCATTTGATAAATAAGTCACACGGTACAGTTTGCTAAACTTTTATTTAAATTTCTTAGTTGCCCCCCAAAATTGACCTCCATATTCAAAATTCATTTATTTACGTTACACGTCCTCGTTTAAAATCATAGAAATTCATACGTGTACCAAATTTCAACTTAACCGGTCCATTAGATTCGGAGCAAACTGGCTGTGACAGACGGACAGACAGACACACGAGTGATCCTATAAGGGTTTTTTCTCCTTTTGAAGTATTTTGGTTTCGTGGTATGCAAAAAAAAAAAAGAATGTAATGTTATTGTAATTAAATAATTCAAACTCAAGAAGTTAAAAATATTTTTAAACACTTTCTTAACCACAAAACCGTGAACAATTTTAGAAATTAACATTCTCTTGCTTACACACGTTTATACACACAATTATAGGTTATATACACGTATTTTCTGAGGTATACAATTACAGCTATGTATTTTGTTATTCAATGCATATTATGTAACTAGCAATCGGAGAATAATGATGTTACCCCGCTAATTTAAGAGGAACATTCATCAGTGCCAAGTGCGTGAGCCGCGAAAAAAAGCGTTCCGTATATACCTAAAATATGTCTTTTATAGGCAACCAAGCTTTATGAGTATCAACTTGCTAAGCTCCATGGCCTATTCTTTCGACTTGCCTGACAAATACATCAGACACTGTCCGAGCCGCCGCGCCTGCGCAATCTGTTTGCACAACCCTCATTCATAACTGTCGCCAGCGCTGAATCCCCAGTGTGTCCTTCTGACTGCCAACACTGAATATGTTGTTTGCGGATGCATGGAGTAAAATTATGCGTATATGTCGGTGTTATGTGAGAGAGAGCATGGAATCTCCACTGTTCCATGTTAGTTTTAATTAAATTATGTTTATACAACAAAATTGTCAATATTAATATTTTTTATGTTTATATCGGTTCACGGGCTATTTGTATTAAGTGACATCTTGGCCGATATTGAGTTATAATATGGTCATAATCTACCTTTAAACTGAGATAGACGCTATTAATCCTTAACCCTCGATAGGCCACTTTTTCGTAAAAATATTGATACATTTTTTTACAATGTTCTTTTTACCGAATAATGAAATTTTAAATGCTCTCCTGTAAAGTTCCAAAAATGTCGCTTAATCCCGTGAACCCTCGACATGTTAATTAATGTTGTGTGCTGTTAAAATTAACTATAGATAAATAAATATTATCTTCTTTGAGTGTGCAAAAAATTATCTAAAGATACTTCATTTAGCCACAGTTTACATTCACTTGATATGAATTTATAATCCAATTATAACTAAAAACATTGTTCACTCGAGTTTTAAAAGCCGATCCTATAGTTGGACAGGATATACACATATTATTTTCTAAGACAGACTACTTAACAGATGAGATGACTTTGAACTAACATGACAAAGCTGTAACGGTTGCTTTCTGCGGATCTCTAAAAACATAAGTTTCCTAAGCGTATACTGTGGGACATGGCCGTGTTATAGGAAGTTTCGCAAACAATGCAACTGCGATGATTATATTTGTAAAAAATCGGAAGATTTGAGATCGCTTTGTTTGTTACGTTGCTATTACGACAGTTTAACGCAATACACGACTATTATCTTATATCGTACCGTAGTAATGTAACCCCTACATTACTTGTACTTAATTACTGCGATTGAAGATAGCATATGCATAACTATTTAGGTTGAATGAGTGGTCGCGATCGCATGCGAGTATTAAAAAAACTTGACAGTTGTTTGGGCTATAGCAGAGCAAAAGCTTATTCGCATATAGAGAAGGAAGGAGCTAGCTAGCTACATATTAAAATTTTAGAACATTCTCTCCAATCACGAGGTAAACCTGTCGAAGGACTGAAAGGAAGCTTTCCTTCGAATGTGTTTCTTTCCGTTGTTAAAGTTGTCTATAGTGTTCAACTTTAAAATTGCAACATTTTTCATCAGTCTTTATTAATTTCCTACTTTGACTGAGATAGTGGCAACAAGATATCTCAACATTGAAGAGCTCCGTGTAAAAACAATAGGTACCTTACTACACATTAGAGAAAGAATCGACGCCGAAACTGATGCAACTCCTAATACGGTTCGTTTATCACCAAATAACGAGTCTATTTGATGACAATACACAACAATACTCAATGAGAACTGTCGCAATCTAGAGATGTGACAATTGTGTGACAATGGTGACTAATCTGACACATTAGGTTGTGAAATCGCCAAGGTTAATGAGACCTACGAGACTGATTGATATGAAAGGCTAGTAAAGAGATGACAATGCTCCACTTTAAAATTATCATTGTCATAAGAGTGAGGAGGTGAAGAGTGCTCAGCAGCGCTTGCGACCATTATTGAATGGTAAATGTCATTAGGAGCATGCGTGATTTTGTTATGTTATTGTTAGAAAGTAAGGAGGAAGAAGAAGGAGGAAGAGGAAGGAAGTACACTGACGAGATGACGGGAAAGAGAAAATACGTAATGCTCAAACTCAAAATAAGTGCAGGATAAGAATGATGGTGACTGGAATAAGACAATATTTATTTCCGACTCAGACGAATGTACTACCAATACATTGACAGCATCATTCATTCTCATCATCAATTTATTTGTTGTCGGCGCAACATGTCTTTTCATTCCATACTTCTCTATTAGTCGTTATCACGGTAGTCACTCCCTGTCTACCCATATCATCTTTCACACAATCCATCCATCGTTTCTTTGGTGTTACACAACTCTTATAGCTACCACATTCATGCTCAAAATATAGATTAGCGTGTTTTTCTTATTCTTAGCCAATTAAATGTTGATTGAATGCTTAGTAGTCAAACACTCTCGTCGTGGTGTTTACAGCTTATTGCTTTAAGCATGAAATTGTCCGCATTTGCGGTAACCTTACTTAAACGTAGTATCAATTTTTAATTAGAGTTTAGCGTCTCAACCATTTGACCCGTCCACGGAAACAAGCCGCGCTTCTAGCTAACATTGTTTGCTGGCTAATGTATTTAATGACAGAAGCCATTCCCGCTGACCCAAGAGAGAGATAAGTATTAAGCAACTTTTTAGTAGAAACGTTATCTATACAACAATGTCATCTATTTTAAAGTTACCACAAAAGTGCATGTTTCGTATTAGCACCAATAGAACAGTGTTTACTTTACTATTCATCGAATGACAAATCTTCGCGTATCATCAAACGGAATCACCAAATTACGACACTTAGTTGCAAAGTGAAGGCAAATCTTACATCTATTGAATTTGTTACGTGTTAAAATGTATTCAAATGTTGTGTCTCTTGAAAGTAACTATTAGACGATCAATTCTTGAAGTGAAAACAATTTGATTCTTATCCGGGAAATAAAATGTTACCTAGAAAGGATAATAATAAAATTAAATTCCATAATGATACAATTTTAAGCTAGTGATATAATTTATTCGTTATGATTCGTTTGTAGACGAGACTTTTGGGCAATGACTTAGTTCATACTTATCGTGAGATATTTGTAACAGGAGAGGACTAAGCGTCAGCCCCGGTGGAAACCCAAAACTATGACGGTGTTGAAATATGAATATCTCGAAATCATGATGGGAATAAAATTTCATTCATTTTCCACAAGAAAGGGCCAAGAATTAACCCTAACGGAACTGCACAACAAATCTCATTGCAAAATTCCATTTTATTCTCTCTGACATCACTGCATATGATATAACCTCATCAAATTCCCGCCACTTAGGAAAACCACTTCAAATAGAGGACTTCCTCAACATTAGAATTAGGCATCAACAGTCAAGTCCCAGCTTTCGATGCTGTGAGAAGTCAATGGTTTATTCAAGAAGCGTGTCAGATTAACTCAAACGCTTTCGTTTACGCCACACGCATACGAGATGCGTGTAGTTAGATTAGTAACGCGGTGTTTTTGTAGTGGCAGGAGTGAGTATGTATTTTTAACTATAGGTACCATTGAGTGTTGCTTAAGTTTATCATTTAAGTCAATCTGTTTGTACCTAACCGTCCTACTCACTGCTGGACGTCTTCTCAAGTCATAATCTATAAATAAAAATCTATTGCCGCTGAATCACTTCAGAACGGTTGCACCTATTTGGTTCTTTTTTAATTTTTTGTTATGTTTGTAATTGTCAGGACAAGGTTTGTATGACATTTTATTTTTTAGAAGTTCACCGGAATTGTTGGAAATTTGGATGGTATTTTTGTACGAAAGCAGAGAACACACAGCTTAAACCACTGGAGATAGAGACATGAAATACACCCGGGCGACGCCGGGCACAAACTGCTAGTAATATTTAGAAATAAGTAACGCGCATTTCATTTCTGACTCACTGCGTTATCAACTGAGAATATACTCGCAATGTTGATTCACTATCACCAGTTTTTAAACTGGTTTAAACAGTTTATTATTATTATTATTATTTATTGAATTAAAAGTCAACACGGACCAATTATAAAATACACTAATACAAATACAATTCAATACAAAATCAATACAAAAATACACAACAATACAAGTCAAAACAATTAAAACAATATTTCCACATTAGCCCGTACATGCACCATGTCACAGTGATACATGTACTGGCAGTCGAATCGCTGGGCGAAGGCGCTCAGGACACTGTTCGGGCTGACCCGCACCCTGCGCACCAGGGATGTGCACCGCTTGCGCATGGTTGTATAAAAACAATCCACGCGCGCTTCGGCGAACATCCCCGAAGCGCTACAGAAGCGAGGCAGCCCCAACAGCACCCTGAATGCATTGTTGTATTGGACGTTTATGACGTCTTGAATTTATTATGGAATTCACAGACAGAAAAGTTACCCTTTGAAAAGGTAAGGTAAAACTAGTCTTGCATTTGCTCTACCTTTCCTAAACGGTCTAGATCCTTATTGGTACACAAAATAGGCACAAAAAGTAAAACAACAAAGTCTACCTACCCTTTTAGGTAAATCAGTTTAATACTAGGCCGAAATACTGCAGCCTAATCCCCGTGACTAACAGCGACATTGACATTTATACAAAAAAGTGGGCGGTCCGACAAGCGTCGCAGGCGCAGCCGAACGCACTTACATCATTATTTGTGAGAAGTCTGAATCATTATTTAAGGTATTCAATAGTATTCTTAATTGGAGCATTGACATTTTTGGTAATCCTTTATATTATAGTTGGTTAGTTAATTTATTAGAAGAAGTTTATCCAGTGTAAATATTTTAAAGTATGAAATGTTTGCTAATAACTTGCAAAATAAAAATAAAGGCAAAGGAGATCAAATTGATGATTGTTCTTTTAGCTGGTATGTTGCCATAATTATATGGAATATGAACACAGTAATAGATTCTCGTCTCAGGATGAGCTGTTAATTGTAGGTGTAAAAGTAATTGATGTGAAGATTAATAATTTTCCAGGCTCTGAGCTTTATTGCTGAGATTTATTTATTCAGATTCATGACTACCCTTTAGTGTTTTATGAAACACTCTGTGACTGCCATAGAGCATTACTTACGTATGAATTTGCGATACGCAGTCAAAACACGACAATTCGCATTCAACTAAGTACAGAATACTTTTGTGCTTATTTAAGAAATAATCAGAGAAAGAGAAAACTCTACTTGTTACTAGGATAAATGACCTGAATGTGTAAATATTCTAAGTGGACAATCACTTAGAAGTAAATAAGGAAATATGGAAACGTCAAAACCAAGCTAAGTTAGAATACAGGTTCGCACTAATATAGGAAAATACTGAATTCATTTCCGGAGTGTATTGCCTGTAGATCTGTAAAATTCTAAGTGAAAGGTAGTGTCAGCAAACATGATAAACATTTAGTTATTCATTGAAATTTTCTTCCTAACTTTGTTATAAGAGCTTCGACAATAGGAGAGCTTCTTATGATAGGCTTATAGAGGTATGAAAAACAGGGTGCTAAGTTCACTCATCCTCCATAGATAAGGGAGGATTGTTCAACCAGACGTGTGTTGTCAACTGCCCGACGGTCGATTTGTGTGACGTCAGGTCTTTGGTGTATAGTTCGCATGTGGCGTTGTAGATGCCGCCAAAGGCTCATCCATAGAATTATTGAATCTGTATCAATTTCTGCCATAGAGAAGTGTTGCTGAATTCAGGAGGCACATTATGACAAAATATCATCTTTCATTCACATTATCAACTCAGTTGCATCTATGAATGATGCTGCTTCTTTTTCTTATTTAATGCTCCGTCCTTACATCATAGATGGTTCTTATTGTTTCTAATGACTGTTTTATTTTGTTGTTTTATTTCTTTGCGTCATGTTTATCGCAAATGAACGTATTTTCTTTCCTTTTCTACTCATTTTTACGTAACTGCAAATTATTTATTTATTTAGTTATAAAGAACACATGAATGCCCGTTCTAACATACGGTGCACAAAGTTGGTCCCTTACTGAACAGCAAAAGTCCAAACTCAAGATTTTCCAACGGGCAATGGAGCGCAGCATAATAGGAGTCAAGCGTATAGATCGCGTTAGAAACACTCCAGCGCTCCTTAACTCAAGTAGCAGATCTTGGAAATAAAACAGCCAGGCTGAAGTGGGAGTTGGCTGGCCACGTCGCACGAATGCACTCGGAGAGATGTGCAAAGATCGTCACCCACTGGACGCCTCACGGAGGACATCGCCATCGAGGTAACCCGCGGCAAAGGTGATGTGACGAGAAAGGTTTGGAAGGAAAAAGGAGAGGCCTTTGCCCAGCAGTGGGACACAAAATAGGCAAAAAAAAACCATTTATGCACACAAATAAACAGACACGAAGAAAGGAACAGAAAAATAAGTACAAAGGTGATGCTTATTTCTAAATAATTCTCTTCCAGCATACCTGCGATAGGACAGAGGATAAAAAGAGAGGTAGACATCATGCGTAAGACAAGAAGAGAAAATAAAATAAGAAAAACAATTCACTTAGCACATAAAATATATAATAAATACATACATACTTCTAAAATAAATATCACTAAAATAACTAACAACTACGACGAAATGGAAAGATTCTTTCACTCTTCTTTTAAATACTGCAACAGTTTGGCAGTCCCTAATGTCAGGCGGAAGTGAATTCTACAACCGAACCGCGTGCACAGTGAAGGAGTAGGAGTAGAAGTCGGTGGAATGGGAAGAAGATTTAAGGTGGTTTCTAAGATGCGACCTGCAAGGCACATCAAAGGGACGGGCGTAGGAAAAGCGTTCCCGCAAATAGGAAGGTGTTTTAGGGTTGTGAAGGATGCGGATAGCAGACACAATATGCGAGAGTTCCTGCGAAGTCGAATAGGGAGCCACTTGAGTATCTTGCGAAAGAAAACGTGATCATACTAACCCAAATACAGCAACAGTTCTAATAACCCAATTATTTGAAGATTGCCTTAACCTGAACTTGTAATACTGCCTTCTTACTGGTAACCGCAAGCCTCTCGCCAGTTCTCCAAATTACTATAATGATCAGCACTAATAATTGTAATAATGATAGGTTTGTCGTTCAAATGAGGCCTTTTGAATTATATTCATTACTGAATATTATATATACTAGCATCAACCCGCGATTTCGTTCGTGTGAAACTTCTTGTTTTAACATAAAAATAATATACCATAGCTTTACTTCTTTTTCGCTTAGGTGTCTATCTGACTTTTTTTTTCTTTTTGCTCGGGTTCTAAGGGTTGATGATGAATAGAATAGTATAGGAATGCATGATTTTAAATAAATAGCCTATAACCATCTTCAAGAATTGGGCTATCGAATTAGATTTTTTCAAATCTGACTGGTACCTGGTCCAGAGATTAGCGCGTTCAAATAAACAAAAAACAAACTCTTAACTTACTCTGAATATATAATCAGCCTGCAATGTAAGATTATGTCACAAAATCAGAATTGCTTAAATTACGGACCGTTATTGGTTAAAATTAAGACTTGTATTTTTACCAATAATGAAGAAAAGACCTCATAGCTTTGCATAGTAGACCCTGCCATATGAAAGTAGCTATCATAGGTAAAATTAGCTTACGAACCTATTTATATGCCCAGTTTGGCAATAAAAAATGCTACCATTGGTAAGCAAAACGATTCGTTTTTGTTTATACCGAGCATAAGTAATGTAACGTTCTTTTCCATACAAAATATGGGTATGTTTAGATTTGTCGCACCCGATTTTAATAGTGACAATGCGATCAACCATGTAGATGCCTAATATAATAGTGACAATGCGATCAACCATGTAGATACCTAATTTAATAGTGACAATGAGATCAACCATGTAGATACCTAATTTAATAGTGACAATGCGGTCAACCATGTAGATACCTAATTTAATAGTGACAATGACATCAACCATGTAGATACCTAATTTAATAGTGACAATGCGATCAACCATGTAGATACCTAATTTAATAGTGACAATGAGATCAACCATGTAGATACCTAATTTAATAGTAACAATTAGATCAACCATGTAGATACCAAATTTAATAGTGATAATGAGATCAACCATGTAGATACCAAATTTAATAGTGACAATGCGATCAACCATGTAGATACCTAATTTCCAAATCTAAATAAAATTATTGTTTCTTTTGCCATGTTTAATACGTTCGTATTAAAGATTTCATATTGTATGGGCAAGCAATTACACTTACTTGAAATATACCAATCTCTTTTAAATCTGCGTACATCAATGTTAAGGAAGCGAACTAAAGTAAGCTTTCACAAGTTAAACCAAATGCTGTTATTCAGCCTAATGCTAAAATGTGAACGCCTGTTACTCAACCACATTTCGATCGGGTGACGCTTAAGGAAAGAGTCACATTCGTTCTATTAGACATAAGTTACCACTTAAGAAGTGAAGCATTGTATTTCGCAGAAGAATACAGACGATACACTCCGCAAAATCCTTTAAATAAAAAGCGGCTCTTGCTACGACCGACACGATAAAGTTCAATTCAGGTCGCACAACGCTTATTACCTACAGTTATATTCACCTACAAGTTGCCTCTCTTTCTATCGCGTAACTTATAACTTCTTAACTCGGCATTCCTACTGAATTGGCCCAGTGAGATAGGCCCGTCGCCTACTTGTAGCTTCATACCTAAACTGCGGAGTGTCCCATCTGTATTAATCTGTGGCAGAAGTCCTTTTAAGGGGACTACAGGACCTAAAGCGCGGTCACTGTCGGACTGCATAGAAAAGAAAGACTTTTTTGATTCGTCGGTAATTTATTGCAAAATATGAAGGAATTATCTATTTACAAAAGATTTTTTTTTTTGATTGATTAGATAAAAAAATTAAAACACTATTACGTTAATATGTTGCTTGTAGAATAATCTGACAAAAAATCTGAATGATTGCATATATTAGTATGGTTTTTAATCGTTAAATAAATTTTTAGAGCTATCTTCATGATTTTTTTCTATCGTATGAAATTAGTTGAATTATGTTTTCAACACACTATCTAACTGATGAGATATTAAAATAAAAATGTTTATTTATGTGACTTCGAGTTACGACTACATGTACGGCTATATGTAAGTGGGCACGCTCTTTATTACTGGAGGCTTTTATTTAGGTATAAAGTTCTGCTTACGTTTTTAGTTTTGTATTTTGTTTCTGCTTGAGTATAGTTTTCGATTTTTTTATAATTTAATTTAATGTTTAATTTAATGTTGCAAATAATGCAAATAATTTAATTTAATGTTTTGTGTTGCGTAATCTAAATTATTATGCGCAGTGTTATATAGATTCATTTTTTTTTTAACTGAACAGACAGCTGTGCTACTGGGGAGTTTGTTGCGCCACTTCTTCTCCCCAGCTAAAGTACTAGGAAGTGGTGAAGGGAGGGCGTGTTGGGGGACTGTCTGATGTAATTTTGACGTTCATAAAGTGCTGATTCTCAGCCTAGTTTGAATAAATGACTTTTGATTTTGGTTTTATGTAATTGAAATAAACATTTTTATTTTTATTATTTTTTTAATGTAAATAATGTAAACCATTTACTGATTTTAATAAAAAGACATTAGTGATAAGCTCACACCAGAATTTTGGCCGAAACCTCCTGATGGTTATCATCAGGAGGTTTCGGCTCGATCGATTTCTTCTCTCGAAAGTCATTTCAATGCATACATTTCTATCAACAGTAGGAGTGGTGTAACAGATACTATTAATAGCTACTATCTTCGCGTCATTATACTGTCAATATTCCAGCAAAGAGATGATTCCGATGACAGTAAGAACCGCCCAAATGAGCGTGTCCTACGCCCAATCGAAACTTTTAATGTCTGCAATTGACGTAAACAATAATGATGATGACTTGGGGATGACATGATAATTCAGGACCGTTTCTCTCTTACGTAATCTGATTTTTGCAGATCTGTAATTTAAACATGGAATGACGATAGTAACCATTTTTGGAAAAGAATTCGGCAGCCCTCTCTCTTTCCCCTTGAGTGTCGCATGATACCTCATAAGTTCATAAGACAAAGCGCTCGAAGTCTTCAGATATAAAATATCTGTAAATGTAAAATACCATCGTCCAATGGCGACCGCGGGCTGTCAGTAGTTGCGAACTTATGAGGTTTGGTTGACATTTCGAGCGCGCATTGACATCAACTTATGCGGTCATCATCATGGCAATGTATCCGTTTGCCAAACTTGCAGAAATCTTCAACGTGCATCCAATCCAAAAATCCAATAATATAATAGGATGTCAGAATTCATTCGTCTTTTTTCATAATTGTTGCAGTTACTCTGGTTATCAGTACACAGTGGTGATGGATACAGCTGCCCCTACGGACATAACTGTGTGCTGGAACCAGCGCCCCCTGGCAGGACACCGCCGTGTGCACAGCCTGGCCTCACCTACTGTGTGCACCCCGACCCTTATCCTGAGTAAGTTAAAGTAACGATTAGTTTAAGTAGAAGATATAGCAAAGGGTACAGCTGCTTCATACAAACTAGTACCAAGGCCTGTCCTCTTAGCAGTGGTAGTAGAATAAGTGGTCAGACCAAAACGATATTCTTAGCCGATAAATGGACTTCAACGCATGCTAACATATAATGAGCTTGCCCGCGGCGTCGCTAGCAGTGAGGTCGGAAAATATCCGACGGGAACGTACCTAAGTACTACCGAGATAACAAGTGTATTAGTTTAAAAAAAAAAACAAGCTGTTATTAATCTGGATATTATCTAGGACAGAGTCCTTATCAAGACAAATCAAACGAGCCCAAACTCGATAGGGTTGCGTTATTTTATTATTGAGTTCCCATGGCCGACTTCCGGCTTCATCATCAGATCAGCTCCATGCTATAGTAATATTGCATTGTCATCCGATTTACATATGCATGTAAAATTTCGGCTCAATCGGAAACCGGGAAGTGGGTCAAATTTAACTTGCAAGATTCGATCTCTGACAGACACCTGGGCAGGGACTAAATTTTATGTGCTTGTAAACAATTAGCCTATGTCCTAAGTCATCCAAATCCGTTAAGCCGTTTTAGCGTGAAAACGTAAACTCACGATCCTGCGACACAGGGCATCCTAGTGCGGGATCCAGTGTCATACCTATAATGTAACACTTGTTTATGAATCAATAAACTTTTTATTTATTATTTTTTAATTATTCACTTTCGCATTTATAATATCAAGTATAATTAAAAAAAAAAACATATTCTTCTGTATTTCCAGAAAGATAATCCGCCAGCTGATCGATGCAGGACAGTACGACATAAGCACTCTTCTATCAGACGAGACTCGGGATGAATTCTCGCTGAAAAAAAACGACTACCCTTACGACTACGGGCCCAACTCGCTGCCCCACGTGGACCAGATCTCGCTCGTCAATGACCCACACTACCAGAAGAACTATAATACTAAGTTTCAGACGAGGTATAACCATGGTGAGTAAAGATTTATGTAAAGGCAAGCCATATGCTCGATGGGATTTCCCATCCCAGGGCAAAAATGACGACCTTCCATACGAATTTTCATCCCTATTTTCAGGAGACGAATTTTCAAAAACCCTTCCTAGTGCTCACATTCGTAATGTAGGAGAATCTGAATGTAATTGGTAGGTCTTCTCAACTTCCCTTACCTAGCAAAAAAACAAAGTTTCATTGAACAAAATTGTCTTAAAAGTAGCGAATCAAGCCTGCTATATTTGGAAAATATTGGACTCTAAAATACCCGACAGACTAATTTCGCTTACAGTTAAGTTATAAAAATGTTTATGTACGTGTAATATTTGATAGGGTGCGAACATTTTATTTTTATTTTATTTGTTAGGGACAAAAAACAGTTACATGCCAAGCTTAACTAGAGATTCTTAAATTAGCACAATACTTAGAAATACATTTATACACAATCATTCCATATTTATGTTACTACACATGTAACCCACAACATTGTCCACGAATTCACAAAAAAACAAGTTAAAAGAAAACAGACAATTAGTGTGCATCGTAAAAGACTAGTAAGAAGAAGAAGAATATATATACTTATGAATTTAGTAACTCTATTGCTCTTGCCTTGAAACGATTTTTGGAAAGAGTAAATTTGTCAAGCTCCATAAAGTGAGTGTTGTACGCATCAACGAGGCGACGAAGAGGCATGCGCACCCCAGCGTTAGTCCTGCACGAATCTGTGTGGAATAGTCGAGGCACACGTACCCCACGAAGCATGACAGATCTAGGTACTATATATCATAGACGACGTTCATAAAATAATGCACGTTATAACCAATTTTGTAACTATTTTTTTTTTTGTACAAGAACTTGGCTGAATATTGTAATGTGAAGTCACTTATTTGAAAAATTGCACGCACGTATAAAAAACGCATACACAGAACCCATAATTAGTAGGAGCACTTCTACAGTACCTAATAAAATAATATAAGGATTACTTATGATGAAAATTATCATAGGTCAAGCTTAGGTATAGTTTCACGCTGCAGTTTATGGCCGTTTTCACTAGTGAACACTAACTAGGTGACGCCTAAATGATTGCCTAAATAGAAGGTCACTGTTGAATTTTCATCGCTCCGCGCTCGGCTAAGCGTCGAGAGTAGAAAATCATTTAGGCGTTTATTTCAATGGCTCCTAAGTATACTGAGTCAACTGTACTTCTAATAACTTTGAAGGAAGGTGATAAAAAGAGCGAATAGTTACATTTCAAATGTTAATACAATCTAGAAAAATAGCTAATCATAGATATAATTTTGGCCTTACCGGTGAAAAGAAATCCCTTCTCGGGCTACACTACACACCTGGCTTCTTTTACGACACGTTATAATGGGGCAAGACGGCATAATTTGTTTTTTTCGCGGAACTTCGTACGCTGTCACAACAAGAGCGCGATTGTTCGCCGATGAAGCAAATTTTGGTTGACTTTGAGCATTTGCTCATAATTGCGGCGCGCCTGCCCCGCCCACAAGGCCCTTCTAACCTCTTTTATCTGTTTTGTGCATGTACCAATTAGATCCACAATATTACTTAGACAGAAAACATTCGATGTTCTCACTACGTACTTCGTGAGAAAGATTTCTCTAATAAATAAATTGTACACATCGATTCGATCTCTACAAGATATGAATCGTACGCTGTCGTAGTCCGTACGCAATCGAATTTTTAATGCACTGAACAATTTACATGGTTCAACTGTAGGCTTTAGAAACTATTACAGACTTTAATAGGAAGTCAGTGGCTTCATACATTAAAGTTGTTAAAATTAACCAAGGAAACATGTATTTAAGAGCCCTTTTTGAACTTTTACCTTTGAACTGTCGACAGTTCAACCTCGAGGTTATGCACTATCCAGAATAGTAACTAAGGCGTCTGGTTACAAACGTTGCTTACAGTTAAGTAATGATAAACTTCTGCTTACCCATCCATTTTTTGATAGTTAAACGTCTCTTAATTTTAAGAATCGAATAGAGGTTTATACAAGATACGTTTCAAAGGAGTGCGGATATTTTAGGAGGTGATCAGGTGCATAACACTGAACAACTTTCCCCAAGGAACATAGGTCGAAATCTATAAAGTAAAATTCAACATTTCATACAAACATAAGTCACGTGACCAGTATGAAAGGTCGATTTTCAATTTTAAGACTTCGACCTATGTTCCTTGGGGAAAGTTGACCAGTTTTATGCACCTGATTACCTCCTAAAATATCCGCACTCCTTTTAAACTTATCCTGTATAAAACTCTAAGGGCTGTGTTTACCAACATTCAAACCACCGGTTGGGTGTTCAAACAGTTGGTTTATGTCAAACTTCCTAAGAAAAGATACTGATTAAATCTAAGCAGCCGTTTTAAAAGTCGGTGAACTCCGCCCTAAGTAGTTACAGACTAATGTTGACTACTAATGTTCGATATTGCAGCATCCTTCTTAGTGTATCCCAATGTTAAAGTAAAACTGCTACAATTGTCAGTAAAGAGAGCAATAGATTCAACACTGTACCGATTTTTTTCGCAAGGACATAAATACTTAGCATGGACGGTTAGAAGGATGATTAGGCGACGAAGACGTAAGCAACTAAGGGTGGAGTTCATCGACTCTTTAATCGGTTGTTTAGATATTTAATCAGTTCTTTCCGTAGGAAATTTGACATAAACCAACTGTTTAAATACCTAACCGGTGGTTTGAATGTTGGTGAACACAGGCCTAAGCACTTCACCATTACATTGGATTACCTACATAGCTAATCAGTTCACAGTACTTCGTTACACCAAAGCAATTTCTACACCATTTTCCTTTTCATTTTTTATTTCTGTATGACTTCTCGCAGGTCAACCCTTGAGGTTGTAGCCTGGTTAGCCTGGTGAACCAGGCTATCCAGTGGGTACCTTCATAAATGATGAACTCCAACCAGGACATAAATACTTTTTCTTCCACTAATCTTTGTTATTGTACCATCTTTCCGCAGATATATTTGCCCAGAAAACGCCACTCCAACCGCCAACAGCGAGCGAGCCGACACCATACAACATCAACGCGTACCAAGCAACCAACTTCTCCAAATTCGGTTTCCATGGTTACTCACCCAACGGCTACGGTGGATGGAACCCGACCAGAAACTTCGGGGAATATGATAAGAAGGTTCTAAGACAGAGCCCTTTTAATCAGAATTTCTTTGATAGTTCGAATTTTTATCCGAATTATGAAAGCAATGAGTGGTTCCGACCGTCTGGTGGAGTGTCGCAATATAATCCTAATGAGTGGTGGAAGTAAGTATAATTTACAATATACAATTTTAATGTTTTCATGAGCGTAGATAAAAAATGGTAGGTAGTTCTCCTGAACATAAGCCTTGTAATGACCCCTACAATCGTTAATTGTTGTGGGGTGCCCATTTAACAGTGTTACCAAAGGCATTGGAGATGGTACTTTGTCGGCATTAGTGGATATTCTCGTGTTATTTCCTTATCCGTACTTCCCGATTTTCCAATGGCTTTTGACCGAGGAAAACCCAACCGAACGCATTCACATCTTTCTCAGATTGTATGAATATCTCATTAAAAATGATCTATGATATCTTTCACGAAGTTCCTTATTCAACGAGAAAAATCATCGTGGGAAAAACAAACGATCATCAACCATATACGATGTATATATAGCTGTTAATACATTATTGACTTACTTATGTATCGCACCTATTAGTAACTTTTTATAATATCATCGATGTGTTTAGGAGAAACTTCTTAATTCGTTAACATGTTCAATTAATATACTTTTTATCAATCAGCTTTGGTCTGCTCAAGAGTCGCCGTCAGAGAGTTCTTAAATTCATTGAATAATGATGGGGACTACAGGACTAACTAAACGCAATTAAACGCAAGTTTTATAATGCCAAAAAGAATATGATCTACTGCAGTAAACAAAATCAGAAAAATATATGTTATCCTTCAGGATATTCTAGCTAGATAGTGTGTTGAAAACATAATACAACTAATTTGATACGATAGAAAAAACACGAAGATACCTCTAAAAAAATCTGTTAACGATTATAAACGATTATAGAGTATTCAACAACTGACAAGCAACATATTAACGTAATAGTGTTTTAATTTTTTAGTCCAATCAATAGATTTTTTGTAAATAGATGATTGCTTCATATTTAGCAATAAATTACCAACGTTGTGTCATCTCGCTTCTCTGTCTTTTCTATGTAGTCCGACAGTGACCGCGCTTTGGTTCATGTAGTCCCCGTTTTTGTCTAGTAAGTCTTACATTTTAAAACTCCTTCACGGCAAAACTCAACATATGATCCTCGAAAAACTATTATTGTAAGAAAATGTTACCTTAGATGTAGATGAGACTGCTGTATAATTACCCGATAGAAATGCAACGGGAATTTTAGCTACTAGTTATGCTTCTTCTTTTTTATGTTCTATTTACTCGTACATTCCGACTTTAAATCCTCACATCTTCAAAAATCTTACATCTTCCCACTTCACATTACAGATACGTATCACCATCCCGTTCCGACGTGACGATAGAGCGCTCCGTCACGTTCCCGACACGCACGTCAACCGCACGACGACGCAAGAGAAACGCAGCGTTGGTGCAGGCGGCTGAGAAGAGGACGCTGTCCGGGGCTGAAGCGCTGAGGATAGCACTTGGGCTTGCCAAGTAAGTATGAAATAAGAATGAAGTTTTATACCTATATACAAAAGAGAGTGTTGACAGGAGTAAAGGTAGGAAGGGCGATGATGAACTAGTGGTTAAGGTAAAATGTAAAAGGCGAATTGGGCGGGAATAAGAAACTTCCACATGCGAAAAAAGAGGAGAGCAACAATGTGCTGAAACCAAAATAAAAGCGTTGATGCAATTTAGCAATGAAATTACTTAGGATTTAAGAATTACAGAAAAAAATATAAAAAAGTAGTCTTTTCGAAATTAAATTCTATCGAGAAAATTTAACCCAATTGAGTTTTCCTTCAGTCAGAGTATTAATCAAATAGTCAATAAACATATATCCAAAAATGAAATCAATCAATCAATGAAAAAAAGTGAAATAAATGGTTACGAAAAACCCCCAATTTATTATGGTATCGCCTTAATTACCAGTCCATTAGTGAATTTTAGAAGACCAGTGATTTCGTTAAAGGAATATAGAGAGGACTTCGCCTAGCTGTAAGACCCATTACAGGCTCAAAGTTTGCTTTGCTCTGTTAGGAACTAGTGAAGCAAGATTGGTGCGTTCTTTTGTAACCACCTCTTGAACAACAAACGGGAAGTGTGGAAAAAACTTTCATACCCTGGTTACTTAGGTTTGGGAGGAACCTACTTGATCGATTGCTTTAGAGTTTTAATCAAACCCACTAAAAAGTAGAAGTCTTAGAATAGACAAATCTTCTATTAGTTGCATAATCAGCTCATAATGCTCCCACTGCTGGGACCCAGGCCTCCTCTCTTCGAGTGAGTGTGGTCTGTAATCTACCACGCGGACCTAGTGCGCAATCGCGGATGTCACATGTCTTCGAATTTTTAGTTCCAGAACATCGGGTTTCCTCTCGATGTTTTCCATCACCGTTTTTAGAGCCAGTGGTGATGAAATTATTTACACAAAGTAAAGCGCCTGTCTGAGTTCGAAATCACGACGACTCATAAGTCGGGGCCGTTACCATTGGGCCACCATTACTCACTGGGCCATCACTTTTCCTCTCTTTCACCTTCTATTACATAATACTTTTATATTCCACAGCAGTGATACATCAGGAGAGCGTCATCGTCGGCAGGCGGCAGCTTCTAATGCACAAACTCTGTGCTCCGTCCGAACCGAGTTCATAACTCCTCGAGCGGCCCTCAACAACAAAGGCAACTGGAAATACGTTGTCAACATGCCCGATAATATGTCGCAACTGGTGCGAGCTGAGATTTGCACGTATGTCCAATTTCATAATTATTTTTTTCCGACGGTTAGTAGCGTTCTTTTACTAGCGCCATCTGTCCTCACAACTTAGAAACTCCTGACGCTTGACTTTTGACAACAGTGTCATCTATTGTCGAGTAGTAACAATATACTTTAAAGTTTGTAAAGCAAATTGTGTAGATATTTCGCACCTTGAAAACAAAAGTGGCGTTATACAAAAATTAAAGTTTTTCTCTATGTCCATTTAAAGCTTTTTTGACGCAGCATTTTGGGCAATATCTTAGCAAATAACTGAAATAAAAGACTGCAATTTGACTTTCTTACTCTAAGTTTTATATATACTGAAAATATGCTAGTAAATTATGGAGTTATTTAGAAAATCATAGATTTGATAATGCCACTTTTGTTATCAAGGTGCGATTTGTTGTGACTGACATTAAGCATAGTTGAATTACGTTACAGGTCTACAACATGCAGTGGTTTGTGTACAGTACCACCTGGATATACTTCCCGCTGCGAACAAAAATACATCCAGAAACGTTTGGTGGCCCTTCAATCCAGCGGACAAAACCTCTACACGGATTTGTTTTGGATACCAAGTTGTTGCCAATGCACATTCACAGCCAATTGAATTTACTTACTTAAAATTCACCACTTGTGATTTATTACTTAAAACTTTCTTACTTTTTCCAACAAAGTAAGAAAGTTTAAAGTTTTACTATTTGATGCTAGATGGCACTACTATCACTATTGTACTAAGTTTTGCGAGTTTGTAAGATATCACTGCCTTTGATATTTATTTAATCATAAAGCATTTTACAACATCGCTTTTATCCTAAAGGCAGAGTATTATAATGTAATTAAATGACATTTGACAAAGTATTAATTAATTAAAAGTATGAAATGGATGGTTTGTAAATATAATAGATAAATGTAATAGGCTGTTAAGATAATTGTATGTAATTTAAACAATTCACATTTTGTAGATGACAATTTTGCCCATATTATTGTTAAGTAAATGTACCTACCTATGTTTTATATAAATACATACATATTTTTCAATATGATTTTTTTTAAGTATAGTTATTTTGTAGGTATTTTTTATATTTGATTTTATTTCAACTCAAAACTGTAATTAGATTTAAGATTATGATCTCTCAGACCCCATCTGAGCAAATAATAAAACCTAAGCGTTAACTAGATTGTAATGGTCTGTTCCAAAATTATGTGACGAAAGTGTAAACAAACGCCGTTCAGGTTAAATTCTTACGCAATCATTCACTAAAGGAAACTAGAAACACTTTCATCTGTATTTAGAAGGTTTCATCGTTATCTCACCACTTTTTCCAAAAGAAATGGTTAGAATAACTTTTTTCGATCATCGACAAAAATTGAGGTTATAAAATTACCTATACTGTCAAATAAACAAAACTAGGTGATTTAAAATAAGAATTTGGGATTAGTATTCACATTATCAAATCAATATCAATTAGTATGCACTCAATTTGTAAGTGGCACTACAAATTGGTATCCACAGTTACGTTTTCTGATCTACTTATTTGTTTACATTTTCTTTAGATAAGTAGGTATTTTAGGGACAGACTGTCAAATACTTGCTTTCAATTAAGATATCATGATGTCGAGATAGGAGAATAACTACCACACAGCCTATGTCCTACTTCTGTACCTATATTCTATGTTCCATGGGACTTACAGAGTCGTATTATTTTGCGATTTGTCATAGGGAAATAAAATTTGATTTTAAATCCTAGTACATATGAAATGGATGCCTAGAATAAATTATTCCTCTCTTTTGTACATTCCACTTTTATTCTAGTTTGTAATAAATATGAATAATAACAACATTGGCGTGTTTTTATATTTATTCTTAGCGTTTGACTTGATTCTTCTGATTCTAACTGACCAGTAATTATTTTCAGGGCTTAGTTATAATACCCAGTCTAAACAAGGCTATGCTAGGTTATATGTCGTTCTCGACAAAATAAAGACCACCTCTTCTTTTGGACAATGTAAAAGGCGACTAGGCATATGGGCGATTTGCCAGCATTATGCCAATCACTAATCAGCAGCAGCAATCCTTATAACTGAAGGCAATTTGTAATTTTTAAAGCATTTAATTAAATACCGAGCAGTGGAAGCCCAGTGATAACGGCTGCGACTAACGAGTTGTATGTCGTGGGTTCGATCCCAACTTCGGCACTTTATTGTGTAAATTATTTCATCAACACTGCTCTCAAAATGGTGAAGAAAAACTTCGTGAGGAAACCGGCATGTCCTAGAACCAAAAATTCGAAGACATGTGACATGTACCAACCCGTATTGGGCCCGCGTGGTGGAGTACGGCCCACTCACGGAGAGGAGGCCTGTGTTCCAGCAGTAGGAACATTATAAGCTGATTGTGTTTAAGTAAATACCTAAACAGGTAAACAGACATCGGTACCTACATCTGAAAAACTTAGTGTTATCTCTTTATCTGTTCCGGACATTTTGTGAACAATTTACTGCAATAGAATAGTCTGGCGGTAGTGATAATAGCACTAAGTATACCTCATCCGAGATTCCTGTTGCCAGCAGTCCAAGGATAAAGAAACGGGCGGGCGTCCAAAAGCTCGATTCCCAATAGCTCGTGGCAAGTGCAACAGGTTTGAAGACTACCAAATGTTTGCAAGAGTGCCGATTTAGTATTTCGGATAAGACGGCAAGCACAATTCTCCTATAGATATCTAAAATCGTTCAAACTGATTGTTCGCACATTCATGACAGGCCAGCTGGCGTGGTTAGTTAAGATACCGCCTGTCATGTCGCAGATCGTGGGTTCGATTCCCATCCAGGACAAACATTTGTGTGCATGAACATGTCTGTTTGTCCTGAGTCTGGATGTAATTATCTATGTAAGTATGTTTTTACAAACAAAAGAAAAGTAGTGTATGTAATATATCAGTTATCTGGTTTTCATAGTCTGTACTAGCTCTGCTTAATTTGGGATCAGGTGACCGTGTGTGAATAATGCCTTCGTCCAGGGTCACAGTTCGTTCGTCAGACCACAGATAAAAGAAAAATAGATCAGACAATACGTTAGTGCAGTACGTAAGCTGTACAAACTACAATTATGTACTTAGTTAGAATGGATTGTATAATAAATGGGTTTTATAATACTCGTATGTCAGGGGTTCAATTCTGTCTTGACCAATGTCACTTTTTCAATGTCGCATGAATTTTTAAAATACACAAGTGTGTAAGGGGGAACAGGGGCTGAATGGTCACAAATCGATAAGTGAACGGGCCAAGTGCAAAAGCGTGGTGTCACACCGGTGGAAACGAAGCTGAGTTCGTTTAACTTCGCTCATGTAGCACCGCTACGCGTCTTTTCATACTTCGGTTCATAGTTCGCGGTGTGCACCAAAGTATACAAACACGCGGTAGCTACATGAGCGAAGATAAACACAGCTTCGTTCCTAGTGTGGCCTGCGCTCAATGCTTGTTACTTCTCTAATATTTGGCTCTATTTGCAGCCGACCGATATACTTTGTAGGTTTTTTTACCACTATTTAACCTGACGGTCATTGATGATATGCAATTCTAAGACTAACTTTTTCTCGCTTTTGATTCGGTCGTTCACTTAATCTAGCAAGTTTCTATAATACTACAAGCAATATCTTAGGATTTCAAGAAGACCCTTACAAAACACACAAGTGGACTTACATAAAAATAAAGTTGAATAGAAAAAGGCAACTGTAATTTCTCATATTTTCGTCCATATACAGATTAAGACACATTTTTCGCGATCCGGACGGGCTGACATATTTTTCTTTCTATTGAGTTAACGAGACATTCGAGGGGTGAAATCGCCACATCTGCAAGGGATGGAAAATTCAACCCCTGGACCTCACCCCCGGGTTTGCTGAGCCTACCTTAACAAATTTTCCCTTAAGCTTAACTCGATGTACTGTTTATCAAGGAAAGGAAATCCTTTGAAGTGACTCTTAACTTGATTAAAGGAAACTTTGAGGAAAAATATCTTTTGTCCCGATTTTTGTAATTATCGTCGCTTAGGTGACTGTGTAACTGTATATTGTTGATGTTATAATGCTGCTAAGAAAAAAGCTTTAAACATATTTTAATAAAATATAAAGGTATCTGAGTAATGGTAGTGGATATTAATATGCATTTATCTACTCGTACACTTTCTCCAGCGTTATTATTTCAGCACTTTCGAGTAATTTTAATTTAATTATTTAATATAACCTATTATTTGTCAACAGTGTCATAAATTTTCATTAATAAATATCTAATGCAAAAAATCATTGCAATTGCATAATGCTTCGATGTTTAAAAAAAAAGCTAAGATTTTTTTCTCACCTTCTTAGTGACGAAAATTAGATAATCTCAGTAACGTAATTCATTAACTCAGTACCTACCACCAAACTCTCGCTAAAATTATATACCTAATGCATGAAACAAATACCTAACTCAAAATTAAAAATTATGCCAATATCAAACATTCGCCACTATAAATCTAAAAGCACTTAGCGAGCGCTAAGATTGACGCGATGTCGCTTTCGAAAAAAAAAAAATATTCAAGCAAAAAGTCGCTCGACACGCGTAAAAGTAAAAGAGGAAGCGAGGAAAAAATCAATGCCTGCGTTTTATGTTCTATGCGTGTGACAGATCCGTTGTCATGGCAACCGTGACGGGGGCTGAGCGCATCGGGAAAAAAGGTCGTATATCAAGCACGAAAATAACAAAATGGCAGCTATGTTTCCCGCGCAAAGTCGCGCTGAGAACGCTGCGTTCACGTTTAAGCTTTTATTGTTTTCGGAAGTGGAGTGTGCGTCGTGTGAAAGAGACGGAAGATGGGGTAAGGGATCCCGTAATCGATATTACGCACTTTTGTAGCAATGGAATTGGCGCGGCACGATGCAAGAAACGTTTACACGCGTTGCAACTACTTTTGAATTTTGGATCTCGTACCAAGTTTACTCCCTTCTTGTTTCTGTTCCGTCGTATTTTCATGTCATTTACTTATTTTTTCTTAAATTTTAATGAATATAAGCGTCCAAACAGAAACGATTTACAAAATTAATTACGAACATTTTATGATTTTAATGAAAACCATAAGCTGTCCTTAACTATAAAATCGAAAGAAAAAACGAATCGAGAGAAAACTCGAATTCACTCTACATTTACCAGATGTTAGGATTATGACGTGAGATATAGAAAATAATGACGTTTTCACAGAAACTAAGTAACACAAGGGTGGGGGTGAAATTCTGATGAGTCACTTCGGTATGGGCCGCAATGGTCGTCACCTCGCGAATTCATACGGTTCTAGGAAACGAAACGAATTCGGTTCTCTGAAACGTAATAATGAGAAACGTTATTCACGTTATCGAGTCATCGGAACATGACATATTTTCAGAATAAGTAAGTATTTATTTACGTACTTAATTAAAGTGAAGTTGAAGTTTAGAGTTTATTGGGGTAATTCTGATTATTTATTCAGGTTCAGAGGTTCTCAACAGACCAGGAGACGTAATCAACTTCTGGAGAGAGGAAAGCTGATTGGAAAAACTCACTGACAGCCGCCATGGCTCACGCATAATAGTCCACTTAAAGGACTAAGTGCGGAAACCAAACCCAAAGCCTGTTCACTCTCACTTTGGAGAGATTAGGGTTGTATGCGTTCGGAAACGCTGACGCAGGTAGAGAGTTCCACTCTTTTGCTGTGCGCATTATAAATGACATTTGGAAACGCTAAGTGCAAATTGGTGGAACTGCAACGAGGTAAGGATGGTAACTTGCAGTGCGTCGATGTTCGATGGTAGAATGGGGCCGGTGGAATGAGGTCGTGAAGTTCTTGAGCACACTCACCGAAGTACAATCTGTAGAAGACCGACAAGCAGGCAACCTTGCGGCAATGAGCCAAGCTGTGAAGCTTGGCATCCACCAGTTTTACGTCGCCAATGAGCCTCTTAGCTCTGCGTTCCACCGAGTCAAGCACGGCTAGTTGGTATTTAGCTGAGCGATCCCAAAGGTGACAGCAATACTTCATGCAAAACTGTCTAGGCGTAAAGTATCGCTTCACCCTATTAAGGATGCCCAGTTTTTGGCCGCAGTTTGGGCTTTGTATTCGATGTTGGCGCCGAAGTTGAGACCAGATGTCAACTCCATGCCCAGGAGCTCGAGCCGATCAGTTACAGGAACAGATGCACCCCGAAAAGTAGGAGTTAGGACGAAATTACTCTTGCAGTAAAGAGACACGCCTGCGTTTTGGTGGCGTTAAAAGAGACCAGATCATCACCCCACTGGGAGACAAGGCTTAAGGTCAAATCTGTCCACTCTACCATGGCCTCTCTCAAGGATCGAACTTCGGCCCTACTGGTGTTTCCGCTGGACAATATCTCCCAAAAACAGTACTGTCGTCTGCGTACCCAACAATACCAGGCAGAAGTAGGTCATTGATGTGCAGCAGGAAAAGAGTTGCAGAGAGAACAGACCCCTGAGGAACTCCGGCATCAATAGCCATAAGGTCAGAGGAGCAGCCGTCAACAACTACTCTAAGCGACCGTTCACTAAGGAAATCCTGTGTGGTTCTTGCGATATACCCTCATACTGAAGGAACTTATGAACGCTATTGACAATGCTAAACTCGTAGCCAAGGTCTATTCTGACACAATAATTTAGGTTCCCATCGAAACATTCACAAGAATTGCGATTGAAATTGTCTATTTTTTTAGATTCTAGTCCCGCAGTAGACCTATTTACTGATGAATGGAAGGTGTCTATAGTGTACGCGCAAGTGAAGTCACCGCCTGAGATATGTGAGCGGGGAGACGGGGGAGTTAGACAAACGTCAAGCTAACTCAGTCTGACAATCTTGTCAATCGCGCCCTCCCAGGTCTTGCTCACATACCACAGGCGGTGACTAGCATTTGCGCGCACACTATAATAATACTTATCACCTTCAATTGTATGGTGATTTCCGAGAAGACTGAGTGAAAAAAATCGGCCAAGAGCGAGTCGGACTCGCGCACCAAGGTTTCCGTACCATAAAAAAAGTGTGCTATTTAGAGACATCGTTTTATTTTTCCTGTTATCTTTACATAAACTTCTATCACATAGAATAATTTCAGATTTTTCTCTATGCAAATTTCAAATATAAGGGGGGGGGGGGGCGGTATTTTTTTTAGATTTTTCATCAAAAGTCAAAAACTGTTCAGCCTAAAAAAACCGATGTTTAAAAATGTTCAAACAGCGCTCTTTCATATGATACCTACCCCACATGCCCTAATAGCCCCACTACGAATTTTTAAGATACCCTTTCAGTCTCTATTGCAAAAAAAAACTTTCTTATTTGCAAAATACTTGGGCAAACGTCAACTAAAACTATTCCAAAATTCAAGATGATAGCATATCCAACTGTGACAGAGAGACAGACAGACCGAGTCGCACCATAAGGGTTCCTTTTTACCATTTTGGTACGGAACCCTAAAAATCTATATCTATATAGGGTGACAGGTTATTAGTGAGCGATACTTAAACACATGATGCTACTCATGATAACAAACAACTTTTACTATGTAGTAGAAGGGTCTTAGCAGAATTACCCAGTTACTGGAATTAACTGGAAGCCTGAAAGTCAATGAAGACTGTTGTCAGACTTTCGGGCTTCTGACGACCCGTAACAACTGTCAAAGATCCACGGAAGACAGCCGGGACCAACGGCTTAACGGCTTCTTCTGGTAGATTTAAGTACTAACATTAGTTTATAAGTTGTTTTAACCCAAATGGAAATAAATGGGTTAAATAAATGGTCTGAAATAAATGATTTTTTTAACGTGCTTTTCGAGGCACGGAGGAGTCTCGGCATGTAAAGATGGTCACCAATCCACGGACCAACCTCGGCAAGCGTAGCTTAACCTGATGGATTGATCCGTGCGGCTGTTATTACTTGGCCACGAGCCCCTCTGTCTGGTATGCGACTAAGAATACATGTCATCATCTTCCTACTCACTTTTGAAGCGTTAATTTCGATAGAGATGACAATTTTAGAGCAAGTAGTATCAACTAGTATCAACTAGTAGTTCTGCGAACAGTAGACCTCGGGAGCACAAACTTTTTTGCTACAACTAATATACTTACCACTAAAGATAATTTAAAACGGGATATTTATTAGATATTTAGCTTTTTTTTCATCAGATTTTCAACAAATTTTTATGAGACCAACTTAAAGTACCTTTCAAATAAAAAAGAACCATCAAAATTGGATCTCATAAGGCGGAGATATCCAGTAGCCCCCTTTTTGCAGGAAGTACCACTCCAATCAAAAATCCCTGACGACAAAAAAAAAAATCTAAGTATAATCTAAGTCGTAAAACCTGAGTTTCGTCCAGATCAGTAATTGTAAAATAGGACCTGTAGAGGAGTAACAACAAACTGACAGACGAAAACAAATTTTGTCAAACTTGAAGCAGAGCCGCTTCGCTTGCTCGGTCAAGTATAACCGAATTTTAGCAAAATGCTCAAAAAGTACTGCGAGCAAATGTGGTTCCAGCATAAAATTATCTATCACCACTGTCTACCAAATGCTATAGGGTACAAAATACTGATTGTTATGTAGCTAAGCCAAAATTTCGATGTCTTATCTATTTTTAAATCATACAGAAGATGACAGAAGCAAGCAATATTAAAAAAAAAAATCAATTCAGCTGTTCCTAACATTTATTTGGACAACGGTCGCTATTATTTTATTTTTTCCTGAAAAACTTTATTACTTAGCCACGAGCTCCTGATGGACGCTAGTGAAGGTTCCAAACTCGTAACCAAATTCTGTGCCGACTCTATTTAGATTGCCATTGACGAAACAGAAGAATAAGTTCTAATAATTCCCCTACGAGAACTACCCAAGCTTTATTTTATAATGTCTACAGTAAGAACTATACTTACCAGTGATTTATAAAAACAGCACCTGCGAAACTAAAGTCTTCTCTTAATATTTTCACTAAAACACAAGTTTGAAATATAATGAAGCTTCTGAAACTTAGGGCATTAAAAACTGTCTTAAATTTTCACTCCCTCAAAGTTTGTTATTTAAGGTGAAAGCGCCAGGGTAGCCCGCGAAATTCTATTCTTACGTTTTTTGCAATTTGCAAGTCAGCATTATGTTTTATGTTGATCATTTATGACCGTAACAAGTATGTATTTACAGAATTATAATCATTAGAATCAGTAATACAGCTCCTTAAATTAATTGTATAATCCTCAAATGTCAACATTTCATGAAATAGTACTTCAATAGGATTACCTGGTCTTAAAGAGTTGTATTAATGACTTTAATGATTATAGTTACGTAAATACATACTTGTTACGGTCGCGAATCATATTCTCATTAACATGCAACCTAATACTGACTTGCAAACTTCAAAAAACGTAAGAAAATTTTAATTTCGCGGGCTACCCTGACGCTTCCCCTTAAAGGCTTACTTCGGAAGATACTCGGATGCTAGAACAACATGTAGGAAGCTAGATAGGCAGTAGGTACTTATTTCGTGGCCGTTTTTGCGAGAGGTAGGTAGGATTGTGGTATATTTCTAAACACGAATATCACCAATGAAACTGATGAACGATTTATAAGTACTGATCGCGTTCAGTTTCATTCGTGAAATCAGCACTGAGGGTGGATTTCACCAATGAAACTGAACGCGTTCAGCACATCTAAGCCACGTTCAAGAGCTGTCAGTGTCAAAATTGTTATAGAATATTGACACTGATAGCTGTTGAACTCGATTTATAAGTACTGATCGCGTTCAGATTCATTGGTGAAATCAGCGCTGAGGGTGGATTTCACCAATGAAACTGAACGTGATTAGCACATCTAAACCGCGTTCAAGAGCTGTCAGTGTCAAAATTGTTATAGAATATTGACACTGACAGCTCTTTAATGCAGTTTAGATGTGCTGATCGCGTTCAGTTTTCTTGGTGAAATCCGCACTTAGTCTACGATGATTCTTTTGTGCCAATATTATTTGATTGTTACTTGTTAGTTTTAACTTGATTAGTTGGTTAATTTTGTGCATTATTTCTTATTGTTATTCCATCCATAATATAGATGGGTAGGTATGTTATGTTCTGTAGGTTAGGCAGGAGTGTACACCCACATTTCGCCAGTTATATTTTAGTCCGATAAGAGCGAGCCTATTGCCCTCCACCGGGCGCAAATCTAGACTCCCGCCTGCCACTGAGAAATTTCTGATAGAAACACTTAATAACACTCCGTCAGACCTAGGAATCGAATCCAGATCCTTGGCTAATAGTATAAGGCAGTACGTAGGTCATTTATTGTATAATATATATTTAAATGATTTACCTAGATGGCAGTTGTCGTTACGAAGTGATGTCATGGATTCGTGATAGAGTTACCAGTGATACCTTAATTTTGCATTCTGCGCATCGGCTCGCGTCTAAGTTCAACCCGGTCAAAAAGATTGGGGACTACTGTATTTTATAATTACAGATTTAATATCTTAGGTATTATGTAGTTTTTATTTATAATTAAAAGGGTGAATGATAGCTTCTGAAAAATACTGTTGAATATTGAGTACTTTAAATAATTTAGCATAGCGAAAAATTGTCGTGTAGATAATTTTTTTAATGTTAGCTTTTCTGGTTCCTAGGAATAGTGACTAACACGGGGTGCTCATAATAAAGTGTTCATTCACCCGAACATTTTGTAGAACTATGACCAGAATGACTAACATGTCGTATTTCAAGGATGACGTCTCAATTAGTATTTTATTTTATTCGGGCATCTTACAGCTAACGTAGTTTCCTCAAAGAATATGAAACTAAAGGCCATTTACAAGTTTCCACTGAAAATTAAAATTGAAAAAAGGTAGGTCCAAAATACCTATAATATAAATGCGTGCGAGGTAGTATTTTGTAATTTGTATTTTAATTAAAGCAAGAGAGAGAGAGAGAGAGTTTTTTATTTGCTTAAACATGTGTGTGTACATACTTAGAAAGTGCATACAAGATGATACAATAACTTAAGTGCAAACATGTTTGTCACTACGTGACGTGCAAAATAATAGATTTATAAAATAAAATAGAAAATAACAAAATATTAAAAGTTGTCTTTCTTATTATTAATGGCTTCTTAAAATTATAGAAT
This sequence comes from Dicycla oo, assembly GCA_948252095.1. Classification (NCBI taxonomy): domain Eukaryota; kingdom Metazoa; phylum Arthropoda; class Insecta; order Lepidoptera; family Noctuidae; genus Dicycla; species Dicycla oo. Next base: position 28,947,574 of record OX411714.1, read on the forward strand.
AAATTAACATTATTATAGAAATAGCTCCAAATTAATTTAATTACTTATGTCAAGACGAATTCCTTTTCATTAAGAAACTCAGTAACGCTATAATATGCTCTGGCGGTCAAAAAAGTACGAATTTTATTTTTAAACATAGATTGAGGTAGTTCTCTCCAACTTTTAGGTAATTTGTTGTAAATGACTGGAGCCATACAGTACACACTTTTACGCATTAGGGTCGTCTTAGCGGATTGGAGACAAAGTTGACCATTGTCACGTCTATTGCGTGGGAATATGTCGGCTAGACGCTTATAGTGATGCGGATTCGACTTAACAAACACAGCCACTTCTAATATGTACAAGCACGGTAAAGTTAATATCTTGTACTTTTTAAAATAAGCATGTATTTTGCCCAGCTCTGTATATTTCAAAGTATCGCAGTAACATAAATTAGGAAACAAATAATAGGTACACCATCAACCAATACAAACTAAAAATAATTGTGTTGTGGGCGTTTAAGTTTCCTCGAATAAAGAACTCAGCCTTTCAGCCCTAATTTGAGAACTAAATAGAATTCTTCCTTCATCAATTGACCTAAATATTGGGGACAAACTATCACTTTTTGTAATACGTAAAAGATGAGGGGATCAATTAGAATGAGTTCGTCAAGTGTCCCATCCCTTAGCACGAGACCACGGGGCACCTCAGCTCAGGTTTAGACCGAGGGGAGTGTAGTGCCCCAGTGCCACCAGCCACAGCACATGCACTGGGGTTCAGCCCTCACGCACCTTACGGCCTGAATGCAAAACAATCGGAAACATCAACCTGTCGCAAAATGGGGACAAATGTCGCACCCTCTTAGCCAAATTGCGTAATAATTTTATTAACCCTTTTCCAAAATTTTAACCTCCAATTTGGTATTTCTCTTGCCATCCTGCGCTACGAAAATAGGAAAAATATAACAGCAAAAATAATATCCATTAAATACAACATGAATTGTTGTAAGTTGGTGTAACGCATCTACAACGCGGCACCGAACTTGTACCGATCGATAGCACGCCAACGCGAAAGCTCCAAGTAAACAGATCGAAGCTTTGAGCGAACTCCGAATCGAATCCCGCCAAATGCAACGACAGCTGTGCGTAGCCCGTAGCGCGCGTAGCCGGCCGCGGCGTAGAGGCGGCGGCGGCGCCACCGGGCGGCCGTATTATTATTATTTGTAAACAAGCGAACAAGCGTGTGCGGGCGCGGGGCGCGTCACGTGACCGCGCGCCATTGGCCGCCGCAGCAGCTGCGTCGCGCCGCGCGCGCCAGTCCGCCGCCGAACCTCGCCGCGTACACATGCACGCAGATCGCCCCCGCGCGACGCGACACGCGCACAACTGACGCGATCGCGAACTCCGATTCCCTTTTTGTTTATTTTTCGCTTGCGTCCTTCGGACCGTTTTGTTTCCGAGGCAGCGAGACGAAGAAAAAAAGGAGGTGCGGATGGATCGAGCGAGAGAAGGTACAGAGTTCGCGTCTTACACAAAAGTTTTGTGGCAAAATGTGCAAGTGTTTCCAAGTAGTGGAATAGAAGCTTTTGGTTTTTGTGGATTGTTTAGTTAGAGGTACCTACTTGTGTAGAGCTCGAGCGGTGGCAGCAGAGCGTGAAGCGAGGTCCGGTGCGCGTTCGCGTGCTTCCGCCAGAGCTTTCGTTGTGTGCTTTCGCGAATCGATCCCTGTTTTCCTGCTTGGCGTTTGTTGTTGTAGCATACAATTGGTAAACAGTATCTCTAAGAACCGTCGGAACATATCCAGGTTGTGTTGTCTCACGCTTATCTGAAGCTAATTGGATGTGATCTTGTTGGTAGTTCTCAAAAAGCGACAGTTTCTAACAATGCGTCTGAGAGTTGCAAAGTTGCGCGTCAGGGACACGGTGATAGCATCCGGAGACACGTTGTGGTGACGCATCGGCTGTCATTGTCTGATGTGCATGATGTCACATAATTTAAAGCTTAATTGCAACGAGTGAAATTGGAGCGGGAACGATTTTTATCTACTTTATTGCAGTTTGTAAGTTCAAAGAATGGCATTCCAAAGGTCTTCCAAGTGAATTTATGAGCTACGTCGGTCTTATTGCATTGTTTTGTAGACGAAATCAACATGCAACGGGCTTTTAAAGGAAGCCAACCACAAACTTGCCGATGTCCCAAAAACGGAGGTCAAACCAATCAAAAACTTGAATTAGACTTCATTTCAAGCCGAACAATGTTGATTGACTCTCCTAAAAGACTAACGAATCTTCTTAACTTTCCTGAATTGACTTATCTACTTTTTTCCAATGATTGGATATATTGGACTTAACTGATCTTTAAGCTAATTTCCTTCTTCAAACTTCATTGAGAAAGTTGTTTCGCGTAACTCTATGTTAATTGCATAATACATGTTAATAACTAATACTAGAACCAAAAAGCAATCAAAACTTGAGGAATGTATCAATTGAACACTTCTGAGCTTCTAAGTTGACAACGTTCAGTATCACTATCTTGTTCTATCACGTTCTATTATGTTATCAACAAGATTCTGAACAGTTCCTCATAGAACATTATTTATCTTTCTTAAAATTGTTTTAACCAAAAACCGGAGTAAACATCAATTACAAACAAACTAATGGTGCTGCTCTATACCAATCATTTCAAGAAAGCTCCAACATTTCAACAAAAGCTTTAGGTATTTTTTTATAAAAGATTCGTATACTTCTAGACATCTTTGTAATGGCTTTTTAATTAAGACTTTCATAAATTATTATGATTTCATGTCACTTAATCTTCCTACGTCTAGCTTTCCTTAAAATATTTCTACGCAGATAAACAACTCGGCTTTATAACTTAAGATTTTGGTTTTCAGCATTTCAATCTTCTAAATTGACGATTAATATACCTTACAGAATGTTTATCATATCATTTCCAAAGCATTCATGGTCAGTTGTATGGTCGAAACAATTGCATGGTAAACTTTTGCATCGGCTAATACTACATTGCGAGAGAGTGCAAGAGCCATCAAAATTACGAGTCTTATCTCTTACTTAGCAGTCGTATTAAAAGTCACAAAATTAAAAGCATCTCAAATGGCTACATGAAATCCAACTTCTCTTACAGTCTCCTCACCAAAAACTCCAACAACTCCGCAATCGGATATCGGAATATTGAAGATTAATACTTTTAAGCACTGAACTTCGTCGAAGATTCCGGTCCCACGGAATAATCGAATAAATAATTCGTCTTCCTCCCGCGAATGCGATAATAGGGAGTCAAGTTCAGTGAAGCCAATGAAAACAAATAAACAAATTGGCCAATTTCGCCGGAGCTAACAGTTGGTAGTTACTGATGGCACAGAGCTGAGAGCAACGCAACGGATTGTGCAATGCTATGTGCTTCCTTTTTAGTTGAACAAGCGAGTTATGTTTCCTCTGAATCTAGTTTTGAATTGTTTTGAGCGTGGAAATTTTGCTTTTGTGGTACTTAGTTGACACTGATGATTGCATTTGATTTGTCTGACTGTATCGCCTGGGATGTTAGATTGTACATTTCACTTCATTTCCAATAGAAATTGGTTAAAACCACGGATATCTATGGTTAAAACCCGTAGTAGGCAGACCAAAAGGATTTAATCATAGTTCTCCTTATTCTGTTTGTTAGATTATTATTTTGAATTCCATTCAGTGTTTTGAATTGAAGCAGCAATGTGCTGGTTTTCTATCCATTTAGTGTTCCCGACACTTTATTTCATAACTAGAAACTTCAGTAATATTTTTGCTTTTTACTGTTTGTGGATGTCACTTTGTAGTGCCAACCAATTGGTAGGAACCACTTAAAGAAATCAATTTTCCTGTATATTGATGATTGTGCAGCACCATCCATAACCTAAGGGCGCCCACTATGTCGTGACGACAGATTATCGTGTCGTCGTGGCTTGTGTATTAAAATGGTGGTGTTCACATATAGGACGACATGATTAACTGTCGTCCACGACTGTATTTTGCGGTGACGACAGATTGTCATGACAGTGGGAACGGCTAGTACGACAGTCGTAATACGATAAAAAATCGTCACGACTAAATCGTGACGGTAAATCATGTGTCGTTGTTGCGACTATCTATCGTGGAGTTGTAGCTTGCTACTGATGTGCAAACGACAAACCCACTGCCGTGAAATGATAAAATGTCGTGGCAATCCAATGGGAACAGCGAGATAAGATAGTCGCTAAACGATAAAAAAATTTGACGACAAACAGTCGTTATAATGGGAACAGCTAGAGACGATAGTCGTCCGACGATAAATTAATCGTCATGACATAGTGGGAACGCACCCTAAGGCTCCCAATTTAAGCTTTCCATGTGAACAACCGTTTACATTCTAAAATCTGAAATATTAATATCACCTCTAAAGGTTCAAATGGAGCGTCCTCATCCGTCTGTAGTCTCAAATATCTCGATTATTGCCACAAGTAATATCATAAGTTGATTCATACTTTCTCTGTGGGATAATCCTCCTCTTATTGCTCCCGAGCAAAGCGACGCTTATGCTTTGAACGTATACATAGCTGCTCCAGTATGAGTACAAGCCGTCTAGGTAAAAGTTTAAACATCGATGCAGTGAAAACTTTCTTGGAAATGTAATTGTGGTGGATATTTTATTTGGGTAAGGGCGGGAGTCGCGACGGTGAACGCTCGCTTTTCAATAAGAATTCAGTTTTAAGTTGAGCGACCCGTTTACATTCGCAGTTAATATTAAATTTTTAAAGTTTTAGTCTTTATTTATTGGAAGTTTTTCAAGTTGCTACCGAATTATTTGCAGTCGATGCAAATAAAGATTGCAGATACTGTTCGTTTTGTATTGAAAAGTCTTTTCTATTTTCGTTTTTATGGAGATGCTTTGTGATGTGTGGTTATATATGGAAGTTAATGAAAAAACTGAAAGAAAAACACTAACTCCAATGTAAACGGTACTTACTATCATATTACGGATGCAATAATTTAGTCAAGTTTTTTAATGATTTCAAATACATACATAGTAACTTAAAGTACGTGACACGACAATATATAAAGGAAACAATACTAAATCATACAATCATCGTCATACACATGTGACTTCCTTCAAACAATTCCATCTCATAGGTGTAAGTACAAAAAACGCTCAATTTCCGATGTCGCATCCGATAGCAAAGACAGACGTACACACAAAAAATTCTTTACAAAACTGTATCGACCAACTTTAAACAACGTTTACAAAAATCTAAAAATCACCCTATATCGTTGCCGTTAGAGATTAAAATTGAATGTGTTAGATGCCGCGAAAGTGCAACAATAAGTTTGCTGAAGTATTAAGGCATCAGAAAAAGTGGTAGTGTGGGAAAGATTGTCGTAAAAAACGAAACATCTGCGTTTCTATTCAACTGGATTCGAGTGGCTGAATGGGATGGGACGGTAACTCTATATCGCCGAGGTCTTATCATTCTAATGTGTTTTAAATTTGATGGAGTTCTGATATCATGGTGGCATATTTATGGATTTTATTGGGTTTTTAATGCATTTTTTAGGTTTTCGTTAACGAGTGAAGTATGAATTTAGGATATTTTCGAATTCCATATTATTATATTACTTTTTTAGGCTCGTAGCTAAGTAATAAATAACAGCCACACGGTCGATCGATCACGTTAAGCTACGCTTGCCGCGGTTGTTCCGTGGAATGGTGACCATCTTTACATACCGAGACCCCTCCGTGCCTCGGAAAGCATGATAAGCCGTTGGTCCCAGCGGTCATTCGTGGATCTTTGACAGTCATTACGGGTCGTCAAAAGCCCGAAAGTCTGGCAAACAGTCAAGGGCCCGAAAGTCTGTCAACCTCAAAATCGCTCTTTTTTCTGATCTGAAAATACTGATATTCAGCTGCATCCTGTTAGACTGGAAACCAACCCCAACGTAGATGGGAAAAGGCTAAGCAGTTGATGCAGATGATGATTTTATAGGCTAAATATCGAAAGTTAATCGTCATTTAGAAATTGTGTGTATTGAAAACAGAGAGAGCAATGACTCTGTATAACCTTTTGATTATTTGGTTCCGACTGTTTGTCTACAAAAATAATACGCAGTTGGTTACTTTGCCGTCTAGACTACGTGTTTTATGAAACGTAAAGCATCTGCTTCAACTTCTGGACGATAAGCTGAATCCTGTTTACCACCAACAGAATAAAGTCTGAAAACGACTTCTTAAGAGTTCTCAAACAAACTGAAAGTTTTTGAGTGGACGACTTAAAAAGACTGAAAACAGAAGACTCAGTAAAGTCAAAGAAAAAGTGGAAATCAAGAATAGAGCTGTAGATCTTGCTACTAAACCAGGAAACATTGAAAATAAAGAAAACCTTACTACCGAAACCGAAACAATAAACGAAATAACACTTAATAACGACATCTCGTCGTTGAATGTTGCTCGTATAAAATAATAGAGCGAGAATTGAATCCGCATCGCTCGGCGGCAATCAGACTGATGTACGTATCCTGCCCGCTGTGTCATTACATACAGATTTATAGATGTATTTGTGTGAGAAACTGTGAATGAAAAAATCATAACTGTTCTTTATATTTCTTTTGGTGCTCCAATTCTATGTTGTGAAAAAAATATCGTTTTGCTATCGGTTTTTGGTAGCAATGAAGGCATACAGCAAGTTGCTTCTTGTTGTAACAGGAATATACCAGCTGCTAGAACAGCTAAGCTAAAAATGATTGCTATAAGAACCTACGTAGATCTAGGATGACTAAGTATTGCATATGATGATGAAATAGCAATAAAAGCAGGATTAGTAAATTGATAAAAGATGTTGATATCTCTCGAGCATTTCGAGATATGAGTAACACTCGGGAAAATGCGAGGCACAACCAGGAATAGTTATCGAACCATAACATAGTCTTTTTGAATGTTGAGGAGGATCAAGGATCAGGATCACATTCTCCAACTACGAGGATGCATGTCAAGCTCATATTATTATATAAAGTAATAAACATCAACAAGCTAACCTAAGGGTTTCTACAAGCACAATATGAAATCTATAACAGAGAAAAAATTAAAATTAATCACTGACGACGCTATAGTAGAAATGCAAAAAATACCACACAGAGAATATTTTGGATATCCTATCAAATAAAGACGCTCTAGTAAAGAACAATAGCATATAGACATACAAGCAAATATAACAGTTATTGTATGATCCTCACCTACATTTTTCCGATTGGTCGATCTGATTAATTGGGGTCCAATGATGTAACATCAACACAACCACCGGTTGATCATAGGGGGTTTAACAAACAAATAATTAAACAACAATTAAAACGAAAGCTAATAATACTGGTTGATAAGACAAAAAAATAATTGAAAAAAGGAACTAGGCACGAAGATATTTAAAAAGCGAATCATAATATACAAAAGCCAATAAGAATTTACATTTTGACCACAGATTATAAAAAAATTAACTCGCACCTTCTTAATGGTTTTATAACATTTTTTTAACAAAACGAAGGTGCTGATCCATCGATAAGAATATACGAACTACTTACAGTAACCATCGATGTGTTATCAGTAGATTATCATCAACGAATGATCACTTATACTGAGATATCGGTTTCCTGTGCAGGTATTAAGCTTAAACGGATGTTACAGTATACAGCTGGTAAAAAATAATGTTCAAATAGTTTTTTTTTTATGTTCTGTTATTTAATATTTTGTAGTAGTTGGAAGAGTATTTATTGGGTGTTGAAATTGTTTTGCAATAAAACAGCCTTTGCCTAGTCTTCTATTTAATGTTTAGTTATTTTTGCTCAAGAGCTTTACAACTTTTAGAAAGTAATTTGAAAATGGAATTAAAGCCTTTAACAACATTTTCAAATAGTACATTGTTAGTTACCACGGCTATATCTTCAAAACGATCTACTCCTTTCTGTATAACATAGTCTACACATCTAAAATCTCTGTTCAGTTCAATTTAGTAAGAATCTACCCACATGTTACCACAAACTAGTAAAACAACCATGTACCCCGCGAACACACTACCCACATTCTTCATAACAAGACTCAATGATTTCCGAACATCCAAACGCAGTTCGGCGCAGTTTGCGCGTCGTCGCTACAAAAAAGCGACAACATCCGACGCTAAAAATATTCCGTATAATTGCAGCTCAACGCTGAAAGCGCAATGCTTTCGCTGCAGCGGTTGTACGGTTGCCCTTGACAACCCAGACCCAGATACTATCGCGTTCTACCCACACGGCCACACACACCCACACTTCGACACCCTATGAATCCTTGTAACACACACGCTCGAACACATACAGCACACATGCGATGTGGTTGCGTTCTGAAGTGAGCTTTTTAATTTTTTTTCGAGGAACGCTCTTTGTGCGCTTCTACAAAGAGTTTTGCCCTGTGATTACTAGCCGGGGCGTTTTGGAGTGACGGTGATGTAATGCGGAATGATTTTTGAACGTTGACGCGATATTTGAATGTGGAATCACAAAGGATGGTTTGAATTTGTTCGATATAGAAATAGTAAGACATGACGTCATAGATCCTTACGCGAAATAAACCACAGAACAGCTTCGAAGTATAAAATAAGACATCATCAACTATAACCCCATACAACATATCTCATGTCGACCCTATAGCATAACACTCAAGAAATCCATCATTAGACAGTTAAGTTTGTCCAACAAGCAGCATTATCCAGGAAGCCAGAAAGCTATATTAATTTCATGTAGATAGGGTAACGGAACAGAAAAATCTCCTAAGTCCCTTAGGAAAATACGGCACAGTCCTTGAGGGAAAGCGAAAAAGTCGAAACAAGCAAGTTGCAATTTACGCCCTCTTTGTGATGGAAACAAAAGACATTTCTTTTGATGCGTATCCTTTGGAATGAAGCCTTAGTTATAGCTCCGATTCGCGAAACTTTTATAATGAGAGAATTTCATCAATAAGGAATTAGTCGAGGTAATGTTTAACACGATGTAAAGACTAATCAAGTATAAGGCTACTGGGATTTTCAATGTCAGATTTACTATACGTGGTTATTAATAACTTTGTCACCTCTCTCGCTCATACGGGACCAATTTTTTAAGAATGTTAAATGAAAAGACGCTTTTTTGAAAAATGTAGTCAACTGGCGAACTAATAAATAGGTATTTATTAAAAACTCGTTTTTATTGTGGCATTTATTTAACTCATCTCAAAAACAGATCATAATAATACTATTGAGCTGAGGTTATTAGATAACGCAATAGAAATTTGTTTTTAATAATTACTTATTAAATCAATATTATTTATTAGTTCGCCAATTGATTGCATTTTTCATAAAAAAAAATCTCTATAAATTTGGTCCCGTGTGAGCGAGAGAGATGACAAAATGCGACAGCCCGCTTTTAAAGGTTGGTTTGGAGCTAGCATGTAACAACTTTAAAATGTGTGTAGCAACTTTAAAATTGACCATCAACATATTTTTATAACCAGGGCAACCTTTATCAGACAAAAAAAACAATGATGTTGAATGTCGAAACCAGCATCCCGATTCAGAAATAGAATTCGATTCTGTTCCATCACGTGATATTGTCTCTAATAGACATGAATAATCCTAGGTTTAATAATAACAAAGTTTGACGTCATCAATACTGCAAATGAAGTGCTAATCGATCTCGATGCCTCTCCGCGCGAATAAAGTTCTTGTTCCATATTTAATCGTCATGGTATGATCGTGTCTACCCTTTTCTAGAAGAGTCAATTGGAACAATAATTTGGAATTTTTAAATATAGAATGAATAGTGCGTGTTCGGAGTGATATTCAAATTTACACGATTTTATGCTAGAAATGGAAATAATGTGGAAAACTTTTCGGAAATGTCTTAAACAAAATTCAACATATTAAAAACAAACAGATCACGCTTTTATAACTATGTCAATAAAATCTAAAGAAAACCATTCCAATACATCTTAAAAATAACAAGCCCTATATAAATTTTCTAAAAATGTCGCATCGAATCTCGATTAGTAGAAATAGACAGAGAGACAGTTTTAAATTGAAACATTTCAAAAATAGTACGCCCTTAAAATAGTGAGACAGAAATAGAGCGTAGCATTAGGCACTATTGCCGTACCCTTCTATTTATAGAAATTGTTTACTCCATGTGATAATACTACCAAATAAGATGGCATCTAAGAAGTTCTAAGACAGGATTCGTTGGAGTGTCCTCAAATTGGTCGTATAACAAAAAGCTCGCATTTTATTGTTGTTTCATAGACATTTGGTAGTTTGGTAGTAGTGCTCATTTTGTGATGTCCAAAGTACAACTTTGTAAACAGACGGGAAACGGATACAACAAATAACAATTTATTTTAGCGGTTTCCCGAGCATTATCTCTTGCTTTTTTCGTTTCGCTTTCGTGTTTAAGTTCTTATTCAAAGTGAAATATTTTCCAATATTCTCGACCGATAAAACTACATTTGGCAATTTTCACCACCCCATTTTAAAATTATGTAGATCTATGCAGTTAGTTGTATTTAATTTATTATTTAATAAATTACACACTTCTTGAGTTTCAACAACATTAATTACACACTTTTTTGCACCAGGTGCAACAATCATAGAAAAATGCTGAAAAAAAAACTTTTTACAATTCCGAATTCAAATCCGATTCCGAGTCCTTTCGCACCAATGCTGCCCACATTTAATCAGAGTTACCTACCTCACTAGAAAAAACTACAAATTAAGATTAACTAGATGGACAGTAATAATTTTCTTCGCTTTTCTTGCACGAGCTTGCACGCACGCTATTGGGGTCAGGTTAACGGGGTGTGGGGGCTATGACGTCACTCCGCGAAATGTTACCAGCATATGACAACGTGATTATCGCGCACCGGCGGTTTTATCAAAGCACATTAACGCGCCGAACGATTTGCTAATGTTAGTTTGATACGGTGATGCTGTTTATCTTTTGAGATGATTTTGCTACCTGGCTTGGCTGCACTATGTTAAAACGTGAAGTAGAACTTACCGTTTTAAATACTTTTTTCAGCGACGTTTTGTTAGGCTTTTCAGGTAGGTACTTAAAGGTTATTTGATCTGGTATATCTTTATACCTTTGCAAATATCACATTATGTAAGTGTATGTCCGTTCAATGGGAGAATGGTTGCTTGCAAACGGGTGTTTGTGCTTTGAAACTTTCATTTCGAATCGTAACTATTTATTTAAAAAGTGATGATACTTTTTAAATTTAGACCTGAAGTTCCTTCTTTTTAAAAAAAGAAAATTTATCGACAAATTCTCAAATATTACCCTTACTACTAGTTTTGCCAGCTTCTCTACATCGTTTACTTCAACAACAAACCAATAACTCAAACTCAAGATATTCAAAATAATAATTTTATTTCGGATTTATTTATTACATTGAAGACAATAAACAACAGCTGATTGTTACCAATTTCCTTCGAAAGTTCACAAGTATAGGTTATTCGCGCCATTGCATCGATTCGCGCTCTATTCAAAACACAGCCTCGCGCATGCGTGGCCCGCCATCGCTGTAAACATGTCGGGGCCTGCCCATAACTTGCGAATTTTCTTACCTCCTTTATTCTTCCTTCTGCAAAATTTACATCATTCCTTAATAAAAAACGATCCCAATTTTTTTTTCAATTTTGTGACAATGTTCCTTGAGTAGTTGGCCTAATGTAATATTTTTGTTCACAGATTGGTGCCGGCCGTACGGATAACCGGCCTAGACGACGCCTCATGCGCCGAAACTGAAACACGTTCAACCAAAAGCCACGAAATCCTCAAACCAAAGCCTCCAGTCATATCTTTCGTTTCGAAAATCTAAATATAAGCACTATTTTTTTAACCTTTTAACGATAAATCTAAATCGTAAATAGTATACGCTAACTCCCAAACAGTACAAATTAATTTAAGTCTGAAGTGATCGGTATTTACATTAAAAAAGCCTTGAACGAGCGAAGTTAATCAACCAACGACCAGTATTTAAACGTTCCAAAATAATAGAAATCGTTAAACGAGTGCACAAAATATTTTATCGATCGTTAACAATTATATTACGAACCGAATCCTCGAGCATTTTGTAAAAAGAAGTCAGCCAAAGATTTTTATAAACCCTAGACTGTAAGAGTTCGTGTAAGTTCAACTGCCTGTTATTAAGGACTTTTATATTTATTCCTTAGCTGGATAACGAAGATATTGTGATTAGTTTTAGTGTAAACCAGTGTGCCGTATACCCATAACGTTAAGTGCTACTTAGATACAGAACACTAACAAATTAGCGGAGCCACGTCAAGAGTACAAATTGTAAGTTCCAGTGCAGTTCCGAGTGTTCAGTACTACAATAGACTTAGAGCTTATTTTTGTAAGGGTTTATGGTCCCCGACGCGATGAGGCAGCGTCGAGGCAAAGCGTCATGAGCGAGGCGCTCGACAGCGACGCCAGCGCAGACAGCGCTCTTCCGCCGTTCTCCTCCTTCGGCGACATGGAGAACGAGCAACGGATCCTCACAGCCGACACACGGCTCCTTGACCCCGCCTGGGAGTACTACGAGAGAACCGGAGACACGGTCTCCGTCATCGCCAGCCAGCCGCAGTACCGACCGTGGGAGTCCATGCCTATCACGGTGCACTCCAAAGATTCATTCCTACGGGCTGGCTTCTCAGCAGCACTGGACTACCAGCCCGTCACACTGCAGCCGATCACGAACAAGCTGCCGTCCTTCCAAAGTCAGTTCCAAACGTTTCCCGAAACGTCGGTGATACCGGAGACGGGTCTGCCTAGCGTGACCCCGGTGCCAGTCACGGCGAGCCCGACACCGAGCGCGAGCCCTAGTCAGTTAACCCAGCTCACGCAACTCACCACGCCGTCGTCGCCTGCGCATCTCACCACTCTAGCGCAGATGGCGCCCTTATCGACCACCCTGACGACACTGTCACCTGTCAACGCCACAACATTCCATACACTAACAGCTGTGAACGCGCGAAGCTTCCCCATCGTGCCAGCGCCCTTGCAGGCGAGGGAACTGGCACCGGCCGGACAAGCGTACATTGATGACAGACACATACAACTGTACCAACCAAACATAGCCACAATCAATGCTTATCCGTCACAAAATGGCATCCTACACCAAAACGGAACGCTCCTGCATCAAAACGGAAGCTTAATACAGAACATACAAAGTCCAACCGTAGTTCATGTGTTGAAAAACGAGCCGTTTGATGTGAAAGCGCTGCAGGAGAAATATACACCGAATGGACTACACCACAGTAATTTCCAGAATCCGATGATGATTGATAACAGTTATGAGAAAAAGGCGAATGGGTTCGGCACCGGATCGTCACCAACGAGATCGGACTTTAGGAAGAAGGAGCGACGGAAAATGCGCGCGAATAGCACAGAGTCTGATGGGTCTAACATGGAGGTCGGGTCTGAGAGCAGTGGTCAGGTCGCGGCTGTGTCTTCCACTGCAGGGTTCAAGTCACCCATGCATGGGGCACCTCCCATGGCGACGGGACCTATGGAAATGGACGACATAACCAGTGAAAAACAGGTAAGAAAAATCATAACTCAAAAGTAGCTTTTGTAATCTATATTGGTATTATGACCCTGTTTACAGTACATATTTTGACACAATTTCTTGGTAAATGTACCTATTTCATTTAAAGATCGCTAAACGAATAAAAGCTAAAGATCAAACAATTTGGATATAAATATAAGAACTAGCGTTTTAGTTTCAATATTCTGAGTTCAGTTAACTTTAGAGTTTACGCGGATATATTTTGTAATATTTGTGTACCTACATTTATTGAACACACACACACTACACAGTTTCGACTTCGTCAAATAATTTTTCCGTTTATTGCACTATAACCAATCGTCATTAGTGGCTGATATATGACAGAACATTGTAAACAAAATGATACATACACAAAACGTAGGTAAGTTGAAAAGCAACACAATAAAATCGGGAACGACAACTAATCTCCCTTCCCACGAATTGGCGAATTGCGTAAACAAGACGCCGGGGAATCGCGAAAAGCCGAGTGTATATTCGACGCAAGATATAAGAATTCTCAGAATTTTCATTCAGCTACACGCCCGCCGAAAGTGGATATTCGAGAGAGCCCGAAAAAGAGAAACTTCCACCGTAATTCCACCTTTTATTATTCTCCGAGCAGTTTTTATTCCCGGACTTGAGTTTCGAAATGGCCGAACTCCTTGTCTTCGCGGCTATAAATTTAATAGTTAGCCGATTCTCTTGCTCCACCAATAAATTAACTTCCTCTCTCGTTTAAAACACAAATTAAAGTCGGGCGATTTATGCGTGTCCTGCTTAGAAAATTTTATGACTTTGAAATTTAACAGCGAATGCAATTAGTCGGCAGTTTTGAAAAGCCTTCGATATTAACAGAGTTAGTATGTTTTAATTGCGGCTTGAAGTACAGAGTTTTTAAGTAGGGTTATCTGTTAAGTAAATCATTAAGTCAATAGGTGTACGGACAACATTTTTGGACACAATGACGTCTATTTGGACATCTTTGTGGGATGACTCACACACATTTGTTTTCTGAAGTCATCGATCGCTACAAAACGACTGTATTAGCAATCCTGCGGGGCAGTTGCGTAACACACTATCAATCGGATTAGGTTTCATTTTGACAGTTCAGCAACATTCATTGCGTTATTTACGTTGTCTAGCAGACACATTTTTCTAACATATGAAGCAATAGATTAGCAATTTGCTTCAAAATGTATCAGATTCTGATTGATAGTGTGTTACGCAATTAGGGTAATTGGTTTAATTTACAAAGAAATATCATAAGTGTGTTTCAATTAAAACATCAGAAACTTTGCTACACAATGATAAATTAACGAAACATTCACAACCACTGTAAATAAAAAATAAAAAATAAGAATAAAAAAAATCATTTACAACATGCGCTACTGCTCTTATTAAAAATATGTACTTACAAGGTGTTTTTTTTTTGACATACCATAAAAAAAGACATACCATAACTCTAGGGTATTAATGAGACCATCATTTTAAACAACTTTTACTATGCGACCAAACCTGACTTCGCGAAAAAAAATCAGCTGTCCCATACATTTATGTTCGCAAAACTCGTCAAAATGTAATGTATGTATGTATGTGTATGGTCTGCTGATTTTTTTTCGCGATTTAAGCTTTGGTCCCATAGTAAAAGTTGTTCAAAATGATGGTCTCATTAATACCCTAGAGTTATTGTATATAAAAAAAAAAAACACGTTGTAGAACTATACTAATGCTAGTTACCAATTTAAAGAGGCGAATGTATGAGAATATTCTTCAGTAGTTTGTTATAAATGAACTTGCCAGTTCAGAAAAACTTATCTAAGTGCAGGACCTGCTAGGAAAGGTCCAGACTTGACGACATTCTTTGCACAATAAATGTCAGCGGTTCCTAGTCTAATAACGAACACCTTGGCGCGCAGCTGCTTCTACAATAGACAGTAATTATTAGAGATGCACCTCGATTAGTCGATACTACATCTTTAGTGATCGTTAATCGGTAATCAGTATAATTGAGTGTGTTTAAAGGAATTATGAGGTGTAAAGGTTTAGTGCGTAGGTCAATAGAATAGAATAGAATACTCTTTACGAATTGTACAATACAGATATAAATGTAGTTTCACATAGGGTGACACAATAGGCTAAACTCAATAGTACCTAATGTTGCCAAATAAATAATCGATTCAAACTATATTTTTTCTTAAATAATCTGTTCTTGTTATGTTATTTTACCAATTATAATGCTGTAGATGTAAGCTCTAATGTTCATTAGTCACAAATGGCATCTCTTAATTGGACGGATACAGTAATTTAAAAAAAAATGCAACGTAGGTACTCCACGCGAGTGAATTTCAAACATGCTTAGTTATTTTCAAATAGCGACTAAGTTACACCTTTTTATCAATATATTGACGGTTAATTTTTTTCATAGAAATTTCATTATTTAATTTTTTCAGTACTCGATAAGATAGTTATTAGAATTGTCGATGTAAAATCGCCTAAGTTTTAATTGATGCGATGACTGGAATAAAGTATTTGACGATTTAATTTATCGATGTTCAGCTGCCTTGAGGTAATACTGATTGTAATCGAATACTTTATAGAATTATGTTTTATAGCATTTTTTTCTTTAACAACGTCAATCATAAACTGTATTAACTCACTACTGCACTTAATTACAGGTTACTTGCATTTAGCGCAAATATATGAATAAAATTCCCTGTAATTATTTTACACTGTTTCATAATGGTTTCATTTAAAAAAGAACATCTGAAAGTGTAATGAAATTACTCAAGTAATATAAAATGTACGTAGGTATACAAAATTCAAATTAAGCATTCCAATTTGAAACGAAATTCTTTTCCGCCATTACTACAAAGCTGAAATATAAATCCAAAACTATAAATCCTATTACCCTATGATAGATTACATTTTTCTTTGTCTAGTCGCAGCTATTCATTATGCGAATGGAATGAGTCAAACAGGGAAAATCCAATGCTTCCTAGAAATGTGGATAAAACGTTAGGAAAAGCGGAAGTGAACTATATTTTAGTGACGTGGCACTTGGTTACTCGACCGCGCCTAGGATACTCCGTCCTCTAATCTAGAGAATTTTATTGTACTCTCTTTCGCGTAGCCGTACTTTGTAATCAACAAAAGCAATAGTCTATTTTTATTGACGTCTGACTTTGAATTGAATGAATTCCTGCAACTTCAGCATTCTCTGAGAGAGTCTATCCTGTCCCAGTGTCCGGGATGCATACTCGTATATTTTTGAGCTCGCTCCGCTCGCACTTTTTGCATCCTACATTCTCTTAATTCTCAAACTTCTCTGCATAAGTCGATAAAGTTACTTCTATTTCTGTATGAACGGTCAAAGAAAACTTAACTTATCCGATGCGGGGTGCTAAAAATTTCGAGCTCGCTTCGCTCGCTCTTGCATCCTCTATTTTCCATAGGGGCCCCATTATCCTAAATTGGCATTCGATGAACGGCCCTGTTTTAGGTCATGTTTGCAAAATGGCGGGAAGAGAGAAACGGGGCTTTAATTTGAACTCTGAATTAGAAGGTCTAAGATCAGAATATTATTTAAAAAATATATGTTCCGCAAAAAAAAATCTGTATTATAAATCTGTACTCTTTATTGACCCTCTCTGAAATCAGAAATTCTTCATTTTCTTATAAAAAAAGTTGGCAACTCTAACCTCCCCAAGAAGTGAGTTCCTGGCTACGGCCCTGGTGAGGTATAGTTTAGTTGTAATGTCGTGTAAATGTGTTGAGCGTGTATGCACAGAGTGAGGTGTAGTTTTGCGCGTGCTTCCCTGTAGGTATTGTTCGCATCGCTATGTCTTGGTTTTTTATTTGGTCTGAGCTAGGTTATAGGTAATTGTGTGACTCCTTATTTTATTTTTATTCTGGTAGATTAGAGGCTGGTGTTAAAGAAGATTTTATTATTTATAATTGAAGCACTCTGTACATAGTTCATTATTCGATTTAAGCATAGTTATGTTATCTACGATTCTCATTCCACAATTATAATAATCAATAATCATAATTAAAACACACTTTTATAATATTAAATAAGTATTTACCGCGAAATAAGCTTCGTGTCACATCTGTTAGTTCTTACTTCTTACAAAGCAAAGGCATGTATGTACTTTAATGCCAGTCGACTTAATTAAAAAAAAAAAAAAAACAGCTGCAGGATGAACGGGTGATTAGAATATTTCTAAGGTGCTAATAGGAATAGGAGCATCAATTTTGAGCGATTAGATACTATAATTAACGTCTTTCAAAAAACATCAATACTTTGTTTATTTTTTCATAGTCAGGCTTTAAATATATTTTTTTTAATGGGCTTTAAATAATTACTTACCTCTTTTATCGGAAGCATATAAGTCTGTTCGCCGTCTAACTAAAACAAGCGTTTGTAAAACGAATTTGAATAGAATTCCGTATTTAAATAATCGTCAGCTGTTTGTCGGTGCCACAATCGGTTGGTTCCGATTACGGCCGAGATAAGTATGAACGTTGCACCAAATATGGCGGACTTCTTCTTGCCGTATCACAGCTGTTGCGTGTTTTTATTGTAGAAGATTAATTTGTTTTGCAACATTGAAGGTATTTAAATTGCTTACCTATATGTAAAACTGGATTATCTGTAATTTATGCGTGAAAAGAATAAATTGGAGCAAAGTAAGCTTTATCTTTAGAAAGAAGTGGTATTGCCAATCAATTAAATAAAGACGATAAAAATAATTTAGAATACTTAGTAAAAACATTAATTTCATCAATAACTACTATGGCTGCCGAATTACGAAGTCCTAATGAGAGTAAACGAGATCGATTCGATTCAATGCGCCAGCGCAGGACCGAGACGAGTCATAATAATGAGCGCGGAATACCTACTCCGAAATTGTTGTCTGGCCAGTAATTGCAACGTCCCTTTATATTTGGTCACAATTCGTCAAACATTTGCACATTTCTTTCTCTCTTTCTATCTCACTCAAAGCCTTTGTAGCTTAGCGAGGTTCAAAGTTGGCCAAATATTTGGCAGGGTTTGGCCAACATTTTGCTCGGGTTCGTGAATGAATCGCACACGCAACCAACGGGAATGCGATCAGATACGAGAGTTGTAACAGTAAAATATGACTTAATGAGGAGTTTGAAGCCATTTTCGCGAATTAAAAATTTAAAACGGTGTTATTTCATCGTTGAATAAATTGAAAATTATAAATTTCGTATTTTGGCCAGTAACCTCTTTAAAATATAATTAAAATGCTAAGTGGAATACATGTAGCAAGCAATCGACCCAAATGGCGAAGTCGAAACAAGTCGTATACCTAAACAGAGAAACTTTTACAGACTCCTAAAGTAACACTTATTAAAAAAACCTTATAATGTAGTTCGTTATTTAAAACAACTACGAGTATCCTCAATGACACTAATCTTAATAATAAATCAGTATTTCCGATCGCAGACTAAGAAGAAGCGGAAAAGATGCGGCGAATGCATCGGTTGCCAGCGCAAAGACAACTGCGGCGACTGCGCGCCGTGTCGCAACGACAAGTCGCATCAGATATGCAAGCAGCGACGATGCGAGAAGTTGACCGAAAAGAAGGTGAGTGCCTAGCTTTATTATATTCGAGGAACGCCACGTTTTGAAATGAAAGAAAACTTTTGTAGGAAATATCCGGCAGATTTGTCTTTATGGTGACTAGTTACCAAATACCAAAATTTTAGAAATGCAGCTTCAGAACTGCATCGTTGTATATAGAAAAATAGAACAGCATTAATGAAGAAATAAAAGTCTTAAGGTACAGTACGATAACGTTTAAAGGTCCCATCTTTTATCTTTGGAAAAACCGAAATATCGAATAAACTGTAACTATCGACCAATAGAAATTGATTTATTCCCATTACTTTATTATAAATTGACGCACTAATTCCGTCACTCTTTTTTTGGACCAGTCACATTCACATTTAATCCGGCAAAGTTAGGTTTTTCGAAGACAAATGAACCTTTGAACGTTGTCATACTGTACAGGCATTGATCACGATTCACGACGCTCATTCATCTGTATAGTTAAAAATTACAACCCTTAAATTCGAATTTCCTCGCGTTTTTTCGGCGTGAATTTGAACGAGAGAACTGCTAAGACAGCTGCTGCTCTGGCACTAAATTATAATTTAGGAGTCACTGTTTACAAAGACATTGTTTGAAGTGACAATGCAGTTACCTACCTACTATAAGTTTGGATAGTAACAAAATGAGAATATTTACTTCACAAAATAACCTTTCTGTTTTAAATACCTACAGAGAATAAGTAAGTTTATATTGAACCCTAACACGGCAAATATAGCTCATTATTACTTCAATAAAAATATACTGAACAACACATAAATATAAATTTCGAGTAGGTAATGGTGAAAATAAAACACAATATGGTGACAGTTTAGCTTCGGCATGAAACTTAACAAAGATACCGACATTGACTTTTAAACAGGCACTTAATTTCGTTATAATCTATCACCCCATTACAAATAACTTACGATCATGTCCATGGTTGCCAAAATTAAATTTAATATCATTCTTAAACATTCCTTGCTTCTCGATTTCAATACAATATTTTATACATTCGAATCGATTCTGATAAATTTCAAAAAAAAAAAATGTGTTGAATCGATTTGCGAATGACGCAAATACCTCGTTGTCGCCTTGTCGTGTCATTTGCATTAATTTATACGTCGTGCGTGTTGGTCGACATCTTGTGTGAGACGCGGTCTTGACAAGATGGCCGACGCTTTGATAAGTGATGCGACACGTAAATGGCGCGTCGGTGAAGACAAAATATAGGAGATTAATATTTTAATTAGGTCAGGATAAACTGCTACTGGTAATACTGAATTTTAAGTTAAAAAGTTGAGTTATCCTTTTGTGCGCTTTTCATAACTTTTCAATATCTAGATTTTTTTAATAAAGCATACCTAATCATTATTTCTTTTATTCTCACAAAATAGCCAAAAGAATATAACGCCGAAAGCCTATTGTAATGTAATAATGATCAACATCAAACACCAATTTATCAAAACAAAAGAGAAACAATTTAAAACAAAACTCAGAGATAGGTAAGCTTATTAACATGAAATAACGATAAAAATATAACAGCGAAATTAATAGTCCGTGAAAGAGCATTCGCACACTTGGGTATAAGCAATGACTACAGAGTTGTCTTTGTAATTAGGTCGCATATTCAAGAGCTATTGTTTTGAGGAGCTTGTGGCTAACTAATAATAGCCGCACGGGTCGATCCATCAGGTTAAGCCACGCTTGCCGGGGTTGGTCCGTAGATGGGTGGCCATCTTTACATACCGAGACTCCTCCGTGCCTCGGAAAGCACGTTAAGCCGTTGGTCCCGGCTGTCATTCGTGGATCTTTGACAGTCGTTACGGATCGTCAGAAGCCCGAAAGTCTGACAACCAGTCTTACCAAGGGGTATCGTATTACCCAGTAACTGGGTTGTGGAGGTCAGATAGGCAGTCGCTCCATGTACCAAATACTGGTATACAGCTGCATCCGGTTAGACTGGAAGCCGACCCCAAGATAGTTGGGAAAAGGCTAGGCAGATTGATTTGATTCAAGAGCTATTGTTTTAATGACTAACACAGAATGATGTAACTTTAGTACTTACCTGTCTGTAGTGAAAACCTAAATAAAGTATCGCAAAGTAATACCTACTTATGGAAGAAAATTCAGTTTTCTGGAGATCGTCGAAATTCTTGTAGCAATGATATCCCGTGTGAAAGTGGAAGCTTTCTGTATTTATGAGATTTTTTTATGTCAAAAAATCATTCGTCTTGAACAACGTCATCGACAATGATTATGTAGAATGTGGTAGATGTGTTTATAAATTAATTATTTGAAGCTATATTCTTAACAAAAAAGGCTTTAAATATTTTATGCAGCACTAACTGTTGCCCGCGACTTCGTCTGCGATCCAGAATGAAAAGTAAGTCCTTCTCCAGGTTATGGTCTGCTAAAGTGCCAAATTTCATCCAAATCCGTTCAGCTGTTTTAGCGTGAAAGCGTAATCAACAAATAAACACACTTTCGCATTTATAATATTAGATAGGATTATGAAAAAGCGGTCTATCGATACTCTAGACTCACAAAATATAATTAGGTACTTTCTTAAATAAAATAAAAACTTAATACATTACTAAAGTTTCTATACTTAATATAATAATTCAATCATGATTCAAAAGACACGTGGCGCCATCTATTATCATAAGAACGTTTTTGTTGTTTTCCTCGGGAACAGAACTTTTTTGGGATGAAAGGTACCCTATGTCCGTGTCTGTACACCTGACAACGTATATGCAACATTTAGGATAATCGCTTCAGTGGTTTAGGCGTGAAAAGGTAACAAACAAACAAACAAACTTACTTTCGCATTTATAATATTAGTTAGGATTGCAAGTGCCTATTTATTTTGGTTGCCATAAACACATTACTTGAAATGACATTATAAATGATACACATGCTAATGGAATAATAAATCTAAAATAAAACCGTGTGTAAGATTTGTGTCGCTTAGGTCATCGCCATTACGGTGCCAGACAGTTCGAAAAATGCGATGACCTGAGCTGTCAAACAAGACTGCAAAACACCAGACAGTGGCACTAACTAACTAAATAAGTGTGTGCATTAAAGAATTGTCAAAAGTTTACTAAAATAAACGCTTCTGTACTACGAAATATATCGGTAGATGTTTTTCAGTTTTTAAACAAGTCATGTGCAAAGTTCGGCTCGATACGCAACTCGGAAAATAACAGAGAAATCGAATATAATGCCAAATCATTTTAAATGTCGATTGTATTTCCAAACTGACACTTTCACCCAATTTCTTCTAAATACTATAATACCTCATCATCAGCCTAGCCTTTTGTCAACTATGACGAGGTCGGCTTCCAGTCTTACCAGATGAAGCTGAATACCAGTATGTTAAGTACAGTCACGAACCGGGATTGTTGAGCCACTAGCTTATCATCTTAACTTGGTTGCATTACACGAATGCCGCCCGTGAAGTTTGACATGTGACATTTCAATACAATGATATTATAAGTAAAAAGACGTAGATAGGTTATACACGCTCCGCAAGTGGCACGTCAAAATGTGGCTAATCAGCCACATTTTCGTCGTCTTGTCTCTTTTTCGCTCCCGATAATTACGACATGCCGTCCTACTTCCACGTGCCATCTAATAGTTCGACATGGTGTCGTTTTTGAACATTGAATGTTGGGTAGGTAACCTATCTACGTCTTTTTACTTATAACATCATTGTTTCAATAACGAAAAACGGGCAGCATTCGTGTAACACAACCAAGTAAAGATGATAAACAAGTGGCTCAACAATCCCGGTTCGTGACTGTACATGGAGTGACTGCCTATCCGACCTCCACAAACCAGATCTACTTAAAAAACCTACGTAAATAATTTTAGATTAATGAAAAACTCTTTCATTTCTCTTGCTCTAATTCCAACTTCAATGCCCTAAAATATTGCAAATTGGTAGCTTCCTTGAAAATAAATAAAGAAGTCCACATAATCACAATCTTATCTTCTTATTAAAAAG
Organism: Dicycla oo; assembly: GCA_948252095.1. Lineage (NCBI taxonomy): Eukaryota > Metazoa > Arthropoda > Insecta > Lepidoptera > Noctuidae > Dicycla > Dicycla oo. Next base: position 28,970,810 of record OX411714.1, read on the forward strand.
CTCTAACACAAAGTAGGTACAAAAATCGCACGAATACTTTTTTCGAACAACGGTAACCGAAAAAAGTTTTTTCCAAAGAAAGTGCGAAGCGAGAAACGTACTTGACTTAATTTACGATTATAAGTTACCGGCTGCGAAGTAACTTTAACAAATTAGTTTTAAAACAAGCACCGTAAAGCTTTCTGGGGGGGATATGGGTGGTCCCACCTTTGTTCGAGTCCAGGAATTACGTTTATTTAAAGCCTACTTTGAATAAGTACTAGGGTTACTTCGAAGAAAACCTTTTTAGAGGTCCTTAATGACTGCGATGCGACCTGGCTGGATAAAAATTAGATCGAGACAAAAGCCTTTTGTTTTTGAAAAGGTGACCTACTCGTAATAGAGGTGTTACAAGTCTTCATTGGTGAGGTGTCAGTGAGTCAGCGTGGGTGTACACCCACAGTTCGCACCCCTATTGGAATTATATGCGCTAGAGTTATGAATGGTTTTATTGAAATTTGAAATATTTTTAAATAGGCATGCACTTATGCCTTGTGACTAAGTAATAGCAGCCGCACGGGGATCCACCAGCTTAAGCTACGCTTGCTGGGGTCGGTCCGTGGATGGGTGACAAAAAATGTACCTAAGTCTACTTCATATAGGTACCTACTTCAGGTTTTAATGTTTTCTGTTAGGCTCTATTACGAGGGGCCTGTAGCTAAGTATTAACAGCCGCAAAGGTCGATCGATCAGGTTAAGCTACGCTTGCCACGATTGATCCGTGGATGGGTGACAATCTTTACATACCGAGACCCCTCCGTGCCTCGGAAAGCACTTTCACCCGTTGATTTCGGCTGTCATTCGTGGACCTTTGACAGTCGTTACGGGTCGTCAAAAGTCCGAAAGTCTGATAACCAGTCTTACCAAAGGTATCGTATCACCCAATAACTGGGTTGTGGAGGTCAGATAGGCAGTCACTCTATGTAAAATACTGGTATTCAGCTGCATCTGGTTAGACTGGAAGCTGCCCCCAACATAGTTGGGAAAAAGCTAGGCAGATTGATTGAGGGTATGCACTAGTTTTCTTTTGGATCTTGGTTTTAAAAACTGTAATAATTACAAATAACATCAGCATCATCTGCCTGGCCCTTTATTTATTTATTTATTCAGATTTACCTACATTCTAAGCTAACAGTTTTATTTACCAAAACGCTTAGAAGCTAACAATAATCATATTACAATGTCAAATAGCAGCTTATAATTACAATAATTTAGAAAGCAGAATAAAAAATTATATTTCAAGTGGTGTCATTACATACATACATGAATGCTGAAAACATTACACTCCTTTTTTGTAAAAATAGAGCATTGGGGCAGTCGTGTAAAAATAGGCCAGCCCTCTGGTCACGTGAAGAGTCAACCAACCGCTTGGCGATAGGTAATTAATTATGTATAAAGTTACATCCTATTCTCAAAACAAAAAGTAGTACCTAGGTCTGTAATAAGCTTTATCTACCTACACTCATATCGTATAATATAAAGTAATTAGATAAAGTTCTGAATATGAATTCAAAAATAGTACCCTAATGACAGACTTTATGCGTGTACAACGCAAACAAAATTAAAAAGTTTTATTATGATACAGATGAGCTGGACTCTATATAGGATCACTCGTGTGTCTGTCTGTCTGTCTGTCCGTCTGTCACAGCCAATTTGATCCTAATCTAATGGACCGATCAAATTGAAATTTGGAACACGTATGAATTACAGTGACCCAAACCCGGACGTGTAACGTAAATAAATGAATTTTAATATGGGGTCAATTTTGGGGGGCAAATAAGAAAAAAAAAATGTTTCGTAAACTATACTGTGACATATCATATGAGAGGGCTGTGAAGGTCTCAAATAAATATTTTTTTTTTATAATTTTAAATTAAATTGTTTTAAAATTATTTAAGAAAATAGACGAAAATTGACATTCCCCCTTATCTCTGAAATTACTGAGCCTAAAATTTAAAAAAAAAATACAGAAAATAGTTTAATAACTATAGATTACAGGAAAACTTATAAGACGTCTTTGGTCTTAAAATAACATGGCAAGTCTCTCAATATTTTGCGTACAAACTTACATTTGCAGTTGGAATGTATGGGAGAACATTTTGAACTATCAGGTTGGCGGAAAAGTCTTGCACCAAGATATAAGACTTAATGAATTTATTGATAACTTTGTTATTCACAATAATTAATCGGTAATGTAATCCCCAAATAACTCTATTACTCTGGCCCATCTAGTTGGTAGATTGTTGATGCCCTGCGCCCAGAATTCCGGAGGCTGTGCAGAAAAGAAATTGTCCACTGCCATTTTGAGGTCTTCGTAGTTTTGAAAATTTTTCTCACGCAAATAAAGCTTTAGTAGTCGGAACAAGTGATAGTCGGATGGCGCGAGATCCGGTGAGTACGGTGGGTGGGCAACCGGGTGCCATCCAAGCTCTACGATTTTTGTCAAGTCTCCGAAGCGACCTCAGGTCGCGCATTATCATGGAGTAAGTGAACATTTACACGTCTCGGTCGTTTTTCTCTTATTGCGTCAGCCAGTTTCTGAAGCTGTTCAGTATAAATGGAAGTCGTAATCGTCCTTCTCGCAGGGAGAAGGTCGTAATAGAGTGGGCCCTTCGCATCCCACCAAACGGAGAGAAGATGCTTGCGTGAGTGACGGTTCGGCTTTGGCTGCGTTGGTGGCTCTGCGTCGTAAGGAAGCCAGACGGCGTGCCGTGTGTTGTTATCATAGAGAATCCAGCTCTCATTGCCGGTTACCAGATCTTCAAGAAACTCTTTCCGATGTGGCTGAAAAAGAAGCGATTCAAAAATACTAACTCTGACTTGACGATGACTGTCAGTTAGTTGATGTGGAATTCATCGTGCCATTACTTTACGATCGCCGAGTTTGTGTAAATGAGCCTCGACGGTCGAATGATGACAGCCAAGAGTCTCTGCCAAATCACGCGTATTTATTTCTGGTTTAGCCTTTAAACAGCGGAGTAATTCCTCATCGTCGAAGGTGGATGGTCGCCCAGATCGCTCGTGATCTTCAAAAGTTATCATCTCCCGATGCAAAGCGAGCAAACCAGCGGCTTATCTTCCATCGCGATACAACACCTTCACCGAACGCTTTGCTGATGTTAGCGGTAGCCACACTCACGTTGTATCCCTGACGCCACTCGTAAAAGATGATCGTTCGAAGTTGATGTTCACTAATCATTTTCACAAACTAACCAAATCCTCACTAGCGCGCCTTTATATACCTTTAATGTGATAGATTCGAGAACCTTCTACAACATTCTTACGTATCCCAGATTAATACTAAATATTCCGGAAAATTCTAGTAATTTACAATTTCTTGTGCAATATTTTTCTGCCAACCTGATACAATACCTACATGGTTAAGTTTGTTCTTGGGATAAATTCATCCCAACTACGGAACCCTTCATTGTGCGTGATCCGACTCGCACTTGACCGGTTTATTTTTCTATTAAAGTACACTTCGGATCGACCAAGGGGTTTTCAATTCGATTTTTATCATTGTATATGGGGACCGCCCTAGGGCGCATGCGCGGTTGACCGATGACAGCTCCGTAACCATAGTGACGTAATCCACGTTTCTATGGTTTCGGAGCCTTTATTTTGTTTGTTTACTTTTTGCTAACTTTGGTTTTTTTTTATTTAAATAGGTACCTATTGCATGAGTGTAGATAAAGTAGTGTATGGAACTGCACATAACTAAGTATTAAAACACTTGTGTGATACTATTAAAAACCTCGCTTACGGCTCGGTTTTTAAACAAACACTCGTGTTTTAGTACCCCTCATTATGCAACAGTTTCATAAACATATTAACAACATTAATAATCACTTGATTACGATAGTTAATAACACAAAATTATAGTTTGGAACATTTTAATGGAAAATTAATAAAAAATGTAATGTAATAAAAAATAAAAGCTACTGGAAGTTAATTGTTAAGTTTAATAAGACACCTGGATGTACAGCAACATTGGACAAAAGATATTTGGTATGTGTAATGTGACTAAGAATACAATGTCATTATCATTCTACTTAGGTACTATTGAAGCGTTTATTTCGACAGAGAAGACAATTTTAGATTAAGGGCCGATTTTTCAATCATTACATCACCTTTTATCTGAAGAATAAATGTGACGTTTTGACATATTGTCCATACAAAAACTGTCAAAATGACAAACTTATTCGTCGGCTAAAAGATAACTGGCGATTGAAAAATCAGCCCTAAGAAAACAGATTATAGCCGAATATTAGCAAAAGCAAGCACACTAGTCATGCTCAAAAAGTACGTAGGTAGTACTGTAAAGTTTCCCGAATGGGAATCGTTACTTTTACTTCAGAATCTATACTAATAAATTAATACACTACACTAAATCAACACGCCTACATTCCTACATTGGCTGAGTCGGCCCGTCTCGCTGACGTCTGTCTAATCAAACTCTAAAACGACTTTTTTAAAAGTGACCGTACGAATGTCAAAATACCGCCAGCCAGATCTTTTTAGATTGGGGCTTGAATGGAACCTCTACAGTACCTAAGTACAGCGAAGGTGGTTCCAGCATAAAATTATCTATCACCACTGTCTACCAAATACTGATTGTTATGTAGCTAAGCCAAAATTTCGATGTCCTATCTACTTTTTAATCACACAGAAGGTGACAGAAGCAAGCAACATTAAAAAAAAAATCAATTCAGCTGTTCCTAACATTTATTTGGACACCGGTCGCTTTTCTTTTTTTTTTCCTGAAAAACTTAAAAGTATTATTTATATAGTGCGGTTCATATGTCGCGCACATTATCTGGGCACGCGTTAATGTGCGCGGCAGATGCGCGCATACGCGGTGCGCTCCAATCGCAGAGCGCCGCCTGCGCAAGGAACGCCTCTGCCTTTATCTGATTGTACCTATTGTTGGGTAAAAGGTGTTGCGCCGTGTGACGGATTTTTATCGGCTTGAATTGTATAGCAAGAAGCATTTTAAATTATTTTTAAAATATTGACTGCCAACCTACGAGTATACTCGTATACAAGATCTGGGCCCCACTGCCAACTACGAGTATTCTCGTAGTAGACTGTTGCAGTTTTTAAAAGAAGAGTGAAAGAACACTATCTTTCCATTTCGTCATAGTTATTTTAGTGATATGTATTCTAGAAGTATGTATGTATTTAAGTATTATGTTTTATTTGCTTAGTGAATTGTTTTTTTTTTAGATTTTATGTATTTTTATTGTCTCTTTTATTCTTACACACGGTGTCTACATCTCTTTTTATTCTCTGTCCTATCGCAGGCATGCTGGAAGAGATTTCTTTAGAAATAAGCATCACCTTTGTACGTAATTTTCAGTTTCTTTATTCTTGTCTGTTCATTTGTGTGTACATAAACGGTTAAATAAATAAAAAATAAATAAATTGTATGCGATTTGTAACGAATTCTAGAAGAGTGGCAGTAGACGGAGGGCGGCCCGGCGGGGTGAAATGCTTTGGCATGTGAAGTAAAACATTATTTAATCAGAAAAAGATGTTTAATAGAAATTATTTTGGGTAGGTACTTGTATACTCGTACCTACAATTTTGTATGGTGGCAATGGGCATATAAAAAAGTTACAACGAGTATACATGTATGGCAGCCAACGTATTAAGAATACAAAATACAGTCATTGTTACTATTTTATTTGACAATTAGCAGTTGTTCGCTACATTGTTTGCATACAAACTTCAACCCCACATTTAACTAAATATTATGCACACATGCTGACTCATGCATGATAGTAATTAATAAATTAATACGTGTATTGTAATACTCCGCACCACACTTGTAACGGCAGCTCGAACACGGTGCTGACGGAAGTAACCGGTGCTTATAGCACAGGAATCCTCCTAGTTTAAGCCCAGTTGCACAAGTTTTGTATCTTGCCTCTAATTTAGTTAAATTTAAGGTACAATAATTGTAAATAGGTTTAAGTCTTGAACAAATAAATATTATATTATTATATAGATAATATTAACTCAGTCTGAGGTAACGTCACCAACAAATTCTTGGAGTTTTGGGATTTTTTCCCCGCTGCAGTCTTTAAAGCACATTCCTTCCAAAATTAGTTCTTTCTTCAACGGTTGGAGTCCTACTTTGTCTACTAGGCAGTCACAAATCTATTTCATCATGTAGCTAAGAGATACATCTCCATTGCAGAATCCTGTTAAATCCTCGTTTAATCCGACCTCATACACGCCCGCGACCGAATACTGACCACCCCACAGACTGCAACAGATAATATTGGGAGGGTGCAACGGGATATTGTTATAATCGCCCGCTTGTCCGGGTGATTGGTGATCGCACCTGATATAATCGCCCCGGACGCCACTTTTGACACCGTCGCGCGTGGGGTGAAATTTTCAGCTGCATTTTCGTCATAAGTGCATTTTGATTGGTCATTTTGTGTAGTAAACTCAAACTAAAAGTATTTATTTTAATTGAACCAACTACAGGCACTTACTTCTGAATTGTCAAGAAGTTGGTCAGAAAGATGAAGCTTAGGTTAGCTATGTACTGTAAAGGTTCCGTGCAGTGGCCCTTACCTTATAATTGTACTGGCTTTTTTTTTTTTTGTGGATGGGAAATCATCAAATAACTTCTCCCGCTCTGGGTGGAGCGGAAGGGCGTGTGAGACTTTTACTGACTAAAACCCACCCGTGTTCCTTCAGTTGCCTATGCCAGGGCCACGGTATCTTTTTCAAACAACCCGCGACCCCAGCGGCATCGGCCCTATTGGACCCCATCTTTTGCTGACATCTCTTTGAGGCGCGCGTGGAACACAACGCGCCGTCGACCCGGGCCTGGTCCTCACCGGACGGCGAGCTACCCACTACTCACCGTCCGCAAGCCCGCGCCTACGGTGGCTGGGAATCGGCTATCGATTCCCGCCGCCCAGGGCGTCTCCTGCGGCGACTGAGGGCGTGAGGCTGCCTCTCCCTCACGCGTTCCGCCTCCTCCTTCGCGAGCATTACCGCTTCGCAGAAGGAGGTGACGGCCTCCCATGCACTCTCGCTCCGCACCATGGCCTGGACCAGGCTCGGACGCGAGAGATCGCCGCCGCCGATCGCCTCCGTGAGAACACGGCGGTGCTCTGCCCAAGCCGGGCAGACCTCCACATAATTGTACTGGCTGACATTCGATCACTTGCGCCAGTATAAAACTCTTATTTTAAAATAATTAAAAAAAGAGTTCGTATGTTTTTTCCAGGCCACACTTTGGCTTTAGCTAGGGTTCCAGGCGGTATAGTTTTAACAAGTGCGCGATATTATGCGAAGATTGTGTTGATTCCCTTTTGATTCAAGTCAAACTGTTATTTCGCCTCCCTCTTCTATTATTTCAAGTAGTCTAGATACTAGGGTAAAGTGAGTGACTATCCCTACGGGAATCGTCACAGTGCATAAGGAATTTGAGACCCGTGGTCTAGGGTTGAAGAGAGATTTTTTAAGTCCATTGTCGACATTTTTAAAGTGGCAATGCAATTTTAATGGGCCTATCCTTACAAACACTTTAAAACAAAAATATTTTTAAGAATATGTGTAGAGAATTCCTTAAAAAAGGTTTTATTTTTACTTATTTCACGTTTCCAATGCAAAAAGTCGATACAACCGTAAAAGTCTCGTAAATCTCTTATTTGTCACTATGGCGTGTGTCACGTGTGTATGGACCGTGACTAACACTTTTCGCGGGAAAACCGATTTAATTAAGGTTTCTGAACTGTTAAAATAAAATAAAAAACACCTATTCAACATACAGATATCATAAAAGCTAATTATCAAAACAACCTGCCACTTCCAGTTACCAACGTGACAGATGAGTAGGTACTGCAGACGTCAGTTATGGTTACACAACTTTGTTATTCACGATATCTACACATACACTATTAAGAGTTTGTTTGTTTGTATGTTTGAACGCGCTAATCTCTGGAACTGCCAGTCGTATAATAAAAATTCTTTTTGCATTTAATAGCCCAATTCTTGAGGAAAGCTATAGACTATTTAATATCACTCTACGACCCTTAGGAGCCCACCAAAATGAAAACAAAAACCGGCCAAGTGAATGTCGGACTACGCACGATGCAGGGTTCCGGAGTTGGGATGAATCCCAAGAACAAACTTAACATTGTAGTTGAAAAACATGTTCTCCCATACATTCCAAGTGCAAATGTATGTTTGTATGCACAATATTGAGAGATTTACCATGGTGTTTTAAGCCCATAGACTTCTTATAAGTTTTCCTGTAATCTATAGGTATTGACCTATTTTCTGTATTTTTTTTCAAAATTTTAGGCTCAGTACTTTCGGAGATAACGGGGGAATGGTCAATTTTCATCTATTTTCTTAAATACCTTAAAAATTATTTATTCAAAAATTATTTAAAAATATATATATTTGAGACCCTCGCAGTAAGCCCTTTCATTTGATATATCACACGGTACACTTTGCAAAACTTCTTTTTTTAATTTTCTTATTTGCCCCCCAAAATTGACCCCATATTCAAAATTCATTTATTTACGTTGCACGTCCGTGTTTGGGTCACAGAAATACACACGTGTACCAAATTTCAATTTAACCGTCCATTAGATTCGGAGCAAATTGGCAGTGACAGACACACAGACACACGAGTGATCCTATAAGGGTTCCGCTTTTTCCTTTTGGGGTACGGAACCCTAAAAAGGCAGAAAACGAAGTAATAGAGAGGGCGGGCGATGCGATGCGACGAGGTGGGTCTGGAGGACAAAAAATTTCACTGGTGAAATGTTCTTGTAATCCGAACCGAACACTATGCACAAAAATCAACTGATGAAGTCATATCTTGTTTAAATGATTACATTGAGAGGAATAAAAATTATGACTGGGATACAACCTAATCATTTTCTGCAATAATTGTTTTTCTCAAAATAAAAATAAAAGGTTCTTGTTTTCTTACCTAGATCAACTCTGTGTACAAGGAGTTTTCTATATTGTAGCTGTTTATTATCAATGATGTCCATGACCTCTGATTTTGGTGCAATAGAAGAAAAATAAAGTCTGAAAAGATGTATGTTCCAGAAATATATATATATATATATAACAATGATAAAGGAAACTTCAAGCAAAGTTTGTGGTCAATTTTGTAGAGCATGATTTGTTGGAATTCAAAGAAGCAAATAGGTAAGTTAATGTGGTCAAAGTACTGAACTACATAGTTTTTTATGCAGATAAAGTAAAGGCATTACCCGGAATAACAAAATGCAAAATGGTAAAATTTAAAGTAGGATGCAAACCTAATTTTGCAGAGACTTGCTATGGAAATAGAAAACAAATCGCACTGTACAAGCAAGGATTAAGCAAAAATGACACGAGAGACATTCCAAAAGTCAAGTACCAGAATTATATACTTATAAAACCAGCAAAAATTGAAGATGTGTACCACCTTTTCCAGTTTGTACCCCAGGAATACAAAAAGTTCCATGAGACTTTGAGTGCCTATGCCCCTGAGACCACTGATTCTGATGAGGCTGAAGAGTTTCATGACTATGAGTAGAGCAGAGCTTATGATATTATTGATTATTTGTTTTTTTTTTTTACTATTTTTCTAGTTGAATGTTATGTTCAATCCAAAACGTAGATAAGTGCTACTGATAAGTTTCTCATAATTTTTAAGAATTAGATGTTATTTTGTCACATTTCTCATGTTTTTGAGGTTCCGTACCTCAACAAGAAAAAACGGAACCCCTATATGATGACTCGTGTGTCTGTCTGTCTGTCCGTCTGTCACAGCCAATTTGTTCAGAATCTAATGGACCGATTAAATTGAAATTTGGAACACTTATGAATTACTGTGACCCAAACACGGCCGTGTAACGTAAATAAATGAATTTTGAATATGGGGGCCAATTTTGGGGGCAAATAAGAACAAAAAAAAAGTTTTGCAAACTGTACCGTGTGACATGCCAAATGAAAGGGCTTGCTGTGAGGATTTCAAATATATTTGTTTTATAATTTTAAAATAAACGTTTTAAAGTTATTTAAGAAACTAGACGAAAATTGACCATTCCCCCTTATCTAAGGAAAACTTATAATAAGTCTATGGTCTTAAAATAACATGGTAAATCTCTCAATATTGTGCGTACAAACTTACATTTGCAGTTGGAATGTATGGGAGAACATGTTTTTCAACTACAAAGTTAAGTTTTTTCTTGGGATAAATTCATCCCAACTACGGAACCCTTCATTGTGCGTGGTTCGACTCCTACTTGGCCGTTTTTTTAATATTAATATTTATTAATAACAACATATTAGTTTACAATATTCAAAACGCCCATCACATTATGATTTTGTACAGTATTGTAACTCAAACATAGTTGTATTATAAATTAGGCATTAGGGACTAATCAGTTTTTTCATTTGAGCCTCCTTATTATTTCGTTTATGAGAATTGTCTCTTTATTATCATTATAACTAGCTTTTGCCAGCGGCTTCGCCCGCGTGGATTTTGGAAATTATTCCATGGGAACCGTATATTTTTCCGGGATAAAAAGTATCCTATCATCCTATGTGCTATTCCAGACTATCATCTATCTTTGTGCCAAATTTCATCGTGATAGACATGTGATAGAGTAACAAACATCCATCCATCCAAACTTTCGCATTTATAGTAGGATAGTAGAGAACTTACAGTTTTTGTAGGCAAGAAAGAAGGTTGTACTTATTTGAAACATTTGAACGTAAGGAGGTTTTAGGGCAGGCGCGCATTAGGCAGCCTGGCTGCGGCTGCCAGGCTGCGGTAACCAATCCAACATACGAGTATAATGTGTAATTGGAGATTGTAGCCTACGCACTAGGCAGCTAAGATTTTCTCAATATTCCGGCTGCTGCGGCTGTTGCTACTTGACCTAGTGCGCAGGAGCACTTAGAGTTTAGATGATTGTTTGCGTGATTCTATACCCAATGTTATTATTATTGTGTGTTGAATTTCAACTTCACTGTTACTGCAAGTAATTTATCTCTCGATACAGCGTTTGATTTTAACAATTCTCACGGTTTATAATCTGCGGGGCAATTGCGTAATACTCTATCAATCGGAATCGGTTTCATTTTGACAGTTCAACAATATTCATTGCGTTATTTACGTTGTTGAGCAAACAAATTCTTCGAACATATGAAGCAATGGATTAGCAATTTGCTTCAAAACGATTCAGATTCCGATTGATAGTTTGTTACGCAATTAGTGTACTGGTAGCCATGAAAATTTACGATAGACACCTTAATGGGTGGAAACAGTAAAATCGTCGCCAAAATGGTCTCGCTAATCGAATAACAATGTTTTCCTCCGAATGTACGCAAACGAAACATACAATAAACATTACGAAGAAACTTACAAATAAATCACTGCCGTTTTTATCGTACATTTAAATGGCCTCTTTTCTTTTCGAATTCTACCTATTTCTCTAGCTTTTTTGCAGACTAAATAACGTGGGAATAAGTCCCCGTCGCCATCTTGAAATTAAAGAAAATTTATTACTGCGAAAGCAATTTCTGTTTAATCATAAGAATATCGAAAAACTTGAGTTTATTAAGCTTAGGATTTACGGCAAAACTTTGTCTCCTAGTTATTTAGTTTCATATAAAACTAATATTGGATGACAAACAATGAATATTTATGGATTTACAGCGCTGTTGTAATTTCAGTATCCAAAACAGCAAGCTTTTATCTTTAATTCATGGGATGATGCGTTCGTAAAGGATGAAGATTAAATAATTGCAGCATACTGGTACTTAGATGACACAACCGTAAATACCTACTATTTATTATCCTTAATCACGAATAAAATCTCCATAAATAAATAAAATCTTCGATTTTAAACTCGGTCGAACACTGTCCACCCACAGGCGAAGCGATTATAACGGTCGGCGGGAGTTTACACTTTTGATTTTTTTTCTCTCTTTTTTTTTCGAGCCGGCACGCGCCAAGGGCCGGTGATTCACGGCCTCTCGGCCGGCAGATGTTAGGTCGAGCTTTTTGTGCTATCAGCTGATGTAACGGGCAGGACGAATCGACTTGTTAATGATGCATCTTGCATGCTCCGAACTATTACGTGTAACAGGAGTCGGTGTTGCGTAATTGTTTTTTTTTTTCTCTTCTTTATTTGAATTTTTGTAAACGAGTTTCTTTGCGCGTTTTTCTGGGCAATATGAAATGTTTATCTAGAATAGAATTCTATGTTAACTGGAATAATTCAAATTTATGAAGTTTAACTGGAACTAACGTATCTAACTCAAATGAAAAAGGCAAAAATATCTAAAACGATCCTATTTGTTAGACTCTAGCCGCTACCAATATTCCAACATCGTATTGTATAGTGTTAAAGTTCAAAGTAGCTTACCCAGCATTCGTTGATTTTATGTTAACAGCAAAATTACGTTGTTCACAAAAACAAACAGGATGCGCCTCAGACGCATGTTTATGTCAAAGTTATCTTTATAAATATAACTGTTTTGAGGTTTCAACTTGCGGAAAATCCATTTAAACGCCAAAATATAAGCTTTGACGCGAAATTAGGCGAAGTTAGAGCACTTTCAATAACAGTAGGTAACACTAAATTCGTCTATGAATAATTAAAAAAAAAATTAGTCAGATTTGGATTGAGATTTATGGTTCAGCATCGTTCTGAAGTACAATAAACAAACATTAAGAACATGAAAAATAAATCTAGTAGGTCTATCTAAGTATTAAAAATATTGTCACGAAAGCCTCGAATGCTAATAACAATGAGTCCTTTGTCATCGTTATGGGCTAGAACTAAAATAACGAGGCATTTTATGTTAATATTCTAACACTCGACAAACGTCAAAGCAAATATTTACAATTTTGTTTTTTTCCACGTTTGCTGCTACATTAACACACAGTGCATTAGTTCAGCTTTGTTTTTGTTTGAGGCTGAGTTTTGAAACGTAAAAAAAAATGTATGTATATGCATATAGGTACGTAGGTAAGTAAGTACATACTTAGTGTATTTTTTAATGTTTTCTATTATGAGGGGCTTATGGCTAAGTATAACAGCTAAATAACAGCCGCACAGGTCGATCGATCAACTTGCCGCGCTTGCTTGGTCCGTGGATGGGTGATCATTTTTACATACCAAGACCCCTCCGTGCCTCGGAAAGGACGTTAAGTAAAGATAAAGATTCACGAATGACATCCGTGACCAACGGGTCACGGATGTCATTCGTGAATCTTTGACAGTTGTTACGGGTCGTCAGAAGCCCGAAAGTCTGACAGCCAGTCTTACCAAGGGGTATCGTATGATTGTGGAGGAGGCAGGCAGTTGCTCCATGTAAAATTAGTATTTAATTAATATTCATTATTATTATTTAATTAGTATTCTGGTTAGCTGCATCTGGTTTGACTGGAAGCCGACCCCAACATAGCTGGGAAAAGGCTAGGCGTATGATCTTTTTATTATTTAAATAATATGGATAATGCTTACTGTAAATGAAAATGCCAATAAAAACAATAAAATAAGCAAGAAAGTTAAAATGAAAGAAAACAAATCTTTTTATAAAAAGTAGGTAATAACAATAAAAAAAAACGCAAAGAGCCAAAATGGCTGCTATAAACTAGCATCAAGAATAAAATCCTTTATTATCAGTTTTAATAAAAACTGTGCTCAATGAAATATTTACAAAGGACCGTTGCTTGCCATAGACCGGTTTTCCCATCTGCATTACAATCTATTAAAATAACAGAGTAAAGAAGAGATCATTTTTACTGCCTTTTCGGTTCATATAATTTTTATAGGTGCCAGAACTTGTCATGGTAGTATTCTAATACTTATCTCCTAATAATAATGTTGATTTTGTAACAACCTATAGGCCACCACCATTTTAGCGTTTTTTTTTTTAACTACCTTCCAATATCATTCATATTATTATAAAACAAACGAGAACTAACGACGACGAACGACATTACCAACGCAAACAATGTGCACACTTGTTCGGTCTAAATAAATATCCTACACAAATCCCCACAATATATTTTTCAAAAATCACCATCTACTTGCGAAAGTCCGCATTAAACCCAGCTACTGTGCAACAAATCAATACTTTTTCCTAGCAAAGACTACCCCAATGCACGCAACTAATTCATACAGCCTAGAACTCCGCGGTATAAATAACTACATGTATACGACCTCTTTTCTATAACCAAACAGGTACACACACATGCGCAACTGTACCGACCAATCGCGGCCCAGTTTCGTACCACCATAAGTGTTGCGCACGCGTGTGTGCGTGAGGGGTGCGTTGTTGCACCCTTACCACGCATACACAAACTCGATGCAGTTTTATTATTATTAAATCGGGTTTTTGTAGTTATGGCCGACGGATCCAGTTATTTATTGATATTTCGTTATTTCATGGGCGCACTCAGCACTATATTATTTGGAATGAAAGTGAAATTATTGCCATTGTAGATTTTTATTGCCTTTCTCTTTCAGAATGTTTTTATGTAGAATTTATGCATGTAATAGCTAATATTACTTGATAGCTATCTGGGCGGCATTAACTTTTAATTTTGTAAATGGTATCATAACTTACAGTCACAATACTCACAATAGGACGCCGATTGTCTACTAGTCAATGTTAAAAAACCTTTAGTGGTTTTCAAAGTCATTTTAAAAACAAGAAGCACGAAACACGATCTTTGCTTAGTCTGGTAGTTCCAGCCAATGGTCTCGAACCTACCGATTTTTCGGTAGGTTCTACCAAAAAATTATCCCAAAAAATAGACTTTTTGGAAAGAATTTTTGGGATATTTTTTTACCTACCTATTTTGGGTACGAATCTACCGATATTTGTAGGCAATTCTACCGATTTGGCCTTGTGACGTTCGAGACCACTGGTTCCAGCAGTAGACAACATACTTGTAAACTTGACCATGTAAACTCGTTTTCAAATGAACAGAATTATGGCAATTAATATATAGACCAGATACGTTGTTTTTTTTTTAATTTTTGGTCAATCGAAAAGCAAAGCAAAAGAATTCAAAATTCGAAAAAAAAAAAAAACTTAAAACAAGAAGGCAACAACATTCGCTCTGGCACTATAATGACGTATGCTAACGCAAGTAAGGGTGCGTTCAGAAGCAATGTGGCGGTTAATTCGCGCGTGCTCACGCATACTATTATACCCAGTGCTTTAACACATCCCCGTGCGGTGACTTGAAGAGCTTTTAACACATATTTAAAAAATATATAAAACATAAGATTGCGAATGTTTTTCTTGGACTTTTAATGAGGTCGGGGAAAATATATGTGGAGTAGAAATAATGTTGGAGTTCCTGAGAATAATGTCGCGAAGTAAATAACGGTTTGTGTTATGCAGCCAAGAAATGTCATCATCATGTGATTGTACGATGGTTTCTATTGAAATGAAGTTTTTCTTATGATTCGGGAGCTTTATGCGACTCGTGGTTTTCTATCGAAAAACGATACATTTTTTAGTTAACGTTAGGCAATTATAAATAAGCAGTTGTCGAGTCAGTGCCTTGATTGATTTCTTTTGTTTTCTACACTGTTCTTCATAAGTCATTTTTACTAACAACCCTGCCATCAACCTTACCCCATAACTCCAACACCATCTCCTTCCACCTATATAGTTTTAGCTACCTACGCATCATCTAGGTACACTAGTTCATACAGTTCATTAGAGACTTCCCCACTGACACGCGGAGTGCCGTGCAGCGTGAAACCACCCTTATACCCCTCCCCCATACCTATGACCAGAGAGATCTAATTCTGCACGCGCTCGAATACGTAAATACGCAACGCAACGTTCTAACTTTGAATATCCTGGTATTGAGTTTGGAATTATTAAAAAAAAAAGACATAATTTTCTTGCAATTAAAATCGAATAATTTATTATTACGGTTTCCTGATAAACGGTGTAAGTATAAACAAATTTAGGCCAAAGCTTAGTAGCTTTTCAGAACATGTTCTGAAAATCAAACAACTTCTTAGCTTGCTTGTTAATACGTTTATAAAAGTCCTTTTGTTAGTATGTGGGTAAAAAGCCGTTGTTGTCCGATGAAGAAAAAAAACTTTGAAACAACAAGAGTTAAGAAGACTAGCTTACTTACCTACTTGACTTAGACTAGCTTTTGAGACAACTTGTCATGTAAGCGCTTGCCCTCAGAATAAGTCTGAAAATTATCATCAAAAATAATATGTTTTTAATTACCAAAAATTTAAAAAAATACACATTCTAAAATTCTAACGCACGACACAGGTACAAGTACCTACACTATCAGAGATATAGCTGGTAGTTTCTAGGTTTAGGCCATTAACAAAACTATAAGAAAAAAAATGCTTAAGAATTATCGTAGCTACGCACTTTCCGTAATTTCCACATTTCCCATCAAAGAACGGAGGTTTTCATTTTGTGCGTGTGTGAGGCATATAGGTTTATATGATAAGTGGCGCTCCGCCCCGCTGTGGGGCAGGCCACCTGCACGCGTAACCTACAAATCTGCACACCTAACGGGTGCCCATGTTGCATGTAATGTGAAAACAACCTATTTAATAGAAACATGCATAATTTTTTTTTTTTTAAATGAAGCCTCTTTGATGTTTTTTTTTTAATGCGGCTAGGCCGTTCCTCTTGTGTTCTAGATTTGAATTTACCGAAGTTATCGGTCGCTTTTTCGTTTTACTTTAATGCTACTTAATCTATTTTTAAAATATTTGATAGATTTGAATTAGAAACTTTATTTAGACGACTCCATTTCTGAACTTAATTTTTTTGGGGGACTACCACAATGGCCGATATCTCCCACAATTCAATGTCCTTTGATGGATTACTGCGTACTTTGATGGACCCTTTGTGTAAGGATAGAGCGATTTTGAAGTGTTGCCAAAGTAGGACATGGAACCTATCAAGTTTATTGATCAGATTTTCAAATTTCAATATGTTTCTGCATTTTATTGGAAGTAAGTAGATAGGATTTAATATTGTAATTGTAGGGTGCGAAAAGCAATTCTGAATTTAAAATTCGTGACTGAAAAGCTGTTAAAATAGGTCATAGGATTGTTGAATTCGTAAACCAACTCAGGTTTAATCGAAACAAACTTAGCTTTCTTAAAATATTCCGTACTTTTCCCAACCTTATACATTACCTAACTCAGTCCCGTCACTACAGAAACAACATTTGACTTTACCGCGTTCTACATAAATCTTTATACATAACCTAGTATGTATCACATAGAAGGGTTGAGCCCACCTAGGGGTAGGGGGGAGGACGCGTAACCTAGTGAACGCACTCCCCACTAAGCTATCGGGAAAAGAACTAAGGTAAGGTAATGAAATACAGATACCGCTTTGTAGAACTAATTCGACGTTTGAATCTTTGACAGTGGAATAGGAACGTTTTTTTTGGAGAAAAGAGGTTTTATGTCGGAGATTTTAATTAATTTTGCTTCCTGTCTCCGTTCACATAGGTACTACTATAATTTTTAGAATAGTTCATGAAGTAAAATATTAACCAGTTCTCAATGTTATAGTAGGGCTGCTGACCAGTGTGCTGGACGCACATTGAAGTACATATAGTGATACATAGAGGTTTGAAGCTAGATATTACTTGTTTGTAAAGAACATTTGGTAAGGGGTGTCTACCCAGTGAGAACTTGAATTTTACAAACTTAATTATAATATACAATATATATATATATATATATATATATATATATATATATATATACAGAGTGTTAGGTTAAACGAAGGATTTACTTTAAGGGGTCATTGTACTCATCATTATGAAGAACTTTTACTATGGGACCAAACATGAAATCGCGAAAAAAAATCAGCTGCTCCCTACATTTTGACGAATTATGCGAACATAAATGTACTGAACAGCTGATTTTTTTTCGCGATTTCAGGTTTGGTCCCATAGTTGATGAGTACAATGACCCCTTAAAGTAAATCCCTCGTTTAACCTAGAACACTGTATATTAATTAAATGTTTTATTTAGATTTTTTTTTCTTAATATGAAGATACTGAGTTAGTAATGACATTCACACATGAAACAAAATATCGGTTAAATGCCCACCGTTGCTTTGTTGGCAGGAATACACTCTTTTGACGAAATTTTGCAGTAAGGACTGCTGGGTTTCTCGTATTTGGCGTGCAATTTCTTCTTTGACTTTCAGACTTTTTTGCCAAGAATTGGCCGGAATGGACTTCAATGAGATGTGGTTTCAACAGGATGGCGCCACCTGTCACACTACACGCGAAACAATGGCGTTGTGGCAAACCAAGTTTCCAGGTCGTGTCATCTCTCGTTTTGGATACCAAAGCTGGCCGCCAAAAAGTTGCGATTTAACTTCCTTGGATTATTTCCTCTGGGATTTTTTGAAAAGTAAGGTCTATGCAAAACACCCAGAGACAACTGAGGAACAAACAAAGAAGAAATTGCACGCCAAATTGTGAAATCCAGCAGCCCTTACTGCAAACTGTAGGTACTGCAAAATTTCGTCAAAAGAGTGCATTCCTGCCAACAAAGGATTGGTGGGCATTTAACCCATATTATGTTTCATGTGTAAATGCTACATCTGGACGTGCTAATAAAAAATTTAAATAAAACATGAAATTAATCCTACTAATATTATAAATGCGAAAGTTTGTGAGGATGAATGGATGTTTGTTACTCTTTCACGCAAAAACTACTGAACGGATTTTGATGAAATTTGGCACACAGATAATTAATAACCTGGATTAACACATGTGATACTTTTTATCCCCATATTCCTACGGGTTCGAGACTAACGCGGGTGAAACCACGGGGCGCTGTTAGTAATTATAGTATATTTTAAAGTTTTTAAAAGTCAAGTTCTTACTGAGACACCCTTTACGTAGAACAAGCCAAATATTGTCATCTAGTCGCAAAATTTTGATACATTTTTACGTAGACGTGCTACGGCGTAGCAGTTGTAATAATTATTCATCACGTTATTTCCCCGAAGAGGGGCTTGTGGCTAAGTAATTACAGCCGCACGGGTCGATCGATAAGGTTTAGCTACGCTTGCCACGGTTGGTCTGTGGATGGGTGACCATCTTTAGATACCAAGACCCCACCTTATCTCGGAAAGCACGTCAAGCCGTTGGTCCCGTCTGTCATTCGTGAATTTTTGACAGTCGTTACGGGTCGTCAGAAGCTCGAAACTCTGAAAACCAGTCTTACCAAGGGGTATCGTATTACCCAGTAACTAGGTTGTGGAGGTCATATACCTAGGCAGTTGATCCATGTAAAATACTGGTACCTATTCAGCTGCATTCGGTTAGACTGGAAGCCGACCCCAAAAAAGTTGGGAAAAGGCTAGACAGATAATGATGATGTATATTCATAAATGTTGGAATAAAAAGAGCAGTACCCATTGAACAGTGTCCTACATAGTAGCTTTACTAAAGACTAGAACTAAAAGAACATATACATAGATTGATTAGGAACTGTCAAAGCTGTTGAAATAATAGGCTTTAAGTTCCGCGATGGTTCCGAGAAACGAGCTTGCGTAATATTTCCTTAAAAGGAAAATGGTAAAGCATTTTTTTTTTTTTTTTTTGTTAGAAGCGAGAAGTTTAACCTGAAATTGACAGGCTGTATAGCGCCATTTTCTTAGTCTGCATTCTAGAACGATGCGTTAATCTTGTAAACTCTGACAGTTTTATTTAAATAAAGAATCATGCTCGAGGAAAATTTTAAAAAACGGGCGGTATTCTCGACTGTTTAACTTCCATTTTCAAAAATGATTGCGAGACCATGAGGCCTTCACTTTTTTAATCGCACAAACCCTGCTCACCGATTCCTTTCGAACAGCCTCCATAAATTTAATAAGCTCCATCATGACCTCTTCATCTTCCCTACATATTTTTCCCGTATATTTACATACACAAGTGAGTCATTGCACCACTCATCGAACAATCAACGCCAGGCTAACGACCTCGCAGCTTCAAGCCTTCCATGCTCTTTCAGATCCAACCAGGATCGGATGACCCCTCAGAACTCGTACTTCTCCCCCTTCCTGACTTAGATACCCGAGGTGGACGGGAAGCGGGGGAGATCTAGGTATGCTGGCGAGGGTCTAAGCCAAGTTTATTGTGTGACCCAAGCACTGATAGGCAAATTGCAGTTTTTTATGCATCACTAGGGTAAGAGAGATAGGGTGTATGTGTAATTGAGGTAAATAGTGTGCTTTTAAAGATGGCTTGCAGATACCTACGTGTTGATGAATGATGATAATTATTGTCATTATTATCGCGATAAAGGTTTTGGTCGAGTTTTTTGCTGTGAAAAATAAAATTTGCATCGTTCAATATGTAATTACCACGTCATTTGGCTACCGGATTTTGTAAGTGCCAGTTTTAAGTATACACGTCTGAGCTCATTACTTTAATGTGTCTTTCTTTGCCAATTTTTTTAAGCTGCAAGGCTGTTCCTTTATCTATAAAATAGCAATTTTGCATCAATTCAAAAGAAATGCCATTAGATATCTTTAATGAATGCAAAATTGCAGTGATCCACATATTGATTTCATCGAGTTAAAACCGATGTCACCGATTATTATCGATTAGAATCGATACATCTCGAGTGATCGTAATTACGTGACAACGCGTAACTGGATCCCGGCGGGAACTGTAAAGTGTAATTTATGATTTAGCTCCGGTTTTCGATCGTCGCGTTCGCTTCCGCCGCGCCGCGCTCAAATATTGTAACGCAACACGAACGCACCTTTATTTGATTTATGCTTTATTTTTTAGGGTTCCGTACCTCAAAAATAAATAACGGAACCCTTATAGGATCAATTCGTTGTCAGTCCGTCTAACCGTCTGTCTACTAAGACCCTTTTACGCAGGAACGCGTGAAGGTATCAAGTTGAAATTAATATCAAATACGTAGGTCTACGGTCTAAAAAAAATAAGCTTCTAAGTCAACGCAATAATAAAATACGGCCATTTATGGGCCTTATTTTGATACTCGCAAATAAATCTTAACCCCCAATAGAGTACTTCCCGTTGACCTAGAATCTTGTTTGGCAAGAAGCAAGGTCTCAGAGCACAAGTAAAGGAAAAAGTCCGAAAATTCGTTAATTTCTAGTATTATCACATTTTTTTTTTTGCGATTACAAACTTACATTTTTAGTTAGAGAATTGACCGTGACATATACATAAACTGGAAAAATCGCTCTATAAGTTATAAAACTAAAGCCCGTTTGGTCAGAGCATTAGTTTTCCCGATTTTCCTCTATGGAGTTGAGACGTGGACAATCCGAGCAAGAGAAAGACAGAGGATAGATGCATTCGAAATGTGGTGCTGGAGGCGGATGCTCCGAATACCATGGACAGCCAAACGCACAAATGTGTCTATCCTTTCCCAACTAGATGTCAAGACCCGATTGTCTACAATATGTCTACAGCGTATTCTGACCTATTTCGGCCACATAATGCGAAGGGGAGATAGCAGCCTTGAAAAGCTGGTTATTGTTGGCAATACCGAAGGAAAGAGAGCACGAGGCAGGTCGCCAACACGATGGTCCGACCAAGTAAAGGAAGCTACGTCCTCAAGCAATTTTCAGCAGGTGGTGATGGCAACTTTGGACCGGAGTAGATGGAGGCAGATTGTCCGCTTAAAAGCGTCCAGTGACCACGATCCTCAGTAATGAGGGACCGATTGAAGAAGAAGATACATAAACTCACACCTCCTTCCCTTGGGGGTAGGCAGAAACTACAGAACGCCGCCTGCTACGATCGTTACATACTCTTTTCGCCTCGTTTACGTTTATACATCTGGTCATACACGCACGTCGGTTGCGAGTACTACGCACCTGACCTTTCTGAAGAACACAGGTCACTATTTATGTCTTCCTAGGGCGTGCCCTCCCGGCGTTTCCACTCAGATCTGCCTTGAAAATACCTTTTGTCAGTCGCCTTTCATTCATCCTCTCAACATGACCAAACCATCTAAGTATACTCTGTTAAATTTTTGCCACTACATCTTCTTTTAAACCGCACCGTTGCCTTATCACATCATTTTTGTAATTTTGACCGTGTCGTATAAAAATTTAATAAGTTTAGTATAAGTCAAGTTTGTTTTTGGGGTAAATTCATCCCAACTACGGAACCTTATATTGTGCGTGGTCCGACACGTACTTGGCCGGTTTTTTTTTCGTCAGGAAGGCTTGGGAAACACTTGGCGGCAACATGTTGGTAACATGAGTTACTTATCGTTTCATTGAAAATGTCTGAACCGATGATTTATAAGACGTCTTCGTCGCTTCTTTACTTGATAATAAAAACTATAGTGCTTGTTATACCCGTACAGCTGCTAGGTTATAATTATGCATGTATTTGAATAAATATAGTGTCATTGCCTATCGACGCTATCAATCATGAAAAAGACATATCAATTTTAATTAAAAATTCAACATTAAAGTGTCATTCAAAAAAATCTAAAGTAACAGCACATTTTAAAAGTTCCAGGCACCTCTATCGAATTTTATCAATACTATATCCGATACTCGCTGACACAAGAATCTGAGAATGCAATAAGGAAAGAATGCAAGCAGAATTTCAACTCATTTTTTCCACTATTTATTTAAAAGGTGTATCAAAATCCCTAAGGCTCTATTTCCCCTATAATTGATAAACCATGATCATCATCAGTTATTACAAACTTATTTGAATACTTTTTTAATAAGTGAGCGTTGATAATTATCTGTCCATTGTATATTAATATGGTTGAATCAATCAACCTCGTTTTTAAGTAATAAATAAACATAATAACTCCATGGAAAGGGGACACCGTAACTTAAATTATAGTGTTGATATTTTGAATTGGTTCGCGGAAGCTAACGCTGGGTCGGAAATGTGCGTGAATCGAAATATTTAGACAAGATATGATGAAAAACAAAATGCGGAAAATAAAGCAAATTAAAAATAAACACAATCAGATTTCTACATATCAAGTTCTTCTAACTGAACAGGCAACTGTGCTGCTGGGGAGTTTGTTGCGCCACTTCTTCTTCCCAGCTAAAACCACTAGGAAGTGGCGAAGGCCGGGCGTTTTGGGGGACTATCGTTATGTAATTTTGACGTTCGAAAAGTGCTGATTCTCAGCCTCGTTTGAATAAATGACTATCGATTTAGATTTTGAGTAAAGCAAAATGGTGCCCAAAACAAAAGCAAGTCCATTTGCCACCTGGGCTATTCTCCTCGCTGTTATTTACACTTGTCAACTGGCTTTAATCGCTGACCAAGGCTTGGGCTTCTGACGTAAATTTAACTCGGGTCAGCACAAACATGTGAATCAATCGGCCAAAAATCGGCCAATTGCTCGCCAAAAAAATAGTTCTGGTTAAAAAGATACGTTTCGTTTCTTGTGTGTCCCTTTAATGTTTTACTTAATTTTATTTGTTATTTTAGCGGCAATAGAAATATACAATATGTGAATAATTGTCTACTAACTGTCTACCTTTTACGGTTGATGAGATACTACCCGCTGGCAGACTGACGGACGGACGGACGGACAGCGGAAGCTTAGTATGGGATTCCGTTTGGCACCATACGGGTACGGAACCCTAAAAATCAAAGCTGTGGTGAGATGATAATTATATGGATATAGGCCACTTAAGCTCTTCAGTATCCGTGGTAAAAGAAACACTCTTGAATATTTTCATCGATTTCAAAAACGTACAATTTTATTTTTCCTTCAGAATCCCATAAATTATTCCTATATACGTATTTTTTTCTTTCTTTATTATGGTTATAATATTGCCTTAGCTACAACATAACCTTTACTGTAATAGCGTCAAAAACATATGGCGTTTAACCATTGTACCTGGCTATTTTCACATCGGAAGCATAACGAGTAATTACAGTGAACAGACCAGAGACATTTGACACGCATCTGTCGTCTATTGTCTATGGTTTTATTATTTTTTGTTTATAAATATTGTATAACCGTGTCGAAATCTAAATAATGAAAGCTTATTTATTTGAAATTATGAATTTATTAGAAATGACTACTTCATTATGATAGGGGGCAGTAAAAAGAGAGAGACCAAAGAGTGATTTTTTATTTGGAAGTTTTGAAACAACGTCATCCACCACTATACATAACTATAGACCTACCCTAAAATTACAACATAGCCGATGTTATAAAATTAAAAGTTAAAATCCATCTTCGCGTCCCGTTTCTATGCTACAAGTTCCATACTTACTTACACAGGAAGCAGGTGACATTTTTTCTTTGAGTTACATAAATAGGTACTTGTTCAGAACTACTGGTATTTCATTCATTATACAATTTTTTTTAAAACGTAGCAATATTTCGTACCTAGTACCTAATTGTCAAAAAAAAGCAGAATAACTCTAATATCATTAAGTCCTTTATCCTTATTAAAAAAACCTCAATTCAAATTACAACCACATAAAAAAGGGATATTTCATCATTTTAACGACAAGATATTGAGTGCATATACAACGAATGGCCCAAGTAAATCGTTCTACTCAATCCATCATACGAAAACAGGCTTGCATTTATTAATTTTTGACATAAAATGCCGCCATCTTGAATTGGAGCAGCTGTTGTCGGTAGTTCGTTGACCCCTTTTTTACGATTCCAGGTAGAACCATAGAAATGGTTTGGGCCAAAACTTTGTTGATATCATGGTGTATATTTTTAATATTACAATGTTTTATGTTTGAACTTTGTGGGAATAAAGCTCTTGATCTGTACCACTTTGAGATGTTATTATTAAAATTGTCTGTATGACGGTTTTGAACTTCAATATGAACGCAGCTTTATGTGTAGGATGAGATGAGATTGACGATACAATTACAAATTTCACAATACTGACACACAGAATAAATTGCCAATATAATTAAAATAAATGAATGAATACAAACTAAAAAGGCACAGAATTAAAATGAAATGTCAATGCAATTAAAATAAAAGAAGATTCTAAGATACAAAACCGACAGGGACACAGAATTAAAAATTAACTTAAAATACTTTATATGTATAAACAATACACTACAAACAAGCCATTATAAATATATTATATGTCAAAGTCAAGGTGCCCTGGCTATAGATGCCTGTTACAGCATTGTCTAATGTAGGGGCACTCAATTCGCTCTTCTATCGTCACCAGCCATTGCCTATAGCAAACTATTTGCCATTGCCACTACGTTGAAATTCTAAATCTAAGGAATTTATTAAGAATAAAGTTAGTATAAAGTTAAAGGAGGCAAAAAGCTACGAGCTGAAAGATTCAAAAGTTCAATCTGCAAAGAGAAACCTTTTAAATTAAAGTAACTTAAATAATTGAATTTCCGACTGCACTTATTTCAAAAACACTGAAATGTAAATAAAGTAACAGGCAAGGTACTAAATACAACAAAACTCCTTGATATTTCCAATATAATGTCAAAAACTAAAATATCACCAGCCAGTGTAGTTATGTACAACGTCTTTAACATATCCTCGTTAAACTTATGACTTAATTACCCTTTATTACTATCATAGTAACTGGTTTAAACACCACCTTAAGAAACGACAGTAAACGTTCTCAGTACCACTCATCCATTGCCGGCTTTCCTTCAAACATGAACAGAAACTGTCTTTCAAAACAAGCAATGGAATTCGAGTGTGTAAAATGAAACGTGTCTTTATTATGTCCCCAGGTGAATTTACGTTTCATTGATAATTTCGTGTTGTGGAATTCCCTTTCGGTCATTTTTATGTTGAACTCAAGTTATCAATAATATGTGTTTATTTTGGGGCCAACTTTTGAGTTTTATTAAACATCACATAACTTCACGACTATAATCCCCGAAGGGTTAGGCAGAGCTGTGCCTATAGTACACCCACATTTCACCAGTTATGTTTGTCCCATGTAATAGAGAACGAGCCTATTGTCTATTGCCTTTTTTATTAAACGTTATTGGTTTATACGTGGCTTTAAAGCACTTTAAGCTGTTAGTCCCGGCTGTCATTCATACATCTTTGACATCTTTACGGGTAGTCAGAAGCCCGAAAGTCTGACAACCTGTCTTACCAATACGTACCGGTTACGCAGTAAACTGGGTTGTGGTGGTCAGATATGCAGTCACTCCATGTAAAATACTGGTATTCAGTTGCATCCAGTTAGACTGAAAGCCGACCCCAACATCGTTGGGAAAAACGCTAGGCAGATGAAGAGGATTGGTTTATAGTAATTATAACAAGAAAGAAGAACACATCTTTCTAATATTCAGTTTAGAGCAGACTGTTTCATCCTTTCAAGAATCGTTGCGTTCTAGGGACAGTTGGACAGTGTATCTTAATAATGTTAAAATGACACAGGCTCTAGACAGACAGACTGCATTTCAACTGCTCTCCGACTGCAAATTTGCAGTTTAAATACAGTTAGTACAACTGCAATAAAATTGCAAACCAACCGTGCAGCCTACTGCAGTCGCTGTGCAGTTCCAACGACTGCTGACTGCAAGCTGACTACTATAGACCTGCATCACTACGCAGACCGCGTGCTATGATATACAATGTCCCGCTCCAAATGAAGTTCTATAGCAGTTTTAATGCAGTTGATCCAACTGCATTTGAACTGCATGTCGACCGTGCAGCTAGCTTGCAGTCAACAAGCAGTCGTTGGAAATGCACGTCAATGTCACACCCACTGCAATCCGGCTGCATGGTTGGTTTGCAGTTTTATTTTGTACTAACTGCATTCAAACTGCAATTTTGCGGTCGGAGTGCAGTTGAACAGCAATCCGTCTGTCTAGAGCCTACATCGCGCTTCTCTTTCTTTTCTTGCATAGAAAAGAAAGAGAAGCGCGATGACACAACGCTGGTAATTTATCGCAAAATATGAAGCAATTATCTATTATATTCTCTATATCGTATCAAATTAGTTGTATTACGTTTTCAACACCAATAAGAATAATAAGAAGATCATATATTTTTACTGATTTTGTTTACTGCAATAGATCATATACTTTTAGGCATTATAAAACTTGCGTTTAGTTGCGTTTACTTCCTGTAGTCCCATTAAGTATCGGTTATTTTAAATGCGCTGTCTGTCATAATAACGGATAATCTAGGATTATTTCTGCCGGATCACGAATTTCGAGGCGGCAATAATAAGCCCCTATATATTAATTATGTTCACAACTACTCCGTATAAAATCAGCCATATGTTCGATCTGAACCGGACTCATGCACGTGCCTTTTAAACATTTAGCAAAAATTTAAGTAAGCGTGACTTCAGTGTCCAGATGTTCAAGCCATCAAAACATGATTTTATTGTTCAAGCGAGTGCAATTAATTTAATTGCAAGTTCAACGGCTTAATTTACTGTCTGAAAATATCCATTTAAAAACTGTCAAGCAACCGAACTTTCGTTACGTCGAATTTGTCACATTTCAAACAATGGTGACATTACTGACATAATTATCTTTTGTATTTTCTTGCCAAAAAAAGTTGTTTATGAGATATTTTCTCGAGAAGACTGCCGTCTAACACAGTTTATTGACTGACCTATTCGTGTCTTTCAACGTAACCTTTTATCACTGGCTGCGCACGCGCCGGTGAAGCAGCTGCGCGCGCAGGTAACGACCTATCAGGAAGTACAACATTTCCACAGCAATATCTCTGAAACATTGATAGAAATATCGCCCGTATTTTTATGGTCCCCAAGGATGATAATCGAGTGCACATTTTTAGCAGATGTATGTGTTCTACATTGAACCATATGCCGGCCGGCTAGGTTCGTTCGTCAGCTGCACGACATCGACATACCGACGATAGATTTATCGCATTGTTCCATTATAAGCGATTAATCATGATAACGTGTACAAAAATGTCGCGTTTTTTGACAAGGAAGAAAATTAAATGCTTGAAATTTTTCGTATCCTAGAAGATTAAACAAAACCTTTGTGGTGTAGAGCATTAATTAATTAATATATTTACTTTAGTACATGGAGGACATATAGCTAATAAAAACAAACACAAAAGGAAACCATAGACACCCGAAAGCCAATTACAAGTCCTCACGTATAGACTTATAATAATAATAATTGATGGTGTGAGCACAAAAAACACATCGCCTAAATTGAATTAAGACACTTAAAAATACTTAGTTTGCAATTATTTGACTAATATAATACAGAAAATAATAAAATAACAAAATCAAATAATATAACCTACTGCTACTTGAAAAAATTGAGGCTTGAACACCTTCTGGCCGAATTCACACTAATTGTGAATGGATCAAAATCATATTCCTTGCATATATCATTGAAATTTTTGCTTGCGCGCACAATGTAGCTATTCTATCTATAATTCGAAGATGTATGAGGTACACGTGTGGCGAATTAATTACTGACCTATTTAGTGTCTCTGTAACAAAAATTTTACTACTACATAAAATAATGTTAGGATTTCTGCCTGAAAGCTACAGATTTTAACTACAGATTCAAATCAACGCCATCTTTAACTGAACATTGATTTATTTAAGTAGCTACACAAAGCTGGAAAATGTTTGAAATTATAGAGCAATATCAACAGAGCTACGGAAATCGCGGAATTTATCTAATATCGTACTAGCGACCCACTCCTGCTTAGCACGGATGCAATGTCAAAACATTGAGCGGTATGTGTTATACCTAAGTTAAATATTAATGTATCATAAACATAAAGCATCCGGAATAAATACTCTTAAATGATGGTGAAAACCGCATCACAATCCATTGAGGAGTTTAGAAGATCTAAGCGGTCACACATCACAGACAGATACGAAAACTGACTTTCGGGATGTCTTGTGGTGGGCCTTGAAAGAGAAAGGTTTGTCCGAGAAGTATGTAAGGTTAATTCGTGCTATGTACAGTCAATCTTGTACCTACGTCCTGTCGGCTGCTAGAAACAACGACGAGTTGTTTGTGGCGGTAGGCTTGCACCAGGGGTCGGCTTTAAGTATCTTCGTGTTGATTATGGACGCTCTGACGTCGGACATACAGGAAGAGCCACCCTGGTGCATGCTATTTGCCGACGACATCGTTCTTGTCGGTGAAGGTGGACCTGAGATCCACAGCAGATTGGAGAAATGGCAACGGAAACTGGAGAATGTCGGCTTGAAAATCAGCAGAACAAAAACAGAGTATTTTATTTTATTGTTCAGGCTTATTGTATTTAATTATTGAGACTGCTGGCCTGATTTGTTAATTACTAACAAGCATTTGTACGCCGTCTGGCATAGCATAGCGCACTATTTATTACATTTAAAAACCATTATTATTGTACCTATGTTAAACAAATGAATAAATGACTTATGACTTAAGACTTATATGTTCCGGAATTTCGGCTTTCTCTCCAGTTCTGGAGCCATAGCGCTCGATGGCGCGCTTTTCCCGGTCTGCTTCGACTTCCGGTATCTTGGTTCACTTGTGCAAAGCGAGTGCGAAGTAGAACGGACTGTTAAGCACAGAATTAACACCGCATTCCCCTTAAACCCAAGGGGAAGATTTATAAACAATGGTTAGACCTGTTGTCTTGTTCGGATCAGAATGTTGGGCCACAAAAAGATTGCATAAAAGTCAATTGCATGCAGCTGAGATGTGAATGCTAAGAGGGATGTGTGGTGTTACGCAAATGGATAGAATAGAAATGAGTATGTAAAAGGAAGTCTGAAAGTGACATCGGTGACTACAAAGTTGTGTGAAAATCGGTTGTCATGGTATGGGCATGTGATGAGGAGGAATGAGGAAAATGTCATCAGGATAGTTTTAAGTATGAATGTGGATGGCTATACGAGTAAGGTAAGATCAAAGAAACGATGAATGGATTGTGTGAAATTTGATATGGCTAGAAAGGAAGTGACTACCGAGATGACGACTAATAGAGAAGTATGGAAGAAAAAGACATGTTTCGCCGACCGCAAATAAATTGAGAAAAGGGCAGGAGAATGATGAGATACGAAAAGTGACTTTGCTTTATACTATGTCACATCGTTTGCCGAGCCTTCTCATAACTATGTTCAGCTTCCAGTCTGACCGGATGCAGCGGAGAGAACATGAGATACATTGAGTGACTGCCTATTTGACATGACCTCCACAACCCAGTTACTGAATAATAAATACGATAGCCCTTGGTAAGTCTGGTTGTCAGACTCGGGCTACTGAGACCCGTAACGACTGTCAAAGATCCACGAATGACAGCCGGGCCAATGGCTTAACATGCTTTCCGAGGCACGGAGAGGTCTTGGTATGTAAGCGTAGCTTAACCAGATCGATCGATCCGTGCGGCTATTATTACTTAGCCACGAGCCCCTCTATGTAGACTATGTATAGAAAGAATATTAGCTTAATAGCAGGCCGGAGTCTTGATTTGTGCCCCGTTGATGGATTAGGCTCGCCCCCTGTTCAAGTCGAACATAACTGACTGTGGATCTACCACAGGTACACCTCTGCCTTATCCTTAATCCTCCTTCCTAAGGAATACAGGCGTGCTGTTGTGTGGTTATTCACTCATTCTAGCTACAGCATCAACAATAATAGCAACTGCTGCAATTAACAACAGAAGTCGCGAGTTTATCTTGTTAGATAAACTCGCGATTTCTGTTGCAGATTCAGAAAGACTTTTACTCATACACAGCAGTGATGCTGTAGCTAGAGTGATATGGAGCTTTGAATACTTGGTAACCAGAGGGCTGGCCAATTTTTAGGTCAAAGAATCAGCATTGCCATACAATTAGGCTTGTAAAAAAAATGTCGATGTGTCGATATACAGGATGAATCACGGAGAAGTGATCAAACTTAAGGGTGTGGTATAGACCATGAAACTGAACAACTTTTTCCCGGGACCAATATTGTAGTCGTGAAAAAAAAAATCATTTGTCCCATACATAACTTCAATACCTACTTGACCAAATGTATGGGACGACTGATTTTTTTTTCACGACTACGATATTGGTCCCCGGAAAAGTGGTTCAGTTTGATGGTCTATACCAAGGTTCCTCATACTTATGGCCCCACGTACCCTTGTTAAAGTTCCCAGACGATAGCGAACCCCTAAACGTCCTCCCCCCACCCTGTCAAGAATATCTAGTTGTAGCTAGTAGAAAATACAGTTTTTATTTTAAGGAAAGATCAAATACAGTGTCAAAAAGAAAATTAATGTGATGGGTTGTTTCTTGTCACAATTTGAGTCGATTTTAGGAGTAATTTTGGTCATTTCCGACTGGGCTCGCTTGCCAGCCATCCAGCCGCCATTACGTACATCTTGTCGCGAACCCCCTACCGTCAAATGGCGAACCCCTAAGGGTTCGCGTACCCCACTTTGAGTAACCCTGGTCTATACCACACCCTTAAGTTTCATCACTTCTCTGTGATACACCCTGTATTTTCTACTCCGTTCACCTATTAACCCTATTTTCTTCAAGACGGTAAAAAAGTCACCCTTAACAAAATCATTACTCATAGATTATTATGTATTGAAGTGTTAGCATGACAAAATAAAACATCACTAATAGTAATATTGTAAAGAGAAATAAAACATAAATTGTACCTTCTCAACGTTTTAGTACAGTTTTTATAATTTTTGCTGTTTGTGATTTCATTCTGCTTTATAATGATATAAATTATTTTTGCGTTGTTTCAGGTAAGTGGCGCTCAGTCAATTTCAGAATCATCAGACATGCGGGGCCAGGTTGGCGACCAACTAAGAGGTAAAACTTTTAAAAGAACGTAGTGACGTTGTATTTGTTATTGTAACTTTTCGAAAATGTTATCAGTACTTAGATAAATTGACAGTTTATCAAAATTTTATATATTTCTCTATAAATGAAAGCGTATTAAGTAAAAAGTTGTATATTTCGATTAGAAACTCGTAAATATGCATAATTTAGTTTGCTACGTAGCAAAACGTGCGTTACGTTTAAATGAAAACATTTAAAATAACGGATTTAAAATAACGTTCCAACAAATAGTTCGTATTAATCGGTAACAGAAACGTCAAGCATAGATACTTCTACATTTAAATACAAAATCATTAAACAACAAAATAGTCTCGCCATAAACTAAAAGAGGAAGTAAAGAAAACTTCGGCCAGTACACACGTTCCAAAACTCGAAAAGGTTGAATGAGTCACCGCGGGGGTGTGGGATGAAGGGCGAGCGGGAAAACGATCGAGGGTGAAAATGCGACGTTGCATTTTTCTCGGTCCCGTTTCTACGTGAAATGCTCTGTTGCCGTTTCTTTAATTACGCCACCGCGCCAACGATTTTCTCTTTTTTCAACGTCTAATTAGTTCTCATTTTGTGATTCGATGTTATTCTACACTATGGATTATTTTACACGTTGATGTCGAAGCTACTTTGTTTTTACGTGAATGTCTCGATAAAATGACATTATCAGACCTTAAAATGTGAAAAAAAAATAGCCTAACAAACAGCATTTTGAGAACTTAAAATCCTCACGTAGGCCTTTTAAATGAATAAGTATTTTGAAACACAATTTCTAGATGAGACTGTTAGATAAATTCCTTAGTCAGGTATAAAATGATAAAAAGGTTCTCAAAGTAATTAGTATTGTCCTTAAATATTGCGACTAATTTTATTACTGTTTAACGTCATATCTATTCAAGTCACGTCTCGACGGCAAAGTCTAGTCAATTCGGATCAGACTTAATAAAAAGTTAGTAAAATGCGAATGATTACTTCTTTCTTGTTCTTTCTTTAATTATATTTATAAAATTAGAATCTAATATTCATGTAGACCACGTACCAATGAAGCTGTCAGTAGATAACTGTTATTTAGAAAGCAAATAATCACCAATTAGATTACATTATTATTCTTTAATAACGTTAGTCCGTACGGGCACGTATGGCTAAGTAATAACAGCCGCGCGGGTCGAGTGATGAGGTTAAGCTTGGCTTACCGCAATCGGTCCATGGATGGGTGACCATCTTTATATTCCGAGATCCCTCCGTGCCTCTGAAAGCACGTTAAGCCGTTGGTCCCAGCTGTCATTCTTGGACCTTTGACTGTCGTTAAGGGTTCTAAGGGGACCATTGTTCTGACTTGTTGTTCATAATGATGAGTACAATGACCCCTTAAGAGGTTGTTGGTGTTTTACCAATAACCCTGTATAGTTTTATTTATTTATTATTTGTAAAATAGTTGGGCAAACTTCATCTAAAACTATTCCGAAATTCAAGTTGATAGCATTAGTAGTTCTTGAGATATCCAGCTGTGACAGACAGACAGACTGAGTCGCACCATTAGAGTTTCTTTTTACCATTTTGGTACGGAACCCTAAAAACAACACAAAGATAAAGCATTTTCGAATACACTATCACCAGGTGCAATCTTCACACACTAAATTAGCAAATAATTTATCAGCTATTGTGCGTCCGCGCATCGGATCGCAAGCTTTTGTTACGAAACTTGCGCAAACGCAGCACACAACAAAAGCTCTTTTACCTGCTTTTGTATATTTTTTTTTTCAAACCCAGCAACAATCTGATTTTATTCACCTATCAAAATTGTCAAATGTCAACAATAAAGTCTTAGAAGATTATCTACTTTATTCTTAACGTGGTAAAGCTCATATTTCGATAGTTTTAGATACAGATGCGAATGAATAACGCTACAGATCAGCTGAGAATTTATTGTCGCTAAAGAAAATTTTCTCACTTGTGACACGGTTTTAAACGATTGTCCCACGTATTTTGTTCTTTGTGCGATTCTTAAATCCAAAAACATTACGCATGATAGAGTTCTTCTTAAACAAACTATAAAATTAACCAGGCTTAACGACAAAACTTGCATTTAAAAGTAGGGCGCATAAAAACTTTTAAATTGATTGAATTTAAAGAAACATGGCGAAGTAAAAACGATTGCCCATTACAACTATCTAAAAAATAAACTGGCTCGTGCACTTGAAAACAAAAGAAAAACAATAAAAAGACATCCTTGTGAGGTGCGCGAGCTCAAAGAGCAAAAGCAAGATGGCGCGCGTCCGCCGGCCATGCCACTTCCGTGGCCGCATCCGGCCGTAATTCGACTCCTGCGCAGCCTGCAACGCAGCCTTAGCCAATCGATTTGCAAGACGAGCGTGAACTTACAACGTTAAACCTTTTATAGCCCAAAAACTTTTAACGCAATTAATTTTGGAGAGATCCGATCCGATCGGCGTTAAAAAAAAATAGGTGCCGTTTTATTTTGAAGTGAAAACTTCTTTAGGCGCACTTTGTGCTCTTTCTGAACAGTGAACGAAATTGTACCGTCACGCTCGGTTCGGTGACGCTGAATCGGGTATACTCATAGACATAGAGAATGGACTGAGCGTGCGGCCAATTAATACCTGTCTCTTTTTTGACATTCCAAATTAAAATTAAATATTTAATTCAACATTTAAAACTCAATCGTTTTTGACAGATATTTTTGTGATAAAATAATGTAATACTTTTAATTTAACTGTACTTCAATTAATTATCAATTAAAAATATAACATTACATCAAATAGTAGACGCTCTTCACAACACGATGCATATCACTGTGCTTACAGTTGTGCATGCTACGCAGGACGATACACTTCTGACCCCCCAGTGATATGGACCAATCAGAATTCTAGAAAGAGACAACTACAGTTACTGGCCGCACATTCGCTTAGTCTCTGTCGTACTTTTCCATTTGTATTTTTTTTATTGCTGACTGAGCCTGCTCTTGAACTTGATCACACGTGATGGAAAGCGATGGATAAGGTCTATGACAACTGAATAAGGAATGCTTAGTCCATTCTCTAACTATGTCTATGGGTATACTCGACTCCAGTCGGCCCGTGACGCTGAATCGCATATACTCGGATCCAGTCGGTCGGTGACGCTGAATCGCGTATACTCGGCTCCAATCGGTCGATGACGCTGAATCGCCGGCTCCAGTCGGGCAGTGACGCTGAATCGCGTATACTCGGCTCCAGTTGGTAGGTGAAGCTGAATCACGTAAACTCGGCTCCAGTTGGTAGGTGAAGCTGAATCACGTAAACTCGGCTCCAGTTGGTCGGTGACGCTGAATCGCGTATACTTGGCTCCAGTTGGTCGGTGACGCTGAATCGCACATACTCGGCTCCAGTTGGTCGGTGACGCTGAATCGCATATACTTGGCTCCAGTCGGTGAGTGACGCTGAATCGCATATACTCGGCTCCAGTTGGTCGGTGACGCTGAATCGCATATACTCGGCTCCAGTTGGTCGGTGACGCTGAATCGCATATACTCGACTCCAGTCGGTCGGTGACGCTGAATCGCATATACTCGGCTCCAGTTGGTCGGTGACGCTGAATCGCATATACTCGACTCCAGTCGGTCGGTGACGCTGAATCGCATATACTCGGCTCCAGTTGGTCGGTGACGCTGAATCGCATATACTCGGCTCCAGTTGGTCGATGCTGCTGAATCGCGTATACTCGGCTCCAGTTGGTCGGTGACGCTGAATCGCACATACTCGGCTCCAGTTGGTCGGTGACGCTGAATCGCATATACTCGGCTCCAGTCGGTAGGTGACGCTGAATCGCATATACTCGGCTCCAGTTGGTCGGTGACGCTGAATCGCATATACTCGGCTCCATTTGGTCGGTGACGCTGAATCGCATATACTCGACTCCAGTCGGTCGGTGACGCTGAATCGCATATACTCGGCTCCAGTTGGTCGGTGACGCTGAATCGCATATACTCGGCTCCAGTTGGTCGATGCTGCTGAATCGCGTATACTCGGCTCCAGTTGGTCGGTGACGCTGAATCGCGTATACTCGGCTCCATTTGGTCGGTGACGCTGAATCGCATATACTCGGCTCCAGTTGGTCGGTGACGCTGAATCGCATATACTCGGCTCCAGTTGGTCGGTGCCGCTGAATCGCGTATACTCGGCTCCAGTTGGTCGGTGACGCTGAATCGCGTATACTCGGCTCGTGTGGCCGTAAGAACATGTCTTTTTTTGATTAGACTTTTATAAACTATAAGGAAACTAATCAGCGCTCTAAATCTTCTAGATAGGTACTTGGAAAATCGTATCGTGTTTATGTAAATTAATGCTAATGTTTCAGACTTATTTCAGGAATAAAGTATTTAATGCTCACAAATAAACTTGAAACGTGAAAAACATTGAGATTTGTAGCAAAAAACGATGGCTTATTAGAATTCTTCATTCTGTAGATTAATTCGTTGTTTACTTCTTCTTGGCTTCGCTCTTGACAGAGTGTAGGTGTAGTCGGTGCCCGCCTCACGATCTCTCTCGATCGGGTTCTGTTAATTGACAGTCTGGTGCATTCATGGACCAATTTGGTCAGTCCATCTCATCGGTGACCTCCTACGTGGCCTATTACGAACGAGCAGTGTCCTCTACACTGCTCGTTCTATGGAGTCATTATGATGTCTCGAGACATGACCAAAGAACTTCAGCATTCGAGACTGTATAGTGCTGATAGACGCTGTTTGATGCCGAGTTCTTGGAGTATGGAAACTTTTGTTCGGAATTCTGTCCATGAGATCGCAAGCATTCTTCTCCAGCACCACATTTCTAGAGCGTCTACTTTTTTTGTTTTCCAGTTCTCATAATGTCCACGTCTCAGCTGCATACAGAAATATGGGGAATACGAGTATACGGACGGTCCTGATCTTAGTGGCCTTAGTGATGTCGCGATCCCTTCATATATTTTTTTTTTTACTTTTGCCATTGTCCCTCTATCCATACGCTGTTTCACCTCATCGTTGCTAACTATTTATAAGCAAATGATAGTCAAACTTGGCCCAGCGATTAAGGCCTCGCTTCTCATGCACGATGTTGTGGGTTCAAATCTGGGCAAGTAAGTATATACCAATGTGACTTTTTCAATTCATATGTACTTTCTGAGTTTATCTTGACGTCGGTGAAGGAAAACATGGTGCGGCAACCTGGACTTATAGTTAATATAAGTCTGAAATGTTACACAAACTGTGATAATTTGAATAAGAGCTATTTAGTCTTAACGCTAGACTAGAAAATGTTATACAAGGTAACTCTGTTAATTATTATTATCGACTTTAACACCGTAAATTAAATCCTAGTAAAATATTAAGTACCATTTTGAACCATGTTAGTGTTTTGCCACTGAACTGTCGGTACGGAATAGCAAACAATATTTGCGTGAAACTAAAGTTCCTTTTAAATACTTAAGTGTATTAATATTATTTTTAATCAAGCTTTCTTTTAGTCTGAATGTCATCTAGGAACAGAGTTCTTGTCAAGATGAAGCAAACGACCCCAAACTCGATAGGATAGCTTCACTTTATTACTGAGTTCTCAGGGTCACCTTCCTGCTCCATGATCAGATCAGCTCTATGTTATAATAACATTGCATTGTCATCCGATTTACATATGCTTGTAAAATTTTAGCTCAATCGAAAACCGGGAAGTGGGTCAAATTTAACTTGCAAGATTCGATCTCAGACGGACAGATAGACACCCGGACAGGTGAAACTAAAAAAAGCTTTACATTCAAACCGACAAGCTTATTGCCACCCAATCAGGGACGTTAATGTTCGATTCCTATAATTTGCCGTTTATAATTTTCGTTATTGTTTAAAATTAAGACTCTTGTATCTTTACCATTAATGAAGCAAAGACCTCATAGCTTGCCATAGCAGACCCTCCCATATGGAAGTAGTTATCATAGGTAAATTTAGATTACGAATTTGGCAATAAAAAATGATACCATGGTAAGAAAAACGATTCGTTTTTGTTTATAGGAACCGAACTACTTTTGTTATTCGTAGGAACCGAACACAAATGCGTCCCATATCCCAGTTAGCGCCAACTGACCTCCGAAGTACTCTTCACTAAACTTGACCTGAAACCAGAACCCTATCGAAAGCCACACTAACGTCCAAAGCAAATCCACCTTAAACGACTGACCAAAGTATTTTTTATCAAATGTATGGAAAATTAGACTAGATACCAAATAAAATAGTCAAAGACCTTGATATTATAGTAATGAATTCAACACTACAATGTGATTTACGTAAAACCAACCAACAATATGACTCTTATCTTATTGTAATAAGGTAAAAATTAAAATGAATGTAAAGACTGATCAAACTCTCGGCATTCATTCTGACTTTAGATTTCTATAGGCAAAGTAGGTGAAATATTCACATGCAAATCGATTGATGAATTAAATGAAACATGGAACAGTCGTCTAAATATTTATTTAAAACGTTTTTGCTTTTCCGAATTCAAAATCCGATTTTCGCTTTTTCGCTTTTAAGGTCGTTGTTGTTTCAACTCGATTAATAGGGAAAATTGAAATAGTCGGTGTTATTGACCCTTTGTTCTGTTGTGATTGGTTCTCTCTATTCGTTATTTTGGTATCCAAATATGTTCCCTATTTGAATTCGATTCTAAAAATAAACGATCGTGAATTGTTGATGAATCGGTTAAATAAAGAAAAGAAATCCCTAAAAATCCGTAGCTAAAATTGTTTTATGTAGATATTAAATGTTTATCTCTATTATTCCATAATTAATAAAATAAAATTATATGCAACATTAGTCATCTAATACAGTTTCAATTTAAACATTACGCCAAGTGAATTATAATAAACTGTAATAAAATGCACGAAAAATATTCAACTCGCGTCCCTTTGTGAGTCGATAGTCGTGAGAAAGAAACAGCAATATCGTGCTGTCTCATTCACACATTAGAGGATGACACTTCCGAGAATCGTCTGAGCTTTTGAAGTATTTGAAATGCCCCACACACAGTGCCGTTACTTTACTACAACTCACTTCGCGTTTTTTTTTCTGCGCGTCTCTCAGTCTTTTGTCAAAACCACTCCCCTTTTATTGTCTATGCGAATTTGCAGCACAAACTTTTGAATTGTTCGTTTAACCGTGTAATGTCTTTAAATGGAGAGCATTATTATTCTATTGCTAACGGACTTTTAAACAAAGATTATATAAATCGAAATTTACCATTTCTAGAAATATAGAGTTCTAAGCGGAAAGAGCTTTTCTTTTAAATTGGAATGCCTCGTTCTCAATTACGACCGTGATGCCAATATTAAAAATGAAAATGTCGGCTTTCGGAGCGAACTAGCCGTGCACCCACCCCTGTTCAAATGTCGACGAACAGGGAGGCGCGTCGCGCGACGTTGCCAAAACGGAAAGTGAAATTTCGTCACACTCTCTCTCTCATTCACACACACACCGACCGCACTCAGGATAGTTCACTCCTCGTAACTTATGTCTGTGTGGGTTTAATTCGGCAGACGCTGTTCGTATGTGTGCGTTTGTTTTGATGAATATTATACACAGGTTCTGTGGATGTGTGCGTCAGACGAATTTGTATGAACGTTGCAGTATACCTACGCTACGCTACGAACAACGTTTCCGTGTTCGATCGACTTTCGTAGACGCCGACTTCGAGTCGTGATTCTGAACAATTAAAGTTATTAAAAGAATAGAGAGGAGAATTCTTTTCAAGATTTATTTAGAGAAAATGTTCTTGGTGAAATATTTTCTAGATTTATTGTGTTCCCTCTTCCTTTTGTGTGGTAAAAAATAAGAAGATTTATTTTTGAAAACACTTTCTGTAGATTACTTAGACTTATTTCATGTTGATATTATCCAATAATATTTTCCAAACACACTACGCACAATTTTTTTTCTTCCAGAGAAGAATTAACGCATTTTGCAACTGAATCAATACTAATTGACCATCTTCCTGTACAATAGGACTGTGGTCAGAACCCCTCTACACCGTTACACCAGGGGGAAAGGATGACGTCACTTTCCATTACCACAATCTGTTTCTACTCGATGCCACTATACTGCCGTCGTAAGGAAAAAAGATGTATCTGACATTTTTTTCAAAATAGAGTTATTTACATATTCGGAATTGGCAAAAAAACACGCATCTACCAGTATTTTTAAATTGGCGTAAACTTAACGAAAACCTAATAATTATTACTATTAAAAGATGCATCTACCTTTGTATCTTATGGACTAAAGAGGACAAAATATAATTTTTCTCCATTTCAATATTTCTGCAGATACGTCCTTTTTCCTTATGGCGGCAGTATAGAGGTCGTAACTTCACTGTAGGGTAGGGTTAGAATATAACTGATAGAACTTAGAATGGTATACTTAGTTAAGTTAGGGATTAAGTGTACTCTACTTTGTTAATGTAAAGTTCATATAAATACCTACAAATATGTCATTTTTAGGGTTCCGTACCCGAAGAGTGCCAAACGGAACCCTATTACTAAGCCTCCGCTTTCCGTCCGTCCGTCTGTCTGTCAACGGGCTGTATCTCATAATAGGTAGACAGTTGAAATTTAACAAATAATAAAATAAAGTTAAAAATTAAAGTTGGTCCCCCATACAAGAAACGTGTTTTTTTTTTTAAACTGAAGTTTTTTTTTTTTATATGTAGGTAGTGTTAAATATTGTACGGT
The DNA here is from genome assembly GCA_948252095.1 of Dicycla oo. Taxonomy (NCBI): domain Eukaryota; kingdom Metazoa; phylum Arthropoda; class Insecta; order Lepidoptera; family Noctuidae; genus Dicycla; species Dicycla oo. The sequence continues at coordinate 29,011,403 of OX411714.1, forward strand.
AGACGGAACTCTTCGTGTGCGAGTCCGACTCGCACTTGACCGGTTTTTTTGTTTGTTTTGTAAATACATTCTTATAGATATGATAGTATTAGGTACTAAGTGTTTGATTTTTTTACTGTTTTATCACTTTTGATATAATATTTTGGAAAGTCAAGGCTAAAACTTTTTAATACCCATTAAGGCGCTACCCCAAGCAAAACCTTGCGATAGTGCGTTATTCAGAGGCTATTTTAACTCATTAACTAAGAGTAATAAACTACATCTAAAAGCACATTATTAATGTTAGAGATCTATCATCACATTGCAAGTTATTACTTGTTTATATGTGTTATAAATACATTTAAAATCGCCTTGTAAAAAGTGATTAAAATTATTGATTGCATGCATCTAAACGTGACGTTCTAACCATTTGAGGGTTATACGAGTAATTTAAAAATCGAAATAATTCACTTTTTATTTTATTTCAGAAGATCGCTATTATGTTTTTATTAAAATAATTCTAAAACATTAATGATAAAAGAGCGTATGGATGGAGCGCGACAGAGCGAGACTGAGCGGCGGGACAGAAAAGGACCGAACGCTGAAGGTCGTTTGGCCGGGGTAGTGCCTTAAAAGTAGCAAGATAGATTTAAAGATGGCTAGCAAAATATCCGTCCATTCAAAATAAGTATCATAATATTTAAACTGTTCTTTCTACATCAAATTAAAAAAATAAACTTCTAATGAAATCATTCGACGAAGACCAAAAGTTTTCTCTCCAAGACTCTTGACCTTTTTCATTAAGTCGAATATAATCGCGATGATATTCCATTCTGCAGAATTATTCCTTGGAAATAACCTAGTTATTTAAAATTCCTAGACGGAGAATATTCGTAGAGACGCAGTTTATGCTAATTCTTTAAGGTAGGTATCGTTAATTTTGGAATTGGATTGTTGAGAATTGTATTACAAATTAGAATAGAGTCCGTTCCTGTATGGAGTATTGCAGCCACATATGAGATGGCTCAGCAAAATACCAGCTTGCTGTACTGGACTCGGTGGAACGCAGAGCAAATAAGCTTATAGGCAACGAGACGTTAGTGGCTAGGCTTCACAGCCTGGCTCATCGGCGTAATGTAAAGCAAGCAAGGCTTGCTTGTCAGCCTTCTAGACTGTACTTCGGAGAGTGTGCGCAGGAGCTCCATGACCTGATCCCACCATCGCCCTTTTACTGCCGGACTACCTACCCTGCCCTAGAAGCACAGCCAGTGTGGAACTCTCTGCCAGCGCCTGTGTTCCCTTCCACATAAATAACCCGTCTGCCTTCAAAGCAAGAGTGAATCATCTGGGTACGCTCGTTCCATCATGGACCTTACCATCGCTTTCCATCTGGCGTGATCGAGGTCAAGAGCAGGCCCATTCAGCAATTACAAAATAATAAAAAAGATTCTCCTTTTAGGCAATATTTTCGGCTACTCATCGCCGAATCCTAGGAAACTTTTCTGTAGGTAATCGCAACGCTTGGATAACTTCTTGGTGATCGCAGTCTAAAATATTAATAGAAGTCACTGCTTCTTGTCCCCTAATAAAGTCTTAATTGCATACCAACATCAACAAAATGGTCGAACAAAAATCGTACAAGACAAAGTTCATTCTCATTTATACCGAAACTTCAACAGTAAAATTTAATTACCTACTCGTAGATACTATATAATGTTCTCAGAATCCTGAATCTAATCAAAGTACAGACAACAATCATGTCCGCAATCCGACGTCCGCACTCAACCGACTCCAGATCTTTACAACCTAACTTTACACAAGTACACTCAAACGTTACACAGCGTAGTTATTGTATTTATAATACTGGCAACATTGAATAAAGCTGTTAACCTTCATGCCGACGATTGTGCGGGGGCTTACGGCTCGAGGCGCGAAAATCCGATAACTTTCGTGCCCCCTCAGCCCCTGCGGCCCTCACTTCACCCCTCACCCGCCTTTAATGGCATAAAAAATCAATTTCCCGCCCAAATTACGCAGAGTCGACAAATTGCGAACGCGTCTAGTCTATAATCGAGTGTTTTTCGGTCTACTGTTCACGACCTCTGGTACAATAGGTAAATTCTAGCAGTTTTTAAGGGAGCATTCACCTGCGAATTAGATTTATTGCGGTAAACGCAGTTATCGGATAAATTAACTTTATTTTGCGTAAAAAACATCAGAACACAAATTCTTGAGGTCATAATACTTACTTATCTTTGAATAGATATAAGAACAGCTATATTGATATCTAATTATGTCAAACAAATTAATCTTAATCTAGCTTCGAAATGATAAATGTATTTTCAAGTTCAAAGACTGGAAGAGTGGCGTTTCAGCAGTTTACCTAAGAACAAAATAATAACAGAAACTGAATGGTTAAATTACGCTAGGGAAAACTTTTATTCAGCCTACAGATAGTAAAAAAAATCTCTAAAGTTTTTCTAGGTATTTAACCTAGAAAAACTTTAGAGACTAAATACAACGATAAAATAGCACACTATTCTAAATGTACAATAAATAACTTGCTCCTTTACCTATAAGTCTGGAAGCTTTTACTGGCCACAGACGCCATAAAGACTTACGCACACACGTAACAATATAATTCCCGTTCCATTACCACAACTAACGTCCCTATGTTAAAACGTAAACACACCCGAATCCGAAATACATGCACCCACACAGACGCGTGTGATGTGTCCCGCTGCAATGTCCGTGTGACCTTGACGCGAGGGTGAAAGTGTCCCTCCTCGCACCCCGTGCCAACCTTCCGCGATCTATTTGGTGATTTCGAATTTTCGAACGTTCATTTGTTTCTGATTGACTATGGGATTTCGATTGACAGTTTTAATGTTTGTTAATCTGTGGCGTTTACATTCATTTTGGCGGCAAGCGAGCAAGATTTTTCCTTTTCTTTTAGGAGCAAGATTATCTTGTTTAATTACTTTTTTTGGTTTATATTCTAGTAATTATTAACGACTACTCAGTAGATTTCTCTTCACAATAATTTGAAACGCTGTTAAATATCCTTTTCATACATTTCCTATTTTATATTTAATAACAAAATAGTTTCAAACGGTAAAAAAGTTTTTATATAAATTTTATCTCCGGACATGAATCAGGCCTGTAATTCCGGGAACTCCAGGAAGGAAAACATAACTAATGATACATTTTTACTGTTATAGACCTACAAGTTTATATGGCTATAAATTTTATGAAAGCATATATCATACTATAAAACCATTGACATAAAAAATAAAATCGATTGGAAGTACATAAAATTAAGGCACTGTTTTACTGTCGAGAGATAAACCCTCTGCGATACATATTTTGGTAGTAATAAAACCTTCATAATATTGTTAGTTTTTGTGCTTTAAGTAAAACTAGTATGTATCTACTCAAGAAAATCTGCTTCAGAATTATTCGTGTAGCGTACATAATTGATTCAGAATTTATTAAACTGACAATATCTCTGAAGTTTGAGAGCGACAGGTTATTTTAGGCACTCCAATAGTAGTTGTGAATAAATACGTTTTCATTATCAATTCAGTTTTCAAACATGTTTTTTTGTTTGAATTTCGTTAGAAGACATTCATTTGAGAAATGTTTTGTTTAAAGATAAAATAACCACAACACATTCACATTAAAAAAAAAACTGGATTGGTTGTTTGATCAAGCTTTTCCTCTTTTTATTTTACTTTTTGGAGTGAACATTCTTTATTAGCAAATACACTTGAGTCCTAGTTTCCGCTTTCCTGATTATTCCAGAAACAATTGCCGACTTCTTCAAGGATAATTTTATTTTATTCCTTACTACAGATAAAGATCTTCTCTAGTATAAAAATCCCATGCAACCTCATAAGAAAATACAGTTACAGTTATCACAGACTTCATTGCGTAGACTTCTCGTAGAAGCGTCTACGAAGCGTAGCGGCGTAGCGCCCCGAGCTACGAAACAGCGCCTCTATTAAATACTTCCGACCGTATACGCTTTATCTTTTTCTTTATTTTCTTTTATGAGAAAAATATTCTATACGATTGCTGGGTCTACACACACACTTACGTTGGACGTTTATTCGACTTTATATCTGATTATTCCATAAAGCAAGGTAGTAGGAAATATTGTATATGCGTTATCATTATTTTGTTGTGCCTTATGTTCTACTTGTATTGTCTAGTACGGAAGTATTTCTTAATAGAAAGGTCTTTTAAACAATCCCTCATCTTGAAATATGACAAATAAACTGTATATTCTTAGACAGATAAAGCCTGTCATGTTGATTGGTTTACCAAAAACAATTCTGCAGCAAGCATGAAATCGGATAATCCATTCCTCCTTCCCAATTTGAGCAAGCAACACCTAACAGCCTTGCAACAGACGCCCCCTTAACCCTCAAAACGGAGCCAACTCCCCAAAAGGATCAAAAAAGGAGCAGCCACGACAAAAACAAACGTACGTAAACGTGACCTTGGGCGTGTGACCACAGGAGGCATTAATCTCGATATACCCCGGGGCAGACGCGCGCCAGACGGCCTCCCGGACCGGTCACTGATATCGCCATATTCATACCCGTAGGGTTACCCCCGGGATCCACAAGATACATATTTTAAAACTTCGGAGGCACGCGGATCTCCTGGTTCGGGAATTTGCATGATTTTTGCGAAATAAGGAGTACCATACAGGCTTTCGTGTTAACCGATTGCAATGGGTATTTTAGCTCTGTCGAGATAATAAATTCATATTTGAAATGTTGATGCCCCGCGCGGCAGGAGATGGCGCGATGAGCTGGACTCCTTTAATAAAGATTGGTCAGCTCTGGACAGAGAGAGGTGGAAAGAGAGTAGGAAGGCCTTTGTCCAGCAATGGGACCATAATGGCTAATAAAAAAATAAAAATAAAAATAGAAATGTTAAATATGTTGATAGTATACCTAACAATACAGGACAAGTATTTAAGCAGTGCGCAAATTTTCACAGGGTGTTCTAACCATGAATATGAACAACTTACACTATAGGACCTACTCTGAAATCACGAAAAATAATCAGCTGTTTCATACAAAAGTTCAATACCTATTCGACCAAAATGTATGAAATAGCTGATTTTTTTTCGTTATTTCAGAGTTGGTCCCATAGCGAAAGTTGTTCTTCATGGGTAGAATATCCTGTGAAAATTTGCGCACTGCTTAAAAACTTTTCCTGTATACTGCTGAAGTACGATTTGATTTGCTGGCCTTTACAGACGGTGACCACAGTCGCAAAGACCGAAGAAGCTACAATTAAATACATACCTAATTTTGCATAAGCAACTACGTCAAATATAGACGAAAACGAGAGCTGTCGATTGGAACGAAGTTCCTTTCGCTGTATATTATGTATTAACACAGAGCCATCTAGTATGGTCTCAAGTTTCAACTGTCAAAAGATTTTGTTATTCAAAAATCTTACACTAGATGGCTCTGTACTAAAAAATACAAACGTTTGACACGAAACTGACTTTATCGGCATAACGCTTTTTCGTTGCGTGACGATTTTTACCAGTTTACTCATACCGCAAGCCGCGGTAAAGACCTTCGTTCCAAAATCTCCTAATATTGTTACACCAATGCACTTTGTTTCACAACTTCACAAGACCATTCACAAATGCAAATTCCCAAACTCAGCACATCCTTACAACAAGGCTCACCCAAATCGCTAACCTCGAATCCTCGCAGAACCCGACCCAAAGACACACACATACTAAAAGGCTTATCCATCCGGACTCTGACAACCCTACCCAGGGATGGGACGTTGACGACACAATTCAGGGCAACAAGTGTAGCAGAATAATGACCATTTATTTTTAGGGGTACGTTTTATGAGGCTCTGAGGAAGGCACTGACGGCTCTCAATTGGGAGTAAACAGGGATGTTTTTAAAGATACTCCTTTTGAATTATTGGTGATATTGCTGGTTGCTTGATGATCAGTTTCGTGAAAAGTCTGCATCATGTACGTAGGATTTCAATCTGCCAGCCTTTTCCCCCATCTATGTATGTTGGGGTCGGCTACCAGTCTAACCAGATGCAGCTGAATACCAGCATTTTACATGGATCGACTGCCAATCTGACCTCCATAACCCAGTAACTGGATAAGAATGGTTGTCAAACTTTCGGGTTTCTGACGACTCCTAACAACTGTCAAAGATCCAAGTATGACAGCCGGGACCAATTGCTTAACGTGCTTTCCGAGGCACGGAGGAGTCTCGATATATAAAGATGGTCATCCATCCACGGACCAACCCCGGCAAGCGTAGCTTAATCTGATGGTTGGACCCGTGCGGCTGTTAATACTTAGCCACGAGCAAGATAGGATAGAAGATTTGTTGAACATTAGGTCAAAATCAAGCAAGTCTGGATTTCTTCAGTTGGATTGAGACATTGACCAATGTAAACTCAATCAGGACTTTGGATCCTTCCTGGTATCAGTTCTCAGTGTTATCTAAACACAGAAATCATGACAAACGAAGAGAAGAAAAAACTAAACTAAAAGCAGCCCTCATCTATCCACAGGAATACAATTCCCCGTGCAATATTGAAATAAATAATCGTCATCCCGCACACAAAATATGCGCATTAAGAGGATTGTGAAACGCCGATACGCGGCGCGATTTTTAGAGGCGATTTTAATATTGTTTCGGGCGATAACGTTTTTACTCCCCTAAACCTTTACGAAATGAGACAATTTTAATCTCATTACATTCAGTACACTTTATTCTAGGTCTGTACGTTTTTCGTTTTTAGTATTTCAATTTAATTTAATTTAAAAAAATAAAAATGCTCGAGGATGTTTTTATGTCAAAAATATAGATATTTAGATGCTAATAACTTATATTGTATACAATATTTCTTTATAATAAAAACCTGCGGACCTAGTTTTTCATTATACCAACAACATTTCCAAAAATTATGAAAATTGGATTATGTTTACGGGGAGAAAAACGTTATCTCTTTTTGTATGAAAATTTACAGCTTCACAATCCTCTTAACGTGGAGTCACGGATACCAGCCCGTATCTATTACTTATTAAACAATCATGTCATGATTCCCTGGATACTCGCGAAGGTCAGGTTCAAGACATTTGAGCTCACACACGTGATCCTAATGTTATTTTACCTCTTGATTTGCAAAGAGCTGTTTAAATGTGTAACCGAAGACAATAATTGGGGGTATAATTTGACCAGGGGTTGATCTTGATTGTATATCCATGATAACTAAAAGAAGGGATATGACACATAATAGCTTGCACCACAAATCACTAAATGCATTCAGCTCTAAACATACAGGGTTATTTTAAATAGGTTAGCTAAACTCCGCAGACGCTAATAATATCGATATATGAACAAGAAAAACAATAAATTAATTAATTTCATGATTTTATTAGGGTTCCGTACCTCAAAAGGAAAAAAAAACAGAACCGTTATAGGATCACTCTTGTGTCTGTCTGTCCGTCTGCCACAGCCAGTTTGCATCGTTTGGTACACGTATGAATTTCTGTGACCCAAACACGGACGTGTAACGTAAATAAATGAATTTTGAATATAGGGGGCAAATAACAAAATTAAAAAAAAAAAGTTTTGCAAACTGTACCGTGTGACATATCAAATGAAAGGGCTTACTGTGAGGGTTTCAACCATATCTTTTTATAATTTTAAACTAAATTGTTTTAAGTTATTTAAGAAAATAGACGAAATTTGACCATTCCCGCCCCTTATCTCCGAAACTACTGAGCCTAAAATTTTGAATAAAATACAGAAAATAGTTAAATACAGGAAACTTAGAAGAAGTCTATGGTCTTAAAATAACATGGTAAATCTCTTAATATTCTGCTTACAAACTTACAATATATTTGCAGTTCAACTACAATGTTCAATCTAAACATGATTAAACATAAGAAAACAGTTTTTCTCAACTCAATTAACTACAGTAACAGCGGTAGTCGCCTTCCAAAAAAAAAAAAAAACACAAAATCTTTTTATTTTTATTTCATCGTGCTTAGATAACGATACCCATCGCGTCTGTGAAGTTTACACAAAAACAAAAAGAATCAGAGTTTAGAAACAGATTTTTCATTTGACTACAATAACTAGTCGATAACTAGTCGATAACCCCACAAAAAAGTCATCTTTATTTATTTATTGTTTTATCATGTTTAGATATCGATACCCATAGCGTCAGCGGAGTTTAGCTAGTCAATTTAAAATAACCCTGTATTTAAAACATAATTCTGTATCTGTCATCTTCAAACGATTTACAGAAACAGGAAGACGGTTTAAATATGTACGTATAACACTGAACGTGTATGTTATGTACTTATCTGTGGGGCAAGCGGGCCTTAGAATCAATCAATTATGAAAATAAGGAAACAATAATATATCGAGGGTTCACGGGCTATTTGTATTAAGCGACATTTATGGAACTTACAGGAGAACTTTTCAAAGTCTCATTATTCGGAAAAAAAGAACATTGTAAAAAAATGTATCAATATTTTTTTATGAAAAAGTCTCTCAGTTTATAGGTTTATAACCATATTATAACTCAATATGATTATAAGTCAGTATCGGCCAGGATGTCGCTTAATACAAATAGCCCGTGAACCCTCGATATGTTGATTTAAAAATGATACGGCTGAAAACCAAAAGCATAAAAGCCGACACCAATAACAAATGGATTCAAAATTCAAGTATCCCAGGACCAAAGATACAGATAATGCATCCAAAGCATCTGTCAATATCGTTAAAAATTTAAATTTCTCAAACGCATTGGGGTGTTCGGCCGTCTGTGCAAGTGTCTCGCGTCTGGCTGTACAGATTACGGTAACTCGGGGACGGCGGCATCCCCGGGGTTATGATCAAGATTACTAAACCATGATACATGCAACATTGTTTTTATTTTTATAACACGTAATTCTTTTCTCATATGTGTGTGTTCTTATATGTGCTAGGATGTCTCTTTCGATTTTAGTTTTGCTCCATCGTTTAGTCTTTCATTCGTGTTGTCGAGTGTGTTTTTAGTCGAAACTGTCTTCTCTAACAAGAGATCGTCTACTTGTCCAATAATTTTTGCTACTAGGTTAATATCAATATTCATCAATACTATTTTCTTTCGTATCTCTTTTTCGTTTGCATTTTGATGTCAGCACAATATCAACTTAAAATCAAAATCTTCATTTAACTTGCTGAAGTTGCTTTGTCGTGTGTTTTATTAAGGATTACTGTTAGCGAGAGCTATGGGGTGCCTCGTAATATAATCCTTACTATTGGAGGTCAGGTTCAAGATTGAAACAAGGGGTATGCAAATCTTTTGAGTTGACAGACTGAGACATTGAGCTTGAAATTGGGGAATTTGTAAATGCAAACAATTTGTAAATGCGACCGTACATTTTTTGGATGGGATATGGTACCTACTAATTTTCGATTCAAAGTATGAACGAATGAAATGCACTGATCCCAGCATGGTTTGATCAGACAAGATTACTCGAATGAACCCAAATATTCTCATCCAACAGATTAGCCCCAGTTGCCTCGTGTTACATTGTGCAACAGAGACCATTGCATATCAAGAAGTAGACCGAGGGGCGCGATAATGATAGGAAAGACGTGACCATAGGTTATGGAAGGATTATAGAGCCGTACTGGATATGCATGGATATGCATCCTATAGGTTAAGGGGATATAATAAGCAGTGGAATTGTGGAGAGACGGGTGATATTTATCTATGGATGGGTCTCTTTTAATAACGTCGGCGCTAGGATGTTTCAAGGCCAGCTTCACCGGTGAATCTTTTGGCGGGGTTAAACTGCATTCTCCGCTAAATATCCGCAGACTTTCTAGTATTAGGTAGGTACCTAATGTACAAAATCTATTCGAGAATGCAACATCCGAACACCCAATTTCTATTTCGCATAAGACACTAATCAATAATAATTAATAACCAAAACTTTCTCCCGAAAATGTTTTCCCGAAAAGTATCTGTAACCTGATCGAAACATATTCTACGTAATAGATAGGGTGAAAGTACAAATTGTCAGCACTGTGTCCCCGCTTCACTGACGACGAAGCAACCCTCGGTGTCAATCTACGATGCGGGAAATCACTTGGATGCTAGGATTTTATTCGCGCGAGAAAATAGAAATTTGAAGAGACTTCGCTACTCTATTTTTTATGTGACACGTAATTCTTGAGAGGTATTGGGCTAATGTTCTTTTTTCGTAAAATAAGGTTCAAGTCTTTGTAGTAGGTATGAAAAGTTAATTCAATTTAATTTCACCAGACAATTTCAAATAATTTTTTGAAATAATTTTAAGTAATCAGAGCAGATATTATTAAAGAAACGAACTACGATAACTGACCACCAATGAATTTAACACACAATGTTTATTTCTAAAACCTAAAATCCGCTTTATTATATTTAGTTTTAGTCGTTTCCTTACTTCCCTTTAGGTACTATTCTCACCACACACAAGAAACTCAACTCTCCCTTTTTTCCAAATCTCAAATCCCACAGAGCACAAATCTTCGAAACCCAACCTATATCTACTGTATACTGTTAACAACAGCTTTTCACTTCAGTTTTCATCTCCCACAGAGTGCTTTTAACTATCCACACTTCGCTTTTAATAGAAAAAAGCGAGACTTGTGTAAATATTCGGCATTTTTAATCAAGGGAGGGTTTCGGTGTGCATTTGTGATATAGCACGGTATATCATTTGGGATATTCGCGGTATATCATAAAGGTTTAGTGTTATGGCGCATTCTCGCTTTATTGGTGCGCTGCTTAGCTTGTGGTGCATTGCGATGACACATGACGTAATGGAGTGGCGATATTGGAGTGTAGCGCAACCCTTTGAGTTATGGTTGTATTATACGATTTTTTGGTAGGTTTAAAGTGATGATGAAAGTGCTTTGGCAGATGTTGACTGCTGTAGAATTTGCCACATAGTTGCAACATTTTTGGACCTTTAAAAATTATCACAATCTCCTGTAATGCATTCTAAACTAAAACACCAACTTAAAAACTGTCTTTCATGCTGAGTGGAAGCTTTCTTGTCACAGTCATGACGTGCCAGCAGCTGCCGCCGACTTTTGTTTTGTGCTCGTGATTTGTATGCAGATCTATTTTGTTTTATTTTTCTTTTTGTAAAATTCGAGTTACTTGTCTTTTTGAATGCACGTGTTTCTGTGACAAATAATTTTATTTTTCTTTGTTTCTTTTTTTAGCTTTGACCTGACTGGATCTCAAGTAACATAAACAAAATAAGACAGCTATTTCATTAATTTCGCATTTCGCATATGTCTTGACCCCGCCCGATCACTGGTGATTTCACCCCTGGCATATTCTACATGCCATTGAAGAATGTAGATTACACTACCTACCTACTTTATATGGAGAGATTGGTACGTATATCACGCATTCCCTTGAAACCACAATATGTACGTACATTGTTGTGCTGATGAACTCGTATACCTGCACATGTACAGATTATATACTTACATACATACATAAACTCACTCCTTCTTCCCATGAGGGTAGGCAGAAACTACAGAACGCCATCTGCTACGATCTTTAAATAATCCTTTTGCCTCGTTTACGTTCATTCATCTGCACACACGCACGCAGCTGGTTTCAAGTAATTATACAATATGTAACAAAACCCCTGTTGTTCGGTCTACCTACGATTTAAGAATCGGTATACATACTTAATAAAGCAAGTCATTTATATAAAACTGTTCAACAAAAATAATTAAAATAAATATTTAATTATTATTGTTTAACTGATTTCTTACCTCTGCAATTCTGCATGAACGCAGGCGCAACATCCGTTTGAAAGTAAGCTGCGCGGGAGACTATGTATGTGATTCGTAGCCAACGAATCATATACATAGTCTCCCGCGTATCGTAGGGTGGCGGGTGGCGGCGTAAAGGTACCCCTTTTGAGGTAATTGAGGCCATGAGAGCCAGAGCGGCCTAACTACATAAACAATAGTTTACAGAAGTAAAGAAAAATCAGATTAAAAAAAACAGTATTAAAAAATGACAATTAGGCCACTCTATCTCTCATGGACTCAAGGGCCAGAGAGGCCTAACTACTAAAACAAGGAAAAACAGTTAAAAAAAATAAGTATTGAACTAGTGACAATTAGGCCACTCTGGCTCTCATGGCCTCGTATGTACTTGTAAAATCAGATACTCTAAACATTTTTTTGAATATGTCGATTTTAATAGTTTCACCTCTCGACTAGCCAATGTTTTATTTTTTAAAATTATTTTTTCATCAATGGTATGTTTGTAGGTAAATGTGCACGTCCCTAAAAGGCACAACAGGGTTTTTGTTACATATTGTATACTTATTTAGATACATGATAAGCAAGTATTAACTTTTTCTAGTGGGTATAATCCAAAATCTTGTGTCCTGCGTCCTGGGTTCTATTCCCGGGTTGGGCAAAGTGTTATTGGACTTTTTCAGTGGCAGCCCGGAGTCTGGATTTGTGCCCGGTTGATGGCAATAGACTCATCCCCTATTAGAAGGACGAAATTTGGGTGACCTATACACCTATACCTCTGCCTAACTTTTCGGGGAATACAGTCGTGATGTTATGTTATTTTATAATTATATAATACAAAATTAATTAAAATAATTATAAAAGGCCTAAAATATACCTAGGCGATATAGTAGGTCCTAAAATCATTTACACAGACTGCCAATAATAAACATAAAATTAATAAAAATATAAACAAAAAAGTTAAACAATTAACTAACAAAGTTAGGGGATAACTGTTAATTTACGTTACTAATCTGAAAGTTAGCGTACTCCTATTGTTGGTTCTTACATAATAACAGCGCCGTATCCATTGTCAAAGTTTAATATTAAATTTTAACTTAAATCTCTGTTTAGCAACTGTTGTTAACTAGCGATATGCCGTGGCTTTGTGCTGATTTCATGTGTTGATATTGAAACAAGAGTTTTAAAGAAACTGGAGTTAATTAAATTGATTTAACAGAATTATAATAACGCCTGCACGCCATCTAGCGTTGTAATTTCTAATCTATCGCAATTATGGCGCTTAAGTTTGCTTGTCAAAACTCACGCACACTTGTACGCAAGTGCCAAATTTTGCTTGGATTTCACGATTGTTTTTGTCAGTAAATAATGTAAGTTATTTCCTAAAAAGGTCGAACAAGGTTACATTTCATTGCAGCCTCCTTAATGGAAGAATATTTTTCTTGATCAAACAAAGGTAAAAACCGGCCAATTGCGAGTCGAACTCGCACACGTCACCGTACAATATTTAACACTACCTACATTATTAAAAAAAAAATCAGTTTAAAAAAAACACGTTTCTTGTATGGAGACTCCCTTTAACTTTTAACTTTATTTTATTTTTATTATTTGTTGTTATAGCGGCAGTAGAAATACACAATATGTGAAAAGGAGAATGACCAAACGTGGTATCAAAAAGTCTCATGCATCAAAATAAACATTTTATAGTAATTATTTTCATATTTTTTTAAGACATTACCCGTTGGGGATTTGGTTTTTGAATAGTGAATTTAATTTAAAGTAAAAAAAGTATTGATAATGTTTTACTCCCTATAAAAGATTATAATTTTTTATCTATGGTTAATAGGCCGTTCACATCCGGTCATAGAGATGAGAATGCAATAGAATCGAGTTTTGGCGAATCGACTAACCTGTAATTTTCAAGCCCCTCAAAAACGGGTGTTGCGCAGAGGTGCCGCGTGATGACAGCCGAATATTAGCCTGGAGGCGTAGAAATTAAACTAAATCAATGCCAAATATTTTTCCTACACTGGCAATAATATTTGTAAACTTTTGACAGTGTAGGATAAATACTCGGCATTGATTTAGTTTCGTTTCTACGCAAAAAAGGCGAGGCGAAGGGGTGGCGCCAGCGTCACCCCGTGAGCTGTCACCTATTGGTGCCACCAGTGCTTGAGTGGTGTTTCTTTTGATAAATAACGTTTGCTTATTAGCTTTGCTTTCTTTTTGCTAACAGTAGCAATTAAGTAAAATAAGTACACCAAATCGATTTAGTATTGCTAATTGACACAAAATCGTTTTTCTCAATAAAGATTTTGTTTATCGATCACATCCCTAAATCCTGAGAGATCATGTATTATCTATGGTTTGCGCTAGCGTATGTTTTGCGAGTTGAGATTGTTATTAATTATTGTATTGTGTGTTGTGAAGTAGAACTTGTTTCTATTTAGTGAACTTGATTCTGTTTATTTAATTGTGCAAATAAGTCTAGTCGTGGGGTCTAACCTATTGACGCCGTCAGTCACTCGGCAAAACCGATGTATCAATTGTTAATTTTTGATACCCAGAAATCATAATTCTTGCTAATATTAGCGAATTACGCTGTTTTTTAGAGCAATAATGTTCGTTCGTGTATGTTCGTGTATACAAAATACGTCATTGATAGCGTCGAACAAAATATACCTACTTACTCGTACCTAGCTTTTAGGTCATTTTCGATTTTATAAAATCAAAATAACTCCGAAACCCAGATGTTGTTAGAAAAAGAACTTTTGTAGGAGTTAATATGATAAGTGTAGTATATAAAAAACAAAGTTTGATTGTGACGCAGCTTGGTACGGGATTACATACATCCATGAGCATTGTCCTTTCAACTATTACGGTTCATGAGATAAAGCCCGCTGACAGACAGACGGATGGACGGATAGCGGAGGCATAGTAATAGGGTTCCGTTTGGCACCCTTCGGGTACAAAAGTAACAGGTTCGGCTCATGGGACTTAGCGAAATGTGGGTGTACTATAGGTACCGCTCTGCCTAACGCTTCGGGCAGTACAGGCGTGATGTTACGTTGTGTAAACAAAAACAAAAGTCTCTCTCTCTCTCTCACTGCGATACATATTATCGCAGTGAAACACTGCGTAGATGTACTCGTGAAAAGGTAAAACTGATTTAAACTAAGGAAAAATTACCCATTGCTCTAAAAATCTTTAAAGAGTCAACATTATGTCCAGCGAATCAAATTATCAAGAGGATGAATCCATTGTTGAAATGACTTTTGGTCATTTAAAAAAACTGGCCAAGTGCGAGTCGGACTCGCGCACGAATGGTTCCGTACCATTATCTATAAAACGAGCAAAAAATCACGTTTGTTGTATGGGAGCCCCTTTAAATATTTATTTTATTCCGTTTTTTTTTAGTATTTGTTGTTATAGCGGCAACAGAAATACATCATCTGTGAAAATTTCAATCGTCTAACTATCACGATTCATGAGATACAGCCTGGTGACAGACGGACAGCGGAGTCTTAGTAATAGGTTCCCGTTTTATCCTTTGGGTACAGAACCCTAAAAACAGTACCTACCACTATAGGTAGATACTTACTGTTTTTTAAAGGATGTTGACATAGTAGGATTGATGCTATCGTCAATTCTACTATGTCATCATCCGCCTACCCTTTTTAACCGACTTCAAAAAAGAAGGAGGTTCTCAGCTCCTCCGAATATTTTTTTATGTATGTTCCCTGATTTCTCGAAGACGCCTAGACCGATTTGGAAAATTCTTTTTTTTTTTTGTTTGAAAGGGTATGCTTTTCCCAACCATGTAGGGGTCGGTTTCCAGTCTAACCGGAAACAGCTGAATACCAGTATTTAACATGGATCGACTGTCTATCTGACCTATACAACCCAGTTACTGGGTAATACGATACCCCGGTTGTCAGACTTTCGGGCTTCTGACGACCCGTAACGACTGTCAAAGATCCACGAATGACAGCCGGGACCAACGGCTTAACGTGCTTGCCGAGGCACGGAGGGGTCTCGGTATGTAAAGATGGTCACCCATCCACGTTATCAATCCTACTATATACTACCTACTATATACCCTACTAATATTATAAATGTGAAAGTTTGTATGTTTAGATGTTTGTCATTCAGTCACGCAAAACCAGCTGAATGGAATTGGATAAAATTCGGCACTCAGATAATTTATAACCTGGATTAACACATAGGATACTTTTATCCCCGTAGTACGTTCCTGTGGGATAATTTCTTTCCTCTGCACGGGCGAAGCCGCGGGGAAAAGCTAGTAAAGAAATAGAGAAAGGTGTTTCGTACTGAGAAAAATATTCGATATATACCTACTGTTTGAAAATGAAAAACAAAGCTTAATACAATGAACTTTTATTTTCATTGGTTACGAGTGGAGGAAGACAAAAGAAACGACGGATGGACTGTGTGAAAGATGATATGGCTAGAAATGGAGTGACTACCGAGATGACGACTAATAAAGGAGTATGGAAGAAAGGTACATGTTGCGCCGACCACAAACAAATTGGGAGAAGGGCAGAATGATGGTGATGATAAGGTCCATGTATGAGCTGCTGAATGGGTCGCACACACCTTGGGTGTTAGCTTGAATGATAAGTCACGGATAGCCAAAGATGATGGTTTATTGAATACTAGCTTTTGTTCGCGGCATCGCTCGCGTTAATTTAGAATTTGACAATCAATTCACACTATTAAACACACGAATTTTTTGTAATGTATTAGTAACAAAAGTAAAAAGAAATGACCGGTTGATATATCACCATGAATAAATTGTAATTGACATTTTAGATAATATTATTGTCATGATTCGAAAGACACGTGGCGCCATCTATTATCATAAGGACGTTATTGTTGTTTTCCTCAGGAACAGTACTTTTTTCGGGATGAAAGTTACCCTATGTCCGTTTCTGTACACCTGACAACGTGTACTCAAAATTTCAGGAAGATCGGTTCAGTGGTTTAAGCGTGAAAAGGTAAAAAACAAACAAACAAACTTACTTTCGCATTTATAATATTTATTTACCACGTTAATGCTATATGAATGTGTGAATGAGTACAGCTGACTATGAACGCTGATCGTGTACTGTCGCGTTATACTGTAATTTGAGCAAAGGCGACGGAAAAGTGCTGATCTATGCAATGCGCGCGTGCCATGTACGATACATGACTCGTACAGTACACAACCCCAACTTACACAATGCATTTTCTTTCAGTCAACCTTTTCAATTTAGTTCGATGTACAGTCAAGAACCGGGATTGTTGAGCCACTTGCTTATCGTCTTAACTTGGTTGTGTTACACGAATGCCGCCCGTGAAATTTGACATACTGTGACATTTCAATAACGAAAAACGGGCGGCATTCGTGTAACACAACCAAGTTAAGATGATAAGCTATTGGCTCAACAATCCCCGTTCGTGACTGTACCTAATATATTTATCAAAACAAATAATTTTCCGTACAAATGGGAATTTCGCAATGGTTTCTTATTTTAACATTTCCTTTCTTTATAACAGCATTGTTAACTCTTTGAAGTATTTCTCAAACTCACGTTTCAAGAGTTTTCAAACGCGTGACCGCGAAACGAGGAAAAGAGTTACGAAACGTATTTCAATAAAAAATTATTACAAAAGCTGCCTACTTCTTACTCTTGAAAGTAACTCAACTTCCTTTAGAATAATGAGCAATAACCCTGAACTAGAAACAATCAAAAACCTCCTACGTACGAGTACACCGAACTCTTACAAAGTCTGAAATAATAACTAGTTTTTTGTTAATTTCCATATGATTTTTTTTGTCCGTCAAGAAAGCTACTTATACCTCATTATCATTATTTAATTGTGTTTCTTTACAAAGAGATAGGTTATTAAAAACGAATACTTGTACGCATGAAGCTTACCCGCTTTCAAAGATAAAGCAACACTAAGAAATCCATTCATCCATTTCATCACCTCTCTTTTGCGCCAAGTATTTAAAAAAAGCTTTGATATTCCCAATTCGAAAAAACAACAACCATAGACAAAGCCAGTCCTATCGTAACGGTAAAATAAAGAGGTCGTACAAGGAAAACCCTTGGACCCTCGTCCCGGGTGTAAACGGTCACAAAGTACCCGGGTATACCCCTGACCGAGGTCGGACCTGGGGCCTTGAACTTCACAGAAACAGATATGGTTTGTTTACAAACATACCATTTTAGTTTTACGTCGAAAAAGGATTTTCATTGAAAGAGAAAACTGTATGAGATTATTTTTATTTGTAACCTCTTTTTGTGGAGTGGCTGGCTGGCTGCGTTGTGTTCCACGTTTGAATTTATGTTTTTTTTTTTAACTGATCCCATTTTGTTGTGTCCCCATATGCATGTCAAATCTACGTTGTACCTATACGTTCTATCCAATGAGGCCAAGCCAGGCTTAGGTTATTCGCACACAGTTTATTCCAGTAGTGTCTGATTTCAGAAGAAGTTTAAATTCTGCTGTGGATGGTGATAGGCTGACTTGCCATTGACGATCTATTGATATTTCTCTAAGCTTTTAAATTTAAAAGATCATTATTGTTTTTAACAGAACTTCATATTTAGTGCTCGTGGCTAAATAATAACAGCCGCACGGGTCGATCCATCAGGTTAAGCTACGCTTGCCGGGGTTAGTCTGTGGATGGGTGACCATCTTTTCATAGCGAGACCCCGCCGTGCCTCGGAAAGCACGTTAAGCTGTTGGTCCCGGCTGTCATTCGTGGATCTTTGACAGTCGTTACGGGTCGTCAGAAGCCCGAAAATCTGACAACCAGTCTTACCAAGGGGTATCGTATTACCCAGTAACTGGGTTGTGGAGGTCAGATAGGCAGTCGCTCCATGTAAAATACTGGTATTCAGCTGCATCTAGTTAGACTGGAAGCCGACCCCAACATAGTTGGGAAAAGGCTAGGCAGAATACAATTTGGTATCTAGTACAGCTACTACAATAACCTTTAACCCTTGCCTTTTTTGTTTTCATAAATTAGCATAATGTCGATAATTTTATTGTTCAAACGTTAAGGCAAAAGTATACATTGTGAGCCGTGGTGAGTCAGCATAAGCATGGGACAATGCATCATACTGACTCACCCGCCAATCAATGAGAGCTTTACACCAATTCCAAATTTAAATCATTCGAATGTGTTACCGCGTTCTTTGTGTTCGTCTTGTGATGTTTTTGCAAAATAATGCCTGCCGGGATTTATTGTTTTATTGATAAATACTCGTACAAACTGTTATTGTAAAATGAATAAGAGAATTTAGCTTGTCTTTGCACATTATATTTACATATAAATAAAATAATACACAAACAAATTCTACTGACCTAGTCGAAATTCAAAAATCAAGTCTTTAGAACATTTTATTTTATCTATCGTCTTTTATTTTATTTTCCGTGAAAATTAAAAAGAAACTTAACGAGATAAACTCATGATGATAATATTAAAAAAGCAAAGAGGTTATAAAGTTACTTACGTTTAATTCCTCCTTATAACTTATGATATGACAATGGAAAATATAAGAGAAAAATCATCCAAATAGATCTTTGGGTAATTTCTGTGTTTCGACACGTTTGCTGTTGACGTGCGTCATGAGAGCGGCATCATGACATATCCGCCACTTGGCCGCCGGATGGCGGTTCAATTTGTTAAATTAAACTCAACGCTATGCACAGATTCACTCGCTCGTTATAGGACAGGATTTTTTTGTGGTTTGCTTCACACGCTCTATAAAATTACCCCACTCAGATAATAATAAACAAGTATTTATCAACAAACAGGACAATCAATTATTCGTTTGAGTTGCAATCTAATATTTATTTAATAGAACAGATCATTCATAATACAGCATGGTAGCTTTAAAAACAAAACATTACAACATATTAATAAATCTTGCGTATAGTTTTTTTTAGTTCCGCTACTCGCCGCCAACAGCGCTACCGTCTCCACGAGCGCAACGATATCGCGTCCCGCGTCACCGCGCTGTGATTGCACTGAATTGAGCTTCCGTCGTCGACAGGATAAAAAAACCCGGCCGTGTCCTCGGCGACATTAAACAATAGCCAATCGCGTTGTGTGGAGCTTTAGGAGGCGCACACACTGAGCGTTCGAAGTCAGAGACGAATCATTTATTTCAAGTAGGCCATAGAAGGCAATTGTTTACGTCAAAATTTACAAGAAAATAGAATTGGTTGCAGTTGCGCTTCCAAAAAGTAGTTTCGTATAAAGAGGAATGGGCAGGCAAATCCATAGTTACTCCTAGTTAGTTAAAATGTTTTACAATATTTTCTATAAATCAATTATAATTACTTATGGTTATTTTAAATTGGCTAGCTAAACTCCGCAGACGCGATGGGTATTGGTACCTGTCTAAACATAATAAAACAAAAAATAAATTCATTTGCAGATTATTATTTTTTTTGTGGGGCCACCGACCGCAGGTATTTAGCGTCTACGGAGTTTAGTCAGCCAATTTAAAATAACTATGAAGGTATATGAAGACGATGTACCTAAATAAACTAAATTACTGTACCAGAATAGGTACAAAGTGTTAAATAATAAGCAATGACTGATAAATGAATTGCACATACATGGTGCTCAGCTGACATATTTACAAATATTGCAACCGTAGACGATTTTTCCTAAAACTTCGTCGCGTCGTGCGTCGCGACCAACTTAAATATTAAAGTGATTTGGTCGCATCGATGGAATTTCGAGCCGTCTGGCTGACCGTTGTTGCATGTGAACTTAAAAGTCTTTTTGTGTACGATTTAATTGGTTCTCAGGCAGACTGTTTGAAATTTTTAGTAGCGTCTGCCGTCTAGCGTTCCTTAAAGAAAGGTTTTATAGTTGGTCTGTGCATTTTGAATAGTGTAAGATATACCTAAAAACATGGTGCAAGGGACATCGATACGCAAAAGTATTCATATAATCTTTATCAGGAAGTGAATTTTTCGTCTATTCTGAAAAAAGTCACATTTTGAGTTACAAAAGTATTGTATTATTAGAGCGATGTCGCGCGGTAAACTCTCCCGGTAAACTCTGCTTGCGCGATGCAGGATTTTGCATGACTTCATGCGTAGTTCGCATGTGGCGATGTAGATCCCGCCACACATACAGAGTGCAAGACCTACCTACACGGTCAAAATGTATGTAACAGATGTTTTTTTATAACCGATGAAAAATTTCGAATCGTGTGCTTTTATGGTAATAGTTTCCGCCTTGACGTCCCTTACACCCTGTATATCTTTACACCTACTCTTAAAAACGTAAAACCTAAGTACCTAATGTAGACAACAGACATTATCGTCTACCTAGTCAGATTTCTAAAGGTTTATAACCTTACTTGTTCCTAAAATCCCATAACACCGAAGGACCAAAAAATTAGTTCAACGTCACTTGTCATTACATCGCTCCACTTTCAGTGTGTGATGCTGCTTACGGCGCGGTGTCGCGGCAGTCGAGTCAATTTGATTGGAGTCTGATTGAATTGTCGGACTGCTGCCGTTGTCGACTTACCACGGTCGCTCGATAACACCATGTTGGCCGATTTGTGTAGACTAATTTTGAGCAAAAGAGCATTTTGTAAACATAATCGTCACTGATTGATTACTGGGTTATTTTTCACATGATTAAGTTAAGTGGCCGTATTCTTTAATTTTTGTAAATAAATAGCATATGGTAGCATATGGCACCTTTCATTTAAAAGCCCAGTTTGGCGACATAAAAATTATCAGTGTCACACAAATTTAAACCGATTTTTTGCTTGGTCCTAAAACAGGGCGCGAGATAATACTTGGCTTTCGAACCTATCAATGCAAGTTTATACAAAGAAGATACCATTTCCAATTACTCAAATTAGGAAACCCAAAAGCATTGTCCAGTTCATTTTCCTAATCCTTTTAAACCTAATACACTCTCACGTGCTTTTAGTCGTACGAAGGCACAATAATCTCTTAATACATTTAGTGATGTGCAGATATCTGTTTAAACACTGGGGGAGGGTGTTTCTGACCAATTTGCGACCCGATCCGACCCCGACCAACCCCAGTCGACGCCTTAGCGACCAGGCTACTGGCGACCCCGGGTATATGTGACTAAAACCTGTTAGCTCTCATTTAGAGATTGATTGCAGGCATAATTGGACCGTGTCATGTAGAAGGTAGCCATGTCGGGAAAAGTACAAACAGAGTTATAAGCATTTTTCTGTGGATGGTTACATCATGGATGCATGGACATGGCTGCATTTGACGGCTCATATCTCCATGATAAATAGAGATATCGACATGGCTGTTTTTGCAAAAAATCTTGTATGTCGAAATTAATCGACATACAAGACAGGCCAGTTGGCGTGGTTGGTTAAGATACCACCCGCCATGCCGCTGGTCGTGGGTTCGATTCCCATCCAGGACAAACATTTGTGTGCATGAACATGTCTGTTTGTCCTGAGTCTGGGTGTAATTATCTATATAAGTATGTATTTACAAAAAAAAAAGTAGTGTATGTAGTATATGAGTTATCTGGTTTCCATAGTACAAGCTCTGCTTAGTTTGGGATCAGATGACCGTGTGTGAACAATGTGCTAGGATATTATTATTATTATAATATGGCTGTGTTTATAACACATTTTTGGAAAAAAAATGCCATATGGCTGCTTTCTGCATTACTAGGTCAATTTGCCGCCGCGATGAAAATGTAGAGAGAGGAAGAGTGAACATATTTTAGATGAAGTTTAGTTAGTAAAGTTGATAGACTTCCCAATTTTAGTTGTGGACTTAGAAAGTCATTTGTTTCTTGAATTCAAGATTATCACTATGTACACATATTATAAATTAAAGTCACTTTTCGTGTCTGTCTGCGTGACCGCGTTGTTCTTCTAATTTCGCAGAATATATTCCAGTAGGTTTATGTGTACATAATACGTTAATAATTAACTTACATATAATAAAGAAAACCGTGCGAACCAAGGAAGGGTCGCTAGTAAAGTATTTTTTTTTTGTATTTATTTGCTAATTCGCCCGTTAGACAATGCTTCTTATATTTGTTTAGACTTCATGTACAGAAGTGGTATATAGGCCGACTTAATGTCACAAGGGATTTTTTTCCCAGTCAACCTTTAGACATTGTATTAGATATGTAGGTATGCGAGTTGTCTTATGGTGTACTAACACAATGCCACCTTTAATTATGCATACGCTATCTATCTACATTTTGCCATTGCAAAAATTCCGCTGATTAAATGTCACAATATCTCTCTACAAAAAATATCCTCGTACTAATAAATTATCTTTTTAGGCACCAGCACTGACCCTACATTTCTAGAATACTTCTATTATTCATATTCAAGTTGATTAAACGTACTCGGGTGTAAAATTAGTCCGTAGACGTCCCGACATTCACACAATAATTTATAGGTGAACTTTCCTAAACAATGTAATTGTTTGTGAGATAAACTTCTTCTATTGTTCATGAACATTCTCGAAAAATACGCTGAAAGGAAAGCTAAAGTTGCCAGTCTCAAGATAATAGTTTTAGAGTATGATGCTAATAAACTTTGTGATTTGTGTTTGTAATTTAAGTTTGTTGAAGTTTTGAAAGGAAATGCTACATTGTACATAGATGCTGCTACTGGTAGCAAATAATATTCTTGGAGTTGGTACTTCGTCAAATCGTGCGATAATCAAAAATTTGGTTTTGTGTTACTACAAATTTACGATACTTAAATACAAAGCTCAAGCTCAGTCGTTACTTTATAGTTAACAAAACGATACCTACATCAAAAACTAAAACTATATGTATATTAAACGATTGATCCTAAAGACCCAACAAATTCTGGTTCCCAAAAATCGTCCAGCACCACACAGCTAATGTAATCGTTTTCCAATATCAAACCTTAAAAGCCAATTCAAAAAGCAATCTGTATTCTGAAACTATTTGCCAGCAAGACAGCGGCTGCCAACGGTACGCACTCGATATTGTCGCGCGAATCGCATTCTCATTCAAATAAAACCGCTGAATCGCAACAGGCACGTTGAATCGGCACTTTAGGACGAATATCGCCAATTTGAGATTCACTTAGGCTCGTTTGTCCTCGACTTGCTTTATATTACCTTGAATTTTCGAGTTTTCAGTTTAGTTAATGTTTTAGGCACGGCATTATATTCTTGTAACATGCGATTTTGTTTAATTTCGTATTATATACCATGTTGTTTAAGTTTATTGTAAACAAAAATACTACATGATACATTAAAAAGTCTTTTAATATTATATTGTCGAAACAAAATTTATGGGAGCGCAGTTCCGCAAATTAGTTTGCATGCCATCTGTCGTCGAGTAGCGGCACTAAACACGGACCCATTGTAATTTACTAACGGTCCGCAAAAGCGGGCATACCAAAACGAAACAAAACATATTCCAATTAACCTCGTTATTTTTACTGTACAGATTAACGTTCGAGATTATCTTCTGCCTTTATTATCTTCGGCGATGCGTTGCACCTGCCTTTTTAACCGATTTTAAATAACTGCCATTTCAATCCATCATGGCGGTACAATTTCAATGGACGGTTGTCTTGATGAATTATATGTAACATTAAATATAATTAGGTTACATGTTACTTTACTTTTATGTATTATGGCAACTGTCCCACTTAAAATGAATTATAGGCGATAGAAAGAAACGATTTCGTGGAACCTAACATTTAAAGTTAGACTATTACAGTTCTCTGCACGACTAGTGGAATAAGTTATTTTCAAAAACATCTCTATACATTTTGAAAAATGGTAACTCTATTAGGTAGGTACTGAAGCACTTACGTTCAATTGCATTTTACGATGGCACGTGAGCTATTCCACTTTAAACCTTAACGGCTACGGTGTAAAATTCACTCGACCCATGATTCTGCAATGCAACGAATGTTATGAAGTTCTTAGTAAATTCATGCGTTCATAATCTTAACTCATGCCATTTTGAGTATTAATCAATATTGTAACAAAATTATAAAAATACTAAATATCATATCTCTAAGCAAGTTTTATACATAATACAGCGTGTCTTTTTACAAAACAATCGAACCAACCCAAAGACTATATTGTAACTTCCTCAAATGGAACAATTGTTGGACCACAAAACACCTTCAACCAATAACAGCCGCGTCACATACCTTCAAAATAAAGGTCCGAAACATCAACATGTCTCAGCCCTCGTCAATGAGGTAATCAAGTGCTTCGCGTGACGGACACGACCTGCCTCAACAAACCCACGCAACACGCACCCACGATACGAGAATACGAGCCGAATTACGAGTACTACTGTATGATCTCCCGAGAGTAAGTAATTTGTTTACGAATACACGCGAGGTGAGACGAAGGCGTGTCGCGGAACGAAGGACCAAGTTTCAGTGCGGCTAATGTTTAGGCGTTTAGGATTTATAACTTGTAGGTGGTTTAAAATGATACACGTTAGTAGGTTTAACGAATCTAATAGTAAACTTCTTAGTAACCTGAACTTCAGGAAAATGATAATGCAAATCATATAGAAAACTGAAACACTCTCAAAAAAGTTATACATGATAATTTGATACAATTTGAACATAAAGATATATTAATACATAATCAACTGAATAATTTAAACGAAACTCACTTTAAACCACATAAAATTAAGAAACACCACTTTTAAAAACAAGACCAATCACACGCAATAATAATTATTAATAAGCTTTCAAAGGTGTTACTAAAATATGAAAATATTAATTAGAAACAGTAATAATTTAATAAGTACAGACAGATGGTGGTACAAAGGTGTAGTAATTCTAATTTACAAACCGGTTTATTAATTCAATGTATGACGATGATGCTTCCTGATAATTAATAATTAAATAACGGTAGTCATGTTTGTAATTCCCCTAACATTTATAAAAGTATGTCACAATGTTGCGAGTCATGTATTGAAAGAAGTCCCTGTTTTTATGTTTTTGGTGTGCAGTGAAAACAGTACCTTAAGAATTCTTTGATATTTGTATTTTGTCTAAATTAAGGCTTCCTAGATATTTCTCCCATGATGTAAATGTGATTAATAGAAATGACATTAGTGGGACGAATAAAAACGGTCACATACCATTCTACAATCTCAAACCCGTGACAAACGTACTAAAGGTAATAATACAGCTGTTTCCCATAAAGACCTTCCTAATGTTTATTCATCTTATTAAAATCTCTCTAGCGAACGAAAAATGAGTCTCGGATCTGTTCACAAGGATAATTACAAATCCCGCGATTTGAATAAGAATAGATAGCGGTAGAAAGAGATATAAAATCAAAGAGAGACGGCGATAGAACAAATGTCGTTCGCGTCTAACACAAAAACAGGAGTAACGAACTAAAACGCCAGGTGTGAGGCGATGCCATGTGCTCAGTAACAGAAACTATTTATTTATTCGTGGCCTCAGTTGAAGTAACCTATTTAATTAGTGTGTGGCTAGAAAACGAAAAAGCTCGTTAGGTTTGACAATGACGGCTGTCATTAGCTTGACAGTTGAGCGTGTCATCAATAATTTTTACAGGACTTGCCGCGGATTTTTTCCGATATTACAAATTTAGATTCCTGTTGAACAATGGGTAAGGCTAGCGGCTTTTAGTGCTAGATGAAAGTAGTTCTTCAGAAAGAAAACGGTTGTTATCTGTAAATTATTCTAAAAAAAAAAACAAAATAATGAATTAAGAATAGGTATTTAATAACTTCATCAAATTTATTTATTAATAATCAGGCTGTACGGTGATTGGACGGTGACCCCCAAACTAAACATATGCCTGTATCTTGGGGGTCGAGTCATCGCACATTTAATTTATGGTATGCAGAGTAGGCAAAAAGAACTCGGGTAGGCAAATATAAAAATAATAATAACTTAGTAATGGTCAAAATACAATGCATTTAAAATGCAGTACTTAAAAATCCGTTTCATCAAAATTTACTCTTGATATTTAAGAACGCGCCATCTAACGGAGAGTAGCGATACTACTGCAAACACAAATAACGTGACGCTATGCGTTGATGTTGTTTCGTGCATGCGAAGATAGATGGCGCTTACTCGGTTTGTCTCGACTTTTGAAATTAAATTTAGGTATAATAAATTAGGAGATCTAATTCAAAAAGACTACAATTACATAAATTACAAATAAAATATTTTACTTCAAAACGGATATTAAAAAAAAAACAATTTTCATACTAAAACACTAATCTGTCGCCATCTAACCTTACCTCCATTGCATGTTTGTCTATTCATTTTTCCCTTTTTTTGTGTTAACGTTTCTCCTTTGTTTTACTTACTTTATTTTTGCTTTATGTTAAGTCCGTGGTGTGTCTGTGTTGTTATAGCTTATTTTGGCTCCGGACGGGACCTTGCAGACGGTGAAGAGCGAGTCTCGGAGAGGACGCGGCAGAGGGCGCTCGAGTACTACACCCGTGAGTACCTTAAAACTAATTTTCTTACCTTTCTCTTTTTTATGTTTTTTTATTTTTTTCTTATTCTTTCATGTGTATACCCTTTACTTTGGTGACTAATGATTAACATTATCGTGATTAACAATTTAAATGAATCGTCCTTTCTTCTTTTTTGAGGATGATTGGAATTTAATATCATTTAATTAATCCGCGGTCTAATAAAAATTATGGTACTAAAGAAGACGTCTTCGGTTCGTGGGATAAGTTACACCTTCTTAATTTGCTAATCGTCGATTTAAATTGCCTGATTTATTATTAATTGTATGAAAGTTAACAATTAATCATAGAAAGATAGCGGCTAGCGAACAGTGTGAACTCACTCTGTTATAGTAAAGGCAAAGCAATGCAATTTTCCAACAAGCCACGAACAACGTCCCAATGCGACAACAAGTCGATCATTGACACGAGCCCTCAACCCGTCAATGCCCGCGTGACCGCGCCACGCTCACAACGACAATAAATCAAACATGAAACAAAAACCAGGCCACTCTCGCTTTCGAAGCGAAATATCCGAATATAGAGGAATAAAGTGTAACCCTGCCGGTTCATGGCCACTCAGCATTCGTAAACAAACCCCATTCAGGGAGATTAACACGGACGAAATACGTGAATTTTGTTGCTGTTTCGAATACGTTACCCGTTTTGTATGGGCATCCAACTTTGCTAGTCAAGTCCAGTGCGTAATGTATTTTTTCTTCGGAGATTTTATAGTGCTATAGTGGTGGGTTCTGTAGGATATTTTTCCGCATGCCCGCGGCTACCACCTGTTCATTCAGCGAATCGAGTGGGCCGCGAATTGTAAATTAATTGAAAGATTATTCAACAAGGTCCTATGATGTCGTTCACCTATTTTATTTATGTGTTTGTTGTGTGACATTGTTTCATGCCATACTATTTATTTCGTTATTGTAGGTGTAAGCTTTCGTTGACCCGGTTTTGATCGGGATGACATTGGCCTTTTTGCTGTGTAACGCGAACGCTTTTGTGTAAATGTTACGACTGTTCTCCGTGAACGGATAGGTAGAGCTTTTGACCGTACTTTGTTTAGGTAATTGGAAGGAGGCCCATGTCCAGCAATGTACTTCTACAAGCTAACAAAGATGACTTCTAAATATCGTTATCAGGCATAGACAACTAGATAGATAGTGGCTATGGTTTTTTATGTCTCAATTTTGGTGAAGTAGTTTTTTCTTAGACCAGCTGCGCCTGCGAACAACTTTACGCAGAGAAAACATAAACACGCTTAGCAAAGTACCTAATTGGTGAATAAGTGATCAGTTGATCACTGAGATAACTGACAGGATTGTTTTTAAAATCAATGTCTATGAACTGAGTCCTTTCATTGGTCCCGGTTGTCATTTATAGATCCTTGACAGTCGTTACGGGTAGTCAGAAGCCCGAAAGTCTGACAACCTGTCTTACCAAGGGGCATCGTATTACCCAGTCACTGGGTTGTGGAGGTCAGATAGGCAGTCGTTCCATGTAAAATACCAGCTACATCCGAATCCCGGCATTACGTATCAAAACCCCGAAATCCCAGGATTGAAGATGCCCGGGATTGTATTCTCTACCTATTTACAGAATGAATTTTGCAAGTGGGCGAGGAGGCCAAATCCGAAACCATGAGGAATAGCGAAAAGTACTCAAAGGAGTCTCGAGCTCGATTTTGATGAAAACTAAAACTGCATCATTGGATTTTTGAAAAATCAATATCAAGGTTTAACAGTTAGGTAACTTAAGAAAAATAAAATAAGTATTTTGTTAAAAATGAGCTCTTTTCTTTAGTTTGCCGTATGTCATTACTTCCCAGAATTCGATCCTTATTAGCGACACTATCGAATGGTGTAATAAAAATAATACAGTGCGTGTGTGATTTTTTTTTTTTAATCTAATTTTCTAGCTAGGAATCGAACCCGTTGTTCGATTCCTAGCTAGAAAATTAGATTTTTTCAAAAATCCAATGACGCTGTTTTAGTTTTTAGCAAAATCAAGCACGAGACTCCTTTTCGCTACTCCTCATAGTTTCGAATTTTGCCATCCTTCTTCATCCATCCGCTTGAAAAATTTACCTTGTATAATGTTTGGGACATTACTTATGTCATATCAAATCACACTTATATTACGCTTATTCATAAAATTATCTTTTTTTTTAAATCTAAACTTTCGATTTAGTAAATGTATTCTTAAGTATCACTGCAATTACAAAACACAGCGCCATCTCATTCTCTAATGTACTGACCGTAGTTGACGTCACCCGTTTCTATATTAAAGTGCATTTTAAAGCAAACGACACTACACTGGATTAGGTAATGCACTCTTTAAGAAACTACTAAGGACTTCACGAATCCACTACCTACTTATCTTTATTTTAAAATCTATTTGGCGTCCGTTTAGTCGAGGTAGTACCTAAGTGAGAAAAAGAATATAAAGTTAGACGCTTTTATATTTAGGACTTTAGAGACGTCTAACAGTACAATTGAATTATATGATCAACTAGCTTTTGCCCGCGGCTTCGCCCGCGTGGTCGTCGGAAATTATTCCACGGGAACGCACTACCCTGATCAAAAGTATCCTATGTCCTAATCCAGATCATAGTAATCATAATCATAATAATCATAAATCTTTATCTCAACATCATATTACAGGCACAAGTTATAATCTATCCATGTGCCAAATTTCATCCAAATCCGTTCAGTTATATTAGTGTGAGCAGTGTTGTTGAGCAGAAAAAAAATCGAACATATGAAGCAATAGATAAGCAATTTGCTTCAAAATGATTCAGATTCTGATCGATAGTGTGTTACGCAATTAGGGTGCTGGTCTATCGACACTCTAGACTCACAAAATGTGCACACTACTAAACTTTCTATAATAATTTAATTCAATCGTGATTCGAAAGACACGTGGCGCCATCTATTATCATAAGAACGATATTGTTCTTTCCTCGGGAACAGTACTTTTTTTCGGGATGAAAGGTACCATATGTCCGTTTCTGTACACCTGACAACGTATATGCAAAATTTCAGGATGTTCGGTTCAGTGGTTTGGGCGTGAAAAGGTAACAAACAAACAAACAAACTTACTTTCGCATTTATAATTTTAGTAAGGATTAGGATGTAATACTACTAGACTGGCCTGTTGGTCTAGTGGTTAGTGGCCCTGACTGCTATGCCGGAGGTCGTGGGTTCGATTCCCACCCAGGACAAATGTTTGTGTGATGAGCATGATCACTTGTTCTGTGTCTGGGTGTAATTTATCTATATATGTATGTATTTAGAAATATATAAGTATGTTTATCAGTTGTCTAGTACTCATAACACAAGCTCTGCTTAGCTTGAGGCTAGACGACGTTGTGTGATAGTTGTGGAATATTATTATTATTATTATTAATACTGTTTCTATCTTCTATACCTACTACTATTAGTACGAGCGGTGGCGTTAGTTTCAAATATTAGATTGTTGTACAAGGGGCTAAAATGCTAGTGTGTTACACTCTACTTTTCACTACGATTTCGAGAAAATAAAATAATCCAATACAATATTAAATAGTTTATTAAAAATTAAATGTACAATTTGTACAATATTTAACGAGATGTTTTTCCCGGCATCTGAATTGTGAGATTTCTGTGGAGTAAACGTGGGAGATACACGTAGTTCCAGGTTTGAGTTTCCCTCGTTCGAATGCTGTGAATAAATCTGAGTTGTATTGAATTGAGTTCTCTATATAGCCTTCCACCACATGACCGGATTTCCATCCATCGTGGCGTTTTAGCGTTGTTATATTTGCACCAGAATCTGCCAAGAGAATGGCGGATATTCTTTGGAAACAATGGCCAGTGTATTGCTCCGGATTAGGCAAGTTTAGTTAGGTGGCGATCTCTTTTCGCATGTTGCTAAATTTATTTTAACTTGCCTTGTGCATTTTCAGTTTTGATGGTTGAGAAAAAATCTCAGCGTGCCCACTCCACTCGGCCGTAAATCTTGGTAGGCTTTGAAAATTTTTAGAAATTCTCCACTTATAACGAATTTCCTCTCCTTATTTGTCTTTGTGTTGGGCAGATTTGTGTCTTGAAGATGGATATTAGTTTCAACATCTTCCACTGTTATGTTAGCCAGTTCTTTCCCTCTGCAGACACCGCTGATGCCAAAAATTAAAGCAACCTGTAAAATAAAAAATAAGTGTGTTAAACTGTATTTTGGTTGGTACCTACCAATTTAGTTTGATGAAAATAATAGAAAAACGTTTACAAATGTAAGTTCTTAACTACTAGGGCTTTGACCTAGACTGTAGTCAAGAGCAATCCTATCTCAAATAATAAAAGTTACCTTTGTCGCCAAGTATTTTTGAAAATTAAGCTCTCGCCTGTTTATTGACTGTATTAACCACCACGGAAGTAACAATATAATGCTACGAGCGTTATTATAGGTGTACAGGTCAGTGTTAAACAGCATTTAGCAATCAATAGTACTGCCAGCTGCAATATAGCATTTTTATGGACCTAAAAGCAGCTATATTCTGAATTGAAGACCACAAACGTACCCTTAAAATGCTTGCATTTTAAGAAAGAACATGTGAACTGATATAATGCTATCAGCTATTCTGTGACCTCAATTAACCATGATATAATGCGTCTTGCTGAACATAGCTGAACTTTTATTATTTTAATCAGCTTGTTACACACAATCTTATAACAGCACTTATTTAGCCCACGTGTGAATTCATATAATGCTAAATTACAGCAAACTGCTGTAAATTATATCACATGTTACCTTTAATCCTGATTGGAGCTGAATACTTGTACTAATATAAGCAATTAATGTACTATGTGCTGTTAAATAAGCTATCATAGTGCTTTGTACATATTATTCCTCGCCGCCATCATTTTGATATTGTGGTATTTTATTTAAAAATGTGGAAAATAAACGATTCAGGTGCCATCATTCAAATATTTATTGTTTCTTCACAAATATATGTTTTACAATCCTGTCAAAATTCAAGCGTTTATTCCGCGAGGGCTGGCAGCGTCGCATTTCTACAGGTTTTTCGTGATTATTTTAATACATTTAAATCAAATTACTATTTTTTTTATACACTCTATAACTCGTTAGTTTTTGTAAGTACATATGTATGCTATTTTTTACAGTTAATTTGGTATTTACTCATAAAAATTTACAATATTCTATAATGTAGAATGTTGTCAATATATTTTTTTTATTTTTTTATTTTATTTTATGATGACACACTGATCGGTTAAGTTGATGTTATAGATAGATAACATAAAACATAAACGGATAGACATTCAGACGTTTCCTCAGATCCCTAAAAGCCAATTCCTACAAAAAGTTTAACGGTTCATTGTGTACAATATTTGCGTAAATGTTACCCACTATTAAGCTTTAAATGGATCTGTAGCTGACTTGTTTTAAATAAGAACTACTCGTGTCAGCTTGTTGCTGATTTATGTAGCACAAGTGAACTCTTATTCAGCCCATAGCATTTAATTGGGGTTAATGCAGTGCACATTAGGTGTCCGCCATTTTTCAGGTTCCAACCTTTATATTAACATAATATTAACAATATATTTTTGTTTAGTCAACGAAAATAACAACTAGATTTGAAAAGGATTTCAATTATTCACAAATAAACGGCTTACTGTCAAATTATACGTCATACATAAAGAGATTTCTAGCTTTTTTTATATCATCTACCTATTTTATTCTATAAATTTCAAGTAAACAGTCATATTTTGAGAGCGCGTCAAAATTTTCGCCTATATCCATACAGTGTTTAACAGTAAACTTGCTTTCCCAATCAAATTTTACGCATGCGCACAAACACTTGTCACAAAATGGTTCACGCACATAACACCAAAATAATAAATAAAATATATTCACAATTCTGCCACTTGTAAATTTTGAACAGCTGCACGATCTCGAAGCTTTAAAAAGATCTCCGGATGTAGTTTGAGCTGAATAATAGGTAATAGATCAGCCATGTGCTGCATAATAGGTAACACCCACTCTAATAATCAGCCAATGTTCAGCTCTTGGGGTGACTGTTACCCTTATCAATGCTTATGTAATGCTAATATAATGCAATTCGTTACAGTTATTCAGCTCACAGCTGTGATTTGTGCCCAAATCAGAGTTATATCAGCTGAAACAGCGCTGCTAACGCTCTTATTCAGCAGGCTTGTACTGCTCAGGATTCTATGGTGGACAGTTATTCAACTGATATACGGCACTTTTGTGCTACTTGGGTTGTACAGACGCCAGCAGGTCAACCTACCCGAAACTGTCAGATTTTCTCAATCAACCTTGAACCTAATGCTTTAGCAATAAAATCGAAAATCTATTAAAGAAATCTGACAGATTGTAGTAGCTTGATGTGCTGGCGTCTGTACATTCAACTAAAAATGGTAAAATAAATTTACTTTAAAAACGGTAAAAACCGACATCAAAAACCTAAAACGAATAAAATAACTTTCATAAAAAACTTAACAGCTGCTGAAGTCGGTGGCTTCAGAAGCTGTTAAGTTTTTTTTATGAAAGTTATTTTTGTATGCTCCGTAGTTTGAATGCGCTAATCTCTGAAACTACTAGTCGGATTTTAAACATTCTTTTGTATTTGATAGCCCAATTCTTAACAACACGCTAGGACTCTTAGGAACCGAGAAAAAGGAAAAAAGTCAGATAGAACGCTAAGCGAAAACGAAGTACTCGTAATAGCGCGGGCTGGAGATGCGATGCGATGCGACGACGCGTCGTTTCTTGTTATTTTAAATATCACGCGGGCGAAGTCGCGGGCTGAAGCTAGTTACATAATAATTAGGAACTTATGCGAAGGTTTCCTAGCTATTATCAAAAAGTTATTTCTAAATTCTAGGTTCAGATTTAAACATAGAAAGCCATGAAATATACAGCGTGCCGCTTTCATGGCGACATTAATTTAACACACGAATACGGTTTCGCGTTGTCATTTTATGAAGATATTTTAATTTTATTAAGAGTTATTATTTATTGATTTATTTACAACTAGCTTTTGCCAGCGGCTTCGCCTGCGTGGAGGTTGGAAATGTTATATACTATCTGTGTGCCAAATGTCATCCAAATCCTAGTAGAAGCATAATATAATAGTAATTAATGATTCAAATATTATCGTTAATTCATGCAAGCAAGTACTTTTTGTTAGGTTACACACAGGTATTTTTTCCGTCTTGCTTAAACTCAAAGGGAAGATTTATATAACAATGATTAGACCTGCTGTCTTGTATGGATCAGAATGTTGGGGCACGAAAAGAATGAATGAAAGGCAATTGCTGTAGCTGAGATGAGAATGCTAACAGGGATGTGTGGTGTTTCGCGAATGGATAGAATAAGAAATGAGTATGCAAGAGGAAGTCTGAAAGTGACACCGGTGACTGAAAAGTTGTGTGGAAATCGGTTGTCATGGTATAGGCACGTGATGCAGAGGAATGGGGAAAATGTCGTCAGGAAAGTTTTGAGTATGAATGTGGATAGCTATACGAGTAAAGGAAGACCAAAGAAACGATGGATGGTCTGAGTGAAAGATGATATGGCCAGAAGGACTACTGAAGACTACCGAGATGGCGACTAATAGACAAGTATGGAAGAAAGAGATGTTGCGCTAACCCCAAATAAATTGGGACAAGGGCAGGAGAATTATGATTTCTTTCCGTCTTGCTAGGTATTTTTCTAGCATTTTTTCCCATGTTTCCAAAATGACATAACTTTATTATTTATGAACCGATTGAAATAAAACAAAACCAAATGTAACGTGAAGCTTAGTACAATACATTAGTGAAAATGGCACCTAAATCGGTTAAGCCGTTTATGAGATTAGCGCAGTCAAACGCACAGACAAACACAAACATTCTAAAAACCATTGTTTTAGGTTTTATTACGTTAATAAAGACCCCCAATAATATATAGGCGTAATAACAAGAGTAGGCGAATTGAAGGAAAGAGAGGGCTTTATTATTTAGTTTGTTGAAAAGTTTTATTTTTTCAATTTACGAATTATAATTTTCATGATTACTACCCGTGTGTTAAATTATTGTGGCCATTGTAGCGGCACGTAGTAGACGAGGTCCGCCTTTTTGCATCAAAATTGTGCGCAGAAAAAAATATCTGTATCTCTTACCTTCTTTTAGCATGTAATTGGGTTCGATTCCCATCCAGGACAAACATTTGTGTGCTTGAACAGAATATAGAGGAATAAAGTGTAACCCTGCCGGTTCATGGCCACTCAGCATTCGTAAACAAACCCCATTCAGGGAGATTAACACGGACGAAATACGTGAATTTTGTTGCTGTTTCGAATACGTTACCCGTTTTGTATGGGCATCCAACTTTGCTAGTCAAGTCCAGTGCGTAATGTATTTTTTCTTCGGAGATTTTATAGTGCTATAGTGGTGGGTTCTGTAGGATATTTTTCCGCATGCCCGCGGCTACCACCTGTTCATTCAGCGAATCGAGTGGGCCGCGAATTGTAAATTAATTGAAAGATTATTCAACAAGGTCCTATGATGTCGTTCACCTATTTTATTTATGTGTTTGTTGTGTGACATTGTTTCATGCCATACTATTTATTTCGTTATTGTAGGTGTAAGCTTTCGTTGACCCGGTTTTGATCGGGATGACATTGGCCTTTTTGCTGTGTAACGCGAACGCTTTTGTGTAAATGTTACGACTGTTCTCCGTGAACGGATAGGTAGAGCTTTTGACCGTACTTTGTTTAGGTAATTGGAAGGAGGCCCATGTCCAGCAATGTACTTCTACAAGCTAACAAAGATGACTTCTAAATATCGTTATCAGGCATAGACAACTAGATAGATAGTGGCTATGGTTTTTTATGTCTCAATTTTGGTGAAGTAGTTTTTTCTTAGACCAGCTGCGCCTGCGAACAACTTTACGCAGAGAAAACATAAACACGCTTAGCAAAGTACCTAATTGGTGAATAAGTGATCAGTTGATCACTGAGATAACTGACAGGATTGTTTTTAAAATCAATGTCTATGAACTGAGTCCTTTCATTGGTCCCGGTTGTCATTTATAGATCCTTGACAGTCGTTACGGGTAGTCAGAAGCCCGAAAGTCTGACAACCTGTCTTACCAAGGGGCATCGTATTACCCAGTCACTGGGTTGTGGAGGTCAGATAGGCAGTCGTTCCATGTAAAATACCAGCTACATCCGAATCCCGGCATTACGTATCAAAACCCCGAAATCCCAGGATTGAAGATGCCCGGGATTGTATTCTCTACCTATTTACAGAATGAATTTTGCAAGTGGGCGAGGAGGCCAAATCCGAAACCATGAGGAATAGCGAAAAGTACTCAAAGGAGTCTCGAGCTCGATTTTGATGAAAACTAAAACTGCATCATTGGATATTGATTGAACTGGATATTGATTTTTCAAAAATCCAATGACGCTGTTTTAGTTTTTAGCAAAATCAAGCACGAGACTCCTTTTCGCTATTCCTCATAGTTTCGAATTTTGCCATCCTTCTTCATCCATCCGCTTGAAAAATTTACCTTGTATAATGTTTGGGACATTACTTATGTCATATCAAATCACACTTATATTACGCTTATTCATAAAATTATCTTTTTTTTTAAATCTAAACTTTCGATTTAGTAAATGTATTCTTAAGTATCACTGCAATTACAAAACACAGCGCCATCTCATTCTCTAATGTACTGACCGTAGTTGACGTCACCCGTTTCTATATTAAAGTGCATTTTAAAGCAAACGACACTACACTGGATTAGGTAATGCACTCTTTAAGAAACTACTAAGGACTTCACGAATCCACTACCTACTTATCTTTATTTTAAAATCTATTTGGCGTCCGTTTAGTCGAGGTAGTACCTAAGTGAGAAAAGGAATATAAAGTTAGACGCTTTTATATTTAGGACTTTAGAGACGTCTAACAGTACAATTGAATTATATGATCAACTAGCTTTTGCCCGCGGCTTCGCCCGCTTGGTTGTCGGAAATGAACCCACGGGAACGCACTACCCTGATCAAAAGTATCCTATGTCCTAATCCAGGTCATAGTAATCATAATCATAATAATCATAAATCTTTATCTCAACATCATATTACAGGCACAAGTTATAATCTATCCATGTGCCAAATTTCATCCAAATCCGTTCAGTTATATTAGTGTGAGCAGTGTTGTTGAGCAGAAAAAAAATCGAACATAATATGAAGCAATAGATAAGCAATTTGCTTCAAAATGATTCAGATTCTGATCGATAGTGTGTTACGCAATTAGGGTGCTGGTCTATCGACACTAGACTCACAAAATGTGCACACTACTAAACTTTCTATAATAATTTAATTCAATCATGATTCGAAAGACACGTGGCGCCATCTATTATCATAAGAACGATATTGTTCTTTCCTCGGGAACAGTACTTTTTTTCGGGATGAAAGGTACCCTATGTCCGTTACTGTACACCTGACAACGTATATATGCAAAATTTCAGGATGATCGGTTCAGTGGTTTAAGCGTGAAAAGGTAACAAACAAACGAAACTTACTTTCGCATTTATAATATTAGTAAGGATTAGGATGTAATACTGTTTCTATCTTCTATACCTACTACTATTAGTACGAGCGGTGGCGTTAGTTTCAAATATTAGATTGTTGTACAAGGGGCTAAAATGCTAGTGTGTTACACTCTACTTTTCACTACGATTTCGAGAAAATAAAATAATCCAATACAATATTAAATAGTTTATTAAAAATTAAATGTACAATTTGTACAATTCTGGATATTTAACGAGATGTTTTTCCCGGCATCTGAATTGTGAGATTTCTGTGGAGTAAACGTGGGAGATACACGTAGTTCCAGGTTTGAGTTTCCCTCGTTCGAATGCTCTGAATAAATCTGAGTTGTATTGAATTGAGTTCTCTATATAGCCTTCCACCACATGACCGGATTTCCATCCATCGTGGCATTTTAGCGTTGTTATATTTGCACCAGAATCTGCCAAGAGAATGGCGGATGTTCTTCGGAAACAATGGCCAGTGTATTGCTCCGGATTAGGCAAGTTTAGTTAGGTGGCGATCTCTTTTCGCATGTTGCTAAATTTATTTTAACTTGCCTTGTGCATTTTCAGTTTTGATGGTTGAGAAAAAAATCTCAGCGTGCCCACTCCACTCGGCCGTAAATCTTGGTAGGCTTTGAGAATTTTTAAAAATTCTCCACTTATAACGAATTTCCTCTCCTTTTTTGTCTTTGTGTTGGGCAGATTTGTGTCTTGAAGATGGGTATTAGTTTCAACATCTTCCACTGTTATGTTAGCCAGTTCTTTCCCTCTGCAGACACCGCTGATGCCAAAAATTAAAGCAACCTGTAAAATAAAAAATAAGTGTGTTAAACTGTATTTTGGTTGGTACCTACCAATTTAGTTTGATGAAAATAATAGAAAAACGTTTACAAATGTAAGTTCTTAACTACTAGGGCTTTGACCTAGACTGTAGTCAAGAGCAATCCTATCTCAAATAATAAAAGTTACCTTTGTCGCCAAGTATTTTTGAAAATTAAGCTCTCGCCTGTTTATTGACTGTATTAACCACCACGGAAGTAACAATATAATGCTACGAGCGTTATTATAGGTGTACAGGTCAGTGTTAAACAGCATTTAGCAATCAATAGTACTGCCAGCTGCAATATAGCATTTTTATGGACCTAAAAGCAGCTATATTCTGAATTGACGACCACAAACGTACCCTTAAAATGCTTGCATTTTAAGAAAGAACATGTGAACTGATATAATGCTATCAGCTATTCTGTGACCTCAATTAACCATGATATAATGCGTCTTGCTGAACATAGCTGAACTTTTATTATTTTAATCAGCTTGTTACACACAATCTTATAACAGCACTTATTTAGCCCACGTGTGAATTCATATAATGCTAAATTACAGCAAACTGCTGTAAATTATATCACATGTTACCTTTAATCCTGATTGGAGCTGAATACTTGTACTAATATAAACAATTAATGTACTATGTGCTGTTAAATAAGCTATCATAGTGCTTTGTACATATTATTCCGCGCCGCCATCATTTTGATATTGTGGTATTTTATTTAAAAATGTGGAAAATAAACGATTCAGGTGCCATCATTCAAATATTTATTGTTTCTTCACAAATATATGTTTTACAATCCTGTCAATTGATATCATCGTCAAAATTCAAGCGTTTATTCCGCGAGGGCTGGCAGCGTCGCATTTCTACAGGTTTTTCGTGATTATTTTAATACATTTAAATCTAATTACTATTCTTTTCATACACTCTATAAATCGTTGGTTTTTGTAAGTACATATGTATGCTATTTTTTACAGTTAATTTGGTATTTACTCATAAAAATTTACAATATTCTATAATGTAGAATGTTGTCAATATATTTTTTTAATTTTAATTTTTTATTTTATGATGACACACTGATCGGTTAATTTGATGTTATAGATAGATAACATAAAACATAAACGGATAGACATTCAGACGTTGAATTTTGTAAAATGGGAGGATTTATGCTGTTTCCTCAGATCCCTAAAAGCCAATTCCTACAAAAAGTTTAACGGTTCATTGTGTACAATATTTAAATGTTACCCACTATTGAGCTTTAAATGGATCTGTAGCTGACTTGTTTGACATAAGAACTACTCGTGTCAGCTTGTTGCTGATTTATGTAGCACAAGTGAACTCTTATTCAGCCCATAGCATTTAATTGGGGTTAATGCAGTGCACATTAGGTGTCCGCCATTTTTCAGGTTCCAACCTTTATATTAACATAATATTAACAATATATTTTTGTTTAGTCAACGAAAATAACAACTAGATTTGAAAAGGATTTCAATTATTCACAAATAAACGGCTTACTGTCAAATTATACGTCATACATAAAGAGATTTCTAGCTTTTTTTATATCATCTACCTATTTTATTCTATAAATTTCAAGTAAACAGTCATATTTTGAGAGCGCGTCAAAATTTTCGCCTATATCCATACAGTGTTTAACAGTAAACTTGCTTTCCCAATCAAATTTTACGCATGCGCACAAACACTTGTCACAAAATGGTTCACGCACATAACGCCAAAATAATAAATAAAATATATTCACAATTCTGCCACTTGTAAATTTTGAACAGCTGCACGATCTCGAAGCTTTAAAAAGATCTACGGATGTAGTTTGAGCTGAATAATAGGTAACCCGCGTCTAATAGATCAGCCATGTGCTGCATAATAGGTAACACCCACTCTAATAATCAGCCGTTGTTCAGCTCTTGGGGTGACTGTTACCCTTATTAATGCTTATGTAATGCTAATATAATGCAATTAGTTACAGTTATTCAGCTCACAGCTGTGATTTGTGCCCAAATCACAGTTATATCAGCTGAAACAGCGCTGCTAACGCTCTTATTCAGCAGGCTTGTACTGCTCAGGATTCTATGGTGGACAGTTATTCAGCTGATATACAGCACTTTTGTGCTACTTGGGTTGTACATTCAACTAAAAATGGTAAAATAAATTTACTTTAAAAAAAGTAAAAACCGACATCAAAAACCTAAAACGAATAAAATAACTTTCATAAAAAACTTAACAGCTGCTGAAGTCGGTGTCTTCAATTCTTCTATGTACCCTAACTTGGCACCGGCTTCAGAAGCTGTTAAGTTTTTTATGAAAGTTATTTTTGTATGCTCCGTAGTTTGAATGCGCTAATCTCTGGAACTACTAGTCGGATTTTAAACATTCTTTTGTATTTGATAGCCCAATTCTTAACATCACGCTAGGACTCTTAGGAACCGAGAAAAAGGAAAAAAGTCAGATAGAACGCTAAGCGAAAACGAAGTACTCGTAATAGCGCGGGCTGGAGATGCGATGCGATGCGACGACGCGTCGTTTCTTGTTATTTTAAATATCACGCGGGCGAATTCGCGGGCTGAAGCTAGTTACATAATAATTAGGAACTTATGCAAAGGTTTCCTAGCTATTATCAAAAAGTTATTTCTAAATTCTAGGTTCAGATTTAAACATAGAACGCCATGAAATATACAGCGTGCCGCTTTCATGGCGACATTAATTTAACACACGAATACGGTTTCGCGTTGTCGTTTTATGAAGATATTTTAATTTTATTAAGCGTTATTATTTATTGATTTATTTACAACTAGCTTTTGCCAGCGGCTTCGCCTGCGTGGAGGTTGGAAATGTTATATACTATCTGTGTGCCAAATGTCATCCAAATCCTAGTAGAAGCATAATATAATAGTAATTAATGATTCAAATATTATCGTTAATTCATGCAAGCAAGTACTTTTTGTTAGGTTACACACAGGTATTTTTTCCGTCTTGCTTAAACTCAAAGGGAAGATTTATATAACAATGATT
Source organism: Dicycla oo (assembly GCA_948252095.1). Taxonomy (NCBI): domain Eukaryota; kingdom Metazoa; phylum Arthropoda; class Insecta; order Lepidoptera; family Noctuidae; genus Dicycla; species Dicycla oo. The sequence goes on from OX411714.1 coordinate 29,053,215, forward strand.
AGACCTGCTGTCTTGTATGGATCAGAATGTTGGGGCACGAAAAGAATGAATGAAAGGCAATTGCTGCAGCTGAGATGAGAATGCTAACAGGGATGTGTGGTATTTCGCGAATGGATAGAATAAGAAATGAGTATGCAAAAGGAAGTCTGAAAGTGACACCGGTGACTGAAAAGTTGTGTGGAAATCGGATGTCATGGTATAGGCACGTGATGCAGAGGAATGGGGAAAATGTCGTCAGGAAAGTTTTGAGTATGAATGTGGATGGCTATACGAGTAAAGGAAGACGAAAGAAACGATGGATGGACTGAGTGAAAGATGATATGGCCAGAAGGACTACTGAAGACTACCGAGATGGCGACTAATAAACAAGTATGGAAGAAAGAGACATGTTGCGCTGACCCCAAATAAATTGGGACAAGGGCAGGAGGATTATGATTTCTTTCCGTCTTGCTAGATATTTTTCTAGCATTTTTTCCCATGTTTCCAAAATGACATAACTTTATTATTTATGAACCGATTGAATAAAACAAAACCAAATGTAACGTGAAGCTTAATACAATACATTAGTGAAAACGGCACCTAAATCGGTTAAGCCGTTTATGAGATTAGCGCGGTCAAACGCACAGACAAACACAAACATTCTAAAAACCATTGTTTTATTTCGATAATAAAGACCCCCAATAATATATAGGCGTAATAACAAGAGTAGGCGAATTGAAGGAAAGAGAGGGCTTTATTATTTAGTTTGTTGAAAAATTTTATTTTTTCAATTTACGAATTATAATTTTCATGATTACTGGCCAATAGCCCTACCCGTGTGTTCAATTATTGTGGCCATTGTAGCGGCACGTTGTAGACGAGGTCCGCCTTTTTGCATCAAAATTGTACGCAGAAAAAAATATCTGTATCTCTTACCTTCTTTTAGCATGTAATTAGATCTATACTTTTCAATACGTTATTCTTAGAATACAATCAATAAAACTTAGTTTAGTTTTAAAGTTAGTTCCTTCCTATACAATGTCGCGCTTTCCACCATAATGAAATATAAACACACACCTGAAACAGGTTCTACCTAGTTCAGGCAAATGAGAAACTGTGCCCTCTATAATTTTCAAGTTATGATATTGTAAATCTGCACCATTTTTATAAATAAACGATATTATTATTATTATAAAATCTACAAACCGTCTCGTACTACAATCCTAACAAATCCTTCGGTTTCCTCCACGTTCATACATATTTGAATCCATGCGCGACGGTTGCGAGTACAGCGAGTACCTACTTCGCCCAGCTGATGTTTAGTTTTCATTTTCTTTTACTGACCTATCCCGTGCGGGCTGGCAACGTCGCATTTTTACAGGTTTTTCGTGATTTTTTTTTAATTGACAATATTGCCTATAATGTCAATTTTTATGAATAAATACCAAAATAACTGTACAAAATATCATACATACTTACTTATAAATACCAACGATTTAGATAGTCTATTAAAAAAAATGTAATATCATTTAAACGTATTAAAATAATCACGAAAACCCTGTAGAAATGCGACGTTGCCAGCCCGCGCGTGATAAGCGCTCATAAGTCAACCTGACACAATATTCAAGGTTTTAATATACTTTGAAAGGGCGAATGTATACACTGTGGCAGGGACATCGACGCGCAAACTGTAACCATGTGTTCAGCACATCATTCTAGATCCCCCAGCGTAGAAATATTTCGTCGGTTAAAAAAAAATCGGCTGTTTCATAGAAAATTGCAATACCTACGCGGTCAAAAAATTCACAGATCTCGCGCTCTACACGACCTTCGGGTACATTGAAAATGCACTTAGGCAGGCTTTTCATTTTATACGATGCCTAATCTAATAGGTTTAGAGCTTAGGTCTTTGAAGTAATAGAGCTCAAATGCATGAAGTAAAATGCGTAAGGTAAAAATTACGCCATGCAATTTTGAACTTTAATGAAATATGCTTAAGACTATTTTTGAAAGAAAGTGATACAGAGGTCCGGTTGTTTTTTTTAACCCTTCGAATGCCGGAACGCAGGTCTGCGCACCATTTTTTTAAGCGAGTGCGCCACTCGAAAAAACACCTAATTACATTAATGTAATTAGGTGTTTTTTCGAGTACAGCTAAAATCGCGCAGACCTACGTTCCCGGCATATGAAAGGTTAATGTAGCCCAAGTCAATACCCCCAGGACTTTTTTCGTTTTTTCGATATAACATTTAGTTTTTCAATTATAGTTGATTTTATGACAAAAATCCCTAAAAAATTGATAGATTATTTCTCATTTTTGCGATTTTCAAAACAAATTTTTGATTTTTTTATATTTTTTTCACCATATTGTAGCTCTTGTTGATGCGCGTCTTTTGAGATCTCAACTATTCATGTAGCCCTAAAACTCACGACACCAAGGCGATGTCACACTCTGTGCGAAAATGGGGGCTATACTGAAGCGATCGAAAAAACATTTTCACGAGTGGTAGCATCTGAATTAGACTGCAGTTCGCGGCGTAAATCCTCATCATTCACTGCGGGTGGTCGTCAGAGCGTGGCTGACTTTCAAGGCTCCTGTCTCCTGATTTAAAACGGTCAAACCATCGGGACATCGTCGCATGGCTTGTACTTCCAGCGCCCAATGCAGTGTTGATATTGTCAGCCGCAGATCGCGCACTGTGGCCTAACAAGTCCTACTCGTATATGTATAGTGTTCGAACATGTCGCACGTCCATTTTTCTTCACTTACATGAGCGGATACTTTTAATCCCCGTACCTAATATGTGGCCTACAAAATTCAAATGCTATTATAAATTCCACACGGCCAAAGTCGCGGGCCAAAGCTAGCGTAACTATATAAAAATCCAATATCATTGTAATGGTCACCCCTCATTAATCATAAGCCTGACGTTGCCTGACGTCGCCCTGACGTCAGTTCCCGTCAATTTGAAGTCATCTATTAGTCCGCTATACCGCCGTCTAAACAATGCAAGGGTGGGTGACTGGTCACCCACCCATACACTGGGAGGGAGGGGGGGAGGGTTACGATAATAGACTCATTATTTATAGTTATGTGTAGGCGTGTATTAAATTAGTCGGATAATGATAAATGTTTGGGGAGAAAATGACAAATAATAGAATTTGTCAAGTTCTATGTGATGTGAGTTCAACCCGTTCTAGATCCCTATTTCTGACCTGAGATCAAAAATTTATCTTGCATCAGAAGTGATTAAAGTGATTGCTACCTGTGTTGTGGATCGCGCGTGCGATTCCCGCAAGGTATAAAAAACAACAACATTTTAAAAAATAGACTCCTCTTTACATATACAGTATGTTAACCAACAGAGGGCGTTCCCGTTAACCCGCAATAGTATAGCATCCATACATGCTAAAAAAAATATTACCATTCGAAAACAAAATGGTTTTTATTTTTTTTTAGGTAAATAAAAAAAACATAAATTCATGTACCTACCTATCTAAGCCACGTTTCAATAACATTAAAATTAAAATACATAGTATTAGACAGTTAGGCTAGGATTTAAATGATAATGACGTCATTAAACGTTAGCAAGTGAATTTTTTACTTTATGCAGTTGCACGGGAACGCCCTCTGTTGGTTAACATACTGTATATCTCTGCATATCAAATTATTATCATTTAGTAAAAGAATTGTGCCACTAAGGGGACAAAATCAATATAAACAACTACAACTTTAGTTTCACATAGATTTCACGACGCAACATTAGACTCACACCAACCACCAGAACAGGCCGGATTTCGCCCAAGTTTTTCTACCACCTTCAAACCCTTATTCAGATAATAGAAAAACATTCAGAGTTTCGGAAACCTTTATATCTAGCTTGGATTATGCAAAGGCTTTTGACAGAATCGAGCACAGCGCAATATTCTCAGCACGGGTAATATTAACAACAATAGCATGGCTAATATTAAACTGGACTCTTGCAGGCAGCACATTCCAAATTACTAAAGGAGTAAAACAGGGAGATCCGCTCTCTCCTAAAATTTTCACCGCTATAGGAGGAGATATTTAAACAATTAACAGAATGGTGGGCACTGAAGGGCATTCGTGTTGGCAGCAAAATTATATAGTTCTTTTTGCTTCTTCTTCAGATCAACTACAACAAATGCTCCAAGAACTGAGCACTGCAAGCCTTGAGGTTGAACTGACGATAAATTATTGGTCAAAGACTAAAATCATGACCAATGCCGCTAAACATAAGGTCGAGGTCGATAGGCAGGAAATATACTATGTCGACGAATATATCTTCCAGGGCCAGATAGTTTCCTTCCAAAAAAGGCCGGACAAAGAAATCGACCGTCGGGTCGAAAATGCCTGGAGAAGATACTGGTCCATGAAGGGTGACCTACCAATATCACTAAAGCGTAAGCTCGTCTACATGTGTATCCTGCCTATCCTAACCTATGACGCTCAGACTTGGTCTATGACTGAGGGTCAGAAGTCCAAACCAAAGAGCGATGGAGCGTAGCATTTTGAAAATTAAACTAATAAAAACGGATAGAATTCGCAACACAACAGGCATTGCCGATGCCTGTATAGGTTAAAAAAGTAAAATAATGCCCGAAAATAAATATGAACCGGACTAACCTCACTTTAAACACTACCAATAATTCCTTTTTCGAACTAATCTTAGTCTCCCGTATATCCTGCTCCGCCTAAGATGCAGGAGTCCGTAGATACAAAGGATGTTCAGTGACAAACAAAAAGATTGCAGTATTCACCCGCGCAAATTTACTCAAAGCGAGCGATTCGAGATGAAACTTTCAGCAAAATGTTTTTACGTCGTTTTTTTTTTTAAATTGGAAATCTAATTAGGTAAGAAGTTTAGGTTTTGTTAGGTTGCTAAATTACGTGGGATGGTAAAAAATTGTATACTTGCTATGTGACTATGAGGATATTATAAGCTAGAAATGACTAAGGGCCGGTTTTTTGATCCGTAGTTAACTCAACCAATGGTTAAACATAGTAACTAATGGTTGAATTTTGGCTAAATGTGTTTGCGAAAATGCCATTAGTTACAATTTTTTTAACATGAATGCGTTAACATGAATACATTTTTGTTAACGCTTTCTTGTTTAGCCTTTCATATTTAGGCAAAATTCAACCATTAGCTACTATGTTTAACTATTGGTTGAGTTAACTATGGATCATAAAACCGGCCCTTAGCAATTTTCTCAAAATACCTATATATACTGTATCATTTTTGCCCCGTTCTTAGTTACCTATGTAGTTTACTTGCTCTCAAGTAATAGCTCCTAATAAAGTAATTCGATTTCCAGGATGGTCACATTTTCCTATGGGTATAAATAGTTCATTCATTATTTCATCAGTCCTAATTACAGATTTACGAATATCGTAAACTTTGAATGAAAAACATTTCGTGGTGACTGTTCAGTACAAACTGTTGTTAGTTTGTAAATGTCTTAACTACATAAATACCTAAGAACTCAAAAAATATCAGCTTGCGTAGGTAGAATTAAAGATTGTTTCCAAGTGCACGAGTAACAAAACACGGCCGCTTGCAAGTAAAATATGATTGATATTGCTGGAAAAAAAAAAAAACATAAAAACGAGAAGTTGTGCTCAATAGTAAAGTGTAGCCCACAAATGCGTTCAGATCCAAGCGTTAACACCGTGTTTGACAGGATTATTCCGATCTGTCACCCTGCTTTGTCCCCTTAGGGGAACAGATCGGAAAAAAGTTTGATCTGTCCCCCTGTTAGCAACGAGGGGACAGTTCGAACTTTATTCACTCCTACCTATCAGTGATATGGGGACACACATATCACTGATACGGGGACAGATGAAACTTTTTATTGCTGTTTGTTCTCCATAGAATTTAACCTTTCTTAAAAGTAATGCCACACATTATAAGCAAATAAAAGACTAGTGGTTTGGGTTTATAATCATCTGTATTTAAATAAATTACAAATGTTTTTGGTTTTCGGTCAATCAGTCACTAGGTACAGTAGGTATATCTTCTGATTTGACTTCATACAACTCAGTTACCAATACAAAAAAAATACTAACAATATGATAACATTTACATGAGGAAAATGTTCTAGAAAATATTACGTGTTTAGATAAAATTGCAGCTTCTATTAAGGTACCTGTAATTAATTGTGTATTATTCAGGAATGAAGTAAATAAAGTCAAGTCTTGACGTTTTCATTCCTGTAAGAGTTATCAAACATCGCTGTATGTCAGTAGCATAGTTCGTATTAAAACTTATTTTGCGAATGTGTAGCAACTTAAAGATTCATAAAACATGGTTGAGAATTACTTGCACTCCATTACTGTTTGCAAAAAGCCGGCTCTTCCGGGAAATTACTCTGTGAAAATTAACAATGGATTTCAAACCAAGCAAACAAATTTGGGTTCTAAGTTGAATTAAGTCAAATCAGAAGACTGATTGTAATTGAACCTACAATACCTAATGTGATTTATGGAACTGTGGCTGGTTGATAGCAAAACAAAAAAAAGTAATTTATTTAATGTAATGTTGCTTATAATGCATTACTTTTAACGATTAATATTATGGTAAATTGTATGGGGGGAAAACAAGAATAAAAAGTTTAATCTGCCCCCCTATCAGTGATAGATAGATAGGAGTGAATAAAGTTCGAACTGTCCCCTCGTTGCTAACAGGGGGACAGATCATTTTTTTCCGATCTGTCCCCTAAGGGGACAAAGCAGGGTGACAGATCGGAATAATCCATTTGACACCTTAAGGCGGAGACTAATGTATCGAGTTTTTACCCGACTGCACCACGCAAAGGAGGGTAAAATGTTTTTATCAGCCAATTATCTATGTTCGTTCCTTTGTGGTGCTCTAGAGACCAAGAGCGTGGGCCAATTTTGATGATTCTTACGTCAAACGATTTGTTTTGATCTTGTGAGTGTTATTTAAGACATGAGAATATGGCGACAACCAGATGCCATATTGTGAAAAAGAAAAAAGAAAAGTCGACAGACTATTATCAAGTGCGGTATCATTGAATAGGTATTTAAAAATCATCTATACATATCTCTACTTTCGCCTTAGAATACATAATTATGTCATCTTGTTTCCTTCACTTTTTACGCAGCCGGGTATTTTTTATTTTACTTTTTTGTAACGCGTTACCGCCGCTCGATGCGAGCGCCGGATCCTCCACTCAACTGTCAGCTTTTTGTGAATTCCTTTGAAACGCGTTACAGTAGTCAGTGCAGCAAGCCGAGCCGCTCGATGGAAGCATTGCGAGCGTATGTTTTCCGCCACTCTGAATAAAAATGGAGCACCCTCAAGTCAAGTGCTCAAAGCGAGCATTCGCCATGTTAGTGTATCGGCATTTTGTAACAAGAAATGAAGCGCAATTGAGCCAAGTGTCCAAAGCGAGCGTTCGTCGCGTCTTGTGTATCGTTTGTAACCCAGCTCGCCTCGAATGATACGTTACAAACAAACGTTGCAATTCAGTCTCCGCCTTTGGAGGTGAAATTTCTTTTCACAGAATATCCCGTAGTTGTAGAGGATCGGACATAGGCGGTAGGTACGGGCTAGGAATTCCATTACTTAACAGTGCGCTTCGCAAACTCGATAGAGAGAGCAAAAGAAATCACAACTAAGGACACAATGGTAATCAGCCGTATGTTCGAACGTTAGTAGTGGAGTACCTATATTTTCTGAAACGGACAACTTTACCAAACTCATCAATTCAATCATATCAAAGTCCCACAAAACTACCCACATTACTAAACACAAAATCTAATCCTGCCGTTCATTTCGGAAATAAATTGAAATCCTACATAATGAAGACGGGCGCATAAAGGCTGCAGACGGACTAATTTCGCGGCCGCCATCTTGGCGTTGCCATGGCAACGAGACTGGTGCCCCCTTCGCCTCCCTCCTCCCTCTGCACTTGCGTTGCACTTCCTAAAGGCTAGACCAGGCTATGTGTAGAAGTTAGTTGTTATAGTCTGTGGTCTATAGTTTGGTGAATAGACCTTTTAGATGTTCCTGCGTAGCTATTGTTTGATGGGGATTCAATTTTGGTGACATGGATAGTGTTTTGGCAGGTAGTTGATTTATCTTAGATCGGTAGATAATCCAGGAATGCATTGCGTCTAAAAAGCTCTTAAAAATTAAACATAGTAAGTACCTACCTAGAGTTTTTTTATGTACTTACGCAATGTGGCATGGTGATAGGTACTTGTCAACTTAATTCATTTTAATCTGAACAAAATCAGAAAAATATTTAAGGTTAGTTATTTTTCAGCATTTAATAAAATTCTATGTTTATTAGATATACAACGTACCTTGCACTTTATAATCTAAAAATAGTCCGCCATTATCGCATTGTTTATTTACTTGCGTGACATTAAGAAGGAATGAAAATCAGCGACGACGCCTGCTAGTTTTCCGCGCGAGTTATATCAGTCAAAACAAATGATACTGCTTTCGGATTTCTTATATCAGGTGTCTCCAACTACAAATACTTTACTACTATTAGATAAAGAAACTATTAGGTTTTCGGTAAGATTACGCCTATATAAATATACTGGTAGATGCTTCTTTTTTGCTGATTCCGAATATGTAAATAACTTTATTTGGAAAAAAATATCAGATACGTCTTTTTTCCGTATGACGGCAGATTTATTATAGGTATAATATTTCAATTATACTTTGACTTGATAATAAATAATCAAGTCAACGAACGGCAAAGGTAAAAACCCTATAAAAAGCCCTGAAAATAATGCAAGAAAAGACAATAGCATTTCTAGAAGCTGTTCCTTCGCTCAGATTTTCATAAGTTCTAAATTTCAAAGTAGTCTGTGGCAATGCCCACCCGACCTGGGCGTATTCTTAAGCAGACTATTGGAAAATTCAGGTATATTATTGGGAATTTTCCGGGCGCTTTCCAACTAGCTTATTTCTGAGCAGCGGTGGCCCAGTGGTAACGACTACGACTTATGAGCCGGTCGTGGGTTCGAACCCAGGCAGGTGCCTTATTATGTGTAAATAATTTCATCACCACTGCTCTCAAAACGGTGAAGGAAAACATCGTGAGGAAACCGACATGTCCTAGAACCAAAGATTCAAAGACATTTGACAACTGCCAACTGCACTGGGCCTGCGTGGTAGATTACAGCCCACTCCCTCTCACACAGAGGAGGCCTGTGTCCCAGCAGTGGGAACGTTATAGGCTGATTATGTTTATGCTTCTAAGTTTATAACCTATTTATGTATTTACGTACTTATTCTATTTATAATTTCTTATGATAAATTTTTAATAATTTTAGGGTTCCGTACCTCAAAAGGAAAACGGAACCCTTATAGGATCACTCGTCTGTTGACCCAAACACGGACGTGTAACATGAATTTTGAACATAGGGGTCAATTTTAAGGGCCAATAACAAAATTAAAAAAAAAAGTTTTGCAAACTGTACCGTGTGACCGTCTTAAATATATATATATATATACACACACGGACACGGTACAGTTTGCAAAACTTTTTTTTTTATTTTTATTTTTTTTGTAGAATATATATAACATGGTAAATCTCTCAATATTGAGCGTACAAACTTACATTTGCAGTTGGAATGTATGGGAGAACATGTTTTTCAACTACAATGTTAAGGTTCTTCATATTATTATTCATCATATTATTCATCCCAACTACTGAACCCTTCATTGTGCGTAGTCCGACACGCACTTGGCCGGTTTTTTTTATTATCATTGTTCCTCTCAATCAGAGCACCTGCCATCTAATCTCTTCACCACCCTTGGTTGACTGGTAGAGAATGCCTAAATAGCCTTGTACCATTTTTGAGTGTGAAAAGTTTAAATAAATAAATACGTTCAGCTGCCAGGGCAATCTCCAAGTGCAGTCCATCAGTCATAGGATATTTATGAATATTAACTACAAGCTAGGTCGAATACATATGGACTGCGTGTAAACTCTTTCAATTTTCGGGACTAAAAGCTACCTATTAAACATTTATATGCTTCTCTAAAAAAAAACAAAATTTCAGTAATAACTTACGCCTTTTCCCGGCGTGGGGTTAGGCAGAAACTATAGCATGCTAGCATACGAATGCTGCGATCCATACATATTTTACATGCATTGCTTATAATATTTATGCTTTCATTTTAAACATAATGACGGCCGTGTATACCCCACACATTCCTTCAAATGTAAAATACAGGTATTCTAACATTCAATTTCAATCTATCAGCCGAATCGACCAAATAATTCAGCTATGATTGAAAAGCCAGACAAAACGGAAGTACGCTGGACGAATGTCTCGATGAGTTCGATGTTTTACTATTAAGACGCAGATATATGCCAAAGGCCTTGAGTGGTTAGCTTACGTATTCTGTTCTGAGCTCATGCAACGTGTCGTACGTCCAGCCAGTAATAGGACTCCCCAATCAAGGAGCGCTGTCCCAAATTAGACGCATTATTAATTTATTATACATAAAACAAAACGTATTTTAATAAAAAAAAGTATATTAAAAGATAAATAATTAAATTTCCTTTAACATGGTGAAGGATTCATAAAATACGCCCGATAGTTTTTACGTGATTCTCAGTTTTTATGCGCGTTAGACATAACTTTACAAATTAATTAACTATGTAATATATACATAATCTAAAATATTCACATATTAAATTATTGAGAAAATGCTCTAATTTAACATATATTTTTTTTTAAATCATTAACACTACTCGTTTAGACGTGATCTTCAGTTTAAAATCATTGAAGTTCGGTTATCGTCGCCTTAACACCCCTACAACAACAAATATACGTAGGTATAGGGGTAGGCGGTGATGGTGCGTCTGTAGGCCCTAAAATGTTGGTATTGCTAACGGCAAGAGGTGTAGTGTCTGGAAATGCCGCTGGGAAATTCACTTACGATTTTTCTGGAAAGGCGTATTTTACTTATGATTTTTTGTAAACGACCTTTGTAATTAGTAATAAAGATAATACATTTGTTTTGGCCACATAATATAAGTTAACTTTATATTAAAATCGAAAATGAGAAACAGTTACTAAGTCTAATGATACCAACAAATAAAAGGTTGGCCCTTTTTATTTAAATATGGGAGAAAAGCCTTATGTATAACACCAGCTGGTTATACGGGTAGTCGTAAAAATCAACGAACGAGAAATCCTACCACAGAAAATTCAATTGTGCAAACGCAAGCAAAAGCAACGAAACCGTCACTATCTTTTGCCAAGCTTATTTTTTTTGAAACATAAACAATTATTAATTGCATAAAGTTCGCAAATCAAAGTTTATAACCATGTTTTCCGATATTTCAAGTCTGTAATAAAACTTGTAGTTACGGAAAGTTGCGAACGCCGTGTCTGCCCGTGACCAAGAGCGCTGTAAACATAAAACGTCTCGAAAACTAAATTGAAACAATAAAAGCTAAATAACCCGTAAAATTAGGTTAAGTTTCTTTGCACCAAACTGTAGACTAACTAAATTACGCAATGTATTTTTGTGTCTGAACATGAAAAAGAAACATTTTTAATTCATTTTGACGTTTTAATACCAATCGCTCGACTGACAACCAAACTTCTTTTTATTTTTAACAAAAACATTGTACCGAATTTAAAAAATTCCGTGCCCAACTTTAATTTATTTCGAACTATCTCCTTCTTTTTCCGTCGGCGAGCCCGCGAGCACGAATATCGACGCTAGAGTCCGCCTTCGAATTATAAACTCGGGCGAAATTTGCACAGAGCACTTTGTAATTGCAAATTTCCTAACTGAGCGCATGCGCCATAAGGCGATCAATACGCCAAGACTTTATTATTGTTTTTTCTTAATACAATAACAGTTTGCGCGCCAAAACGCCAAAAGTGAGGTTACATTTTTTGAAAATACAATTTCCGAATTTCAGTTTCGTTGGAAATGGTAGGAAATATATTTTTTATTATGAATTGTGTCGGCAAGACGGGGAGGTGGCTAGGGGTGGGACCGCCCGCTGCTATTGGATAGTTACTCTAAACTATTGCCTGAAACTTTCATTAATGCATTCTATTACCTCGTTTATGCAATATTCGGTATTCTATTGCTTTGCGGAATGCGTAATTTTATGTTGAAGTTACGGTAGCAATGTTAGAATAAGCCGTTTTTATTTTACATGTTGAAAATATGAATATGGGCGGCGTTTTAAAATGCAATTTATGGAATAATTAACGCTGTAATCATTCCCGAAAAAATATGAATAATTCACGTACAAAAGAGGATTTAAAAGACTTGTAAAATAAATGTTTTCTCATTGTAATTCGAGCGTGAAATGTGTTACGCACTTATATAATATTTAGCGTATACGCGCGTAATATCCGGCAGATATTTGAAAATTTCATAACTTTTCATGCTGTTTCAATGTTGTAAAGAGTCGTTAAATATTTTATTTGGGCCGCAGTTGTTGTGAAATTGCTCCTTTTGATTACAACCCCCGGGATTAAGCGAGGTACTTTTACAATTGATTTCGTAAATTATACATAAATAACGTATACTACTTATGTGACGTCGACTGCGTCACGTCAGTGGTTTTACATCAGGTAAGTAGGTATGTTACGTAGACGCAATTATTTGAAAGAATTTATTAATAAACAGCATCAAATCACAGTACATTGTTTTTCTTTTCGATGAAAAACTTTTTCCATTATGTTTACAATGTTACAGAGTCGAGAGTTTCTAAGAAGATTGTGTTGATTTTTAAATTTTGTAACGAAAACCTTGGGTTTTAAAGTTTTCCTGTAATGTAATGAAAATGGAACTACGTGTTATTTAGTTAATTGCGTTAAAAACAAACTGCTTACTGAATACTAAAACTACTTAATTTTAAGATTGTGTTACCTACTAAGACACTAACAATATTAGTCAGTTATTCGGTAATTATAATTAGTATAAAAAAGATGTGGTTACACATACATTGGTGTGTGTACATATAGTTGTAAACCTTTAATTTTATTTCCCTTAAAATTTAAGAAGAACTGTCTACCAATTTTTTGCCGTCAATTAAGTCAAGGCTGCCAACTTACAGGAGTTAAAACAAAACTACAGCAGCCAACAATGGTCTATTGTTACGCTGTGTCTGCACTCACACACGGATATACGTACGAAACGATCACAAAAGCTTTAGCTATGCTACTGGCTGGATGGCGCGCATTCTCGTCTGTCTAACTAACGAGCCAATATGCTGATGCTTTCGTCTGCAGACAGCCTTTCAACTTGCCTATCTTTAGAAACTAATGTGAAACTGAGAATTTGTATTGAGTTTAAGAGTAAATTGTTAATTTTCTAGAAGATATGAGTGAATCTGATAAAACTCAAATCTTCTAGAAACAAACAATTTACCTTTTAAATTAACAATTTAATTTGCGTTTCGTGAAAAGTGGGCGCCACTTTGACAAGAGGTCTTCCATTTCGACAATGAATATAAAATACATATATGATGACGTTCATCATTCGTTTCATTCGTTCGTTCATCATTCAGTCACGACTAAAGAAAATATAGGCTCTTTGACACGTTTGACAGGTGCCTGGACCTGACGTCTCAGTGCTGCCACCTAGTAAAAGTCATTTCAAAAAACCCTCATTTTAAAATGTTAGAAAGTGTAACCGTTCCCGTTGTAACAAAGGAATAGTGAAAAGTTTATTTCAATAAAAATGACCCTATTGGCCTTTGGCCCAACACAACGATGCCGCGGTCAAAGGCTAGCGTTGGATATCTTTTAAAGTGCCTTTGAATTGGAAAAATCCGATAGAATACGCTATTACATTTTTATTGCGCCGTTTTCAAGAAAAGGTATTTCGCCCCGCAATCTACTTTCGTTGAATCGGCCAATTTTTGGATGGCATCCGAATGGAAAGGCTTTTCTTCAATTAATATGTGAGGTGTGTTAGGTATGTTGGTAGTATTGGATATGGAGTCTTGACTAAGCTATTAGATGGATAAATATTTTAATTAGAATAAAACTTATTAATTTAAGCACGACCTTAGGTATACGTTAAAAGAAATGATGAGCCGGTACTGTTCATTATTATCCAACCATTTGTGAAATTCGATGAACAAACTCTTTTCGTATCACCTCGACAATGATGACACTGGCTTGCCAGACTTGCGGCACTTGGTGATCACATGGCATTATTGGTTATAATTATTGCCGCTTGGCGAATTATCACTAATTTTAGTCATAAGACAAATATCGCCACTAAACTCACAAGAGAATTCAATTGATCAGGCAAGAAATATAATATTTCAGCAGCATTTTCCGTAATAATTAAGATTATAAACTAATAAAGAATTATCACTCGTCAGACACCATTCGATCGCTTTCATCGCCGACTGTCGTATATTGAAAGAATATTGGCACACGTCCATAATTTTAACGCTGCTCATTATATTTCCCAAATAACACTTTTTTTGTACATTTTTCTGCTATTTTTGGTTTTTGTTCTGACATCAATGCGTAGATTCTACGTCAGTTTTTTTTTTTGCAACAACAAGGACACTGATGTAGTTTCTTGACCTCTCTTGACATTTTTTTGTTTTTTCTTAAAAATAATCTCTTCCCGGTTAGTTTCCCGTACAACAATAGTTTGTGTAACAACGCTGTGAAGTTCATGTGAAATCGTATGGTAAACAAATACAAGATAACCTTGTTGTAATGTGGACCAAAATACCACCATTATGCCTAAACAATAATAACAAAAAAAAAACGAGGTTATTCGATTATGTAACGCAGTGGAACGATCTCGGAAATAGAGAATTAAGTAAATCGAGTTCATTAAAATTGAACTCGATTTACTTAATTCTCTATTTCCGAGATCGTTCCACTGCGTTGCCTAATCGAATAACCTCGTTCGCAAATAAAATCAGTCAAATTACTGCGAACATATGCCTAGTCTTTGAGAAATATGGAAATTTCAGTCTCTGCGTTAATTTAATTTAATAATGGTCTCGTTCTCCTCAGTTATAGGCATAAATTAAGCAAAATTCATAAAATAATTTGAATTTTAATGCGAATAGTTATTCGTTTTGATTACATTATGAGTGTATTGGAATGAAAGAGCTTTTAATAATATTTTGCCTGGGTCTAGACCTTATTTCTGTTAATTTCGTAAGTTACTTCAGCAATTATTTAAATTAATATTTTCTTATGGAATAGTTTCTTGGGTTGGTGAGAGCCAATTTTCAAAGAAATGGAAATGGTGGCTGGAATCTGGTTCCTCTGGTACGATTATTTGTGATATCCTTTTGCCTAGTAGTGGTCTGCGATTGTTCAAGTTAGTTGAAAAATTAAGCTCCAAACCACCACCACCTCTTAAAGCAGTATTATTTTAATCTTATTTGAGTGTGGGAAAGTGATGGAGCTAGACGTCCTATATAGCTCCATCTCGTTCTCACACTGAAGTAATATTAAAATAATGCTGCTTCAAGAAGTGATGGTTGGCCCAGGCTTAGCATGACCACTTCCTATCTCCGAAGAATAGACACATCTCTTTCTATACAAAGTAACATTTCGTTTCTCCATTTTTGACATCGAACCGTATAAAATCCTTCTACAATTTGACATTTTGTCTTTTGTTTCTTATGATCTCTGTCTAGGTCCTTTTTTATGTAGACTATTTCAGAAGAAAGAAAGATTTTATCCCAACTGTCAAAATCACACTGCCAACTGATAGCAAAATTGTCTAGGGTAGTGAGGACAATATCGCCATGCTAAAGACAGTAGAAAACTTTCTACTCGACGGCCGCAAAGTGCATATATACGGTTATCTACAAAATTACAAAATCATTATTTTTAGGGTTCCGAACCTCAAAAGGAAAAAACGGAACCCTTATAGGATCACTCATGTGTCTGTCTGTCTGTCCGTCTGTCACAGCCAATTCTAATGAACCGATTAATTTGAAATTTGGTACACTTATGTATTTCTGTGATCCAAACACGGACATGTAATGTAAATCAATGAATTTTGAATAGGGGGTCAATTTTGGGTGGGTAAATAAGAAAATTAAAAAAATAATAATTGAAAACTGTACCGTGCGATCAAATATATATATTTTTTATAATTTTAAATTAAACTATTTTAAAGTTATTTAAAAAAATGGACGTAAATTGACCATCCCCCCCCCCCCCCCCCTTATCTCCGAAACTATCACAGCATCATGCTGAGTGGAAGCCTTCTTGTCACAGTCATGGCGTGCCAGCAGCTGCCGACTTTTGTTTTGTGCTCGTGATTTGTGTTTTATTTTTCTTATTGTAAAACTCGAGTTAATTATATTTTTGTATGCACGTGTTTCTGTGACAAATAAACATATTTTTCTTTCTTTCTTTCTTTTTACTGACCTGAATTTTGAAAAAAATACAGAAGATATAGCTAATTGTGCGTACAAACTTACATTTGTCCATAGTTAAACGAAAAAGATTCAACCCACATTAGGTGTAATGTGGGTTGGATCCTTTTCGTTTAACTATGATAGTTGGAAGTATGGGAGCACATGATGTTTTTCAACTACAATGTTAAGTTTGTTCTTGAGATAAATTCATCCCAACTACGGAATCCTTCATTGTGCGTGGTACGACACGCACTTGACCGGATTTTTCTCTTCTTTTGCTTATACATATTCTATCGCAAAAATAATGAACATTTTGTCCCCCTTTATGAAGCATAATCCCCTGAAACTCTACATGTAGGTATTTATTTTCCATACAAAAAGTGAAAAATTCCATATAAAACACGTTGAGAATCGCATCTTCTCCGGCGCTACGGGCTCGCCTCCGCAGTTGGATTTATATGCGTGACTTAATATTTGTCAAAATTGAGAATTAAACAGAAAAAAAAATTCTGAATCGAATTATGTAAAAAAGTGAATTTCATAAAAGTGCAGTTGACTCTTTCTACTTTGTTGCTGTCGTACTATCTACACGGTGACGTCATTTTTGTCTACTCTTCCGTCGACAACACGCTTCTCTATGGTTTTCGTGCTAAACCTGCTGTGAACAAACAAAATACTCATGTAAACTCGAAATAAAACAGCATTTCGAGCCAACCGCATTGAAATAGTGCTTACCACAGTACAATCCCGCAACAACTTACCCTGGGATCCCGGGAATCCCGCTGGTTGTCACGTCCCGGGACGCAAGCCACCGTGAAACGTTAGCACTAGAGGTGTGCAACAAGTGAATCGATGTGATTTTTGAGCCCGCTGCTAATAAGACACGGGTGACAACCCTCGGGAGGCGATTGGGGCTGCGGCTGACGGTTAAAGAACGCGCCAAATGAACCGTGTGGCATTGGAAGTGAATTGTGGCTTGTTCGTGGTTGGAGAATATCAGTCGAACTTTATGTAGCCTTAAAGTTGGGGCCATGTTGAACAATGTTACATGTGCTTTGCGAAGATATAAGTTCCTAAATCGTGCTAACACTATTACCTTCTAAAATTGATAATCACCACGGTTGACGCGTGCCTGTTGACGCACAAGCCAAGCTGGCTGGAACGAAGTCATTTTCATCACACCATAAAGGTACCTTCAAAGACAAACACAGGTTTGACAAAGATTCACTCGAGCAATCCGGCGTCTTTACAAGATTTACTTGCATTGATCAAGGAAGGTAGAAAAAGAATTGAAAAGCGACCTTCACACTACATTCGTGCAACGTGTGACAATCGTACGATCTTCACACCACATTCGTGCAACGTGTGACATTCGCACGATCTTCACACCACATTCGTGTAACGTGTGACATTCGTACGATTTGTCGTGAAAGAATCTAAGCAACAAGTGGGGCCATAAATTGGACGACCTATTCGATGACGTTGCGCTAGTGATGTATCCCGTGTCACGTACGCGGGAATGTATTCTAATGCAAATCAATTTCGTTCCATCAAAATTGTATTCGCAGAGTTCTTAGGGAATAATTTTACCGTTATGGGAGTTTGCTAAATTGGGAAAATTATGATGATCAGGAAATGTATTTTTATTTACTTTTAAGGCCCATTCATTCTGTTCATCGGGTTAGAATTCTGAGCATACCAAAAGCTTATTCAATATTTAAGTAATATTTATTATTATACGTACTAGCTTTTGCTTGCAGCTTCGCCCGCGTTTATGTTGGAAATTATCCTACGGGAACGTACTAACGGGATAGAGAGTATTCTATGTCCTTATCCAGGTTATGATCTACTCATGCGCCAAATTTCATCCAAATCTGTTCAGAAGTTTTAGCGTGAAATCGTAACAAACAAACTAACTTTCACACTTATAATGTTAGTTAGGATAGGACAAGCGCAAGCACGGTAATGTGCAAGCGTAGTGTGGGACGCCCTCCAGCTAGATGGACCGGCGACCTTAAAAAGGTGGCTGGGACACACTGGATGCGGAAGGCAGAAGACAGGGTGTTGTGGCGCAGCGGCAGCGGACTGCGAAAGACTGAGCTGATTGATTTGACATAGGTTACACGATTTCTTGATCACGTGTAGAGATCAGTAAGTAAATACGGAGAGTTCAGATTTCGGAAATCCTACAACGCTATTAGCATCCATAAACTTGCGGATCTATCAAATGATACTTTTCCTCATACATCAAATGTCAGTTGTGAAAAATACTTGAAAATAGATCATGACGTTTTCCATGGTTATCCAATTTTATAGATTATTTTTTTTAAATCACAATACACTTTCTAAAAATAAATTTTAATTGGGTGACTGAAAATGTACCCATTTATTATATCAGTGTTTAAATAAAAACAAAATGCTTTGAAGATTTTAATAAAAAAAAAAAAACATTTACACATCATTAAAGCGTTTTATAACATACTTAAATCGGCCTTTGTTCTACATAATAAATTATAAATAATGTATGCGTGTGAATAATTCATGACACATGTCGATATCCAGAAAGTTCTTCGACATTTACATATTATCTATGGTCTTCGTGAAAAAAACATCATGTTTAATTTAAATATTTACCGCGACAGAAAAAACTTTGTCCACGGACGGTAGGTACGATATTGCAACGTACTTTATACAGTAACATCTGTTACGATGAGTACACAACATAAAAATGAAAAAGTTGAAAAGTCCACACTTTGTTGAAAATGTTCCAGTAAAATATTGTAATTATAATATTTTTGGTGGTAGCCCCTTACAATGTTGAAATACAATATTTTCTATTTATTTAAAAAACGAATGCGCAAAACGTTAAAAAGAACAGTTAAGTACCAATTCATTACCAACCATAAAGGAGGTTTTCAATAATTTTCACTGTTTTTCTTTGTATAACTACATCCCTACCAACTAATTCATAGACAAATTGTTACGTGACACGGTATCGGTATTTATTCTCCAGCACATAGGCACATGTATCGTAAGAGGCTTAACAGACGACTTTTAATATATCGTGGATTACCCGGGTATGCTCCAAAATCTGTTTTATTACCGGCTTATATTTTCGTATAGCGTGAAACCCGACCGTGTATTTTACTGCCGTTTTCAATATTTATGTTATCAAATTGTCCTGGGTTATTTTGGTAATCCTTTGGATTTCAGGACATAACTTTGCCTGTGTCTGCGATCGTAAAATGTTTTTTGAATTGAGGGTTGTGGGGGGTATAAATGTAAGGAAAGGACCACATAAGTCGTGTAATTATGAGAATAAAGTGGCTTTGAATCATTTATAAATGAACACTCTTCACCCTTTTACATAATTTGACAGAACAAAAAATATGGGGCATTAAAAATAAATAAAAAAAGTCAAAACAACAGACAATATCTCAAAGCTAAAATTCTAAATTCGAACCTGTTAATTTTTACTACGTAGGTATTTTGCTTAAAACTGTAAAAAGAAATGTATCTTCAAATAAAACATTTTATATTAAATTACGATAGTTGTAAACCCGGTATGTACACCGGATGAACAGATACATAAAAAATTGGTACCTACAAGTCACCGTTCAGGGCCTTAACTTTTTCCGGGTGAACGGAAAATTTAATTTTCTCGGGAAATTGGTATCCCGGGGCTCGGCGGTACTGCAATGAATCGAATTTTCCCGATAAAACTCTTATAAATACCCATTGTTGGTAGCGGCTAATAAAAATGATGAGTCTGTGATATTATATGAAAAATATCGTTAGCGAGCTTTGTTTTGGCGTAACGTTTTGATTTAGAAGTTAAGAATTTAATTGATGTTGGGAAAAGTTCTTATGTTTGAGGGTAGGTACTGTGCTGTTACAAACTAATATTATAAAGTGAGTTTGTTTGTTTATTACGTTTTTACGCTAAAACGACTGAACAGATATGGATGAAATTTGACAGATAGGTAGCTTGAGACCTGGAAAGGACATAATATGTAAAAAACAATAAATAACGCCCTAATCTATGTTACTTTGACAACAAAAATATTTTTTGATGTGTAACATCTTTCCTTTAGCTTTCCTGCAATCTGTGGGAGTGATTTCGTGAATAGAGACGGAAGTGTGTAACAGGAAGCCGGGGAAGCGCGCGCTATTTGAATTGACCAATGAGCGCGCGTGGTGCTAGATTTGGCCGTCAGATGGTACCAACCCAAACAGATGTCAGATGTACACATCATGTGCGACTAATGTAAGACTCGCTCGTTTTTTTTTTAGTAAGATGTTTGAAAAACCGGTCAAGTGCGTGTCGGACCACGCACAATGAAGGGTTGCGTTTTATTAATAATTTTAGTTTGGTTATGATATTATATTTTTATATTAATAATCAGTTTTTAATCTTAGATTGTATATTGTATTATGGTTTTAATAAAGATGAAATAGGCATGAAAACTTTAAAACTATTTATTTTAAATTTATAAAAAAAAATATATACTTGAGAATCTCACAGTAAGCCCTTTCATTTGTTATGGAACACGGTACAGTGTCAAAACATTTTTTTTTTCTTATAATTTGATTCCCAAAAGTGACCCCATATAAAAAAAATCATTTATTTACGTAACACGTCCGTGTTTGGGTCACAGAAATTGATATGTGTACTATTTGAACTTAATCGGTCCATTAGATTCGGAGCAAATTATTGGCTGTGACAGACGGACAGACAGACACACGGGTATTTTTCATTCGTATATACGGAACCCAAAAAATGTATTCAAATTATTCCTACTTTCGGTTGTAAATAAGCCGCTTTAACAAAATACAGAGTTAAAACAAAATCTTCCCTACCCTCCTTCCTTCTTCTTATTAGTCCAGAGATTACCAAACAACGGTAACATGACCGCCTATGGCTGTGGCATAACAATCTGAAAAACTGCAAACAAAGATGTTAGCAAAACGATGTAAGTTTACTTCAAACTGTTTACAATCTACAAGAGAGATATGGGAATGAGCCACAAGATTTTTCCCAGACATCTGTACAGTTGTACACTCTTGCAGGAACATTGTGGCTGAAGCAACGTGTATTTCGTTTCTCTCGAAACTAAACGCCAAAAAAAAGAAATTAACTCCAAATTATGAAATAACTTTAATTTCGGAAGTTGGTTGGTTTTGGGATCTGAATTTTAGTTTTTTGGCACCGACTTCCGAAATTAAACTTATTTCATAATTTTCAGTTAATTTGTTTTTGAAGTAGATTTTTTTTAAATTACTTTTATTTCGTAATTTTTAGTTTTTAGTAAAATTTAGTATATTTATTTGTAACAAGTAGTTAATAGTTTTAGTATAAATATTGCACTAGAATTTGACCAAGGTTTTGAGATGCTTTCCCTTTGACACCACACCCGTAGCTCGTATCAATAAGCTAGACCGTCATAATTACACGTATTAGTCCATTATCTTAAAAACTACTGAACCGATTTTGTATAAAACTTGCAGTAAATGTAAGCCAGCTAAAAAAGGATCATAGTTTCGGAGAAATGTGTGGACAAACATACATACATATATACATCTATGAATGTTGTATATTTGTTTGGAATCCCTAATAGATTATCATATGTGAACATATTGCAGTTCCAATAATATTACATACAAACGTGTCGAATTGATAACTCCTTTTTTTGAAGCCGTTAAAAAAGACAGCAACGAGTATTTCGATAGCCAGTTTTCGTGAAACACGATACAAATAAAGGCCTGTTCAGATACAAGCTATATCATGTCGCGCTCGGTAGCGTTCCGGTATCTGTCAGTTCTTGAAACGCAATTCCAAGAATTTCTTCGATTCAGGCGCCAATCATCGCAACCCTCTGGTAGTCGAGACAGCTAGTTATACCCCCTCCAGTTTTAGCAAAGTCCGCCGCCCCAGGCATGATCTCTCAGACCCGATGACCCCATAACTCTCCTCCAGAAGAGCAGTAGGGAAAATCACAGTTCTATATTCCGATCTCGCCGCCGAGACTTGTCCCCCCCCCCCCCCACCCCCCGTCCCTCGCTCGGTGATGAAGTGCCAGCTGGTGGCGTAGCTCAGCCAGTAGCTTTCAATTCCCCTGATAATAATAATTACCCTGATTTGATCCAGCCTGTCCCATCTTGCTGTCCTCCCCCCAGCGATGCCCTAAGCCGAGGTTCGTTCCCCACACGGGGTGCCCTTAGCGTGTTGTCGCTTAGTTTATAAGTTTTATGCTCTGGCTGGAGGCTTTGAGGCAGCCACAGGATTGACCGGTTAAGTAGTCACGGCCATACATAAAAAAGCGTTCTGGTCCGCCTTCTGTAGGCTTAGCACGAGAACGGTAGAGACGCGTCTTGTCGACGGAAGAGTAGACAAAAATAACGTTACCGTGTAGACAGTACGACGGCAACAAAGTAGATAGAGTCAACTGCACTTTTACGAAATTCACTTTTTTACATTCTCAAAATTCTTTGTTTTTTCATAGGTTTTTTTTTCTGTTTAATTCTCATTTTATACAAATATTTAGTCAAGCATATAAATACAACTGCTGAGTCACGCCCGTAGCGTCGGAGATGCGATTCTCAACGTGTTTTAATATGAAAAATTGTACCTACATGTAGTTTTAGGGGGTTATGGCCTTTATAAAGGGGGGAAATTTTTTCATTATTTTTGCGATGGGACACACCGTTTTCGAGATATAAGCAAAAGAAGAGAAAATAAAAAATGATGTTGTAGATAACCGTATACACATATACTTTGCGGCCGTCGAGTAGAAAGGTTTTTACTGCCTTTAGCACGGCGATTAAAAAAAATCAAATTGTATTCACTACCCTAGACAATTATCAGCGGTCAGTGTGATTTTGACAGTTGGGATAGAAAACTTTCTTCCGAAATAGTCTACATACAAAAGGATCTACACAAAAATCGCTAGAAACGAAACACAAAATGACAAATTGTACGAGTAGAAGGATTTCTACGTTGCGATGTCAAAAACGAAGACACGAAATGTCACTTTACGAAGAGTATGTCTACTCTTCGTAGAGATAGAAAGTGGTCATGCTAAGCCCGCTGGTCAGTCACTTTGGACCAGTAGCCTTTATTCGTATCGAGGTTCACGAAAAGTTACAACAGCCGCACAGGTCGATCCATCAGGTTAAGCTACGCTTGCCGCGGTTGGTCCGTCCGTGGATGGGTGACCATCTTTACATACCGAGACTCTTCCATGCCTCGTAAAGCACGTTAAGCCGTTGGTAGCGGCTTTCATTTATGGATCTTTGACAGTCGTTACGGGTCGTCAGAAGCCCAAAAGTCTGACAACCAGTCTTATCAAGGGGTATCGTATTGCACAGTACCTAACTGGGTTGTAGAGGTCAGGTAGGCAGTCGCTCCATGTAAATACTGGTACTCAGCTGCATTCGGTTAGACTGGAAGCCGACCCCAACATAGTTGGGAAAAGGCTAGGCTATTGATTGATGTGGCGGCCACTGCTGCGTGCCTGGGCTTCGCCCGCGTGGCTGTCGGAAATTATCCCACGGGAACGCACTACCGGGATCAAAAGTATCCTATGTCCTAATCCAGGTTATAGTCTATCCATGTGCCAAACTTCATCCGTTCAGTGGTTTTTGCGTGAAAGTGTAACAAACAAACAAAGTCACTTTCGCGTTTATACTCGTAGTATTATGAAAAACCATAGGTTCCCAAACTTTTATGGACTACCGCCCCTTTACAAGAAAAAAATCCAACGCCCCCTTTACATAATAGTTAATTATAGCAATTTTATATGGCTGTCTATTATCTATTAATAATCACAAATTAAAAATTAATTCTCTCTCTCTCTCTCTCTCTCTCTCTGTGTGTGTAATCGTGCTGCACGAAAAGCTCCAGCGCCCACTAGGGGGCGGTACCGCCCCCTTTGGGAACCTATGCTCTAGACTAACAAAATTTATTAGGTGCTTAAATAAAAAAAAAAAACTCTTTAACTCACTACTAAACTTTCTATTAAAATAATTCAATCATGATTCGAAAGACACGTGGCGCCATCTGTTTTCATAAGAATGTTATTGTTATTTTCCTCGGGAACAATACTTTTTTTCGGGATGAAAGGTACCCTATGTCCGTTACTGTACACCTGACAACGTATATATGCAAAATTTCAGGATGATCGGTTCAGTGGTTAAAGCGTGAAAAGGTAACAAACAAACAAACTTACTTTCGCATTTATAATATTAGTTAGGATTTAATTCCTCTTAAATAGTGGTTTACTCCATAGCAGCCTCAGAATTTATAAATACACATATGTATGTGATATCTATAAAAAGAAACTCCCATTTAAACCATAAAACTACCAAAAACTCTCAGAATTAACTGTAAATTTCTCCATACTTTATTATTACGTAAAATTTATACCAGAATAAACGTTAGTTCATAAGAAATTATAACAAAAAAAAAAAACATAAAGTATATAAGACACAAAATAAGCGTAATTGCAACTGCCAAGTTGCTACATATGCTGCGTCGCCGTGCTTCAATATACAATTTTGTGATAGGCCTCTTAAGAGTTTCGAATTATTTAATAAGTATATTCCTCAGGTTTCACTCCTATCTGAGAGGTTTGAAGAAATGAAATTGAAATTCAAAAGCAAACCCATCTCAAATAAAAAAATGGTAACTGAACATGAAGTTTATTTAAACTTGATGTCGATGATCATCCAGTTCCAAATATGCTCACATAGCGCTGCATCAGTACATTTATACAAAAAAAATCAAGTCGACGCGATTGCGATAACTACTATCGTACTATTACTATATCGGCTTCCAATCTTACCGGATGCAGCTGAATATTACTATAGTTATTACGTGCAATAAAAACGTAACTTAAAAGAAGAAAAATAAAAAAGGAAAGAAATATTTTTTATTCTACACAAACAAAACACATATTACAAAAAAAAGACATAAAGTAAACACATACAAAGTAGCCAAAAGCCTCGTATTTAACCAATAAAAGTTTAAAGTTGGACAGTTTTGGTCCATTGCATGATATCAAGGCCAGGAACCAAAGGAAACAAACTTTGGTGCTATAAACAAATTAATCATAATGACTCTCCTCGGACACATATTAATCTTAGCTCCGATAAATCAGCCTTGAACCTAACATTATCGATACTGTCGTAAATCACTTAAAGATATTTTAATTAAACATCCTCAATATATCAGGGAGATAGCGGCCGAGTAGGGTTGCTACCAACAACTTTCAACGGTTCGCGAGAATCGGCACCTTAATTTCGTAACACACTATCGATCGGAATCTGAATCATTTTGAAGGAATTTGCTAATCCATTGCTTCACATGTTCGAAAATGTTTGTCTGCTCAACAACGTAATTAACGCAATGAATGTTGTTGAACTGTCAAAATGAAACCGATTCCGATTGATAATATGTTACGCAATTAGGGTACCTACTTACGGAATTACTATGGAATTGAACGAAAATATTTGATATTAGTAGTCTATCTATACTTCTATAGTATATAGGGTGATTGGTAATTAGTGACCGATACTTAAACACATGATTGTACTCATGATAACAAACTACTTTTGCTTGGGACCAAACCTGAATTCGCGAAAAAAAAAATCCGCTGTCCCTAAGCAGCTGACTTTTTTTTTCGCTACTTCAGGTTTGGTCCCATAGTAAAAGTTGTTTGTTATCATGAGTACAATCATGTGTTAAAGTATCGGTCACTAATTACCAGTCACCTAATATACTAAGTATATTAGTAATAAAGCTGAAGAGTTTGCTTTTTTGTTTGTTTGTATGTTTGAACGTGCAAATCTCTGTAACTACCAGTCGAATTTGAAAAATTATTTTTGCGTTTGATAGCCCAATTGTTGAGGAAGACTATATAATATACGCTATAGGACCCATAGGAGCCGATCAAAAAGAAAAAAGTCACAAAGAATGCCAAGCGAAAACGAAGTAATAGCGTGGGTAGGTGATGAGATGCAACGGGGTGGATTGGGGGAACAAGAAATTTCACGCGGACGAAGTCACTGGCAGAAGCTAGTAATAAAATAAGCTGAAGAGTTTCTTTATGTGTTTGTTTTAACGCGCTAATCTCTGGAACTATCACTCGGATTTGATAAATTCTTTCGCAATTGATAGCCCAATTATTGAGGAAGGTTAAAGGCTATTTAACATTACGCTACGACCCTTAGAAGCCGAGAAAAACGAAAAAAAGTCAGGAAGAACGCTAAGCGAAAACGAAGAAATAGCGCGGGCGGGCGATGCGACGCGACGCGGTGGGTCGGGGGCAATCACGCGAAGTTATAATAAATGGAAACAAAAAGGATTTTTCGTTGAGTTTTTTTTTTAGCGGATAATGGAAATACAAGGAGTTTCAGGAAAAGCGCAAATATTTGAGTTAAAGGTTAATTAATATTATTTAATAGTCCGCCAATTAATTCCATTTTTCAAAAAACTTCTGTTCTTTTAACAATCTTAAAAATTTGGTCCCGTGTGAGCGAGAGAGGTTACAAAATGTGACAGCCCTCTTAACAAATACTGATTTTTACCAATACAATCAACGGCATAAAATATAGGAACCTCGTTTTTCGGGAGTTGGCAACCCTGCGTCAATCTAGAGAAGGAGAGGAGATGAAATTAATTTAATTTTAACTTGATAATATATTACGTCGTCCGTCGCTAATAATGGAAAATGTTTGTTCTAGAATCCATTTGAATTCTTATTAGATCACGAGAGATAGAAGGTTATAATTACGATTCTCTTGGAATAATGAAGACGTAGTTATTAATTACGAATTTAGAATTTCATACACTTTATAAAGTTTCGTTTGCAAAGGGTGAAAATAATAAGAGGGAAGCCGGTTCCAAAATGAGTTATAAAATACACTAGACAATTTTATAAAGACAAGGAAAATAATTTTTCATACAATAATCATGTAGATAGTAAGTAGAATAGACTTCTCGCCACGAATACTTACAAAATATTAGTAAGATTGAGCACAAAAACCAATCAATCATTTACCTGCCCACGAAAGACATGCTCCTAGCTAGACATCACAAAGAGATGGCAGGATATACATACTTAATATTTCCTAACGACGGGTATTTGGCGATCAATACTACCCACTACACGGTCTATTTCGGCGTGCGTTTAACGCAAGGCTCATCTATCCAGCCTAATGCATTTTCGTAGGCCTGATGGGCAGTCCGCAACGCTAGATATTTCATTCAACCACCCAGACTATTCAGGCTCCCTAGATTGCTATTCTAACCCCCCTACGTCTGGGGGAGGGGGCAGACAACCCCCACGCCTGCCTGTACGGAGCTTAATTTCCGTATCGTATGGTCATTAATTTGTAAAGTGATATTTGGTCTACCTATATGTATCGGTAATTTATGTAGTAATTAGAATTTGCTTTTGGTTGAACTCGGAAACTTGAAATTAGAATTGTAAAACGTGAATATGATTTTTCTAACAAGAAAACAAAACATACCAATATAGCTAACTCGTAGGGGAAGCGTCAGGGTAGCCCGCGAAATTCAAATTTTCTTACGTTTTTTGCAATTTGCAAGTCAGTGTTAGATTGTATGTTGATCAAAATATGATTCGTGACCATAACAAATATGTATTTACAGAATTATAATCATTAAAGTGATCAATACAACTCTTTAAGACTCTTTAATCCTATTGAATGACTATTTCATGAAATCTTGACATTCCAGGATTATACTAACTTAAGGAGTTGTATTACTGATTTGATTTGATGATGATATTTTTGCGGTCGCGAATCATACTTTAATCAACATACAACCTAATACTGACTTGCAAATTGCAAAAAACTTTAGAAAATTGGAATTTCGCGGGCTACCCTGTATCTTCCCCATAAATAGCCTTTACTAACATTAGATACACAAAAAGAACGTGAACTTAAAAGTGAGCCAGCGAGAAGCTCACCAAAAGACAATGCCAACATATCAGCATTCAACAAACTCCATTAAAACAAGCCGCTGCATTAGAGCACATCAAAGTGAATGCAACAAAACACGGGAACTTGTTTATCTGTGCGAGTTTGGCGCCCTTTTTGCGCGCCTTCTGGCGGCGGGATTATGGCGGATTGCCGCTGTCACCAGCGCATTCCCGCCAACTTTTAATTACGACCATTATGAACTAAGTTTAAGTCGACGACAAAAGAACTTTTTCTAATGAAACTTTGTCCGGCGACGGCGGTGTCGTTATTACTGAGGTACAAGACTTGTTGGTCTAGTTAGTTTTTGTTTAAATAGAAATCTAGGTGGATGGGCTTTTTGTTTCTAAATGAGGTGCAGGCACTTTGACCTTAATTTTTTTCATTGGCGATATCTTTCTGCGCATATTTACCTCTGCTGTTTCATGACATTCTTCTCATGGCCTGTGCCAATTGTGTTTCTGTTTATTCTGCTGGCATTTAGAGCGATACTCTGTTCCTTTTCAATGCTGAAAATTCCCAAAGAAACACTTTTTACCTGGTACCTTTATGCATTTGATGAAAGTTTTTCGTTGCTTTATTCGAATTCAAACGATGATTTGATCGAAATGATGTCAACAGAATTTAAAAAAAAATTGTAGGTGCAGTTCGAGTTCGCGCCGTTTGTTTTCGTGAAAACAGATCGAAAGTTTACTACGATTTCGGTTTCTGCCGTAGCCATTGTATTTGCTCGACACTAGACTTAGTAGGCTCAATGCATTACTTATGAAGCAAGCTTTTACAGTTTATGACATTTTTCAGTTCTGAGCATATTTACGGGCGATATGAGATAACATCTTAAACTTTTTGCTATTTGCAACAAATTTTCTTACGGTTTCTGACACTGTCGAAGCTATTGTATTTGCTCGGCACTAGTCTTGTTAGGCTCTCTGCATTCCTTTTGATGTAAGCTTTTTCGGCTTGGGGTTCTTTTTTCATTTCTGTGCAGATTTTCGGTGGATATGAGACGACATCCGACATTATTTTGCTATTATCAACTTCATACTAATGTTTAACCCTATTCTGGCCAATATTTCTGTTGTTTCTTCGTTAGGTCCTCGTAGTGCTTTGTCAACTCTTTACAAAGACAACAATAACTGATCTAGTTAAACACGTTTTTGCGCTATACGAATTAATATTTCGACAGATAGTGAGGGTCGCGCGCATGCGAGTACAATCACAGTGTGACGTCATACGCAAATTATATCAGGCCTTAAAATTGTTTTAAATTTGACCTATCTCTTGAATGCTCAACCATTACTCTAGCATTACAAGTCTCATAGTTATTATCGGTTGAAATCTTACATGTTTTTGTCGGTCAGAAATATTGAACTTACCACCTAGCCAGTACCACCAGTACACCGAGCGAAAAGACATGTTCACGTCAAAATACGTCTCAAAATACCGCTGCTATCATTTCTTTCAACTCTTCCATTGAATATTGCTCATTTTCACAACATAATTTTTCACACACACCTTAAAATCTCAAAAAACAAAGAAAGAATGGTCAAGTGCGTAATACTCACTACCGGGCATGGGACGCGTGCGTGTATCCAGCATATTACACTACGCTAACTTAAATTTTCGGCAGTTTACGTTTTTAAGGCCAAATTATTTATATTAAAAATAGTTATTTATATCAAGGGTTCACGGGCTATTTGTATTAAGCGACATGTTTGGAACTTTACAGGAGAGCATTTCAAAATTTTCATTATTTTGAAAAAAGAACATTGTAAAAAAGTATCAATATTTTTTACGAAAAAGTGACTTATCGACGGTTAATAATCAATAGTGTCTATCTCCGTTTTTTACTTTTTTCACTTTTTAATGCAGGTAGATATGACAAAAATTCAATATCGGCCAGGATGTCGCTTAATACAAATAGTCCGTGAACCCTCGATATATATAGGTAGACTATACTTTAGTACAAAAATAATTTTATATAGAGATTCAAGTAATTTTTGCAATCGCGCGATATAGGTACATTGTATACACACTATGGCATCATCGTACGAGCGATGGCGATAGGACGGCGCCTATCTCTTAGCCTAGTGCCTAGTCTAGTCCGTTCGTGAACGTTCGTAACAAAATAGGCACGACTTAACTGAAAGTAGGTACTGTAGAAGGTCAGAGTCCAATTATGTGGAAGTTCCGAGCTTCTACAGGGATACGTAGTCAGATGGTAAATGATAACTCATAGAGGCGATACTGTATGATATCGATAAAAGTTTCAAACGCTACACTCATTCATAAAAATAGCACACACACTTAAATTACAACGCATAGTGCCCTAGCTAGAACCGAAGTGCCGTCAGGCAAAAACATCCGAACTATCTCTTTTTAAATAATTAAAAAGAGATAGCTTTATACTGGCGCAAGTAGTCGAATGTCAGCCAGTACGACAAAAGGTTAAGGTCCATTGCATTGAACCTTTACAGTACACTCTTAGGAGTACTTATTAGGTACTATTGCTTTTTGTTGTTGTTAATATTGTAAAGAATTAATGTTTTTTATTTCAGTTATTTTAGTTATAGTTTCACAATTGATATGAATTTAATGTATTGTTTTAGCCTTGTCTTTGTATAATATACTCGTAGTACGCTAACTACGAGTTGGCGACACATTTATCGGCTTTTCAATTTACACACAACTAACTCGGGTTAAATTCAAAACTAACAATTAATAAAGAAATTCAATAACGATATTCCTTGTTGTTATCAAGAGAAATGACAATAGTGCAAATTTCAATTTATTTATTTAGCCCGTTAAACTGGGTGAGATTACTCTTTATGACTGTATTGTTTGATTTGTTTGGCTATAGAATGTCTCTCAACTCAGTGTGCCTTTTGGCAAAGGCCTCCTCCAGTAGTTTCCATTGCTTCCTGTCTTGAGCAACTCTCCTCCATTTGGGTTCCGCAGTAAGTGTCAGCTCATCTTCCCAGCGCATTTTTTGTCGTCCTCGACATCTCTTGCCATCTCGTGGATACCAATTTGTTATAATTTGGCTCCATTTTTCTTGTATAGATCTCAACATATGGCCGGTCCATCTCTATTTTTGGAGGTCTATTTTATCCAGGATATCGGTTATTTTGGTTTTTAGGGTTCCGTAAGTCAAAACGAAAAACGGAAACCTTATAGGATCACTCGTGTGTTTGTCTGTCTGTCCGTCTGTCACAGCCAATTTGCTCCGAATTTAATGGACCGATTAAGTTGAAATTTGGTACACTTATGTATTTCTGTGACCCAAACACGGACGTGTAACGTAAATAAATAAATAAAAGTTTTGCAAACTGTCCGTGTGAGTATCAAATGAAAGGTCTTACTGTAAGAGTCTCAAAAGTATTTTTTTATAATTTTAAAATAAACCATTTTAAACTTATTTAAGAAATTAAACGAAAATTGACCATTCCCCCCTTTATCTCCGAAAGTGCAGAGCCTAAAATTTTGAAAAAAATATATAGAAAATAGTTCAATACCTATAGATTACAGGAAACCTATAAGAAGTCGATGGTCTTAAAAAAACATGGTAAATCTTTCAATATTGTGCGTACAAACTTACATTTGTCCATAGTTAAACAAAAAGGATCCAACCCACATTAGGTGTAATCTGGGTTGGATTCTTTTCTTTTAACTATGGACATTTGTAGTTGGAATGTATGGGAGAACATGTTTTTCAACTACAATGTTAAGTTTTTCTTGGGATAAATTCATCCCAACTACGGAACCCTTCATTGTGCGTGGTCCGACACGCTCTTGACCTGTTTTTTTTGCACATTGCTAATTCTGTCTTGCCTTCTTGTTCCTATCATGCTTCGTTCCATATAAATTCCAATAAATTTCAATAAATCATCTTAATTAATGTAAAAATAAATTTACTTTAAAAAAGTAAAAACTGACTTCAAAAACCAAAAACAAATAAAATAACTTTCATAAAAAACTTAACAGCTTCGGTAGTCGGTGTCACGCAACGTCCATTGACATTGAAGAATTGAAGACACCGATTTCAGATTAGAAGCTGTTAAGTTTTTTTTTTTGTTATTTTATTCGTTTTTGGTTTTTGAAGTCGGTTTTTACTTTCTTAAAGTCTCTCACTTTTACATTTTTTGTTGAATATACAATTACATAATCCCAAGACGAAAAAAAAAAGAAGAATCATCAAAATCCGTTTAGAAATGCCGGAGATACAGTACATTTATGCATATAACTTCGTACATAAGGATAATTACCTAATGTATTATACATTAAAACCTTTCTGAAAGTATGTATATTACGTTAGTGAAAGAATCATCAAAATTGGTTCATCCGTTTTTGATAAAATCGCGGGCATACAAACATACGTACATACATACGGCGACCCGTATGTATGTGCGTATGTTTGTATGCCCGAAGAAGAAGAAGAAGCAAGAATAGCAAGAACTCGATAAAGAGTATAAATAGAGAACCTCCTTTTTGAAGTCGGTTAATAAGACCAAAACGACCGAAAAGAAGAATCATCAAAATTCGCATAGAAATGCCGGAGGTGCAGTACATATGCATATAACTGCGTATATAAGAATAATTACCTAATGCATTATATACTAAAACTTTCCTGAAAGTATGTAGATCACGTTAGTGAAAGAATAATCGAAATAGTTTTTGAGAAAATCGTAGACATACACACATACACGCAAACATACATTACACAGGTACATACAAACATACGGGTCGAATACTGCCGTCGTAAGCAAAAAGGGCACAACTAACATTTAAAAAAAAAATGAGTTACATACATATTTAGAATCAGAAAAAAAAGGCTAATCTGCTCAATTTTTTGTAGATTTTTTTTTAAAATGTTAGTTGTGCCCTTTTTTCTTACGACGGCAAAATAGAGAACCTCCTTTTTTTGAAGTCGGTTAAAAAGTTATCACATTTTTTATTTGAAAAACCTCTGGTGTAAAATCTACGTTTTCAAGTTAGCGTAGTGTTAATTGCTGGTGTCGATGATGAGACAAAAGGAATACCTATGTAAGGATCGTAGCAGGCGGCGTACTGTAGTTTATGCCTACCCCTCATGGGGAGAAAGCGTTAGTTTATGTATGTGTATGTACCTTAAAATCTCACAAGAAAACAAAACTTTACTCACATTAGATAGGTACTTACATAAGTTCTGGTAAAATATTGGACCTTTGAATTTGGTTCGTTAGTTGCACATTCCCGAGCACAAATTGAGCTTGTTCGACTGTTTACACAGAAAACTGAGACACGGCCGTGCATAAATTGCAGAGCTCCACATAATTAAAAATCAACATTTACATTCAATTCGATCTTCGTTGCTTCGCTACGTTAGGTTACGTTACGACGCCATGTTGTTTTCTTACGTCACTGTTTGCTCTTCATAAATGATTTTGACGGTTTTGGGTGTAATTCAATTATTTTAAATGAAGAATTGATTAAATATTAAAAGTAAGGAAGGTTGTGTCTAATCGAGTTGATGATCGGGATATTTTAATCATTATAAAAAAAAATTAAAGTTATGAGTGAATCGCGAATACATGTAAGAACTTAAAGTTTCAAGTTGAATCAAACAAGATTCTTTTGTTGCAAGACTTGCAAGGACTTACAAGAAATAAAGGAAACCAACTTAACTCTTACAAGTAAAGTCAAAGTATAGGTAGTTAACGTTGGAGCAAGAACCCGATAATGAGTTTAAATAATGGCTTTTGTAAGCTAGAGAGCCGATACCAGCAATTTATTTAATGGTTGTAATTGAAGTAATTGCGTAAGCAGATTTGAGCAATTTTGCCAATAACAGTGTGAAAATTTTCTACATTTTATTCTATCTGATATAGTAGATGTGTAGTAACCAAAAATGTATCAAGGTTTGATATACAAAACTAAGGATCATGCACGTTATAATTAAAATATAAATAATTATTTGTTTCTTTGTTAATAGAGCGAATTCATATAGAGAGAATGTATTTTTCATTGGACCAAAAAGTAAAAAGTAGTCTATTGAATAAATTATTAATATTATTTAAAAGTCTTTGACATATCTCGGGACCCTTGGGTCCTGAACTTTTGGAAGGCGTACGAGGGGCCGAAGCCAACTCGCAGAGGCCCCTTAGACAATTTTAAGTGTTGAGGCAATTGTTAAAAGCCTGTGATGTCCCACTGTAGGGCAAATAGCTCCTTACTCTCTTTTCACTTCTCTCTGCTTAATGCTGCTAAGGACCAGTTCTTGTTGCAGAAGTCCATCTCATTCCGCCATTTCCGTGCGGGCCTGCCGCGACGTCTCTTTAATAAATTGAATAAATAAATTAGTGGGACATCACTAGTGATCGGATTAATCGGACGTTAATATACCTAAACTTCACTTTTATTCCCACGAAAGAATAATACGGACATGCCTTTCAGAATCCCTTCTGTTCGTATAAAATACAATAGATTAGTCGATTCGATATACTTACTGTTAGATAGATAAAGCAATTTCCACTACTGGACCACATTGTGCACGGTATCATTTTTTATTCATATTCCATTTGTTTTGAATGAAATAA
Source organism: Dicycla oo (assembly GCA_948252095.1). NCBI lineage: Eukaryota > Metazoa > Arthropoda > Insecta > Lepidoptera > Noctuidae > Dicycla > Dicycla oo. The sequence continues at coordinate 29,088,179 of OX411714.1, forward strand.
AGATACTAAATCAAAATAACCACTGCTATAATTTCATTAAATTTGTTATAGTTGTTTTTTATAATAATAATAATAATAATACCATTTATTTCAGGCGACATAGGCCCATAGAAAAATACCTTAACCTAAACATACATATTTTTATAAACAAAATCTTGTGTTAATAAATAAGGCTTAAGACTATGTTAGTAGCACTTCACTTTGCACTAGCTTGACTTTGTGCTGTCCTGTGGAACTTGTCCGCGGAAGCGACGGAACACCACGTCCTGGGGCCAAAAGTCTTCAACCCGGGATCCCGGGATTACTTATTTACGTATATATGCGCCCGATTATCCGATCACTGGTCATCACATCATTAATGCAAGGTACAAAATAGAAAATGTGTATTATCCGTGTAAAATATCCGTGTAATATCCGTGTAAAATAAGTACCTACCTGAAAACAGTCTGCTTTTAACATTAGTTAGCATAACTTCATATATTTCTTCTTTATTCTTAGTTTCTATCTAAGCCAGATACGAAGTTTTGTATCTGTTAAGTTTTGCTGTTGTCTATAGGAACCGCCGGCTTATGTAGAGCGGTTACATTAAGGGGAAAGCGCCCAGGTAGCCCGCGAAATTCAAATTTTCTTACGCGTTTTTTGCAATTTGCAAGTCAGTATTAGGTTGTATGTTGATTAAAGTATGATTCGCGGCCGTAACAAATATGTATTTACATAATTATAATCATTAGAATCAGTAATACAACTCCTTAAGTTTTCATGAAAACAAAATGTCAAGATTTCATGAAATAGTCATTCAATAGGATTACTTGGTCTTAAAGAATTGTATTGATGAGTTTAATTATTATAATTTTGTAAACACATATTTGATACGGTCGCGAATCATAATTATTTTAATCAACATACCACCCAATACGGACTTGCAAATTGCAAAAAACGTTAAAAAAATTAATTTCGCGGGCTACCCTGGCGCTTTCGCCTTAACCAACAGTTGCTTCTCTATGTTCAAGAAATCTTATTTTATTTCAAGATTAACAGTAATGCTGAATGTGCCTAGGGCGTTCCAAAGGACCGGGGACCCCATCAGGGTCCCGAGATATGTCACCGACAAATTTATAATAATCCTACTGATATTATAAATGTGAAAGTTTGTATGTTTGGATGTTTGTTACTCAATCACGCAAAAACGGCTGAACGGATTTGGATGAAATTTTGTATACAGCTAGTATATTAAGACATAGAATACTTTTCATCCCGGTAGAAGGTTCCCGTGGGATAATTACCGACATACACGCGGGCGAAGCCTCTGGCAAAAGCTAGTAATAAGAATAAAACTTTATAATTAAGCATCAGTAATTAATGCACTTCACAATATAAGATGCAGCTCCAGTATTAGTTGGTTTATCAAAACAAAAAGGATTTAAAAAAGAACGAACGACTTTATGGAATTTCATCACCGTCTGCCGATTCGAACATTGCAAACCTTTTTGTTCACAAACCGGGAGTTAACTTGTATGCATTTAGGTATACCTAAAATACATACAAGTTAACTCCTATATGTATATGTACTCAGGTACCTTCATATTAAAATCAGGGTTCATTTCTGTACCCACTTACCTTAATATTTTATTTTGTCAATCGAAGTCTTTGACAAGCATCGCAGACAAACCCTTGAAACTTTACTAATACATATTAATCATGAATTGAAAAGTGCATTGCATTATGCATTCGGCTCTGAATTAGATAAACAGGACAGACTCGAACCAGTATCACGTATTTTTACCTAAAAAGCAAAATGATCTAAATGAAAAGTATCACAAAAATTTTAATAAGGATCCATATTCCTTCCAGCCTACATGAAATATTATAGCTTAACACTTCCGAAGAACAAACATTATTTCCGAGCGATAAAGTAGAAAACTTTAACAAATCTATTTGAAGCGAAAGAAACTAACAAAGCTATAAAAGCGAAATAATAGTTATGGAAATAGTCTTTCATTTTCCACCAAAGAAAACTCCGCGAAACTACCGACAATATGAATGAAACTATAATATTAGAAAAGTTTCGTCCCGGGAAATGAGAAAACGTTGTAGGAACTCGTTCGTCTAATACACGTAGTTATAAACTTGTTCAATATAATATCGAGTGGGGTGCGCCATCTCGCTCGCTCTCCTTGCACCGCTCAAACTGCCCTCGTTTAATTGCATATTCAGCTGAATAATTCCGTCGACCACATAGATATAACCGACGTCTACGTCTGTCTAAAGTTCTCAACTTTACTATTATTTAATGCTATTTTACACAAAATAATAGTGATTGAGTTTTCACTAGTTTTCAACCGCGTTTGTGCAACATCCTTGAAATAAAACAAACATTGGCGGTTACCGAACTCCTTTCATTTAGGAAGGAAGATTTAAAAAAAAAGAAATTATTCCGAGCGTGCAATGTCAGTGATGGTGATCGTTTTGCGGTATATCGCTTCGACTGTATCGATAATATCTACATTAGACAAGTAATCGATAAAGAATAGATTATATCGTTTGTCGTATCAATTTCAACTCGATGTTGATACAGTCGATTTTAGAAAATTAATCTAACGGGATTGCTACGGCGTAGCAGTAAGTAAATGTGGACTTTATTGTTATATGAGAAACACTTGTACATAGTGTAAGCGATTGTTATGATAATGCTGGCTGCAATAGACGGAGGAGCGATGAAATATTGGCCTCTTTTGCATAAGCACCGGCGAAACACGAGTGAAACGATTCTACGATGTGCTACGCCGCCGCTACGCCGGAACCCGTAGCGATCTAATTGCTCATTAACTGTGACGCTTATGAAAACAAATTTGTCGTATAAATGTAAAATGTAATTTTGGTACACAATAAATTTTACTCCAATTTTAGTTAATGTTGTAACAATTTGTTATTACGGATTCAATTTAGCGTTTGTTTTGAATAAAATTAAACTTGCGACGTAGCTACAGGGAAATTTTGGCATAGATTTATTTTATTTACTAAACGACTTAATATTCTTTCTACTTTCAAGCTGAACCCTGAGGTATTCCTAAAAATACACATTAAAATTTCACCTTGACCCACCAATATTCGCACTCCGACCGTATGTAAGTACACCGCTGGAATATTATCGAGGCCGCAGTGAGAACCGACATCAATATTCGAATATACATAGGTATTACCTATAGGTACCTTCATTAATCACCAGAATACGTACCTATGCAGCATTACAGATCCGACATACAACGACACGGAAACATGACGCGACAATTTCGGAAAATTCGTTCAGGATTTACGATTTTAATGAAAATTAGGAAGGCGTTGTGTTGATGAGGCGTTCGGTATGAAAAGATTTTTAAGCGATATTGTTGTCACACTGTTAGTGCTGTCTTTTAGTAGGTATGATTATATTTGACGAGTGAATGATTAGGTAAATTAGATCATGGCTCATCACAAAAATTGTTACTCCAGAATTTTAACTACAATGCAAGATGGGTGCTTTATGCTTTTATTCATTTATTTTGGCTTCGATAATGTTTTTTGCTGTTCAAGTAATTGTAGAGTAAGTTTCTTATAACGACACTATATCATTTTTGAGAGTCACGTCATGGTTGATCGTAATTCGTAGCCAAATACACAAAAATAATTTCAGCAAGTAGTGAAGAGGTAAAAAATAGTAGTAGGTAGGTTCAAAACTCAACTACTTTAAGATTTTTGTAATGCGCTAAACCAACACTGAAACTGATATTTAAGTTCATATTTTCGCAATTTTATAACGTGTGAGTTTAAAATGCATCCAACCGCTACTATCGCGCAATAATTTTATCTAGTGTTCACTGAGTTTTCACTAGCGAGCTTACTGAGCTTAAAGTTACGCCTTTCTTACTAAGCTGCCCGAAGATATCATAAGAAAGTAAGCAGTTATTACTGCTTTCTACTCGTAGGTATGCTAGACAAGGATGGATCAATCGAAAAGTGGGGTAAAGATTGAGGAAAAGAAATAGTCAATGTAGAGTAGAACCATTATCGCGGTCGAAATGATTCACACATAAGTATGTTCACTTAGTCGAATGATAACCAAATTATTCAATTCAATCTGTTTGGTAGCCGCATACCTAATCTTTCGCCATAAAATACTATTATATACCAAACTTTTACTTTCTTACAAAACTTCATTACAAGTTTAATAACGATGTTAGAGAATTTCATAAGCGCCACTTTTCTACGCTTTTTTATAAAAGACTTGTAAAACAAGCTATTAAAGCTCAGCTCATCTTGGCGTATATCTAAAATTTGTAATTTGTTTATCAAACGTCTGGTATGTATACGTATATAGGTGTGTGTGCGGCGGGGAGTGCGGGGGCGCGGGGGGCGCGGCTCGCTTGCCGCTCGTTCCGTCACACGGGCAGCAGTCACGTGCGACGACGCCGGCTCTCAACGCGCTTTACGTAACATATCGATTCCCGCTGCAGCTATCGATCGCCGATCGGCCGATGCACATCACTATAACTCGGTTTCCCGCGCAAATTTGATTTTGGATTTTTACGTCAGCGTCGCGTGTGTTGTGTTTTTATTTTTTTTATTTTTGTGACGAGGCCTTGGATTTTTCTGTTGAGCTTCGCACTCGGAAGAGTTTCGAGGTGGGTTTGAGTTGTATTGTTGTATGGTTAGTTTTGTAATGAATAAATCTATGATGGGAAAATGGAACCGGTTGGATTGCGCTAAATCGCTTTAGTTAAAAGGTCAATACACCCGGTGGCACGCGAGCAAGACGCAGCGATGAATGTGGAGCGATGCTTCGCCGTGCTCAGCGTGGACGGCTGGAGTCGATCACAGCATGACGGACAGACGGACAGACGTGCACCGATCACACACAACACGAAAATCATTAAAAATAAATTAGAATATCCATTCTTGTCTTACTCGTATCAAGAATTTGACATTTAATTTAAGTATTGAGTTACTGACTCTCTCGGTATAGTACCTTTGTTAATTTTTAATTACCTAGTCTTTAAGCAATTGCTTTTAATTATAGTTATGGAAGTAAATAACGACCTAAATTAATTAACGTTTGACATGTTATTTAGTTATAAAGTTTAATAATAGTTATATAATTTAACTCGAGAAATAAAAAATAAATTTTATTTAATTTATTCGCGTGTTTTAACTAGGTAGGTACTACTTAATTATTCGATAGTCCAAAAAAGTTTTAATTTTGGACACTTATTTCATCATCTTGAAAATTTAGGGTGCCAACACCGAAAGATGTCAATGTTTTGTATTTTTTACGAATGTAGATATTATAACCTACTTATTTGTAAGTCGTTTAGGTATGTTATTGTAAATATATAGATAATGTAATTATAAATATCTTATAATGTTAAGGCATTTTGCCGAAAATTATGTCAAAAACCTTTTTAACAAAACATTATTTTTAAACTTGGTCGTAACCATTGACTATGCTAGTAGAAAAACTCACAAGAAAACCATTTATTTCCCGTTTGAAATGCAATCCTATCAAAAAGAAGTGTACGATAAATGCTCATAATTACTTCGTAATTTGTATTACCTGATCGTTTATTAATTAAATATCTACTTATTTTTACCTACCATCTTTCGTATACCTACTCTTTGAAGGATTTTTCGCATGTGATGAAAAATTCAATGCAACGTTTTACTACAAAAACTAGGTGCCTACATACTACCCAACGTAACTTATTCCATTTACGTTTATTTTTACGATTCTTCATTTATTTTTCATTTTCAACGAAATGTATCTTGAATTCTTGAAGTGACGCTTTTTTGATTTACAGCCAATAAAATGCTTCATTTAAAGTCTTGAGGAAGGTTGCGGGAATTTATGTTCGTTATAAATTAATCAAATAATGCATAACAGAGCAATAAAAACGTTTTTTTTTAGAAGACCTTCACAGCTTCCTATTGTTTTAAGTTAAAAAAAACGGTCTTACTTAACTGTAGATGGTATAACATAAAAGCACGTCTAAAGTTAGGTCAGCTTGTCAACAAATCACAAAACATTTCCAGAAGTGTTTGGAGAAAACATTGATAAACTAGATATCTGAAATTTTACATAATCCATAAGTAAATAAAGAGCTGCGGCTTTTGTAAAATATCCATGAATATGCGAGTCATTCACGCTGAAAGATTCGCTGAAAAGAGAAGTCAGACTGAAAAAGGCTAGCAGCTCTAAGATTCGATAATTAAGTACATACATAAGATTTCCATTTAACAAGCTGAACAACGATACAGTATTCTCAAACCTTACATGATTCAGACTCAGAGAGATATTTTAGAATAATATTCATCCTTATCTGTACAATTTAACGCATTTCCGTCTATACTTCTCCTGCCATTCGTCAGTCACGTACGCACTCCCATCATATTTGAAAACGGTTCGAACTTCGAAGGTTTGTTCAAGGCATTTCCGTTCTACTGTTTACTTTCCGTGGCAAACTATAAAATGAATCAGCAATAACAATTACAGAATAGCCAAAGCACTGAAATAAGCTATAAGTTGGTAACTTGTTTTTTTTTTTTTTAACTGTTGTATGAAAGTAATTTTTTTTTAATGTTTTGTGGTAACTCCAGCATAGAGATAAGATAAAAAAAAATATCCATTAGACTGAAAATATTTCGAATTTTTACGTCGCCTGATTCATAGTTCTCCCTTATCTTTTATCGTGATGTAAAATTTACACAACATAGTCGATTTAGATTGTGTGTGTGTATTCTAGATACGGCTTATCTCATGTCCCGGTTTCTGATTCGCCCATTTTTAATAGAATATTTCGATGTTCTTCATGTGACCTCTGACCGTTGTAAACGAGGCTTGGTTAAAAAAGAAAAAAAACATGTCGGCTGACTGCGTTCTAAATTTGAAACAGAAGTCTCGCGTGGGGTATGCGGTCCTATTAGTGCTAGTGACCAATGTTGCCATGTGACGACACGTTTGGTGTTAAGCGTGGCGAATAAAAATTTAGGTCACTCTCGCGTTGGCTGGCCTCGATTCATTGAGCTTGTGCCGATCGTGCGTTATGGCCGGGTCGATGTTTGATAGTGTTGTAAATAAAAAACACGTGGCCCACGCATCTGGCTGAGCACAGATAACCTCTACACGCTACTAGGATATAAAAATCGTTCGGATTACGCTGAAACCACAATGTACATATTATTTCCCCATTCACAGCGCTAAATAGAATCAACATTCATTGACGGCGGTATTCATGGCCGGCGCGTTTTAATTTACAAAATGTTGCGCTACACATTTAATACTTGTTAATACATTTCTGAACCGTGACTTCTTAAGTAAACGCTTTAATATTCATGCATTCGTTGAGGTAGAAAGAATCAGTAATGAAAATTGTATCCATAAAAAGGTTTGGTTAAAAAGTACAAAAAAAAGTCTCTACCTTGTATACTTTGTAGAGGGTTTTTGTTTAAAAGCTATCAGAATGAGTGATCGTGTCCGTATTTAACGAACGAGGCATTATTTTAATAAGCCGGTGTATTTTTAAAACAAACCATAAAAGCTGTCTGCGGACAAGCGGTCGCATAAAAAGTGAAAATCAATAATGTCGGCTGCCGACGGCCAGGAGTCTGGATAATTGGAAAATTCGGTGCACGTTGAAAGCTATAAATTTTCACTTTTGTCCACGCAGAACCTTTTCCGTGTTGCATTAAGGATAATAAATTCAAACAAAATGCTACTGACATGGTTTCTGTTATGAATTGTATTGCTTAAGTTCCTACTTATCTTGTGGCTGATGCAGTGGTGCTACTTATAAATAGTCTTTAAAAAGGCGGGAGGTGTCGTGGGACACCCGGTTGGAACGAAGTTCATCGTTTGGAATAATAGCTTTCGCACATCATTACAAAAAAAAAAAAAAAAAACAATAAATTATGGTCAGCTATTTTGAATACAAATTGAGTGCCTATGGTAGTGGTAATGAATATTACGTCTTATTGGACCCTGTATTTGTATATTACGTTAAGATCTGGGCATTTTCTTGTTGTATTTTGAATACAACACGAAAATTTAAATTTCATTTCATTTCATTTAAATTTCATTTTAAGTATCGTATATGTACCTACCTACATGTGTGTGACCGGTATCTGAAATCATAAACTAAGAAAAGTAATTAAATGGATCAAAATGGCACAGATATTGTGTTTTTCGCTAAAAAGTAAAGCCAAGCCAAGTCTACCCATATCGTCGAAAAAGTGTTAGCGTTCACCCTTGACAGTAGTCAGCGATAACAGCCTCCCGTCGCGTCGCTAGCGCGCAGTTTGCCACATGCCGTTCTGTTCGGCTTCATAGGAAATATTTATTTTTAGTAACGAAAATATGAATATTTGAAAAATAATCGCTGATATAATTATAACAATAAAATAGTCTGTTCATATAAAAAAAAAACATGAAAATATCTTAAGTAGTTTAAAAGTTAGAACGTTTTGTTTTTATATTTTCGGTTCCTGAATTTATTTTATATAGTATTTTTCTACAACACTTAAATATTATTATCTAGGATTGATGTGTATGCGTTCTAGTTTAACATATATTTAGTGCATAACTTACTTGCATTATTTGAAGGCGTAATAACAAAAAAAGTGACTAAAATCATAACGCTTTTAAAGTATTAATGCGCGTTCAACTTTCTTCCAGTCAACTACCTACCACAAGCTGCATTATAGAACTTCGTTCCAATAATTCCATTTCTGTGTCGATTCTGTCCTTATCGGTACAACTCTAGATCCAACTCGTGCTTACATTTCAGAAAAAAAAAAGACAAAACCTGTTTCTCCTTTACGCTGTTTATTTTTTACTTTTACCTGCGTGTGGTCTCACCTATTTGACATTAAGCATTGAATAAACCCATAAAAATAATATAATGAACGGTTTATGTGTACCTACATAGGGCTTTTAACCGTAAACGTAAATTTTAATTCTGGACGTTTTCACGAGCGCCATAATTGACTTTACGAGTCATATCAACTGCAATTAGCCGGTCTCGCGGCTCCTGCCACATTTTAATGTGTTTATTTAGCTTTTGATATATTAACTGAGATGCTAGAAAATATGTATTTACTTGTGTCACTACTCTTCCTTGATCAAAACACTTAATGCAAGAATGGTCTATCTATTTGAGACAAGATGTTTTGCAGCCCAGCAAGATTTCATTTTATAAGCAAGAAGTGTTTTCTTAAAAACTCGGGCACTTGTAACAAAAGAAGATTATGAAGCCGGTGCGGCGTCGGGAGCTTCGCTATTGGAAGCATTATTTAAAACTTCAACAAAAGATGCTTCACTGATAGGCTTGATTGGTAGCAAAATAGGTGTTTTCATCCAAACTCTGAGAGACTCATGAAATTTTTATTCAATTTCTCGAAACATTTAGTCGCAAAATTCTTTAAGAATATGTCTTACTACTTGTCTCAATTTAACATACTTTGCCCATAAAACGAATGCGATGTTCACCTTTTATAGATTTTACGATCATTTGAATGGTACTAAACTGCGGCACTACTTACGGGTAGAACATAGTTCCTATGTACTTCAAAGTCAAATACTTTCACCATGAACTTTCTACCTACAAGAAAATGAGGTGATATTTCATTTTTTTTTTTTTTTGTGAAAACCGCGTTAACTTGGGTCGCATAACTGTTCCGGCTACCTTAATGGGCTTTTAATTTTTGTCAACGCTTCAGATTCACTGCTTCTACATTATACTTACAATTCTATTTTAAAATATTATTTTTAACCTTACTGCAAGACCGGAAATACTTTAAAACATAGACAAGGCTTCAAAAATTGATAAGTATCGAGCGTGGCATTAGCAAGATAGATAGCAGTAAAGGTTACTGGTGCAAAGAGAAAGATATTGCTATTGGGTATTATAGTGTTGTAGGCATTTGTAGGACATTAGATTAGTGTTGTACTTGTTACATCTGCACACTCAGGACAAGGTTTGTTTATGCTGGCAAAGGAAGCCTGAAGGAATACCTGGGAAGGTTTTTTTTAAACTTATTTTAAAGCTCGCAATTCACAGTAGCTCGTCATTGAATAGCTCCCGCACAGCCAATTAAACAACTGAGTCAGAACTTGCTCAACAACCAGCTGATTCACTATCAACAACAACAAAAACCAATCGATAGTAGCAAGTTGTTTTTATATTCAACGTAATCGCAAGTAAGTGGCAACACTCAGACCGCGTGGCGGCCAGTCACGCATGCTACGTGTGACATCCACATTATTCCATTCATGCTGCCCACGTGGACGGAGAAAACTCACACTTGTTTATGTATATTTATACAGTTTGCGATCATGTTGCACTTTTATCACTAGCATTTGTCAAAGGCCTTGAGGTATATCTGGGAATATAATCAATCTATGAGAACTTGACAAGTGACAAGGATTATAATATGTTCAACTAATAAGATTAATCGCCCCATAAAATAATATTACAGAAGACTAATAAACCGGATAAATGACATTTAAAATCCAATTAACCTTTACATCGAGCGAAAGTTGTTTCGAAATTTTCTTCAGCCGTCTAATAGCGCATCTCAAAGTTTATCAGCACAAACAATCAAAGAGCAATCCTGAACGTTGTTTACAAACAGAACCCAAATGACTTCATTCACAGTCCCGGGCTCCCGGGGCGCCCTCCTCATGTTTCCCGAGCAAGCCCCCGGGATCGGATCGGGTAGACAAGCGTAAGATATCCCGCACTCCTGCGGATCCTGCCCTTGAACTTGAAGCCGTCACGCGCCGACAATAGGGACGTTTACCTCTTTGCTTTTTATACAAATAGAAATTTCATTTTTTCGCTCTATTTATTTAAAAATGCTTTGAAATATTTCCGCACAAACTTCCAAGATATGCTAAGCTTATCGTTGCTGACGGAAACGTTGAACATAAGCGCCCTAACATTCACAATAACGTGCGCCCATAACGCGGCGGAGAAAATTGTGTACAACGTTTTGAATGGCCAATTCCGCGAAGTAAAAATATAAAATTAAAGTAGCAATAGTCTTGCTGCAGTCTAGTGGCAATAAAACCGTCGTTAAACCACGAACGTGTGAACTTTCGCTGGCGTGTTTACACCTCGGGTGTTCGTGCAAAGAACTGGTAAAGCCGGGTGCCAAGTCCGGGTGAAATATATCCGGTCGCCGGGGAATACGCGTAGACGCGCGGCAGACGGCCGTTGAACTCCACCCGTCGTCGGCTTACCCGGCAATAGAGCGGTCGGATGTGCGTGAAACTATGCGTGAGCCAGCCGTCACACGCCGCTACAAGTTCACTTTCCGCGAGAATCCATCTTCGGAGCGAGGAGACTAATACATGTCATGTGTGGACTTGTGGAGCTCTGCGGCTCTACGTCAGAATGATGTATTAGTATTCACATTACGTTTATTTCAAGGAGTTCTGAATGATACCGAAATGCTGATAATTATGGCGGACTAATTCAATTCCTTTGTATTTATAATGTGAGGACAAATATTCGCTATTGTTTTGCAAATGACTGATTTGTAGAGGTCTATTGAAAAACATATCTCGGCATTGTTTAGGCCTTAGTCAATCCCGTGCAGTTCCTGCGATTACACACAAAATATATGAAGGTTATTAAAGAAAAGAAAGACCAAAGAAACGATAGATGAATGTATTGTGCGAAAGATAATATCGCTCAAAAGGCTGACTTCAAGTCGGCCAAAAGTCACATCCGGAGGAACACTGACGCAACTGCAAATTTATTTTATTTGGTACCGTATACAGGGTTATTGGTAAAACACCAGCAACCTCTTAAGGGGCCATTGTACTCATCATTATGAACAACTTTTACTATGAACCGAATCTGAAATCGCAAAAAAAAAAAATCAGCTGTTCAAGTACAGACGCCAGCAGGTCAACCTACCCGAAACTGTCAGATTTTCCCAATCAACCTTGAACCTAATGCTTTAGCAATAAAGTCGAAAATCTATTAAAGAAATCTGACAGATTGTAGTAGCTTGATGTGCTGGCGTCTGTACATTTTGACGAATCATGCGAACATAAATGTACTGAACAGCTGATTTTTTTTCGCGATTTCAGGTTTGGTCCCATAGTAAAAGTTGATCATAATGATGTAGTACAATGACCCCTTAAGAGGTTGTGTTTTACCAATATCCCTGTATAATTAAGGGCTGATTTTGCAGTCATCAGGTAAGTTTTATCGGAGGAATAGAAACTTTTACATTGAAAATTATGTCAAACCGCCATTTTTGTTCTACAGATAAAAGTTATCAAGCGATTGAAAAATCTGCCCTCAGACGGTTTAACATTTTTTTGCAGTTGTCGATATTGCTCCAGGTGTGTGATGTATGGAACAAGAAGAGATGGTACTACGCCGACCTCACATAAGATCGAATATGAGCAGGAGGATTGACGACTTCTACAAAATATTTGCTAAATGAAAAATAAAACCTCTCTAGCAAGAACAGCGTCATCTATTTCTAGATTAGATTATCCTCCTTACCAAGGCGGGTGTTCCTTTACACGTGACAAATGATCGGACGCAGTTCGAGACCCGGATAACAAGTCTGTTAGGTTCTCGTTACCTTATCGATGACCTCTACTGCCACAGAATGTCCTATTGACTGCCCTTATCTTTTCTTTGTTGCCATTTCAAGTCCTTTTCGTGTTAAAATCGTGAAAATGTTGGAGAAATTGAATTTTAGCTTTATTTAAATGATGGATGAACTAGAAACACCTTAGCAGTTGGAATATAGGTAGTTGAAGACCACGATGGGTGACTGGGCTGCCAGCTTCTTCGACTTTCTTCTGTCTATTGCAACTTTTTGAAAAATCTGGCTTTACAGACGGTGCTGCTCATTCGCTTAATATAGCAAAACTCTTTAGAAAAGGCTAGAATTTTCCTAATTATGTTAGGGTCGGCTTCCAGTCTAACCAGATACAGCTGAATCGTAGTATTTTATATGAAGCGACCGCCTATCTGACCTCCACAATCATGTTACTGAGTAACACGATACTCGTTGGTGAGACTGGTTGCCATATTTTCAGGTCTTGATTACCCGTATTGCCAGGATCTACAAAGGCAGAGAAAACTTTTGCTTATTCTTTAGCAACCATCATAAACCAAAGCAACAAATACTGCCACCGTAAAAAAAAAGGACGTATCTACAGAAATATTGAAATGGAGAAAAAAAATATTTTCCTGTTTAAACTAAGATACAAAGGCTAAAAGATTATAAAGACGTCTTTTAATAGTAAGAATTATTAGGGTTTCGTTAAGTTTACGCCAATTTAAAAATACTGGTAGATGCGTCTTTTTTTGCCGATTCCAATAATTATGTAAATAACTCTATTTCGAAAAAAAAAAATGTCAGATACGTTTTGTTTTCCTTATAACGCCAGAATAGTTCAAAACATTATTTGTCTTTATTCCAATTCTGACAACTTGTGGTAGTAATCATAAATCGAGAGTGTAGTGTTTATCCGACTACGATGCTACAAAACAAGAGTTATGTGTTTGTGTCGCGTGTACCTGTGTGACAACGGATTTTATGATATTTGGTCTGGTATTGGTATTATGGGATGCAGGGCTTTAGATATAACGATAGGACAAGCACTAGCAATAAAATAATATTAATCCTGAGACATGACTTGTAAAACATGTTTGGCATTTTATTGTGGTGAGAAAATGTTAACTAAAGTTAGCTGCTTTGTCAACATGATGTTTAGATACTCGTCCATCTACTGTTTGGACGGTAAATAACTCATATAGTTCATTGTTTATTTATTTCCTGAGTAGGTAGATATAATAATGAAACCAAGTAGGAAATTGTCTATGGTAGGACCACGCCTCCTTCCTCTGAAAAAGTTTGAATACGTCAAACAAAGATGGAATTTTCAAGACCGACGATCTTAATAATTCATGCTTTGTTTAAAACCAGTTCTAAGTTTTCGGATATCGACAACGGAATCTCTTCACGATTTCAAGATTTATGTTACTGAAATCCTTTTCAAACTATCCGTTTCAAATACAGACAATAAACGTCCCGGACCTACGGTAACCACAAACGGTTACCCGGTTCAAATCCGTCTCAGCCGGGTCACTTCGTCCGGTCAATAACCCCGGACCGCCTCCGGATATCGACCTTATAATTAAAGATACTTGAGGAAAATATATAAGTATTAAAGTGTTTCAAAGTTGCAAAGTTTATTGAAAAATCTTCGATTTTTCTGGCTGTAAATAACGTTTATTTCAGAAGTATTGTAGCTAAAAAGCCAAGAGGGTGAAAAAGGAAACAATTGAATATAGAAATTAGAACAATTTAGTAGAATTTAGCGGTTTTTTTAAACAGTGTTGGTAGTTGGTACGATTACGGACGGCACCAAAATTGCGACATTTCAGACACACCTTGAGGTTGAAAACCTTCAGTTTATTATGCCTACCTTGAGTTGGCAGACCTTCGGTTATAAATAGAGATGGCAGATGAAACAGCGATAGAACTTTTCGGTCAAACCTCGACAGGTAGAGAGTTTATGAAAATTGTGAAACTGTACTGTAAACTCCGCTGTTATACAATGGCCAAAATAATTGTTGATGTAGGTAAGTCTAATTAATTTGAATACAACATTATAAGAAAGTCTCTACAATAAATCAATAGCAAATAGTGAATCATGACTTAAAAATGTAAGACCGCACAACATTGGACCATGGCATAGAGATCGCAAAAAGTTATCGCGCTCTATTGTCTACGATGAGTCAAAAGAATGCTTTTCACTATTGAGTCATTTGTATGCGTCCTTTAAACAACAAGGTTACCTTTAATTCCTAATTAATAATGACGTAGGTAACAAATGTTTCTTGAATTACTTTAAACTTCAAAAGTATGGTTGCAAAGTTGCATTCACTTAGGACTTGCTTGGGTGGGAGACCATAACCAATATATTGAGAAATGTACTGATAATCCCTTTTTCAGAACCAATTGGTGAAAACGGCCTTTAATTTTCCCAAAAAGGGAAAGGATTTTTTTAACTACAGAAAAGCTCGTTTTTGTCTAATAACTTCGATATTTAAGATAATAACAGTTAGTTAACAGCTACAAACACCGTGATACCAATATAAAAACTCCTTGCACAACGTAGACAATGTTCATCCGGTTTTTATCAGTTACCCGGGTTTACAGACATGTCCGGTCGATAACCCGCCCGCATACGGTCAAAGTTTATCAATCAGGACTTGTTTATTTAAACTTAACTACAAATTAACTATATTATGATTGCTGCTAGCTTTCTGTAAAGTGTAAAATTGTTCAATTCAATATGGCTGATTTTAGAATTTCGTTTCGTTTCTGCAAGTTGGTAAACAAACTTTGAATTTGGAGCGTTATTTTTCTTTATAGAGTTGTTGCTATTATCATGAAAAGAGTTTTTAATAATAATTATATGTTTTGGAGCTTTAAAAGTGATAATTAGGTTTACATAAGCGACTAATTTACTTGTTGTTGCGAAATTACCGACTTGACTTTGCAGATAGAGAATTCAGTATATATTCGTTGTTTCCTTTAAATAACTAAGTAGTTATGCTTGTTTATTTTTAAACACAAATACGTTTTACATTTTTACAATTGTTACAACAACAGTCAAAGCCTTACATATTGTTATGTAATCATGTTTAATAATAACACTAATGTATGTTTGTTGTTTACAGGTCTTACAAGACATCAAGGTAAATATTATTTTATCCTTGTCTACTGCATTCTGTCTCGCTCGCACCTTAAGCTCGTCTCTTTTAGTTGCGATTTCTATTTGCACGTTTGTCTTATGTTTTTATCTTTCTAATAACGCTTCTTTTTCGTTTTACTAATTTTGTAGTTCGTAATTGTTTTTGTCATCATAATTAGCTAATTTTGTTGTTGTAGTCTTGGTTTCATTATCTTTTAAGTATCATTGGTTCATTAAATGTTGTGAAACTGCCTATGGAGAATTCAGCTCTGATCTTGTTTAGTTACTCTCTATGCTTATTAGTTTATTAAACTGAAGAGTTAAATAAATAATTATCGACTGTGCATGTGCTTTACATAGCAGACAATTGTAGCCATCCATCGTCAATCTGCCTAGCCTATTCCCAACTATGTTGGGGTCGGCTTCCAGTCTAACCAGATGCAGCTGAATACCTGTATTTTACATATAGCGACTGCCTATCTGACCTCCACGACCCAGTTACTGGGTAATACGATACCGCTTGGTGTCAGACTTTCGGGTTTCTGACTACTAGTAACGACTGTCAAAGATCTACAAATGACAGCCGAGACCAACGGCTTAACGTGCTTTCCAAGGCACGAAAGAGTCTCGATATGCTATGGATGGTCACCCATCCATTAACCGACCGTGGCAAGCGAAGGTTAACCTACGATCGACCCTTGCGGCTGTTATTATTTAGCCACGAGCTCCATCACCATGAATGATCTTTTCTGTTAACCATTAATGAATCTTTTCACATTTTGATATTGGAAGAAAAGAACAGTGTACTTTGCCATGACTTTTAATTTCCCAAATGAAAATCATCTTCAACTTCAAATGTCTGCATTATATCTTTATCCACACAAACTGCTAAGAATGTCTCCTGTCTGCTCGCAAAAACTTGATGCCTATGTACGAAAATATTTTAAAATACATACCTAGGTACTAAGACACATCACATCCGCGAAGGTTCGATACGTCGTGAGGGAGGGGTTGCGCGGAGGGGGCATGGGGGGCGGTCGATGGGTCAACGACCTCGGGAGGATTTCGATGCCACCCTTCCTCCTTCCACTTATTTATTTATTAAAATTTACCTACATTGTTCTATAGCGAGTGTTTAATAAGGGAGGGAATTTAATTTTCATCTTATAGGTACCTACCTAAATGAGGTAATAGAAAAATAAAGTGCTGACGTTCTTTATTTTCCTTTGTTACGTAAACATGGAGGTCGATTGGGATTTTCTACCCTCTTTTTAAATATTTTAGATGATGATATCGTCTAGGTAGGTAGTACCTACATTACTCCGCAAATACACTTTTGAACTCGACGAACAAATTGAGTAACTCTGGAAACCTCCATTCTGTTCACTGCTAATGAGTAGAAGGTTATTTGTAAAACTAAATTAGATTTCCAAGAAATTGAATTACGTCGTATAACTCCACGATTTCACGGTTGTACAATACTGTTAATTAATGAATCAGGTCATTGATAAACGTTATCAGGTCCAACCGAAATGCCTCTTATCCTTCTTGATAACTGCTGTATACGGCACGCAGAAGGTAGGTACTTGCAGCCATTACAGAAATGTTCTGCCCGGTCGGTATACCGGACAAATACAAAACGTATTGTAGAATCCATAGTTCCACCACATAAAGTCCTATTTCATAAAGATTTTTACAGATCCTCCATCTCTTTCAGCCCAGTGACACTCTCGCTCACACAACAATCGCTATCCAATATTCTATTTACAAAACATTCGGCGTGCGCGACGTTGCCGTCCTGCTGTGCGCTTGCGCCGATGACGTCACGAGCTGGAGTAACGCTCTGTCCTTGTCATGGTTTCTCTTTCTAAACAGACCGTATTCCGTTTAGAACTTGTGCAAAGTTCTGTACAAATACTAAATGCTTTAACATGTTGGAAAATCTAAACAATAGATAAGATAAAATGGAATTTGTTCAGTGATGACCATAATTATATGTGTCATGGTCAATATGGTCGTGGCTTTTGTTAGCCAAAATGGTATTGAATAAATGACTTAACAGTTATAAAGAAAAAAGGCCTTAGTTGGATAACGCAAGAAAAAATGTTACCATCTATATAATATAAAGAAATAGATATACTGAAAAGTATCATAGAGCTGAAATTATTTGCATGAAATCTCAGCGAGTCAAGTAGGCTCTATGCGTCCAAACACAATGCCTAGTATTCCTTGAATGAGGCTGTGACCACTAAACATATAATGGAATTTCCATTCGCTACGTTTTTCCTTTTATTCTCATAATTAATGGGACCTATGTACGTATACATTACATCAAGTGTTTTGAAGATGTCAGTAAAGTATTATGAATGTTACGTTATTATGACACATTGCTTTGACTAGGAACTTTCCTGGTAAGAAGTTCTAAAATAAGTTTTCTTTGTGTGGTATTTTTAGCCTTGTTTTTACCTTTCGAGAGTTCTTTGAACTGTTTTTGACAGTGATATAGCTTTGAGTATTTGGAATTGAAAGAAAAATACAGTATTATATACAGTTTAGTTCAAAGTTAACAGACGCCCAAGATGTCATCTGTATTCATAATCTATATTCGAAATGTCATCTGTAAGCACAATCTGTATTCAGATCAATCTGATGTAACTTTTAAAAATGTGGAGACACAAAACCTTTCTTAAAAGAAGTAGAAAAGGTAACAAAATCTATATAAAAGCTGACAAGAAAGAAGCCATAGCGAAGGCAGAAGTCGTCATAGTTCTGATATGCAGACCTTAAATAAATGTAATTGATTATGTTATAGCAGCTAGACAAAATGGTATTGTATATCAGTACTTTCTACCACATTCTATTGTTATGTTATTGTGTGATAACAATAGCTGCGATGTTTATTAAATAACAAATGATCACGGCAACAATTGCTAATAATTTGCTTCGTTATTTTCATAACATCCGCCCGTGATATCCAAACATCGTGATACCGTAATAATATTGGGTATTCGAGCACGTTTTAGACAATATTGGAACATAAAATTGATGGGTCCAATTTGCAAATTGTAATTTGATTGGAATTTGAATTGGAATCACGATAGGAGCTATTTCGAGACCTTAATAGTAACAGTACCATCGTACCGTATAATCTTTGCATAGAGTAATAGAGTTAGGTTCTATAATACTATGTCTTGAAAAATTTCATTTGCTGCTTCCAAAATCACATCTAACCATTCCTTAGGGCACACTTCTCCGTACCTATCACAAGTCCCATTAGAATTATCTACAAAACAAACTTCAAGTCTAAACTTTTCCGTCAACTTGTCACAGTTATGACAAACGACTTTTTTATACAGAAATTACTTGGCCACTTGCAGTGCTGGACAAATTGGCTCTTAATCTATTTAATGGAACAGTGTCATCTCTATTGCATCTTCAAGGAGGATTCAATTACTCACATCAATGTTATGTGCTGTGGACTTAACCTTGGGTTTGTCATCATGGTTACCTTGGTCAAATTGCATGATTTTTGTAGCAGCTCTACCTGTTTATACTTTCAAATATTTCGTTGTTTTTCCAATTGGCTGGTATGATTGTGTTTTGTTTTTGTTTCTCTGCTTTGTTTCCAATGGCTCTTGAATTTCTCCTAACGAGTGGTTCCCAATAAGGAAACGTGTTTGAAACCCTTCGATATTGTTTGATTGTATTTTTCCTGTTGGAGTATCGTTCAAGTCGTGTTAGTCTTTTCATCAGCATCGTTATTTTAACTGCTTATCCAAATGTTTTCATGTAATTAAATTATTATATCGTTGCTTTTTGATTCTCCCAATTCATGTGTTATTTATTAATAACCGAACTCAGTTTTAAGACACTGCAATTTTCAACCACCTTTCTCCAAAATCAATTCAACTACTCTACTTTATCCTTCCTGATAAATCCCGGACATTCCAGACCCCAGGGCTCTACCACTTGTCAACCAACAAATAGCTTATTACATACACAATAAAAAGACATCGGGCAACACCGGAAGCAATCAATTCCAGCCACAATAGACTCAATGTAGGAAGGTTAAGGATCAATCGGAGTACAATGTTGCTAACCTTCGGGTTCAGTTAAAACGATCATGGACTTAGTGCGTTGTATGAAATGGAAGTAGGTATCTTCTTTAATCTTTTAAAGAGTTATTTATTTGTCAATTGTCGTTTGTGGATTAACAAATTGTGACTATTTCGCTTCATTCGCCAAAACTGCTTTCGGATCATCAGTCGTTCTTATCGATCGTTTCTCTTTATAAACCTCTCTTTTTTATTTTTAGGTACCTACAGAGATGGCTTTCTCCAGGGTTTTGACCTAATTTTGTTCCTTTTAAGATGTTCCTTAAAATAACAGACGTCCATACACCTTTTTTTTTTCAAATACTCAACCCTTAAAACCATCAACTTCAAATCTCAAGTATTTATGTACCTTAATAAGATAAGTTCATAAGAACAGGTACACAAAAAATGCCTAATCTCAATTCCAAATTTACATTCAAAAAATTATCTAAACCTGTTCAGACAGGCTAAAACCTTTTTGACTTGATCGCCTTGATTTTTTTCCTGTTTCCTTATGTTACGAGTAAAGTCTTAAAATAGCACTTTAGGTACACGTGCAGATAATGTTTGCGTATTAAAATAAATTAGTTAACAACCTAAATTAAAATTCATAAAATCTAATACGCTTTTCTTTAAGGTCACAGAATATTAAGTAGTAAAGAAATCTAGAATAAGTTAACGCAGCAAATTGGACTTGGCATACTCAATGTCAACTCCAAACTAGGCCCTTTGGAAAATGGCTTTGAAAATGATAATGGTGACCTTACACTACAAAAGACGCACCAACAGACATATTAAGAGAAGAACATGTAGCTAAATAGCTTAATAGACAAAACCAACCTGAAACTATTTTGCGTTTTATTGAAGGTAGAATCGTTGCGGGCAGCGGTAAGCCGCGCATTTAGGCGGCCGACCGCCAAACCGCCGCTGAGCAAATGCGCAAAACCTTGAACACAGTTTACGTCGAACTGCGGCGGCGTTGTTGCTCGTTTGCAGTGGTTGTGGTTGGGCGATCCAACGCCATATTGAACGACCATTCTACGACCACCTATAGGCGGTTTAGTTGAAAATAACGATGGAAAATAGGCCGGTTAATTCGCGGCTATCGGCTATTGAGTATCGTGTATCTGCTGCAATTGTTTTTAAGGCTCACTGCAATCCCCTGAAAGCTGTAGGTTTTCAATAGTCCCGATTCCAATGTTAGTTCAAATATCACATCCTATATTTGTTCTCTAATAACAACCGTCTGTCTCCTCTTGGGAACATGATTCCATCAAGATGGGAATAGAAACCATGCAAGCGCACTAAAACAGGTATAAAAGGTTAAAAACACAATCCTTGTACATTCAAAATGATGAATGACGAGATCAATGGCGAATAACCAAGAAAACGAAACAATCAAATCGAAAAACGACCAGTATGATGAAATAGTGTAGTTCCCTATTAACATTAATTAACACAACTCTTGGAACAACAAACAACTTGCAGATGGCGTTTTAATTATTAACAAGTAAATAGTAACGGCACACATATTGTAATTACTACTCAATTGTAGGTAATTATTAATGCTTTACTCTTGAAACAATATGGAGTCAAACATGTGCCTTGCAATAAGGAAAGGAAAGAAATTAATATATCGTGCAATATGCTGAGAAAACATATGCCATTCACGAACAACACCACTGAAATATACTTGTTAGGTTAGGTTTGGAGCGAAATGTAGGCGGTAGCGTTTTCCTAATTTAATTTGGTTTACCATCACCTTGTTTAAAAGAATTTCTAATCAAGGTGGTACGGTGTGCACTGTTTAATTTCTTATGTTTAAGAAGAGCGATATCGTTTTCTTTCTATTTGATCTCAATATCGAGTGTCTCTATCACTTATTCCTGTTTCTGGGCTTTTCTTATGTTTGTGTCTGTCTTATACGGTGCAATCATTGAGTATTGTACAATAATCTCACGTCTTCGGATTCAAACCAGTTTTTATAATGAATCCACTGCAATTTCCAACGCTTTGCTAGAATTTCTTCCTCGTTCTTCTCATTTACCAAAACCACCGTAATTTATTCATCGCCGTACGGCCTTACAAAGTCTGAAAACATATTCTTGTAATTTTGTGACATATTCCCCTAAACTGCAAGCTCACCTCCGCGTCCTTCATCCCTTGCACCGCGCTCGCCCTCACACCCGGCTCGCTCAAGAATAGCCGCCGGCCAACGTGGTGGTACACGTGTTCTACAATGACTGCCACTTGTGTTACCCATGTCTACTACAGCTACATGTGTTCACTTGACCTGGGAATTAATGTGGCTTATGGTAATGACAGTAGGAGATAAATAGCACCTTTTGGTTTTCATTTTTCATCGATTTTTGCATTTCCTACCAGACATTTTCTTGTAACCTATTCTGGCTATTATATGTGTTCATTTGATTTGAGAATGAATATAACACATATCTTTAGGAGATAAACTGCAATTGGCACCTTTTGTCTAGAACCTTTATCGATTTTTAAGCTGACATTTTCTTCAACCTTTTTCTGGTCTTGAAGTTGCCATGTCATACCCCATGTGTCTTGCAATATAATTTACATACGCCTTGACTTCGTACTTTCAATTTACTATACTTAAGTTCTTCTAATCAGATTTAGCACGCTGGCTTTTATGACTGATTTTCCTGACCTGCGCAACTCTTAAAAAATTCAAGTTTATGATCACTTGATCGAAGAGTATTGTCAATGATCCGCCAGCAATTAAAAAATTCTACCTTACTTTCCAAGTAATCTTTATGTTTCTTACAACATCCACAGAAGTAGAAGACATCCTGTTTCTTACCCGCAACCCACACGATTATATCCTAAAATATATTATCTTCTTCATATATTATACTGTACCACCACCACTATATCAAAAACAACCCTGAACATAGTGTCAGGTTCAGGGTCATCTTCGACCTGTCGTTCTAATTTAGGAGGGGAAAGAATAGTACCACCCGTATCGGTACTTCAATGACATTGGTAGTAGTAATGTGTCCCGTAGTAGACTTACGTTAAATAGTAAATGATATATACGTATGTCATAAGTATACGTAGATGAGGAGCTTTGGAATGTAAATAAAATAAATTGTGTATGTTGGTGGAGAGAATAAAGCAGCTGATTTAAGCTTAGATGAAACTGGTAGAATGAGAACAGACGAAAGAATTGAACTAATACAGTAAGAGCTTATAACTGTGGGTAGACTTGAAGTAAAATGTTAAGCTTTTAAACAAATTGTTTTCGTCATTATTAGAAACTTAGTTAAGATAAATGTTTTTTCAATAACCAGGGACAGTCAATTAATTCTTACAAAATCTTGAAATTAAAATATGCCTGAAAATTTGTTTTCATTAAAATCAAATTTTCTAAAGGCGAATAAACTTCAGTTTCAATAAATAAAGATACAATGCGTTTGCCAAGTGAAATAGTTAAAATAGCGAATGTCTTGAGTGATTATTTACGAGCTTTTCTTTATTTATTATTATCTGAATAGCTGACGTTTTCACTATGTTTATTTAATATACATATATCCGTCCGTAGATTATTTATCTCATCTCGATTTTTTTTTTGGAGTAATCCCATTGCTAACCTAAGGAAAAAAAGGAATACTTGCATTTATTAATACCTACATATTATGTATATCGTGACCAACGCTTGTCACTATGGACAAAGTTGCTAAAATAATCCCTCTAAAATCTGCACCCAAAATATATATATCTGTTTTTTTTTTCACTTACCACTTAGCTTTATCTGTTTTTTTTTTCACTTATCAGCGTAAGTCCTACTTCATTCGTTCTATACAATTCTAAATATTCATCAGTAAAGACTACAATACAATAGAAATACCAGCAATTAATAACCAACTCATCTAAAAACAACAACATACCAGAACTAAACACAATAAATTAACCACTAACCAACTAATATTAATGTGTACAGAAATTCACAAATCTTTGGCACGGAACACTATCGGGGGTTGCAAGACTTGCAAATATAATTTATTAACTTTATACTAGCGTAGTACAAAATATTCTATGTATGTAAAACGATTAGTATCTCTGCAGAATACCGTTCTGTCACTGCCAGTGATTCATTCACTTTGCTGTCATATTTATGGGGTTCTGTACATGCTAAGGATATTATGGTATGGATATGGGGCTGGTCTCTAATGTTGATGATAGTTGGAATATTGTGTACCTATGTTCAAAGACATGTAGATGCTAAGTTCTGTGGTTTGGGTCTAGTGAAAAGTACAACAGCACGTAAGCCAACGCAACTGTCACTTTTTTATTCAATACTAGCTGTTCGTGCCCGGCGTCGCCCGGTTGAATTTCATGTCTCTATCTCCAGTGGCTTAGGCTGTGTGGTGTCTGTTTTCATACAAAAATACCACCCTGATTTCCGACTTTTCCGATGAATTTTCCACAAAAAATCTGTCATACAAACCTTGTACTTACAATTGGACGTAGTTTAGCAGAAAGGACTCAACCCACAAAAAGTAATTTTTGAGTTATCGAGGTTTTATGATTGTCGTATTGAATATTGTCACATATATCGGCAAATATACTAATATCTTTGTAGTATCACGAATATTTCTTGCTGAGTGAAAGAACCATCCGTTAGGACTTCTTTGGTATATATAACTTATTTTGACCAGTGTGGATTGAGTCCTTTCTGCTAAACTACGTCCAATTATAAACAAAAAAAAAAAAGAATTAGCCAAATAGGTGCAATAGTTCTGAAGTGATGCGCTTACTACATTCCGCAATTGTTTTTATTTATATAGATTTTTGTTATGAACATTTGCTTCAAATTCAATGTAGCAATACCGAAAGGTCTCTATTAAACTAGCAATCAACCAAAAACAATATCCCATTTTTGTACACCCTAAACCCTACAACGGCTTCTATTATGAAAACTTTACCTTTCGCGACCGAAATATGGGTACCTAAACAAAGAAAAAAAAAACAAAAGCGAGGCCATGAAAACTTGAATTTATGTTGTTACAATACAAATGTAATGACGTAAAGAGACCTTTCGAAAGATTATTTTTAAAGTTTTCTTATAAATCATCATCATTTTCATCGCAGCCTTGTTCCACCCGCTGCTGAGTATAGGCCTCCCTTTTGGGCCATGCCTCCCTGGTCTGTGCGAGTCTCATCCAGGTCTTCCCTGCGATCTTCTGTAGGTCGTCCACCCACCCACTTCTAGTCTGCCAACACTCCTTCTAGCGTTCTTACAAATACAGCTCCACAGTAATTGTACGACCCGAGTGAAAAAGCGTCCGGCGGGGCGTTCAGCGTTGCTTGCAAGCGGCGAAGAGCGTTCACCGAGCGCCGCTCGGCCGTCACTCAGGACACTCGCGAGTGTTTGCAAGTGTTTTACACGAACGCCGCACTCCCCGCCCCGCCGGACGCTTTTTCACTCGGGTCGTACAATTACTGTGGAGCTGTATTTGTAAGAACGCTAGAAGGAGTGTTGGCAGACTAGAAGTGGGTGGGTGGACGACCTACAGAAGATCGCAGGGAAGACCTGGATGAGACTCGCACAGACCAGGGAGGCATGGCCCAAAAGGGAGGCCTATACTCAGCAGCGGGTGGAACAAGGCTGCGATGAAAATGATGATGATTTATAAGAAAACTTTAAAAATAATCTTTCGAAAGGTCTCTTTACGTCATTACATTTGTATTGTAACAACATAAATTCAAGTTTTCATGGCCTCGCTTTTGTTTTTTTTTTCTTTGTTTAGGTACCCATATTTCGGTCGCGAAAGGTAAAGTTTTCATAATAGAAGCCGTTGTAGGGTTTAGGGTGTACAAAAATGGGATATTGTTTTTGGTTGATTGCTAGTTTAATAGAGACCTTTCGGTATTGCTACATTGAATTTGAAGCAAATGTTCATAACAAAAATCTATATAAATAAAAACAATTGCGGAATGTAGTAAGCGCATCACTTCAGAACTATTGCACCTATTTGGCTAATTCTTTTTTTTTTTTGTTTATAATTGGACGTAGTTTAGCAGAAAGGACTCAATCCACACTGGTCAAAATAAGTTATATATACCAAAGAAGTCCTAACGGATGGTTCTTTCACTCAGCAAGAAATATTCGTGATACTACAAAGATATTAGTATATTTGCCGATATATGTGACAATATTCAATACGACAATCATAAAACCTCGATAACTCAAAAATTACTTTTTGTGGGTTGAGTCCTTTCTGCTAAACTACGTCCAATTGTAAGTACAAGGTTTGTATGACAGATTTTTTGTGGAAAATTCATCGGAAAAGTCGGAAATCAGGGTGGTATTTTTGTATGAAAACAGACACCACACAGCCTAAGCCACTGGAGATAGAGACATGAAATTCAACCGGGCGACGCCGGGCACGAACAGCTAGTATTGAATAAAAAAGTGACAGTTGCGTTGGCTTACGTGCTGTTGTACTTTTCACTAGACCCAAACCACAGAACTTAGCATCTACATGTCTTTGAACATAGGTACACAATATTCCAACTATCATCAACATTAGAGACCAGCCCCATATCCATACCATAATATCCTTAGCATGTACAGAACCCCATAAATATGACAGCAAAGTGAATGAATCACTGGCAGTGACAGAACGGTATTCTGCAGAGATACTAATCGTTTTACATACATAGAATATTTTGTACTACGCTAGTATAAAGTTAATAAATTATATTTGCAAGTCTTGCAACCCCCGATAGTGTTCCGTGCCAAAGATTTGTGAATTTCTGTACACATTAATATTAGTTGGTTAGTGGTTAATTTATTGTGTTTAGTTCTGGTATGTTGTTGTTTTTAGATGAGTTGGTTATTAATTGCTGGTATTTCTATTGTATTGTAGTCTTTACTGATGAATATTTAGAATTGTATAGAACGAATGAAGTAGGACTTACGCTGATAAGTGAAAAAAAAAACAGATAAAGCTAAGTGGTAAGTGAAAAAAAAAACAGATATATATATTTTGGGTGCAGATTTTAGAGGGATTATTTTAGCAACTTTGTCCATAGTGACAAGCGTTGGTCACGATATACATAATATGTAGGTATTAATAAATGCAAGTATTCCTTTTTTTCCTTAGGTTAGCAATGGGATTACTCCAAAAAAAAAAATCGAGATGAGATAAATAATCTACGGACGGATATATGTATATTAAATAAACATAGTGAAAACGTCAGCTATTCAGATAATAATAAATAAAGAAAAGCTCGTAAATAATCACTCAAGACATTCGCTATTTTAACTATTTCACTTGGCAAACGCATTGTATCTTTATTTATTGAAACTGAAGTTTATTCGCCTTTAGAAAATTTGATTTTAATGAAAACAAATTTTCAATTAGCCAAATAGGTGCAATAGTTCTGAAGTGATGCGCTTACTACATTCCGCAATTGTTTTTATTTATATAGATTTTTGTTATGAACATTTGCTTCAAATTCAATGTAGCAATACCGAAAGGTCTCTATTAAACTAGCAATCAACCAAAAACAATATCCCATTTTTGTACACCCTAAACCCTACAACGGCTTCTATTATGAAAACTTTACCTTTCGCGACCGAAATATGGGTACCTAAACAAAGAAAAAAAAAACAAAAGCGAGGCCATGAAAACTTGAATTTATGTTGTTACAATACAAATGTAATGACGTAAAGAGACCTTTCGAAAGATTATTTTTAAAGTTTTCTTATAAATCATCATCATTTTCATCGCAGCCTTGTTCCACCCGCTGCTGAGTATAGGCCTCCCTTTTGGGCCATGCCTCCCTGGTCTGTGCGAGTCTCATCCAGGTCTTCCCTGCGATCTTCTGTAGGTCGTCCACCCACCCACTTCTAGTCTGCCAACACTCCTTCTAGCGTTCTTACAAATACAGCTCCACAGTAATTGTACGACCCGAGTGAAAAAGCGTCCGGCGGGGCGTTCAGCGTTGCTTGCAAGCGGCGAAGAGCGTTCACCGAGCGCTGCTCGGCCGTCACTCAGGACACTCGCGAGTGTTTGCAAGTGTTTTACACGAACGCCGCACTCCCCGCCCCGCCGGACGCTCGAGTCGAGCGTGCACTCGGGCCGTACACTAATACCAACATACTAAGTTATTAATTAGGGTAGCCTAGTACCATTAATTACGTGGAACTTTTGTCTGCGTGATAAAGTTATCTATTTAGGTCGCGGTTACGCCTTAACTGGCAACCCGAAATCCGTTTGATCGATTATGGTAAACAACCTATTTTGATAATGATATCTTTGGTTCCAAATGTTCACTTCCGCTTAATATGGTTTTAATATGGTTTAATGAATCTATAATCTACCTTACAAATAAATAATAATAATAAAAATATCCTGGGACATTTCACACACGGTCATCTGATCCCAAACTAAGCAGAGCTTGTACTATGGAAAACCAGATAACTGATATACTACATACACTACTTTTTTTTTGTAAATACATACTTATATAGATAATTACACCCAGACTCATAACAAACAGACATGTTCATGCACACTGTTTGTCCTGGATGGGAATCGAGCCCACGACCTGCGGCAAATAAAATTGAATTGTCTGTTTGTAACGTCAAAATAACAGTTTTTAAATAAATGCATATGAAAATAGGTACCTATATACGATACTTATAACGAAAATGCAATTTTTAAAATTTTTGTCTGTCTGTCTGTCTACCTGTTTGTTCCGGCTAATTTCCGAAACAGCTGGACTGGTTTTGACCGAGCTTTCACTGGCAGATAGCTGATGTTGTAAGGAGTGACTTAGGCTACTTTTATTTTAGAAAAATAATTAGGGGTCCGCGCAAAAAAATAAAACCCATGAAATTGTGGACGAATCCCGATTCTAATTGGGAAATATTGACATCCACGCGGGCGGGCATCAGCTATTTAAAATATAATTATAAGTATGACAATAGGAAAGAAGACTAGTTTCAGTCGTAAAGCCTGTTTTTTAGTCTGATATAATGAAATTTACTTTTTTTTTTCATCATAATGAGTTTTCTTAAATACATTTCGTTTATTTATTTAACTTAAAACAGCGAAAGTAAGTTAAGTTATTAAAAAAAGCTGCGAAACTGTACAAAACAAACTAAAATCTACAGAATGTTACAGGAAAAACAATTTTCTTTTAATTTTTATCGTTCCATTTTTAAAAACAGCATCTCATCATAAACGTCTGACGTCACACAGTACATAAAACATGGTGCACACCTACGAATTCCCTCTCAAACGCGTAATAAACAAAACTTACTTCATAACAGACTTCAAAATTAGATATATATGAGAGATTTATGAACTAGTGGATGTTCTTGAATCTAGTTGACCATTGACCTTTATAGGAACCTATTTTTAGAAGAAATAAAAATAATAATAATGGGTGAAGGGTTGTTGGGTGGCTGGGTGAAGGGCCTGATTCAGAAGGCAGTCCTCCTTGATACGGCGCGTATTGTGAGGAGGTTCCTGTCTCTGGGACCCTAACCACCTTGGATCCTGCTCCCGCTACCGGCGGATCACTATTTTTTATATCTTTAAATTACGAGTATGTTTTTAAGTTTTTTATAAAAATGTAATAAAATAAGTTTAAAAAATAAATAAAGCAAAGAATAATAATAAAATAATAAATTGTTATGAGATATACCTTTCTTAGTAATTCGAAGGGTCGCCAATAGAATATTCCTTAGTAAAGTATTTCTTGGTGTAGCTGTAGATAAACAATACTAAACGCGAGCAACTGAAGTTAGTTTCACAGCTAAAATGCTACAATATGGCCGAAAGGTCAATGTTATTTTATTTTGATTGCACCTTACAGTGTTGTAAAGAAATATAGAGCCACTAAAAATAATAAACTATTTCGCTATGTTTCCCGTCAGTAGATAAATTCAAAATTATACAATTCCCGATATTTATTACAAACATCTCGTGACGGACGTGTCGTAAATAAAATTTATTCACCTATAACAGCTGCCATCTTTATTTTAAAATTAAACAACGTAAAATAGTATCGCAAGAATTACAACCGACGTAAATCATTGCTCTGAAAACAAACAATGAATTGTAGAAAATGTAAATACTGTACGATACCTATTAATGGCAGTCACAAGAAATATGTTACGGGTTTTGATGTTTTGCCAAAAAGATCAAAGGGGCGACCTTGAGGAACGCATGCGCTGATAAACAGACGCGGTACTGTGCACCCTGTATATTATATTACGTATATTGAAGACGTCATATTTTTATGAGTTGTAAAAATGTTAGATCTAAAAAGTTCACAAGTTGCAGGTGAGTTTACGTAACCAAATCACGAATGTCTACAGATACAGACACCCCGAACCAGAACAACAGAACTATTTGTAGCCCACCCTACGCATTATAAGTCCACCCAATTTTTGTTCCGTGTGCGTGCGGGAACTAAACTTGACGTAGCACATCAGCCAATAAAGGTAAAAGCACACTTGTCCGCGCCGAACGAAACGAAGTTCCTAGTAATTCTTCCGGCGATTCGTCCGATTCGGTGAAGCTAAGTGTTTCATAGGATTTCATGCAAGTAATTCTAAAATTTGATTCCTTCGCTTCGGCTCCTTCGCTTCCTTTGGCTCTGACAAGTGTGCGTTTACCTTAACTGGGTCACTGCGTCAATTGGCAAAATTATCGGTCACTTGGCTGAAAATACGGAAAATAAACCGGGCAAAAATTGCAAGAGAACTCTACTAGTTTCTCTGTATTAGTAATTTAAACAATATTGCAGACAATAAATACCAGTTAAGTGGCCGTCGACATTAGGGCTTTACAAAAGGATTATGATCCCACTCTTGTGTTAGATCCCAAAGACAATTAAATAAAGCCTAAAGCCAGTTACACAAAGTTGAACAAAAGCAGTGTTCCCGGGCCGGGCAACTTGCGGCCGGGACAAAGGTCTTTTGTTTGCAGCAAATGTACGGCGTGCTTTGTCACTGCGGCTAAATTTTGACTTATTGTCGCGGAGCAACGTAACGGGTAACGGTCTGTATACGGCTCAAATGTTCACATTCCGATGTCGCTCTCGATATGTTAATGAGAATTGAGAAGCCTGAAGAAAAAGTGTAGGAAAATCAATGAGCCAAATCACGTTTTTCCAGGTTGAGGTTTTTTTGGTGAAATTGAAATCCCCCAGTGGTATCAATGAATATTTTCAAGCATTACATAAATTTTACTTCCGTTCCAGAGCGAAAATATAGAAATAAAAATATAGCAGTGTTTTCCCGTTGTCCTTTTTTACCCGACTGCCAAGGTAGGGTTATGTTTTTCGCGCGTATCTTGTATGTTTGTAAATTCCTTTATTACCTCGTATCTTCCAAACCCCTGGATGGAATTTGACAGTTAAGGTATCGTTATATTCGTCTTAAAAACCCAAGTGTCCTTAGATAGGTGTTTAAAAAAAAAAAAAAATGTCGGATTTTCAGCGCGAAATAGGGAAACGTTAATAAAAAAAAAAACGAAACCTATCGAGTAGGGTATCAAAATAAAGGAAATTAAAAGGGGATTACAAAAATGTATATATAAATTATATGTTTAAATTTTATTAGGAATAATTAAATAGGTTAATTCAATAATTGATAAATATCCGTAGTCCAATCATTTTTAAATTGTGAAAGTATATAATACTCGTGTACCTAGGTATACCTAGTCTTGACATAAATATTGTCACGAAGAAAAAAAATTTTCTTTTATTGCAAATAATATTTATTACTTTTACAGTGTGTTAGTTTAACACATAAATATAAAACAATTTAAAATATAAAAAGCTTATTCGAAGTGGTCTCCATTGGCTGCAATACAGTCCTTTAAACGTTGAGGCCAGTTATTAATAGAAGCACGCACTCTTTCCATGGGAAAATTCTTCACTGCCAACGTATGGATTGTTTAAGGGACTCCAAATTATCATGGCGTTTAGAGCAAGCCGTACTCTCTAAAACTGACCATAAATCATAATCCAGCGGATTAAGATCGGGACTAGACGACGGCCAGTCTTCAGCTCTGATGAAGTCCGAAACGTTCACTTTCAACCAAGACTGCGTGGACCGAGCTTTATGACCCGGCGCCGAGTCTTGTTGGAAGGACCATACTTGGTTATTGAACATGGTGTTGTTAAGGGGCTTAACTACCTTCTCAAGAATGGTATCTTGATACACTTGGGCCGATGTTTTGATACCTTTTTGACAAAAATATGGCTCAGTCACTCCTTCATAGCTAACACCCCACTAAACCGTCACTGAAGTCGGATAATGCCCACGTTGCACTCTGTCGACTAATCGGGAAGCTTCCTTAGAGCTTTGAGCATAAATACGGTTATTTTGCTTGTTAAAATGTTGCTCAATTGTAAAAATTTTCTCATCCGTAAACAAAATTTTTCTGTGACCTCCCTTTGCGTACCGCTTCAGTAGTTGTTTCGATTTTACCACCCTATTCTTTTTTTAATTATTAGTTAAAAAATGACCAGTGCGTCTCTTATAGGCTGCAAGTTCTAAGTCATCTTTTAAAATACGCGACATGGTTCTGGGTGCTATCTTCATCTCCCGAGATAAAATGTTTTGCTTTCGGACAGGATTTCTTCGAATTCTTTCCCTTACTGCTTTGACCACCTTTTTCGTACGAACACTACGTGGACGGCCAGATCTTTTTCTGTCGCAATCAGAGGAGGTCTCATTGTACCTATTAATAGCCCGGTACACAAACATTTGACTAATACCAAGCGTATGGAGAGTTTTAAAAATTGCATTTGGCTCCATACCTACTTTGTGTAATGCAATCAAAGCGATTCGGTTCTCTTTATCACCCCACTTCATTTTAATATCGCAATATATTGTACAATGTATTGGCGCCAAAATTAGAAAACTCAATGAACAATCGTATAAAAATGACAGATTCCAAATTCAAATGCAATATCTTTCTTATTTTTAATTGTAATAGTATTTATGGCCAGACTGTGTATATTAATAAAACTAAAAAGATTGAAATAAAAAAAAACATATTAAAAAAAAAAACAAAAACCCCGCCTGCACAAACATATACCTAACTGAAAAGAGAAACAGAAGCATTACCCATAATCTATTGACGTTTGGTATCGCAGGCCCCCGACAAACCTGAAGTATGGTGTATCTTTTGTTTGTTGCCCCCCCCCCCCCCCACCCCCACCTGCGATACCAAAATTCAATCGATTATAGGTAATGCTTGTGTTTTTCTTTTCAGTTAAGTATATGTTTGTGCAGGTGGGTTTTTTGTTTTTTTTAATATTTTTTTATATCAGTATTTTGAATAACATTAACACCTACTTGTCCGTTTTTTAAGTTATTATAATTGGTACTTACGAAGCGTACTTACGTGCTTGAACGTAAATAGATTTTGAAACACCAGTTTTCAACCCACAAAGAAGTTAAATACATTATGGTGGGATTCCAATTTTTCTCGATACTGCCTAACATTATTTCTAATATCGGAGTAAGTTTAAGGTGTATTGATAAAAAAGCCGGCCAAGTGCGTGTCGGACCACGCACAATGAAGGGTTTCGTAGTTGGGATAGTTGGGATGAATTTATCCCAAGAACACACTTAACATTGTAGTTGACAAACATGTTCTCCCATACATTCTAACTGCAAATGTAAGTTTGTACGCACAATATTGTGAGATTTATCCATCTTATTTTAAGAAGGAAAGAAAAAAAGGCTCGGCTGTTCCAATGTTCCAAATAGGGTTTAAGACTATATAATTCTTATAAGTTTCCTGTAATCTACAGGTCCTGTAATCTGCATTTTTTTTTCAAAATTTAAGGGCAATAGTTTCGGAGATATGGGTTAAATTTTTCTTAAATAACTTTAAAACAATTTATTTGAAAATTATAATATATATATGCCTACACACACTTCAACTTAATTGGTGTAGCAAATTTCAACTTAATTGGTCCATTAGATTCGGAGCAAATTCACTGTGACAGACGGACAGACAGACAGAAAGACACGAGTGATCCTATAAGGGTTCCGTTTTTCCTTTTGAGGTACGGAACCTAAAAAACGAATATTATTTTGCCTCAGACATTACCTACATGTAATTCCTTCTTATTAAAAAAACCTGCTACCTACTTCCATACGTCAAATTCTTTGTAAAGATCGATCATTCTAATCCCATTAAACCCATCTTTACAATAAAAGATTGCGTATAACAACATAATAATAGATTTAAATTACTTACAATCCATTTTTGAGCATCAAAAATATTATATTTCATTCTTTTAAAACGCATAGACCCATAAGAAATGCATTTCTAAGCAGCTGCCTTTCAAAATGTTGAAATGCATTCAATAAATTTACCGAAGCGTGGAATATTATATTTTCTAATAATAGATTTTGAAAAAGAGAGTATTGCATATCATCCAATTTGTACGACATACTTGAAAGATATGGATGGATGTGCAAGTTGCTCAACTCTCAAGAGAGAGAAAAATATGAGTCTTGTGATATACTTACTCAGCTCCAGAAAAACTTCTTAAATGCCACCCAATGCAACCCAATGACTATATAGCTCTTTGAAGCAATCATATCAATCTAAAATCTATCAGGCTGAATAATGCCTATCTACTACTAAGGTCTATCTGATATCTGTAATGAAAGATCGCTTATTATGTCGCGTACAGATTGTTGAAATATAACATGAGAGGTTACACAAAGCCGTCCAAATGTATGCAATGCAGCATGAAAATTAACACAACAACTAAGCAGGTTTCAACCTGTGTTACATTTCATATTGCGTTATATCCGTAACAGAGCATCCAGTGTGCCGGAATGCAAGAACTAATTAATCTTAAACCTCAAAAGTAGGCAACTAATCCATTATGATACGATAATGTATAATCTTGCTTTGATTGATTGCTATTCTTTTGTACATTATAAGACGGTCCGTACATGTTGTCAGTGCGTCACCGTTTTAAAACGGAAAATCCTATGTATTTTTCGACTGTTACTTTTGCTAAGTTCTGTCAGGAATTGGTACCTAAGAGGCATGGTTGGCAGATTACACTCATAGATAATATTTGTTCTCTAATCTTAAGTAATTGTTAAATCAGTCAAGCCCGTTTAAAAAATATTTTAAATTCCAGTCACATTTTTATAGACAAAGCAAAATATCCAGATAATTTCACAATTCATATATAGTAAAAGTATTTTATGTTAAGCGATATGGTCTGCGATATACGGGGTGCATCCGAGCGTGTGTTGCCAGCGATCGCACGCCACTGTGACCACGGAACATCTTCGCATCATTTCAGTCATACATTCCTATTTGTAACACAGTTTTACGTTTCGATAGTTCTTCATTTATAGTTTTTGGTGGCTAAGTAATAACAGCCGCACGGGTCGATCGTTCAGGTTTAGCTACGCTTGCCGCGGTTGGTTCGTGGATCGGTGGCTATCTTTACATACCAAGACCCCTACGTGCCTCGGAAATCACGCTAAGCCGCTAGTCCCGGCTGTCATTCGTTGATCTTTGACAGTCGTTACGGGTCGTCAGAAGCCCGAAAGTCTGACAACCAGCCTTATCAAGGTCATCAAGGTGTATTGTATTACCTAGTAACTGGGCTGTGGAGGTCAGATAGGCAGTCGCTCCATGTAAAATACTGAGATTCAGCTGCATCGGTTAGACTGGAAGCCGACCCCAACAGTTGGGAAAAGGCTAGGCGGATGATGTTTAAGTTTTTTGTCTGCAGCTGCATTAGATTTTCTTCTATCTTGGTCTCAAAATAATTTGCAGCACACTTTTGGCGGAAATAGCGTTTTCTTGAATTGACCTTCCATTATTTGCTTACACAACATAAACTATCATTACATGGTAACATTTCAACTCATGCTTATTGCCAGCTACAAAAACAATCTTACACAATCATAGCAAGCAACGTTGTAGAGCACGAATTAACGGCGCAATTCAACCGGTAAGCCGCTATTTATATTACAAACACATGGAATCACTGTAAATAAGCCTTATTACCCCATGTAATAACTAATAACAGCACCCAACGTGTAATTTTGAATTTTCTATTTCCAATCTTAAAATTACGAAGCGCAATCGGGTACAGTTCGGTTAACGTCGTCGGTTTGAATTGACCAATCGTAGCGCTGAGTTTGAAAAAGGAAGATGCTGTTGAGATACTAGATGGGCCGCATTAGCGTTAATGTTGGTCGGTTATTACTGACCGCTTTGCGCTGGTTTATTGAAGAAACCTTTATAAGGAATTATATTGGATATGGCTTTAGTTTCTATGAAAGTGGCTATTGAAACACCTACTCACTTGTTATAATAACGTTTGCTATTATGTTTCTTATCATCCATTACACTATTCTAGTATAATTTAGCTAATAATTTTAAAGTTTTCATATTTTTATTCAAAATCATAATCAAAAGTTATTTATTCAAACAAGGCTGAAGCACTTTTCGAACATCAAAATTACATAAGACAATCTCCCAAAACGCCCGCCCATCACCACTTCCTAGTGTTTTAGCTGGGAGGAAGAAGTGGCGCAACGAACTCTCCAGCAGTACAGCTGTCTGTTCAGTTAAACAATTTTGATTCTATACAATAGAACGCAAAATGTTAATTACGCAACACGAAACATTTAATTAAATTTTATTTGCCTTATTTCAGCTAGCATACGCCAATAACACATCGAAAACAATACTCAAGCAGAAATAAAAATATAAACGTAAATAAATAAATAAAAGGCATAAAGGGTGTGCCCACTTATACTTGGTACTATTACTGGTTCAATAGGATCCCTTAACTGGAAAGTTGGTAGTTTCTACAAGGCACGAGGTTACCCGACAAAGCTATATGTGTATAATAAATGACAAAACAACCTCTTCACAAGATCTAGACTATCTAGAGACTGTAATCCTATGTTTTCTTTTACTGGAAAAGAATGTTGGGTAATGTAGGAGATCCAATTTCATTCAATTCCGTATAAGTACCTTTTAATTGTCATCTTATTCCGGGCGAACCAAAGAACTGAAAAATAAAAACTTAGTTATTTTACTTTTGAACCACTGACTCTAGAAGCGCTCTTTACTTTAAAAGAGTTGAAATATCTGATACTAATCGTTCGTGTACAAATCATTAGTCACCAATGTCAAATTATTTTCCCATTTATCTTCTACATTGCTAGAAGCAACTTCAACTTCATGCTACCTACTTATCTTAGTACTCCCTCATTACTCATGCTACTTTGGATTGTTTTGCTCTTGCATCAACACAAAAAAACGCATAAGTACCTTCGAACTAAAAAAATTACTCCCTCGAAACCGTCCCTTAGTATCTTCATCTTGTGCAATCTTTGGTGTGCCTTCAGAGCACATAGTCCCCAAGTCTAAGCATGCTTACTCCCCCTTTAACCCCCTTTTCATTTCACACACCCTGTTCTTGTTCTCCAAAATCTATTTTCTTCCTTGCTCATTTCTCGTCTCTTTACAGAGCTACCGCGGTCGCAAGCCCCTCGGCGGCACAGCGGGAGTGGCTGGCGCAGGAGTGCCTGGTGTGGCAGCCGCAGCGTCACTCAGCCCCGCTCCGCAGGCACCGGCAGCGCCGAGCCCGGCTCCCGCCACCACGCCAGCTATGAAGCAGGAACATCCCAGCCAGCCCATGGTAAGGATCTATTGAGTATTTCTTCAGCGAATGTGCCGAAAATTTGTCCTCATCATGATTCATGGTTCTTACGCTTAGCGAACGATTTGGTGGTAACCCCTGATGTGAGATGTTGGTCCCTATGCCCAGGACACTACCTAGTCACCGCTTACGACGGAAAGCCACATCTAGTTTTTAAAATATGATTGACGTGTAAAAGTGTTTGTACAAACCTACTTACAGAAATAAAATCATTTATCATTAACATTTAAAGAAATGGAGGGTCATCTGATGAAAGACCGTTCACTCCTAAATCCAGTAAAAGATGTGATGAGATTCATGAACTGAACTTGCTAAGTAAAAAGATGATAAAGGGAAACACCTTTATCATCTACTCTCATATCGTAAAATTCGAATTATAAACTTCAAAACGAGTTTACATTGACATACTTTATAAACACATTACCGAAATTTAAAAACAGAATACTACACTTTTTCTCTAACAAAATAATGTTATAAAACATTTTTTTTTACCATTACGATACAGGACAAAACCAAGAAGTTGTTAATATTACCAAGGAGTTTCCATCAATTATTTTTGTTTTTTATAGCATTACAAAAATTGCCGATTGGATTACAGAATATCTAGGTTCTGAAATATATATTAAATAAGAACATTGATTTAAACAGGAAATATGAGAAAAATAAGTTTTCTATAGAAATTTTAAATTCCTCATACCTCGCCTTCAAATCAAAATATACAGGGTGATTTTTAAAACATGCGACAAAATTTAAGGGGGTGTTCTACCCATCAATATGAACAACTTTTACTATGGGACCAATTAAGAATTCGCAAAAAAAAAAATTACCTTCCCATGTAAAAGCACATACCCGATTGGACCATTTTGTATAAAAAGGTCGAAATTTTTTTGCGAATTCCGAGTTGGTCCCATAGTAAAAGTTGTTCATATTGATGGGTAGAACCCCCTTAAATTTTGTCGCATGTTTTAAAAATCATCCTGTATGTTTGGGAACCTAGATATTCTGTAATCCAATGGGAATAAATACACACTACCTAAAGAATATGTTTGATTTATAAATTATTTTGGTATTTCGTTTGTATGAACTACGCATGCTTCGTGGGCCTCTTAAGGAGCTCAACGATTCGACGAACAATACCAAAGAAAGGACATTTGGGTTTATGAAACTGCACATAACTAGGTATTAAAACACTGGTGTGAAACTATTAAAAACCTCGCCTTGTTATAATTCCCCTCATTATGTAACAGTTTCATAAACTAGTATTTTGTCTTGACTAAGAAATCCAAAGATCCCAGGACTTCTTCTTTATCGATTTATCGCCTACCTATGCTAAAACCAATTTGCTGTTTAGCT
This sequence comes from Dicycla oo, assembly GCA_948252095.1. Classification (NCBI taxonomy): domain Eukaryota; kingdom Metazoa; phylum Arthropoda; class Insecta; order Lepidoptera; family Noctuidae; genus Dicycla; species Dicycla oo. Next base: position 29,127,125 of record OX411714.1, read on the forward strand.
GAACGATACAGTAAAAGCCTGTTAATCCAATAATGGCGCATAAATGAATAGAACCTTCTTCGTTCAAAGTAACGTTATGCAGTATCATTGCAATTCTCCCGTCCATTTTACATAAAGGAAATGATAGAACCAATTTAGCGTATTCGAGTCAATCTTCATCTAGGACTTGATTAGGTTCTGCATTTAAATTAAGACCTAGGATATGCGTTAGTGGTTTCCATTGCATTCAAACGTAACTATGCAATTTAAAATACAGCTAGTTTTCGCTTCAATCGCAATAAACACATGAAATTTATCTTAGTTATTTTAATTTTTAGAACAGTACTTCAATTAATCCAATAGGTTTAGATTAACTGTAATGTTTACTGTGTACTTATCGGTATTCTTATTTGTATGTTAACCTTGCTACGCTCGTAAAATATAATTTAACAGCTCGAACAGCGTCATAAAAATTTATCTGTTTTCGTAGTTTGTTTGAATACAACTGCAATTATTGTGAATGGCCGACGTCATTGAGTTATTCAGTCCAAAAGTTATAATTAATACTCCAATAATGCAGCAGTACTTAATAATTAAGTTAATAGTAATGTTTACTGGCCTGTTTAACTTGTCGACGTTAAAATAAATGACACATTTGCTTGCCTTTATCCACCAAATTAACATTTTGGAAATAAAATCAGCCGCGAAATGGGACCGTGGAACAGAGGCAGCATTATTACAAGCGGAATAACACATGATTATGGTTTTTATAACAGTAAAGTGAGGGATTTGCATAAGTGTATCATAACGAGCCATTACCATAATCGCTGTCATTTAATGGTCGGTTTTAACAAGCTGCATGATTGCTTTATAAGTAATTATGGGGTCTGGACACGGTGATTGTGTTTATAAACGTATGCCTGGTTTATTATTAACGATGGAACGATGGTAGGAACACCAGCGACGGTTAATATGTATGTTATGCTTTTCAAGCTTATTAATCTGTTGTCATCTCCCTAACCCTTCGGGGAATGCAAGCGTAATGTTAAGTTATATATATATATTTTTGAGATTCTTCTTTGCCCTGATTCAAATAAGCAAAAAAAAATAAATGCGAAAGTTATTTACGTTCTGCGTCAAACAAAACTTTGTAATTGGCTAGACCTATTTTTAATTCGGCTGATAGATATTTTAATTTAGGTTATAGAGTCAACTCAATTATTTGGTTTTGTAACTATAATTTCTGATAACGCTATCTCTTCCGCAACGCTTGGCTTAGTAAATTATGGCAATTCCTAAATTCTTGTGGATAAAACAGCTATTTAAGTTCAGGTCATTGTTTGGTTTATTGTAATTATAATACTAAGCCGCAAATAAACAGTACTAAAGACCTAATCAACAAAGACAAAATACGTTGCAGTTCTCCAATCGCAAATTTATGTTTGTAATCCCAAATTAAAAATGTTTATGACATAAAATTACAAATTAATAATGTTTGGACTTTTCCGTTACTTGAGATGTGAGACCTTGCTTCTTGCCAAATTTCATGATTCTAGGTCAACGGGAAGTGCCCTATAGGTTTTGATTTATCTGCGAGTATGAAAATATGTCCCATATGACTGTATTTTTTATTGCGTTGACTTAGAAGCTTGATATTTTTAGAGCTCCAAGGGACCAAAGACCTACGTATTTGTTATTAATTTCAACTTGATACCTCCACGCGCTCCTGAGAAAAACGGTCTTGACAGACAGACGGACAATGAAGTGATCTTATATTGGCTCCGTTTTTTTCCGTTTGAGGTACGGAACCCTAAGTATGAAATCCGCCTGCCTGTAGTCCCAAAAAAAATATGATAGAAAAAGACAAATTGAATTAAATTTTCGTAGGTAACTGCGCTCGACAAACTTATTCAATTTGTTTATTCCTCTTTCGTTTGCATTTGACAAAAACCTCTTTTTGACTGTTTTGATAAAATTATAATTGAGTTTGTTTTTCACAATTGCTATTTGAAATGGAAGGGTTAAAAATGGGTGCAATTAAGTATAAATGTTCCATATAAGCTTTACAGGGTTGAGTCTTAACTCGCAATACAGTTTTATATTGAAATGTTTCGTTATTGTTCTTGAATACTATTAGAAATATGTAAATTTTACTTCAAAGGTACAAATCTATCGTAAAAAACCAAAAATTAAAAAGAAATACCACTTCCGCATAACTTCTCTACTACAGTTGTTATTTCACAACTTCAGATATTTTCAAGACTTGCTTATTGAAGTTCAAGTTCCAACTCCTCTCTAACAACACCACGTCTAGTTCAAATAACTAGTTTTCCATAATAAGATGTCAAACTGGGAAATTTTTAATTTGCGCCCGCGGCCCCAAACTTTACCAATTTCAGTGCAGTGCGACCGAATTTATGTTCGTACCAAGCATTTCTATTTTATTTTAAACTGGCCAGCTATGTGGCAATAAGACTGTCGACTTTACGTAATGAACAAAAAGTTTGTTAATTTTAAAAGAAACATTTAAATTCCGACACCTTTTTTACAAGTATTTGCAAGAAGTAGGTTTTAACTTCCTTACAGGAAGAATTTTTCTGAAACTCAATATATTATTTAACTTTAATTCTTACTGTGGTAAAAAGTTGGAGTTTCCTTACTTTTTTTTTCTTTTTTTTATTGCTGACTGGGCCTGCTCTTGTCCTCGATCACGCTTGATGCAAAGCTATGGATAAGGTTTGTAATGGAACGAGCGTGCGTGTTCACACTTGCTTTGAAGCCAGGCGGTACTTATTTAATTTATTATTATTAGTTCACAATATGATAACAAACTTAGGTATATATTAAGCCCCACAAAACCGTAGTAATGGTTTGACTGTGGTGACTTCTGCCCTCCTTCTCTGCTATTTTTTCTTACACAATCGCGAATACCGATTGGCTGTATGAGAAAACACAATCGGCTTCTTCTTAGCGCATCGACGGCAAGAAGTTTATATAGGGAGACTGGTAATTAGTGATTAAGTATCTTAAATACATGATTGTACTCATGATAACAAACAACTTTTACTATGGGACCAAACCTGAAATCGCGAAAAAAAATCAGCTGCTCCCACATTTTGACAAGTTGTGCGAACATGAATGTGACAGCTGCGTTTTTGTTATCTTGAATTCAGGTTTGGTTCCATAGTAAAAGTTGTTTGTTATCATGAGTACAATCATGTATTTAAGATACTTAATCACTAATTACCAGTAGCTATATAATATGTTTGGCCCAAAATACAGCTACGCGAACCGAATTCAGCAGTTCGCTCAATTAATAAGGTTCATAATTTAAATATTCCAAATATTTTTAGGGTCCCGTACCTCAAAAGGAAAAAAAACAGAACCCTTATAGGATCACTCGTGTGTCTGTCTGTCTGTCCGTCTGTAACAGCAAATTTGCTCCGAATCTAATGGACCGATTAAGTTGAAATTTGGTACACTTATGAATTTCTATGACCCAAACACGGACGTGTAACGTAAATAAATGAATTTTGAATATGGGGTCAATTCTGGGGGGATATATATATATGTATATATTTAAGTTGCAATCTGTACCATGTGACATGTCAAATGAAAGGGCATACTGTGAGGGTCTCAAATTTACTTTTTTAGATTTTTAAAATAAATCGTTTTAAAGTTATTTAAGAAAATAGACGAAAATTGACCATTCCCTCTCTTATCTCCGAACCTACCGAGCCTAAAATATTGAAAAAAAAAATTTTTTCAATATTTTAGGCTCGGTAGGTTCTATTTTATCCTGTTATGGTAGATAGGATAAAATAGAAATACTGAAGTAGGTACTCATAACTAGGTATAGTTAGAGTACCTACTTCGCATACCTGCTATAAATAAATTCAATTTGATTGTGACAATGAATCGGAATGTCCATTCATAGTAGAAATTGGCGGTAATCGCCATAGTTATCAGCCTGGTATTGTTCACAATATAATTCATTAATAACAACTAACCCGGTGAATTGTTAGTTACTGTCGTTGTTATTGTGCGGCAATAATTTATTTGTGGAGATAATCTTTTATGGGTTTTAATAAAATTTGGAATAACAAGAAAATTGAAACAGAAAAAGTTATTTTTAGAGTTTCCACTTGGAATAAAACATTTGTCATTGTCATCGTTAGTTGCTTTTATAATTTATTTATTTTATAATGAAGTTATTCATTATTTATTTATTAAGTAAAAGATAAAAAAGAATAGTTTTATTTTCTATAGGTATACCTAAGTAACTAGTATTCAACTAGTTTTTTAAACTCAACTCGACTAAAAATATTTTTTAAAAACCCATATAATAATTCTCGTCTCACTCTTTTTTTTAAATTTCATGTCCTCTCTTTTGCTCATAAATTCTCCATCGTATAGGGAGGGATGGCCCATAATTGTGTTCAATTATGTTCAGAACGTAATTACGCATACAATTGTAATTAACGGTTACAATGTAATTGGGTAATAAATAGAGGTGTACTGTGTTGTCGCCTCTACTCGACTACAATGTATCTAGTCGATACATGGCTTCCCTGGATAGCTAATTTCGATACCTCCCACGTAAGTTGTTGTATCTTCAAAACTTCAATTTTACAGGAGAGCGTTTAAAGATTCAAACAAGCCTAAAAGCTGCTTTCATTTTCATATCTTTATAAAATTTTGTATATGACTATATATCCTTTATAAAATCGTGTTTTCGTTTTTTTTCACCTCGAATGCATAGATTACTACAAATTAGGCATTTTTTTTTTTGTAAAATCGCTAAAAGGCATTTTGGTGGGATACAACAACTTATGTGATTGTTGTACTTCATAAGAATACCAAATTCAGAAAATTATGTTGTCCTTGGCAAATATTTGTTGCTGGCCATATTTATTATTTTAATGAAGAGCATCCGATGGCACGTCTATTCGAAATTTGAATTGTAAAAGGTACATACCGTTTTTCTACGTGTTTTCTATCGATTAATTTGTAAAAAAGAACACAATTCAACTACAATACCATTCAACTGAAGGAACCCGAAGCAAGGGTACCTGTAAGTAATTAGTCAGAAAGCGAGTAAACAGGACGCAAGTAATAAACAAGAATAATCTCGTTATAGAATCTCATTACGACGACATAACAAAGTTTTAATTACGAACGACGTACGTACGTCGGCATGTTAATAAAATATTACCTAACTTGGTAAAAGGCATCCCCTTCGCGCAGAAATTAAAATCTTCGAAACTTGAACGAGTTTCGAAGGAGCATTACATTATAATTTGTTACGTAACATATTTACTTTGGCCTGCCAACGCTTAACATGCTTAAGTTTTGTAATTTCATAATTTTCCTTCAGTTACGTGGCTTTATTAGAAAAACGAACAATAATGGACTTTGAAACTTTATGTTTTAATTACACGTCGGGTTGTTTCTTTATTAATTTAGATAAGAGTAGTTCATAATAGACTGAATGCAGACATGCTTTGAAAAACTTAAGAATATTAATTTTAATACCTATTATTACTTAGAGGCAAGCAATCTTAGCAAAGAATAAGGCAACATTAAAAGACTGTTTCGCTCATCGCTTAAGTACCTAATAAATCCATCAAAAATGTCTGCCAAACGCTTGTAATAGTTGTAATTCAGCATGACGCTTGTGTAAACAGCATCATCGCGACCTCGGTCATCGTATGATTACGTTGGGGCAGTTCACACGATACATAATGTAGTTAACAATGTCCGAGCCAACCTCGACACACATAACACAATATTAAATGTCGTGGCTGCTAATTATCTAAAACGGTACGACTATTGTAGAAAAAAATTACGAGGACACTGAATAGAATAGGATTATAATTCGGTATAAGACAAGCCAGGAACACAATGAAAGAAATAAAGAGAAAAAAACAAACATGGAAGGAAACAATTACAATTAAAATAAAAACTGATAGTAACTCCATGCCCAACGAAACAGTCCCGATTCACCAAAGAGTCCAAACGTCATATCGCCAATATTCACTTTTTCATTTGTTGAGAAAGGTTGTGTGTTACACAAAAAAGAATTGTACTGGTTTTGAATAATAATTTCAACAGTGTTTTGTATTGTTGCAGGCACCAATGCCGTTCTACGCCGGAGACCCGAACCGCTTCCCGACGGCGTGGCAGACCGATCCATCTCAAGGTAAGATACTCTTCAATCCTATTAACAAAAAACTAATGAAGATAGAAAGGAAGACCACTCTACGATGAATAAAAGAAATATGACAAATAAATCGAAACATGGTCTGCAATGTGTGGCAAAGTAGCTGATTCATCAGGTGGTGATGCTGCGATTAAGTAGAGCTCTCAAATACGACACGATGTATTATTATTTGAAGTTTGGCTTTTTCGCGGGTACTGTTTTAAACGCAAAGACTTTCAATTACATATTCTGGATAACAATCCAGGATATGTAGTTGAGAATGATGTACTGTAGTTGATAAGGATGTACACTAAAGCAATTATTTGTCTTTCAGGTTGGCAGAACCAATTCATCCAACAGCTCCCTACACAGACTGGACAGACCACGCTGGACTACCAGGGCAACCATACAGCGTACGCTACGTCGCCCCACTACCAAGCCAACCCCACGTACACCGTCCAGAACGTCGCCACCACATTTGACGCCAGTAACAATACTTACTATCAGGCTGGTATCCAGTCTGTACCGGCTCAGCGGCCGCCATCCAATCGCGGAGCTTACACCCCGGTACCATCGCCCAGAGCGCCGCATTACGCCACAGAGTACCAACAGCAATACGCGCAGGCGGCGACGCCCGGTGCGACGTCAGGCAACGATTCTCGACCAGCTTCAGCGGCATCATACCAAAACTCCGTACCAACAACAGCGGCAGGTGGCTATAATGTCAGCCAACAATCTTATGATCGCACAGAATACTCTCAAGAGAATCAGGAGGAATATTCCAACCCTGAAAATGGGTCTGGAGATACCAGTAACGAAGGCGAGAGACAAGAACAAAATACGCCTAGTGGACAACATTCGGGAAACGCCGAGCCTGGATACCTGCAGGGGAGCAACGGTCCGCGAGCTTCACTCGATTGTAGCGGGTATTCGGGCGGCTATAACAGCGGGCAGTATAGGGAGAATGGCCAGCCACAAAACCAGAACGAATGGCAACAACACCAGTGGCAGCACAACCAAAGAATACAGAACCAACAGATGCAAAGTCAGCAGCAGCAAATACAAAATCAGCAACAACAGATACAAAATCAGCAAATGCAAAATCAACAGCAGCAATTGCAGAATCAGCAGTTACAGAATCAACTGCAACAAAACCAGCAAATGCAGAATCAACAGATGCAGAGGCAGGAGGAGGAACAGAATCAGATGTTCTCGCAATCAGACAGGGTTAACTTGAACTCGAGACTGAAAACGATGATATTAAACAAGCAAAACCACACCCGGGATGACACTAACACGCCACCAGATAAAGGGGACCCAGGAGAGGGGCCGCCTCGAGTGATCGACGATAGGAAGACCGGAGCCGTCAATGTCAATGACGATAGAAATACTACCGGTCATTTTTTATCGTATAGCCACCATCTCCGAGATAATTACCGCATAGGCGAACAGGCGTACCCTGTCGCTGGTAATTATTCACAAAACGCCCAAGCTTATGGCGCGGGCGAATTCGGAGGTGGTGGCCACCACGTATGGGAGGGGGGGACGGAGGTCCCGAGAACTTTTGATAAAAACGCTTCGACCAAGAACGTAACTAAAACTCCTCAAAAGTTACCGTCTTACGCGGACATGAGAGGACAATACAGTACATACTCGAACGTACCTTATGAAGCGCAAAAGTATTCAGAAGTTTATAGTAACGATAGTTTAAGTTATACTCAACAAGATAGTAAGGATTTTCAATCAAAAATGCTCATTGGACCAGTATCGGAGATAAATCAACAAAATTGTAACCCACCAAGGGACACGAACGCACAAAGAAGAGCTTATGAGAGTAGGGAAGCATATGACGCGAAATTTAGACATCCATCGGCACCTTTAATTCCTAAATTGGAAATGCCTGATACCTATCAATATCACAAAGACGATAGGTTATTGAAAACTGAGCCGCAGAGGCTAATGAATCAAACTTCATATCTTAAATCAACTGAAATGCTTGTCAATAACGCATTCAGAGAGTTTCCAAACGGGGCAGTAAGGCCGCAACAAAACACTGTTCTACCACCGATATCGACAATAAAGCAGGAGAATTTTGGACAAAAACCACAGCCTTATCAAAATTTTCCTTACGGGGAGCCCATGAGGCGACCAGAGCCGGCTGAAACCTACGCACAAATACCACGAGTGCAGGAGAACATGGGCTTCCAGAAATATCACCGGAACTTTACTGATGCCAAGCAAAAAGAACCAGAAAAGGTTATTGATAGGATCGCCCCGGTTGATCCGAAACCGCCTTATTACATAGAGCAGATAAAGTCGGAACATTCTCCACCGGGGCACAAGATTTATAAAAACATGCCTTACCACCAACCTCCGCGGAATGATCCATATCTTTTCCCGGGCGATGGCGGCCCGGCTATTATAAGAAACGAGGTTGGATACTCGTGCTGTCGCCAAGGTTCCACTAAGAAACCTCCACCAGAGCATTTAAGGGACGGTGCATGCCCTGGCCTTCAGACCAAAGATGAAGTGTTAGAGGATGATCCTGACACAGCTGAAAAAGGTGACTCCAAAGCTCAGTCTAAGCCTAGCACTCCAGTTCCAGACTTAGCAAAACCTAAAGAAAACCAATTTAATTACTCCAAAGAGTATCTCGATAATTTGGAGAGGTTACGAAATAATTCTAGAACAGAAGTTCCTGATTGTAATTGTTTTCCGGCTGATAAGAATCCTCCGGAGCCAGGCAGTTATTACACTCATTTAGGTAAGTTAAACTCTATAAACTTGCTTTTTGCTCTTGAAGCTTCGAATTTACATTATATGTTTGTCTTTTCTTTATTCAGGAGCAGCATCAACTTTAGCAGAATTAAGAAAGGAATTGGAAGCTCGAACTGGTTTGTCTGGGAAGGAGTTGAGGATAGAGAAGATCTGTTATACTGGGAAGGAAGGGAAGTCGGCACAGGGCTGCCCGATGGCTAAGTGGGTGAGTGTATGGATCCCAAAACTCATTATACTAACCCACCAACAATTAAAGCTCCTATCAAGTATATAACACCGAACGTCACGTCACGAAGTCATATCTTAACATTGGTAAAGTAAACCATACTTTCGATACTGAACAGAACTAATACTTTTATTCAATGAACAAGTTACCAATAGAACAATTTACTAAATCCTCAATATTACTCTTCCAGGTTATAAGACGCGCAAACTACACAGAAAAGGTGCTCGTAGTAGTGAAGTTCCGCAACGGACACAAATGCGCTACGTCCTGGATCGTCGTGTGCCTGGTCGCCTGGGAAGGAATCCCGCAGTCCGAAGCAGACCTAGATTATACACTGTTATCACACAAACTAAATAGATACGGCCTTCCAACCACAAGGAGGTGTGCGACCAATGAGAATAGAACCTGCGCTTGTCAAGGTAAGTATTTTCGTCACATAATACTTAACTATTCATGTTACAAATATGAGGAGTTGAATTTTGATGTTGCTATGTTAACCATATCTAAATATGACCTTCGAATTGTTGAATATATTCATCAATATGATTGTACAGATTTTTTATATAATTTAGAATTTCAGATGCATTTATCACATTATCTATTGAAATAGATTTTCGCAATTTTATTTTTAAAAAAAACTCCTTACATTTGATATTTGACTGTAGATAGAATGTGAACCAAAATACACTCAACAAAACATCAGTTTACGTCCTATTGCTATGAGACCAAATCTCAATAAACGGGCTTTTTGCAGGCTTAGACCCTGAGACCTGTGGTGCCTCCTACAGCTTCGGTTGCTCCTGGTCGATGTACTACAATGGATGTAAATACGCCCGTTCAAAAACAGTTCGCAAGTTCCGACTTTCAGTGAAGACCGAGGAGAGCGAGATAGAAGAACGTATCCATGTGCTGGCAACACTGCTCAGCCCGTTGTACATGAACCTAGCTCCGAAAGCGTTTGAGAACCAAATCCAGTTTGAAAAAGAGGCGTCGGATTGCAGGCTCGGGTTTAAGCCGGGACGACCGTTTTCAGGTTAGTATTTGGTTAAAGTTGGCGAGATTTCGTTATCTGCTTGTAGCTGTCAATGACTAAATATGGACATCTATTATAAATTGTAGACCTCTTCTACTCGTATAATATGTCCATATTCATTAACTCATATTCATTTATTGCGTTCCATATTGTATAAAAGATGTAACAAAAAGGCGTACAAATTATGGACTCTGGACAGCAACGGGATTAAAATAAACCAAAAAAAAAACCACGTGGATGAAGTCACGGGTAGAAGCTACATAAGGCATAATATCAACGTAAATGCTTCTAGTGAACATTAATGTTTTTGAACCGTTCCGTTCCGTCCCTCAGTTCTAAGACGTATGATTCTTTAGAGGTATGGGTGGTATCTTCACTCGTTATGTCCACTAATACAGGCACAGCAGCGGTAGAGGTGCTCACGTCGTCGGCGTCGTTCACTAAGCGTGCCGTGCCCGCTTTGCGACGCTTTCGAAACCGTCTTGATCGCTCAGCGCCGGTGATTGGGGTACCTGTGTGTGGCCCATAGTCTCCTCTTTGCAACGATAAGCGTTATTTATGTTTTAGACTGGCTTTTGCACGGGTTGCGGCCGATATATTTTATTTCTATTTTTACGTATATATGTCAATCAGTGTAGATGATCTCTATACACACATGCATGCATTATTGCTCTATCACTTCTGAGTCGTGAGCTACACTCAAAGGAAAGAAAAGAGAGCGCTGGTTTTCGTCAATCTGTGCGGTGCCTCTTCCTCGCCAACACTCGACGCAAACTCAAGGTTGTATCAGCGAGCTGATAATATATGTAGGTGAAATCCGTTAAATAATGACACCGCACTTAGGTACGTCTCTAACACTAATAGTTTGGGAATTATTAAGTCGATATAGACCTTTTAGTTACGGTTCACTTTCTCTCCTGGTACCCGTATGTTTCGGTGTGATTTTAAAGACGTTTCACGTCGAAAAATAGACGATGGTTGCAGCATCAAATTCTAATCCAAGATCCCCATTAATGTGTTTAATAATTATATCATTATAGCTTTATTTAATTTTACTTTTCCATTTCAGTACACGCAATTAATTTCCATTATGAGGTCGTGGGTTCGATTCCCACCCAGGACAAATGTTTGTGTGATGAGCATGATCATTTGTTCTGTGTCTGGGTGTAATTTATCTATATATGTATGTATTTAGAAATATATAAGTATGTTTATCAGTTGTCTAGTACTCATAACACAAGCTCTGCTTAGCTTGAGGCCAGACGGCGTTGTGTGATAGTTGTGGAATATTATTATTATTATTATTATTTAACACACGTTACCACAACACATTATCAATATCATACATTGTATAATTCCAGGTGTAACAGCATGCATAGACTTCTGCGCGCACGCACATCGCGACCTCCACAACATGAACAACGGTTGCACGGCCGTGGTGACCCTAGCCAAGCACAGGTCTCTGACCAGGCCTCCTGATGAACAGCTCCATGTACTCCCGCTGTATGTTCTTGACACTACTGATGAGTTCGGCTCCAAGGATGGACAGGATGAGAAGGTTAAGAGCGGAGCGCTTGAGATACTCGATAAGTGAGTGGTGATGTATAAGTTTTACTATTGTTTGAATTGATCTAGCTTAGTTGATTAATCGTATTCGCTAAACTGAATAGTTTTTCAGAGTAGTTATTTAACCTACGGGACTAAAAAATAGTTAAAAAAAACAAACATTTTGAGAGGAATCATTTCACACTTGAATATGTTGTGTAACCAGCGTAGTTAGAAACAGCTTTATAGTTCGTAGGTACGTTACTTATTATTATTTATCTTATTTCCAGATACCCAATGGAGGTGCGCGTACGCTCAGTCCCACTACAGCCATGCCGTCGTCACGGGAAAAAACGAAAAGATGATGAGAATTCTGAATCAAATACATCAGCTAACAGCAATAACTCACAGAGTCCCGGCAACAATCAGAAGAAGGCTCAACAGTCATCAGCACCAAGAACTCCTCAGCCTGCAGATGCAAGGAATAATGCAAGTCCTCGCAGCCAGAGTAGTGCATCACCAAGAGCTATAACACCAGCCTTAAACCAATCAAATCCTTCAGCATTCACCAACAACGCCCATTATAACTCAGCATTTGTCAACCCTAATATGCAACACCAGAATCCAGGACTTATCAATCCAAACCTGGGTAACCCTGCCTTATTAGACATGGCGACCATGATAGACAATTTTACGGATGCTCAGTTACAAAGCAATCAGATATCCAGCACCGTTCTAGACTCTCCATACAATCCTTACGATCAGAGTTATAACTTACATCATCAGAATGCGCTTTACAATCAAAATCATGTGTCGCCGATAGTAGAAGGTCAAATTCAGAATCATCAGAATCAAAATCCGAATCCGAACCCAAATCAGCTGCCAAGTTTCGCAGCTGGGTTGCAGAAGAGAGAGCAACAGTTCCCGACCCAAATGGCGCCTCAGAACCAATGGCCGGACTTCGCTAACACGGAATTGTTTAACAATGTCGTTAAGGAGGACCCTGATTCCACAACGGCACATTTGAACGTCCCTCCGAATAACTACAGTCCAGATTCCAGCAGGAGTGAAACGAATTCAGATCCATTGTTACCAAAAGTAAACCCTGAGCCTGAAAAGCAGAATTTGATCGCTGATATTACAAACAAAATTCCTGAGTTTGACATGCCCAGTTCACCGCGGTTGACTGAGATATCACAAAACTCTCAGAGTACACCTGCATCTCCAGCATCTTCACAGATCGCAGAACTAAAGTCACCAAATAATGAAATGATGAAATCGGATGCCCGGCAAAGTGCATGGAAGTCGCCTGAATCAAAGAACTGGGACCCAAAACTCAAAGAACAGTCGACACCTGAAAATGAAAACTCGTTGTTTAGAGTCCCGAAAGCGAGGCCACCATCACGGTCGCAGCATACGAATCCACCTGAAGCTCTTGAAAATTCCACGTTCCTAAAACCTTACCCACCTTCAGACAGGCCTCATTTAAGCCAGGGTTACGAACACAGGAGTCCATACGACAGTAGACTGAACAATACTACGCCACAGCAGATCTTAACTCCTCAAAACAACTTCACGATCAACCACGATGAGCAGAACATGCAGGCGTCGGCTAATAAACCAGTTCCTGAGTTTGCTGGGAACAACTTCCACCCGGTAAACCAGAATACTTATGGGAATCAGGCACAGATACAAAGTTACGGCAACTACTCACAAGTCGCGAATGCTTACTCCTTCCCGCCTAACCCTTACGGCCACTTCAATCCCTACGAGAACTCTTACAACGATTATAACAGCCTCGCTTATTACAACGCTGAGAAATACAAAAGGGAAGAGCTGCTTAGAAACCCACATTGTTATAATTCCTATGGGTACCAATACAATCCCAACTTTGCCCCAAACTTTTACCAAAATCCAAGTCCAAACTGGTGTCAGTCTTCACCGAACTGGTGCATATACCCGCCACCGTTTTCTATTCCTTACCCGCCTGAACCACCTAAAGCTGAGCCTATTGGCGAAGTTACAGAATTTACTGAAAACCTGGATTGTTTCAAAGATGGTCAAATGGGTGGCGTTGCCATTGCACTTGGGCACGGAAGTGTTCTCTTCGAATGCGCGAAGCATGAAATGCACTCTACATCTGCAGTCAAAAGCCCGAACAGAGTCAATCCTACGCGGATATCTCTTGTATTTTATCAACACAGGAATCTGAATCGTCCCAAACATGGTCTTGAAGAATGGGAGGAGAAGATGAGGTTAAAGAAACTGGGACTGAATCCACCGACGCCTGGAACACCGGGACCGAACTCCAACTCTGTGTCGCCGGCGACCACCCCCGGCCCAGAGCGACAGACTCCTGGCCCGGAGAAGTGGAAGGGCGGTGAGGATGCGTTCCCGGGCGGGTTCACATCGCTGCCGGCGCTGCTGGAGGCCACGGCGGCGGCGCGGCGCGCGGCGCAGGTGCGCATGCGCGCGCTCACCGCCACCACCACGTCGTGGACCACGCTGTTCCCGATGCACCCCTGCACGGTGACGGGGCCCTACCAGGAGTCCAGCACCTGACGCAAGCTCGCGCCCGGGAGCGCGAACACGACACGACGCTCAGACGTCCCTTCCCTAGCTATGTAAGCTCTGTGTTGCCTTTCGATTTTAGACATTTTCTAATCGTCGATTAGAGCCGTTGTGCTTTCCAATATATTTTGTAGTTCCTCGACTTATGATAAGTATTTAGTGAGGCGCGACACCGGTCCAGTGTGCTGCCATGTCGAAAATCCAGCGATTCCTTTTATGCATTTAAATATTGGAATTGAGTACCGTTTGTAACTGAAATATTTTTTAAAACGTATACCGAGTGAGTTTTAATCAAAGATGTAACTTTAAGTTTTAATTTTAAATAGTGTTTATCGCATTTCAGCTAGTCTTACGTTACGTTAGTATCGATTGTGTATTTTGTCAAAGTGACCGTAATCGTGTAGAATTTTTTGTATATTCTTGTCTTATTTTAAAATAGCGATCGTTGAGCCGGCCACTGAGCGGTTAGTTTAATTTAACAGACTATTGCTGTATAAAATAGTGTCGTAAATGTATGTTTTGTCTGCATATTTTGTCGATGTTTTTTTTCTAATTAAGCGCATAATCGAAAGTTTTGTGCGACACAATGATCTCATAAACTACTAACCCTACATTTATGTAACGTTTATCAGAACAAAAGTACAAAACACTACACGAAAAGCGGTTGTAGACTCGCGCTGCGGATAGGTTCGGAGGTCGTGTCATTCATTATTTTGTACCTTTGTCTGTCAATTAGTTGTTTTATTTAATTTGTAATGTTTTTTACCATTCCTGTCATTCTGAATATTTGTTTTGGCTTATAATTTAAATCGATTTAATGAATTAAATCAAGCGGCCCGCCGCTAGTATTTTACCACAAAGATACGAGTGCTTTTCTATTAGGTTAAGACGTGTGTATTTTTAACTTTTTAGAATATTTAACTTATTTATATTGTATTACGTGAACCATTATCGTATCATTTTCTTTATAATAATTTTAGTGTTACTGTAGACGTTAATATTTAATATATTTGCTTTACGGCTCGATCATTAAATTATTACAGGTTGTTGTATGCATTTTTCATGATCGCCTTCTTTATTTGTCAAATCGGGTGCCTGTATGTTTGGCTATAAATATAATTGATATTATAATGAATCTGATTTAGCGAGTATATTATGAATTGTGACCTTATTGTTTAAGAATTGCGATTGCATTATACGAACATTCTTTTATCCTAGTGACGATAAAATTTTATAAACTAAATACCATACAATAAAAGATGAATAATAAATTACATTTATATAAGATAGAATATGCAAGGTTAAAAAATCAATTTTCAGGCGCTTGGAAAGATTATAAAGTAGGCATATTATTGAAAATGAATGAAACCATACTGATGAATAGTTATTAATATATAATTAGAGTAAGGAAAGTTTGTTTTAAAGATTAAACTATTGATATAGTTTATATTTTTTACGTGTACGTATTTATTGAATGGTAAATTTATTGAGACGAACGTGAAAATTATTTATAGGTAACAAGTTTTGGATATAACAAAACTTATAAAAACTAAGCAATAATAGACATCGGGGTCTATGTACATTGTAACGTAGGAGTGAAAAATATTAAAATTAACGAATGGTGCGATATTGTCGACGGTCTTATGGTAATGCTTGACGTTTGGTAACATACCGAAATATGCCTAAAATTGTATTCGGATATTATTTGTGTACCTATAGCATTGGTAAAATGCCCTGTAATAAATTCTTGCCATTATATAGTTGCCAATCGTAGAAACTCTTCACTTTTCAATGCATTGTGTGACAAGACATATCAAAAGCAATCACAGTATTTTTAAATCATAATATACACATATAAAATAAAACAATACAGTTGGGACATTTGTAAAACTTTATACTTACATAATACAGTGGCGAATTTTTGACACCAAAACGTTAACGTGTAAATTGTGGAAGCAACCTCATTTGTAAGTAAATTGTATCATTTAGATCACATTAGAAACCTGTGATATACATTAACTCTCGAGTGGATGCTGTATGTATGTCTTTCTTCAGTGTGATTGACATGGAGTTTGAGCTAAAGTATTGCGAAACGTGAAAACTTTTCATAACCAAAAACGACCAGTATTGTCAGATTGTAACCAAAAATGTGTTTTTTTTTTTATGTTATTCTTATGATGTGGGAATGGGTTTATTACCAATGTCGTTATATGGATGTTAGGTTGGGGGCCGCGCGCCCGCCACGTTTGAGTTAGGCGAACTTATTGTGTAACAATATTTTTATTGTCTTCTGCCAAAACAAAAGAGTAATCGAATGTGTCATGTAAATAGAACTACCATTATTTATTAATACAATTAATTTAAAAAAGTTTTTATGTTTTATTTGTTGCACCATTTACCTACCTTTTCAGTATGTAATAATAATAATAAAAAACATTTATTATCAGGCCCATAGATACATACCTTACAAACAAAACAAATATATATATATTAAAACAAAAGTTGTATAAATAAATTTAAAAAAATTGTATAAATAATTTTTATATATAAATAAAAATAGCTTAAAACTATGTTAGTAGCACTTTACACTATAAAATATGATGTTCTCAGCTCAAAAACTGGCTACATCTGTCTGCTCACACCTCATCGAAACACAAAACAGAATAAAACACGATAGACGACAAACAATGAATAGGGGTTCCTTGAGCACCAGTTGCAAAACGCTTAGCGATGAAATGATCTATGCCTACTTCGAACGCTTTCCTGCAGTCTTCAGGTGCCTACATAAGTATTCTGTCACACAACATACGGTGTCTTTTCCACGCCTGTAAAAGACTATAGATCTATCATCGAAACCATTGCGCCCTATTTAGCTTTCATATTTAACACCAGTGTAGACCAAGGAGTCTTTTCGGATCACATACCCAGTAATGTAGTTTCTTTGTATAGGGTTGGTGCATATGAAATTGCCGATTGCGCAACAATGTAAAAGAGTGGGCGCGCTTTACCGAACACGTTTTCACTTGTTCATTTTCGTTATTGTCAACTAAGTATCGACACTTGTTTAGTATTTTAAACAGCATCAGAAGATCCAGACGTTAGACGTGATTTAATTTAAGTTATTCTTTTCACCATGGATCCGCAAAAAAATTGGGGTATCATGTTTTATGAGTTCAAAGGGTATTAAGTGCACGTGAAACAACAAAAAACAAAAAAGAGAGATTAGGGGAGAATACAGTTTCTGAAAGGACAGTGAGAAATTGGTTCCGAAAATTTCGTTGTGGAGTAGAGAATTTTTAAAATGAGTCTCGCGGACGACCTTCGCGCGTACTTGATCTGCAAGTTTTACAACAATTAGTGGAGTCCAATGTGCATATAACCACACGAGAACTTGCACAAGAACTCGCTGTCCATCATACAACAGTTGTACGAGGCCTCGGACAAATTGGTAAAGTAAGGAAGCTTGATCAGTGGGTACCACACGAACTCTCAGAGCAAAATAAGCAAAATCGGTTTACCATTACGTCATCTCTTTACCATCGACAAAAAACTGAACCTTTTCTTGACCGCACCTGCGATGAAAAATAGGTGCTTCACGATAATACACGAAGGTCTGCATCATGGTTAGATAAGAGTGAAAGTCAACGTTTGGCCCCAAAGCATGAACTTCGCCCTCGAAAAGTTGTGCTTACTGTATGGTGGTCACAAAAAGGCGTTATCTATTATACATTTTTGCCACAAGGCGAGTATATTTTTAACATTTATTTCAGACTATTTGGTCCATAGTGTTAGTAGTACATCAAGATGACTTAAAGCGATGTTAGTAATTCAGAAATACAACAAAAAAAAGAGAACGTCAGCCTACAATATGTGCAGCCCAATCCAATGCCTCCAAATAGGACTATGGATGTAGTCTGAAATTACACTCGGGTAACTGTTGGGACTGCCTTCACCCTTCGCATCCGCGATGCTGCTCTCTTACGTATAATGGCGTGAAAGCCAGCAAACATCGCCGACGCACTGCAGTAGCGAGGCAATCCCATCAGCAACCTGAAAGCATTGTTATATTGGTGTTATATTGGACCCGCAGGGCACTGACGGTTCGCTGTCTGTAGCTAGTCCACAAACTACACGTATATAAGGACTGGCAGTATGCCCTAAATGATGTCTTCTTTACCGCATGAGAACATTGGGAAAATCTGCGTGCCAGCATAATTATTACAACGAATCGTCAGCGCCCTGCCTTCCCTCTCTATGTCTGCTCATCGGTCAGGTCCTCACACGACCTAGGTACACCAATTGAGTAACTCTATTTAATGCCTCCCTCGCTAGTGTCACGGGCGGAACGTGAGAGGGACTCCTACGCCCAGCCCGAAACACCAGCAGCTCTCTTTCTGACATTGTACGCCAGGCCAAGACTCTCCTCAAACACCTCACACACGCTAACCAGTTTTCTCAAGGCACTGATCGATGGGCTCAACAGCACCATGTTATCAGCGTAACTAATGTTATTAACTATTTTACCATCTATTGAGCAGCCTACTCCGGTGCTGTTGAGCTCACGGATCAGCCCATTTACATAAATGTTAAAAAGTGTAGGGGAGCTCAACCCACCCAGCCTCACCCCACATTTCGATTGGTAGGGGTCAGAAGGTGAGCTCAACCTTTTCACATAGTTAGTTTGATGGTTATACCAATATTTAAATAAATTTATGATTCCGTCCGGTACTCCATTAATTCTACCCGGTCAAAGACCTTTGAGAGGTCCAGAAAGGCAGCATATACAGTTTTGCGATCGGTATAGTATTTGAAGGGCTGTTTCAGGACCAATATCGCACTCTCTGTCGAAAGACCGGGCCTAAACCCAAATTGAGCATCTTTAAGGTTAGCTGATTGTGCGAGATAGCCATTTAACACACCGTCCAACACCTTGGCGGTTAGAGTAGCCAACGTAATAGGTCTGTAGTTACTTATTTCACTGATATCCCCTGTTTTGTTTTTTACAATCGATACTACAACCGCCCGGGCAAGATCACCCTCAAGTAAGTATGCCTAATACAGAAGGTGAAGAACATCGCCAAGACTACATAGGTGTGGACCTGCATGCTTGAGATGCTCACACTCAACCCGTCATGACCAGGAGACTTACCCTTACGCATATACTTTAGAACCTGTGTCTTTTGTCGTATTGCATCAAACTGCAAAAGATGCATAAAAAATTAAAAGAGAAACAGCCATAATTGGTTAACCAAAGTGGTATAATCCTGCTTCATGACGTCGCTCGACCACACGTCGCGCAAATCGTTAATAAAAAAATACATGAGCTGGAATATGAAGTTTTACCGCATCCACTATACTCGCCTGATCTCTCTCCAACAGACTATCATTATGTTCAGAAGTTTTGACAACTTTTTGAAAATAAGAAATTTAAATCTGATCAAGATATACAAATTGCCTTCCGTGAATTTGTTGATTCAAAAAATGAGGTTTTTTTTTTATAATGCATAGATGCTTTGGTGGATTGTTGGTTTTTATGTACTGAAATCAATGGTAATTATTTCTTCACGAATAAATAATTTTTGAATAAAGCCTTTTTAATTATCTGTTTAAATCGGCAATTTTATATGCACCAACCAAACAATGGGGCTGGCAACTGTCAAAATGGCGCTAGCGTAGATCGCTCCCAAAACTGCCCAAAACAGTGGTGTTTTTGTACTATTAATATACAGGGTGTTTGGTGCATCGTGTGCCAAATTGAAATGGTCGACTGGGGGGGTCACCTTCTATCCTTTCAGACCCTTTTTCCCGATTCACAATTATTCTAGCTAATTTACAAAGTTGTAAAAAGATTTTTATGACATGTGGCACATCACTAGCAAGAAGATAGACTAGAGAATTTTTGAGAGAGTTGGAAGATCCCGGTCGCTTTTGGTTTTTTTTTTTATAGCCATGTAAATAGCTGTAACATGGACAGCTTTAATTGAAATCCGAAACTTTGCGAGTAAATTAAAAAAAAACTAGATGGCTAATGTCACTAATTTTTAATTTAAAAGTACGGTAATACAATACACATCTAAATAAAATTAAACTTCAGAGTCTACGACTTACACATTTTTTTTATTTTGTAATTGAATGCAAAATTTGGGTATTTTTTTTATAAAAAAATAAAAAGTCGATGAAAAAAAAGCCACAGGGCATGAGAAGTGTTTAGGGGTCTGAAAGGATAGAAGGTGACCCCCCCAGTCGACCATTTCAATTTGGCACACGATGCACCAAACACCCTGTATATTTTTTATTTATTTTATTGAAATGACGCGGTGTAGCGTACCCAATTGTTCGGAGACGGGAAACCACCATTTTTCAAAGGACTCTAAAATAAAAAAAACTGTGGCTGAAACCAATAAGACGTGTTGATTTTATACCTAAAAGCCAATCAAGGTTACGTAGAAAACATTTCAAGGAGAGTGACTACAAAAAATTCAGTAAATAATATTCTCTTAAGGTCCGATGTCTGAATAATGTTTTAATAATCTTGCTACTTAAGTGTTTCGCCTTAAAAGTATTTGTTTTATTTATTTTACAGGGGTAGAACACATTTTTTTTAAGTGCTATTCCTTCTATGTTCCCATGGAAGAAAAGCCTGTTTCAAAACAGGCTTTATCCAGAGAAGGACGTCTTAGAGTTCGCAATTGCAGAAAAAGTTTGTTTCAAGAAAAGCCATCAACGTTACAAAGGCTAGGTGATGTTGTACAGTACAACATCACCTAGCCTTTGTAACGTTGATGGTGACCCTGCAGCAGTACAACTTGTACTGCTGCAGGGTCACCATGGGGGATGTACTGTTGCTAAAGTCTCTGCAAATATAGAAATTCATGTGTGACAAGATTTAGAATCCACATCAGCTGATTCATGGATAACTAAAACATATCGTGAGCAACACAAATCCTACTAATATTATAAATGTGAAAGTTAGTGAAGATGTTTGGATGTTACTCAATAACGCCAGAACGGCTGAACGGATCTGGATGAAATTTAGCATAGAGATAGATTATAGTCTGGAATAGCACATAGGCTACTTTTTATCCCGGAAAAACATACGGTTTCAGTGGGATAAATTCTAACATCCACGCGGGCGAAGGCGCTGGCAAAAGATAGTTTCACATATTTTAAGATTGTTCTCTACAGAGCTGTTGTTAACTGACAATGAATTAGTAAATTTGTATATATTATATTTATATAATTAGTAAATACTATGTTAAAGAAGCGAATCCAAAAGGTGCACCTTACCTTTCGATCTAATCAGTTTTCCTTCCTCTTAAAGAGGCGCCGGGTTTCTTCAACTTCTCTAATTAACTCACTGACTCGCCATGTGTAATACATCATTAAAGGCACTATTTTCATATGTTTTAATTCATAAAACGTAAAAATAAAAACACTGTTACAAGCATAAATACGGTCACAGTCTATGACAAGGGCACTACCTATGGCAGCGCCATCTATGATTAGCTTTTACCGGCCGGCCCCATTACACACCTGTGTCAATCCTGCCTGTTCTCAGTAAGGTGTTTGAAAAATTGATGCTCAATCAAATGTCACGTAAACGTACGTCACTTTAATAAAAATTCCATCTTTCATGAACAAAAAGTACGGTTTCACTAAAGGCCTTTGACAGGGTCTGGCACGCTGCTCTGCTCAGCAAGCTTCCAGCTTATGGCATCCCAGCTGATTTTTGTAGCTGGATATCAGATTTCCTTAGTGAACGGTCGATCAAAGTAGTTGTTGACGGCTGCTCTTCTGACCTTATGGCTATTGATGCCGGAGTTCCTCAGGGGTCTGTTCTCTCTGCAACTCTTTTCCTGCTGCACATCAATGACCTGCTTCGGCCTGCTATTGTTGGGTACGCAGATGGCAGTACAGTTTCAGAGAGATACTTGTCCAGCGCAAAAACCAGCGGGGCCGAAGTTCGTTCCTTGAGAGAGGCCATGATAGAGCGGACACATTTGAGCTTAAGCTTGGTCTCCCAGTGGAGTGATGATAATCTGGTCTCTTTTAACGCCACTAAAACACAGGCGTGTCTTTTTATAGCTAAAAAGAGTCGTTTCGCCCAAACTCCTACTTGTCGGGGTACATCTGTTCCTGTAACTGATCGACTTGAGATCCTAGGCATGGAGTTGACATCTGGTCTCAACTTCTGCGCCACCATCGAGTACAAGGCCCAAACTGCGGCCAAGAAGCTGGGCAACCTAAATAGGGTGAAGCAATACTTTACGCCTGGATAGCTTTTGACCCTTTACAAAGCGCAAGTCCGATCCTGCATGGAGTATTGCAGTCACCTTTGGGATGGATCAGTTAAGTACCAAGTAGCCGTGCTTGACTCGGTGGAACGCAGAACTAAGAGGCTCATTGGCACCTTAAAACTGGTGGATGCCAAGCTTCATAGCTTGGCTCATCGCCGCAAGGTTGCCTGCTTGTCGGACTTCTACAGATTGTACTTCGGAGAGTGTGCCCGAAAACTCCACGACCTCATTCCACCGGCCTCCTTCTACCATCTGACTTCTAAACGCACTGCCAGCTACCATCCCTACCTGGTTTCTATTCCATCAATTCGCACTAAGCGCTTCCAAATGTCTTTTATAATGCGCACAGCAAAGGAGTGGAGTCTGTGTTTCCGAACGCATACAACCCTAATCACTTCAAAGTAAGAGTGAACAGGCTTCTTCTGGGTAAGCTCACTCCATCGTCAACTTTGTCTCTGTCACCTCTGACCTAGACTAGAGTCAAGAGCAAACTCAACCCCAAAAAAAATATAAAAAGGACGTTGTACCACTGACGTGTTATCGTCATTATCATCTGCCTAGCCTTTTCCCAATGAGGTAGAGATCGGCTTCCAGTCTAACCGGATGCAGCTGAATACCAATATTTTACATGGAGCGACTACCTATCTGACCACATCCTCTTGATATGACTAGTTGTCCGACTTTCGGGCTTCTGACGACCCGTAATAACTGTCAAAGATCCACGAATGACAGCCAGGACCAACGGCTTAACGTGCTTTCCGAGGCACGGAGGGGTCTTGGTATGTAAAGATGGTCACCCATCCACGGACCAACCGCGGCAAGAGTAGTTTAACCTAATCGATCGACCCGTGCTGCTGTTACTACTTAGCCACGAGCCCCTTCAAATATCATAGATGGCGGTGCGCCCGCCGCACCCTTAAGGTACGGTCGGTAAGCGATGGCCGCCACTGGCAGTGACGACTGTCATAAAAATGATGGCAGTGGCTAAGATTTAAATCGTTAGATTCACCCTACCGCGTCAAAAGATAGTCGCATTTCTGTCTGACATACAATGACGCAGGGACTACACTCTTGATTGTCATTAATTCTGCCTTGCCTTTTCCCAGAATGAATGACAATCAAGAGTGTAGTCCCTGTGTGAAACACTCTTGATTGTCATGAAAACGTTATATAATAATGTGTTGGCACACTCTTCTCAGTATGGCAATTTTTTCTTGTGACTAGTGCGGTGAGGGCAAATCTAGCGATTTAAATCTTTGGGCAGCGGGAGGGAGTTTGACTTGACTTTTGGTTTGGGTGAAAATGTCAGATTTTCATGGCGGTCGTTATAGTACGACGGAATAGCTTTCCAAGGAAACTAAGCCTAACTAACGGGACTGGGGATATAAGATGAAGTGAAATAATCTGTTCATAAGTTTTTTATTTTTATATTAAGTCATAAGTCAATTAATTTGTGAAAATTGTATATTTATTTGTGGTAAAAAATTACATATAGATACCCTGGTTCTTATTGAACAATATGGTTTGTCAAATCATCTAAATACTATATATAATAACATCATAATTATTATAACTATTTCATTATTTCAACATATAAATTCGAACTTACACACATCAATAAACTAATTTAGAAATTCAAACTAACTTATTTACTAAATAATACATATTTTGAGCATATAGTCATGTCATAATATTTTTCTTAACTACCTACATACTAATTTTTCTAATTATTTAAATTGTATTTTCCTTGATACTTTGAGTTGTCGAATTTATAAAATGGTAACTGTATAATTCACATTAATTAATGTTAAGATTCCGAGTACCTAGGTATGTACCCATAATTAAAAAACCGGCCAAGTGCGTGTCGGACCACGCACAATGAAAGGTTCTGTAGTTGAGATGAATTTATCTCAAAAACAAACTTAATATTGTAATTGAATGAGTAATTTTTCAATTGAATTTGTACATAATGTTTACTTTACCAAGTACATTTTATAAGTTGGCCGACTATTACTCGTAAACTTGTAAAGCCTACTTAGCTGTTATAGTTTTCCTTTTAATTTCGTTATAATATACTACTGCCGTGAATTTTTATCACATATCTAAAAGCAACCATTTAGCTGGCTGACACACACTTGACTCTAACAAAAATTTCAAGCTTAATTTTACGCAAACGGAGCCCTGAATCGAAAAATAGTTTTCACAGACCCGTAATATTCTTAAATGGCCTATCCATCGATACCGATACCGTACACCATGGGATAGAAGAAACAAAAAACCATCCCCATTTTACGTGTACAGGAGGTACCCTAAAAAAATATTTTTTCATGATTTTATTTTACCACTTTGTCGGCGTGATGAATATCCAAGCCAAATTATAGCTTTCTAGTACTAAGAGTCTCTGAGCTAAGCTGCGTACGGACGGACGAACAAACGGACACGGCGAAACTATAAGGGTTCCTGGTTGACTACGGAACCCTAAAAAGTAGGTACAATAAAACTTATATTTAAAAATATAATCTTGAAACCACAGATGAAAGAAAATGTTTAGTAATGATCACCTTTTCTTTCATCTGTCTGTCCAAAGTTTTCTGGCCATTAGATGATGTCATGATTTCACGCCGTTGTTCCCAAAACCATTGCAAAAAGTACTTTCAGGAATATAATCAGGTACAGACGCCAGCACATCAAGCTACTGTCAGATTTCTTTAATAGATTTTCGACTTTATTGCTAAAGCATTAGGTTCAATGTTCATTGGGAAAATCTGACAGTTTTGGGTAGGTTGACCTGCTGGCGTCTGTACATTCAAGAAAGCGGACGGATTGTATGAAATGGCTAAGTTTTTCAACACCTTAAAAATCGACAAAATACTATAATTTTTGCTGGTATGTATTATATATCTATATTGTAGGTACATGATCACAAATATTTTATTACTATAGGTATATGGTCACAAACAAACTAGATGTTCCATAGAGATGGTCTCACTCACAATATAACCAGAACCTCAAAAATGCTCCGATAGCTGAGGAAGACGACATTATTGAGATTATGGTCAACATAGATGCAAATGAAGAAAAAGACATGCTGCGCCAACCCCAAATAGATTGGGATACAGGAGGATAATGGTATCACGTGGTGATGGCAGGTGGAGTAGAGACCTTACTGAATAACGGTAGGAGTGTTGGCAGAACAACAGCCAGATTGGTGGATGACATTCAGAAGATCGGGGGTATAGACCTGGTTGAGACTCGCACAGACTAGGGAAGTAGGACACAAGAGGGATGCCTATAATCAGCAGTGTGTGGAACATGGCTGCGAATGTGATAATGATGAATGATGAAGTAAGATGGTTGTAGCCGTGATATAGTTATATGAAAACCGTCGGAGTATCCTAATTTTGTTATACTGCGACCAATTTCGACGTAGCGCTCGCCGGCTACTCCTGCGGCACCGCTCGCTTTGCTCGCTCGGCTCGCGCGTAGTTTGTCACAGTTCTAACCTAAACTAACCTATTTGGTCCGAGTGCCCTAAATTATATTAATAGATCATGCTCGTATCATAGTTATATTCCTAGTAAGGTAGTTATGAATCGCTTTCATATAGTTATATATGAAAGCGATATAGCTATAAACCGTAATATAGTTATATTAACGTTTATAGCTATATCGCTAGGGATAATATAACTATGTTACGGCTACCATCTTACTGCGACAAATACACAGTTACCTATGCTACTTTCCTACTTCAAAGATGTTCATGGTGCATGGCTACGATGATGTTGGCGAGTGCGGTGCGCGCGTCACAGTTTGGGAAGCTCTCCAGCACGTCGACAGCGCGCGCGATATGTGAGCGCTGGAGACGCTTAGTTTGTTCTATGCCGTCGCCTTCTAGCACTGCTTTGTAGAGCTAGAAAATTAAAAAAATATGATTAAAAGTACGTAAATGAAAGCCTAAAAAGCGCAATTATAGACGTCTGTCAACAGACGTCACCTGCCACCTGCCGGATGGGCTGTTATGTCTGATCTGTGCTTTGCTGCCACAAGTCAGTAACCAAAAAGCAGCAGTGCATCCGGTTAGACTGGAAGCTGACCCCAACATAATTGGGAAAATGGTTGGTTGATAATGACTAAGTACTCACAGCGTGATAATCAACATCCTGCACGCTCTTCTTGCCAGCCTCGATGTACTCGTACAGTTCAGGACGAGCTTCTAACGTGAAGGCCAGGGGCGCCCCCACCAGGGAGAAGCTCGTAGGTTCAGGACCTGTGAAGGTTTCCAGGTCCAGGAACGCTTGCCAGGCTAGGGCTAGGTGGCACCCAAAGAGGTAGCCCTGGAAATTTAAAAGATATGTTATACACTATGTAACACAAGAGCGTGACCGGCAAAATTTATAAATAAAAAGAAGTTAGAGCATTTAAAAAAAAAAAAAAACGCGTAGTTATTTATATGTAATTGTAGCTTGGATGCTTTATTTTTAATAATGTGTCCACTTTCCTCCGTTGTCCATAATGGCCTGTCATCTTTGAGGCATACTTTCGGCTAATTTTACAGCGTAGTCACGGGATAATGATCTTGATATGGTCTTTAAATTGCGAGTAAGCTCGGCGGCAGGTTATGTTTATTTTTCCTCAAAGTTTAAGCTTCATTAACGCCCAAACGTTTTCAATTAGGAAATTGTGAGGGCCAGTCCAAGACCTCGATGTGATTTTCTTGTTTCCAGGCGGTACACAGTCGACTTCGGTGTTTAGGGTCGTTGTCTTCTTGTAATATCGATGATTCATTTGGTCTTGGGAATAGTCTTCGGGCAGATGGTAATAATGCCTTCTGGTATATTTGGTTCATCCTAACAGCATTCCGAGACCCGGTAAACAAGTGGAAATCACCAAATCCCCTTTTTTGGAAGCATCCCCAAACATGCACCTTTACCGGGTGTTTAACAGTTCTTACTGTTTAGGCAGTTAACCAAGCACGAGGTGCGACACTATTTGCCCAAAACGAAGCTTCGTCAGAAAAGATTATCTTGTCCCAGTCACGGTCTATGTTTCTCTTGCTCCGGCCATTCTTTTTCTACGTGTTTTTCTGAAAGAAGATTTTTCTTCAATGTGCTTCGATATTTTAGCTTATTCTCCGCTAAACGTCTTCTAATTGTAGCTAGAGATATATTTAGTCCTTTTTTCTTCAATTCTTCTTGTGGGGATCGCAAAGAATGCGTGGATTTTTCAAGAGTAGTTGAGTGATCCGTTTATCCTCGGCGGATGACATCTTTCTTGTTATACCACGTTCAGGTAGGTCATCGACATGTTTAACCTCTAAATATCGGTTCACCCAAATAGTCACGAACGCCTTAGACTTTTTCATGTATACGTACACGTACTTTGCAGGTATACGTACTTTGCAGTCAGAACGTGCGACATTTTGGGACCTTTGGAATGCGAAAAAAGAAACACTGCCTCATAGCAGGAAGCATACGTAACACTCATCTCGGGAAACGTGCGCTCTGTGCGACATAAAACCTCGAATAATATTTTTTATCCCGGTCACGTTCTTATGAAACACATAGCTTAATTTTTTCAATATCTTTGTTTATTTAATGGTGCAAGCCAGACCACCGTGGTTCTAGTGTACCTTTTGTCGGGGCGCACTTTTTAATGTGTACTTTTCGAAATGAAAACTGCTTTAGGCGCGTTGAGCGATTTTTGGTAGGGGGAAATCTTACGGGTTCGCGTCACCGGCATGCGACATGCTACGCTACAGGTTCGCGTCACCGGCATGTGACATGCTACGCTAGGGGTTCTCGTCACCGGCATGCGACATGCTACGCTACAGGTTCGCGTCACCGGCATGTGACATGCTACGCTAGGGGTTCTCGTCACCGGCATGCGACATGCTACGCTACAGGTTCGCGTCACCGGCATGTGACATGCTACGCTAGGGGTTCTCGTCACCGGCATGCGACATGCTACGCTACAGGTTCGCGTCACCGGCATGTGACATGCTACGCTACGGGTTCGCGTCACTGGCATGCGAAATGCTACGCTACAGGTTCGTGTCACCGGCATGTGACATGCTACGCTACAGGTTCTCGTCACCGGCATGCGACATGCTACGCTACAGGTTCGCGTCACCGGCATGTGACATGCTACGCTAGGGGTTCTCGTCACCGGCATGCGACATGTCACGCTACAGGTTCGCGTCACCGGCATGCGATATGCTACGCTAGGGGTTCGCGTCACCGGCATGCGACATGCTACGCTACAGGCTCTCGTCACCGGCATGCGACATGCTACGCTACAGGCTCTCGTCACCGGCATGCGACATGCTACGCTACAGGTTCCCGTCACCGGCATGCGACATGTTATGCTACGGGTTCGCGTCACCAGCATGCGACATGTTATGCTACGGGTTCGCGTCACCGGCATGCGACATGCTGTGCATAATTTTACGTTTAAGTTTTCACTTCTGTTGGTAGTCCCCGTGACTGTTTTTTTTTCTTTACTCTCCCTCATGTGATCCTCAAGTGAAACATGAAATCGTGAAAAAAAAAATCAGCTGTTCAGTACATTTATGTTAGCATAATTCGTCAAAATGTACTGAACATCTGATTTTTTTTTTCGCGATTTCAGGTTTGGTCCCATTGTAAAACTTGTTCATAATGATGAGTACAATGACCCCTTAGAGGTTGTTGGTGTTTTATCAATAACCCTGTATTTATATTGTTAGATATTGTTAGCTGTTGCTCGCGGCTTTGCTTGCATGCACCCGATAATTAGGGATAATTTCTAAAATCACGCCTCAGATGCCAGTCAAACATATTATTTTCTCTCCAAACCTACCCAAATTACATTTATACAATAATTATTCTTCTTTAAAAAATGTAATGCAGCTCTGCAAATACTTTTTATCACGAAATTGTAACCCCAAAAAAAGAAGACCATTCAGGCTCCATACGTTTTTGGGCCTTTCTTAAAAGTGCCGGGCTAACAAAAAAAAAAAATGATACCTGTGGTTAGTACATTTGGAGCATCAGTTAATATGGCACAAAAGTTGTAGGATTTGCTCTCAGGCAAATTAGACTAGTTCGATGATTCGTCATTTTCATACATTTATTGATTTCTGAAAGTGCGGAGAAACCTAAAATAATGATAGATATTGATATAACTAACGATCTTAAGCAATGTCATTATAGCGCGAAAGCTGTGGGGTAATTATCTGTTCTATTAGACAAGTTAGAAAACCGTCGTTTCAAACTTAAACAAAAATTGAGTGTATTCTGTATAATTAACAACTGATTTTATGACTGTGTTATTTTCTCTGATTGTTTGGGACATGTCATGTCTGGCATAACATGTCTGTTATTGTTATATATATTATGTCGCAGGGATATTATCAATACGGTCGAGGTCTGCCCGGTTTGTGCAGAGCACCGCCGCTTTCTCACGGAGGCGATCGGCGGCGGTGATGGAGAGGCAATCTTTACGCCCTCACGCCCCTAGTCGCAGGAGATGCCCTGGGCGTCGGAAATTGAGAGCCGATTCCCCGCCACCGTAGGCGCGGGCTTGCGGACGGCGAGCAATGTGTAGCTCGCCGTCTGGCAAGGACCAGGCCCGGGTCGACTGCGAGATGTGTTCCACGCGCGCCTCAAAAAGATGTCAGCACTAACTGATGGGCTCCGCTAGGGCCGATACTTGCCAGGGTTGCGGGTTGTTTGAAAGAGTTACCGTGGCCCTGGCACTGGCAACTGAAGGAACACGGGTGGGTTTTAGCCAGTAGAACTCTGACACGCCCTCCCGCCCCGCCCAGAGCGGCAGAAGTTATTTGATAGTTTCCCACTCCAAATAAAAATAAAAAGGGATATTCAAATCCGTAATATTCTAATTGTAGTGAAATTGTGTAAAATAATAAATAATTCAGAGCGGTCCCTTGGAGGTCGCGACAGATCTTCGCCTCAATAGGGATCACCCTTCCTGACGCGGCCCGACCTCCCCGGGCAGTGAGTGGTCACCAAAAGTCCGCGAAGTATTTTTATATTGCTAATCAACGTGTCATGACTTAACCGAAAATAACATAATCTGAGTTTTTATACGTATACGTATAAAAATGATGGGTTACTAACTTGTTTGCCTCACAATGACTTCGGATCATTCGTTTTAGCAATATCCATTATTATTTTATGTCATATTAACTATTGTCATTTTGTGCCATATTAACTATTGCCCCAAATGGCTATTTCTAACCATACTTACCATTTTTTTTCGTTGACTTTCAGAAAAGGCCCAAAAAATTACATCATTTAAATAAAAAGTAAGTTCAAAAACTGAGGGAGTGTGTGAATCCGGATTTAGAATTCGTCTTTCTTTTTAAAATTTCTGATGAGAATATTTTCTTGTTTCATACTTTTTAGAGTGTGATGTAGTAGTCGGGTTTTAGTTTTTGAACTTACTTTTTTTATCCACATTCCTAACGAATCCCACCAAATGGCACCGGATCGTGGGATCCGATTGGAACGATGGCCTATTTTAATGTTTTCTCACCTTCCATTTTATGAAATTGCTGTGTGCCACTTTGATACCCATCGCTTGTCATCAGATACCTAAGCATAGGACCTCCTTCTTGCTAGTACAAAATGATTTAGGGACAGACTTATTTCCATCACAAATCTACAAGCTGAGTAATAAAACAATGAGTCACCTGTGATTGCAGCTGCGGTTTATGTCCTGCCAGCTTGAGGGCAGCTGAACAGCTCTTGCCTAACAACGCTCCGGCAGCCAACACATGGCGGGCTGACCACTCTCGACCCGCGCATCCGATCACACCACCCATTGGGAGAGGGTCGGTGAGGATTTCCCACTCTGAAACGGAGTAGAAGAAGAAAAACATGTTTAAGTTACGAAATGAGATTTTTCTTACTAACTGGTAAAAAAACGAAAGGGGTCCCAAAAAACATATTTTGACGCATTTCAACTGCACGCAAAATCAATTTTAGTCCTCAAAAACTGCTTGCCTTAGGTATTCTTTTTTTATGATTAATATAAATATATAAAATTTTCTTTAGTAAATTATGAGGGCCAAAACACGATTGACACAATTTGACTCGATACAATAAACTAGCAATTTCCTCAAAATTTGCATTTTTATGAAAAAATAACTGGTTTATTCGATTGTAATTAAAGCAATTTCAATAAAATTTAGTCTACACGTTCACCATTAAATACATTTAAAGACAAGGCGATTATGGGTTTAATTTAATGTAACAGAGATTATAGAATTTAAAAAATATAATGCTGTTTGGCCGCCAAACCCTGTTACGGTACAATTTCGCCTTAAGTCGACAGATTGGTGATGTTTGTTAGAAACATACAATTTTGGAAAGGGAGAAGTCTTATCCAATTACAAAAACCGTTGACGAAACACTTTTCCAGAGTCACATAGGGTTACTTTTTATGTCAGAAAAATGCACGGTTCTTTCTATAATCTCTTTGAGATCTCTATGCAGGTGAAATCGCAGGGCGCAAATATTTACATTTTTTTTTCAAAGAAGTAAGCAAGAATGTGGCATATTCTTAATTTTTAAGAATGTGACAAAAAACAAAGACGGTCTACCTTTGAAGGTCGTGTTTCTATAAGAATACAACAATTCTTATGTAAGACAAAGGCATATTCTTGATGCCACAGAAGCGCGCATTCACGATATGGAAAAGTTATTATTGGCAATGTTCTGAAAATGAAAGTTCACTTCTGCACGGAAACCTAACCTTTCCTTGAAGGTAACCAGAACCCGTGCGACATTTGACACTACATTTATTTGTAACAGACTGCAATACACAGTCTTGCCATAAATACTGTTACAATTAAAAATAAGAATTTGGAATCTGTCATTTTTATACGATTGTTCATTGAGTTTTCTAATTTTGGCGCCAATACATTGTACAATATTTTGCGATATTAAAATGGAGTGGTGTGATAGAGCGAACCGAATCGCTGTGATTGCATTACACAAAGTTGGTATGGAGCCAAATGCAATTTTTAAAACTCTACATACGCTTGTTATTAGTCAAATGTTTGTGTACCGGGCTATTAATAGGTACAATGAGACCTCCTCTGTTTGTGACAGAAAAAGATCTGGCCATCCACGTAGTGTTCGTATGAAAAAGGTGGTCAAAGCAGTAAGGGAAAGAATTTGAAGAAATCCTGTCCGAAAGCAAAGATTTTATCTCGGGAGATGAAGATAGCACCCAGAACCATGTCGCGTATTTTAAAAGATGACTTAGGACTTGAAGCCTATAAGAGACGCACTGGTCATTTTTTAACTGATAATTTAAAAAAGAATAGGGTGGTAAAATCGAAACAACTACTGAACCGGTACGCAAAGAGAGGTCACAGAAAAATTTTGTTTACGGATGAGAAAATCTTTACAATTGAGCAACATTTTAACAAACAAAATGACCGTATTTATGCTCAAAGCTCTAAGAAAGCTTCCCAATTAGTCGACAGAGTGCAACGTGGGCATTATCCGACTTCAGTGATGGTTTGGTGGGGTGTTAGCTATGAAGCAGTGACTGAGCCATATTTTTGTGAAAAAGGTATCAAAACATCGGCACAAGTGTATCATGATACCATTCTTGAGAAGGTAGTTAAGTCCCTTAACAACACCATGTTCAATAACCAAGTATGGTCCTTCCAACAAGACTCGGCGCCGGGTCATAAAGCTCGGTCCACGCAGTCTTGGTTGGAAGTGAACGTTTCGGACTTCATCAGAGCTGAAGACTGGCCGTCGTCTAGTCCCGATCTTAATCCGCTGGATTATGATTTATGGTCAGTTTTAGAGAGTACGGCTTGCTCTAAACGCCATGATAATTTGGAGTCCCTAAAACAATCCATACGATTGGCAGTGAAGAATTTTCCCATGGAAAGAGTGCGTGCTTCTATTGATAACTGGCCTCAACGTTTAAAGGAGTGTATTGCAGCCAATGGAGACAGACCACTTCAAATAAGCTTTTTTTATTTTAAATTGTTTTATATTTATGTATTAAACTAACACTCTGTAAAAGTAATAAATATTATTTGCAATAAAAAAAATATTTGTTTCTTCGTGACAATATTTATGGCAAGACTAGGTATATATAATAGATGTAGCGAAGGCATTTCGAAATTATATGTAAACTAGGATTGTCCCCTAAACGTTGTCATCTGAATCATGAGGTATCAATTTTTATTTGGCAAATTAAGCAAACCTATAATACCAAAACGATAAGTTGCGCTACGATAGAGCTTTTATCCGTATTTCAACGTTAACATCATGCCATTAATTCACGCAAGTATATAAAAGAACCCAATCCATCCCAACCTATAAAATGACGTCAACACGGAACAAAACCACTAAAACCGAAAGTCGCACTAGAACTATACAAACACAAATTGGTCAAAGAGTCACATTCGTTCCCATTGTTTGACTCTGTCACGTACCATTGGAGGGCGTAGCATAGTTCCTTGCGGTACGCTGCGCCGAGAATACTAATGTACTCTATATGTACTACTATAATGTACCACTTGTAGATCGGAATGCGTTGATTTCCAATGTATTGTGAGCCTGATTTTGTTTGTGGGACTATAATGTGTGAAGAATGATTGGATTAGTAGAACAAGGTGAATGGTCATTAAAGAGGTAAGCATGAAAGAGGCTATTTACAGAGAGAGGAGATTTCCTGCTAGTTACAGAAAAAACAATAAATTCTTATCTTTCTTCTTCTTTGTCGTATCAATGATTCTCTTTTATTAGTTTTATATAAGCTTCGATCAGAATTCGCCTACTTCGCCAGCGTTAGCGTTGGCCTCGCAAAGGTCTTCCATAGTGCAGGTGTTATTGCACAGAGAGCACGACAAGAGGTGAGGCATAGTTTGTGATGTGACTCCACAGCCACATTGTGGCTCAGCGCAGTACCTGACTAGTTTGAAGCTGCAGCGACCCACCTGGGGATTTTCCGCAGACAGAGCCCCTGGTTCTTTCTGTTCCTATATTTGAAAATTACAACAAGACTTCACATTTGAAGAAGCTAACGAAACGTTAAGTAATACTTTAAAAAAGCGAAAAGGGCGAATGATGAAAGGAATAACTATTTTATATATCACTCCAAAATACTTGAATATCCGTATATGGTTATTAACCATATACGGGTATTTAAGCGTAAGTCCAAACATACAGATGGGCAACTTCACGATTCTTAAATACGCAACCTCAACCTACAATGTGATCATACATAGTTAGTATGCATGCAAATAATGTAGCTACGCCTAAATTTGTTCTTGCTTAAGTAAATTTGAAGTACTTAGAGGCCATTAGTTAACCCACATCCTAGAAGCAGAAACGAGTTCTACTCGTTCTCATTACCTATGTAGGTAAGTACTTAGGCTCGTTTAATTGGAGATATATATTTAATGATTGTTTGAATAATTTAAATTCTAAGTAAATTAGAAAAACCTAAACGACTTAATAAGTAATATCATAGAAACTGTTCTAAAATTCCTTCTTCTGATAACTTTCGAATTCCCGTACCGAGGCACTTTTTATTCAACAATGGCAGCACGCCAAAAACTAAGCTAAGTTAGTTTAGCTTAGCTCACATAGCTGGCATTTCATACTTGGGTGCAGACCGTAAACTATGCAAACCAAGCTGTGTAAACTAACTGAAATATGTGAAGCTAAGTTAGTTGTGTTTACCGATCCGGAGCTACGTGAGCTATGCTAAGCACCCCCCGCCCGCCAGCTATGTAAGCTAAGCTAAACTAACTTAGCTTAGTTTTTGGTCTGCAACCCGCTTGTGCAGCGTTAAGTATCTTTTTTCATTTGGTGAGTAATGGTCTACCGGAAGATGAACTTACCTGATGCAGACTGTATCTCCTCCTTGGGCAGGGGTCGTGAAGGCAAAGGGTTGTTCTGCTCATCCCGTTCACCGAGGAACTCAGCTTCTGCCAGATCTCGTACTGCTGATGACATGAGTTCTACCAGCTCTTGATTTCTGTAGTTTGAGAAATGCAACATTTTAGTATTATTTATGCACCTACTCTACCATTAATCTAACAGACCGGCCAAGAACGTGTCGGACTACGCACAATGAAGGATTCCGTAGTTGGGATGAATAAAATTTATGCCAAGAACAAACTTAACATTATAGTTGAAAAGCATGTTCTCCCAGACGTATGATAAAACTAAAAATTAACTATTTTCGGACCTTGCCTTTACTATTGCTGTGAGACCTTACTTCTTGCCAAACATGATACTAGGTCAACGGGAAGTACCCTATACAGGGTGTTTGACGCATGGACCGACACAATTTTTCCAAGGATTTGGAAGGTCATTAGCTAGGTTCTACCCATACACACCCTTTGTCCCAAATGTCACGGTTGGTTATATATATATTTTTTTTTTAAATGAAAAAAATACCCAAAATGTTTCCTTTAATTCGAAATAACTTTTTTGTTTGTGGGTGTAGTGGCACAAAATAAATTTTGTTGTATTTTCCAAAGTCATTTAAATCCAAATACATCTTTTTTTCATACAACTGGTTTCAAGAAAATTCCTTACAAGCTTCCAAAGTTTAATTTTTTATTGACTGTATGAAATTTTACAACTTCTAAATTCGTTAAAAAAACTAAGCCATTTTGAACTTAGCTTTATTTTAAAAAGTTCTTTAGTTGATACCTTTTCTAACGGTATGCTACATGTCATAGAAATTATATATTATGTAGTCAAAACACTAGTTAGGAGAGTCAGGGTTAAGAAAAGACTTATTAAGGTTATTATGGTTTTATTAAAGTTATAGAAAAGGAGGCAAAACACCGGGAGAGATGGAAAGAAATGGGGTTGGCCTTTGCCCAACAGTGGGACAGGCTAGTTAAAAAAAGTTGTAAATCTTGTTCAAATTGACCTCCTCCATTTCGTATGCATGCACGACATCTGTTTCTTATTTCAACTGTCGTTGTACGTAGTCGCATTTCTTCTTTCATAGTTTGGAACGCGCCGGTTATTCGTTCAATTAGAACTTCCCTAGTGGGCACTTCTGTCTGGTAAACCAATTCTTTTGCACGTCCCCAGACGTAAAAATCCTCAACTCTGGATTTTTGAAGAAATGCGACTACGTATATAATAATAAGTATAGTTCTATGGTCCAAAATCACTAATTTTCAAGTGACACAAATTATGAATGTGTAGGCTAAGGAACTACTGATGAATTTGTAAATTTTATATCAATAAGTTCCACTTCCCAGTGTCTTTAGATATAACATTCTCATCAACAGTCTTACTGCAGTCTGAGACAAAACATGGCCACAGAAGACGTATTGCGTGTTAACCTAACAATGAGCGGATTGACATGTTCTCTCGAGTGAAGAGATGTTGCGTAGCTGGGTCATTGGGTCGCCGTAATCTATGGTCATCTGCCATATTACCACCTCGGTTATAGGCATGGAAAATTATTTCGCAATAGTCATTAACATATATTAAGAATATTATAAGTTTATAAAGATAATGAGTATTTTTGCAAATAATTATTATTATGATGGAGTTTTAATCGTAGTATTTATTATCATCACCATCATTTCAGCCGAAAGACGTCCACTGCAGGACTGGACATAGGCCTCTCCCAAGTACGCAGTATGAATAGGGTGACTGGTAATTAGTGAGCGATACTTAGACACTTGATTGTACTCATGATAACAAACAACTTTTACTATGGGACCAAACCTGTAATCGCGAAAAAATCAACTCTTCCCTACATTTATGTTCGCATAACTCGTCAAAGTGTTGGGAGCAGCTGATTTTTTTTCGCGTTTTTAGGTTTGGTCCGTTAGTAAAAGTTGTTTGTTATCATGAGTACAATCATGTGTTTAAGTATCGGCTCGGTCACTAATTACCAGTCACCCTATATAAATAATAAAATATTCAGATACCATTTTCATTTAAATGATCTCGCAATCTCTCAATAAATCAAAGGAAGGTCGATACCTACGTAATACTAGCCAGACTTTTGAAACCATTATCTAAGTGAAGGCTTGCTTCACGATAATACAGGTGGAGTTTCTTGCGTATTCTTCTCCATACGAAACTACCTTTTGGCCTTCCAAAAGGTAGTTTCGTATGGAGAAGAATACGCAAGCGAATAATGCGAAGAATACGAATTTAACGAATTTACGAAGAATACGCCTTTTATGTGCCTATTTTTTTTATTTAAGATGGGTTTGCTCTTGACTCTAGTCTAGGGCGGAGGCGACAAAGACAGAGTCGACGATGGAGTGAGCTTACCTAGAAGAATCTTGTTCACTCTCACTTTGAAGAGAACACAGACGCAGGTAGTGAGTTCCACTCTTTTGCTGTGCGCATTATACGAACTGGTGGAATAGCAACTAGGGATGGTAACTGGCAGTACGTCTAGATGTCCGATGGTAGAAGGGGGCCGGTGGAATGAGGTCGTGGTTTATTTGAAATAAATTATTTGACTTTAAACTATGAACAGTATTTAAAATAATATTTAAACAAAAGAAGCAAAATATGTAGGTAGAGTGTGGCAAAACATGCATTGCTTATTACAATGTCTTGTTACTATAACGTGTGGTTAATGTTTATGAACAAGATAACAAAGATTACTTTATAAGTACATAAATACATAATGCATTCTTAGAAAAAAAAAAAACAACAACATTTTGGGTAAAAAATACCTCATTTGTTTACATTATGTATTACATACTTAAACTGTCTGGTATTACTTACTGTATTACACATTTAAAATGTAAGCATTATAGGTACATAAAACTTTGGTAATAAATTAAACACTAAGTCGACGTGTCTAAGTGAATTTAAAATGATATATATTATATCATTTTAAATTCACTATTCTAGTAACAGTTAGTTATTCAATGATTATTATTTTGGTCAGTTTGCATAATCGATAATTTTATTAGTTACTAGCTGTTGCCCTATATATTTGAATCGGATTTCTTTCACAATTTCATTGGTTTTCATTTTTTTGCGCGGAACCCTAATTATTGTTTAAATAAACTAAGGTTAAGTGACTCCTTATAAAAGTTATCCGTCAGTGAAAGTCCCGTCAAAATCGGGCCAGCCGTTTCGGAGATTAGCCGGAACAAACAGACAGACAGACAGACAAATATTTTAATAATTCTTTTTTTTTTTGTTATTAGTAAAAAGGTGTTATTTTGACATTACAAACAGACACTTTCATTTTATTTAAGTATTTGTATAGGTATATTGGTATACATAGATGTGTAAGAACACCGTTAGTACATTATATCTAGCTAGCCGAGTGGACATTTCGAGCAATGTGATTAGTTGGACCGCCCTGCTCGACTATTCTGTCCGGCTCGGGGCCGCGTGTTCATATATTTTATTTGAAAGTCCGCTCAGCTCCCCTTACACTGTTTCCACTGACGCGGAGTAGAGATTTCGAGCACTGTGATTGGTTAACTCACGGTCCGCTCCACTCCGCCCAGCTCCGCGTCAGAGGAAACGCACCCTAAAACTAGAGTTAGTAGGTATCAGCATACAGCATGACTGCCTTGTTGGTCTAGTGGTCACAAGCGCTACTGCTGAGTTCTCAGGTCGTCCGGAATTTCTCAGTAGCTGTCCGGAGTCTGGATTTGGGCCCGGTTGATGGCAATAGTCTCGCCCTCTATTAAATGGGACTTAGCTGGCGAAATGTGGGTGTACTATCACCTCTGCCCAACCTTTCGGCGAAACAAGGCGCGATGTTATGTAGCACATGGTTACTAATAAGAACATCGTGTTAACTTTCACTGTTAGCAGTCAAAGGTAGGTATAGTAGGTACTCATCATCGTTTTAAGTTGCATAACGTTGAAGTTGAAACGTAAAATATTACGTTACGTCTCAGACCGGATAGTAATGTTTTACATTACTATTACTGGTGCAGTGGTGGTCAAGTTTATGAAGATGTTTGATAGGAAAGTGGTATTTGAGACTTTAAATACTTATAAGGGAATTTAATTGACTTTATTGAATGGTGTTGGTACTCTGTTCAATAAAATGTGAATATATATTATGATATTCTGAAATATTATTAATTAATGTAATTAACTGCAGTAATTGTTAATAATTTAGAATCAAATTTAATATTATTCTTTTATTTTCTTGTTTTTTATGTGTGCAACATTAATGTGCCTTAAAAATATTTGTGAGGTGTGGCAACACACTGCTTTTCTTTTTGGCTTCTATAAAGTTCCTTGTGTGGAACTCGCCATTGTTTTTTCTTTTAATTGAAATACAAGTGAAATCCATATTTTAATTTTCTCTCTTTGTTTTATTTCAAACATACCTACGCTTTTTTTTATAATAGAGCCTCTAAAGAATTTTTGTTATCCAATAAAATCCGCTTTTTTTGAACATAAATGGGCGTCTTTTTAACTTGCTTGCCTTATTTCAAAGTTGATTGCAGTAACTAAGCTAGGGCACCCCGACGAAATGGGGCAAACCAAAGAAAAGAAAGAAGAAAAAAGAAAGAAAAAGAGAGAGGAAGAAGAGAAAAGGAAACAAAGAAGAGAGAAGAAGAAGCAAGAGCTTTGACCAAACACCCGAGCCGAGCGAATGAAGCGAGCGGTGCCGTAGTTACTAGGCTAGGGCTATATCACTACTATCCTATATGTCGGACAGTGGAAATAAAAAATATTTTTTAAATATTTAAAACTATATAATTTTATTTTTTTCATAGTTAAGAAAACAGAATTTTCCCCACTTATCTGGGTTATCCTGAGTTGAGCTAAATGATTAATGACAAATGCTTGCACTGACTGGACAGCTCCACTCTGTGTGGTTCTTTCCTCAAAAGGCCATTTCAGACACGAATCTACATGATCCTCAATTCCTCACATGATTTGACCAAGATTTTAAAAGAGACTTTGACACCTTAATTTGTTTCGCCCTTTCTTCTCAGGGGTAGTCCGATAGGAAATGTCGCCTCCATCTAGCTTATTTTTTAATACTTTTTTAATATGACGTGTAAAAGTGATTTCGATATTCTATTTACAGAATAAATAATTTCATTTCTTTTCATTCCATTCATAATTTCATCTCATTTCACAAAAAGACGACCTAGTTTATTAGCGTATCGATATATTTTTAGGAAACCAAAATAGTAATTATTTGAGGATCCCAAAAAGGGGCTCATAAATATATTAGCGTCCATTAATAATTTTAGGAAACCAAAATGATATGATGGTACGGAACCCTCGGTGCGCGAGCCCGACTCGCTCTTGAGCGGTTTTTTTTTTTAACTTAAGTGCCATGTTGTCTTTCACTCCACGAAGTCTTTTCTTTGTGAAAACCTCAAACAGTATTCGATAAGTGCCTATGCACAACATTGAAGCAAAGCATATCTACTTTTCCAACACTTTCTCATCAATAATTCATCATTCATGTCATGTCTTTCACATCACAATGGGACAATCCAATTATTTCCATTTACAATGTAACCTTTCGAGAGAAGCTTTTAAAGTTTTCTCTATGCATGTGCCACTATCGTCAAGGAAATAGGCCTATGACCAATAGACTTTAGAGAAACGGCAACGGCTTTGATAGGGCCGCATTGTTATCAATTTATCATCGAGGACAGTCAATTTTAGCAGGCGCCTATAGGTACATATATACCTATATTGTATTGGATGTTTTAAAATTTAAATGAAGAAAATTAATATCAGACAGCT
This sequence comes from Dicycla oo, assembly GCA_948252095.1. NCBI lineage: Eukaryota > Metazoa > Arthropoda > Insecta > Lepidoptera > Noctuidae > Dicycla > Dicycla oo. Next base: position 29,168,484 of record OX411714.1, read on the forward strand.
TCAAAATTCAGCATCTCGGTCAAAATAAAAACAACAAGTACCTATGATAAGTCATAGGTACTATCAAAAAAAAAACCTAAACTAAACTATAAAGTGGTATAAACTTAACGATAAATACATAAGGATATGAATCGTTAAGTAATTAAGAAAATTATTTACCTACCCGAAGTCCCCAACATTATACTCGTAATTAGTTGTTGTTTTGCTCCTCCAAAAGAGACAGACGATACAAATATTGTTAAATATGACTATACTGCAAAATCAAACGTACGTTATGCTTAAGAATTCGAAACTATCAATTGCAATTGACAATTTTTACGTGATTGATACTCGTCTACTAAGGCTGGCCATAGACGGACCGCATGTTGCAGTCGAGACCGACTGCTCTAGAGCAGTCGCGTTGAAATCGTACACGGCTGAAACACGACCGCATAATGCAGTCGACTACGACTGCTTGGAGCAGTTGTGTTCGACCGCAAAATAATACTGATGCGAGTTCATTTACAAGATGGATTTCGATGAAGAAACACTGCTTCTTAAATGATAAATGATTTTTATTTCTGTAAGTAGGTTTGTACAAACACTTTTACAAGTCACTCATGTCTTTTTTTATACTAGATGAGGTCGGCGTTTCCTATCTGACTACTCTGAGAAGAAAGGCCGAAACGACCTCAACTCTGTCTGAAATGGTCTTTTGAGGAAAGAACCACACAGATTGAGAGGACCTGTCCAGTCAGTGCACGCATTTCAGTCAGTAATCGCGCAGCTCAACTTAGAACTTAAAGAGCTCAACGATTCGACGAACAATACCAAAGAAAGGACATTGGGGTAGGCCGCATAAATTACTCAAACTGCCAGACCATGATTAAAAATAACTGAGAGAAAAAATAAAACAAACAAAAAAAGCAATGACCTACATAGTCTTCACATTCACAATAAATTAAAATAATTAAAATACTTTACAAAGTAAATATTCATGTCAACATTCAGTATGCAAAAATAAAAAGAGAAAAAAGAAAATTTGGAGCAGTTCATTCCCAAGCCCTTTTGTACTACTTTGTCTTGTACTACTATTACGCAAGCGTAGGCGTAGAAGATACCGCAGTATGTGGGTGCGTCCAATACTACAATCAAGAGAACAGCATGGAATATTTCATACTTTGTATCCCCAGCTGAGAAGACACTAAAAAGTTTTTCAACTACTTTAGAATGTCCGTGGTTTCATTTAATGAATTAGTTAGTTTTTGAGCCATAAAAATAGCGGTTGCTGCGGTCGGCAGCAACCACTTGTAGCGGTCCGTGTATGGTGGGTACGGCAGCTCTAAGCAGTCGACCGCACGGCGAAACTCAACCGCAGAGCAACTACTCCGACCGCTCAGGAACTGCTCGAGCGGTCCGTGTATTGCGGATATGAATTTAGTATGAAAACTGCAGATCGCTGCGGCGACCTCATCTTGCAGTCGGTCTCGACTGCAACATGCGGTCCGTCTATGGCCAGCCTTATATATCGCTGGCTGCCTTCGTTAATTAAGTAACGCCTACACGCTTATTTATACATATTATCTTCGGTCGAGTTTACCCGTGGTGTCATCGTCGCCCTTCTTTCCTCTGCTCGATTATCATACATTTTCAACACGACTAGCTCCCCTCTTCGTAATCTATCAAAATAATGATTTATGCGATCTCTCACCTAGATAATCTGTTTCATTAACATACGTGTCGTGAAAGAACAGGTTTGGATGCAGATTTATATTTACACAAACGACATTCTTCAATTAATTAAGTATAAACAAACCTGTTTGTATTTTCTCACACTTAGAAAGAAAAAGAAAGAAAGAAAATACGTTTATTTGCGGTAAACATGACGCAAAGAAATATCACAACTCTTGACTATCTTGTAAGATGTTACTTTTAGTACTTAAGTACATAAGTCAGTCTTCAAATGCAATGATTACATACCGAACCTATGTGGAAGCACGAAAGCCAACACATATCTTGTTAATGACTACAAACAAGTCGTATGGTGATATGGCTAGAAAGGAACCTAGTAGTAGGTACTTACTAGTACTACCTACTAGCTATCATGTAGATGCTTGGAAGAAAAAGAGCTACTGCGCCAAACCCAAATAACTAATTGAAATAAGGTCAGAAGGATGTTATTCTGGATGGACAAAATGGCAACAGGTCCGCAGGAACAACTTGCGACCCACAGTTGCCCCTCAAGTGTAAGGGAAAATTTACAAATCCGTGTTAAGGCCTGGTGTACTGTATGGATCTAAATGCTGGGCCCGAAAAGAAGACGGATAACAAAAGATTGCATGCAGCGGAGTGCGAATGTTGAGATGGATGTGTGTTGAAAGTGGCGCCAGTGAAAGGAAATCGTTTGGCTTGGTATTAGCATGTGATGAGGAGGAAGGAAACGCATGTGACTAAAAGAGTGATGAATGTTTGGTTGGCCTTCCTTTCCCTCTCCATCCATTAGGAGGAAAGGAAGACCAAAGAAAAGATGGATGGATTGTGTAAAGAATGATATGAAAGAGAAGGGAGTAAATGATAACGTGACGGTTGACAGGGGAGAATAGAAGAAGAAAACGTGTGACACAAAGGAACATGGGATAGGGGCGATAACTAAAATCCTGAGTTTCATAAAATTCATGATCATTATTACCTCAAAACACTTAAGGGTTTATTTATAAACGTTGCTTAGGTAAAGTTAAAAGACGTTCATACGTCAAAATATATATGGTTAAGCAGACGGTAATGATTTCCTACTTAACTTTTATAAATAAGCCCCGTTATTAACAACAAACAGCTCACTTACCTCAAATTAGCCAGCTCTGAACAAGAGTTGGCCAGTAAATAATCCCCACTCAGCAGAGCTATCTTGTTGCCGAACATCATATCATCAGGCTCAGCAGCTATGGGCTGCCGGGAATTCATGTTGACCAGGCCTTTGTGGACCAGGTGAGAGGTCCGGATCATCTCTGTTACTTCGGCAAGAGCACGTTGACTGGTGGGAGGGAAATATGAAGATGAGATGATGAGGGTTCCTTATACTTATAACAAAAGGTTGTCACTTTTTAACCGAAAAAAAAAATAGGAGGAGCTAAAATAGGATATCGACACGTATATTTTTTTTATGATCACGCATAACTTTTTGCAAAGTAGTACGATTTGAAAGATTTTGTTTCATTCGGGAGGGTATACCTCGAAGTTGGTCCCATAAAATGTATTAACTTTGCTTGGGTATTTTTGAGTTAGCTTCAATAATACGTATTTTAGCCACTTTTTCTGTGGACGATGTTATAATTACTTTTGCATGTAGTATTTTATTTTAGGCTCAGTAGTATCTCCGAAACTACTGAGCCTAAAATAAAAAAAAAGAAAGTAGTTCTATACCTACCTATAGGTTACAGGAAAACTTATAAGAAGTTTATGGTCTTAAAATAACATGCTAAATCTCTCAATAATGTGCGTACAAACTTAGATTTGCAGTTGGAATGTATGGGAGTACGTGTATTTCAACTACAATGTTAAGTTTGTTCTTGGGATAAATTCATTCCAACTACGGAACCCTTCATTGTGCGAATCCGTCACGCACGTTTTTTGTTTACGATCTAACACAAAATGGGGTGGAGTTACGAAAATACTATAAATTTTTTTAGAACTACTAGAATTCGAAAAAGAATATAGAAGAGAAGTATATAGAATAATATAGAAGATATATAAAAAACACAAAGTAAAACATAAAGTTCACGATGCCTGGTGTTTTCTTTTTGAATTTTATATCTTTTTAAATAATGAACATAATTATGTAATGCAAGAAGACACAGCGCGGACGCTGTAATTATTTCGACGTCTGCCATTGCCGAAAGTCGAAAGCGATGTGAGTGGTATGGTAGGGCAGTATGTAAACACACACTTTTCTCGAGAGAAGTGTGTTTTTACATACTGCCCGGCAGCGCGAGGAGCAGCGGCTGGGGCAGAATGTAAATGGCGTTAAATACAGGATTTAAGTTTGTATAGAAGTTCGTCATTCTTGCTGATGGGAAAACTACTATCAGCCATGGCTTGTCCTATAAAAGCTAGACGGGATTAAGTTGCTTTGGCAAAAGAAAGAGAAGATACGTCTGAATAAAAGATGTACAAATAATAAACCATTTTTTTTTTTCGAAAGATCGTTATGATTGAAGGTTGTGGTACATAAAATATGTATAGTTCTGTACCTTAGTTAGTAAGATGTTGTCGAAACTACATGATAAGAAGACGGCGCCGGCAGCGGCGGGATGAAAATGGAAAGCAATTCATCTGAAGAACCGATGCCAAAGTTAGCAAAGATACATCTATGATTACTTCTAAAACGTAGTATCGGTGTCTACTCTGTATGTAGGCGTTAAATACTAAATATATATTTTTATCACCTCTCCAAAACAGCATAGCTTTGAAATATGAAGGGCATATTAAACTACCCTAGTAGGGTCCCTATCTCCTAGGTAGGGTAGTGTAATAACAGATAGAGAGATAGGCCCTACTTCCTTAAAGGCTCAAAAGCTACGGGCCACGCCCTCCCAACCTATCAATAAGGCCCTACCGATAGGGAAGTGCAATAAGCCCTTTAGCTCTAAGCAGGTGCTTGGGGTCATAAGTTCTATCACTATCGCATTACCGTGTTTTTGTACGGAGTTAGAATATGATAAAACTAATGATATTATCCTACTCCCTACTTAATATTATAAATGAGAAAGTTTGTGAAGATGTTTGGATGTTTGTTACTCAATCACGCCAGAACGGCTGAACGGATCTGGATGAAATTTAGCACAGAGATAGATTACACATTGGATACTTCCTGGTAAAATTTACGGTTCCCGTGGGATAATTTCTAACATCCACGCGGGCGAAGCCGCTGGCAAAAGCTAGTATATAATAAAGGATAAAACGTTAAACTGCTTTGTGCGTTGCTAGTTACATAGAAAGTGTCCCAATTCCACGTCCACATGCGCATAGACAAACAATTTATACGAATTGAATGAGGCGCTAACCTGTCACTTTACGCGAGGCTATGTAGTCGTTGCTTTACGCATATACTTACTGACACGCACGCACGTAGGCCCTAAACATAATCGCAGTCTTCATAGATTTACTTTTCGATGTATATTTACCAGTTAAATTAGGTCTTTACCTATGAAATTGCCGTTTAGTATGCAGAGAGTTAGTCATTTTTATATAATTTTTTTTTTCTATCAATCAAAATATGCACCCATGCTATCGATGCATCTCTGCCAGCGCAGTGGTAATTTTCAATGCCGTTTTTGAAGAAATCAGGTGTACGGGCGCCAACAAACTCTTCAAAGACATTTTGTACTGCCTTTCGGGCATTGATTTTTTCCCTGCCAAGTTGTCCAAATTTTGGAAAAAGTAGAAGTTTGTCGGCGCAAGGTGTGGTCAGTACGGTGGATGACGCAAAACTTCCACTTGTAGCTTAGAGACTGTCAGTTGTGCCATATGAGGTCGAGCGTTGTCGTGGGACGAGCGATTAACCAAGGCTGACCGGAGTTTTGCGAGCTTCTCCGTCATCGTGTCCAATTCCTCACAATACACATCCGCAGTAATGCTGGTGCCATTTGGTAAGAAGCTGTGATGAATTATACCAGCACTAGACCACCAAACAGTGACCATGACTTTTTAGGGGTAAGTTTTCGTTTGGGGGATTGCCTAGGCGCTGAATCAGGGTCTAACCAACATGATAACCGCTTACGATTATCAAAAAGAATCCATTTTTCATCGCAAGTGACAATGCGGTTCAAAATCCCTTCGTTTCTGTGTCTGTTAAGCAACGCAAGGCATACCTCAACCCCACCGTTCGGCACCCACTTATCAAGTTTTTTTACCTTGCCATTTTGACTCAAATGAACCATTATTGTTTTGATGCTAAAGTTGAAAGCTGCTGCTAACTCGGCCGTAGATTGAGTATCGTCAGCTTCCACAATCGCCTTTAATTCGTCGTGCTGACTTTAGTTTTAGGGTGACCTCCATCTCCGAAGCGTTCAAACCAATAACAAGTCGTGCATTCTTTTTAACGACTTCAAAAAAAGGAGTTATGTAGTGTTCACACCGTACACGTAATTAATGTTGCGAGCCGTTTGTGCGGAATTGCAACCACGACGGAACTCCTATTCCATAATAACTCGTATTTTTATCGTGTCAAGATACAAATGTAGTGAAAAGAAAACACTAATCAATAAACAAATGACTGAATTTGAAAATAGAATTCCATATTTTTAAAATAAAATTCATTTGAATTTAGAATTTATTGCCAGCCATAAACTACGTTTAAAATGGCTAGTATTGTAAAACGGCAACTTCATAGGTAAAACAGTGATCGGATAATCGGGCGCTAATATACCTAAACTTCACTTTTATTCCCACGAAAGAATAATATGGACATGAATAATATTAATACTAATCGCATTAGTATTAGTATCTTACAGATTAGTATTATTCTTTACTAATCACATGAATAAAGAATAATACTAATCTGTTAGAAATCAATTTCCACTACTTGACCACATTGTGCACATTATCATTTTTTATTCATATTCTATTTGTTTTGAATGAAATAAAGATACTAAATCAAAATAACCACTGCTATAATTTCATTAAATTTGTTAAAGTTGTTTTTACAAAGTTGTGCAATCCCGGGAATAGCGTTGAAAAAACAGCGAAAATTGTCGTTTCTTTAGAATTCCGTCGTTATCAATGATTTATTCGAAAGTTTCAAGAAAATTTGCCAGTATATATTTCATGTTTTTTTTCCAATAAAACCGAAATATATGAAAGAAACGGGGTATTATTTCGTTGTTTTTTTTTTTTAAATACGTACTTAGTGTACTTATTTATTCACAAAGGAATGTCCATATTATTCTTTCGTGGAAAGAAGTTTAGGTATATAAACGCCCGATTATCCGATCACTGGTAAAGACCATTGAAATTATCCATAGACCATACCATAGATTTCAAATTATCACCATCATCATGCATCGTTCATGGTTTTCTAAAATCTCGCTATTCTATCTGATTGTAGAGGTACGATGAGAAGAAAGGACCCACCGAATGCCCACCGAAAACAAAAATTAAATCTTGATCAAAAAGTTCGGCTTGGCCGATTCGCAACCGTCGTCGCACAGACACTCCTGTGGCTTTTTAAGGTTGTGTCATGCAATAGTTCAATGGAAAGGCCAAGCCATACATTTTGACCAAGGTTTGTAGAGTTAGGCCTTGTAGAGTGGCTCTAGTTTTGAGGGTAAAAGTTACAAATTTCCTATTTTTTTTTTCTGTCTGTATGCAAATCTTAGGTTGTATCAACAAATTTCATCTTTCTAGGACTTGGGAAGTGCCCTAGAGGTTTTGATTTGTCAATCAGTGACGAAATCGACGTTATTTTAGGTAGGTATTCATAAAATCCAAAGTATAAAAGCTAGACAAATGAAAATTTGTGTATTTCATAAGTCTGCTAACTACTCTTATCCTGAGAATTTGAGCTCTCGAGTCGAAGGCCAACCCGAAGCTATGACGGTTTGAAAATATCAGGTAGTGCCCCTGCTTTTTGTTTTGGCTCGTCTTGGCGGGGCCACTACCGTGCCCCGTGCTCCCAAATTGCTGACTATTGTTGTAGTCAGAACTCGAATCTTTTCAGCTACTTTTCCTCACTGTTGGCCACATACGACGATATCGTCACCGCGAATATTATCTCTGGACCTATAGTTTGACCAAGACCGCTGTACCGCGCCTTAGGAATGCGCGGCGAGGCGGGGTGCAGCGCTGGCGAATGAGCGGTGGGACGCCGTGAACGTTGACGAATGAGTGGCCTGCACTGCCCCGCGTCTCGCCGCACACATACCTACGGCGCAGTATAGCGGTCTTGGTCAAACTATAAACCAGCATCATGAGCATGAATATCACTTTACATTATAAATATCTTAACAATTAATCACTGAATACACCAGTCATGTCCGTTGTATCCACAGGAAGTTTTATGGATAGTTGTTCAGTGATAAATAAGGAAGTAGAATTTTCACTTTCGAACCTTCGACCGGTCAATGCCCTTTCGATAATTTGTAGGTGCACTGTGCAGCAATTTGCACGCTTAATTTCTGCCTTATAAAATATAGAGGTCGTTTAAAATCATACAATCGAAAGATTGATAAAAAAGTTGAATGGAAAATCAACCGCGTTCTCAGTGATGGTATCTGCTAGTGATGAAACTGGTTTTACATTAAATGACATAACAAATTATTATTTATTAGCACGCGACTTCGTCCGCGTAAAATTTCTGGTACCCCCGACCCACCGCGTTACTCACTTAGTTAGTTAGTCACTTATAGGGAACTACAAAAGTTGTTCTGAAGACTGTCTTCAGAACAAATTTTGTAGTCATTGTAATCCTCTGTATGTCTTAAAATCATTATTAGTATTCATTGAAGGTTTTGCTCACCTATGAAGAACTCCAGCTGCCTTATCCTGTTCCATGTCAGGTATCTCAGGGCTGTGACCGGCTGCCTTCGATACCAGCAGTACGATGAGTCCCCACGCTTGCATGTTGTTCTTGCCATTGTAAATCAGGTTCCTGGTTATTGAAAGATAGTTTAAGGTTATTGTAATGGTAAGGAGCAGCTGAAGGATCTATTCGACTGACTATACAAGTTACTTTCCGGCCTTTTGAGAACGTCTACTACTACTATCAGGAGCCAGTCGTGACCCGTGAGTCCTATCTTTCTTGAATCCTAATCTTCCTAATGTCGTTACAGACATTCTCAGAACGATATTAGTTATTACCTAAGCATCCCATTGATGTTTGAGCCCTTCTTAAAAGAATATCTTACGCCATGCACTACGGTTCACGTGGTATAAGCAGTTACGAAACCATCAGTATGGCCCTAAAATGAAAGAAGGTCGAATTTAAAGATTGTGCGCGTATTGACAGATTCTCGCACGGACATTTTAACGTTTCATAAGAGATATTTTGCAACGCTTTGCAAGAGCTCGATACCACAAAGTAACTGTGTTGCCAAAAATGAACTTAAGAACATCACAAAAGACGTTAGATGCACTGGCAGAGACGTTAGTTGGAGAGACAACAGAATCTGAAGAAGTAAGGGACAACTTTCTTCAGAAGACGTAGGTAACTAACTAAATGACGTAAACTTACAACCAGTACGAGCTATTGCAGTAAAGGATGTTGAAGGAATACTAATGTAGCATAAGCGGTTAAATGAGCGATGATGTGCAGTGTTGCAATGAGGAATGCACATTGATCGCCGATCGGCAGTAACCTCTGCACGCGATGTGTTACGCACGATAGACAAAGGTAACTCGTTATTTCCATATACTACAATAATAGTACAGCGAGCAATGAATGAGTAGTAAGTGAAGACTACATAAACTACATAACTAACTAAGACTACATAACAGCTGATGTTCTTTTAAAGTACAGAATAGCAATGAAAGATTCTGGGGAAGATATAAAGATATGTGTTAAAGATCAATTAGGTACAAGCCTTTGTCAAAGCATATTTGACGATAACCATGGAATACCAAAGTGCACTACTTCAGATCCGGATGTCGCCTTAGCATAGCATTGCTGCAGTTTCCCCAATTTAATTTATTGAGAAGAAAATATGAATTTCTGAAATAGCTTAGATAGTATAACAAAATTTGGACTAGGATTCACATACAAAACTATAATTACGTGTAAAAGAGAGCAATACGTACTGCACTGCAATTTATATTAATGGCATTCTTTTACTTTAAATGCACATTGAGATCGTTAACATTTACAAATTACATGCAAGTTTCGTAAACCAGTCTCTACTTAAATATGGTACGTGTATTAAGAACAAAAAGTTTTGCCGTTTCATACAACCAAGTATGTACGTCATTGTAGAAACTTGATGCCGGAAGGAGATTATATGACAGCCTTTGTTTTTGTAAGTAGAAAAGACGGCAGAGTCGATCGAGCAGAATCTGTAAGTAGCATTATGTATCCGGAACACTGAATTTACAAAGCATCTTGAGGGAAACAAGTGGAGTGAGATCTCTGAAACGATTAATTAATTGTGTGAAATGTAATGTCTCTAGATATGACGGCTGATTCAGATATATGGAAGAAGATGCGCTAAATAAATTGAAATAAGAGCAGAAAGGTGATGATGATGATGACTGCTCGAAAGAAAGAAAAATGCGTTCGGAAAACGCTAATAGCACAGAAAAAACACCTTAAAACTATAAAAACATAAAACAATGCTTGGAGACTAGAGTAATCACAGGAAACACCACCAGGTAGGGAAGTCAGTAAGTATTTTGAGTATATTAAAACGGGATAGGAACATTACGATAGGGGCGCTGGACAGGGTGTTGTCGCAGAATAAGCGCAGATGATCAGAAAGTACAACCACCCCAATTTTTATCAAATTTTGAATTAGTTATTATGACACATATTATTTTCTTGTGTATGAAGTGTGACATACATATACAAAACACATTTCTAGACGATAATGAATGCGGGTCGATCCATCAGGTTAAGCTGCGCTTGCCGGGGTTGGTCCGTACATGGGTGACCATATTTACATACCGAGACTTCTCCGTGCCTCGGAAAGCACGTTAAGCCGTTGGTCCCAGCTGTCATTCGTGGATCTTTGACAGTCGTTACGGGTCGTCAGAAGCCCGAGTCTGACAATCAGTCTTACTAAGGGGTATCGTATGACCCAATAACTGGATTGTGGAGATCAGATAGGCAGGCGCTCCATGTATTCATCTGCTTCCGGTTAGACTGGAAGCCGACCCCAACTAAGTTGGTAAAAGGCTAGGCAGATTGAATGAATGGGGATGTCCTATGCCGTGGGCCGGGACCGCTTTCTCACAAGCCAGACCGCGCCAGGCCATGCCGACAAGCCGTGGGAACAGTTGGCCGGTGCGGTGGCCTGTCGCCGCCCGTCCTATCGAATATATGGGATGATCCGTGGGAATGCTCTGCACGGGCCGCAACAGGCCACGACCGGCACGGGCCGCGACAGGCCTCGACGGGGGTTGGGAATGCGGCATTAGATATGCGTGCATGTGTACAAATGATTGAGTTAATAGTAGATTTCGGTACATATTAACTTTCTATCGTATTCAGCTTCAGTATAGTTGAAAGTCGGGCTGTGCACTAAAAGCAAATTAATTACTATAATAAAATTTATGACCGTCATTTGCTTTTAGTGTTTTAATATTGTAGCTTCAGAGCTAAAAAAAACAGACTCACATAAGAACTACGAGTAATTACAGATTTAGTTCTTATGTGAGTCTCAGTCTGTGTTCCTTTTTTTCTTAGTCGAGTCTGGACCCGTATTACTAAGTCTGCGCCGTCTGTCTGTATGATTTTTCTGTCACAGGGCTGTATCTTTTAATCATAATAAGTAGGTACTTAGCCGTTTATTCGCTTTTATCATGACAAAATAAGATACGTCTGAAAATTGTATTTTCCAATGTTTTCTAAATCTGATATTAGAATAAGTAGTAGTAGGTTGTTTACATTGTGTTGTGAGGTACAACACGAATCCTTAGGTCACGAATCACGATTCCGACTCGCACTTGGCCGGTATTTTTTTTTATACTGGTGAACTAATGAACTTTATTGAAATTGCATGCATCTTTGTTGGACTTGTTACCTACGTTTTGATAATGGAGACATAAAACGTCTAACTACCAATTTGCATAGTTTAATTAAACTACGAAGTAAAAGCTAGTAGGTACAGTAGTAATTGTTATGCAAATGTTATTGTAGAATGTAACTGCTACTTCGAAACAATAAAACATCGAAATAAAAGTTAAATTTTGGCCATCTCGAAAAGCGCTTTTTAGCCTCTAGGACATAGTGGTTGAACTACTTATTGGCTTTCGCTTTCCTTATTTCGGGTCGGGGTTTTGATAATGCGTGTAAATGATAGAGAATATATTGGTAAACACGCACAATACGGAAAAAAATAAGTATACGACAGCAAAAATTTTACGTAATATCTAATTAAGTAAGCACTTAATATGCCATTTGGTTAGGTTATTGATTTAATGTGGTTCATTAGAATATTTATAGAGGTTCGAACAATAATGAATGATGTGTGCAACGTACTTAGCAGTTTTCAGCAAGGGATGGTTGCTCCCGACCAACTTGCGTAGGTGGAGTGCTACGTTCGCAATCTCGTCGCTCAATACCCATCGAAGACTCAGAAAGGAAGTCGGATATCCCACAATCTTCTCCGCCTCACTCACTGCTCGATTCCAATCTGGCTTGGAGTTGTGTTGTGCAATACTGGCTCGCTGCGTGCTGCATGTATTCACTTCCCTAGCAGTACAAGGTCCCCAAAGTTTCGAAACCAACGCACTAGATGACTGAACTTTCACTAAATCGCACTTCACGACACGACACAATCGGCTCAAACTCATTTTCTTAACGAACTGCAAACTGCCCCGACCCAGGAAAACCAAAGACTACGCAATTCGAATTTCGAAAGCGCGAAAGTAATTATTTGTATGACAAATACTAGACTACCACAAAATCAACTTATTAGCACCGAATTTATGCATTAAAACGTATGTCTATCAAAATAAATTCAATATGAAACCCTCGAGTAAAACTTTGTAGCTAAATTCAATTTTTTATGCAAGTTTTGCACAGAATAGATTTTATTTCGACGACGAATTTATTATTGAACGTGCACAACTTTCGCGCGTGATCGGTTGACTGACCGAATGGTGAATGAAGTCTCTATGAGCTGGCGTCGGATTCGCTAATCGCGGACAATCGCGGACCACGCTGACGTATGACGTTGTCTCAATTTTATTCTCATGCTGTATTTTCTGAACGATACGATACAGAATCATTCAGAAAATTCAGCATCTTATCGCATGGCATGATAACATTCGTAATTTTGGTAGGAACTCCCAATAATGAAAGCTCCAATTAGATACAGTGACGATAACACTGGAATAAAAAAAAAATTAAAAAGAAACAGAATATTTCTGTAATTCTGTACTGTATAGATCAAGCTACCCGAAACTGTCAAATTTTCCCAATCAACCTTGAACCTAATGCTTTATCGATAAAGTTGAAAATCTATTATAGAAATTTGACAGGTTTTAATAGCTTGATGGGCTGGCGTCTGTACCTATGATAAAGCCCTAAACCTAGATTATTAATCAAACGACACCGTATCCAATGATGCTTTGTGAAATAATAGGTTGGGGAAAAAGTTTCTTCGCATTTTTTAAGAAAATTCAAAACATTTTTTAATATAGTTTATTTACATTTAACTAAAGTATGTAGGTACCATTTTGTTCGATAACTTTTTGCCATCTTGTAGGTAGGGACATGATCCCATTGCTATAGAAATTTTGGGACTTCTGGTCAAAATACCGCGACAAGTGGTTTCGGCAGTCCTCTCGTGATGTTAACCTGACACTGCCTAAAGAATTCTGAAGAGACCGAAACAGGTGGAAATCTGAAGGTGCAAGGTCAGGACTATACGGCGGATGCATTAACACCTCCCAGCCAAACTCTCTTAATTTTTGCTGAGTGGCTAAAGATGTGTGAGGTCTAGCGTTATCATGATGAAAAACCACACCCCTTCTGTAGATTAATTCCGGCCGCTTTCTCTCAACTTCTTGCTTTAATCTCATCAGTTGTTCGCAGTAGAGTTCAGAATCGATGGTCCTGCCTGGTGGTAACAGCTCATTATGAATAATGCCCTTCCAATCCCACCACACACACAGCATCTCCTTGTTGCGAGTTAACCCGGGTTTCGCCACAGTCTGTGAAGCCTGACCGGCCTTTGACCACGACCTTTTTCGCACGTTCTTGTCATACGTGATCCACTTTTCATCACCAGTTATCAGCTTCTTCAAAAATGGTTCGGTTTCATTACGTCGTAATAAAGAATCACAAATGAGGACACGGTTCATTAGGTTTCTTTCAGTGAGCTCGTGAGGTACCCAAATGTCGAGCTTTTTTGTGTACCCAGTTTTTTTCAAATGCGTGCCAAAACTGTTTTGTGGTCAATTTCCAGTTCTTCAGCTACGTCGTAACTACTAATATGCCGATCTTGCTCCACTTTTTCAAAAATGGCATCCATTTTATCCGTAATAGGGCGACCAGAGCGACGTGCATCTTTGACATCAAAATTTCCGGATTGAAAACGCTTAAACCAAATTTGTGCTACTCTCACAGACGCTACACTAGGTCCATAAACATCGCAAATTTTTTTCGCGGCTTGCGTTGCATTTTTACCTTTTTTGTAGTAAAATTTTAAAATGTATCGAATTTCTTCATTAGATTCACTCATCTTGACGGTACGAAAAACAAATGAAAATCACACATTTTCCTAATTTGAATTTGGAATTATGTTCTTTAAAATTTAAACTTTCAATACCAAAACCAGCCAGATACAAATAGTATAGCCAAAGAGATTTTATTACAAGTTCATACATACTATAATGCGAAAAGACTTTTTCCCCAACCTAATACTTAGTTTATAATCTGTGGGTGTACTTATTTCATGCAAAACATGCAATGTAACAAGTTAATGAACTCTCTACAGATAAAAATCCCATCTTGCACTGCGAAATGATCGTTGTGAAACTTGCAATTATAACTTTATCTCTCCCGGAACCCCGGCCGGAAGTACCTGTAGCTTACCAAACCTAGTGCAGTAGGTGGGCCAACTACTGGTTACCAGTGTATTGCATCGTACATCTCAATGCCGCAGGGCTTATAGGGTGGATAAGTCACCTTGGGTTTATGTATTAATAAAAATAATCTGAGTTAAAACAAAAACCTCTGTTTCAGGGAGTGGTTTTAGGTAAGTTGTAGGTAAGTACTTGTTTAGCGGAAGCAAATCGTTGTCGTAATTATCATTTTCTACTTTCTCACAGAAAAATAAGGCTAGGCTCCCATTTACAAACTTGCTATTTTCTTTATCTAGGCGTTATAATGTTTTACCTACACTTTGCTCATGGTTTTCTGATAATTATTTTTGTTTACCCTTTTAATAAATTATCTTTATCAAAGGGGGGAGGACATGTAGTGGTATAGAACCACACATGTATGTACACACATGAGCTTAAGTGCCTATAACTTCGCACGCCTGCGAGGTTCAATACAATACACAGTCGACAGTCGACGTCACGACAACACAGTCGTTACCTACCGCGTCATTCGCGTCATTTCGTAATTATCATACCTACTATCAGTAAAGTTATTGTACCGTGTTACTTTTAGTATCATTATTATTTAAACTCATGTGTACCACTGAATGAACATTTAATTTCATAGAACTTAAATCATGTCCCAACAAAAGTTCAATTATTACTTAGGCATTCAATCAATTCCAATATTACAATCAATCATTCATGCGGTGAGTCTGGAGAGCCTTACACTATTTTGAAATAGATGGAACATGTAATGCTCATTTTACCTCCACTGTTCGTGAACCAAGTCCTAACTAGTAAGGAAAAAGAAATCGGGGCCGGCTCTTCCCGTAAGCAGAAATTAAGTTAATTAATT
The DNA here is from genome assembly GCA_948252095.1 of Dicycla oo. Taxonomy (NCBI): domain Eukaryota; kingdom Metazoa; phylum Arthropoda; class Insecta; order Lepidoptera; family Noctuidae; genus Dicycla; species Dicycla oo. The sequence continues at coordinate 29,184,076 of OX411714.1, forward strand.
GTCATCCTAATTCATCATTCTCCTGCCCTTGTCCCAATTTATTTGGGGTCGGCGCAACATGTCTTTTTCTTCCATACTTCTCTATTAGTCGTCATCTCGGTAGTCACTCCCTTTCTGGCCATATCATCTTTCACACAGTCCATCCATCGTTTCTTTGGTATTCCCTTACTCGTATAGCCCTCCACGATCATACTCAACACTTTCCTGGCGACATTTTCCTCATTCCTCCGCATCACATGCCCATACCATGACAACCGATTTCCACACAACTTTTCAGTCACCGGTGTCACTTTCAGACTTCCTCTTACATACTCATTTCTTATTCTATCCATTCGCGTTCCTAATTGTAGGAAAATTATTATTCTAATGCAGCCAGTTGAAGAGATAACACCGTAGACATGACTGTAGCGGTTATGTATGCTAGCTAGCACCCATTTCAATTAAGCGACTTGCTTAATAAATTACATAGAGATTTTCAGAGCCACTGTGGGAAGGAGACTACTACCGTAAACTGGGGTTACTTTGATACCACTGGGGTTACTTTGATAACAACTTTTGACATATTAAAACTTATTTTTATAACATATAATCTACAACGCCAAAAAGAAACTATCTTAAATAGATGTATGATGCTTTGTAGATATTATTAAAATAAGTTTTTCATATGTCGAAAAACGTTAACAAAGTAACCCCGTAGTATCAAAGTAACCCCAGTTTACCGTACTTCAGCATCCTAATTCCTTAATACACTTTCACTCATAATCCGAGAGTTTTTAACGATATTGCTAGTCCATTACTTCATAGGTTTAAAAAATTCGTCAGCTCAACAACGTAAATAAATCAATGAACGTGGATGAACTGTCAAAATGAAACCCATTGCGATCAATTGCCATTATGTGTTACGCAATTACCCCGCAGGAAAATAATAATAATAATCGATCGAAGTATATTTTGTCTGCTTGCTATGTAGGCACCATAGTGTTTACTGAAACCTAGCACAATATTTTTTGCTACCGAAAACTATTATTACTAAAAAGATTTGAAGTTTCTACCTATTTTTGTAATAAGTTCTGATTTATGAAAGTGATTTCATTTCCAAAGGTGATACAATAAAACAGGTAATTTACTATTTAAGTAATACATATACATAACACAAAATATACCGAATGAATTTTTCAAGTGTGCGTGGATGGCCAAATTCGAAACTATGAGCAATAGCGAAAAGTACTCAAAGGAGTCTCGGGCTCGATTTTGATAAAACTAAAACTGCATCATTAGATTTTTGAAAACTCAATAGTTCTAGCCAGGAATTGAACCCGTTGATTAAAAAAAGAACACACACACATACTGTATTATTAGGTAGGTACACCATTCGATAGTGTCGGCAAACTAAATGAAAGAGCTAATTTTTAACAAAACACTTTTTTTAGTTTTATTATGTTAGCTACCTACTGATTAATTGTTCAAAATGATGACCATTGTTTTCAATACCTAAATAGCTGGATTCGTCGTCTCAAGGATTGTACCTACTGTACTGCATTCAGCAATACAATATTATTGATTTGATTATAGAATTTGGCCATCGACACCCACTTGAAAAATTCACCCTGTTTAGTGGAAAAAAATATCGTTTTTATTTTATATGTGACGTTCCACGCGAAAACGTACCTTATGTTGCTTTTTAGTTACGGAGATATAAAATGTTTCGTAAAAATATGTAAAAAATGGATTTTTTTTATTGCTGTTTCGTAAACCATAAGATGTAACATTTATTTTCCTGTATTTACTTCTTATAACATGTAAGTTATTAGCCCATAATATGGCTTCAAAGTTTAGTAGAAAACGTGTTATGGTATGGCCGTGTGTTAAGATGAAAAATAAGAAAATAATATCGGTATATATCGGGATATGATCCGCTTAGATGATTAAGTAAATTATATCGAATTATATAAAATACGTTGAGTTTAATAATACAATTTTTTTTATAAATGAAAATGCTTTTTTCGTTTCATTGTACCCCAATTGTCCCAAAGACTTAAAAAAAAGTAAGTATAGGTAAGAAGGAACTGATTATTTTTAAAATAATAGTTAAAATGAATAAAAAGACTATTACTTGTCCTGACATATTGTTTGTTACGTAATTTCTATAGAGTACCTTTTCTTAAATGTATGAAACAAAGACTGTTATTGTGATGTAAGTGATTTAAAAAGTTAAAAAAGACTCTAAATGCGATATTATCAGTTTTATTATATGCTAATGAAAGAATATTGTTGTTTTGTGTGCAAGAATTTATGTTGTTTGTTAAATTAAAACCTAAATTGTTAAGTTTTGTGATTTTGCATGAAAATATTAAAGTTATTCTTACCTCAATTTATTTTTCTTTTTATATAATAAATGTTTTCTAATTGATCAGTAAAAAAAAATTGCGTTCACATCGTAAAAAATCGTGAAAATTAAGAAAAATATTTTTTTTTAATTTGTCATTATAGGTATATTCATTAGCCCATATCAACGTTTTCATTTGTAATACAGAACTTGTCGCAACATTTTTTGAAGGACAGAAGCCCAAGGAATCAGTTTCCATAGCCGACTATGTAACTTACAACGACAACACTTGAGGTGGCTAAACTTAAATCGTCTGGTTTGTAAAATTGCAGTTTCCAAAACAAAATTTAAACAAATATATCTCCGTAACTACACATCGTAGGAGCTTGATAAACTTTTTTTTTATATCGACAGCTTATTAATTTCTGAATATTATGGTATGCATAACTCCATTCGCACCACAAGGTACCTTTACCCGTGGAACGTCACTTATTGTATATTGAGTATAATTACGTATCTTTCGGGAACCACTGTATGATTAACACCCATTGATTTTATAAAGTAGCAATTTTTATTTGGGTAGAATACACCCTTTTTTGTGTATTTTCGAAAACCTCAAAGTACGCAAAATTATTGGCGCCGAGAAAAAAAAAAAAAGAAAAAAGTGACGCTTTTTTAGTTTTTTTTTGGGTAGAATAGACCCTTTTTAGCTCTGATATCAAGGACATTTTCAAGGTCAAAGACCCTGAGGTCAAAATTCTCTTAACCGTCACTGGGAAGGACTTTCATATAAGGCTACATTTTCATATCATCTACCTGATTTATTGGAGGAGGGAGAAGTGGGGAGGGAGGAGACCCGTCCGCTGTGCCACTCGACGTGGTCGAAGTCGACGGAACCTGCTCCTACTTCTGAGTGGTTAAAAAAAATAACCACGTAGAGGATGGCGGGGTCTGTTCACTCGCTGCGCTCACTCTCTCGACCCCGCTATCCCCTTCTAACCTAGCCTGTCCGTGACTGGGTGCCCCAAGTCCCGAGCTCGCTTCGCTCGCTCTTGCATCCGAATTCTAATTAGAAAGCTCCTAATTCGGAAACGGAACATGCTTCTCAGAACATAAATGGTTTCTATGGCCAAGGTTAATAAGGTGCTGCAAAAAAAAAAAACTGCAGAATGATCGACTGACACTTATAAAAAGAAATATAGAGCGAGACTAAGTAGTCTGAACGTAAAACGGAACAACCTCGGAGTAAAATTCATACGTTATCTGTGATAAACTCTCTTAGTAATAGTGTTCTGTGGGAGTAAAATGTCCATTTTATTGTGTAAATAAGTTGACTTATCTGAAACTTTACAATTAATTTTCTGAAACTTTAGATTTTTTTCTCAAAAACTCGTAGTCTGTGTAGTGTGAAATTTTGTGTAAGTGATTTACACGAAGACATGTGAAAAAGTCTCTGAATAATAGTGTTCTGTGGAGGTAAACTATCAATTTTATTGTGTAAGTAATTCAATTTGAATTTTCTGAAACTTTGGGATGTTTTTTTCTCAAAAACTGGTCATTTGCGTATGGTAATATTTTGCGAAAGTGTTTTACTCAAAGACGCTAACACGCTATATAATTGTGAACTTACGGACGCGCGGGTTTTAATGTACAGTGGAGCCATCTTTTGGCTCATACTCAGCACTACTCAGCAGTGGGTGGAACAAGGCTGCCCATGATGATAACGAAGATGCCTAATGTTTGTATGTGTGCTTTTTATTGGTTATTAGAGTACTTATAAGATAGGTTTTATGCGTATTATTCGCATGCTGATTTTAGCGGTGCATGTGTCCTGAACATACCTACATACCTTTACCTCCTATCTACCAACCTTCCATATCCTACGAAAAATCAATTCTTTGTATTTGTTTTTTTTTTTGTATTGTACGAAAAGCAGACATTTATGAGGCAACACTGATTTTACCCATTGACCAATCAAGACGTTTATTCATTTTATTCATTCAATTCCAAGCCCCAGCCAATCCAAATGGAGGGCCAGAAATAGTTCACGTTCACGGTTCAATCAATCAATCGCTCATTCAGTTATTCGCGTTCCGCCGGTTATCGTAGTCGTCTGTAGAGCGGTCACTACGTGCTTGCCGGTATCTTTCAGTGTCCTAATTTTATTGATCAAATTCTCCATCCAGCACATCTGTTGTTATTTGATAACATTTGTGTGTGAAAGTGAGAACTTAAAGTTGTATTGGAGGCGGGAAAAGTTCATTTAATTTACCGAAAGTACTTTGAGGTAAGGGATTTTTTGTAGCTTTCTTTATATTTTTTCACGGGCTATCTCTAGCACGTCTTTCGCAAGAAGTGCTTGGTGCTCCACGTGTAATGCCATGCATACGTGGTTAAAAATCTGTGCTATTACTGGTCTAAAATCACAGCTCAGTCAGTGTTTTATCCACTCCGCTTCTCCATAAGATTTTTATTTTCTGAATATAATTCATATTTCTATTTTCCTGTTTGCCGGCTGCGCAATATGTAATTCCTATATATGTAAGATAAATCGGCAGTGTTTACTGATAAAATAGTAATAACCTCGGTACGTAACTAGGCCCTTTAAAATCCTCGATCTATCTCTACTGTACGTAGACACTGGGTAAGTAAGATACAATAAAAATAACACGGAACAGGAAAAAATAACATCTGAGCATCTGAGATTCTGCGGCAATCGTTATTCCGTTACGTTCAGTATGTTCGTTTTTCAATTGATTCCAATCAAATGCGAAATTGCGACACTTTTTTCTATCTATCAAACAACCGGTCTTTGTAGCGCCACCAATGACCTGAGATTTGGCGGTCATTGATCTGTCAGCTGGTTCACATAAAATCTCGATTTTCGGTGGTATGGTAGGTATGACTTAAATACAGAACTGTATTATTTTTTATTCTTGTATTATGTACAATTATTCATAATTATTTACGTTGCCATAGTTGTAGAATGTTCATTAAGATAAATTATGTAATTATCTTAAACCCTTTGCCCTCACCAGTGTTTTTCCTGATTCAATGACTATCATAGTTATACAGTTTATCATGTCAAAGGGAATGCAACAATAATATTATAATTATTTCTGCTGTCTTCATAATGCATATTTAGTGTGTGAAGGGTAGGTATACCAATGTTAATTGAAACTATAACACCTATGTGCATCCACATTCTGATTGCTTGTTGTTGTAGTGTTCGTGATTGCCTCTTTCTGCATCATCTTTAATAATCTACCATCATAATTTGCTGAAGAATTATTTCAATCAACATTTTTTCTTAAGGTAAAATATGAATAAAACAAAGAAACCTCAAAGAAAATTACAAAAGAAATTCCAAATTCAACCTCCATTCCTCCTTCCATGCCTGAAATCTTGCAGATAAGCCTTTTATGACACAATCCAAGTAGGTAGGTAATTAAAATAAAGACCAGACAACATCATCTAACAGCATTATATCTCAATTATTCAGACACCTCATCTTTACAGACAGATTATAATTTAATTTTTACATTGTCAGACTATTCGTCTGACGTTTATTTGAACATCAAATTGGCCAACAAAATTATGGTTTGTTTACTTGTGTAAATGTTTATATGTTATGTATGCCCTTGGTACTAATTAACAAGATTATGATAACATGTCAATATTTGATAAGTGCACATAATATTATAATCTAAGATTTTAAAAGAACAAACTAGGGATGGGCCGAATGTGGTTTGAACAAAAATAAAAAGTTTGGCTGAACTTTGTTTATTTTCACCGTGCTTTCTCGAGAGTCTTATCGCATCCTGGAAGCTCCATATATTCTGAGTGACTTCTTAGAGTCAGGTAATATATACAAACAAAAACGTAACAGACTCCTGCCAGATAACACAGAATCCTTGTTGTTTTTGCACCATAACCTGACCCTTGGTAAATTTTAAATAAGGTAATAAGATCTCATTTCACACTTTATAAAAAAAAACTAAAATAGTGTTTTTGGTGATAATTATTTGAATGTTTAGATGACGAAATAATGATCATGTTAGAATATGTTTAGCTGTTAAATAAGTAACAACTAACAAACAATAAATAAATGCTTATGATTTCATTTTACTGGTTAAGTTTAAATGGGTATGTATGTATTTATTAATTTTATTCTTTTCGGGAAACTTACAGCTAACTTACATTTTTATTTTATAAAGTTTATTATTTATTTAAATACAGTAAAATATATAAATTTTGTAAAAGTATACAATAAAAATAAAAACATAAAGGCAGCTTTGCCACGTTGGATTAAATATTTTAGTCAAAATAGTTGAGTTACAGGCTTGGCGCAAACGGGCCACCGACAGCCACCGGCTGTCGCGCGCTACCGCCACCTGTGTCAGAAGCGAGCGAGAGCCACCGGTGTTCTTTTTTTATATAATAATATATATGGCATCTCGTAGTTGACCTAGAGAGGCCGTGACTACTTAACCGGTCAATCCTGTGGCTGCCTTAAGCGAACTCAAAGCAGGGGGAGCCCTTAGCGTATAGTCGACTAAGCGACTACACGCTAAGGGCTCCCCCTGTGGGGAACGAACCTCGGCTTAGGGCGTCGCTGGGGGGAGGACCGCAAGATGGGACAAGCTGGATCAAATTAGAGTGATTATTATTGAACGGGGAGTTTAAAGCTACTGGCTGAGCTACGCCACCAGCTGGGACTTCATTCCCGAGCAAGGGACAGGAGGGAGGACGATTACTTCGGGGACGTCGCGAGGGACCTCGGCGGCGACGTCGGAATGTCGATTTGTTTTTGTTCCTACGGTCCGTACTGCTTTCCTGGAGAAGAGTTATGGGGTCGTCGGGATCTGAGAGGACAAGCCTTGGGCGGCGGACCTTACTAATACGGGAGGGGACATAGCTAGCCGCCTCGACATCCAGAGGGTTGCGATGGTTGGCTGAGTCGAAGAAACACTTGGAATTTCGTTTCAAAAACCGGGACCACCGGTGTTCGGGAGCCGCCACGTTTTATACTGGGTGGAGCAGCGCGACAGTGGCGGGTGTCGACGTCTTGTGTGGCCCGCAGCGACCACAAGTGGCGAGTAGCGGACACTGCTGTAGCGAGTGGCCGCCACCGGCTACACGTGTGCGGTGCGTCTATACAAAATACATGAAAAAGTGTGTTAAGTCGCTGTCGCTGGCCACCGGTGGCTGTGGTCGGTGGCCCGTTTGCGCCGAGCCTTAATACTTTCTTGTATCGAATGTTCGGCATTTGAACCGAATTTCCGCCGAATGTCGAAGTTGAATGTGAAACGAATTTCGGCCCATACCTAGAACAAACCTATCATCCATTTTATAAGTCTTGATATTATAAGCAGTAATCAAATCTCGTGAAGAGATTTTATTGGTAGTTGTTATTAAACCAATCACAGTAACATGCATTTCACAGAGTCTAATCTAATCTAACTAGCCTTTTGCTAGTGCCAACCAGTCCTTTTGGTAGGAGTCAAGCACAGACAAAATGTTAGTGTTCTTTAATTTTTATGTTGCCTTTCATGCCCCTTTCAAGTAAACGGTTGTTGCGCAACATCCATTTGCTGAATGAAGGAAATTTCCACCTTTTTCACATGGTCTGCTATTCAATTCTCATTAGATGAAATCATGTGTAAATTGAGTTTGGTCATGTTCAAAGAGTTATATGAGTTTTGAAATAAAAAGAAATTGTGATGCTCAATCCCGTGAATGACACTGCAAAATTAAACAGAAGGTAATTATAATTTGATGATTAATTGTAATGTCGCATAAAAGCTTTTAAAAAACTTTAAAAACATAACTCGTAAAATACCAGTGACCACTGCCTACCCTTTCAGGGCGAACAGGCGCGATAAAGATAAAGGCAAAAAAAAAAAATTTAATTCAATCATCAGTCACCACAGTCGTTCATGCATGACATGGAGAGGGAATTACCTACGTTATCAATGCAAGTGAAAAATTTTCCATCGTTGTACCTATATCGTTGTATGTTGCCGTCATAAGGAAAAAGACGTATCTGACATTTTTTTCGAAATAGAGTTATTTACATATTCGGAATCAGCAAGCAAAAACGAGTATTTTTATATTGGCGTAAACTTCACGAAAACCTATTCATTCTTACTATTAAAAGACGCATCTGCCTATTTATATTGTATTTCAAACAGGACAAAATATTTTTTTCTCCATTTCAATATTTTTGTAGATACGTCCTTTTCCCTTAAGGCGATACGTAAAAAGCTAACTGAGCGGTAATAAGAAAGTGACAGAGTTAATTACATCCACATGCGAAAAAAAGAGAGCGCAACAATTCGCTGGAACCAAACTAAAAGCGCCAAACGAAATAAAAATTGTTTAAAAATAAAATAAGCTATCTATCGAAAATATGTTCAGCCAGAGTTTTCAATTACCTAATACGCACATTTTGAATGCAATTTTGTAATGAAATTACTTAGAATTTTAGAATTACAGAAAAAAATATAAAAAAGTAGAGGTATTTTCGGAAATAAATTCTATCGAGGAAATTTAACCCAATCGTGTTTTCCTTCAGTCAGAGTATTGATCAAATAGTCAATAAATATATATCCAAAAATTAAATCCATACATTCTGTAATAGTGAAATAAATGGTTACGAAAAAGCCCCCAACTTATTTTGGTATCGCCTTAAGGCGGCAGTATTATGCATAGATAGGTACAGTCACAAGCATAAATAAATATCTTACGTAAATATCACAAGCGATTTTCTCGTGAAATAACGATTGTGACTTTGAGAAAAGAACCTTTTAATAACAGTGTGGTTTCGTAAAGACTACATTCGTAACATCATAAAACTCCTATCAATACTTTAGGAGAAAATCGCTTCTGAATATTGCGTAATTGTTAGGTATACTCGTGACTGGACCTATAATAATAAGAGCCTCAATCTGTCAGTGTCGTCTGTGTAAGCATTGTGATTTGAGTGCTACCTTGACTTTGTTTGTAGACAGCTCGCCTAAATTGGAATAATTGAATAGGTTACACCGAGCTATGGTTTGCTAGAGACGAATTAAATTGATACGGAATGATTCCGTCAGGACACAAATTATAGAAAAAACTGGCCAAGTGCGAGTCGGACTCGCACACGAAGGGTTCCTTACCACCGTGCAATATTTAACACTACCTACATAAAAAAATACGTCAGTTAAAAAAAAAGGGGGGGGGGGGGGGATCTGGAGTCGAAAATTACAATTTAGAACTCCAGGCCCTCCATTATATCACATAGTAAAGGTTGTCAACGTGTTACAATTGCGAGTGTTTAATGGTGTATGTGTGTGGACGCTTTAACTTTATTTTATTTTTTATTGTTGCGGTAATAGAAATACTCAATCTGTGAAAATTTCAACTGTCTACCTGTTACGGTTTATGAGATACAGCCCGCTGACAGATAGACGGACCAATGGACGGACGGACAGCGGAGGCTTAGTGTAGGTGTGTGGCTCGGAGGTAGCCATACATAAAAGTGGTCCTTCGAGCCGGATTGATTTTTCACTCTGCTATAAATGACGCACGCGTAAGAATTTTACTTGCGTCGCAAAACTCGTGTATTTCTAGGTTGTTTGCTTGACATTGTAACCATCGTGGTATGGAAAGTTTGTTTAGCCACGGGATATCTTTTCTCTTCGTTTCCCATTCCGTAGCAAGATTATCGCGTAAGCGTTCATCCCAGTTGATTTTGCTTATCTAGATTTTTTGGAACAGACGTTTGGTTTTTATTGTAAGCGGCTATAGTAATCCAAGTAGGTCGTATAGCTTGCTTATTTCGCTCAGTAGTACGCGTTTTGTAATTTTTTTTCTTGATTGGTAGGTCCCATTGGTATGTGAGCTATCATTGTCTTGATGATTCCACCTCATGCCCAACATTTTTGAGTTTGTTGTTTGTTCTGGTCTAAAGTCGATGTTCGTATTGCGGCTCTTTTGATCATCTCGCAAGTTTTCCAAGATAATCGGTTCATTCGCAAAAGTTACACGGGTAGTTCTGTTGGATCCGCGGTTAATGCGCTACGGCAGCTGTTGATCATCTAAATAATTATAATTATAAAAGTAAATAAACGAGTAGTGAAAAGTAGGTCGCGGCGTTAGTAATTTGCCTATACGTGAACCGTGCAGTAGGTATACCATTGTAAGAAAGATACACATTGAATATTGTGTATCTTTCTTACAATGGTATGTGTCCTTGTCGAAATAGAATTTGGTGGACTTTGTTTGTCCACAAAAATGAGAATTATTTATGTGCAGGCACGTTCGTTGAAAAGGGTGTCCGACTCTGACGTAGGCCGTTTTTTTTTTTGCCAATACTGCCCGAAAATGTTAGAAAGCTGCTCAAGCATAATATCGATGAGATTAAAAACTTCAAACTACGTATAGTTATCTGATCTCTCGCATTGAACGAACAACCGGTATATTCCCGTTCGCCGCCTGCTGCCATTCCACAGGTGGCACGAACAGGAATTAAAAAAAAAAATATCAAATTTATAATTTATTCCCGTTCGTCCCACTCATTTTGCCAGTGGGACGAAGGGGAATGAATTTAATATTATTTATTAAATTCCCGTTCGTGCCACCAGTAGGATGACGGCGCACATTGGTTCAAGGGCGGAAAAAAGTCCTTTGTTTCAACCTTGTTTAAAATGTCTACAATTTGGTACACACATACTAGAATGAGTAGAAACAAGTCCTAAAATTAATACGGATAAATAATTATACAGTATTTAATTATATGATGCCAAAGTAGGGTGATCGAGAATTTACAAATTTCGTGCAAAAAATATTGTTATTTCAAGTATGAATAGAACCAAAATACTATAATTATCAACTTTCATTTTTAGTTTAGTCATAAGTTTATTGTGTGTATTAATAAAATAGTAAACATAATGTTATAATATAATGAATAATTACTTGCTATTACATTTTTAGTGAAGAAGGTCATTTGGAACCTTTTGTTTTCAATCATGAGATCATAACTAATCTCCGTTATCGACCGATACGTAATAATATACTTTCGGAGATTAATTAGACCCTATAGATTAAGAATACATTAGTTTTGGCTGCGATAACCTGCGATCTTGGAAATACCAGGTACTTAACTAATGACGCTCTGTAATTAAGAAAAAGTGCATTATATTAATAAGTGTTTCTAATGAGGGTAATTAACATTTTATCATATCGTGTAAGTATAAATAGCATTGAATGGTAGTTTTAACTTCACTTACAATTATTTTCTCTTACGATAACAGTGTTATTATAGTGATGGATAGCTTTACTATTGTCTATGCCGATTTAGTGGAAATCATAATATCAAGTAATCGTGAGATACATAAATGCCTCGAAAATTTAAAACTTATGTATCCACAGCTTACAGAAAGTGTTTGGAATCAAGTTTATGAAAAGTTAAGCCGTAATTTTCTACCCGTATTTACAAAAAAGTGGCAAACTGCAGCGAGAAATAAAAATGCTTTTATGGCAAAAAATGAACAGTGGCTGAAAAATATTTTTACCGTTGAGACATCTTCGGTGCAGACTGATGTGGTGAATTGTGACAGTAATGTTCCAGGGCCATCAAAACGCTCTCATAGAGGACGACCAGAAAAATCATTTGATGAATGTTGCGATCGAACAAAGCGATATAAAGTTAAAAGATTGTGTGAAAGCGTTCCTGAAGAAATGATTAAGAAAGCTGCCTCTAAGGTACTCGTACAAGAAGAATCATCGGATACTATCAAGTTTACTCCAGAAAAAGCGTTGGCATTATTACTTGATGCATCACTTTCGAAACATCAATATCAAGTACTGAGAAATGCAGCAAAAAGTATTGGTTGTGATATTTTTCCCGATTATCATAAAGTACTTGAAGTAAAAAGGCAATGCTACCCCACGGATATTGATGTAACGGAAAGCTACGCTTGTGTAAGTTTGCAGTCATTACTGGATCACACAACCAGAAGATTATTTGAAGTAATGTCTGAAGACGACCTTACACAGATTAGTGTAAATTCAACGTTTTTACACAAGTGGGGATGTGACGGATCATCAGGTCATGCTGAGTACAAACAGTCATTTATCGACGAAAATGTGTCAGATTCATATATGTTTTTGACATCATTAGTTCCACTGCGTCTGTATGAAAAGGAAAATAAATCTGTTGTGTATTGGACAAATGCAACTCCTTCTTCTACAAGGTGTTGTCGCCCGGTACAATTCCAATTTCAAAAAGAAACTACAGAATCTACGAAAAATGAAATTGCTAGAATGGAGTCTGAAATAGCAAACTTAAATGAAACTGTTATTAGTTTAAAGGAAAAGACTTACAAAGTCTACCATAAACTTGTGTTCACAATGATAGATGGCAAAATAGCGCAGACAGTTACGGACACATCATCATGTGCAGTGTGTTTTATATGCAAGTCAAAGCCATCAGAAATGAATAACCTTGACCAAGTGCGAAATAAAACTGTGAATACGGAGGCTCTCAAGGTCGGTTTATCCCCGCTTCACGCACGGATTAAATTTATGGAATGCATATTACATATTGCGTACAATATGTCATTTACCAGTTGGAGAACGAACGCAACTACCAAACAACAAAAAGATGAAGAGAAGAAAAGAATCCAAAGTGAGCTGTTTCAACGTTTAGGTCTAAAAGTGGATTTTGTAAAGCAAGGAATGGGAACATCTAACGATGGAAATACGTCTAGAAGATTTTTCAATAATGCAGACATTGTAGCTGAAGTCACAAGAGTCGATAAAGAACTTATTCATCGGTTTGGTATAATATTGCAAACAATTAATTCTAGTGCATTAGTTGATTCGGATAAGTTTGGTAGTTATTGTTACGAAACTGCTGAACTATACGTAAGCATGTACAGCTGGTATAATATGCCAAATACTGTGCATAAAATCTTGCTGCATGGCAAAGAAATAATAAGTGTTGCTGCCTTACCTATTGGGATGTTATCTGAGGAAGCTCAAGAAGCGCGAAATAAAGATTACCGCAATTATAGGTTAGGTCATTCAAGAAAATGTTCTCGTCTATCATGTAATGAAGATGTTATGAATATGCTCTTAGCTACCTCAGATCCCCTTATCAACAGTTTACGTGCAGTACCGAATAAAAAATACTATCCTCTTCACGATGATGCCAAAGCTTTATTAGTGGATAGCACCCATCTCTAAATCAATGTCTTCTCTATTTAATATTTAGTTTATTAATATTTATTTATTTAAAAATGCTGATTTAATTATATGAAATTCATGTGAAAAAATTTGATGAATATTTTCATGTTAATAAAAAAAAAATACGTGTTATATCTTTCTCTTTGTAAACTGGTACATCCATTATATCATTTTAATAAAGTATTATGAAGAAACGCAACGTCTTTTCATTTAAAAATAATATTTTCCGCATGCCCGTACTACCTGCACCACTGTGCGGCGGGGGACAGACGGGAATACACCGAAGAAACCTGCTCAGGTGGAGATTCACAGATGACTCCGACCTGGATTGTAAATAGTGTAGTTCCACAAATAATGGGACACTTAATAACGTGTCCCGCGTGTCCTGTTGTTTGCACGCTACAGGAACTGATGGACGCTACAGAAGGTGCCTAGACTATAGTCAAGAGCAATCACATCTCAAATAATAATAAAAAATAATAGCTAAATTCTGGGCCGACTCTAGATTGCCATCGACGCGCTAAGAAAAATGAACATTTACTTACCAACAAAAATTCGTATCACAAGCTGGCATTGCAGAAATTTTCTTTAAACATGCTAGGTGTACCTTATCCAGTTTTATCGCAAAGAAAAGTCGACGATCACACGCTAGTCAAACCGGATCATGTGCTAGTCGTCACAACGATATTGTATAAAGACAAGTAGTAATGTCAATGAACCTGCTATTTCTAGGACAAGGCAAAATGGTTTTTGTTTGAGCCTTGCAAACCTTTGAACATGACCATTGCACATGCTTACTCGCCATACCTAATTAGTTTGTTCGATCTATGAATGAATTGCACTATGGCTATGACAATGTACAGTTGTAGGTATAATACTTTCCTATGCAGAACTAAAACTTTGAAACAGTTTCTGAACTACACAGACAGACATTAGTTTGAGCTAAGCTATTTCTATTTTCGGGACTAAGTTGGTAGGTAATCTGTGTAGTTCACAAATTCTCAGAAATGTCAGTTTCCGTGGACGTCTAATTAGTAATTACTAATTAGACGTCCACGGAAACTGACATTTCTGAGAATTTGTTTTTCCAGAATACAAAACAAAATAACAAACATGTCACGTTTAGAACTTTGTTTCAGTTTTATTCAATGAATGAGAAAGGCCTCCTTAAATGAAAACAATAAAATATGTTTTTTAAAATATTCCATTCCCACTATGAATATTAAGCGCCGTTTGTGGTCTACAAACGCCAATCTTCATAATAAAATATATAATTTTAGTTCTGTCTAAATGAAATGAAATAACAACAAATAAAAACCAAAAATCTATGTAAAACCTAGTTTTATAGCCCTAATGTCCAACACTTTGTTCCAGGTATGGAGTGGGAAGGGCCGCCCAAGCAAGGCTTGTACGACCCTCAGAACGAGCACGAGGCCTGTGGAGTTGGATTTGTAGTTGCTATCGACGGAAAACGATCCCATAAAGTAAGTACGTTTAGAACGCTTCAAGTCCAGAAAAAAAAAACTGTTTAAACGCGCTTCTTCCAGAAAACTTTATGGCTCTCAAATAATTTTCTTGCAATACCATCGGAACCCTTTAAATTCTTCTTAACTCCAAAAATATCTTCACAACCAGTCCCTTGTTGAATAAAACTTCATCCGCTTTCTATAGCAAGCAATTTTCTTACAAAACCATCGAAGCCACTCAAAGGCTTCAAACTCCAGAAATATCTTGCGCAACCAATTTTTCCACAAAACTTGACGTTACGTGTTTTTCAATTAAGTTTCGAAACGTTTCCTTTTCTATTCTTAATTTATAGGAAATCATTTTTATGATCCCCGGCAGAGTCACGTTGAATTTATTGAGTTTTAATGAAGTTTTTAAACTTTCTATAAAAACACAATAATGCCCGCATTGTTCCATGTTTGTGTAGCTAAGAATACCCTCACTGTCACACTTTACTCACGTTAGAAAGCCAGACAGACTCCATAAGCCCTAGCAACGTCCTAAGCCGAAATTAGATCTCGACTAGGGAGCTCCCCTATCTCTTGTAGCCTAGTAACGTTAATTAACTAGCGATCAGAGCTATCTGCGTTCGCCTTTGTCCAGTGAATCTATAAATATAATAATGTTCACCAGATACCCTTTGAAGCTACTCATCCAAAAAGGGCAGATAAGCCATTGTTAGAAATATAGTGTGAAGTGAACAGCACCGTCGATTAAGACATAGCAGTAGAGTAGCTCTAGGCGTGTCCGTGGGAATTTGCCCAAGTTTACGTAAAATGAATCCAGAAACGAAATTAGGTGAGAAAATAACCTATCCGCCGTATCGATTATGAGTGTCAGGCCATTACGAGGACCACCGTAGACACGGGCTTGCGGACGGCAAGCAATGGGTAGCTCGTCCGGTAAGGACCAGACCCGGGTCGACAGCGGGTTTGTTTTTCACGCGCGCCTAGCGCGCTAGGGCCGATGCCTGCCGGGGCCGCGAGTTGAAAGACTTACCGTGGCCCTGGTACAGGCAACTGAACGAACACGGGTGGGTTTTAGTCAGTAAAAGTCTGACCCGCTCTCCCGCTCCGCGGAAGAAGTTCTTTGAGGATTTCCCACCCCGAAAAACCATATTTTCTGAATTGCATTTGGCAAGCAGCCATTAGTCATGTCAAAATGCTACGCCATCGTTATATGGAGAAAATGGCAATTTTAACTGCATATTATTTGGAAACTTTACAAAGGAAAACTGCGTGTTTGTGGAGTTTTTCTTGGCAGGCATTCTTAATCGTTACAAATATTGTTCATTTTATACTCTGCAAAATCAGAGTATAAAATGAACAGTATTTGTAACGATTTGGAGCTACGCATCACAATAAAAATGATAAAGGACGTTTAGGTCCAAATTTGAGAGCATGAAATCAAGTAGTCATTACCTTATTATTTTTATGATTTCTTCGGCTTTTGTAAATTTATATTATACGTCTACAACTGTCGAAATCTAAATACAAGCAGACATTACCAAAGCAGTTACCTAATTTAGTTGTCTAGAGTTCTAGAATGTTCAAGTTCTATCCAATTTGTTATTCGCATGCACTTGTCTCGTCGGAGAATTTAAATGCAATTTAAATCTAGTTGATACTAATGAAATCGAATGGAAGATTACTGCTGCTGTTTGTTAACTTCTATTTTGGGCGTTTTATGCAGTCGTCCAATTTGCTGTAGAACTAATCAGAAGACAAGACCAAATTCAATCAGAGGTTTAATTTAATCTATAAAGCTGAAGTTTGTTTGTATCATTGAACGCGCTAGCTCTGGAACTGCCAGTCGGATTTTAAAAATTATTTTTGCATTTGATAGCCCAATTCTTGAGGAAGGCTATAGGCTATTTACGTCACGCTAGGACCCTTAAGAAGCGAGAAACAATAAAAAAAAAGTTTGAAATAAAGCTAGGCAAAAACGAAGTATAGCACGGGCAGGTAATACGATGCGATGGGGGTGGTTCGGCCGAACAAAAAATTTCACGCGGACGAATTCCCGGGCTTAGTGTATCTATAATTATTTAGGTACTAACTAGCTGGACCCGACAGATGTTGTTGTGTCAAAATTTCAATAATACCACTCAGATTTTCCTGAATTTTCCATTTTTCCCGACAACTTTTCAAATTTTTCTACCCGTCAGAACCTGATTTCGACTAATAAGTCCGACATTTTAAAACAAAAATTGGCCAAATCGTTCCACCCGTTCTGAAGGGATGCCCTTGCCATAGGACATCACTACATTTTTATTATATAGCTAAAGAATATATAAACAAATTAGTTTGAACCTTGACTCTTTCTTCACTTATAAATTAAACACATAAATTCATGACTATTTTATAGATAAAAACCTCATGTGTCCATAATTCATGAGTCAAATGATATAAATAATTCTGTTGAGCATGTTTCAATTTCATCTTTATCTTTAGAAATTGTGTTTTTCTTTTTACCCATCATAGTCTGCGTTCGATCAATTTTCTTTTTTCGCGCCTGACCCTTATATAAAAGAATTAGCTGGTATGTAAGTAACGGCGCTGCACCAGCTGCTATCCCAGGACTTTTCACTGAAGATTCTAGGCTCACTTGACAAATCAAATCTTTAAAACATCGTCATGCGTCTGTGCATTGTTTGAGGATGACAGAGACATAATGATGATTAAATAATAATATGTGTAAGAGGCCGTATGCGACATTTTGTCGCTTTCGCTGATATACGCGATTTTACAGACGTAATTTTACAGTTAAAATACTGTATTTGTATAAGTTCACAACATGAAAGATCATTTCAATATGATTAATGAATGAGCTACTTTTTTTATTTTGCGTCGAGATTATAATGTTAGAATTTAGGTGATTTTAAAAGATTTTTATTGCAATTGTTTTTTTAATTAGGTATTTGCATATTTTTTTTCAGGAAATTTGAACTGATATTTATTTCTGTTGTTTCCAGTTTATGAACGAGAGTTCTAAGTAGCCGAAATCAAAAGCAATTCTTTGATAATTTTCTCTAAAAGTTGATCACCTAAGTTAAATATTTTTTACTCAAAAATTGTATATGAAAGTGATAAAAAGTAATGCATAATATATTGTATACACGACTTTTACAAGAATACATTTTAATTTTTTCACACCCTTTTTCTAAATCTCTTACAGACAAAATTCACAAAATAGTCGCTGGTTTAGGTCGATAAATCAAAATTAAATAATAAAAGTAAAAAGTAGCTCATACATTAGATGATGAAATGATCTTTCATGTTGTGCATTAAAACTTATAGAAATACAGTATTGTAACTGTAAAATCACGTATATCGGCAAAATTTCGTACACGACCTCTTAACACTAAACGTATTTGGTGATTTGTGGTTCAAGGAGGCCTTAATTTATGATACTGAAAATGAAAATCTGTTTACGCAGATCGTTCGAGATGCAGAGACGCTCGCAAAACGCATGGAGCACCGAGGTGCGTGCGCCTGCGATAACGACACCGGAGACGGCGCGGGAGTACTAACCGCTATCCCGCATCAGTTCTACTGCGCTCAGCTCAGGTAAGAGAACTAAACATAAGTGGTTACGCATTCATGACACGTCCAGTATCTCTATTGCCGTGGCTAGAACTGCGAGCTGCTGCGAATTTCGAGGTATTGCACAGATTTGTCAGGTACAGTAGGCCGCATGTCAGTGGTAACAAAACCAGTATTAAGCTGGCCTCTTATTCTATTGAAACTCTGTACTTATAAGGCCCGGTCAGTGTTACTGTACTAGGTCAACTCACGATGGATCACACGCATGTCTATCGCTTCGTTTTAGAGCGATAACCCGCTACAAATATTCGTGTGCAAAATGTAGCCAAAGCATTACAATACGTATGTGAACGAATTTATTATGAAGGACTAAAAACAAAATACAAACGTGCTGGCAGCAAGCAGTTGTTGTTATTTTACGTGGTCAAAACAATGCGTCACTAATGTAGGTACTAGTTTTGTAAGTACTGAGACGAATGATTTTATTATAGGTTAAATCAGAGAATAAATAATAGTACTAATATTCTCTGTACAATGAGGTGTGTTTACGTAGTGGTTGACCAAAGAAAATACTTGTTTTGTTTGATGCATGAAGTGTCATCATCTAATTTTACATCGATACCTAAGTAACTATTAGAAAAGAAGACTCAAGTGCATCACATTAAAATCTAGAATAATTCAACTTAATCAGTGTGTACAAGTGGGCACAGAATTATCACAAGGTACTTCAATGTAGTGACGAATTAAAAAAAAAAGTAGTAAACAAATACTTAGTTTCATATGACGTCAACGAAACAGCAAAAACCACAACACAACACGCTACTTCACCATAGTTTTAATTGATTAAAAGTCTAACTTTGTGGTATTTGGCATGTTGCCAGCCAGTATGAGAACAATCGTGCTTACAGCCTTACACTTGGCATTTAGCCAGCTGTTCGGAAAATCGATACGACATGACAAACTGGAGCAACCGCTCTCCAGAGCGTGGGAAATGTACTGGGAAAATGCTCTAAGATTGTGTTTACGCAATCTTAGGAGCTGACTTGTGGGTCTTGGCAAAGAATTCGACAGTCCTTCACGCGTAAGATGTCTTTAAAGATTTTGTTGTAAAATAAAAAAATCAGCAGTGTAAAATTAAAAAAATAGATTTCTATAGAATTAGAATTACCGTAAGTTATCCTAAAAATATTGTAAGTCTACTGCAACGACATCCAAACCAATGTATTCGTATTTTATTATGCGATACTTCCTGCGGCTGAACACTGTATCCCAAAATACAAGCTCTAGCTTAGTTTGGGAATCAGTATAGTTGCCAGCACGAAACTTGAATGCTGACCTTGAATTACTTTAAGCGATTTTGGACCTTGTTCCTGAGACAATACGCATGCGCAAACAACCCCCACCAATCATCTGAGCGTTCAAGATTCGTGCCGACTGGTATAACAGTACCTCTTTTGTGCAATACATTATAATACGATGTATATATGTTAGACTACTCTAAGTCATGACGAATGTATTAATGGCGACAATAAAGATTCTATTTTATTTTTATTTATTTATTTGAGTGTTTTCAAGCTTGTTGATAAAGAGTATGAAAATATACTGCAAGTACCAATCAATAGTGATGACTGGTGAATGATAGGTGCTAGGCTAATCTTGTTACAAAATTGCTACAGATAAGCATACTTAATAAAGTATCAAGTAGCTATGTAAAGTACCTATAAACCGTGACGCTCTTCTACTAATTACGCCAATGCTGTCATTTTGTCCAATAGCAGTAAAACACCCAATGCAACAATAAGATCAATATGTTAGCAAAATATAAATCTTTTTATTACCTACCTAACTGCACTTTACGAACTAATGACTTGATGGATATCGCCTGTCAAACAAGAAGTCTTGTTAGTTAGTTAGTTAGATATTTACTTCATAAACAAGCATACATTTGTGTCGAAATATTAATACACATTAATAAAAAATAAAAAAAGAAATAACAAGGGTACATAAATGTAAATTTTCTTAATTATTACATGTCCTGATATTATTATTGATAAATGAAATGATTGCACTACATTCTAAAATTAATAATTTACCAATAATTATTTTTTATCCTTACAAAATTCGTCAATACAATAATAACATTTCTTAATTAATAATGTCCTGAGCTTATTTCTAAATATAATCAATTTCGGAATATTCTTTAATTATGATGGTAATTTATTAAATATATTTATAGACTGCACACTTGATGAGTGTTTTACAACATTTAGTTTTGCTTGGAGGATAGTAGGCAGGTCTTTTCTCCGAGTTTTTACTCTATAATTAATCAATTATTAATTAATAATACCGTAATATTATGTAAGTATAAAATAGAACTAGTTGTAAGTGCTCTCAGTACGTTCAAGGTCAATATTTCAAACGGTTTTAAAGGCCACGGTCTTTCACATAACTGAAACACGAGGAAAAGGAAACATTGTGTGAAACTGCACTTACATAAATAAATAAATAAAATAAAATAAAAATGTTTATTTCAATTACAATGGGCATTTAGATACATACATAGTAAACATTTATCGTTCAGATTGTAATGCACACGCCATGTTTTTAAAGTGGTTTAAAAATACAACCTTTTTTGATTCGGTAGTTTGAATAAAGCATTTCAACGTGGAGTATAAGTTATTTCAATTAGGTACCGTTAGATAAACAAGGTATAATTTTCATGTAAAATAATTCAAGAGACTGAGAAAAGCTGCGAAACTGCGCAAACACTAGAATTTTAATAATAAATCTTTGAAAACACTGTTATCATAGAAACGAAATTAGAATAAAAAATACCAGGACAACAACAATTCATTCATAGCAAGTCCATAGCCCCTCCTTGTTATGCGTTACAAAGACCCATTATCACATAGTATCAATCAACGAGATCCTGCCTAAGCCTCTGTACGTTTGTCGATGAATATCATAGTTAAATATAGAGTCGGTTCTGCTGACGAAATACTTAGGATAAATGCTAATTCTACTAAGAAAAATTTCAAGTTAACACTCTTATTGCTCTCCTATAACTATAACACAGTCGAATTATTCCCAAGACAATAAACCCTAGTTGGACGTAAAATATGATAGCATAGCATAATCAACCTATAATGTTCCCACTGCTGGGACAGGCGTCCTCTCTTCGAGAGGGAGTGGACTAATCCACCACGCGGGCCCAGTGCAGGTAGATGTCACATGTCTTCGAATTTTTGGCTCTAGTACATGTTTCCTCACGATGTTTTCCATCACAGTTTTGAGAGCAGTGGTGATGAAATCATTTACACGAAGTAAAGCGCCAGTCTGGGTTCGAACCGACAACCTACAAATCGTAAGGGCGCCTTCCCACTATGTCGTGACCACAGATTATCGTGTCGCTTAAAGCGTCGTGGCTAGCTATATAGGACGACACGATTAACTGTCGTCCAGGACTGTTTTTTGCAGTGACGACACAGTGACGTTAAACTTTCGATAATGGGAACAGCTAGAGACGACAGTCGTCCAACGATAAATTATTCGTCACGCTCACGACTTAGTGGGAACGCGCCCTAAGTCGGGGCCCGTTATCACAGGGCTAGCACTTAGGGGCTCTTTGAACATACCTAAATATTATAAGGTATCAATGACTTCATTAATTACAGTCAAAGGACAAGTTAACACGACTATATACTATAATAATATACATGTAAAATCTAGCTATAGGTACCTATGACAATACCATTTGCGGTATAGTAACATGATTAGATTAAGCACGCTCAAAGAGGTCCTACCTCATAGACCTTATTCACAGACACGTTATCATCAAAGATGTAAAATCATGTGTCGGGGAAGCTCAAGAACTCTTGAACAATCTTGGATAACATCGAGCAAGACTGCTAGAAAAAAGGTTTTATACTTCAGTGAAAGATATATCTCGATTCCAGTGGATTTCTTTCAGGGAGAAGAAAAAATATGAAGAAACGTATGAGATACAGATGTGACATTAAAATAGTATGAAAATGAGAGTGGTCCTTCAACCAACAGCACCATAACCAGCCTATAACGTTCCCACTGCTGGGGCAGAGGCCTCCTCTCCGTGAGAGGGAGTGGGCTGTAATCCACCACGCGGGCCCAGTGCGGGTTGGTAGATGTCACATGTTCGAACGCACGACCTACAAGTCGAAAGTCGGGAGCCGTTACCACTGGCGCCCCAGTGCTCCCTTTAACTCAACATCTCCTTCAACAGCAACCCTCTGCTATTTTAAGGCGCAACAAAGATGTTAGTGCGTCTCATTGCATTGAGTCCTGGATCAGAGGAAAGCTTTCCAGTCGTTGTAATAACGACGAGAATTATTCGGGCTATCTTTCTGTTTATGGCCAATTCTCCAAAAACGCGTCCAAATCGTCGTTACCAATTTTTATATCTAGTAGATATGCCATTTGCCATTGCCCCTCTAGCACTACAATTACAAAATAAAAACAATTACTAACACGTCAATTACCTAAGAGTCATCGCACGAGGTATAGTAGAACCCTCCAGATCTTGTGCTCGAAATATAAACAGTCAATTTGTCTGACCCATTCACCTATTCGCCAACAAATAGATAATGGCCGCCGTTCTGAAGCAGAGCTGCGCAGTTGTTTGATTTATCTTACGCAGTAGTGCTGGCCAGTAGTTTATCGATAACGCGCCGCCGCCGTGGGGTTTTTGTGTTGTTGTGATTGTCTGCCATATCATCGTATATCAGCCTAAGTAAAGTAAATATCTACTGCTGAAGAGAATCCATTGCCTAGAACCACTTTGGTGACTGTGCCTGCTGGTAGGAATAAAATGAGGTTGTGTGCGTTATTTTGGGAAACAGTAAAATTAGGACATGGTAGTGAAAAGATCTTCAGTTTTTGCGTAATCTAAGGAAAGTAGCCATGTAGTCGTGTTTTTTTAAACGTTGTCTTGCCTAGGATATGTGTTGAATGTAGGTTATTTAGTTTATTGTATAGAAACGGCCCAAGAAATATAAAGAAATTCCGAGCAAATTTAGTTTTAACTGGACTAGATGTGCATACGTTCCTTCTTCTTTTGCGCACATCAATGTTCTTATGGCAGATAGAAACAGGGATAATATAATAATAAAATATCATTGTTTGAGAGTAATTATTATTGTCTTTAAGTGTTTATGGGCGCTATTACATTTCGATCGTGAATTTTTCGTTAAATGGCCCACTTTGGCGTTCTTATTCTGAGAAACTAAAAGACTTCTACAACTTTGACGTGGTGAGAACTATTCTCCACCAGTCAGTAAGTCACGTTTGTCACGACTCGTGTTTTTGCAAAAAACCCTATCTTTTCCAGTAAGAAACAGAATTGTTTTCACCATTGTCTAATTATCCGTGTTTTCGCAATATCCCTAGGGTTCTCGCGAAAATTCGAATTATCAAATCATCCTACGACATAATAAATAAAGCTAAAATTCCGAAGCAAGTTTTTCACATAATGCGCGACAACACTTTTTTGAGCTCGTGGATTGAACTACCTACGTATAAGAAAATCAAATGAAAAATACGTAGTTTAGTCCATAGCGGCCTCAGAATTTTTAAATACGTAAGGAATATCTATAAAAAATTCCATTTTAAACCGTAAAATTACCAAAAACGCTGAGACTTAACAGTAAATTTCTCTTTTCTACATTAATATTATTACGTAAAATTTATATCAGAATAAACGCTACATCATAAGAAATTAAAATCTCATACTTACTATAAAAAAAAAACGTAATTAAATTACAATTTAATCTGTCAAAACGCAATTTTGTGATATGCCTTTTAAGTGGTTTTCATCCGTTTGTATTCCATAATTTCTTGTACCTCAAAATTGCGCCATAAATAACCAGTGCTAGGTATCAGATCGTAATCGGGATCATCTAAATAATGTTTATACAGCTATTAATGTAATGCCTTAAGGGGGAAGCGTCAGGGTAGCCCGCGAAATTCAAATTTTCTTACGTTTTTGCAATTTGCAAGTCAGTATTATGTTGTATGTTAAATAAAGTATGATTCGCGGTCGTAACAAATATGTATTTACAGAATTATAATCATTAAAATCAGTAATACAACTCAAGTTAGCATAATTCACAAATGTCAAGATTTTATGACATAGTCATTCATTAGGATTATTGATCACTTTAATTATTATAATTATGTAAATACATACTTGTTACAACCGCGAATTACATTTAGATCAACGTACAACCTAATACTGACTTGTAAATTGCAAAAAAAAAAAACGTAAGAAAATTCGAATTTCGCGGGCTACCCTGACGCATTCGCCTTAATCAAAAAGTAAACCCTTCAGGCGTAAGCATAAATAAGTCCAGCTCATCACAGAATAAATTACGGAGTATTATCGAAGTGTTCGGAACAACCAATTGGGCTTGTGGCTAAGTATAAGTAATAACAGCCGCACGGGTCGACCGATCCGGTTAAGCTACGCTTGCCGTGGTTGGTCCGTGGATGGGTGACCATCTATACATACCAAGATCCTTCCGTGCCTCGAAAAGCAAGTTAAGCCGTTGGTCCAGGCTGTCATTCGTGGATCGTTACGGGTCGTCGGCCCGAAAGTCTGACAACCGGTATTGCCAAGGGGTATCGTATTACCCAGTAACTGGGTTGTGGAGGTCAGATGGGCAGTCGCTCCATGTAAAATACTGGTATACAGCTGCATCCGGTCAGGCTGGAAGACGACCCCAACATCGTTGGGAAAAGGCTAGGCGGATGATATACCTAGTCTTGCCATAAACATTGTCACGAAGAAAAAAAAAATTGTTATAGGAAATAATATTTATTACTTTTACAGTGTGTTAGTTTAATACATAAATATAAAACAATTTAAAATATGAAAAGCTTATTCGAAGTGGTCTCCATTAGCTGCAATACAGTCCTTTAAACGTTGAGGCCAGTAATCAATAGAAGCACGCGCTCTTTCCATGGGAAAATTCTTCACTGCCAATCGTATGGATTGTTTTAGGGACTCCAAATTATCATGGCGTTTAGAGCAAGCCGTACTCTCTAAAACTGACGATAAATCATAATCCAGCGGATTAAGATCGGGACTTGACGACGGCCAGTCTTCAGCTCTGATGAAGTCCGAAACGTTCACTTCCAACCAAGACTGCGTGGACCGAGCTTTATGACCCGGCGCCGAGTCTTGTTGGAAGGACCATACTTGGTTATTGAACATGGTGTTGTTAAGGGCTTAACTACCATTCCCTTCTCAAGAATGGTATCTTGATACACTTGTACGGATGTTTTGATACCTTTTTCATAGTTAACACCCCACCAAACCATCACTGAAGTCGGATAATGCCCACGTTGCACTCTGTCGACTAATTGGGAAGCTTCCTTAGAGCTTTGAGCATAAATATGGTCATTTTGTTTGTTAAAATGTTGCTCAATTGTAAAGATTTTCTCATCCGTAAACAAAATTTTTCTGTGACCTCCCTTTGCGTACCGCTTCAGTAGTTGTTTGTGCTATTCTTTTTTTAAATTATCAGTTAAAAATGACCAGTGCGTCTCTTATAGGCTGCAAGTCCTAAGTCATCTTTTAAAATACGCTACATGGTTCTGGGTGCTATCTTCATCTCCCGAGATAAAATGTTTTGCTTTCGGACAGGATTTCTTCGAATTCTTTCCCTTATTGCTTTGACCACCTTTTTCGTACAAACACTACGTGGACGGCCAGATCTTTTTCTGTCACAAACAGAGGAGGTCTCATTGTACCTATTAATAGCCCGGTACACAAACATTTGACTAATACCAAGCGTATGGAGAGTTTTAAAAATTGCATTTGGCTCCATACCAACTTTGTGTAATGCAATCACAGCGATTCGGTTCTCTTTATCACTCCACTCCATTTTAATATCGCAAAATATTGTACAATGTATTGGCGCCAAAATTAGAAAATTCAATGAACAATCATATAAAAATGACAGATTCCAAATTCAAATGTAATATCTTTCTTATTTTTAATTGTAACAGTATTTATGGCCAGACTGTGTAATGGAATTGTTCAGAATCTCAAATGCATACAGGAAGAAAATTTTTATCATGTAAGCTATAGCTCAGTTTAAAGGCCTAGTAACGATCTTGACATTCAACTTCTTTGCATTCAAATGATAAGTAGAAATTATCGTAGAATAAATAACTCGGTCCGAAGTCGAGACAGTTCTTCTCACCATTAGATGTCAATGTTTGTGTTCTACTCGTAATATAGGACAGCCTTGTTGCAAGACTTTGAGTGTTAGCTATGATTACATTTTGTTTCCTTCCTTCTAAATATTTTATGATAGCGATATAGGGCGTGGGAACATAGGTGTCCCTTTAAACTGTATCTAGCTTCATTAGTTGGTACCTAATGCTTCATTATTTTGGAAAATAGAAGCCATCTCTGCATTACGAATAAGGAGAGCGGAGGACCCTTCTAGATTTTGTCTGAACAATTGAGCATGTCATCCATATAATTATCTACACATGATATCATGAATGCAAAAATGTGCCTTAAACTAACATGTTTTGGAAACTTTCCGGGTAAGGAAAAGTCCAAATAGATTTCCTGGTTGAAACAGCAAAGCACAACACTAGTAGAGATGGTTTTCCACAACGTTACATAATCACGCGATTACATTACTAACCCTGTAAATCGACCTTGGCTTTTGAAAAAGAGGCAATAATTTAACGAGTAATACGCCATAAAATTACCCGACTATTCAACCATCACATAATGAAGCTATTCAGTTCATATCTCCATAGAACCGCAGATTGAAGGACGCTTTCAGAGATCTAAGTCGTGGCACAGTTGTCTGTTTCCGTTGGACTGATTCTCGTGTCTCTCTCATAGCTCGGTCGATAGTTGGAAAACGAAGTCTCGCTGAAGAGCGGGAAAGGAAGAATTTCATTTCATGATGTTGACTGCTTCGCTTTTTAACCGACTTTCAAAAAAGGAGGAGGTTATCAATTCGTATATTAGTGATGGGCCGAATATGGGTTTTACCGAATATTCGGTAGGAGAACGAAAAAGCCCTATGGCTATTGAACTTGAGATATACATATATTCGGTGTCCCAGAAATCAACGTCAAACTGGAAACGGGTCGTGACAGTTATCAGAAAAATATAAAAAAAAACAATCGTGGTCACGTACTTTTCAAATTATAAATACCTATCAAAAAATAAATCGAAAAACTAACACCCTACGATGATCTTTGAAGTTCTTTGACTACAAATATTAACCTTTCTTCGATTTTGTTTTCTGATGAATAAATAAAATACAGTTTAAATTACTGTTTAAAATTAATACATAACTGCCACAGTTTTAAATAAAATTTTAGATTTTTGACCAACATTGAATTCAAAATAATTACATCACCCCCATCATCATCACATGACGGGCGTATCTTGTCTAGTTGATGTCTTCAGCGGCTTCTGCAATTATTCGGCAATGTATATGAAGAAAACGAAACAAGTTATTACCAAATAAAGCCGAGCAATTAGTATTTTGGCATTACAACTTGCTACAACTTTAAATATTGGAATATCTTTTTTACAAATTGAGGTACTGAGCTATTCGGTAAATTAAACTCATTTATTTCTAACTACCTACACGTGAAAGTCACCAAACAAGCGTGCAATCCTTCGAATAGATAATAATAATAATAATAATAATAATATCCAGGGACATTTCACACACGGTCGTCTGATCCCAAACTAAGCAGAGCTTGTACTATGGAAACCAGATAACTGATATACTACATACACTACTTTTTTTTTTGTAAATACATACTTATATAGATAATTACACCCAGACTCAGAACAAACAGACATGTTCATGCACACAAATGTTTGTCCTGGATGGGAATCGAACCCACGACCTGCGGCGTGATAGGTGGTATCTTAAGGCGATACCAAAATAATTTGGGGGCTTTTTCGTAACCATTTATTTCACTATTACAGAATGTATGGATTTAATTTTTGGATATATATTTATTGACTATTTGATTAATACTCTGACTGAAGGAAAACACGATTGGGTTAAATTTCCTCGATAGAATTTAATTCCGAAAATACCTCTACTTTTTTATATTTTTTTCTGTAATTCTAAAATCCTAAGTAATTTCATTACAAAATTGCACTCAATATGTGCGTATTAGGTAATTGAAAACTCTGGCTGAACATATTTTTGATAGATAGCTTAATTTATTTTTAAACAATTTTTATTTGGTTTGGCGCTTTTATTTTGGTTCCAGCGCATTGTAGCGCTCTCTTTTTTTCGCATGTGGATGTAATTGACTCTGTCACTTTCTTATTACCGCTCAGTTAGCTTTTTACGTATCGCCTTAACCAACCGCGCCAACTGGCCTGTCGAAGAGATATACAAGATTTATTGTGTTACATACTTTTATTTGCTAATTATAAAAATATTGTGATAACGTAGTTTTCAAAGGCTGAATAATGTTGAATAATAATAAGATTAATACAATACAAACCTATCCTGTTATTACTTCTATTATGCATTAGACCATAACTGCTTCTAATCGAAGTAATATAAGATACTATGTATCTCTTTACATAGGCAAAATAAATGATAAGACACACTTGATATGGATACAATCATATAATTGTGCTATTTCATATTATATGCTTATAGACTTATAGAGGCCACTTTTTAACACAATAGGTATTATTCGGTAGAATATTCGGCATTTTTGCCGAATATTCGGCCGAATACGAATGTTCGATAAACCTGCCGATTATGCCGAATACCGAACATAAAACGAATATTCGGCCCATCCCTATCACGTACAGAGGCATGAATACATTTACGGTTTGCCAGCCCATAAAAATTCTTAGATATTTATATTTTAGCGAAAAAAAATCAGCTGTTCAGTAGGTACATTTATGTTCGCATAATTCGTCAAAATGTACTGAACAGCAGATTTTTTTTTTTTGCTATTTAAGATTTGGTCCCATAGTAAAAGTTGTTCATAATGATGAGTACAATGACCCCTTAAGAGGTTGCTGGTGTTTTACCAATAACCCTGTATATTTGCGGATCCCGCAGGGTAGACGTAGAGTGCACAAATTTATCATAATAAAGACCTCATTTCAAGGGTTTTAATTTAAACTAAACAAGCTTTTAGGTTGACATTAAACTCTTTATTAATAGATATTTTATTAAGACAGTAACAAACATCTCAAGAAAGCCCAACTAAATTAAATATTATTTTGAAAATAACTGCGCAAAAATGTTAAAAGTATTGTTTCGTCGGCTAAACGGTGCCTAACTTAGTAGAAGAAAAGGCTCGTTATACTTCAACGCTAGCAGGAACAATCGTCATTAATGAATTAAGGCTTGGCATTACGCCGTTGACCTCGCTCAAACGGGCGTTACCGCCGAGAATGCCCCGCGCACCCCCTCATTATAATTACGCGCGAAGCGATCACTAATATTCTATTTTGCACCGCTGACTGCCACAGAGCCATGACGCGCGACGCACGCATAGGTAGCCTGTTGCATATTTCAGAGCAGTGGTGCAGAACATTTTTAGGTAAAAACTTGTATGTTGTAGAAAAACAAATACAACACTTGTGTAAATTATTATATTTTTAGAAAATATATATTTTTAATGACTAAGAACTCATTGTAATATTACTAAAACAGAAAATGGGCGGCAGAATATAGACAGTTATTATTATTAGCTTTCCCCGCGACTTCGCTCATAAATAAAAGTGAATAAGTTTGTACCTAAAAGTACTACTAGTAGTTGTTTTAAGTACCTACTTCAAATATTAAAAAAAAAAACGCAAAATAAATCAAGTGGAAAATCTGAGCAATACTTTGTGTATTGCTCAGATTTTCCACTTGATTTATTTTGCGTTTTTTTTTTTGCCGGCCATATGCTTGCACGAAGCTCAAATGCCATATTAGGTTCATGGGGTCCATGAACCACAATGCGTCCCATATGGTTTGTGGGCCCCATACGACCCGTGACCTCAGTTCAATTTATTATAAGTCACAAGCGGTCGTGGGCCTGGAACTTATTAGTTCAATAAGGCCGGCCACATGCACAGACTGAATTCCGTTTCGGAATTCCGTTCCGAAATATCGATTCGGAATTTTCGAAGGCAGTAAATCCATACTAAATCAAGGATGTATCACACACGTACAGTAGTTCTTCGTTTATTTTGTATGGCTTTGCTGCTTTCGAAATTTCGAAATGATATTTCGAAACGGAATTACGACTGTATGTGGCAGGCCTAATCAATTATTCATTCTTTTTCTAATTGAGTTTTGGCAATACTTTCATTTTCTAGCCCATGTTTGACTGATTTGACGTGATCTATTAGGTTTTTATAAATTCAATTCTTCACCATATTAGCACAACTGATGTCATTGCGTTTTTTAATTACGTTACCGAAATTTGAAGCCGTCAGTTAATTTCTTCTTAGTTCGAGCCATTCACTTGACTCACTTTGAAGTATTGTACCTGTTTCAATTCTTATTCTTTCATCTTCATTCTTCTCTAAATTTTTCAAAAATATTCTTTTCGATTCCTCTAGCATTTCCTTTGACATATCGGGTTTCGCGCAATCCTGTCCATAATTGATGGAAGAGGCGTTTTGATTTTCCAATGTTCTTATTTTCTTCTTTGTATATTTTTTAGGTCTTATCTGTCGCTTTATTCTGTTCATTTCAAATTTATGTATTTGTCCTTTTGGACTTCTACCTACAATACATTTATGCAAGATGCTCAAAGGTTTTCTTGTGTTAAATGATAGAGCCGCAGTATTACATCTCATCTGATATTGATATTTTTGAGCAAAGTTTATCCTTTTGCCACCTATGAATTTAGCAACAACGCTATGATATCTCTCTACAGAGTTGCTGTCGACATCGTGCAAAAAATGCGTGAGTGTGCCGCTAGCTGTGATAATATTAATTTTATTTTTTGGCACAGAGTGTTTGTATGAAAGTCTTTGTCAATAGCTTCTATTTCGCCTAGTTTGCCACAAAAGTATCCTTTGCACGTGGTATGTTGGCTAAAAGCATGTTCTGCAGCAAGCATTATATCAGCATGGAGTTGCATTGCATTATCAGTATGCTTGTATTTTGCAATTGCAGTTACTACTACTTTTCGCATGGTTAATATCCTTTTCTTTGTTAGGAGTTTTATGAACCGTATTAGAAATTTCGTGTCGTAAAACTCTGCAGTTTGTTGCAAAAAATCCTCAGCAAGTGGTTTTGGCATTCAATTTTTTCTATTGTTAAATTTTCGTACGGCCTTTCTTGCAAAAGCTTTGAATATGTGTTGGCGTCACCATCTGATATAATTCTGCCATATATCAAATTGTGCATTTCTATGCTTTTCTTAAATCCCTCGACAATAATCGTTGAATGGTCCTGTAAATGAAGACAAAAAGTATAATAATGTAGCTTTCAGTATACAAAACCTATATTACGGCTTTAGTTCTCTAATGGGTTACCTCTACCATTTTTATATAATAGATATTTAGTTTGATTTCAAAATAATAAGGCGAACCCTTTACGTTTAGTTAATTTATAAAACAAACAAACAGCAATACGTTTCCACTTATAATATTACTAGGATTTTTATGTAAAACACATAAAATATTTACCTGTATAGTTTTTATAACAAATATGATTTGTTTGTCGAGATTCCTTTATTTTCTGCTCTAGCGCAAATGTAGCAGAACTTATTTTTGACAGCCATGAACAATATTTTATTGCTACGTTTACCAAGTATGGCTGCTGCTCCTGACAGTGAGGAGTAGTTTTTCTTGCTCCTGACAGTGAGGAGTAGTTTTTCTTGTATGATCTTTTTCCCCAACATCCGTCAGCAATGACATCAATTATCGGTATTCCCTTTGCATTTACTTTACCCTCTTCAACGGCAGCACATCTTTCCTCTTCAGCAGCTTCGTTCAAAGATCTTAACGCTTCAGATTCCCACGTTTTGTTTACTATATCCATATGAAAGGTGAATCATTTTTGTGAGATCTCAGGAAGTCCTAGAGTTGACGTAATTTCCAGAAGTTGCGTATGTCCACATCCTGCTGCTATTGCCCCAGCTACGGCACATGTGTTTAAATTCATTTCTTCTAGGGTGTTGTCTCCCTCTATTATATAACTCATGTTACATAAAAGACATTTCAGTTTTAATTTATTCATTAAACCTGTCAAACGTTCAGATACGATTTCTATTGACTTTAAACCGCAGTCCAATGGTCCGTGGCTTGATATTTCTTGGAGTGATTTAAAAAAATGACTGATATTTACAATACGTCTACCAATCGATAATTCTTCAGTTCCCCTAAAACAAAGTAAAATATAAAATTCAGTTGAAATACTGATGGCTTTAAAAAATATTGTAGCTTATATTGTATACGTTCATCCACGTTTACTTATAAAAGGGTTACGTTAATCCAACCGACCCCTTGTAGTCCGAGAGTCGCAATCTGCAGGTTGTGGTGCTGCTTTCGAAATTCCGAAACGATATTTCGAAACGGAATTCCGGGACGGAATTCCGACTGTATGTAGCTGGCCTAATTATTACCCTGTATTAGCAATCTGATTGCGATGAGTAATAATACAGGGTCAAATTAAATTAGCTAGCGAAACTCCGCAGACGTGATGGGTATCGATATCTAAATATGATAAACTAGTTAGCTGCGACACATATACAGGGTAAAATTAAATTAGCTAGCGAAACTCCTCAGACGTGATGGGTATAGATATCTAAACACGATAAACTAGTTAGCTGCGACACATATTCAGGGTCAAATTAAATTGCTAGCGAAACTCCGCAGACGTGATGGGTATCGATATCTAAATATGATAAACTAGTTAGCTGCGACACATATACAGGGTAAAATTAAATTAGCTAGCGAAACTCCTCAGACGTGATGGGTATAGATATCTAAACACGATAAACTAGTTAGCTGCGACACATATTCAGGGTCAAATTAAATTAGCTAGCGAAACTCCGGCCAACGTAAATTCGTACGTGTCTAATAGTAACAAGCTATAGATTCACTGCATGCGAATCTAGCTCGTTGTGTCATTACTGTGCCGCCGTGTCGTAATGCCGCCCGGTCGTTTGGAATCTATACCTTGTTGCCATTAAACACGTACGAATTTCCGTTGGCAAATTCGAAACGAAAACAGTTTCTCGTTCTGGCGACGAAAGCTACCTAGGTAAGTATAAGCAGCTGATAGGTAGGTACCTGCTTAGGTACGCATATTACTTATACGTACCTACCTATATCTTTTTATCAAAACGCTTGATTGATGGTTACTAGTAAAATGTTAGATAGGTACTCAAATTACTTACCGTTTCATTCTTTTTATTCTCTTCTTGTATTTTATTTTCAAATTACGCTTAGTGCGTCTTTTTTTGTCACCCATATTGATTTTATAAATAAACTTATATTAACACAAATATTTCCTATGTAGTATTACTAACTATACCTATACTAAAAACTACTCTAATATTTACACACACAAAAACTATTAAAATCAACAAAATAAGTAGGTAGGTATTTGTTTACAATACTTTCTAATGGTATTGTCACCAACGAAAAAATGCGGGAAAAAGTGGTACAGGTCCGTTCAGCACTGCGTCTCGTCCCGCACTAAATTAATAGGCGACAGAGGGGTTGCTCACGCGATTGAGTGTCGATTTATGTAAAAAATAATGACTATAATTAATTAGAAAAGTTATTTAAAAAAATAAGCCGAGGATTCCCTAGGTATTGTATTGTGTAATATCATGATGACTATAAAAAAACCTAGCGATTAATAGTTTCGAAGAAAAAAGGTTTTATATTTCTAAAACAGGGGTTACTTTTCATGTATGTTAATGATATTTAAAATTATTTTTTATTTTTTTCGAAGTGAAGGGGACATGTGTTTTATTGTGTAGTTTAACATATTTTTTTTTTAAAGATCATTATGGTACGGGTTATGGAGAAAAAAGGTTTTAAACTTCTTCAGTTCCAGCCTAATTTACATATAGCACCGCCTTAAAGGTGAAATGAAGGTATGTTGTGCCTTTTAATCCACCCGACTCGAAATAATTCATCTCCTTCTTTATCAAAACCTCAAGTTTACTATTGCCGTATCTAGGTTGGGGTGTCGTTCCAGATCCAGAACTTTTCATACTATTCAAGGTCATTTCTGCTGTCTCTGTCTCAAGATTGGCGAGACGGACGACATCATCACAATCATCGTAATCCCGCCAGTCCCGCGGGATCCTAGTATTGCGTTCGATTGTTACCGAGAATTTGTGATCAAAATGAATTGAGTTGCTGTTTCAAAGACATTGTGAAGCTATTTATGCTATATATTTCTCCAAATACGAATAAGTACTCTTTTTTAAGTGCAAAAATGTGAATCACACGCTCAAAGGATTCCAATTAAAAGTACGAAAAAATAAATATCGTAAGCAATGAAGAATTCGATAATATTATAAACAAAACGTATTATTCCAAAAATAGCAACAGAATGATAACTCGATCGGTCACGTCCATTTCGTACTATCACCACAAAAGTGACATCCAAGCACATACTCCAAACATGCGCCCAGCACCTGATACCAAAATATTTACTTAGATAGCATTTTCCCTAAAACAATCGATTTCTAGATGGAACTGGATAACGTCGTAAAAATGATATCTTCGTGTGCAAACATGGATAATGGAAATAATAAATAATTATGATCTTGAAACTCGTCACACAGCGTTTTAAACTTATCTTGAAGTGCTGTGGAGTGGAGTGCTGCTATCAATTGTTTATGTTTGTAAACCATTCACTTCCTTAATGTTATATCTAGAGTTATTTCGAATTCCACGCGTTACCACTTAGAATCGTCTTCTGTATTGTATATTGCGTTTTGACATGCCGATTACATGAAGAATAAAGCAGAAACAACAAGCAATAGGTAATGGAAAACCAATATAGATTTTCAGAAGCCACATTCCTGAATTCCTGAATGCTCGTTTTAGACATTCGATTTCAAACGCTAGTAAATTTGGACTAGGTACGTAAGCAAGCATACAAGCCTGACAATTACGTTCGGTTTGGCTAGAACCGAATTGATCTGGTATAGTATGGTTACACGTATTATATTCATATTTGTGCTAGCTTAAATATAATGTCAGGTATCCATGTTAACAGTTCGATTAACGCTTTCGAAGGTCTTCCACGCTATTTTTAGTGACGTTTGTAACTATTACAAATTGTGGACATTAAATATTTGTTGCTTGCTTTATTAGATCACATATTTGTGACGTGATTATGTTGTAGCTACTTTATGTACGTAATGAAAAACCCATAATTCTGTATACTACGATTCTTTCACATTTACCGGCTCAAATTCCTCTTTTCCGTAACAATGACATTCATCGTGAAGTTTTATGACAAATAGTCATAAATTCTTTGAATTATTAAATAATTATGTCCGTCATACTTTACAATATTTTTGATATGGAAATCAAAATCTTCGAGGAGATAATCCTGCTCATGAAGTCACGAGTCAGTACAAAAAACATACCGGCCAAGTGCGTGTCAAACCTACAATCGTTCCGTAGTTGGGATGAATTTGTCTCAAGAGCAAACATTGTAGTTGAAGAACATGTTCTCCCATACATTCATACTGCAAATGTTTGTACACACAATATTGAGTGAGATTTACAATGTTATTTTAAGACCGTAGACTTCTTATAGGTTTTCCTGTAATCTATAGATATAGAACTCTGAGAATCTGTTTTTTTTTTTTTCAAAATTTTAGGTTCAGTAGTTTTGGAGATAAAGGGGGAATGGTGAATTTTCGTCTATTTTCTGTTTTAAAATTATAAAAAAAATCTATTTGACACCCTCACAGTGAGCCCTTTCATTTGATATTGTAACGTAACAGATAGCCGCGGCTATTTGCTATGCTACGTGATGAGTAGAAAATAAAGAGATTAGTAATACTCGTAAACAAGTAAATCTTTAGTCTTCAAGGCCATGACAGGTCTGGAGCGCGAGACTCGCGCAGCAATAGGATGTGGCAGAGCAGGGACGGTGGATCTTCAGCTCAGAACGCTTGGAGTCACGACCGTGCAGCAGGAATCAGCAGGCAGCAGGGCAGAAGAATCCACAGTCCCCAGAGAAGGGCCAAGGATGAGGCTGCCACGCCTT
Source organism: Dicycla oo (assembly GCA_948252095.1). Classification (NCBI taxonomy): domain Eukaryota; kingdom Metazoa; phylum Arthropoda; class Insecta; order Lepidoptera; family Noctuidae; genus Dicycla; species Dicycla oo. The sequence continues at coordinate 29,220,948 of OX411714.1, forward strand.
ACTCCAAGGAAAAGTATAGTGATGACAGCATCCAGCCCCATGCTAGCGTTGGCTTACGTCACGCCGCTAGAGGGACGAGAGGGGCTTTTCTGTCCAAGAATAGACAGTAGACGACAGCGCCGTTTTATGCCGCGCCACACGCCGTTAGAGGCCCCTCGACGTCAAAGTTCTACCAAATATGTCAATGATATGGTCTTCAGAAGACCAGGGAGTGGGTGTTATCTGTATATGGGTCACCGCGAACTTGGACTGATGACCGGAGTCCTCCGGTAAGAAATACTGCTTGCTGTTACATCATGGCATTTATTGTAGACTGCTTCTTAGATGAATATAGATAGACAGGTTCGTAGTTGAAAATATACTCCTTTTTAGAAGCAATAACGGGTCCCTTTATAGGAGCCCGTCTCGTTCTAGAAAGACAAATACTTACTAAATATTTTAAAGATATGTCAGATTAGATGAGTAGGAAACATAGCCAGTGATAATTAACATGAGAACTCGGCCTTAAGACATAGTTTACAGAGGAGACTTGGCTTTAAAAAAGAATAAAATCTGACAATTGACATTTGAGTTTTGACATTTAAAATATAAAAATTAGAAAATAATGTAATAATTCTCAATGAAATGGAGTTATTACTATTGGAATTTGTGTTTAGTATGTAAAATGTAAGTACCTATAGTGAAAGTATGAACTCGTTAGACAGCAAAAAAATGTGGTTTTAAGAAACGAAATACCACAATACAGTTTGTCACACGCTACAGTTTTGTTTTGCAATTTTTTTTATTTTAATTTTCTTATTTGCCCCCCATAAGTGACCCCTATATTCAAACTTCTTTTATTTACATTACACGTCCGTGTTTGCGTCACAGAAATTCTTACAGGTACCAAATTTCAACTTAATCGATCGACGATTAGATTCGGAGCAAATTGGCTGTGACAGACGTACAGACAGTCACACGAGTGATCTTATAAGGGTTCCGTTCTTTTTGAGGTACGGAACCCTAAAAATAATGCAACGTAGGCTCACACTAATATTTACGATTTGAATTCATATTACGACTTCTACCTCTTTATCTGCTATTGTTGCAGATTCCAATCTAAGCAGCATCTCTCATAGCGCTCTACGTATATATTGATTCATCTTTATCGAAAGGATTCTATTTCTTCAGTAAATCAACTAGTTGTCCATTCATATGTATTTGTTTCTCATTTACATTTCAACTAACGTGAGTCGCATGTTATCTTGTAGTCAAAGAATTAGTGCCCATTAGAACAGTTCATGTGTGAGTGAGTACATTGCATAGTGTTAAATACCACTACGTAGTAATGACAAGGTCAGACTTGTTTCTATATTGTATATCTACATAATAATAGAGAATTTCCCACTGCTACCATGTCACGTCCATTACTTTATCTTGCATTTTATTGTACCTTCTCTTCAAAGATGACAATTACTATCATTTGATTGACAACTTACATCTCGTAGGAAAATAGTTTCTTTGCAAATTAGTATTCTACATAACAGCTGTTTCTATTTAGAGCTTATAAAAAAATGCTCTAGCTAGTCATGGTATTTTAATATTTTAATAACAAAATTAAACACCTGAAATAAGACACTGAAACATTATGCACGTTCGTAGCTTAATTTGGATTTAATTGGACAAATGTGTTGCTGTAGATAAAAACACGAAGACTGTGGCTAGAAAATTTCTTGTTTTAGTAAAATCTAGAGATAAAATATTTCGGCATAACAACTTCCAATTAAAAGTAATAAGTGGCATGTAGGCACGTTAATATTTCCGCTCTGAACTAGACTAAGTTAGAAAAACCAAAGATTATAACCACAACGTAGAAGATTATGAGTATTATGACCGACCATTATAAAAATAAACTGAAGGAAACTGGTTATCGAAGAATATAAACAAATATATAATATTGTAGACGACGGAGACGTTCTTGTAATTAGCACTTGTTCATCATACCACGATAATAAAATAATAAACATAGTTACTGTGTTAATGAAATTCTGTGAAGGATGACATGGCTAGGAAGGTGAAGTACCGACCACCGAGACGACGACTAATAGAGTAGTATGGAAGAAAAAGACATGTTGCTCCGACCCCAAATAAATTGGGATAAGGGCAAGAGAATGAGTTACTGTGACAATAGAATTTTTCCAATGACAAAAATAGATGTAACTGCAACGATGCAAATATAATGTCGCGGTCCCACGGCCCGCTTTATCACAGGCCAGACTGACGACAGGCCGTGGGAACAGTCGGCCTGCGGGGTGGCCTGTCGTCGCCCGTCCTATCGAATGTATGGGATGATCCGTGAAATGCTCAGCTCGGGCCGCGACAAGCATGGACCGCGACAGGGTTTGAAGGGCCATGGGAACGCGGCATTACAGTGGTAGTTCTAAGAATTACCTCACACAATGAGCTAGATGTGAAGTTGTTTGTCGATCCGGCATTCATTGTTCAATAAGCGAATTTCAGGGTTTACACAGAGGATCACAATGTCAACATTAGGTACCTCCCAGCGACAATAATGCGACGTTCTGAAGATAAAAATGTTTACGGGAACCCTACCAGTTCTGTGAACATTTGGAGCCACTATGAAACATTTTGTTAACGGGAAAAATACACGCGACGAAGTAATCAAATTATGAAATGTTATAAGTTGTATACTTTGATTATCTGTTGACTTGTTGGCGTATTCAGTCATAATATCGTGTCAATGATTTTGGATGATATGATTTTAATTGTTCCTTTCTACATTTTTACTAAAAATGTCATTTCATATTACACGTTCATTGTTTATTCTTATGTAACAAGATTTTTCATCATCGTTTTTTTATTGACAATATATTTTCCCCTATTTGAATTTGTAATAATTGTATCAGTAGTTTGTTTGTCTTTGTATCACGTGTGTAAACAGTGGTCTTTATCAAGTGATCTTTTTATCTTTATTGTTATAAGTACACGTTAGGAATGTAAGAACATGCAACTGTAATCTCCACAGCCTTGTAAACTTTATTGTAACCGCTATAAACATTATTATCATGATACATTATCCGATGTAATTGCACTTACTGGAATATTATATTTCCTAATTCCATTCTAGAAATATATATTACATTCTACGTATATAGGTACTGCTATTTTGATCTTCATCTTCAAATCTTTCTGCTGTTTTGGCGATTGTATTATTAGATACTTTTATTATAGCTATGCTTGCCGCGGTTGGTTTGTGGATGGGTGTCCATCCATTACTATCGAGACCTCTTCCTGTCTCGGAAAGCACGTTGAGCCGTTGGTCCCGGCTGTCATTCGTATATCTTTGACAGTCGTTACGGGTAGTTATAAACCCAAAAGTCTGAAAACCAGCCTTACCAAGGGGTATCATGTTACATAGCAACTGGCTTATGGAGGTCAGATATTATGGAGGTCAGATAGGCAGTCGCTCTATGTAAAATTCTGGTATTCAGACAGCGGCATTCTTGAAGGGAACGGGTAGTAGCTTGCTACAAATTGGACATGATGTGATTGATGGTTGTAAACCTATTAATTATTATGCAGTTGACTGAAAAAATATTTTGCTCATTTATTACAGTAGTTATCATTCATCTACTAGATATAGTGACAGTAACCATGTTATCACGAATTTTTGGCTACAATGCTCGCTCTGAACTTCTTCGACAAATCTCTGCTTGCTTGGAATATCATTATGATTTGTACTAGAAGACCAAGTCTGCTATCAATAGTGTCTTTATTCAAACATAATATTTAATCCAAACAACGACTTTTTAAAGGCTGGTTATTCACGAACCAATGTATTTTTGTTACAATTTATCGGCGATATAAGTCCTTACAGTAATTTCTAAGTTGTCCGAGAATATAACTCCTAAAAACTCTTTACGTCAATATCTAGGGTTACGTCAGCCGACACGATGCTCCGTCATTCATTACTCTCTGTTCAGACTTCAGACATGATCGAAGAGCCCATGCATTAGCGCTCCCTTGTGAGATCGATAGGTACAAGGCTCTCCTTGTAAGCAGGAACCGGATATTCAGATATTCATACACGAGTTATTTATTAAAATTCGATTTAACAAAGTACTTGGGATGTTGGTATTTTGCTTTTGCGAATGAATTACACATCAATATTTTTTTAACCGACTTCAAAAAAGGAGGTTCTATTCTACCCGTATGTATGTATGTATGTATGAATGTTTGTTTGTTTGTATGTTTGTATAAGTTTTTAAACCGACATGGTCACCGTGGTCAACTAAAAAAAAACCAAAAATGAATAAAATAACTTTCATAAAAAAAAAACTTAACAGCTTCTGAAGTCGGCGTCTTCAATTCTTCAATGTCAATGCACCTTAGCTTGACACTGACTTCAAAAGCTGTTCAGTTTTTTTTAAGTTATTTTATTCGTTTTTGGTTTTTGAAGTCGGTTTTTACTTTATTAAAGTAAATTTATTCTACTTATTTTTGCAATAGCAATTTGTATAATAATATTATTTTGAAAGACAATCTCATTTCTTGATTTATTATGCAGTTTTACCTTTCTGTTTTCTATTTGTATGCTAGCTAAGATTTTCCTCATCCAAGATTGATAATATTTCCCTTTGATCTCTACGAGTTACCTATTTTTTTTTTCACGCTCTTGGTGCGTATAAAGATTATATTACCGAAGCCTTGATAAAAGATTACCACCGCAAGGCGCGGCGCGGCGTACACGGTGCCTCGGATCACGCACAACCTGCGTGGTTGAGGTTACCTACCTGATTAGCACATACAACTAAACTTAGATTAGGTCTTAGTGTAGGTGTTAGATTAGGTTTAAAGTCACTGACCTTAAACATGGTAGAATTAACATTAGTCACAGCAAAGTTTTCGATAACATGGCAGGCGCTTCGTGAACTTTTTTATGCTTATGTTATTTTTATGGTAAATGTTTTAGACCTTATTGCCTTTATAATTTAGAACTCTAGAAATAATAACAATAATAACCTTACCGCCGTATCTCTACGTTGACGTTGTGCCGGTAGAGTTTACTTTGCCGAAATAGGTCTAGGGCGAGGAGACAGACAGACCAAGAGAGATGCATAAACCCGCAGGGCAGCATGTGGCGAGCTTTTGCGCAGTAGCGACCCCACGGACCCTATTTCCCGGGAGAAGTCTTGTTCTTGACCCCTGGCTTGCCTTTATTGGCCGGCTGGAGTGAACACTGACGAGGAACAGAGCTCCCACCTCTTTCTTGGCTTTATTGGCCGGCTTGAGTAGAGATTCGCAAGAGCAAACGTGTTCGAAGGAAGGAAGTATTCCAGTAAGGTGCTGGTAGGGTCCTCATCCTGATAGCATTGGAATACCTCTCCACTCCTCAAGCACCTCAGGAAGTGTTGCCCCCCTTGTCGCTACGTTACTATGTGCCAGCGACCGTTTCCAGGGGCCCATTATTGAGTGTGCCAGTCAGCCCCTGCAATTTTATCCGTGTATATCCATCCATAACACTAGCTGTTGCCCGCGACTTCGTCTGCGAGCCAAGATGAATAGTAACCTTTGTCCTTTTCCATGTGCCAAATTTCATCCAAATCCGTTCAGCCGTTTTAGCGTGAAAGCGTTATCAACAAACAAACAAACACACTTTCGCATTTATAATATTAGTTAGGATAGTTATGAGGATGAAAAACCGGTTTATCGACACTCTAGACTCACAAAAATTAGGTACTTAAATTAAAAAAAAAAAAAAAACACTTAAAGTTTCTAAATATAATTCAGTCATGATTCGAAAGACACGACACGACTACGTACAGATGCCATGTACCTAGTCTTGCCATAAATATTGTCACGAAGAGAGAAAAAAAAAATATTGCAAATAATATTTATTACTTTTACAGTGTGTTAGTTTAATACATAAATATAAAACAATTTAAAATATAAAAAGCTTATTCGAAGTGGTCTCCATTGGCTGCAATACAGTCCTTTAAACGTTGAGGCAAGTTATCAATAGAAGTACGCACTCTTTCCATGGGAAAATTCTCTACTGCCAATCGTATGGATTGTTTTAGGGACTCCAAATTATCATGGCGTTTAGAGCAAGCCGTACTGTCTAACACTGACCATAAATCATAATCCAGCGGATTAAGATCGGGACTAGACGACGGCCAGTCTTCAGCTCTGATGAAGTCCGAAACGTTCACTTCCAACCAAGACTGCGTGGACCGAGCTTTATGACCCGGCGCCGAGTCTTGTTGGAAGGACCATACTTGGTTATTGAACATGGTGTTGTTAAGGGACTTAACTACCTTCTCAAGAATGGTATCATGATACACTTGTGCCGATGTTTTGATACCTTTTTCACAAAAATATGGCTCAGTCACTCCTTCATAGCTAACACCCCACCAAACCATCACTGAAGTCAGATAATGCCCACGTTGCACTCTGTTGACTAATTGGGAAGCTTCCTTAGAGCTGAGCATAAATGCGGTCATTTTGTTTGTTAAAATGTTGCTCAATTGTAAAGATTTTCTCATCCGTAAACAAAATTTTTCTGTGACCTCCCTTTGCGTACCCCTTCAGTAGTTGTTTCGATTTTACCACCCTATTCTTTTTTAAATTATCAGTTAAAAAATGACCAGTGCGTCTCTTATAGGCTGCAAGTCCTAAGTCATCTTTTAAAATACGCGACATGGTTCTGGGTGCTATCTTCATCTCCCGAGATAAAATCTTTTGCTTTCGGACAGGATTTCTTCGAATTCTTTCCCTTACTGCTTTGACCACGTTTTTCGTACGAACACTACGTGGACGGCCAGATCTTTTTCTGTCACAAACAGAGGAGGTCTCATTGTACCTATTAATAGCCCGGTAAACAAACATTTGACTAATATACCAAGCGTATGGAGTTTTAAAAAATTGCATTTGGCTCCATACCAACTTTGTGTAATGCAATCACAGCGATTCGGTTCTCTTTATCACCCCACTCCATTTTAATATCGCAAAATATTGTACAATGTATTGGAGCCAAAATTAGAAAACTCGTATATACTCGTATATCGTATAAAAATGACAGATTCCAAATTCAAATGTAATATCTTTCTTATTTTTAATTGTAACAGTATTTATGGCCAGACTAAGTATTATCTTGAACGTTATTGTTATTTTCCTCGGGAACAGTACTTTTCTTCGGAATGAAAGCTATGTCCGTGTCAGTACACCTGACAACGTGTATACAAAAATTCAGAATGATCGGTTCAGTGGTTTAGGCGTGAAAAGGTAACAAAACTTACTTTTGCATTTATAATATTAGTTAGGATAGTTAGGATTAGTATTTTTCAGGCAGGGGACATAGTTATTCCATAGTTCAACTTACCCAATCCACTTTAGCCACCCAAATCAATAGCACAATATGTTTTGTTTCCACGATCTGAAATAGTCCTGTACCAACCGGGGGTTGTCCTTGGGTGCACTTGATAGTGCATATAGGGATAATCGTCGGTTGGTGCCTCCTCATCATTTAAAATTGTCTAAGGGGCCTCTGCGCTTTGGCTTCGGCCCCTCGTACGCCTTCTAAAGATCCGGGATCCCGGGTCTCGAGATATGTCAAATAATAATAATAATATAATCCTGGGACATTTCACACACGGTCATCTGATCCCTAACTAAGCAGAGCTTGTACTATGGAAACCAGATAACTGATATACTACATACACGCCTTTTTTTTTAATACATAAAGTATACGTACGTATATAGATAATTACAACCAGACTCAGCACAAACAGACATGTTCATGCACACAAATGTTTATAATGTTTTAATAATACCTTTGTATTAATTTCTTTATCTTCATTCTCTTCTTTAAAAATGCCAATACACCTTCAACTGTCGCTAAATTGATAACAAAGTTGTAACTGTTATTGCACCTTACAAGTAAAAACCAAAATTCATAATCATGATTTGGCTGATGTCCATATATTACAGACTAAACCTGATTTTAGGCCAAACTAGTTTGTCCTAGGCTATGCCGGTTTATTAAGCCGGGGCACCCCGACCCAATGGGTCACGATTGGTTAGAACTGTGACACTCGAGAGCCGAGCGAGCGAACGAAGCGAGAGCCGAGCGAAAGAAGCAAGCGGTGCCGAGGCAACGGCCGGCGTGCGCTACTTCCAAAGGTTAGGGCTGTTAACTAAACGGCTAATTATCCTAGTTGGCTGCGACAAATCACGCGTAGGATAAACTGGTTTGGCCGGTATCAGGATGATTTTTTTACCGTCTTGAAAAAAATAGGGTAAGCTTCTACTCCGTTCACCTATTTTTTTCAAGACGGTAAAAAATGTCACCCAGTATACTTGAGTCGTCAATTACAAGTTCCACAGGAGTACCGTGATTCATTAGAACTTAGCACCCATTTAGCTTAACTTAGCTAAACTTAGCTTAACTTAGCATTGTACGATACATTTATATTTAGTTCCAACCTCGTTCAGCTTGCCTAGTATAAAAAGCCAAGGCATATCCAAGTAGAAAATTATGCACTTTTTTTTTTGGATGGGAAATCATCACTAACACTTGCAGTTTGTAATTGTTGGTTCACCATATAATTTTTCCCACATATTTACAGCGGATATTAAATAAATAATTGGATTATAGTATCAATAAAACAATTTATTATTAAAGATATACATCAATATGTTTGCACTCGGCCTCCACGTGGTGGTCGCGTGGGGGATTCAGCTACCTTTATTTGTAGGTATTTTATTTCCATTACTTAATTCTGTGGGGTACCTGTGGTGCTGATTAAAGTTCATCAATCCTGCCTGTCAACTCCAAAACGCGTGTAATAATTATTGATCGCCATCCAGTTCCATTCGTTCACATTTTAGGGATAGCTACGCATTTACTGACGACTGACTTTTTTTTACTTCTCACCTACGTGCTTTACTTTTCTCTTACCTGTCAACTACAAGTTGTCATGGGTGTTGCCTCCTGAATGGTATCTGAAATTAGTTATTTTTTGTTAATATGAGAGAAAATCAACATAATTAATAGATTAGAATCTCGATTGTCTGATTATCGCGGTTATCAATACTTTATTGCATTATGATGGAATTACAAGTAGTTGTGTAGGAAACGAACGTACCTACTCTGTGATTAGATAACATATCGTTATCGTTTCGATGATCACTGGATCGTGGATGTTACGACTGATTGCCATTCAAAACAATCCAGTAGGTATTAGATATTGCGATGTAGTGTCGCTGGCAAAAAAAAAGCTTACGAAACGGCTGATGGGATAGTCTGCTGAATTAACCCAAACCTACTCTTGGAAATGAACCCGTCATTTCGAAAAGGGCATAATTCAATTAATTAAAACTTTCAGAATCAACATAAATATTATATTTCTTGTAAAAAAGTAATTGGTGCTGAAGAAATTTAATATAGAGGTTGAAAAATAAAAAAAAATGTTTCTTGTAAAAAAGTAATTGATGCTGAAGAAATTTATTATAGAGGTTGAAAAATAAAAAAACATTTCAGATAGATATTTAGAATAAAAAGTTTTGGGCTAATTCCTTTTTCAGTGTGACTTTTCGAAATGACGGGCTCAACCAAACCAAAATCGTATCACCCACATCACCGGTGCACGTATGCAAAGATATTGTTTTATGTTAAGATTATATTTATACATATTGTGGTTGTATGGTCAAAAATAACACCAAATAAGAAACTAATTCTAGTTTTATTAAAAAGAAGTGCACGACTAAAAATAATGGATCCGTTGATAAAAATTCACTACGCAATAGCTTCTTATGTTGTTGCTATTATTGTACAGTCTGACATCATCCTTTTACATAAAACACAGACGTAGGACAGATAAAATACTAGACAAAATACAAGAAAAAGTAAATTAAGGGCTTTTGTGCACTACAAGGAATTTTACTGTCCGGCAGTCCGATTTTTTACGATCCGATATGGCACGCCATCTTGTAGTGCACGAACACCCTAAGTAATTCACCGACTGCCGGAAACGCGGATCTACGCGAGACACAGTGGCATTTTAATTGTTTCTGTAATTATATACGGAAGGTTTATAAGGACATGATGGCTATTCAAATTAAACATTATATTTGAGTGCAAAATTTATCATCGGAAATAAAAAGATTAATTTTATTATAGTTCAAGATAATTGAATAAACAATTAATTATGCCTTCATTTTGTTAAGAGAAAGAGGAAACGAAAAGATACCTAGTAAATGAATGCAACTGTTTTAGGGCCTGTGCACCACGATTTTTAAAAGCGCCGTTGACGCGCGTTTGTAGCGATACAGACGCGATACGCACGCAAGTCAGACGCAGCCTGTAGACCTTTGCACACCTGTATAAATTCAAATACGCCTTTGAATCGATACAGACGCGCGTGTGTAGCGATACAGACGCGATGCAAACGCGCGTGTGTAGCGATACAGACGCGATGCAAACGCGCGTGTGTATCGATACAAACGCGCTGGCATTTTGCGTTTTAAGCAGAACCTCGTCAACAGTAGCAAGATGACGTCGGTCGAGACAGCATGCGCTTTGTTATTAATTTTTAAAAAAAGGAAGAAGAAATATTACCGACGTTTTTGGGTACACCCATTTACAAGCGAGAGAAGATTGTGTGGACATTATACAACAACGTTTAGAAAATTAATAGGACATGAAAAAAAATTTGCAAATTTTTATCGAATGTCGTATTTATCATTTAAAGAACTTCTTGAGATTTTTAAACCGGGATTAACTCGTCAAAATACAGTGCATCGGCGTCGCGCGTTTGAATCGATACAAACGCTATACTAACGCGTGTGTGTATCGATACAGATGCGCCGGTGCCGCGCGTTTAAATAGATACAAACGACAACAAACTGCTCTGTAGGATAAATGCGCACCGGCAACGTGCGTTTAAAAAACGTGGTATGCACAGGCCCTTAGATGACAGACAACTCTTGAGTGAAGCGAGGTATTGTTGGCAACGGTCACTAGTATTAGTAAAATAATAGCGGTTTAGTTTCGTATCTTCATTCAAGATTTCTGGTGGCTAAATGTCATTTTATAAATGCTTGAATGAAATGAAATAATTTGCATGAGATGATAAATCTCGTATACAAAAAAATCACTGCAAAATATTTTCCTTCGCGTCAGTTGCGGCACTAACTCATAGTATGGCGGCGTCTACAACGAACTACGCATCAAAAGTCCTGATGTCACACAAATCCTGCATCGCGCAAACAGCCGCGCGACTGGCATTTATAGAACATCCCAACATCAACCGTCGGGTAGTAGCCCACCAGACACAACACCAGTCTGGTCGGAGGAACCTCCCTTTTCTATGGAGGATGAATGAACTTTGCAACCTGTTCCTCATACCTCTCTTAATACTTTTATAAAAATTCCATTTTTTTATAAAATCATGTTCTTGATATTTTAGTGTTTTGGAAGCTTGCCAGCAAGCATTTTAAAACTGTTAATAAAGTCTTGCTCTGTTAATAATACCTTTTAGATACCCTGTGTATCTAATTCTACCATAATAGTAAGTAACAGCAGATGTATTGAACGTCAAGTAAATGAATATCAGACTAGTAGTTGGCAAAAGCCGCGATTGTTGTTAATAAAAGATGATGACAGTTCATTAGAGATGCTAGAAAAACAACGCCCGCACAGATTTCAGTCTTGAAAGATAAAGCAGTCATCATTCTCCTGCCCTAACCCAATCTATTTGGGGTCGGCGCCACTTGTCGCTTCTTGACAGTTAAAGCAGTATAAAGGGTGACTGGTAATTAGTGACCGATACTTAAGCACATGATTGTACTCATGATAACAAACAACTTTTACTATGGGACCAAACCTGAATTCGCGAAAAAAAATCAGCTGTCCCATTCGCATAACTCGTCAAAATGTAGGGAGCAGCTGATTTTTTTTCGCAATTTCAGGTTTGGTCCCATAGTAAAAGTTGTTTGTTATCATGAGTACAATCATGTGTTTAAGTATCGGTCACTAATTACCAGTCATTCTATAAAATTTAAAACATAATAATGGTGCTCGTTGGTTCAAGAAGCTTCGTTGTTGAAATATAATGTTTCTTTAAATAACTTGAAACTCTTTAGTTAACATTTTAATTAAAACCAAAGCAATTTTTATGATGTATTTTCAACTTGCTCGAAACTACCAAGGAATTGATTATGCATCAAAATTTTGACCCGACTTCAAATGAGTTACATTGCAAAATAATTAGCTTTTATGTTGAACAACGTTTATGTTAAACGAAATCTACTCATCATAAAAGCGAAATAAGAATAGAACATGAAACAAGACAGGTTTTAACAGCTATAACATATAGGTTTTAATAGCGAACTTCTATTGTTGCATCTAAATTGATGTTCGTTCGTCCCACTCCTACTTACATTTGATATTAATTTGGACTATTTATAGCAACCTAGCAACAATTTTCTGAGAACCACAGTTATTTTTCTCATTGGTTTCTTGTTAATTTATTAGCATTATTTGTTTAGTTCACGCTTTGTAAAGCTTTTTGTAAATGGTAGAAAATCGGAATCTATTTTCCGTTTTCACGTAGGTGGCAGATCTGTGCATTTAAACTCGTCAGTTTCATCTAATAATAGACATCATGTTCAATTTAGAGTTGTCTCAGCTAACTGCACAGGCGGTGTCTTGTTTTCAGCAGAATTTCATCGTAATGTTTGCCAGTCCTTGGAATCTTTATCTGATTTCCAGTAGTGTTCTCTGTGTGGTTCACTCACTATCCAATAAAACCCGTCAACATTGAATTATAATATTTCTCTCGTCCCTTTCACATAAATAATTCTTATTTTCATATTCTATGTATAATATCCCTAGTGACAACTACATTATCTAAGTTACTATTTCTTGGATATCCTGTAAAAAATAATACATCTACAATTTATATAGCCCGCTTGTCATATTTAATACCGCATCTTAAAATTTTCCACACGCAATCTTGGCACGTTTCAATTCAACTCTGACCTTTACCGCCCTGGAACACGTTACACGATCCTATTTTATCTCCCGTGACATTTAATGAAATGCTTCACAATTAAGTGGGATTTGCTTCGTTGCTTTCAGCGTTTGTTTGTAATTTTGCGCTCGGACAAGTTAATGAGCGTCTGCTTTTTATGCTTGCTTTAGTGGCCTTTAAAAGGCTTTGTCCATTCAAAAAGACAATATCTTCATAAAGCTTACTATTCTTTAGTTATTTTTCCATTTGGTTGGTTGAGTTTGCATTTCTATCAATAAGAATGCATCCCACACAAGTATCGCTGATTTTCAAAGTGCCAATTTGGTTCTATATTACGTAATATATGGACCTAAGGTTCAGCTTTTTGGATTTCGTTAACCCTTTCTTTTTCAACGTCCTTCAACGCTGCAAGTTTTTGGCAACATTTTTCAATGCAGTTCACTTTCCTTTCGCATGCGATTACGCTTATTATAAAATATTTTCTCATATTGATTATGGAACAGGTCCAATCTGGGTCAGCTGTCGGTCGTTCACGTTCTCCGGACTGCGATAAACTTGTACACGATGTTGTATCTATTTCATTGACTCCCATGAACTTCAGTTGCGTCACTGAAAGTCACTCTGTAGTTGTTATCTTTGTATAAACAGGTGGAGTTGGAGCTTTTATCAATAGAAATGTCCTTAAGGACAAGGAATGATTGGATCCGAATGTAAGGATTTTAAAATGTAATCGTTTCTACAAGCAACAATGCAGCATCAGTTAATCATCAACGTTGTCATTGGTTTATCCTTCGTTTTTATTCACTAAAGTTTTTCTACTATCCGTAATATTTTAAAACAATCTGCTTTGAAGGTTATGACTGGAATGTTGTTGAAAACAAATTATGAAGCTGACGTATTATTTCTTGTTCTTGCAGTTGTTCAAATATAACATCTTCTACGATTATCGTTTTTCCTCCGACTCTATTGTAGACACAAATTTATGGTTGTACACAACCATAAATTTTCAGAGATTTGATTGACTTCTACACTTTATAATATAATATATTATTATAAAGCTGAAAAGTTTGTTTGTTTGTTTGGTTGAACACGCTAATCAGGAACTGCTGGTTCGAATTGAAAAATTATTTTAGTGTTGGATAGCCCATTTAGCGAGGAAGGCTATAGGCTATATAACATCACGCTAACAGGAGCGGATCATCATTTAAAAATGTTGCAAAAAAAAAAATAATAATATCCTGGGACATTTTCACACACGGTCATCTGGTCCCAAACTAAGCAGAGCTTGTACTATGGAAACCAGATAACTGATATACTACATATACTACTTTTTTTTTTGTAAATACATATATAGATAATTACACCCAGACTCAGGACAAACAGACATGTTCATGCACACAAATGTTTGTCCTGGATGGGAATCGAACCCACGACCTGCGACATGATAGGCGGTATCTTAACCAACCACGCCAACTGGCCTGTCAATAAAATAAAATAAAAATATAATAGGTTGGGGAAAAAGTTTCTTCGCATTTTTTAAGAAAAATCAAAACATTTTTTAATATAGTTTATTTACATTTAACTAAAGTATGTAGGTACCATTTTGTTCGATAACTTTTTGCCAACTTGTAGGTAGGGACATGATCCCATTGCTATAGAAATTTTGGGACTTCTGGTCAAAATACCGCGACAAGTGGTTTTGGCAGTCCTCTCGTGATGTTAACCTGACACTGCCTAAAGAATTCTGAAGAGACCGAAACAGGTGGAAATCTGAAGGTGCAAGGTCAGGACTATACGGCGGATGCATTAACACCTTCCAGCCAAACTCTCTTAATTTTTGCTGAGTGGCTAAAGATGTGTGAGGTCTAGCGTTATCATGATGAAAAACCACACCCCTTCTGTTGATTAATTCCGGCCGCTTTCTCTCAACTTCTTGCTTTAATCTCATCAGTTGTTCGCAGTAGAGTTCAGAATCGATGGTCCTGCCTGGTGGTAACAGCTCATAATGAATAATGCCCTTCCAATCCCACCACACACACAGCATCACCTTGTTGCGAGTTAACCCGGGTTTCGCCACAGTCTGTGAAGCCTGACCGGCCTTTGACCACGACCTTTTTCGCACGTTCTTGTCATACGTGATCCACTTTTCATCACCTTCTTCAAAACTGGTTCGGTTTCATTACGTCGTAATAAAGAATCACAAATGAGTACACGGTTCATTAGGTTTCTTTCAGTGAGTTCGTGAGGTACCCAAATGTCGACCTTTTTTGTGTACCCAGTTTTTTCAAATGCGCCAAAACTGTTTTGTGGTCAATTTCCAGTTCTTCAGCTACGTCGTAACTACTGATATGCAGATCTTGCTCCACTTTTTCAAAAATGGCATCCATTTTATCCGTAACTGGGCGACCAGAGCGACGTGCATCTTTGACATCAAAATTTCCGGATTGAAAACGCTTAAACCAAATTTGTGCTACTCTCACAGACACTACACTAGGTCCATAAACATCGCAAATTTTTTTCGCGGCTTGCGTTGCATTTTTACCTTTTTTGTAGTAAAATTTTAAAATGTATCGAATTTCTTTATTAGATTCACTCATCTTGACGGTACGAAAAATAAATGAAAATCACACATTTTCCTAATTTGGATTTGGAATTATGTTCTTTAAAATTTAAACTTTCAATGATACCAAAACCAGCCAGATACAAATAGTATAGCCAAAGAGATTTTATTACAAGTTCATACATACTATAATGCGAAAAGACTTTTTCCCCAACCTAAAATACAGTATGTTAACCAACAGAGGGCGTTCCCGTTAACCCGCAATAGTATAGCATCCATACATGCTAAAAAAAATATTACCATTCGAAAACAAAATGTTTTTTATTTTTTTTTAATATTAAAATATTCACTAAAAATGCTAAAAATATTCACTAAAATATTCAAAAAAATATAAAAATATTCACTAAAAATAAAAACTAAATTGCGATGTTTCCGTCCTTCAAGTACGCGTGTACAGAGTGTTTCTTTTACGTATCAATTTAACATTTTTAGTGAAAAAAAAAAATAAAAACCATTTTGTTTTCGAATGGTAATATTTTTTTAGCATGTATGGATGCTATACTATTGCGGGTTAACGGGAACGCCCTCTGTTGGTTAACATACTGTATATATATATATATGTTATTTTTAATGTGTTCGCGGATAACTTCGTCGTCTCTGAACCGATTTTGATGATTCTTTTTTGTTGGAAAGGAGACATCCCAAAGGTGGTCCCATATAAATTTTATTAGCGTTTCGTGGGTAGTTTTGAAGTTAGCTCCAATAATGCGTACTTTTCCCACTTAGTTTATGTGGATGATGTTTTAATCTATGCGGATGATGTTTTAATAACTTCTTGTCACTGTTATTTAATTTCGGAAGTCGGTGGCAAAAAAAACGAAAAAACAAAACCAAAGACACCTTACTTCCGAAATTAAAGTTATTTTTTACTTTGTAGTGTTTTGATTTGGTTTTATTTTTTGCTAAAAAGTCTTTTGAGAGCTTCCGTTGCGTGCGCTGCGTAAACGGTCAAAGTTACGCAACAATCATGTATGACGGAATTGTTCCTCTTAAAAAGTTCTAAAAAAAGTCCGCGATAGCATGTCTATTTTTAAGGTTGGCTCACTATCACTTTTTTAATGGTAATCAAATTATAAATACTACGCTGAAGAGTTTGTTTTTTGTTTGTATGAACGCGCTAATCAAACGGAACTACCAGTCGAATTTCAAAAATTCTTTTTGCATTTGATAGCTGAATTCTTGAGGAAGGTTATTTAATATAGCGAAAACGAAGTAATCGCACGGGCGGGCTACACTATGCGATGCGACGGGGTGGATCGGGGAACAAGAAATTTCACGCGGATGAAGTCGCGGGCAGAAGCTAGTTTATTAATATTGAGCAAGCTTCATCCATGCTTTATCTCCTAAATTCACGAGGGCATTATTTTACGTTACGTTATTGTAATTTCTGTTGTTCTTCCGTTGCATAAACAATACATAGCCATAAAACCAATAAGAACAATCATGATGATAGCTATTGGTTTTTGCATTCATATAACCACAAATCGACAAATCGCTGTTTCCTCAATAACACGCAAACCTTATTCATTTACAAGAGAAAATGCAAGCCAGTTTTCCCTAACACCTTTTAACGCTTGAAAAACCGCAGCTGCTTCTTAACTAAACATGGTGTAATCGGCGAATTATGGCGATTAATCACACAATCACTGTACAGACTAAGTTCAGCGCCCGCGGCGACATTAAGTACTATTGTAAATATCCCGGTTTGGCCGCCATCTTGGCAATTTTCCAACCGTTCCTGCGGCGTCTCCTATGGCTGACATCGATCACGCCATGTGCGCAGTCACGTGGTTGGATTCCGTACATGATGTTGATTTAATGTTGTTTGTGTGGTAAGGTGATGCAATTTGTTCACGACAGCTGCGATCTGTTTTGTGTTTCGTTGAGATATTGTTTCTTGTTGAATGATTGTTATAATAATAATAATTATACCCTACCGCCGTATCTCTACGATGACGTCGTGGTGGGGCTTGCGCGCTCCTAAATTCTAGGTCTGTGCCGGTAGATTTTATTTTTCCGAAACAGGGCTAGGGTGAGAAGCCAGACCAAGGTGACACATAGGCCCATATAAAAATACCTTAACCTAAACTTACATACTTTTATATTCAAAACCTTATGTTTATAAAAAATAAGGCTTAAGACTGTCGGTGAGTTGCACGAAACCAACATTAGTTTAACGTTGACTTTAAATTTTCATTTCATTTCATTTCATTTATTTCACTAACAATTTTTACATTGTATCGAAAATTCACACTAGGTATATTAACATTAAATATTAAAAGAATTACAATATAAATCATTAAAATCAATAAAACAGTAAGCAAATTAATTAATTAAAAAAGTAAAACAACAGCAAAAAAAGAATAATAATAATAATAAAAACAAATAAATTATAGTTCCACCATTTCAAATGTCAAAAGTATTATAATATAATGTCAATAAAAATAGTATAATAATAAATTAAAATCTAGTTGTAAGTGTCACACAGAAACTCATCAAGGGTGTAATAGCACTTTTCTATTAAAAATGTTTTTAACTGCTGCTTAAACTGATTTATGTTGTATAGTGACTTTAAGTGTACAGGTAGTTTATTAAACAGTTTAATTGATTGATAACCTGCAGCATGGCTCACTACTTTTAAATGAGGTTGCATATTATTTTGTAAGTCCCTACGCCTCTAATTGAATGCTGTCACTTTCTTTTTGATACAAAATGTAAGGGATGGCATGAATTTAGTCTCCGTTAAACTAATGTTGGTTTCGTGCAACTCAACGTTAGTTAGTAGAGTGGTTTAGTGATGCTTAATTCGAGATCTTTACGACCAGCTGCGTATGTACCGTCAAAAATAAAGATCTTAAGACTGCCAAAGTTGTCATTGTCACTAGAGAACAAAATCAAAATATTTTTAGTGAACCATAAAGGATGTTGTCCGCTAAGCGTGTCTCATAATTCTTTATAGCTGCCTACTTATCTCCACTTCACATTCTATTTTCTTTGTAGAATGCGCCAGTTTCCCTAACCTTTTTTTTTTTTTTTGTGGATGGGAAATCATCAAATAACTTCTCCCGCTCTGGGTGGAGCGGAAGGGCGTGTCAGACTTTTACTGACTAAAACCCACCCGTGTTCCTTCAGTTGCCTATGCCAGGGTCACGGTATCTTTTTCAAACAACCCGCGACCCCAGCGGCATCGGCCCTATTGGACCCCATCTTTTGCTGACATCTCTTTGAGGCGCGCGTGGAACACAACGCGCCGTCGACCCGGGCCTGGTCCTCACCGGACGGCGAGCTACCCACTACTCACCGTCCGCAAGCCCGCGCCTACGGTGGCCGGGAATCGGCTATCAATTCCCGCCGCCCAGGGCGTCTCCTGCGGCGACTGAGGGCGTGAGGCTGCCTCTCCCTCACGCGTTCCGCCTCCTCCTTCGCGAGCATTACCGCTTCGCAGAAGGAGGTGACGGCCTCCCATGCACTCTCGCTCCGCACCATGGCCTGGACCAGGCTCGGACGCGAGAGATCGCCGCCGCCGATCGCCTCCGTGAGAACACGGCGGTGCTCTGCCCAAGCCGGGCAGACCTCCACTGTATGCTCCACCGTGTCCTCTGGGCGATCCACACAATGGTGACACCCGGGCGTTTCCTCCCGCCTTATGCGAAACAGGAACCTCCCGAAACAACCGTGTCCGGTGAGGACCTGCGTCAGGCGGAAGGTGAGGACGCCGTGGCGCCTCTCTAACCACTCCTCAAAGAGGGGACTTATCGCCGCAATTGTGGCGTGCCCAGCGCTGGGCTGCGACAGTCGCACTCTCCATGTCGCCATGAGATCCCGCCGGAGTTCTGTCCGCTGTACCGTGATTTCTCGCGGCAGCGGAGTTACGCCCCGGCGTTTTGCCTCCTCGCGCCACTCCCACACGTGCGCGAGGACTTTCGCCTCCAGATCCCACGGCGGCAATCCGGCAAGGAGGCTCGCCGCCTCACCGGAGACCGTGCGGTAACCCCGGACTAGCCGAATGGCCATGACCCTCTGGGACGCGTTCAACCGGCGGACTGGCCGCAGCCTCAGGGAACGCGCCCACACCGGTGCCCCGTAAAGGGCCATGGACCGCACGACCCCCGCGTAAAGCCTCCGGCAGGAGGCGTTTGGACCACCTAGAACCGAGAAATCTACCTACGCCTAAATTCCCTAACCTACGCCTCAAATAGAACCGAGAAAGCATTGTTCCGTCCTTATCATGTCGTGTCATCTATTCTCATCCACGCGTGCGTTATTATCAAACGGATGTTAAGCGTTCGTCGCCGAATCGTATATACGCATGATAACGCATCATCTTGGTTATCTAGCTGCACACAGAATTGTGACATTTACATTGTTTCAAAGTCGATATTAACAAACTTACAAATGAGTTAGTAGAATAGTACGTCTATGTAAATATGTTTCTAATACAAATATACTTGATAATTATAAGGAAACATTTCCGCGACTATCAACTGATTAATGGACACTACACAGCCCAAACCAATGAAGGATCGAAAGTATGAGATGCGATATGCACTAAGAAAGGATTTTTTGAAACCCAACCAAAATCTGCCTAGCCTTTTCCCAACTATGTTGGGGTCGGCTTCCAGTCTATCCGGATGCAGCTGAATACCAGCATTTTACATGGAGCGATTGCCTATCTGACCTCCACAACCCAGTTATTGGGTAATACGATACCCCTTGATAAGACTGGTTGTCAGACTTTCGGGCTTCTGACGACCCGTAACGACTGTCAGAGATCCACGAATGACAGCCGGGACCAACGGCTTACCGTGCTTTCCGAGTCTTGGAGGAGTCTCGGTATGTACCTAAAGATGGTCACCCATCCCCGGCCCAGCCGCGGCAAGCGTAGCTTACCTGATCGATCGAACCATGCGGCTGTTATTAGTTTACTTAGCCATGTTTTCTTATTCTACCCACACTATTCCTGTTGGCAATTCTATCCGGCATTATATGTATAAGTATAGCGTACAAGTCATACTAGAATGCATAGCTAACAGTGCCTATAGATAATGTTTTGTAAACCACCATGGTACAACTATCATGGACGAGGACGAGGGATATTATTGTGCAATAACAGATTGACTAGTTCAAGGATTTTTTGTAAATAAAACTAGCGAAACTGTTTCGCACTGTTTTTTTTTTACAACTTGACTCAACATCGAGATTATGTTATGTAAGTTTAATACTACACACATAAACCTTCCGGAATTGTAAATGATGGCGAAAACCGCATTAAAATCCATTGCTTAGTTTAGAAGAACAATAAAATATTATTTTTGACATTTCTCGGGACACATGGAACATAATATGGAAACAAAAAGTATTGGGCTATGGGTTTAGGTGGCTATAGTGGATTGGGTAACTTGAACTATGGAAAAACGTCCCCTTTTTTGTTTTTTGCGTGGAGAAATAGCTCATGCACACTGCATTACCACGGGGAGATAGTGCAGTTATGTGGGACTCCAACCCACTAAAACTCCACGGTGTCCTCCTCTGCCGCTTGTGGCCCACTCACCGCGAACCTGCCGCGGCTGTCCGTCACCGGGCCCTCCTCTGCGGAGTACCACCCATCACCGGCGCACTAGAACACATTGCACGCCAAACCAGCTCATGGGCGCTAGAAGACCCCGTGTCTAGGCACCCTTGGTCCCTCTGCGAACGGTCAGGTCTGTAGCCGGCTATCACTTTTCGGCCGCAGAGGATAGGGAGAGCGGCCAACGAAATACCGACACTCCTCCTCCCCTGCGGCCCCACCGCGTCCACCATCAGACGGTGGCGACCCCGTCAAGGCCGCTGAAGGTAGCGAGAGCGGCGCTCCGCAATACCGGCACTCCTCTCCCGACTCCAACCCTCAGCCGCGATGCCTCCTATACGAAATCCTCGGTTGCGATGTCGCCCAAGCGGCACCGCAACCTACTTGTTGGCCGCTTCGTCATTGGCTTCCTGGGAAAAGCCCTGACGAGCAGCCCCTCCACGGGTTCCTCTTCGCTTTACCGTGGGTGACCAAGCCACGGCTACTGAGACAGGCAGACGGAGATAGGGTCCGTGGGGTCGCTACTGCCCAACAGCTCGCCACATTGCCCTGCGGATTTATGTATCTCTCTTGGTCTGGCTAGCAAAGTAAACTCTACCGGCACAGACCAAGAGTTCGGGAGCGCGCAAGCCCCACCACGACGTCAACGTCGATACGGCGGTGGGGAATTATTATTATGCTCGTAACGGAAAAAGTGCAGCGAGATTCACAAAACCTACCTAATTAAAAATTGTAACTGCAATTTCAAGTTAAAGCATTACTTTTCTTCCTAGGTTAGACTTTATGTCCGATCGTGTGTCAAGAAAAGTATGGGTCGAATTTTAGAGGAGTCAGAATGCTCTACATTCCGTTCATGTACTAGACAAATAACTAGCAAGACCTACGTAATTTCGTTTCCTGTCGCTACACAGCTGCTCCCGAAAGAATTCAACGAACTCCGGCCGGAATTCCTGGCGAGCCGTTAATACAGACTGCTCAGTGTTCAGCCGGCGAACTGGGTCGCGAAATACGCGTAAAATTCCAAAACCAGACTTGCATACGTTACTTGAAAACTCCAAAACGTTATAGAAAATATTAAAACACATGCCGCCTGCCGATGGGATTACCAAAAATTACTAACTTCCATACCAACTTTAATCCCTTATTTAACTCCTTTAGGGTATGAATATTCAAAAATCGATCTGTAATGCTCACCTTTGTTATTATACAAGGTCTATCTTAAATAACGCACAACCTGTAAGAGGTTGAGAGAGAGAGGGGGGGAGGGTTGCGTCTCATATCATATAAAGTTATTGGTATATTTTCATTTCAATAACGTTCACAAGATATAATAAACGTGAAATAAACCAACTGTTGATATAATTTCTTTACATATAATATTTATATACTCAAAACTTCTTTCGTATAACGTTATTGGATATAATGTTTATTTAAGGTGAAAGCGTCAGGGTAGCCCGCGAAGCTTTCTTACTTTTTTTTTGCAATTTACAAGTCAGTATTAGGTTGTATGTTGATCAAAATGTAATTCGCGGCCGTAACAAGAATGTAATTACAGAATTATAATCATTAACGTGACCAATACAACTCTTTAAGACCAGGTAATCCTAATTAATGACTAATTCATAAAATTTTCACATATCGTCGTTGCGACTTTAAGACCTCTTATGTGTCACTTTTGGCAAAATCACTTTTTTACGCCAGCCGATTCTACATTTTGAAGCTCTATCGAATCCAAAAACTCTCATGTGTATACCACGTTTCAATCGTAATTTGTTTACAAACTTCAAGATCTCCAATGTTCTTGCTAATTAAAACTGATACGACGGTTTTTATCGATTTTCTCACAAAATTGATTTTTACACATAAGAGGTCTTAAAGTCGCAATGACGATATGAGGATTATACTAACATAAGCGAGTTGTATTACTGATTATAATGTTTATAATTCTGTAAATACATAGTTGTCACGGCCGCGAATCATACTTTATTTAACATACAACTTAATACTGACTTGTAAATTGCAAAAAACGTAAGAAAATTTGAATTTCGGGGGCTACTGTGACGCTCGTTTAAAATATTTTTTTCACAAATTTTGTGACAAATGAATCGCTGCAAAACCGACTCCACGTAGTCTTTTATGCCCTACCCCGAAAGCCGAAGCTGCGGTGGTGAGCGTTAAAACCCTCTGCGACGATAAATAAGCTCGCGTGGGACCGCCCCCGGAGCCCCGCAGCGCCGGAGCTGTGACAGAAACCATGCCTGCTGCATGTTGCATACTACATGCTTGCTGCATGCTTGCATAGTGCACGCTTGCTGCTTGCTTGCTGCATGCTTGCTGCATGCTTGCTGCATGCTTGCTGCTGGCTTGCTGCTTGCTCGCTGCATGTTTGCTGCATGCTTGCTGCTTGCTTGCTGCATGCATGGAGTATGCTTGTTTGCATGTTTCATGTGACGAGTTGACGCTAGGGTTTCTGTTGACATAATTAGTGTTTTTAATTACAAGTTTTTAACTACGCGTTTTTATCATATTAGACTAACTAATTAGGGTAGGTTTTATGTATTTCGAGTGGTATATCAAACGATTTTATATTCAATATATGTTATGCTTATGAAAATTAGTTATTTTGAAATTATGTCAATGGTTTATTACTTTAACTAATCATTAAATCAAATAAAATTATCGATTCAGTTGTTATATCTTGTATCTATTTGAGATTATGTAATTATGTATATCATATATTACTTAACCCTTATGAGGTAATTGTGCCCATCATCCTCGAATCGTAAAAAAACAGCTGTATCCCTATATATATATATATATGGGACCACCAAACCTGAAATCGCGAAAACTCAGTTGTTCCCTAGATATATATATATATATATATATATATATATATATACTTATCATAGTAACAGTTGTTCACAATGATGATGATCCTTTAAGATGTTGTGCGTTATTTAAGTTACACCTTGTATAATAAGTAACTGTTGTGCAAAATTTCAAGTTTCTAGACCCGGCTGTTCAGGCTATGCGTAGTCTGTCAGTGAATGAATAAATTTAAGATTTTATTGAGTAGGTACTTAGAAGAAGATAGATTAGAGATCACCCCTGCTGGCTGTCTAGATTGATATGTGATGAATTGGCAAAAACTTAAATTCTGGAACGGAGTGGATAATTTCGGGAGTGCCATGACGGGGACACTTTAGAACAATTTGGGCAAGCCTGAAAATTAGAAAAGTTTGGAAGATGAGAAAGAAATCACCGTCTACGACGTTTCCTAAATCACGATATAATAATATTGGGCTGTCACAGTAATATTGGGATTAAAGGGCCAAGAACACCAATATCGTATCCAGTTTTTAGGTTATTTATATACTTAAATCCTCCAAGCATTGGCCAGAGGCTAGGCATTGCCAAACAACGTGGCAATGACGCGAGCCACAGTACACATTAGGTACATTGCGAGTCGACCGCGATACGGAGGAAATTTTCGACTCCATATTAGTTTTTTAATAGTTTTAGTTAATCTGTTAGTTAATTTGGAATAAGAAGTTTATCCAGTGTTTGTAATAATGTTTTTATCCTCTCCAAGCACTCCAACGTAGTAGAAATCCGCATTTTGATTCTTTCGCGCTTGTGGTTTATTTGCCATCAGCTATTTTTATTGACTTCGCTTGCCTTATAGCACAATTTATCTTTAACGAATAGGTGCTGTGGTATTAATCTGTGATTGTGTTTATACTCTCGATCCGCTGAAATGTCATGCTTATTTTCGGAACTTTCTGGACTTGGGGACTTTCCGATTATACTCGTACATTATTAAGGAATTTTCGTATAGTCCACTCTCGGCCTCTCGACCCCCAATAAATAATGTGTCCACTGGACCCATATTCTCGACCTTTAGGGGTCGAGAGTGGATTTTATTTTCCAGCCAAGTTTTAGTTTCCTCTCGACCCCCAAAGTACAGTTACGATGATAAATCATCAGTACAAAAAGTGAAAAGTTCCATATAAAACACGTTGAGAATCGCATCTTTTCCGGCGCTACGAACTCGCCTGTACAGTTGTAATTATATGCGTGACTTAATATTTGTAAAATTAGAGTCGAATTATGTAAAAAAGGGAATTTTGTAAGAAGTGCAGTAGTCTTACCTACTGTCTACACGGAAACATAATTTTTGTCTATTCTTTTGTCAATAAAACCTCTTTCTGTGTGGTGGTCATGCTACGCGTGCAGATCATAATAAATAATTACTTTAAGTATTCTCTAATATTGCTCGTTTATTTTTTATTATCAATTCCTGAATTTTGCCTGTAGTCTGTACCTTACTGTACCAAAATATTAATTTTAGATACTTACCGAACTAGGGGTTGAAAGTGGACGAGGTATGCCTGTCCTTTGTATGAAAATTCAGTCTCACCCCTGGGGGTCGAGTATGAACTATGTTGAAGGGTTGAGAGGAAACAAATAAACCAATCTTTTTTTAGGAGTTGAGGGACCGAGAGTGGATTAAACGGGAATTTTGTGAGAAGTTCTTAGTATTTATTGCGTAGTATTTAGTTATCATAAAAACGGATTTAGATCTGAAAGATTTTTTAATTATTATTGCTACTGCACACAAATTATCTTACGCCTGTTTCAAACAACAAATAGTTTCATAAAATTAATGAATGATTGGCCCTGTGTACGCTTCTTGAAATCAATGAAATTTACGACGCTGTTTCTTTCATTTTAATTGCTGGATGCACTTGATTCGGCAATTAAAATTAATTAAATTATTAAATTAAATTAGTTCCTCAGATTTCATATCATGACTGTTAACAGTACATATTTACATATACAGGGTGTAAGTATAAACAGGGGGTTGCAGGTTTTTTCGGTTTTGCAGCGATTCATACTATCAACTTTTAAGGGGTCATTGTACTCATCATTATGAACAACTTTTACTATAGGACCAAACCTGAAATCGCGAAAAAATAACCCAGCTGTTCAGTACATTTTTATGTTCACATAATTCGTCAAAATGTACGGACCAGCTGACTTTTTTTCGCGATTTCAGATTTCGTACCACAGTAAAAGTTGTTAATAATAATGAGTACAATGACCCCTATCGTACCTACAGCATTAGTATCAGTTATGGACCTATGGAGGGCCGGTGAACATTTGTAGTGTTAAAAGGTTGACACTGTATAATGTTCCTAACGACTCGTTAACTGAATAATATAATTATGCATAAACTTGACATTGGCTAAATGCACAAACCGTGCGAAGCTAAAAGAAGAAAAAAATATGCATTCTGTGAATAATAAATTCTAGTCATTAATAAATAAAGAATCGTGCAATAAATTAAGTATAATAACCAAATATCATGACTAACTAAAACTATTATAGGTATAACATAAAAAAGGACCTAGATAGATACTACTCCAAATATTAATATGCGATAATTATAATGTGGTATACATTATAATTATCGCAAAATAATATATTTGCCACTGCCATGTCCCTATGTATTGTTTTTTGGCGTAAGTGTTTTTTTTTTTTCTAAAAATGAATAATAATTATTTGACTACTGACTAGTATCACTAACCAGGGAGAAAACAGGATACGTTACTATGAAATGAACGCCATCTACCAACGTCATCACGTTTCACATAATATTCTTATTCATTCTCAGCAAATAAATTATTCTTATTCTTTAGCAGTGCCTTAAATCGATTCTTCTTGTTGAATGAAGCACATTTCTTTTATTACCACAACTATGTTATATGCCATTGCACTCCAATCTATTACTATTAATGGGTCTTTAAAAAACTTTCAATATCAATTTTATAGTCATTGATTGTAATTATTACAATCAATGACTATAAATTGGAGTGATTGATGGACTGTGACAGAGAAAGTTTATCTTTTCGTTCTTCCTTACAAACAAACTCTTCGTTCATATTGTAAGATAAAAAGGCAAGCTTGATTATCAAAACGTTTGGTAAACTAATTAATACATCATTAAGACATTCATTATTGCATACTGACTGCTTAATGATGCTGTCCTGATGATAACAAGAAGATGAATCACGGTCACGGATCATTATCTCGAAATTACATAGTCTAAGGCGCCTTCCTATTGTCATCGCTCGTGCGATGATGCGATGCGATTTCATCGTGCGATGAAACCGTTCCGCACGATAAGAAATTGTGTGTCCTGTTTTGGAGCGATGCGAAAGGGTGAATATTCGAGCGTTTTAACCGCCGTCATTACCTTCCGCCAAAAGTTGATGAAAGAGAATATATTTAATGAAATATTTCAGCAATTCCTGATTCTGGTCCTTAAGCAGATTCTGGGAATTGATGAAATATTTCATTAACGATATTCTCCTTCATCAACTTTTGGCGGAAGGTAATGACGGCGGTTAAAACGCTCGAATATTCACCCGAAAACACTCGAAATGGCTCTTAACAGAGTTGCACAGTTTTTGCATGATCGCGCGATGTTCAATAGGACATTCAGTAGATATCAGTATGTTTGAACCACAGAAATCTAAATAATAGATTTCTGTGGTTTGAACGCACGGTCGCACGATCATTTTCAGCGGTCGCACGCATCAGGCGCCGTCCTATTGCCATCGCTCGTACGATGATGATCGTGTGACCGTGCGTGCAAACATACCGATATCTACTAAATGTCCTATTGAAGATCGCGATGACATAATGTGATGCGCCGCCGTGCTTCTGCCTCATCTGTCAAAACGTAATTTTGTGATAGGCCTCTTAAGGTTGTTTTACTTAATATTTTTTCCATACAAACAATAACACACAACAACAATACATTTCGGGAGGGTATTACTCCACTGTTTCACATTGTACATCCAAAGTTTAATTGATATATTTTTGTCTCATTATTAATTTTGTCTGTGCGGAAACAGAATTGTAAAATAAAAAAAATAATTTAAAAAATTAAATCGACCTTAAAAAGAAATTCACTCAAAATTATGAAATAACTTTAATTTCGGAAGTCGGTGTCTTGAGATCTGTATTTGAGTGTTTTGCCACCGACTTTCGAAATTAAAGTTATTTCATAATTTTGAGTGAATTTCTTATTGAAATCGATTAAATTTTTTAAATTATTTTTTATTTCGTAATTTTTAGTTTTTAGTAAAAACTGAAATATTTGTTTGTAATAAGTAGTTAATAGTTTTGTTATAAATATTGCATTAGAATTTGACCTAGGTTTTGAGATGTTTTCTCTTTGACACCACACCCGTAGCTCGTATCAATAAGCCAGGCCGTCACACTTACATGTATTAGTCCATTATCTTGAAAACTACTGAACCGATTTTGATGAAATTTTCACTGTGCCCTTAGTTGAAGTAAATGTAAGCTAACAAAAAAGAATGGTCACGATACGATTAAGTGTCAGAGAAATTCGTGGACAAACATACATACATACAAACATACATGCATCTATAAATTTTTGTATATTTGTTTGGAAGCCCTAATAGATTATCATATGTGAATATATTGCAGTTCCAATAATATTACATACGTGTCGAATTGATAACTCCTTTTTTGAAGTCGTTAATAAAAAGCAATTAAAAAGTTATAAGTCAAAACGTTTCGTTTTCTTGCTTATTTTAACGCAATTTTGGGCGTAAATAAGTAATAGAAGACTAAGTCCAAAACCAAGTCGGCACCGACAAAGCCCATTTATCGAAGAGTTCAATAAATAAACTTTATTTGTAATTGAATTATGCAGTGGTTTGGTGGACTTTTCGTAATTTTTTTACGCGATAGTTTTTTTCTTCTTCTATTGTTACTTAGGTATGTATATAACATTGAAATTGGAATAATTGACTGGGTGCTTATTAAACATACTTTCTACTCATTTTAATAAGAATTTGAATTGATTCCTAGGAATCAATTCTTGCGAAGAATTAGATTAGGACAATGATTGGCGAATCGATTAGACTTATTGTTATCCGCTCAAGATGATGCTGCTTCATATTTACCTACTGGCAATACCTGGCTACTGCTGCGTAACAGAACCAACAAAGGTAGTCTACATATACTTTGCAACACACGGTGTAGGTACGTACGAAATCAGTCGACTTTAATCTTAAATCTCCGCTGTAATATGAAAATAAATCAATGAAACTACGTTAGCAATGAATACTCAACTGACATGACACACCCCTAAACAATTAGTGCGCATAATATGACGCAGATGCCTAGATATGCAATTTCACTATCTATAATATCGCGCAGCCGGCTTGTTGGTCAATATTGCCGTCTGAACGTGACGTAGATGCGCGCGCAGTCGTCCCTGTGACCTTTACGTGATATGGTAGGTATTACAGCATATGGTAGCAGCTTCCATGGTGGTCTAATCATGGGTAACCATATCATTATCATGAGTTATCTAGAAAGTAGTTGTTAGGCATTACATTGCCAAAATAAATTAAGTTGTTTGTTTTCGAAAAAAAAATTGTTGTAGAAGGAAAATGTAAGTGTTGTTGTTTTGTCTAGTTTCATCGACTAATTGTGTGTCATAGTCTCGAAGAGTATTTATACAAGTATATCTTCTGGATCCTTAGTTTCTGGAAGACGTTAATAAAATAAGTAGGTACTTCTAGGTGCTAAACAATTTACAATCTCTAAGAGGCACTTCTACTCTCTACACTACTCTCTAAACGGGACCAAATTTTTGAACAATGTAATCAATTGGTTAAGTAATAACTAATATTAGTTTAATAAGTAATTATTAAAAACACACATTTTAATTTTGGCATTTATTTAACTTATCTCAAAAACAGATAACACTTATGAGCTGAGTTTATTAGATAATACAATAGAAATGTGCTTTTAATAATTAATTACCTATTATTATTATTTATAAGTTCACCAATTGATTACATTTTTCAAAAAAGCATCTTTACATTTAACATTTTAAGAAAAAAACAATGGCAGCTTCCCATACATTGTTTTATTTAAAAATTAAATTGCTACGTCTAGAAATGTAAAATATCTTATTTAACTCAGCGTCATGTTCTGCTAGTTAGCTAGTTTGTGCAAGATTTTTTGTTATAGAAGGCGCACATTTAGATATTCAGTGTTGAACTTTTGAACAACATAGGACAGAGCAGAGCACAAGCCCAAGAGTTGTAAACTGTCAATGGTTGCTAATCTCAACAACCAAGCAATATTTTTTAAGACTTTGAATACTAGTCTTTTTGTTCAGAATTGCCATAACATTTGATAATTTTTCTACTTTCTACTTTTATCTAAGGAAGAACACATAATAAACTTAGATATACAACAAAATAAATGTGTTATTTATTCATTTACTCTATGTAAATACATATAATAACTATTCGGGCGCTAATATACCTAAACTTCTTCCGACGAAAGAATTATATGGACATTCTTATCTGAATAAATAAGTAATCCCGGGTTCCCGGGATTGAACATTTTTTTGTAAAAACAACTATAACAAACTTAATGAAATTACAGCAGTGGTTATTTTGATTTAGTATCTTTATTTTACTCAAAACAAATCAATTATCAATAAAAAATGATATCGTCCACAATGTGGTTAAGTAATGGAAATTGATTTATCTATCTAACAGATTCGACTAATTTATTACCCAATATATACAATGTTGATATGTACATATGTATTTAGTAGACATTTATACTAAATGTTAGTGTCTCTGGTTGTTGATTCCGTTGTGATCTCAGGTAGGTACAGTAACGTTATAATCTCACCGTAACATCAGGATTGAGGGGCCAAATAAAATGCGTTTATTTACAAAATTCACTCAGTTTTACTACTTTGTCCATATGCTACAAATTCGAACACACTTACTACTAAATGTTTTTTGGAGTGGAATATAAATTGACCAATTACTTTCATGGAAATTCACGCTCTTATGTATAGATTGAGGAGCCACATTAAAAGTATTGTATATTCTTGAATATTAACAGTACTGGACTCAGATTTTTAGTAGGCACTATACACAACTACTACTAAATGATATAAAATTTTCAAAAATATTCATTAAATACTTTCCCGTGTTTCTTGGCTTCTCAATTCAGATGTTTAGATTGAGGAGCCACTTTTACATTGATATAACTTTTCATATATTTTACTACAAATTTCAGAATTTGGCCTACAAAATTATTTGCTTTCCTACTAAATAAGGGGGTGAGTTTCCTTTTAAAATCTGAAGTGGCTCCTCAGTCCATACGGACATTGTATTTTATAAAAACTGACGTGAACAAGTGCGCGCGGTAAAAACGACGCGGTTACGTCATCGGCCCGCGCTCGCCCCCGCGCCAGCAGGCTTAGCACGAGAACCGTAGAGAAGCGTCTTGTCGACGAAAGAGTATACAAAAATGTCGTTACCGTATAGACACTACGACGGCAACAAAGTAGAAAGAGTCAAATGCACTTTTACGAAATTCACTTTTTACATAATTCTACTCAAAATTCTTTGTTTTTTCATAGGATTTTTTTCTGTTTAATTCTCAATTTTTACAAATATTAAGTCACGCATATAAATACAGTTGCGGAGACGAGCCCGTAGTGCCGTAGAAGATGCCACTCTCAACGTGTTTTATATGAAATTTAAGGAATTTTTCACTTCTTGTATGGAAAATATGAAATATTATTTCCTACAAACTAGTAGTTTTAGGGGGTTATGGGTTTTGTAAAGGGGGAAAAGTTTTCATTATTTTTCCGTTTTCGGGATATAAGCAAAAGAAGAGAAAAAGAAATGATTTTATAGTTATCCGTTTATACTTTGCGGTCGTCGAGTAGGAAGTATTGTACTGTCTTTAGCATGGTGATTACAAAATCAAACTGTGTTCACTACCCTAGACAACTTTCTTCCGAAATAGTCTACATAAAAAAAAAACCTAGACAAAGATAGCTAGAAATGAAAGACAAAATGACAAATTGTATAAGGATTTCTACGGTGCGATGTCAAAAATGGAGAAACGAAATGTCATATTGTATAGAAAAGATTGTCTACTCTTCGTAGAGATGGACAAGTGGTAAGCCCACAGGTAACATTTTTAGCAATCTCAGGAATTTCAAACGATTCCGGGATTCTGAAAGGCATGTCCGTATTATTCTTTCGTGGGAATAAAAGTGAAGTTTAGGTATATTAGCGCCCGAATATCCGATCACTGATAATAACATACTAAACACGATAACAACACCATGACAATTATTATGCTGTACCTACTATTTAGGAAAATAAATATAAAATCAATCCAACCCAACCAACAATTGCATAATCTTTTAGAACGAAGTAATCAAATAAATTTTCTTTATAATTTTTTTTTTTTTACTCGGGCTTAATTAGATAATATGATAGTTTTGAAAAACGTAGATAATTTTAAGACGTTAACTTTTAGACGTTCAAATTTTATTCCAAAATATAAGATTTCGCCATTGTTCTTTGGCCCCGTGTGAACGAGAGAGGTGACAAAATGCAATAGCCCTCCTAAAACACTTAAATTCACCGATTCTGTGAACAAAACTCGAGCAGAAGATACCACATTACACAGCTATTCGTAGGAGTTTTTGTTTCAATAAACTCTAACAAAATACAATAATTATCACGGTAGCTTACATAATAATATGCGCACTTTATCGGCGTCACCGCACGATTATATTAAGTACGCATTTTGACATAAAAATATCATGCGTTATTATGGTTTTATGATAAAATATAAACTTTGACCTCAGATGTACCTTGTTTACTTTAACCACACCATAAATTATCGGAATGTTAAAGAAAATAAATGCTGATATTAATACTAACTGAAATATACTTTTAGAAACTAATCGTGCAACATATTTGAGTTTCATTGCGTTGATCTCGTAGTCGGGAAGAAGAATTTCGTTGAACTTACAGCCATTGCGATTGCTCCTGGTTCTCACGGATTTAACGACTTGACAAAACCAACGCGGTCATACAAACAGACATGAAAAGCCATTCTAATCTACATAATATACTATATCGATCTATCTATACTTATCTATTCTAATAATAAAGCTGAAGTTTGTATGCTTGAACGCGCTAATTTCGTCCCTAGTCGCATTTGAATAATTATTTTTGCATTTGATAGCCCAATTATTGAGGAAGGCTATAGGCTATTTAACATCACACCAGGACCCTTAACAGCCGAGCAAAAAGAAAGAACGCTAAGCAAAATCAAAGCAATACAATGGGCAGGCGATGCCATGCGACGGAACAAGCACGTGGACGAAGTAGCGGGCAGAAGCTAGATTATAATATTTTATGAATATGGAATGGATTACCTATAGGTAGTGTATGACTGGAGTCAACTACAATAGCTCCTTTTCTGTTATCCCCAGAGATACGCATCAGATCGACTTGCCTCCGTTCGGCAGATATGCCACCGGCATCTTCTTTCTCGACAAGCTTCATCACCAGGACATCGAGAAGAAGTTCGGAGAACTTGCTGTGAGCCTCGGACTGACTGTGCTGTGCTGGCGCACCGTACCTACTAATAATTCCACCATCGGTAAGATCGAAAGCCACATGTATAATTTGGTAGGGCATATTCTTTATGTTAGGATCATTGAAAGGAAATCATTTAAAATCAGGCAGTTCATTGTCAGTTGTGTGTTCTGTGTGTTAACATTTATAGAAACCATTTCTCATGATAATTTAGGCATGGATTTGAAAGGTTCAAATCAAAATTCAATAGTCATTTATTCAAACTAGGCTGAAAATCAGCACTTTTTAAACGTCAAAATTACATAAGACAGTCTCCCAAAACGCCCGCCCTTTTCACCTCAACCAAATCATTGCCTAAGGGATTTTGTGACAGGGACTTTGCCATCCTGCATGCTCATTATATTGACATTTTGATGTCCAATTTTTTTGAACAACATTAGATAGGTAGGTACTTGACGGTCTTCTACCATGATTGTCAAGTATCATAATTTACCTAGTTATTTTCACGAGTATCAAAGAAGAAACTATAGACAAGAAACAAAAATTTTGTAAGTCCTCATTTAACCAACGTTAACAAAAAATGTCTCTAGATGTCTATAATTAATTAGATTTGTAAGTTACAAGTAGTAGCTTCCATCTCAACTTTTAGTTGCCTTGCCTTGACATGTTATAAAAGTAAAGCAAGCAAACCAGTAACTTTAAAACTGTTCCAATTTTATAATTATTAAATTAATTAACGTTCTAAAAGTTGTGACTTTCTATATCCCAGATCTAAAGAAATTGACAGACCTACTTTAAATGAAGTTAACATTTTTACTGAACATTTGCTAAATGTCACTAATAAATCAGTAATATAAGTGCATAATGCACTTTGTTTTCTGCATAATAAAATAATTACAAATTAGATCTTAGAACTGAGAGCCTTTTTTGATTAACTCACACATAACATCAAAACATTTTTCTAATAAAGCACAAAGTCAAGACCCTGTCTAGTACATAAATATGGCGCCGGCGTAATCACAGCGAAGCGAATGGGAGTGGTTGACTAGTTGAGTTGAATCAGTGTTTTAATTCAAAGCATATTGGACCGATTGGCTGGCCGGCGACGCGACGTAGCGGCTCGTATTGATTTTGTTATGAGCTGATATTTACTAGATGGGATATTTATTCTGTAACTATTGCACATTTATTTTATGTGTAAATCTAGTTATCTAGCTATAATACTCGAAGGGTTAGGCCAGAGGTGTACCTATCATAGTACACTCACATTCGCCATGTCTATTAAATCTAGCTTTGTATACAGAATGGCAGGAAAATCGACGCACAACCTGTTACCATGAATTCAGTACCTACATGATTCTGGACACCCCTGTGTTGAATTATTCGTCGTTTTTTTTAAATCGGCTGTTTCCTACAAAAGTTAAATACCAAGTCGGTCAAATTGTGTGGAACAGCATTTTTTTTTATAACCAACGAAAATTTTCAACGCAGGGGAGGTCCAGAATCATGTATTGAATCCATGGTGACAAGATGTGCGTCGATGCCCCCTGCCATCCTGTATAATATCATATATGAACATTCAATTTTTGTATTTAAAAGAAGCACTTGCTTCATGCCGTTATTGGAAAATCATAAAAAGACTCTCAGTAAAGCTTTTGTAGGCTCAAAAGACATTATCATTTTTATTAACTGTCTGTCACGCACTGACGACTTGTCCACCAATATCTGTCGATATAAGGCCAGTTTCGACGTTGCGATTTTTGTTTGCGACTATCATTGCAGGTCGTAGTAATGTCGGGTCGATAAAACGCGGCTGAATGCGGTCATGCGATGCTTGACCAAACGGTTTGTGCGATTTGACATCAGATTCGGTACTATGCGTTTAAGAATCACTAAAGGCAGTAGTGCAAATTGCTTTCCTAAACAAGGCACAGACAATTTGTGTTACAGCATTGTTCTAGTACTTTTTACATGTTTTGAGTGATTCTATTACGCATAGTAGGTTCTTATACAGTTTTCCATGACGTATCCACTACGTTCGCTTTTAGAATGTTTTCATTAATTTAAAAGCTATGATTTTGCATCGATACAATATTATAATTTGCATTGCAAGTATGTGGATACGCTTGGAAAATTATTGCAAATAATTAAAGTACGTACTGTCATAAACATCAAAGTATATTTAATAAATAATCTATAGAATTTGCTATGAAAAGTAAAAAAAATAATAATACGATTTTGATGCTTTGGCCGTACTTACACACTTGTTTAAACCAAAAAGATTTCGATAAAAACAAACAAATAGAATTATTGTCATTTTAACTTAAGATTCATTAGACAAACATTATTTTAAATATGTGTTAAGTATTTGTTTAAAATATAGCTTTCATCATTCATTTTTTGTTGAATCTTGAGTTAAATATCTCAATAAGTCTAAACAAATGCAGCTACCGTCATTAAATAACGCTTAAATGGTAATGTTATCATTTACGATCGACAAAAGCCACGCCTTTCCAATTTTGAAACAATGTTGCTTGCAAGCTGCAGCTGTACTTATGACAAAGTAAAACAAAAGCCCATAGGGGCAGGGCTTTTTGAATGAATCAGTGTACACAAAAATCAACTTTAAGGTGTAAAGGCGTCCGTTTTGTCGATAGTACATCATTCAAGTTTGTCATAAATATAGCCACCTGTTCACTTAGATTTACAAACCTACAGTACCAATTGCATTAAACATTTATGACATTAATAGATACCATTCGATTTCTCTGCCATTAAAGTGTTATAAAACTTAGCTTATAAAATAGGATATACATCTGCTAGTATAAAGTTGACACATTCCCTTGGTGAAGTTAGTAATGGGCTCTTTTGGCTCGCTTTCAGGTCAGGTGGCTCGTAATTCGGAGCCATTTATGCGTCAAGTGTTTGTTACCGGAGATACCGACGACGAACAACTAGCCAGACAGGTAAGAACGACACGGAGCTACACACAAGAGTGAGAGAGGGTATGGGGAGTATGAACTTGCAACATTACCCGTTGTGAATTCATCCTCTTGAAATGAGTGGTTGTAAGCGCCGTACTAGGACGTAAGGGACTCTATAGGTGTTTTTTCAGATCGTTGCGTGCACACTGGCCGGCCGGACGCGACCACTTCGTGCCAAACGTAAATTTTATATACCCTTTCATAATCCCTCTATGGGATGCTTGCATTTAAAAGTTGGTTGTGCTGTAAAATTCACTGAAATAAACTAGCAAAATATCCAGATATAATGTCTCACGTATCAATCTGTATGTTAACTATCACATCACGACATGCCTATCTTTGAAACTTACTCACATGTCACGTTTATTTAATAAAACATTACACCAGTTAATAGTGTACAAATCTGAACCATCTTTTCCATACAGGCATCCCACCCTGTGCTGTATTTTCCGTATCTGGAGGGTGTGCGCGTGTTTTCAGATATTCGTGCTGCGCAAGCGCGCGTCGCATGAGCTGGTGGTGCCCGGCGCCAGGTTCTACATCTGCAGTCTTGCGTTGAAAACTGTCGTCTACAAGGGATTGTTGACTTCTCAGCAGCTATGGGTGAGTGGGAACTGGCTGATTTTTTATCCTCATCTGTATTTTTATAGCCATCGGCTTGCGAACCATTTAAAACAGATGTTGAATCAGTAATAGAAGGCGGGTGCCAAGTTAAAACGCTAAGAAAAACCTCTTCTAGATTGTAGCACACTGTGGATGAAAAGAGGGAGTAGTGAATATGGAGAGACTACAAAAAGCCTATGACTATAACGGTGCTTTGTTTCGATGATAATGAGTTTAAAAACTAATCATAATATTGTGTTTTATGCAGGAGTACTTCAAGGATCTGACCAACCCAGCCTTCACCACGTATTTGGCGCTGGTACACACCAGATTCTCTACCAACACTTTCCCCAGCTGGGAAAGGGCACATCCTCTGAGGTTTGTATATTGATTATAGCAGTAGCACCATATCAGCCGAAAGACGTCCACTGCTGGATACACAGGCCTCCCCTAAGAAACGCTAAAACTATGAAATAGTTCGACAAATAAAAAAAAAAGGTAATACAAAAAATGAAATAAATAAAATGATTTTAACTTGAGTATTAATTAATTTGAATGTTATAAATTTCATATACATGTTCTTTCCTTTTTTTGTGTGTATTGAATATGTGTTTTTACCTGAAATAAATGATTTTTTTTAATCACCCCTTTTTCGTAATTGGACCTAACGGAACTGAAGGAAAAACTTATTAATCTCCGGTTTGGTATTTTTTTCCAGAGTCCTCGCTCACAATGGCGAGATCAATACGCTGCGAGGTAATGTCAACCTCATGAAGGCTCGCGAGGGTGTCATGAAGAGCGAACTGTTCGGAGAAGGTGAGTCAATAATATCCTACTTACTCTTGCTTGGTCCTATTCTGTTACATATTTGTAGCGAGATTGCAGCCAAGAACCCCATCTCAAATAAATCTTATACTAAAAACGGCTTGCTCTGCAATCAAACTTGACTCGGTGGAACGCAGAGCTAAGAGGCTCATTGGCGACGTAAAACTGGTGGATGCCAAGCTTCATAGCATGGCTCATCGCCGTAAGGTTGCCTGCTTGTCGGTCTTCTACAGATTGTATTTCGGAGAGTGTGCCCAAGAACTCCACGACCTGATTCCACCGGCCCCTTTCTACCATCGGACATCTAGACGCACTGCCAGTTACCATCCCTACCTGGTTGCTATTCCACCAATTCGCACTAAGCGCTTCCAAATGTATTTTATAATGCGCACAGCAAAAGAGTGGAACTCACTACCTGCGTCTGTGTTTCCGAACGTATACAACCCTAATCTCTTCAAAGTGAGAGTGAACAGGCTTCTTCTGGGTAAGCTCACTCCATCGTCGACTTTGTCTCTGTCACCTCTGACCTAGACTAGAGTCAAGAGCAAACCGTAAATAAAAATAAAATTTATAAAAGACTTCTGAATTAGCTACCAACAAATGGGCAGCAGTTATACACATACAAATCAAATGAAAGTCATTTATTCAAACTAGGCAGAGAACCAGCACTTTTCGAACGTCAACACGTACAGAGACCTACATAACATTCAGTCCGTGATTGTGAAACTGTCTAAAACCAAACACTTGTCTCTAGATCTAAAGAAACTCTACCCAGTCGTGGAACCGAACCTCTCCGACTCAGGTTCAGCTGATTGCGTGCTAGAATTCCTAGTACACGCTGGCCAGCGTTCCTTGCCCGAGGCAGTGATGACTATGGTGCCCGAAGCGTGGCAAAATGACGTCACCATGCCTAAAGAGAAGAGAGACTACTACCAGTGGGCTTCATCATGTATGGAGCCTTGGGACGGACCTGCATTGGTCTCCTTTACTGATGGACGGTACATTGGTAAGTAATACAGAACTTTCTAGAACGTTTTCATAGCCTGAAGCCATGATGACTGGTGCCTGAAGTGTGGCAGAATGACGTCACCACACCTAAAGAGTAGGGAGACTATTACCAGTGACCTGCGCTGGTGTCTTTCACTGATGATCCGGTACATTGGAAAATTATGTAATACATTAGAACTTTCAGGACTTTGTATAAGATGTCAAAGAGAACTGTTAGATCACCAAGCCACCGCTCATGATATCATTCTAACCTCTGTCGCTTCTTCATTACTTTTAAAGTCATCATCCTATCTAATCATCACCTACCTAAAAACCACAGTAAAGTATGGTTCTAAAAAAAACTCATGGTATTTGGTAGTTTAGCTACTATTCTTTTGTCAACTTCATTAAGTCGGGGTGATATGCAAATAATTTTCATGGCGACTGCTACAACAAGTGGAGAAATAGGACATATCGCAATAACTTCTTTCTCACATAGGTACTATTTCATACTATACTTCTTGATTGCCTCGTTGGTCGCAAGTGCTACTGCTGAGCCCCTAGCCCCTCTTACATGGGACTAAAACATGACTATCGAAATGTGGGTGTACTATAGGTGCAGTGTAGTAGGGGAATACAGGCGTGCAGTTATGATATGTGTAAAATTAATGTTTTCAGGTGCCATTTTGGACAGGAACGGTCTGCGACCCTCTCGTTTCTACGTGACGAGTGAGAATATACTTGTAATGGCTTCTGAGGTCGGTGTCTATGATGTGGACCCCGACAAGGTCATACTCAAGGTGAGATAAAACACTTTCTGCACTTGTCTTTCGATTTATTGCAATCATTTGTAGCCTACTTCAGAGCGGCAAACTTACATGACGCGAACTTATACTATGGATTCGATTGAAGGCCTATACTGGGTCGTGATGATGCTTAAGTCATCTTGGGTCAGTCGAATTCGTGACTCCTAGATATCTTACTTTAGAAAAAAATTCAGTACAGATTAGACTAGTTTAATCGGGCCCTATCAGAATACTAGTGCTGCGGTTTTTATTTTTAAATATCGCAGCTTTATGCTGAGATAGGAGCGTTTTTGGCCTCGCATAGGTCTTTTTATATTTATTTTTGGTTTTTAAGGGGATTGTGCTAAGGCAGCCCGCGAAATTCAAAATTTCTTGCGTTTTTTTGCAATTTGCAGGTGTCATACTCGTAAATATGATTCGCGATTGGTCTGATTTCCGAAATCAGAACAAACCACGGCAAATAGTTAAAGAGAGATGTGTTGATGATTTTTATGGTGAATAATTATGTAAATACATAATTGTTATTGTTGCGAATCATACTTTGATCAAGATACAACCCGACACTGATGTGTAAATTGCAAGGAACGCAAGAAAATTTAAATTTCGCGGGCTACCTTTTATTTTATTTTATATTATGACGTGTTAAATTTTCCTATGGATATTTATCTGAAATAAATGATTTGATTTAGCGCTTCCCCCTTAATGTTAATTTTGTTAGTTATTAATGTTACTTTTTTATTTCCTGTGCGTGTCCCAAACAAAATATATTATTCTTTGTTTGTTTTAATCTGTGATGAATTTATAGCTGTAATACACTAGACTCTAATGATGACTTGTGTTAACAAAATAGGTATACTAATATCTTTTCCATTTTCCAGAGTCGTCTTAAACCCGGTCGTATGTTGTTGGTCGATACTGTGGAAAAGAAAGTGGTTCAGGATGCTGAACTCAAGATTGAAATCGCTCGCAGTCGACCTCATTCTGAGTGGCTGCAAGATAAGGTAGATACTAGCTTTACAAGTTCTTTTTTCCACAAAATATTTATTCAATTCTTTCATATCCCAAAATTGGTTACTTCATACTTCATATTATGTATGGTTTCATATTATGTTTATGTACAATATAAAACACATTCAAGAACACATCCACATTTTTTAACATTTGTTTCTCTTTTCTATGCATTACCGTACGTGGGGAATACATGTATACATTTAATCAGATGGTGAGTTTGGTTCGACGCATGGGGAGTGACGAATTTCAAAATTGCTGTTGAGGACTGTACAGGAAGAGGGGTGGCGCGCCTTGTCTTTATTTTGCCGTACAAACCGAGCGAGATGGACAGATGTAGATTTATTCGCACGATTTTTTTTTGTCTAATCTGTGTTTTTACTCAACTGAACATACATACATAGGCGCGAAAATCGTTATCCTCCTTATGGGTATAAGGAGGGTAACGATTTTCGCGCGTATGTATGTTCCATTGTGACCTCCTGTAGCCTAAACGGCTTGATGGTTATTAATTAGCTTATGAGGTGTCATTGTGGGAGTGACATGGGCTATGTAATATTTATATCGGGTATAAAAAAACGCTTTCCGAAGTCGAAAGCCACATATTCTACCCATTATTTGGATATTTCTTTCCCACTAAGACCATACCTGGGAATCCACTGGTTCTAGATATATTGAAGGTCAAAGTAGATTTTTTTTAAACTTTTTTTCGAAAACGAATTCGAAAGTGTTATTGTTGTGAAAGTGTGTTACTAAGCTTTTTTCCAAACAAACATAACCTAAATTTTCGATTTTGCTTAACAAATTACAGATTTGAAGTTACAAAAACACAATGAATATCAAACGCACACTACCACGAGTACCTACGCCTACGCTTACACGGGACCGTTTGCTTGGATTCGCGTTACATTGCGCGCAGAAAATATCAATATCACACCTAAAAATAAAAGTCGTTTCAGATACACGTGTCGTTTTACAGTATGCATAGTTGATGGTTTTGTGATGTGTCTTTTTGGAAATCTATGTCTTTATGTTTATAAATCTAAATCTATTCATATCTATCATATGGAAATCTAAAAAAAGAGAGGAGATGATTTAAAAAAAAAAATAAAAGCTAGTAATGAGTCAATACCAAATATATATTAATAAAACTAAAAAGCTTAAAATAAAACAAATTATTAAATAAAAAATAAAAACAAAAAACCTCTGCAAAAACAACTGAAAAGAGAAAAACAAGCATTATAATATATAGAATTTTGGCATTACAGGAGGCAAACCAATAACCTGAAATATGATGAAACTATTGTTTGTCCCCACCTGCGATACCAAAATCCTATAGATTATAATGCTTGGTTTTCTCTCTTCACTTATATGTTTTTGCAGTCAGGTATTTTGTTTTTTAAAATAATTTGTGTAATTTAAACACGGATTTTAGTTAACTTATTACCAAAATATGTTTATTGATTAGTAATAAAAATTAAGTTAACACGGATTAGCATAAAAAACTAAGTAACTTACAATGTTTTGATTGAAACATATTATGCAAGAACTAAGTTTATTGTTTTCAATTCCATCTTTTGGATTTCAATGTGCAGAATTATACACAGACTGGTATTATCAATTAGCTAGGTACTCCTGACGCATTGAAATATCTTGAAAGACGTACCATGTTCTACCAGGAAACGTGCGAGTAAATCACGTCTTTAGTACCACGATAACTACATGCATGTTCTTAACTCCTCAAGGGCCGCTTCTTCTAACATACCGAGTTACTGTTTTTCGTATTTTTGTAAAGCAATATGTAGTGTTAATCTCCACGACTGAGAGGACCATTTACCGGCGTCGTGTTTAAAGCTTTAGACGTTTTCAGAAGATTTATTTTTAATAAGCTTTCTAGGAATTATTAGATGTTGTAGCAAACTGCTGGCTATGAAAACCTTACACAACTTTGTACACACAGCAAATAGCAGAAGAGTTAAAGATATCTGCATTCTAATATGATGTGTGAACATAGTGACAGGATACCATTACTTGTCGGCACACTGAACTAAACACTTTAATTATTTAAATTAATTATTTCTGTAGGTGAAAGCTAAAGGACCTTAAGGCACATTTTATAAATTATTCAGTAGAGCTCATTAAAGATGTCTAGAGGTACCCGAAATTAGATATTAAAATCGACCGTGTATAAAAAGTAAATAGTGTATCGTTGTAGAAAAAAAATATGATTATGAAGGTTTATTAAGCTATTATATTATGATATTTTTTTGACAAATATTGTTCCTTAAGGCTGTAAAAATAAAAATGGACTTAAGGTCCTTTAGCTTTCACCTACAGATTTGTCGGCAGCTTACGTACAGCATTTATCTATTAAAATAATCATTTATGTAATTGGCTCTCCCGCATAAGGCTTTCATAGTCAACTGTTGATATTATAAGCTGGTTAACTTTCACACTGTCTAACTCAAAATTTTAACTAACAATTCTAGATAACAATGGAAGACATCCACAATTCGGTGGCTACAGATAACAGCGCGCCTGCCGTGGTGTCGAACGGCACTAACGGCACCAACGGCAGCATCATCACTGGACTTGCTGACAGGAGGTTGCCATTGTTCGGATACACTATCGAGTCTATCCATATGCTTCTACTGCCTATGATTCAGAATAAGTAAGTTAACTGTACTAGTTGCCAGTAGTCTGCAACCATATCAAGTTACTGTATCTAACATTATGTTACTTATCACTATTATGCAAGAAGGCAAAGTTATCCAACACTTACTTT
Organism: Dicycla oo; assembly: GCA_948252095.1. Lineage (NCBI taxonomy): Eukaryota > Metazoa > Arthropoda > Insecta > Lepidoptera > Noctuidae > Dicycla > Dicycla oo. The sequence goes on from OX411714.1 coordinate 29,264,660, forward strand.
TTTTTCTTGTTTATCTTGCAATCGGTTGTAAACCTTTAGCAGATTTTTTGTGTGGATATTGACTGCCGAGGTCCATTCTTCCAGCGAAGAATCTGCCTCTCCAAATTGTTTAGACTTTATTCAGCAATTCGATGTTTGTAAGAATGTATCCTGGGTTCTATTTCCTCTTTTACAGTTCTGATTGGTAGATGCTCATGTAATTCTGTGGTCTTCATAAACCAAGGAGCATTTGATATTATTCTGAGAGCTATATTTCGAAATCGCTGGAGAATTTACACGTTTAATTCAACACTTTCTGAATATTTTATTTTGATTACAGAAAAGAAGCTCTGGGCAGCATGGGTAACGACGCGCCACTGGCTTGCCTCTCGCAGTTCCAGCCGATGCCATACGAATATTTCAAACAACTGTTCGCTCAAGTCACCAACCCACCAATTGATCCATTCAGGTAAAATCTCAATCTGATCATTGTTTTTTTTTTACGCTTTCATAATCAGTCATAATCAACCTATAGCGCTCTCACTGCTGGGACACAGGCCTCCTCTCTTCGAGAGGGAGTGGGCTGTAATCCACCACGCGGGCCCAGTGCGGGTTGGTAGATGTCACATGTCTTCGAATTTTTGGTTCCCGGACATGTCGGTTTTCTCACCATGTTTTCCTACACCGTTTTCATGGTAGTGGTGAAGAAATTCTTTGCATAAAGTAAAGCAAGCGCCTCTCTGGGTTTGAACCCACGACTCGTTAGTCGTGGGCGTTACCACTGGGCCACCACTGCTCTTTTATGCTTTATCCCAAGCTATATATGCAACGGATGGATATCATGAAAATTGGTTTAAAAAATGTACCGAAGAACAGATTCTTTTGCATTACCAATAAACTGGAGAGGATTTATGGCCAATTCCTATAATTAACGGACCGTTATTGGTTCAAATTTAAATTAATACTTGTATCTCTTAATGAAGCAAAGACCTCATAGCTTTGCATAGTAGACCCTCCCATACAGCGGCGTGCACAAACAGGTACAATGAGATTCTCTATACACAGCACATGAACAACTTTCACAGTGAATATCATCCATTTTTTTTACTATTATCAACGTTAAAATCTTAAACAGCTACTATAGCACATAACTCACAAGTTCACAACCAAAACGAATCAAATAAACAATGGCGACGCGGTATACAAAAAAAAAAAAAAAGAAACGACTAAAAGTAATGGTGCTGTACGCAGCGATAATTAAATGAAACAAAGCTACTTTTAAAAATAGTCGTGTTGTGTTAAAAATAGTGTATTTGTGAGATTGTGTGCCACGTGTTTATTGGAACGCACACCCATTAAATCCGCATGACCACGAGAACACACATATAAACATTCAGATGCGAATAGTTTGTGTCTTTCCCGAGGCACTCAGCGGCGCTATGCGAAGTTGCGTCAGATCGAGCATACTGTATCGATGATACTTAACACTCCATTAGTCGCACGTTCTACTATTATAGAACACGCATGCGTTTCGTGAAATATAAACGTGTATTATTTGTACCTAACGCACATGCTCGTAGGATTCCTGTACTACTTACTAACTGGTGTTCACTATTACTACTATTTGTGTCCTTGCGTCCACAAGTGCGTTCGCGCAGGTCGCCGCGCGAACGCACTTGTGAGAAATTTCACGACAAAACTAAAATCCAACCATTGAAGAGGACGCGGGCAGTCGCGTGACATTTTTGTCCGAAGTTTACCTTTAGAAGATTACCCTTGAAGTTAGTACTGATGAAGAAGATATAATAGCAAGTGACACTTAAGAGAAGATTTGTCCTCAACATCAGGTTGTTCAGTGTCCTGACTGTTGTAAAAATGATGAAGACCGAGTGGAGAATATGAGCGATTAAAAAAAGAAGGCTCGGAAGATTTGATGTCAAAAAATAATTGATTTTTCTCAAAATTCTCAAAAAGTCGTTAAGGGTGTTAAGTTCCTAATAAATGTTAACAGTTTTGTTTTGTTGGTTTTAGTTTCTTAATAAAGTTTATTTTCATTATGATATTGAAGTATTTTGAAATCTTTTTATTATTATCCCTGTAAAATCTTTACACAAAATAGTCATACAAATCTAGAGCGCGCGAGCACTTGCGTCCCGAACAGGGGAGCGAGTACTGGAGTGATAATGATACCACCGACACTGGACAGGTGGTGCTGATTTATGATGTTTTTGTTTATTGATAGTAAGTACTCGGAAATAAATAATATTAGATATCAGAACAAGATTCAAAATACAATATTTATCTATATAAGTATGTATTTACAAAAAAAAAGTAGTATATCAGTTATCTGGTTTCCATAGTACAAGCTCTGCTTAGTTTGGGATCAGATGACTATATGTGAAAATGTCCCAGGATATTATATTATATATTAAGTTAGGCAGGGTAGGCCAGTGTCTAATACCATTGATAAGCAAAACGATTCGTTTTCGTTTATAGGAACCGACCATTCAAACAATTTTCTCAATTACAGAATTTGATAAGAAAGAGAAAGATTTGGAAATCTTTGGAGACCGCTGCACTGCAGTTGAACAGTAAAATAAATAGTTTTTTTTCATCCTATGTTGAAAAAATCTATTTATTATTCTATTACAAATTCATTATTTTTTCCGATATTCCAAATAAATCTAATAAATTATGAAATATTTAATTACAGGGAGAAGATCGTTATGTCGCTGCTATGCCCGATTGGTCCCGCACCCAACATTCTGCAGCCAAGCGCGGAGTTCGTTCACCGGCTGTTCCTGCCGCAGCCTATTCTGTCTCTGCCTGATCTACATGCTCTGAAGCACACCACTCATCGTGGATGGAAGGTAAACTTATCATTTACGAATATCTTTATAATAACTAAAAATCTGAAAATATTGCCGAACTTTACTGCTACTACGCTTGCCAGTCTTACCAAGGGGTATCGTGTTACCCAGTAACTGGGTTGTGGAGGTCAGATCCAGGTGCATCCGGTTAGACTGGAAGACGAGCCCAACATAGTTGGTAAGCAGATCGATTGATTTTCCAGGCCACGGTAACTCTTTCACACAACCCGCAACCCCGCAACGCAATTTATTGAATAAAAAATTGTTAAATGATTTTGTGCTATAATGTTATCCAGAGGCTAAAATTTCTTAGTTTGTTCTGGCGTTTCTTCTGGAAGCTTATCACTAAGGAAACGCCGCCTCCGGTAACTAGTAACATCGACTTCTAATTCTGTTTCACACATTTCGACACCAATAATAAGAAACGGCGGGAGGGGACGGCCTGGAAGGACACACTGACCTGGTGATTTTATTCAGAAAGGTCAGCTACGTAATACTCGCAACCGGCGTGCGTGTATGCCAGATGTATGAACGTACACGAGGCTAAAGGAGTGTGTAAGGATCGTAGCATGTGGCGTTCTATAGTTTCTGCCTACCCCCATGGTAAAAAGGCATGAGTTTATCTATGTATGTATTAACTAATAAGCTTACTCATATTTTACTTTCCTCACCAGACAAAGGTGATCGACTGCTCATTTGACTACCTCGAAGGACCCTCGGGCATGGAGCCAGCATTAGGTCGCATCTCGGGAGAAGCTCATGCGGCCGCTTCCAGCGGTTACCAGCTCATTGTACTGAGTGACAGGGCGTCTGGACCTAACAGGGTGCCTGTTAGCACACTGCTTGCATTGGGTAAGCAAAATTTTTAAAACTAGATAACGCATATCAATTAACCGCGCGGGCCCGCATTTTACGTTATATGAGTAGTGGCAATATAAACTTAAGTGGACCATTTTCCATGAGCGGGGTCATAAGTTCATGTCGCGTCGCAGATAACGCCCGGGGCTCGATCTATGACGTCACAAGTTTCGGGTGCTAAGGGTTTATTACTTGAAGAAGTATGGTGCTATGTTATAAACGTAACTCTTTTTTAACCGACTTCAAAAAAATAGGTTCTGTATTCGACCCGTATGTATGTATGTTTGTATGTCCGCGATTTTCTAATAAACGAATGAACCAATGTTGATAATTATTTCTCTAGCGTGATCTACATACTTTCAGGAAGGTATACTAAATCGTTACCTTACTTAAGTATACTAATTACATTAGGTAATTATTGTTATGTACGAAGTTATATTTTTAAATGTACTGTATCTCCAGCATTTCGAAGCGGATTTTAATGATTCTTTTTTTCTTGCGTCTTGGGCAGTAATTGTATATTCAACTAAAAATGGAAAAATAAAGGGTATAGAATGATAAGTATTATGATTCGGCCCCCAATGACAACTCCGATTCAAATTCATGTTATAGTATCGGCTGCATGTACAAATGCAATTTATATGTATTTTTCTGCTCCATTCCGCTTTAATCTAGAGATATGGGTGTACGTATGATTATCCTTTAAAGAGCCATATCTCTAAAACTAATTGAGCTAGAGAGATAAACCCAAAATGAGGTTGTAGGTAATGTTAAAGACCACAACACAGCCTTATTCTTTTGCGTCCTGCTGAGGTATTAACAAATACATTTGAAACGCAAAATATTCCAACAGTGATCAACTACCATAAAAAAAAAAAAAAATCATCATCCCTATGATGATTTTTGTTTTTTTTTTTGTTCTAACGTAATTAATGCTAAATATTTTTTTTTTAAATTTATTATATATTGATACGTGTAATTATTTAAATAATCTAAAAACGTACAGAATATATTCTATAACATTACCTACAACCTCATTTTGGGTTTATCTCTCTAGCTCAATTAGTTTTAAAGATATGGCTCTTTAAAAGATAATGATATGTACACCCATATCTCTAGTTAAAGCAGAATGCAGCAGAAAAATACATATAAATTGCATTTGTACAGTCACGAACGGGGATTGTTGAGCCAATAGCTTATCATTTTAACTTGGTTGTGTTACACGAATGCCGCCCGTTTTTCGTTATTGAAATGTCACATGTCAAATTTCACGGGAGGAATTCGTGTAACACAACCAAGTTAAGATGATAAGCTAGTGGCTCAACAATCCCGGTTCGTGACTGTACATCGAGTTATAGTATATAACATGAATTTGGATCGGAGTTGTCATTGGCGGCCGAATGATAATACTTATCCTGCTATAGCACCCTTAACTTTTGAAAAAGTAAAAACTGACTTCAAAAACCTAAACCGAATAAAATAACTTTCATAAAAAACTTCTGAAGTCTGTGTTCAATTCTTCAATGAATTTTTAACTTGGCACCAACTTCAGAAGCTGTTAAGTTTTTTATGAAAGTTATTTTATTCGTCTTAGGTTTTTGAAGTCGGTTTTTACTTTTTCAAAAGTAAATTTATTGTATGGTCTGTTTCCACAGACGAACCGTGAAAACGGTTTTGTGTGGCATAGTTTTAACTGTCAGACTGCTGTAAACTTTTTACAAATTTAACTCGGGAGCAAGATGTTCATATTGATGGATTTGTCGCAACCAGCTCGCTTAATTAGCCGTTTATTTTGGAAGTAGCACTCGACGGTCGCTGCCGCGGCCACATGCGCTTCGCTCACTCGGCTCGCGCGTGGCTGGTGACTGTTCCAACCTAACCTATAATTGAATAATATCATCCATTCATTTCTTTATCATTTGAATGGCGCTGTTTAGGAAAAAAGGCTAGGCTGTAAAATGAAAGGCTAGCTACATAAGTTAGTTGGCTGCGACACTATTCTGATAAAAAAATATATTATTACACCAAGCACGTCTTTTGTAAAGAACATTTTGAGAATAACACTAATTTAGTTAATTTTCAAAACTTGTAAGTTTTCACAAAATACTCCTGTACACCGACTTAAAATGGCTGTTCAGATATTTAATTAGATTTTCCTTAGGTTGGAATGTTGGTAAACACAGGCCTAAGCCTGTTATACACTACAAACTACATTGTAAACTCCACTACTAAGCCTAAGGCCTAAGCCTGTTATACACTACAAACTTCATTGTACATTAAAAATAAATAAACCAATAAACCCTCACCGAGAGCAAACGTGTATTCCAGCGCTGGGAACATTATCGTCTGATTAATGTTATGTCATATTAATGAACATTATAATGACTTGCAGGAGCCGTTCACCATCACTTGATTGAGACTCGTCAGCGCATGAAGGTTGGCCTCATTCTAGAGACCGCTGAAGCAAGAGAAGTTCACCACATGTGCGTTCTGTTAGGTAAGAAAAAGAAGAGTTTTCCAGATGTTTTGTTACGTACCCATTATTTAAGCAAAATTAAATATATGTAGATGGAGAAGATCTAGTGGTCTCAAGAGCTACTGCTGAGCATAAGATTCTGGGTTAGATTCCCAGGTCGGACATAGGGCTGGCGCACATCTGGCATAGCGCAGCGCAGCGCATTCGACACTGCCCAACAAATATCGATCTTGCATTAGTTGAAATAAAGTTGAAAATAAAAAAACTTCCATTAGCCCGAGAGCGCGTCGCAGCGGAAAGAAGCGCGCGTGTCAGGTTATTTATTCTAAACTTTATTTTTAGGCACGCAGCGTTGATATTTGTTTGGTAGTGACAACCGCGCCGCGCTGCGTCTCGCCAGGTGTGCGCCAGCCCATAGTGTTATTGGATTTTTCTATCTGGAATTTGTCAGTAGCAGTCCGGACTGCGGACTCCGGAGTCTCTCTGGATTTGTGCTTGGTTAATGGCAATAGACTCGCTCCCTGTACATGGGACTTAAGCACAACTGGCAAAATGTTGGTGTACTATAGGTATACCTCTGCCCAACCCTTCGGGGAAACACCGTGTGATGGTAAGTTCTGTGTTAGATATAAATCGTATCCTTCTTTCACAGGTTACGGCGCCGACGCAATCTGTCCCTACCTAGCCTTCGAGCTCGCGTTCTCCCTTCGCACAGACAACATTCTGGACCCGAACTTAACTGACGACGACATATACAAGGCGTACCAAGGTGCCATAGAAACTGGTCTGGCTAAGGTCATGGCTAAGATGGGCATCAGTACCCTACAGTCTTACAAGAGCGCGCAGATCTTTGAGGCAGTTGGCTTATGTGAAGAAGTTATCGATAAGTGCTTTAGAGGCACACAGTCTAGGATTGGTAAGTTTTCGGGAATTTATTACTACAAATCTTGGTCCATACTAGCTCAATATAGAGAGGATTGGAAACGAGAAAGGGGACCTCTACCCTACGGTGGGACAACACAGACTGAAATCAATCAATCTGCCTAGCCTTTTCCCAACTATGTTGGGGTCGGCTTCCAGTCTAACCGGATGCAGCTGAATACCAGTATTTTACATGGAGCGACTGCCTATCTGACCTTCACAACCCAGTTTCACAGGGTAATACGATACCCCTTGGTAAGACTGGTTGTCAGACTTTCGGGCTTCTGACGACCCGTAACGACTGTCAAAGATCCTGGAATGACAGCTAGGACCAACGGCTTAACGTGCTTTCCGAGGCACGGACGAGTCTCGGTATGAAAAGATGGTCATAGCATCATCATCACAGCCTTAAATAAAATAAAATAATAGCTACATAGTGGCACTAAACTGTCTCATGGGGTGAAATCAGGCAATTTATTTGATTGGTTGTTTCACCAACAATTTTTTACACTGGTTTTATGTCAATGGTAATGCAAAAATTTAGCAATAGTGCAACAATCACGTACAGGCAAACTCCGCATGCAATGCTGACGCCGTAAGGAAAAGGACATAATATCTACAGAAATATTGCAATGAAAAAAAATATTTTGTCCTGTTTAAACTATATGATACAAAGACAGATGCGTCTTTTAATACTAATAATTATTAGGTTTTCGTTAAGTTTACGCCAATTTAAAAATACTGGTAGATGCGTCTTTTTTTGCTGATTCCAAATAATGTTAAACTCTATTTTGAAAAAAAAATTCGAATCGAAAAAAAATCAGCTGTTCAGTACATTTAGACGAATTATGCGAGCATAAATGTACTGAACAGCTCATTTTTTTTCGCGATTTCAGGTTTGGTCCCATAGTAAAAGTTGTTCATAATGATGAGTAAAATGACCCCTTAAGAGGTTGTTGGTGTTTTACCAATAACCCTGTATATTTTTTGCAACAGGGACTGAAAGAGGGTCTTAAAAATTTGAAGTGGGGCTACTAGGGCATGTGGAGTATCCTATGAAAGAGCGCTGTTTGTACATTTTCAAACATTTTTGGTTTTTTGTTTAGGCCGAATAGTTTTCGACTTTTGATGAAAAATGTAAAAAAAATACCGTTCCCTTCCTTATCTCCGAAGTTTGCATAGAGAAAAATCTAAAATTATTCTGTGATAGAAGTTTATGTAAAGATTACAGGAAAAATAAAACGATGTCTCTAAATAGCACACTTTTTTTTTGTTAGTACGGAACCCTCGGTGCGCGAGTCCGACTCGCTCTTTCGCCCGTTTTTTTTACCAATTTAATCATTTCTTTTAAATATTGCTTTATTAACATTTTGTTTTCCTTTCCAGGCGGTGTAAACTTCGAGATTCTGTCAAAGGAAATATTTGACAGACATGCGTTAACCTATGGTGACGTCAAGGACGCATTGGTTTTGAGGTAAGTTGGTTGACCACTTTCTGTTTTGTTAAGTACTTGCCTATTAACAGTGTAATTTGAAAATATTGTAAAATGAAATTATTTTTAAAAGAGTACCTAACCGTGGTGTTTCTTGGCAGCTCTTCTCCATAGGAGGCGACCTGACGTGTCATAAGTTCCCATGTAGGTTTATGTGAAATAAAATATTTTTAAATAGAATTAATATATGCACACACACAGAAATTGGACAGAGAGAAAAAAATACTGGTACTGAGCTGCATCTGGTCAGACTGGATGGAAACTGACTTCAAAATAATTGGGAAAAGGCTAGACAGATGAAACACGAAATTACAGTTTGACCAAGACCGCTGTACCGCGCCTTAGGAATGCGCGGCGAGGCGGGGTGCAGCGCTGGCGAATGAGCGGTGGGACGCCATGAGCGTTGACGAATGAGCGGCCTGCACTGCCCCCCGTCTCGCCGCGCACATTCCTACGGCGCGGTATAGCGGTCTTGGTCAAACTATAGACCTATTTTACAATCATCACAATTCAGCCGAAAGACGTCCACTGCTGGACATAGGCTATTCTACAATGGTGGGTAATCCTAATCCTGACTAATATTATAAATACGAATGTGAGTTTGTTTGTTTGTTACCCCTTCTCGCTAAAACGGCTGAACAGATATGGATGAAATTTGGCACATGGGTAGACTGAGAATGACCTGGATTAGCACATAGTACTTCTTATCCGACATGCACGCGGGTGAAGTCGCGGGCTAAAGCTAGTAAATAATATACTTCAATCTGCCTAGTCTTTCCCCAACACCGTTGGGGTCGGCTTCCAGTCTAACCAGATTCAGGTGAATACCAGTATTTTACATGGAGCGACTGCCTAATCTGACCTCCACAACCCAGGTAATTGGTAACAATTCCCTCTGGTAAGACTGGTTGTCAGACGTTTGGGCTTCTAACTATCCGTAATGACTGTCAAAGATCTATGAATGACAGCCGGGACCAGCGGCTCACCGTGCTTTACGAGGCACGGAAGGGTCTCGTATGTAATGTATGATCACCCATCCACGAACTGACAGCGTCAAGCTTAGCTTAACCTTCGATCGTCCCGTGTGGCTGTTATCATTTAGCCACGATAGTATACTTATGACCCATATTATTTTTCTAGGAATCCCGGTAACTACCATTGGCGCGCGGGCGGTGAGAAACACATCAACGATCCGATGTCCATCGCCAACCTGCAAGAAGCTGCGCTCAATAACAGCTCGTCTGCTTACGATAAATACAGGTAATTATCACTTTTTCAATAGATTTGTCTTTTATAACTAACTCATAAATCGCTGCATGTCCAGGATTTTGTAATATTTTGATTTAAATAGTGTCCTTGTAGTTTTTTCTCCATAGAATCTCATCTTATTATTCGTTTCTGAATGGGCAACTAGCATCAACTTTCTGACTAACTGGGCCAACTCTTGACAATTCAAAATGGCCTTTAAATGGTTTAATTGAAATAAAGTCTTGGGTTTGTCTACTATCTCGAAGTATACTATACGTATTGAGATGTCAGACAGTGTGCCTAACCTACACTGTTAATAAACATTCAATTATTGAACAGGGAGAGTGCTCTGGAGTCGGTGAGGGCGTGCACCCTGCGTGGTCAGTTGGAGCTCGTCAAACTGGACGAACCTATCCCTCTGACTGAAGTAGAGTCTGCTGCTGAAATCGTCAAGCGATTCGCTACAGGTGTGTGTTTACTTAATCAACTAATCCAGTCTGTCGCACAAGTGCTGGGCATCTGTTACCAAGGTATACACATACACTTACATAAACTCGCGCCTTCTCCAGGCAGAAACTACAGAACGCCACCTGCTACGACCCTTACATACTGCTTCTGCCTCATTTATGTTCACGCTTACCGGTTGCGAGTACTACGCACCTGACCTTTCTGAAGAACATCATCAATAAGGTCACTATACACTCAAGTTCACTGCCACGTTATGTGCTGATTATAATATCTATTTGGTGAAAAAATCATGAAATTATGTTAATACATAATTTGATAAATTCTTGTATTATTTTACTCATGGTCCTTTGCTGGACATAAACCTTCTCAAGTTGTGTCTAAAGGTGCCAAGACACAGTTAAATTCAGGCCGAATTTTGGGCATGGTGACCAATCTCAGCGGCGACCAGCCTTCGGCGCGGGAGATATTATAGTGCACTCTCTTCCCACACTCCCATAGTCCGATGGGGCGGCAATCCGACACGACCGGAGAAAGATCAGGCGCAGAAACAACGGCTTAACGACACAGTTGGCCCTTTTTACTTTATCCTGTGTATTTTGTTTCAGGTGCAATGTCGTTCGGTTCTATATCTCTGGAAGCTCATACAACACTTGCTATCGCAATGAACCGTATTGGCGGCAAGTCCAATACTGGAGAGGGCGGAGAAAATGCTGACAGATATCTAAACCAGGTGACTCATTAATGCCCTTTATACATTTATAAAGAAATCAAATGTCAACTAAGGTTTGTGAAGATTGAAGCTATCTATAATCTATACATACAGGGTGTACCAGAAAGGCGTGATCAAATTTAAGGGTGTGGTAGAGACCATCAAACTGAACAACTTTCTCCATGGGACCAACATTGTAATCGCGAAAAGTCTGTACCACATCCTTAAATTTGACCACACCTTTCTGGTACATTCTGTATAATAAAATAGTAACGAAGAATTTTTGTCCGTATGTCTGGATATACTAACTTAGTTTTAGTATATGCGAAACCCGAAACACGTGTCTAGTATTTCTATGTACAAAATTTCAAAACTGTATCATGACAAATGACAAAGTTATAAGCATGTTATGTTACCTGGTTGTCTGTACAAAAACATAGTCACAAACAAAACACAAGTGTAGGCTCACGGTGGCCCGCACACTTGCGGGGAACGTGACACGTCAACACGTGCGCGTCAATCTGTAGCATCCGGGAGACTGAAGGCCGGGTTGGTTTTACTCTCGCCCCGCTGTGTGCCCGCGCCGGTAAGTACATGTGGTGTGTGTGTGCGCCGTGATTGTTGTACTTAGTTTCGCTCGGTCATTGACTTATATCACTCGGTGTCCAACTTGTAACCTTTTTTAAATATTTTTAGAAAAAATATGACATGGTGTAAAAATTATTGGAATCGATTCAGTTACTTATTCTGAACAAACTATATTCAGGTTTCGCATATACTAAAACTAATGTTGTATATGTTCAGGATTGGCGCAAAAACCACTGCATGGATTTGGATGAAGTTTGGAACACGGATAGTTTATAACCTGGATTAACACATATATAGGGTACTTTAATCCCGGTTGTACGTTCCCGTGGGATATTCTCCGACATTCACACGGGCGACACCGCGGGCAAAACCTATAATAAATAAAATAAAAAACATGCTTTATAACGGTTTTTTTTCGGTCGTGATAAAGAATATTCAAATGAGAGGGAGACAATTCTTAGTTACTGTCAAACTATCACTTCAAGTATGATTTGACTTTGTTATATTCGTACAGGACCCCGAGTTCAACCGTCGCTCAGCTATCAAACAGGTGGCGTCGGGTCGGTTCGGAGTGACAGCTTCCTACCTCGCGCACGCTGATGATCTGCAGATCAAGATGGCGCAGGGGGCTAAGCCGGGAGAGGGCGGAGAGCTACCTGGTATGTTACTATCGTAATAATTTCACGATTATTTTTATGTCTTTTGCAAAGTTTGAACTTTATTGATTTGTATAAAGAAAAACATCAAACAGTGTTTTAAAAAAAAAGTTATATTGTTTAAGATGTGTTTTATTATTCTCACATATTTTAAGTAACATTCATCATATTCATAATTCATTACTTTTAGCCTCAGAATACTGAACAAACCAGAAAGTGTGTTCAATCACTTTTGTACGCAGCGCATTGTGTTCCTAAACAACTCCCCGCCCTCGCCTCACCCACCCCCCCGTAGTGTGTTACCAGCGCACCATGACATTACCGCTTTTGGGGTAAGATAAAAATTTTATGTAGGTATGACTAGTAGGTAAATTAAAATTTTATGTAAGTCATTTGATAAAATTTGTTTAGACATTCTAAAAGACTAACATAGTACCTATTATGACTGTTATGCAATTCTAACAATATCATATACATACATACGGGTCGCATAACCTTTCTTTTTCCAAGTTGGTTAAAATATTTTTTTTAAGTAGTTATTAATACACTACAATGAATTAAAGCCCTCAGCACGTAATAAAAAGAAGGGAAAATCAAAACTCTATATTGGCAACACTAACAAGATGGACGCATCATTCTCTATGACAATTACAAACTGAACAATTTATTCAGTAATTAAATAAGACGACATGTGAATGCGCTACTTATACGTAAAATGTGATCCCATCCTGTTTTTTTTTTATCCCCGCTGCATTTTTACAGGTAGGAACGACATAAGACGGCATAATTTAACTAAATTAGACACCGGTAAAACACGTTACACGTGTTTACGTTTACGGAGTATCTGATCGACTGCGCGTCAAACTACTCTATATAAGAGTAGTTTTTGTTGCTTCAGTATTAGGCGCGCTCACGGCTTCTGGTTTGTTCAGTATTCTGAGCTTTTAGCTAATATCGTGATAGAAGTGTTACCAGATGGTAAGTTGATACAGCAGTGTGGTGGTCCAGTGGTAACGGCCCCGACCTACGAGTTGTAAGTCGTAGGTTCGAACCCAGACAGGCGCTTTACTTTGTGTAAATAATTTCATCAACACTGTTCTCAAAACAGTGACGGAAAACATAATGAGGAAATAAACGGGCATGTCCTAGAACCAAAAATTCGAAGAGATTTGACATTACCAACCCGCACTGGGCCCGCCTACTCACGCACTGGGGCCGCCTACTCCCTCACAGAGAGAAGACCTGTGTCCCAGCAGAACATAATAGGCTGATTATGCTAAGTTAATAGTGGGGCTAGCTGCACACCGTCAAACCTACATTTAGGGATCGCCACACGTGGAGGCTAGTTCCTAACTAAACCAAAAAATATTAAAATGATCGCTCCCCAGGCCTATCACATAACCTTATACACCATAATTATGCAGCTGGATTGCACCCTTAATTGCAGTCTCGTCACCGAACTGATTCTGTAATGCTGAGGTGCGATAGTATTGTGTATTTATTTTATATTTATTTCTATTTCATTGCATGCTGCACCGGTCGACGTCGCTGTAAACCAGACCCTATGCGAGACAAAGCCCTAGGCTTTGTCTCGCATAGGGCCGCAGCATGATACTGAGCGATGGCCGTTTTGCGTAGGTGTGACGCAAATTTTCCTCCAACTTGTTCTTTTTTGTATTTGTGTTCTTTCTTTGCGTCATGTTTACCGCAAATAAAAGTATTTTCTTTCTTTCTTTCTAGGTTACAAAGTAACAGAAGACATAGCCAAAACGCGTTGTTCCGTGGCCGGCGTGGGCCTGATCTCGCCACCTCCGCATCACGACATCTACTCCATTGAAGACTTGGCTGAACTCATCTATGACTTGAAAGCTGCTAATCCTAGAGCCAGGATCTCTGTCAAGCTTGTGTCAGAAGTTGGAGTGGGAGTTGTCGCTTCCGGTGTGGCTAAGGTACGTTTATAAAAGTGTCAGTAGATTTGTATGTAATGATACTCCATTTTAAGATTACTCCTGTATGCTTTAAATATACATAAAACTGGTATGAGCAACATAAATATCCAGACTGAGTTATTGACATTACTTTTTCTGATGACTGTCACTTTCCTATAAATGACCACTGTAAGCCGTACAATTTGTTTTATACCGGGGTCTTAGGCGCTTAATTATTACTCTAGTCATTAAATTCAATCTTGGTATGAATTCGTATCGTACTGGCAATACACATTCAATGTAACAAAACTATACTCGTGAGTTTCTGAAATATTTCCGATTTTGTGGAAACAAAAGTTTCATTGTATTTTTCGTTGACAGGGCAAAGCAGAGCACATTGTGATCTCAGGTCACGATGGCGGCACAGGCGCCAGCTCGTGGACGGGCATCAAAAGCGCTGGTCTGCCGTGGGAGCTGGGCGTCGCCGAGACACATCAGGTGCTGGTGCTGAACGACCTGCGATCTAGGTATGTGCTTCTTCACAGATTGTCGAGTCTGTCATGGACCTTTTACAGTTAACATTTACATTTACAGTTAACGCGCTAATCTCTGAAACTACCAGTCGGATTTAAAAAATTCTTTTCGAATTTGATAGTCCAATTTTTGAGGAAGGCTATATAGGATATCACGCTACGACTGGTAGAAGCCGAGCAAAAAGAAAAAAGAAGGAACGCTAAACGAAAACAAAGTAAAAGCGCGGGCAGGCGCGATGCGACGGGATGTGACGGGGGGAAAAAGAAATTTCACGCAAACGACGTTGCGGGCAGAAGCTAGTCAATCTACCTACCTTTTTCACAACTATGTTGGGGTTCACTTCCATTGTAACCGGATGCAGCTGAATCTAGTAATATAATAAAACATAAACAAAATAAAATTCTAAATTGTGTGCGCACTTCCTGGCAGTCATTCTACACATATATTTACTATATAATAACAGTTGCGTCTTGACTGTCTTTGAAGCGGCGTTTGAGAAAGTGGCCGCATGCTGTAACTTTGTTGCAGCGGCAACACAGACCACTGCCAATATTCATTTTTATTTTGAGTGTAATAAGTGCTTAAAAAATAATTGATTAGTCTATTTGCCGAAGCAGGCCCTTAAACAAATATTTTGTTCTGCAGCTGTGGAGCATCACGTACCACGTAGGAGGGTTGGTTCAATCTTAATTGACATCATTATTGTGTTGTAGGGTGGTGGTACAAGCGGACGGACAAATCAGGACCGGGTTTGACGTGATGGTCGCCGCACTGCTGGGGGCCGACGAGTTCGGATTCAGTACAGCACCACTTATTGCACTTGGTAAGTGTTTAGCTACAATTCTTTACTAAGTGGATCATGCTATACTTTGATAAATATACGTAGTCTGGCCATAAGTTCTGTCACATAGGTAAAAATTTGAATTTAGAATGCAAGCCGAGAAAAATATTTAGGGCATTCGAAATTTGAATATTTAAAGAAAATAAAAACAAAGGGTTTCTGGAATTTTGTTCATTTTCTTAAATGGAGTGGACGCGCAAAGATGAAAGTCGCATTGCATCGTTGCGGTCACGCGCCAACTGAGATTTTCAAACTGCTGAAAAATTTGGAAATTCCACTGAGATGTATTTATCGTACAATCAAACGATTCAGGGAAGATTCAAGATTAGAAGATAAACAAAGGAGCGGTCGACCTCGTACTGTTCGGACTCCAGCGGTCATCAAAGCAGTGAAGGCGCGAATCCAACGAAATCCTGTCCGCAAGCAAAAAATGCTGGCTCTGCAGATTGAACTAAGCAGAACTACTGTTAAAAGGGTGTTAAATGAAGACGTAGGACTGCGTGCTTATAGAAGAAAAAAAACAGTTCATCTTCTTAACGCACGGCTGAAGAAAATCAGACTTGAAAGAAGCCGCGTTTTGTTAAGGCGGTACGCTGGAAAAAAATACCGCGAAATACTTTTTTCAGACGAAACAATTTTTAATGTTGAGGAGAGTTTCAACAAACAAAATGATAAAGTGTATGCACACTAGTGAAGAAGCGAGCAGACGTGTGCCACGTGTTTAGCGTGGTCATCACCCTTCGGCATTCGTGGTTTGGCTTGGGGTGTCCTATTTGTGTCCAACGGAGGTGATTTTTTGTGAAAAAGGAATGAAAACCAGTGCCCTTGTATATCAAAACACAGTCCTAACAAAAATTGTGGAACCTCTTTCACAAACAATGTTCGAAAACAAGCACTGGGTATTCCAGCAGGATTCTGTGCCGGCTCATAAGGCGAAAAGTACCCAAAACTGGCTCACGGACCCGTGAAATCGACTTTATCGGGCATGAGGATTGGCCCTCATCCAGTCCAGATTTGAAACCTTTGGATTACAAAATATGGCAGCACTTAGAGGAGAAGGTCTGCGCCCCATCGCAACTTGGAGACCCTTAAAGCATCCCTGATTAAAGCACTCGCCGATATTGACATGAACGTCGTGCGTGCTTCGATTGATGACTGGCCTTGCAGATTGAAGGCTTGTATCGAAGCAAGAGGAGGACATTTCGAATAATTTTAATGTGGTGTAAATCTGTATTTTATACCCATTCTATCAAAACACAGTCCTAACAAAAATTGTGGAACCTCTTTCACAAACAATGTTCGAAAACAAGCACTGGGTATTTCAGCAGGATTCTGTGCCGGCTCATAAGGCGAAAAGTACCCAAAACTGGCTCACGGACCCGTGAAATCGACTTTATCGGGCATGAGGATTGGCCCTCATCCAGTCCAGATTTGAAACCTTTGGATTACAAAATATGGCAGCACTTAGAGGAGAAGGTCTGCGCCCCATCGCAACTTGGAGACCCTTAAAGCATCCCTGATTAAAGCACTCGCCGATATTGACATGAACGTCGTGCGTGCTTCGATTGATGACTGGCCTTGCAGATTGAAGGCTTGTATCGAAGCAAGAGGAGGACATTTCGAATAATTTTAATGTGGTGTAAATCTGTATTTTATACCCATTCAATTGATGTATAAATGGTTGTAGTGTGAAACTCGATTGTGTCAGTTATTTAACTTTTCATATGTGACAAAACTTATGACCAGACTACGTAACTAACACGAAGCCAGAAACCGGAATGCCTTTTACAACTATTTTTTTATTGTAAACTGACATTTCTCGATCTCGCGACCCGAACTTTTGGAATTAGTACGAGGGGTCTACTATTTGACGTGATGGTTTCTCCCTCAGGTTGCACAATGATGAGGAAATGTCACTTGAACACATGTCCGGTTGGCATTGCTACTCAGGACCCCGTGCTACGTAAAAAGTTCGCCGGCAAACCAGAACATGTCATCAACTATCTGTTCATGTTGGCTGAAGAGGTGAGTGTTTACTTTTAATAAACTTGTTACTTCAGAATTATGCCTCCATCGATATGTGTTATTATAATTTCTTTTTCAGCAAGTAATAAATTTAAAAAGTTAAAATAACTGTGGGAAATTCAAATATTGGAAAATCGACGGCATTGATCAGAGCGAATGTGACGTAAAGTGTATTTTTCTGATGTTTTAATAGTTATTCTGCTATTCAGGACAGAGACAAATACAACAAATCAAAAACCATGAAAATCGATCCAACCGTTCGCGAGTTATAAGTGTTCGAACAAACCGGACTTTGTTTTATATATACAGTGTGATTCAAAATACCCCTGTTATACCGAAAACAGTGTATTGTTTAATACACTATTAGTTATTCTGGAAGGTCGCCATGGTCATATCTCAACTTTAAATAATTTCGGTTTTCTCTTACAAAATACAAATAATATTTTAATTTTGCTATGTCGTAGCAACCCTAGATAGGCGGAGCCAAATAAATCAATGACCGCAGGCCGTAGGTATCTAGGTATTGTCGCGTCCTTTGACCTGGCCAGCTGTTGCTTCATCGCGCGAGTGAAATGATCAGTACGGTAATTATTAAGTTTGTACATACCATTTTCCTTTTCAAATCCTGCGCAGCTTTACACACGTAGGTACACGTAAGTACACTCATAGTTTTAGCACATGAACTTATTCACAATAAGGACAACAAACACAAAAGGTACACAGAACTTAGACAGTTGTCTTGCTGCTGCAAGATTAGCGTCAGTCGCACCTACACACATTATCATGTCATAATATTCATTGTTCGCATTTTCGGTCATGATTCCTCGCAAAATTCACTGCAATCCAACGCGAAACTAGACGACGCATCCAACTCGAAAGAATGAAGTGAACTAGCGAAATAAATGCCTAATTACTTAACTAGCCTACAAAAATAAAAATGTACACAATTTTAGGGATCAATAAGATATTAAGTGAATTCCGATAGTAAATAGGTACTATTTTTAAAATAAAATATTGTACCTAGTGATAGCAGTGCACCTACATTTTGCTTACGGTATTT
This sequence comes from Dicycla oo, assembly GCA_948252095.1. Lineage (NCBI taxonomy): Eukaryota > Metazoa > Arthropoda > Insecta > Lepidoptera > Noctuidae > Dicycla > Dicycla oo. Next base: position 29,283,313 of record OX411714.1, read on the forward strand.
CTGTCCCATGATGTGATAAGCGGCCAGTTAAATTGTATTATCGAGGTTGACTAGTAGGTATTTGTAGCATTAATTACAAATCTTAGTGGTTTACCTATTTTCTGTATTTTTTAAATGATAAAGAAATAAAATACATTGCCATAATTATGAAACAAATCTAATTCCAAAATAATCGAATACAGTATCCAAAAACCTCAAAAAGATTGCCCGGTCTTAGAATAGAATCGCGTTATTATTACACATGTACGGAATCTTTTAGTGATTTTTTTTCCAAAGGCGGCGATCTCAAAGCTCCTTTGACCTCGCCGCCACCCGGCGCGGGCGGCACGCCAAAAGATTTTTGTAAGCTGAAATGATTTTGAATCTTATTTTTATGATTAAATAACATTCAAAATCATTTGAGTTTAAAAAATCTTTCGGATTTGAAGCATTCTTCAACCGATGCCGATATCCAATAAGAAAGCCGGAAGCAATGGGCGTGCAGTATAGTGTAGGAAATTGCAAGATATTGGTGGCATTTCTACCAATCGGAGGATTAAAACTGCAATTAATTCTTATAAAAATGTATTTCACCAAAGAGTAACGAAAACAGTTAGGTCGTTCGATATCTTACTTTTGAGGATAGATACCTGTTAAACAAATGGAATTAATTTTCATAGGGAGCTAATATTTATTTTATTAAACTTTTTACTAGGTATTTGTATTTTATAAAAACCTTGTAGTTGGGTTTAAACTGCAGTTTTATGCAGATGTATGTAGCTACGTCTACTTCTACTCTGCGTAGGTATTTCGCATATCATACTGGTATTCAAGACTAAATTCAATCTTGAAAAAAAAAAAAATCAACTTGCCTCTCTGATGCAAGAAAATTATAGGCTTTTTACTATTATGTGTTAAGTGTCTTATCTGACGCATTCATCCCTATATCAAAGAAGAGAGAATAGAGGTCAACCAAATTTAGGGTTGACTCCATCAAAAATATGAAGAAAACTTTGACATGTCGAAAGCATTCAAAAACTTTAATGAACATTGTTGGGGACTTCATCTAATGATTAATAATGCACAACAGAATATGGGGCCGCTGGATCAAAAGAGGTATTCTGAGTCACCCTGTATATAGATTACAAGACATTTCTCCTTTCCAGGTCCGCACACACATGGCCGAAGTCGGTGTCAGACGCTTCCAAGACCTGATCGGTCGCACAGACTTACTTAAAGTGCGAGAGAACAACGAGAACCCCAAGGCGAGGATGTTGAACCTCAGCCTCATACTCAAGAACGCGCTGCATATGAGACCCGGCGTCAATATCATTGGGGGCTCCAAGTCACAGGTAACATATGCTGCAGAACTTAAAAATATCATATAACACATAACAAAATATATCACGCCTGTAATCCCCGAAGGGTTAGGCAGTGGTGTTGCTACAGCTATAGTAATAATTCGCCTGTTATGTTTAAGTCCCATGTAGTAAAGCGCGAGTCTATTGGCGACAACTGGGCACAAAGCCAGACTACTGAGAAATTCCTGATGGGAAAACCCGATAACACACACAGTGCATCGATAATACATTGCGTATCAGAAAGGTATGGTCAAATTCAAACTGAACCACTTTCTATAATTGTTCTCAGGACTTCCAACTAGAGAAGCGCCTGGACAACCAGTTGATCGCCCAATGCAGCAGCATCTGGGACGGATCTGAACAACATGTGGATATCAATATGAGGATCACCAACGAAGACCGAGCATTCACATCCACGCTGTCTTATCATATCGCTATGTAAGTAAATTATATGGGCTACTACTTGAGGAATACATGCAAAAGTTTATTGTATATTTATAATCATCTCAGCTAAAACACTGCTGCACGTGTACCTCCCCAAGAGAGTATCTGTACCTACCTAAATGTTTTGTTTAATGATGCCCAAGATACAGGCTGTGCCCTCAGACTAAATAAAAAACTAAGACAGCGCTGTCAACAGTGACGTGAGGCCGGTTTCGTATACATGTGTGCACTTAGGTGTAGTTTGGTATAAATGTGTGCGTGTGAGTGTGTATGCACAGAGCGAGGTGTAGTTTTGCACTGTATTACTCGCAGAGCTATGTCTTGGTTTTTTATTTGGTCTGAGGCTGTGCCTAGTTTGGGACCAACGCTCATCATCATCATCTGCCTGCAAGCCGGTGGAGTAGACGAGTCCTTGAGTTGAGACGTTTCACCCATTATTGTTAACAAAATAATAATACTTGATTGAATACAAACAGGAAATACGGCGACGACGGCCTCCCGGACGGCAAGACTGTGAACATTTCACTCACCGGATCAGCCGGACAGAGCTTCTGTGCGTTCCTGTCTAAGGGCATCACTGTCACCTTGGAGGGAGACGCTAACGATTATGTTGGTTAGTAAACTAAAAATAACAAGTCGGGATTTGTCGTGGGACACCCGGTTGGAACGAAGTTCCTTTCGCTGTATATTATTATTAATACCGAGCCATCTAGTATGGTCTCTAGTCCTAGGTGGCTCTGTATTAAACAAAAACTTTTGACACTTAAATTACTCTTTTCACAATTCGCGTTGTAGAACTTCGTTCCAATAATGTAACAATTGGGTGTATTCTCCGCAAGACGGAAGTGTATGTGTAGTACACAGGTACAAATCTAGTCTCTGGGCTCCTGGCTATTGAGAATTTGAGATTCCTAAGGTTATTCCCTAAAGATAACATATTAACACCGCCCGTCTCGGAGATCCGGAGACCGCCCGTCTCGGAGAGCTATACCTTCCGCCAGGTAACGGTGCAATAAGTCATTAATCCCATTTGTAAATAATAAAGGTTTCAAAATTTAATAAAAACACTTCCAATATGATTACAGTACACCAACACAAAAAATATACAATGAAACTAAGTTAATGAACATATCACAAACATACATATATTATTATAATACTTGCATATTAATAAGAAACATACTCAATAAAAATATTCATACACAAATACATTTTACAAAAAAAACATCAAATACATAAAATTAGGCTCAGAAATGCAAATGACATACAATTACACACACCACGCACCAGCTATGGCAAAAGAAATATGATGCACGAAGGTGCTGCATTGTATAATAAACTACCAAATAACATCAAAAATGCAAAATCTATGTAAATTTTTAAGAAACACTTAATATTACATATATTTAATCAAGCGAGCGCACCTTAGTACATTACATACCACATCTAGTTGCGCGCGTTCCGTGTATGTTTAGGTTTTAGTGTTAAATTATTAGCGATTACCCTACACTTTTAGAATATTTTTGTGTTGTAATTATTTTTACCAAAACTGTATGTTAAATCGTTAATGTTTTTTAAATTAATCTCATGTAAGTGAAATTTCTTATGGGAAATAAAGACATCTCAAACCCGAAAACTTAATTAACAAAAATACATGCCTCGTTCACGGGTCAACGACGCCTCGTTTGTTTTGTTCGTGTTAGCGACACTGCCTGATCACTCAAACTTGAACTTAAGTGCAACTGCACTGCAACTTGATCGGCGTCATGAAATTACGTGAATTAGCCTTCTGAACATTTTTTCATATCGTTTTTAATAATTGGAATACATTACTATAGGGCGTCAACGACTTTTATTGCACCCTTATCTGGCGGAAGGTATAAAGGATTTTGAAGCCCCTAAAGTAGCCAGTTAGTGGGACATAAACTCTCCCATGCTGCATGCAATAAAACTGTGCTAGTAACTATTGACATCATTAGATAGTAATCTTACGACATCTGCAGGTTCCTAAAGCTAATACTTCTATCAAAATATATATTATGGGCGGCTTAGTTACCAAGATGATATATGTTTGTTTTATTTCAGGCAAGGGCTTATCTGGCGGCAAGGTCATCATCTACCCACCAAAGGCGTCACCATTCGAGTCGCACCTCAACGTCATTGTAGGAAATGTGTGCTTATACGGAGCTACATCTGGACGCGCTTATTTCAGGTACGATTTAAGTTTGTAATCCTATTAAAATGAAATAATCAGAGTGAGGTTATGAATTGATACGGGCTGAAAACTTAACTATCTATGATAAATGTGAAACAAAACACAATTAATTATTATTTCTCTTCAGCCTCTCTTCTATTCTGTAAAAATCCCACCGGAAATAACTTGGGTAAAGTGAGTTTGAAGTGAGCTGTCATTCCATCTGATGCTAGGAAGAAGGGTGTTTTGGAAATACAACTAATGTCACATTTTTTCATTTTTTTTTTTCTCTATGGCTTCTCTGTACTCCATACTATAATACGGGTTTTACATTATGAGCAAAAACATCCAGCATCCGGTTGAAATATATGTCCAAAATAATTTATTATATTATTCATTTCATAAGCCATCCTATTCTTATACGATGAATATTCTAAACTTTTACAAATTTTCTTAGGATGAACAGCCTAGGACCCTGGCTATTTTTGCAAGAAAAAATACCTATAGAATAACTTAAAACTTAAATATACCATATAAATAAAAATACTTACGGCTTAGTTTTTATGTACTTGAACTAAATAAAAGTAGTAACTATTCCATTATTTTAATTTTATTAAGTTTTATTTACTTCCTGTAAAATGTGATCAACGTGACGTAGGTTGTTTTTCCAAGACATCCTTCTTGATAGTATTACAGTTCACTTAATCTAAGTTTTCACGGTGACATTTTTACAGAATAGACCGGCTGACAGGAACGGAGAAAACAGTTTTTGAAAAAAATAATAATAATTACTACATGTAGGAGCACGCCGTTCTTTTACAGTTTGTAATTGTTATTAATTTTCCACAGAGGCATAGCATCCGAGCGGTTCTGCGTGCGCAACAGCGGTTGTGTCGCTGTCGTAGAGGGAGTGGGCGACCACGGCTGCGAGTACATGACGGCGGGTACTGCGCTCATCCTCGGACTCACTGGCAGGAACTTCGCGGCTGGCATGAGCGGTACGAATATCTTGTTTATGAAGTGCAGCCCTTTCACAGTTATGTTACCTCTGACACCAGCAACGACAATAAAGATAACTGTGATTTTGACAGACTTGTCAGTGGTAGCCACCCAACAGCAACCTTATTGTAACGAAAATAAAGATCACTGTCGGCAGTCAACAAAAAAACTCCTATTTCTGTTTGAATGGTCTAAACAAATCTTTATTCCTCATTTCTCGCTATTGCACCTACCACTGTTTGTCCATCAGAAAATACATAATGATAGGTTTGCTCTTGACTACACAAGACAAGTCGTCGTGGTGGTAGACACTAGTAGGCAATCGATGACACATTGATGATACATTGACTGTCTAGTGTCTACTAGTATCGTCATGTATTCTTACCATTAAGCAAATTATCGCCCTTATCCCAATTTATATACTCTTCCTCATAACAATGTTTTTCCATTGCCATTCGCAGGTGGTATAGCATACGTGTACGATATCGACGGCTCGTTCTCCGGCAAGTGCAACCATGAGATGGTGGAACTGTTACCTCTAGAGCTGCAAGAAGACCTGGACTATGTGCAGCAGCTGCTGGAAGAGTTCTACCAGTACACTGGGTTAGTTAAGCTAATTTTATTTACATCGATACCTAATAATAAATAAAAACAAAATAAATCTTTACTTATAATAATAATTTTATTGTGGGATCAACGCCGCTCATTTTGCGCGTAGTTACTTAAAAATTATGATTTTATAAAGACTTTAATTTGTTTTATTGCTAAGTACTTGATACCGTCCCCATCACGTTTGTAAATTTTGCCAGCTAATTAAAACATCCTGTATAACTAGACAGAAAAGAAAAGATTGCCCATGTTCGTCGCATGATACTAAATCATAGTATTTGGTTAGGGCGTGAAAACAAAAGGTATTAAAAAGCTTGTGCGGTCGGTGGACTCCCGTTAGGAACGTAATTCCTTTTCACGTATGATTTAAAACAAAAACAAATTTTTCGCAGCCGCCATCTTGGATTTACATTTTGGCCTCACTATCGACTTTAGCACCCTCAAAAACTGAAAACGACACTCATGTCGAAAAAATTTTACCGCCGCAATCTTGGATTTTCATTTTGTCTTCACTATCGGCTTTAGCACCCCCGAAAACCATGAAAACGATACACATGATGAAAAATTTGAACATTTTCACTGTCGCCATCTTGAATTGTCATTGTCATTTTGACCAAATTCACACAATTTTTTTTTGAGAGGCAAGTCGCATGGATGGGTACATAACACTTTCGTTACGTAACGATTTCTACCAGTTTACTCCTACCGCAAACCGCGTTAAAGAACTTCGTTCCAAAAACTCGCTTTATAGTCAAAATGTAAAAACCCTTACGTTTTTAAAACGCTAATCTTGGAGAGAGACTTTTAAAAACCTTAAATATACATACTTAAAACGTTCACCTTGGAGAGAGACTTGTAAATACCTTAAACATACATACCTACTCTTATATACCTACCTATGTTTCCAAATAGAAATTTCTTGAAATGCAATTCGAAAGCATGTGACCTGTGTCTACTTATCAATTCAAAAAAGTTTGTCTAATTTACACGTTGCCCTTTTTATTGTATCACACTAATATTATAAAGGCGAAAGTTTTAGAGTGTGTGTGTGTGTTTGTTACTTCTTCACGCTCAAACGGCTGAACCAATTTTGATGAAATTTCGTATGGACGTAGCTGACACCCTGGATTTACACATAAGTTACTTTTTATCCCGAAAAAATTAAGTGGTCCGTCATACCGCGGGTCGCAGCTAGTCATAGTATAAAGCATAATCATAATCAGCCTATAGCGTTCCCACTGCTGGGACACAATCCTCCTCTATGAGAGGGAGTAGGCTGTAATCCACCACGCGGGCCCAGTGCGGGTTGGTAGATGTCACATGTCTTCGAATTTTTGGTACTATAGTTCGACCATAACAGCTGTACCGCGCCGTAGGTATGTGCGCGGCGAGACGGGGGGCAGTGCAGGCCGCTCATTCGTCAACGCTCACGGCGTCCCACCGCTCATTCGCCAGCGCTGCACCCCGCCTCGCCGCGCATTCTTAAGGCGCGGTACAGCGGTCTTAGTCAAACTATAGGACATGCCGGTTTCCTCACATTTTCCTTCACCGTTTTGAGAGCAGTGATGATAAAATTATTTACACAAAGGGCCTGCTTGGGTTGGAACCTACTCGTAAGTCGCGGCTGTTACCACTGGGCCACCATGCTCATCTTGGTAACTAAGACCATTATATATATTTTGATAGAAGTATTGGCTTTACCAACCTGCAGATGTCGTAAGATTACTATCTAATGATGTCAATAGTTCACTCGCACAGTTCTATTGTAGCTATGTAGTAGCATGGGAGAGTTTATGTCCCACTAATGGCTACTATAAAATCTGTTATAACTTCCGGGAGATAATCGTGTAATATAAGAAGCCAGGCAGGCGCTTTGTCTCTCTGGCTTCGAACCCACGACCTACAAACTCGTAAGTAGGGGCAGTTACCACTGGGCCACCACTGCTATAGTATTTTGTATTTTACTAACCGTCATACTCCTTTTCCATTGAAAATATTTGTTTCCGTTCAGCTCAATAATCGCCGAAGAATTCCTGAAGACCTGGCCTGTGCCCGCTAAGAAGTTCATCAAAGTGTTCCCGTTCGAATACCAACGCGCTCTGAAGTCTATGGCAGTGAAACAGCCGAGTCAGCCCAAATTGGACACAAATGGAAAGGCAGAGAATGGAGTACTGGATATAGAGGAAACTGTAAGGGATGTGGAGCTGGAAACTAAAAATTTGGAAAAGATTCTGGATAAGACGAGGTAGGTCTTTGTGTATATTTGAGCATTACCTGCCTCTAGATTGAGGTAATTTGAAGCAGGGTAGATAAGTGAGGGTCTTGTGACTTTGTTGTCTTCGGCCACACTTTGGCGAAATAACGGAAGGATAATGAATATAATTCCGTGTTACTAATTTCAGCCTTATGCAAAAGTAACCAGAAAGTAACAAGTAGCTTCAGTGTCACTACGGTTATTTTAGTAGTTTTTGCAAGGACAATAATAATCTCATTATTTTGATTAAAGAGGGTCATATTAAATTAGTTAGCGAAACTCCGCAGAGGTGCTGGGTAGCGACATCTGCTAAAAACGATAAAACAAAAAATAACTGATTTTTTCAACTAACAATAAGTAGGTGAATTTAATGTGACTGTGTATAAAAAATAATAATAATAATATTCGCAGTTTATGAAACTGGCTTACAGAAGGTAGTATAACGAAAAGTACTAATTTTTAAATAACATAATAACTTCATCTTATCTACACAATCTAATCGCATCTGTCTATCGACTGAACCTCCCAGGGGCTTCATAAAATACCCTCGCGAGACGACAATGTACCGTCCCGCGGAGAAGCGGCTCCGCGACTGGGACGAGATCTACAACTTCGGGCACGTGCGGCGCGGGCTGCGCGTGCAGGCGGCGCGCTGCATGGAGTGCGGCGTGCCCTTCTGCCAGTCGGCGCACGGCTGCCCGCTCGGCAACATCATACCCAAGTGGAACGATCTCATCTTCAAGGGCGACTGGCATCAGGCGCTCAATCAGCTGCTGCAGACTAATAATTTCCCAGGTAGTATAACAATTCAGTGGTTACACACATACATAAACTCACGCCTTCTTCTTATGGGGGTAGGCAGAAACTACAGGACGCCATCTGCTACGATCCTTACACACTCCTTTTGTCTTATTTACGTTCATACATCTGGTCATACACGCACGCCGGTTGCGAGTACTACGCACCTGACCTTTCTGAAAAACGTCACCAATAAGGTCAGTATATGTCTTCTTAGGGCGTCCCCTCCCGGCGTTTCCACTCATATCTGCCTTGTTCTTAACCTTTTATTAGTCGCCTTTCATTCATCCTCTCAACATGACCAAACCATCTAAGCATGCTCTTTTCAGTGTTGCCAATTCAGTAGTTTTTCATAAATAGTGGCTAGGAGCAGTGGTGGCCCAGTGGTAACGGCCGCGACTTACGAATTCGGTCGTAGGTTCGAACCTATGCAGGCGCTTTACTTTGTGTAAATAATTTCATCACCACTGCTCTCAAAACGGTGAAGGAAAACATCGTGAGGAAACCGGCATGTCCTAGAACCAAAAATACAAAGACATGTGACATCTGCCAACCCGCACTGGGCCCGCGTGTTGGATTACAGTCCACTCTCTCTCTCTCTCTTTCTTCTATGTCCCAGCAGTGGGCATATTATAAGCCGATTATGGTGAATGGCAAGGTAAACAGATCTTTACGATACCATCTGTTTTGTACAGTAAAGCTTGTGCCATTTTCGGACCAAAAAATCACTGTAGTCACAAAACCGAAAAAAGTGACGCACACCTTCGCCGTACCGTTATCGATACATTTTCGTAAATGTATCACCAGCTCTAGTTTCAGAAACTGCTCATACATTTCTAGGCTAGGAATTATTTTTTTGGAAGTTTAGAACCTTGCTGTTCCTACTATGGTATGTCTACACCCCACCTCCCACCTTTCAATCGTTAATCTTTGTATATTATGACAGAGTTCACTGGGCGCGTGTGTCCTGCTCCGTGTGAGGGTGCGTGCGTGTTGGGTATCTCGGAGCCACCTGTAACCATCAAGAACATCGAGTGCGCCATCATCGACCACGCGTTTGAGAGCGGATGGATTACACCTGACGTACGTATACAAACATATTATTACACTAGCTTCTGCCCGCGACTTCGTCCGCGTGACAATTCTTGTCCCCCACCCTGTCTTAACGCATCGGCTACCCTCGCTATTACTAACTTCGTTCGTTATTATCGCATCGCCTGGCCGCGCTATTACTTCGTTTTTGTCTAGCGTTATTTCAGACTTTTTCTTTTTGTTCAGTTCCAAGAGGCGTAACATGATGTTAAATATCCAATAGCCTTCCTCAAAAATTGGCTATCAAATGCAAAAAGAATTTTTCAAATCTGACTGGCAGTTACGAGATTAGCGCTTACAAAAAAGAAACTTTTTAGCTTTATTATTAGTACTCGCTTCTGCGCGCGACTTCATCCACGTGAAATTTCTTGTCCCCTCGGCCCACCCCGTCGCATCGCATCGCCTGCCCGCGATATTACTTTGTTTTCGATAAGCGTTCTTTCTGACTTTCTTTTTTCTTTTTGCTCGGCTCCTAAGGGTCCTAGCGTGATGTTACATAGCCTGTAACCTTCCTCAAGAATTGGGCTATCAAATGCAAAAAGAATTTTTGAAATCCAACTGGTAGTTCCAGAGATGAGCGCGTTCAAACAAAAAAACAAACTCATCAGCTTTATTATTAGTATAGATAGATATAGATTTTATTCCCGATAGATCATACAGACCCCGTTATCGCGGATGCTCGAAAGTTTGTAGGGATTGAACATCTATCGACCGAAGTCATATCGATATTATAATTTGTAGATAGATAACCTTTTTATTTTTTGCTAAATGTCAAATGTTAAAATAGCTTACTTTGAATTTCTATTTGTTACATAAAAATCGTATTAGCTATACAAAAAAATACAAATATGAAATCGCTGTTTGATATTACATTGCAAACAATCACAACGAAAATACTGAATATCACATATTATGTGCGAAGATTCCTTGACGAAAACATAGATGAGTATTTTGATAATTACTATGAAGAGTATTTTCCAATAGAGTCTTCAGTAAATCTAGTAAGAAATATTTGTTTATCATTAGGTCACATATTTATCGCTAAACATGGATTTTGACAAATAATCGTTGCGTTATTTTCAGATGAATTAATTAAAGGATAATAAACGATTGTAAGGATTCAGTCACATCTTGTTAATAATGACTACCGTGCGAAAGATAGATGTGACGACTGTTAGGTCGCAAATTCCGGGCTGCGTTTCTTGCAGCGTGCAGCGTGGCGTTTAATGGAACTGCCCATGTAACGCCCCGCTGCACGCTGTGTAAATCGCCCCTCCGAATTTGCGGCCTTACGCATCGCACTGGTATTTCACAGGGTTGCTTGAATTTAAAAACCAGGTTTAACTGTTATGTTTGCCACCAAACACAGTTTACTGCGATGTAAAACAAAGTGTTAAATAAATAAGATATGTGAACCACTTCGTGTGTTATTCACTTTGAATGCAGCGTAACTAAAATACGTGTACTTATAACATTAATCTTTTAGAATTGTAGATTTTTACAAATTTACATAAAATTATTTATTTATTTATTAATACAATCTTACACTATCTTAACAGGTTGACACCCAATGCGATAATGTGATTACCTGATTATCATTTATTCGTTAGTAATTCGATAGTCACCCTCACGAATTCCGCCAACGTACAATTAAAAATGTCAAGCCTTTGCGAGATGCTGTTTAGTAACCGTATGGCTCTTGCAACCGGTGCGAATTTGCCTACGTTAGTGCGAGCCACCTGGACGTCGAAAAGCCGTGCCCTCGGCGCCTGCCGCAGCCTGGTGTTAGGGACGAGCAGCCTCAACGAGTGTAATATATCCGGATTATTTAATTTACCACGAAACACCTCATATATGTATTTTGCTAAAGCTAAGTTAGGCCTTATCTCCAGCTTATAGTATCCAACCATCCCTATCACAAAGAGGGTTGGATACATAAGCGGATAATAAGGGTAAACTCCATATTGCTTAAGGTACAGATACCGGATAAATTTGTTCTGCATTGTTGTATCTATAACGATCAGAAGAGGCTAAATGATTAATACCTACGTTAGGTGCTTATTAATATCGATACCAATATAGTCGATATAATGAAATGTTCAATCACTACAACACAATTGTTCGAGCATCCGCGATAACGGGGTCTGAAATGACATAACTCCACAGCTGTTCTCCCCGAAGGGTCAGGCAAAGTACCTGTAGTACACACACTGCCAGTTTGCCAATCATATTATCATCATATCTGACTCAATTTTCCTCCACTCACATCCAGCTGCTACTAGCTAACCTGCGAAGATGGTCGATTCTCGTCGGTACTATATGTAAAATTTACAGACAGGACAAACATAAGTACTTTTCTAAAGTTTTCATACATGGAATCTATCAAAATACTGCTGAGGTTAAAGAATAGACGACAGTTGGGCTATAATTTCATCATCTTCATTCTCCTGCCCTTGTCCCAATTTATTTGCGGTCGGCGCAACATTTGTTTTTTTTTCCATACTTCTCTATTATTCGTCATCTCGGTAGTCACTCCCTTTCTAGCTATATCATCTTCACACAGCCCATCCATCGTTTCTTTGGTCTTCCCCTACTCGTATAGCCATCGAAATTCATACTCAAAACATTCCTGACGACATTTTTTTTTATTCCTCCGCACCACATAGGAATAAAAAAAAAGTAAAAAATTAAAATATAATCATCATGTAAAATATTCCTACAACCGATTTTCACACAACTTTTCAGTCACCGGTGTCACTTTCAGACATATATAATATAATATAATACTATAACTTATTGTTATTTATTTATTTGTTTATAGATTCCTTCACACAGGAACGGAAAGACAGTGGCTGTTGTCGGCTCCGGACCAGCAGGCTTAGCGTGCGCACATCAATTGAATAAGGTACACAACATGATAACATCATTTAGTTTTATTTATAAAGGATGCGATAAGGCCCTGGCCTTTATAAGTAATAACAGTCGCACGGGTCGATCCATCAGGTTAAGCTACGCTTGCCGGGGTTGGTCCCTGGATGGGCGACCATCTTTTCATACCGAGACTCCTCCATGCCTCAGAAAGCACGTAAAGCCGTTGGTCCCGGCTGTCATTCGCTCCATGTAAAATACTGGTATTCAGCTGCATCCGGTTAGACTGGAAGCCGACCACAACATAGTTGGGAAAAGGCTAGACAGATTGATTGATTATTTTTTTTATAAAGGAAGCGATAGTTGTAGCAACTTATTGCTAAGAAGACTTTAAAAAGTGTGATTTTTTTTTTAACTTTTTCATATTTCAGGCCGGCTACACGGTAACAGTATTCGAGCGCAACGACCGTCCAGGCGGTCTCCTACAGTACGGCATTCCCACAATGAAGCTCAGCAAGGAAGTGGTAGCACGACGCATCAAGCTGATGACTGCTGAGGGCATCTCTTTCAAGTGCAACGTGGACGTCGGACGAGACATATCTGCCAGCGATCTGGCTAATGAGTAAGTTTATTTACGGAAATATGCGACTGGTTTCGGGTCGAACTTCAAAATATGCGCGTTAGTAGAATAATCAACAATAGAGATAAGCAAGCATAACCTACCTGATCGTCTATCGTGCTCCTCAGCTAGTTAGTAAGCATGCTGGGTGAAATGAATGCAGAGCCTAGAAGGTACTGAAACTGTCTCTTGCAAAAAATATAACAAGTAGCAAGTTTAGTGGTCCACCCGCCATTTCTGTGCTCCTTTAAATCTGATTCTTTGATTAAAGCTGAATGCTATTTACTCTTTGAGTAAATAGCATTCCCGTAACTCTAGGCCATCGCTTCGCTTTTAGTCTTCGTAGTAGGGATGCATGTGATCTAAATAAGGGTCAAATGTTTTTTTTTTAATAAACTGTATTACTTCAGAATTATGCCTCCATCAATATTTTTGATTATAATTTCTATTTCAGCATGAAATTAATTTTTATAAATTGCAAAAAAGCTGGGAAATACAAATGTGTATTTGAAAAGCAACGCCAATGATCAGAGCGAATGTGACGTAAAAGTCTATACAACAATAAATGTCAATATTGTTTTGTAGGAGTGATAGCGAGTCTTGTTTGTTTGTTGTCATAGACTATGACATCACACCGTGCGCCAAAATGGAGGGCGTTTAAGGTGCCCGTGTCAGTTGGCTATTTTTAACTTCTTTTTTTTTAAGTACTGCCAATGGTTTTATTTTTAGTATTCTATGGCGATGTAAACTATCGAATAGAAATATTAAAAATTAAAATACATGCATATTCCCTATTCTTTATTTTACACGTAAAACATAAATTCAAGGATAAAGTACTTCTCTGATTATCTGCTAAATCTCATCATTGATCTTTCACCCTCAGATACAACGCATTAGTTCTCTGCATGGGCGCGACCTGGCCTCGCGATTTACCCCTCAAGGGTCGCCAGCTGAACGGTATCCACTACGCCATGGAGTTCCTAGAGAACTGGCAGAAGAAGCAGATGGGAGCCACGCATCATCACCAGGCTAAAGACAATCCTGAGCTTATGGCTAAGGACAAGAACGTGCTGGTTATTGGTGGAGGTGATACTGGGTAGGTATCAATTAATTAAACACATTCATTAAAGTAAGTACATAGCTGAAGGACTTCTTAAATCTTATCATTTCACCTCCAGCTTAATTCTGAATATAAAGCCTTGAATTCGGGGCAAACAAAAGTAGCGCAACATTGATGCAGCACCATGTTTTTGTGCTGATGGATAAATTGATGCAATTTATTTAATTACTAGGCTACAGGCTAACTAACTCAAAGCATGAATGTAAATTGAACATATTTTTTCCTTCCAATTTCATTTCGTTGTATTTACGCTTTCACTAATCTTTAATCAATCACGAAGGACCGGGCGGAAACACATCCAAAACGCATGTTTACATTTCGGGGAATACTCGAACTATGTAGATGAACATAGCATTTTAAGTATGTGTGCGCCGTAGTTTATGTCGGGGAAGTCCCTTGAGACTATTTGGTTGATTTTGTTGCATTAAATAAGTTATTGATTTAAATCGCGATTAAAATCAGGTGATTTAATTCATCTCAACACTGTTGAGTTCAAATGTCAACGCAAAATTGGAACCTTTTGTTGTTGTTTCGTCTCCAGTTGTGACTGCATAGCCACATCGCTGCGTCAAGGCGCTAAGAGTATCACTACATTCGAGATCCTGCCCGAACCCAAGCCTACCAGGGGACAGGACAACCCATGGCCGCAGTGGCCTAGAGTATTCAGGTTAGTAGCAAGCAAATACTATTACTATGTATATCAACTGGTGAAAAGATAATACAGCCTTATGTCACACCGAGACGGGCCGAGTGTGAGAATGTAGGCCCGCCTCGGTGTGTCTCGGGGCGTACCTCGCGCGCTCTCCGTCCCGGCTCGGTTTTTTGTGCCCGAGTCAAAGAATCTCGCGGCAGTTGGGAGTACTTGCGAGTGCGTCGCTGTACACTCTCGCGTCTCCAGTGTTGCTTGCCAGTTAGGGGTATATATATTTTCTGTGGTTGCTTGCGCCGATTGACAGAGAAGACATGTTGTTTTGTGTTTTACTAAAAGACGTGGAACACAGAGGGAATATTTTTTTTTTAGAAATATGGTACATAGAGCAACGGCAGCAGCTAGTTCAATGTCTCCGTCCATGGCGTCCATCCTCTCGTGGTTCACAGCTTCAACTGAACTTTGCAAGAGTAGACATGGCCGCACCCGGGCTGAAGCCTCTCGTTCGAGATATCTTCATGAGACCTAGCGAGAGCACTCTGACAGGAGTACAGTGGCCTTTACAACCCTTCGAAGAATAGAAAACTAACCACAGAACTTAATAGTACCAAGATGTCGATAATATTAAATAATGTTGTACTTTCCGCAGGGTGGATTATGGACACGAGGAGGTGAAAGTTAAATTCGGAAACGACCCGAGGAAGTTCTCCACACTTACCAAGGAATTCTTGGATGATGGTAAGTTAATTCCGAAACATACCTATGTTTTAGAATAATTCAGCTCTTGATTCCATATCTGAAATACAAATTGAAACTAACTTTAGAGGTATGAGGGACAGGGTGTAAAGTTCACTCATCCTTCATAAAGAAGGGAGCATCCTCCGACCAGACGGGTGTTTTGTCTGGTGACGGTTAAAGTCGGGTTGTTGTATGTATACAGGATGTGATTGTAAACACCGTTATCCTTTTAAGCCGTATGACCCCTTAAGAGGACGTATCATTATGAACAACTTTTGCTATGGGACCAAATTTGAAATTGCGAAAAAAAATCAGCTGTTCCCTACATTTATGTTAGCATAACCAGGCCTCCGTCACTCGTTCAAGCCCACGTGTTAACATACCTACGGCTCGTGTTCACTCGGGCGAACAAAATCCAGTCGGTTGCCACGCGCAAACATCGGGGAAAAAAAATCAGCTGCTCCATACATTTTGACGAGTTATGCGAACATGAATGTATGGGACAGCTGATTTTTTAATAAAGAATACATGTTTGGTCCCATAATGAAAGTTGTTTGTTTTCATGAGTACAACCATGTGTTTAAGTACCGATCACTAATTCCCAGTCACCCTATTCTTTTTTTTTTTAATACGAATTGTAGGTAGAGTAAGCAAGGTACAATTTTAAACAATAAATATAATTTTAAATTGGTCCAGTTTCTCAATAAATGAACTGGAATAAAATTTTTCACTTCGGTTCATTTATTGAGAACCCGGAAATATGTAAAGAAATATTTGTCGTTTAGAATTGTATCATGCACATCTAGCTACAATTTGTAGAAAAAACATTTTAAGAATGAGCATTTTATTTAATAAACATACTTTTGTTTAAAAAAAAAAAATATTTGACTACCCACTCGTAAATGCGTCTTTAAAAAAAATCTTTATAAAAGTAAAAACCGACTAAAAAAGTAAAAGCTTCTGAAGTTGGTGCCAAGCTTCAATGCACCTTGCATTGAAGAATTGAAGACTTCAGAAGCTGTTAAGTTTTTTATGAAAGTTATTTGATTCGTTTTAGGTTCTTGAAATCATTTTTTACTTTTTTGAAGTAAATTTATTTTTCCATTTGTAGTTGAATATACAATTACATAAGCCAAAGACGAACAAAAAGAAGAATCATCAAAAATCCGCTTAGAAATGCCGGAGATACAGTACATTTATGTATATAACTTCGTACATAAGTCTAACTACCTAATATATTATATACTAAAAAAACCTTCTTGAAAGTATGTAGATTACGGAAGTGAAAGAATCGTCAAAATTGGTTAATTACTTTTTGAGAAAATCGCGAAACATACATACATGCAGACGGGTCGAATAGAGAACCTCCTTTTTTGAAGTATGTTAAAAAGCAAGCATAATTTATAAATTTCAACTAACTACCGCATAATATTGGTCTGAACTTCTTCAAATACTCAAGGATATGGCATGGGGATTTCCCAGTCACCGCATTCTTCTGTGTAATAATTTCTTAGCATACATAGCCCTAGCGTTACGTTCAATGACGCAAGTGATCGCCCGACACCACGGCAGACGACGTAGTAATTAAAAATTAGAGCCTGTATATGCCAGTCGCGCGGTATATCTCTGCTAGCGCGATGCAGCAGTATTTGTGTGACGTCAGGTCTTTGATGATGCGTAGTTCGCATGGGGCGTAGTAGATGCCGCCACTTCTACTTCTAGTACTTATTACTACTTTATTTGTTTATATTTATACCGATGCGTATATTTTTGGTCCATTTTCGACAGCCGAAAGACCAAGATTTTATCCCTTTTTAATTGGTTTTACTCCCGTATTAATTCCGGTTTTACCTTTGGCCGACTAGTTTCTTATAGTATACTCTAGCTAACTAATAATATCGTCTTCTCTTAGGTGAAGGCAACGTATGCGGCGTATCAGCCGTAGAAGTGGAATGGACGCGCGGTGCGGGCGGCCGGTGGGAGATGAAGGAGGTCCCCGGCACCAACAAGGTGTTCAAAGCAGAGCTGGTGCTACTGGCTATGGGCTTCTTAGGACCCGAGCGATATGTAGCTAATCAGCTGGGTAAGTGACACACATACTTGCAAGAAAACCATTCGTCAAAAATTATTATTGTACTGGGTGTTCAAAAACAGTAGCGGGGTTTTGTTTTGGTGTTGTAACGGGGGGTGCCCCGCGCGGGGGTGGATCACGTCGCGCACTATTTCGTGGAGATTCAGTAGCAATGCAGTCGTACTCGGGAATGCATCGAGCTTTTTTGCGTGCGGGCCTATCACCGAAGCCAACTTTTATTTGAACGGGCACGTCATCAAGCATAATTGTCGCTACTGGGTACATCCAAAACAGAAACATCAGCTAGCACTTCATAGCCCAAAGGTCATAAGTCTGGGCTGCAATGTCATGTAAAGGCATCATCGGTCCGTACTTCCACGAAGATCAACGCGGTTGAGCACTCACTGTGAATAGTGAAAGTTACTGCAAAATGCTAAGAGACGTTTTGGCGTAAGAGTTGTAAGAGTTTCATGGATACAATTCAAGAACATGGTTCCAGTAAGACGGAGCCACTTGCCATACTACTGACTTATCGATTGCTGCGATAATCGAGTTATTCCAGAACAAAGTGATCTCGTAGAGACACCTTTAACTGGCCTCCCCAGGAGTCGTCGATTATTTTCTGTGGGGATACCTGAAAAGTAAGGTATACGAGAAAACACCGACGAATCTGACGAATTGTAGCACATTATCAAATCAGAAACTCAAGCGGAAATCTCGCGAGCAATGTAACAACACCTTATCTCCAAACTTCGTTCGAGTGTAGAGGAATGTCAGCAGCGTGATGGTCAGCATCTCGACAGTAATATTTTTCTAAATAATTTTGCAGTTCAATATCTATAAATAAAACATAAAAAGAACCTTCTTGATTGTTTACATTTTTTATTTTATTCAGCTACCAAACCCCCGATACCCTTTTTGGACACCTTGTATTATTTATTGTGTATATTATTGGAATGAAGTTCTTTTCGTTGTAGATTATGTATAAATACAGAGCCATCTGTTGTAAGTTTTTAGAAGCTAAAAGCTTATACTCTTATACTTATGGCTCTGTATTAAAAAACCAAAACTTTTAGCACTTGAAGCTTGAGACCTTTAAACTGACTTTTTCGGGCATAACGCTTTTTCGTTACATGGCGATTTCTACCAGTCAACTACCGCAAACTGCGTTAAAGAATTTCGTTCCAAAAATAAGATTTCTTTTACCATAACAAATTTCGCCTAAAGATCCTAAGCTCCTTCCGAATGTATTCGAACTTCGACGTTATTCACAACAAGTGTAACTGCCAGACACGATGTTATAACGTTTGTTTTGTTTTTATCAGACCTCCCCTTGGACGCTCGAAGCAATGTAGAAACCGAGAAGAACGACATTTACAAAACTCCCGTCAGCAATGTCTTCGCTGCTGGAGGTATGTACAAATTAAATAAAAGTAACTTATCTAACCAACATTAAATCGTTTATAACTTGTGACTTGTAAAATCACCAATATGATATAAGGTCCGCTCAAGTCTGTGTGGATCTTTCCTCAAAAGGACAGCTAAACGCTAATCTGCATGATACTCATATGGCCTGACCAAGATTATGTCTGGACTTTAAAGGAGTCTGACCTCTGAGTTTGTTTCGGTGTTACTTCTCAGAATATTCAGATAGCAAGGACCAACCTCATCTAGTTTTAAAACAATTTACTTTTGAAATGAAATTTTGTTTTTGTAAGCTATTTACAGAAATAAGCAATCAAACAAATAATAATTTGGCTTAATTACAATAATTTAAAAATCAATCTACATAAAACAAAAATAATCGATTTATAACAGTTCATGCAATACGCTCGCTACCTGCTGTAAAAAAAAATACGAACAGTAGAAGAATGAGTTCATTGAACAAATTTTCGTCCACAGATTGTCGCCGCGGCCAGTCCCTAGTGGTATGGGCGATATCTGAAGGCCGACAGGCAGCCAGAGCAGTAGACATCCACCTAGCAGGCGGGTCCACCCTCCCGGGAATCGGTGGCGTTATCTACGACCACTGAACACCACGCCGCACAAAGTGGCGCCCATGTATTACTGCTACTGTACACAATGGCCCATGGACAATGGACGGAAAAGCTGGTGAAAAATGTGATTGAAAATGTGTTGACGGGTTTTGTTCGTGATGCTTATGGGGCATTGTGTATAGCAGTTATTTAGGTTAGCACAACTATTTGTGACACTGATATGTCACTATGTATTCGCGTCCAATTTTGTGATGATTCGGCGGCTGTAAGGAAAAATTAAAATAACTTTGATTAATTTCTTAAACATTTTATAATTTAAATGGCTTTGTTTTAACTTTGAACAGAAAAGCTTCTAGATTACTTTTAGGACTGTGCCTCGGCGTCAAATCTCGATTACGCAGTCGCCAAAAAATCAAAACAAAATTATAGCGCTTCTAGAACATTAGGGCGAGACTAGGCCCGCTGTATAGACAGTTCGTTACCTGCGTTAACAAAACTAGATCTAATTTATAACGTAGTAAAGTTTAAAATTACAATATCAATGTTATTATCATCAAGTTCCATCAATGTATTGTCATATTAATATTATGTAATAATATGACGACTATTTAAAATTAAATAATTTATTTCTGATACCGAGAGGAGCTACAATAATATTTAAGCTACATTGTAGTTGTCTATTAACAAATTGTTTTAAAAATCATATTAAAATGTTGAGCGTTTTTTATTAACATTTTCGTTTATAAATAACTACATAATATATGCGGCAAATTTGAGTGAACAAAAGATTGTTACTTGTTTAAAACCTACGTATATATAACGTATATTAGAATGTCGAATACTGTATTAGATCTTAATTTTACTTTCAGATAACCTTTAGGTATACTGTTTGATATAATCGTTTTATGTGTAATCAATCACATTCCGTTTTTTAGACTTTTTGGTCGTTATTACGTTTTAGAGGAGATTTTCATTAATTATACATATCTCATGCCAAATATTATTTGGTAACGCATAGATTTTCCTTAAAATAATATAATCAATGACTTGCAATATGACATTCGAACTTTAAAAGTTTAGTCAATCAATGACGCTTGATAAGCATCGACTTAACAAAACTTTGCTATATTTCACTGAAATTTTAAATAATTTATATACGGAAGAAACTAGAGAAATGGCAGTATTTTTTATTCGGTCTAAACGCGATTAAAACCTAGTTTGGTAGTTTTAAATTTCTTCCATCTCTTTCCTATTTTATCTGCTAATGAAAGATAGCAATATTATAGCAGTCGGTGCGCAAGAGAAATATGTTCGTAGTCATATTGTGAACAGTGATGTCGTTATAAAATTATTTAGTAAATAGAATCAATGTGAACGGATAGTGATCTCTCGTGTCATATGAACTTATACATTGTTCGTTAAATTATATCTGTTTTTAATGTTATTGTTTTAGATTGTATGCGACGTGTAGTCAGTATTCTGGGTAAAATATTATAATTGTTGTTTTACGAAGCTTGTAATAGTTAGTCGGTCTAAATAACAGAAATAAAAAATAATTTATTATTTTGGTCTATAGTTCCAGTTACTCATACATTAATGGATATTATTGTAATGTATGGATACAGAACAAAACACTAGGTATCTATTATTCAGAACTATAAATTAAATTAAAATTCTGCACTGGTTAAAATCAAGAGCATTTATTGAACAAGTTAAAAGCTAAGTTTAAAAAGCCCCCGACACAAATTTTCATGAGCCCAAACACGATACCTCTGCTGTAAGTTAGTAAGGAAATTGGGTATCCTGCAAATTCCAGGTAATGCTGCAGTATCGGTTCCAGGTTATATTCTTCTAATATCATTGAAGTAACAGAATACCAAATTTCCACTTGATCAGAGCTGTGGGAGATGCTCACATCCATCAACTAGAAAAGAGCTGATAATCTTCAAACGGATTAATAGATTTTCTTGAATCATAGCTAAGAAAGAACGATCAAGTCACCTTCAAACAAAACAAAAAGTCGAAATCGGTTCAGTCGTTTGGGAGCTACGATGCCACAGACAGATACGTTAAACTTATAATAAACCTGTTTCCGTCGAGGTTTAAAAACAACTTGCACATGCTTCCTACAGATTATAATCTTTACTTTTACGCAGTTAATATGGTATTCAGTTAAATGTATAAATATCTACATAAAATACGTGTGTTATTGTAAAAATATACTTTAGTTCGAACTGTGATGTGTGTATGAGCACCAACAGTGATGAGATTAATTTTATAAACGAAATTACAAACGAGATGTTTTTTGGTGTGTGCAGAAGTTCCTACGTAATGATATAAGTTTAAAGTCTCTTCAGAGTTATGAATTTACTTCCTAGGTCACTGAAAACATATTATACATATTAATTTAGTTTATAAAAACATAAATATGTAGTTGAGTACATTCAAAAGATTAATTATCACAAGTTTTTTTTAGCCGTAACAATTGTCACCTTTCTGACAGATTTTTGTCTATGTTCAAAAAATAAGCACTTACTGTACTGCAATGCTATTCTGTACAAATCTCACATTGTCAATGAGTGAGCTGTCAATAGTGACAATCCCTAGCATCAGGGGGAATGACAGCTCTCTTCAAGCTCACTTCACCTAAGTTTTCACGGTGAGATTTTTACAGAATAGACTGGCTTTACCAGCATTGCACGTAACATGTACCTAAATATCACAATTCTGTCCACCTGAAGAGACATTAATGTATATTTTATTATTCACATTGTAAAGAACGTTGTTAGCAATAAGCTTGTGTCATTGTTTTATTAATTTATGCGTTTAACCATACTAAAGTAAAATAAAAATAAAAAAAATAGTGTAAAGTCTAAATATTCTCATCAAGTTGATTAAGTTTCACAAAAAAAAAAAAAAAAATTGTTTAATGTCCCTTTGTTAGTTTGATTTTATTTGGAATAAACATTTTATTTTAATTTTTATCTTTTTATTTTGTTTTATCGCCTACACTGTTGTTTACGCACAGTTAATCACCATGAAGTTATTATTTAGATTTTAAATAATTAGTGGACGTTGTTTGTGATACCAATCTAGTCGGGTTTGATATTTTTCTCACGCTATTAGACACCTTTTGTTTACCATTACATATCTAAATATTATTAGAATATATAATAATAACATATATATTTATATTTTCTTATGTATTTATATAAATCTAGCTCTTTACATTACATCACTATCTAATATCAAAAAGAGGCAGCGACCGTACATATCCACGACAAGCGTCTGGCCGCGACTTCGTCCGCAAGAAGTTTATTGTTCCCCCAACCCACTCCGTCGCATCGCATCGTCTGCCCGCGCTATTACTTCGCACTTTTTTTTCCTTTCCTTCGGCTCCTAAAGGCCCCAGCGTGACGTTAAATAGTCTGCAGCCTTCCTCAAGAATTGGGCTATCAAATGCAAAAATAATTTATCAAATCTGACTGGTAGTTCCAGAGACTAGCGCGTTCAAACTAACAACTCTTCAGCTTTGTTATTATACTAGCTTTTGCCCGTGGCTTCGCCCGCGTGGATGTCGGAAAACTAGATGTATAAACCTTCCTCTTGAATCACTCTATCTATTGATGAAAACCGCATTAAAATCCGTTTAGTAGTTTTTGAGATCATCGCGAACATACAAAGTCGCGTCGGGGGACTTTGTTTTATAATATGGTAGTGATAGTGATTTATTATACTCGTACACAACCTAATGATTATAATGAATGCTGTTAATTGATTAGCGCATTTTGAGACCTGGAGTTGACGTCGATCAAAATGAACTTTGCTCGATACCTACAAAGTAAATATTTTTCCAAACAACGCTTTGGTATTGTACTCGTGTCAATTGGTACTTCACTTCGCCCGAAAATACTCGAAAACTCGCTTCTTCGCCCTTTTGATAACAACCGAAAATTATATTATGTCCTAGGTACCTATTTAGATAACGTTGACGAACAAAATTAGTTCTAGAAATTAGTCGTTTGTTGAAAATTATGGACGAGATGTAATGAATATTATGATTGACAATAATAAATGTCTATTAGGAGCCGATGCCTGTAACGAATATTGTAATGGAGAAATAAATATTTCAGCAAATTATTGTTGTTTTATTTGAGCTGTTTTCTTCGATCGAGCCATCAGACACCAATGGGTCCCCAAAACGAGCAATTGCCACCAATTTATCATATATTGTGGAACGATGTTAAAATTAAGACAGAGACTGGTATGTTCCAAATTGCGAGTTGGCTCGATAACAACCTTCTCACCTTAAATACTGCGAAAACCAGTGTCACTGACTCTGGCAGGGCCACCATCAGGGATTTTAATTTTGAAAACCCAAAAAATTAGTCGCTAGTTAGTCGAAATTAGTCGCCAAATATCAGAATTAGTCGGTCACAGGTTCAAAAGATATAAGGGTTTATAGGTGGCCCTGCTGGAGAGACTCCCCGGCAGGGCCAAATTTATATCTCAAAAACTAGGGCACCTAGCGAAGATCTGTTTTCTCCCATATTTAGTCGCCAAATATCAGAATTAGTCGGTCACTGGTTCAAAAGATATAAGGGTTTATAGGTGGCCCTGCTGGAGAGAGTCTCCCCAGCAGGGCCACATTTATATCTCAAAAACTAGGACACCTAGCGAAGATCTGTTTTCTCCCATATTTAGTCGCCAATTAGTCGGAATCAGTCGCCAAGTTACAGATTTAGTCGGTGTGTAATTAAAAAGATATTAAAGAATTCAATTTCCCCATACAGTGGTACAAGCGAGTACAAAATACTTTATGTATTTTCTAGATAGTATCTATGACGTCTTATGGAGGAATGTTTGTTTCGAATTAAATAAATATAAACTTAGTCTATAATTTCAACCCACCATAGGAAAGCTGTATTCATTACTTATAAACAAATCTACAATAATGTACGATGTAATGTGTATGTGTGTGTGTGTGTGTGTAAGTGTATGTGTAATTATTTATCCAACACAATGTGCACTTACCACTTAGTCACTGGCAGATAGATCGCTGCGCTCCGTTTCATTTACGGTAAGTAAGAAAGAGATAGATGCGCGTGTACAGACGAGCTGCTTAGAACGAGTTGCCCGTCACGTAAGTTAAAGGGTCAGCGCAGACAGAGGAATAATCCCCGCACGGTCTCGGGTATTTTCTTTACGGATCGCGTATGTTCGAGCTTGCGCGCGACCTCGCGAGCCTGCGCGAGTAAACCGTTCTAGGTTACAGCTACAGTAAACATGCCAGTTTGTCGCGAAAGTTCGTCAACGATGGTGGACTGGGATATGATTATAATTGTGCTTTTGGCGGAAGAAGAAGAAATGGAAGAACATGTTAATAAAACCCCTAACATCCAAACTCACAAACTATATCTTTTCATAATATTGAATAAATAGGTCTTTGTAACATTTTCTGAAAGTACAATAATTTTAAGGTAATAAATCATTTTATATTTCGACAACAGAAGTTTTATTATTCTAACCTAAATTAAGATAAAATAAAAACTCAACCCGTCCATACCCATAACACAACACTCACAATCACCTCAAAATACACACAAACACAACACACATCAAACGAACTTTTAGAAAATTCATTTTTATAAAATAAAATTTGATTACAATTGACAATACGTTTTCAACGTTTTAGTATTTTAAACATTTTACGTTACCATTGTAAACTGGTAAAACAGTTGCATGCGACTGTACATCTTGACACCAAATAGACCAAGAGCAAGGTTTAATGTTTTCAAAGAAGTTTAAGCCACTCTAAACTAGTAATTAAAAACATGAATTTAATTGAGAATTTATCTCTCTCGGACATTACTAAAGACTTTAGACCGATAAAACTAAAAGTATATTACACATATTAACAGAAATATTGTTTCTTGGTAATTTTTCGTGAACTCTTCGATGTAGCTCTTGGACTATACCTTACTAATTGAACTCATAATATCTCCTAAACTAAGACCCGACTAAATCTGTAACTTGGCGACTGATTCCGACTAATTGGCGACTAAATATGGGAGAAAACAGTTCTTCGCTAGGTGTCCTAGTTTTTGAGATATAAATGTGGCCCTGCTGGGGAGACTCTCTCCAGCAGGGCCACCAATAAACCCTTATATCTTTTGAACCAGTGACCGACTAATTCTGAAATTTGGCGACTAATTCCGACTAATTGGCGACTAAATATGGGAGAAAACAGATCTTCGCTAGGTGCCCTAGTTTTTGAGATATAAATTTGGCCCTGCTGGGGAGAGTCTCTCCAGCAGGGCCACCTATAAACCCTTATATCTTTTGAACCAGTGACCGACTAATTCTGATATTTGGCGACTAATTTCGACTAATTAGCGACTAATTTTTTGCGTTTTCAAAATTAAAATCCCTGATGGTGGCCCTGCCAGAGTCAGTGACACCGAAAACCAAATACATATGCTTCTCCATCTATAAGAATTCACAACCAGATGTAGTGTTCAACATTAAAGTACACTCTTGTGATAGAGCTGAAAATAATAATTGCGTTTGTCCCCTAATTAATAAAGTTTTGGAAACAAAATATTTAGGTGTAATTATTGACCACAGATTGTCATGGTACTCTCATATTGAACATGTTACCGGAAGGATAAGGAAACTCGGGTGGATTTTTAAAACGCTAAGATATATCGCTCCTATAAATATAAAAACAAAACAGGCTCTCATAGAAATTTATTAAATGAAATATATATCTCCCTAGCGCAATCTGTTATATCATACTGTATCACAATATGGGGCGGCGCGCGCAGCAAAATCAAAGTTTATACATGTTGAACGAGGACAACGTGCTGTCATAAAAATAATGTATTTGAAAAGGATTACATATCCTACTGAAAGTCTCTATCAGGATAGTGGACTGCTTTCTGTTAGAAAATTATAGATTATATAGGGTGTTTGGTAGATGGGTGCAAAGCCTGAAGGGGGTGATATCTTAGACCATGCTAAACTTGTCTTAGACGAAGTCTGTTCCTTGTATTTTTTTTTAAACTCTGAGGTTTTTAACAATAATACCGTAAGTTGGGGTGATTTTGCGCCTGCCAGTAATACTTTGCTCCAAATCCGTACAAGTTTAAAAATAAAATTTAAAAAAAAGTTTACAACTCTATGGTTTTATTGATGTCTGAACGCAATCATAAGATGTCAATGTTCTGTCATGGAAGTTGACAGGTCGCCATTGTTGCTATTACCGGATTAAAAAATCGGAGATTATAACACAAACAGCAAACACAGTGAGAGTTAGTCCAAGACGGAGCGCGCGCTTTCCGGCGGTGGTGGGCCACCACCCCCACCACCCTTGCGCTGTTCGACGCGCCGCCGGCCAAGCACGGGGAGGCTTAGGAGAAGCAGAGCAGAAGCGGAAGGGGCACCGCATTCCTGAGAGATTTTTTATTTTATTTGAGATGGGTTTGCTCTTGACTATAGTCTTAGTCAGAGGTGACAGAGGCAAAGTCTACGATGGAGTGAGCTTACCCAGAAGAAGCCTGTGTGTGTGTGTGTGTGTGTGTGTGTGTGTGTGTGTGTGTGTGAAGATGCAGAGATTAAGTGACTGTGTCAAATAAGCACTACGTGGAACGTAAAATCATATTATTTATAGTCAGGACAATAACAATAGAATCCCGGGATAGAATCTAATGTACTTTTGCCAAAATCATAAGACAGTTATGCACTGCCATTTCCCCCAAGTCTCATCAGTGGAGGCTCTTGGACCACTTTCGCCCATTGTCCTTTTACTACAAAAAAGGTAAAAATGCAACGCAAGCCGCGAAAAAAATTTGCGATGTTTATGGACCTAGTGTAGTGTCTGTGAGAGTAGCACAAATTTGGTTTAAGCGTTTTCAATCCGGAAATTTTGATGTCAAAGATGTACGTCGCTCTGGTCGCCTTATTACGGATAAAATGGATGGCATTTTTGAAAAAGTGGAGCAAGATCGGCATATCAGTAGTTACGACGTAGCTGAAGAACTGGAAATTGACCACAAAACAGTTTTGGCGCATTTGAAAAAAACTGGGTACACAAAAAAGCTCGACATTTGGGTACCTCACGAGCTCACTGAAAGAAACCTAATGAACCGTGTACTCATTTGTGATTCTTTATTACGACGTAATGAAACCGAACCATTTTTGAAGAAGCTGATAACTGGTGATGAAAAGTGGATCACGTATGACAAGAACGTGCGAAAAAGGTCGTGGTCAAAGGCCGGTCAGGCTTCACAGACTGTGGCGAAACCCGGGTTAACTCGCAACAAGGTGATGCTGTGTGTGTGGTGGGATTGGAAGGGCATTATTCATTATGAGCTGTTATCATCAGGCAGGACCATCGATTCTGAACTCTACTGCGAACAACTGATGAGATTAAAGCAAGAAGTTGAGAGAAAGCGGCCGGAATTAATCAACAGAAGGGGTGTGGTTTTTCATCATGATAACGCTAGATCTCACACATCTTTAGCCACTCAGCAAAAATTAAGCGAGTTTGGCTGGGAGGTGTTAATGCATCCGCCGTAGTCCTGACCTTGCACCTTCAGATTTCCACCTGTTTCGGTCTCTTCAGAATTCTTTAGGCAGTGTCAGGTTAACATCACGAGAGGACTGCCAAAACCACTTGTCGCGGTATTTTGACCAGAAGTCCCAAAATTTCTATAGCAATGGGATCATGTCCCTACCTACAAGATGGCAAAAAGTTATGGAACAAAATGGTACCTACATACTTTAGTTAAATGTAAATAAACTATATTAAAAAATGTTTTGAATTTTCTTAAAAAATGCGAAGAAACTTTTTCCCCAACCTATTAATAGGATAAATAAAAGGATATATATACATTTAGCCACCCAGACCCATAGCCCAATATGTTTAGTTTCCACGTACAACAATAGTCCTGCACCAACCGGGGGTTGTCCTTGGGTGCACTTGCATAGTGCAGATAGGGATAATCGTCGGTTGGTGACTCCTCAGCATTTAAAATTATCTAAGGGGCCTCTGCGAGTTGGCTTCGGCCCCTCGTATGCCTTCCAAAGGTCCGGGACCCCAGGGTCCCGAAATTTATAGAAACATAATAATAATATTATGATTTTTTTGGTGAAAATAACTTCGTAACGGACATATTAATGTAATACTGTTGCTACTTACGCCAGTTTATTCAAAATTTTAAATTATTTCAATTGATTTTATGTGTAAAGGGTTTATTATTTTTTGTTTGTCGGTTACACCGAATAAATCGGACAGTTATTTAGATTTACGAGGTTCCAAAAACTACAAAAAAGTTAGAAACCAAAACTTGACCTATACGACTGAGTTTTACTACTAAAACTACTACTACTTTTGTCACTTACTACACAACAATTTGACAGCGCAGCT
The DNA here is from genome assembly GCA_948252095.1 of Dicycla oo. Classification (NCBI taxonomy): domain Eukaryota; kingdom Metazoa; phylum Arthropoda; class Insecta; order Lepidoptera; family Noctuidae; genus Dicycla; species Dicycla oo. Next base: position 29,312,535 of record OX411714.1, read on the forward strand.
CCTTCATTTTAATAGATAACAAAATTTTAAATATACAGATCGACGGAGAACAAAATTCCCAGTTCAATGGAATAAAGAGTGAACTTAAATTCCTACCGATATGGGCCTGCCTGTCCCCAAGCATGAGCCACGCACAACGACTGGTGCAACTTGCGCTTCCCGCAAGTTAGTTTTAGTTAGCTTAGTTAGTTTTTATAGTTAGCTTAGGGGGCGATCATTAATTACGTGAGGTGATTTTTCGAAACCCGTTCCCCCTTGGAGAGATGTCGTGAGATTTGGCTCGACCCCCTCCCTCCCCCATATTCTCATGTGAGATGTTTCACATGATTGCGTTGGATTTATTTAAATACCTAAACTTAATTTGCTTAGTTATTATTTTTAGAAGTCACGGGTCAGAGCTTCACTGGTTTTTATACAATCATGCTGTGAAAAATGGTTGGACAGCAAATCCTATGGTACAGTGCTACCACGATTAAATAAATAATAATGTAGAAAGAATGAAGAAGAACATAAATAAAAACTTTTAGCAAAAAATAAAACCGACTTCCAAAACAAAACTAACGCAAGTGACAAAAAAAAAAATTCAAATTCAAATAATTTATTTACCTTTCAAACAAAAAAGAATTTTCAAATCGGTCCATCCGTCTTTGAGTAATCGCGTAACAAACTTACAAAACAAATACAGTCGTATTGAGAAGCTTCTCCTTTTTGAAGTAGGTTAAAAAATGAAAATCACGAGGCGCTCGCCACCACATTGTGCCACCACCGCACCGCCTCTGCATCCTGTTTACCTGTACCTACCTAAGTTAAATTTCAGAACAATATTAACATAATCGAACCCATTCACGTTCACACATCACTTAACTCATTTCTGTTCATAATTAATTTGACATATTTCATTAAATTACTAGAGCATGTGTGCAGAATATTATTCAGTAGATAATCTACTTATTTTGTGATCCACTGTTTATCTTCAGTCGGGATTTTGATTTCGTTGGGAAAGCTTTCTCCACGGTGTTTGTAATTATTTCTAAGACAACTGGTAAGTGTCAATTTTTTGGAACGTATACTCTGAACGACGCTTTCTACAATACATAATTGTCGTGACGGTCAAAATGTTACTTTTTTCGTATTTTAGCTCACGTTCGTCAAGCGTGTAAAAGCGAAGAGAACTTCGTTCGAACCGTGTGTCTCACGACACTTCTAGACTGTTTTTCATCAGCGCAGCAAGCTTTTTATTTCATAAATTTCTAGCACCCTTCACCTCAGTTCCAGTCTGTCCTCCTAGCTGTCATTCGTATTAGACCTTTGGCAGTCAGGTAAGGTAGTCGGAATTCTAAGCCAGAAGCCCGAGCGTTTGTCAGTCTTAGCCAGTCTTAGGTTCATTAATTAAGTGAGGCGATATTGGCGATTTTTCGACGCCCCACTTTCCTTGGTCGTCACATTCGTCGTGAGGTCGTGATATTTGGCTCGACCCCCTCCCTCCCCTACTAATCTCACGCAGAGATTTTGCAAAATGCGTATTTTTAGTGTAAATTCGTTAATCTTTCCTTGATTTATTTAAATAAACCTAATTTGCTTAATTATTTTTTATTTAACAGTTATTACTTACCCAGTTTTCCCGCAATTTTACACTGTTTCATGCGAAAAAATAACGTGTTATTTGCCGAGACTCCCTCCCCCGCACGACCCCGACCCCTCCCGCCCGAGACCTCTCCCCCATGTGAGATTGGGTGAGATTAGGCCAGACCCCCACCCCTCAAGTTATTAATTATCCCAAGGGGGGTTAATCTTCGTTACGGATATATATTTATATATCCGTATCAAAGATTAAACTAAAACACACAACATAAACAAAGCAAACAAAAACAACAAAACAATCACAAAACAAAACACACAACAACAAAATTTAAAACATTATCAACGCAACCATAAATATAAAAAATCAATTCAACAATTTAGCATGATTAAGCATTCTACTTGCAATGTACGCAGTTAGGTAATGCGTCATTCATGGTGAAGTGCCAAAAATACTAATAGGTAATGATAATATTATTGACAATATCTCTGTGTCTGGTCATATGAACTCATGACGCAAATAACTTGAGTTCTGCTTAACTTCATGAGGTATCTATGAATATGAATGAGCAAAATAGGAGAAGAGTTTAAAAATAATGATTCAGCTTTTGTTAAACGTGCCCGTGTCAAGGGTTAAAAGCATGAACTGGCTAGCTAGAGTCAGTGAGTTAGAACCCCTGTTGTTGCTGGGCCGCACGGCCGCTGATTGCAGTTACCCCTTGTAACGCAGGTATACACCTCTGCTCGACTAACTAATAATATTACAAAAAAAACCGGTCAAGGGCGAGTCGGACTCGCGCACCGAGGGTTCCGTATATATAAAAAGTGTGCTATTTAGAGATATCGTTTTATTTTTCCTGTAATATTTACATAATTTTCTATCACACCGAATAATTTCAGATTTTTCTCTATGCAAACTGCGGTATTTTTTTACATTATTCATCAATAGTCGAAAACTATGCGGCCTAAAAAAAAGAAAAAATGTTTGAGAATGTACAAATAGCGCTCTTTGATATGATACCTCACACGCCCTAGTAGCCCCACTTCGAATTTTTTAAGAAGCCCTTTCAAAAAAAAAAATTCTTTCTTATTTGCAAAATAGTTGGGCAAACGTCATCTAAAACTATTCCAAAATTCTATTTTGATAGCATTAGTAGTTCTTGAGATATCCAGCTGTGACAGACAGACAGACAGACAGACTGAGTCGCACCATAGGGGTTCCTTTTTACCATTTTTGTACGGAACCCTAACAAGCAATTCCATCATAACTCCATGTTTGCTCTTTCTGCTAGTATATTAAAAATTAGGGTATCACTACTAATTCAAGGCCGGCCATTATCTGCGTAAGATTTGATGAGTTTTTCTTAGTTTGCTTTTACTTTGTTTTACTATTACTTTTAACACATAAAATGTGTTCTTAAATTATTGTAATTTGTAGGTTTTAGTTTTAATAGCAATAGCATGGTCTGTAAAGATTATTTTTATGTGTATTTCGTGGAAAATCTTGTATGTTCCTACAGTGTAATGTGTCTTACTTTTCCTAATAAATAAAATAACGTTAACTTCTAGCACAAGCAAGATTTTTAAGTTTAATTTAGGGTACTTAGCCTAATTTAGGGTTTTTATGGTACTGTCGAAAGTTTACTGCTGATGACTAGACCAGTAATGGCTCCAAGAAACACTATTCCCATAAACTTACCTGAACAGGTGCATACCTAATTTACAGACACAATCGAATATGAAAACAAACGAGGCCATGCAAGCGGTGTATCAAAAGGTGGATGATAAGTTTTGTCAGCAATTTGGGTTCAAAATCAAAGATGCAACTTTCAATAAAGTAGTCGACTACATGTACGCTCCGAAGGATTCCTCAAGTTTGGCTGTTACGAGGATTTTGTTCGGTAAGTCATATGAACAGCACCCTCATTGCGTAACATATATCAATCGGAATCTGAATCATTTGGCAGCAAATTGCTAATCTATTGCTTCATATGTTCGAATTTTTTTTCTGATCGACAACGTAACGATGAAACCGATTCCGATTGAAGTTACGAAATTGCCCCGCCGGATTTTAGTTTCTTTTGATATTCAGTATCTTGCAGGTTTAAGATGTGCCCCTGTGTTAATGAAAAACAGAAGCTCTTTTGATTTCTAAGCCGTCAGATGTCCTGAGTTTATAGTTTTAATTCTTCTAAAAAATAGGTGCTTTATATTGAAAGAAAGTAAGAAAAATATGTTTATTTGTCACAGAAACACGTGCATACAAAAATATAATTAACGCGAGTTTTACAAAAAGAAAAATAAAACACACAGATAACGAGCAAAAAACAAAAGTCGGCAGCTGCTGGCACGCCATGGCTGTGACAAGAAGGCTTCCACTCAGCATGATGCTGTGCTATGGGGGGCGCACAGCACAACGCTGTTTTTCAGTGGTCACCCGAAAAAGACAATTAATTAATTAATATTCAATTTCATAAAACCTGTGAACTGTTCAAACTCACAAAGGAGTTCTTCCAACCTGGGTACCTACTTAATTTTTCAACAAGATTTTATCTCCGCGATCGCCCAGGTTTGGCAATGCTGTTCGATATACCGGACGAGCGCGGCGGTGCCTCCATGGTAAAGCGATGGGGAGACGCCAATACCTGTCACTTCCCGCTGATCCCAATACTGACGTCTGTTGGCATGCCTTACATGGCGCTCGTATATGCTGCACTGTGGCTTGGTAAGTGTTACAACTAGATCATATACTTAACACTAATTTAAGTTCTCTCTGCACTAACCCTTGGTGACCGTCGGCGTCGTCGGCCGAGCTGTCTTTCGGGCCTTTTCTTGTCCTCTTCCACACTTTTATTCCATTGGGTTTTTCCGTGGATGAGTGACTGTGACCAGCTCTACATACTACCCCACCGTGTATCGGAAAGCACGTTAAGCCGTAAATCCCGGCTGTCATTCGTGGATACTTGACAGTCGTTATGGGTCATCAGAAGCCCGAAAGTCTGACAACCAGTCTTACTAAGGGGTATCGTATTAGCCAGTAACTGTGTTGTGGAGGTCAGATAGGCAGACGCTCCATGTAAAATATTCGTATTCAGCTGCATTCGGTTAGACTGGAAACGGTCGGTTTCCAACATCTTTTTTAATTTTTTTTTATTGGAGATGGGTTTGCTCTTGATTCGTAGTCTAGCTCAGAGGTAACAGACACAAAGTCGACGATGGAGTGAGCTTACCCAGAAGAAGGCTGTTCACTCTCACCTTGAAGAGATTAGGGTTGTATGCGCTCGGAAACACAGACGCAGATAGTGAGTTCCACTCTTTTGCTGTGCGCATTATAAAATACATTTGGAAACGCTTAGTGCGAATTGGTGGAATATCAACCAGGTAGGGATGGTAACTGGCAGTCCGTCTAGATGTCCGATGGTAGAAGGGAGCCGGTGGAATCAGGTCGTGGAGTTCTTGGGTACACTCACCGAAGTACAATCTGGAGAAGACCGACAAGCAGGCAACTTTGCGGCGATGAGCCAAGCTGTGAAGCTTGGCATCCACCAGTTCTACGTCGCCAAACTCGCCAATGAGCCTCTTAGCTCTGCGTTCCACCCAGTCAAGCGCTGCTAGTTGGTACTTAGCTGATCCATCCCAAAGGTGGCAGCAAAACTCCATGCAGGATCGGACTTGCGCTTTGTAAAGGGTTAAAAGCTGTCCAGGCGTAAAGTATCGCTTCACCCTATTTAAGATGTTCAGCTTCTTGGCCGCTGTTTGGGCTTTGTACTCGATGTTGGCGCCGAAGTTGAGACCAGATGTCAACTCCATGCCTAGGAGCTCAAGCCGATCAGTTGCTCACCAGTGGTACCATGGTTAGGAAAATAATAGGTTGGGGAAAAAGTTTCTTCGCATTTTTTAAGAAAATTCTAAACATTTTTTAATACAGTTTATTTACACCTTGTTGCGAGTTAACCCGGGTTTCGCCACAGTCTGTGAAGCCTGACCGGCCTTTGACCACGACCTTTTTCGCACGTTCTTGTCATACGTGATCCACTTTTCATCACCAGTTATCAGCTTCTTCAAAAATGGTTCGGTTTCATTACGTCGTAATAAAGAATCACAAATGAGTACACGGTTCATTAGGTTTCTTTCAGTGAGCTCGTGAGGTACCCAAATGTCGAGCTTTTTTGTGTACCCAGTTTTTTTCAAATGCGCCAAAACTGTTTTGTGGTCAATTTCCAGTTCTGCAGCTACGTCGTAACTACTGATATGCCGATCTTGCTCCACTTTTTCAAAAATGGCATCCATTTTATCCGTAATAAGGCGACCAGAGCGACGTGCATCTTTGACATCAAAATTTCTGGATTGAAAACGCTTAAACCAAATTTGTGCTACTCTCACAGACACTACACTAGGTCCATAAACATCGCAAATTTTTTTCGCGGCTTGCGTTGCATTTTTACCATTTTTGTAGTAAAATTTTAAAATGTATCGAATTTCTTCATTAGATTCACTCATCTTGACGGTACGAAAAACAAATGAAAATCACACATTTTCCTAATTTGAATTTGGAATTATGTTCTTTCAATGATACCAAAACCAGCCAGATACAAATAGTATAGCCAAAGAGATTTTATTACAAGTTCATACATACTATGCGAAAAGACTCTTTCCCCAACCTATTATAATGCGAAAAGACTTTTTCCCCAACCTAATATAACCGTGGTACCACTCATATTTCAAGTTTCACTTTAACCATAAAGCGGGTTGCAGACCGCATACTAAGTTAGTTTAGCTTAGCTCACATAGCTGGCGGGCGGGGGTTGCTTAGCATAGATCGCGTAGCTCCGGATCGGTATACACAACTAACTTAGATTCACATTAGTTCAGTTAGTTTACAAAGCTTAGTTTGCATAGTTCTGCACACAGGTATGAAAAACTACGCCAGCTCTGTGAGCTGAGTTAAACTAACTTAGTTTGCAGTCTGCAACCCGCTTTACGGTTTAAGTGAAACTTGAAATCTGAGTGGTACTACGGTTACATTTTCCTAAATATGGTACCACTGGCGGAACCACGGTTAGAGTAAAGTAACCGTGGTACCACTGGTGACTCTACTGGGGGTACCACGGTAAGAGTAAAGTAACCGTGGTACCACTGGTGACTCTACTGGGGTAACCACGGTTAGGGTAAAGTAACCGTGGTACCACTGGTGACTCTACTGGGGGAACCACGGTTAGGGTAAAGTAACCATGGTACCACTGGTGACTCTACTGGGGGTACCACGGTTAGGGTAAAGTAACCGTGGTACCACTGGTGACTCTACTGGGGGAACCACGCTTAGGGTAAAGTAACCGTGGTACCACTGGTGACTCTACTGGGGTACCACGGTTAGGGTAAAGTAACCGTGGTACCACTGGTGACTCTACTGGGGGAACCACGGTTAGGGTAAAGTAACCATGGTACCACTGGTGACTCTACTGGGGGTACCACGGTTAGGGTAAAGTAACCGTGGTACCACTGGTGACTCTACTGGGGGAACCACGCTTAGGGTAAAGTAACCGTGGTACCACTGGTGACTCTACTGGGGTACCACGGTTAGGGTAAAGTAACCGTGGTACCACTGGTGACTCTACTGGGGGTACCACGGTTAGAGTAAAGTAACCGTGGTACCACTGATGACTCTACTGGGGGTACCACGGTTAGAGTAAAGTAACCGTGGTACCACTGGTGACTCTACTGGGGTACCACGGTTAGGGTAAAGTAACCGTGGTACCACTGGTGACTCTACTGGGGGTACCACGGTTAGAGTAAAGTAACCGTGGTACCACTGGTGACTCTACTGGGGTAACCACGGTTAGAGTAAAGTAACCGTGGTACCACTGGTGACTCTACTGGGGGTACCACGGTTAGGGTAAAGTAACCGTGGTACCACTGGTGACTCTACTGGGGGAACCACGGTTAGAGTAAAGTAACCGTGGTACCACTGGTGACTCTACTGGGGTACCACGGTTAGGGTAAAGTAACCGTGGTACCACTGGTGACTCTACTGGGGTACCACGGTTAGGGTAAAGTAACCGTGGTACCACTGGTGACTCTACTGGGGGTACCACGGTTAGAGTAAAGTAACCGTGGTACCACTGGTGACTCTACTGGGGTAACCACGGTTAGAGTAAAGTAACCGTGGTACCACTGGTGACTCTACTGGGGGAACCACGGTTAGAGTAAAGTAACCGTGGTACCACTGGTGACTCTACTGGGGTAACCACGGTTAGAGTAAAGTAACCGTGGTACCACTGGTGACTCTACTGGGGTACCACGGTTAGGGTAAAGTAACCGTGGTACCACTGGTGACTCTACTGGGGGTACCACGGTTAGAGTAAAGTAACCGTGGTACCACTGGTGACTCTACTGGGGTAACCACGGTTAGAGTAAAGTAACCGTGGTACCACTGGTGACTCTACTGGGGGTACCACGATTAGGGTAAAGTAACCGTGGTACCACTGGTGACTCTACTGGGGGAACCACGGTTAGAGTAAAGTAACCGTGGTACCACTGGTGACTCTACTGGGGTACCACGGTTAGGGTAAAGTAACCGTGGTACCACTGGTGACTCTACTGGGGTACCACGGTTAGGGTAAAGTAACCGTGGTACCACTGGTGACTCTACTGGGGGTACCACGGTTAGAGTAAAGTAACCGTGGTACCACTGGTGACTCTACTAGGGTAACCACGGTTAGAGTAAAGTAACCGTGGTACCACTGGTGACTCTACTGGGGGAACCACGGTTAGGGTAAAGTAACCGTGGTACCACTGGTGACTCTACTGGGGTACCACGGTTAGGGTAAAGTAACCGTGGTACCACTGGTGACTCTACTGGGGTACCACGGTTAGGGTAAAGTAACCGTGGTACCACTGGTGACTCTACTGGGGTACCACGGTTAGGGTAAAGTAACCGTGGTACCACTGGTGACTCTACTGGGGGTACCACGGTTAGGGTAAAGTAACCGTGGTACCACTGGTGACTCTACTGGGGGTACCACGGTTAGAGTAAAGTAACCGTGGTACCACTGATGACTCTACTGGGGGTACCACGGTTAGGGTAAAGTAACCGTGGTACCACTGGTGACTCTACTGGGGGTACCACGGTTAGAGTAAAGTAACCGTGGTACCAATGGTGACTCTACTGGGGGTACCACGGTTAGAGTAAAGTAACCGTGGTACCACTGGTGACTCTACTGGGGTACCACGGTTAGGGTAAAGTAACCGTGGTACCACTGGTGACTCTACTGGGGGTACCACGGTTAGAGTAAAGTAACCGTGGTACCACTGGTGACTCTACTGGGGGAACCACGCTTAGGGTAAAGTAACCGTGGTACCACTGGTGACTCTACTGGGGGTACCACGATTAGGGTAAAGTAACCGTGGTACCACTGGTGACTCTACTGGGGGAACCACGGTTAGAGTAAAGTAACCGTGGTACCACTGGTGACTCTACTGGGGTACCACGGTTAGGGTAAAGTAACCGTGGTACCACTGGTGACTCTACTGGGGTACCACGGTTAGGGTAAAGTAACCGTGGTACCACTGGTGACTCTACTGGGGGTACCACGGTTAGAGTAAAGTAACCGTGGTACCACTGGTGACTCTACTGGGGTAACCACGGTTAGAGTAAAGTAACCGTGGTACCACTGGTGACTCTACTGGGGGTACCACGGTTAGGGTAAAGTAACCGTGGTACCACTGGTGACTCTACTGGGGGAACCACGGTTAGAGTAAAGTAACCGTGGTACCACTGGTGACTCTACTGGGGGAACCACGCTTAGGGTAAAGTAACCGTGGTACCACTGGTGACTCTACTGGGGGTACCACGGTTAGGGTAAAGTAACCGTGGTACCACTGGTGACTCTACTGGGGGAACCACGGTTAGGGTAAAGTAACCGTGGTACCACTGGTGACTCTACTGGGGTACCACGGTTAGGGTAAAGTAACCGTGGTACCACTGGTGACTCTACTGGGGGAACCACGGTTAGGGTAAAGTAACCGTGGTACCACTGGTGACTCTACTGGGGGAACCAACCAACGAATACCATAGAATAAAGCAGGTAAGTAGGTAATTCCTAGGTTTAAAAACACAGCATTATCTTACAGGAGCGCTGTGCATAATGCTAGGCTACAAGTTCCGGATAGCAGCACCGGTGTTCACCGCCTGTTACTGGTACCTGTTCCTGATTGAGAAGAGCTTCTGGAACAACCACAGCTATCTGTTCGGACTCGTCGCTCTGCTGCTCAGCTGTACGCAGGCTGATTGTTATTGGTGAGTACGTTTAATGGATAAATAAGGACAGTTGGATGGTGATTTTTAACTTCAAGGACGTTGTGTGTTATTAGGATTTTTGTTCTTTCTAAAAGTTTTGCATAAGTACTGTGACGATTCCCGGAGGGATCGTCACGTTACCCCGGAATCTAGGTAAATAAATAAATAATCCAACTCGCGTTGCACTCTTTCATATCGCACCTCCGCTCAAATAGTGTCATAAGTCAAAAAGCAAACTTAAAACAAACTGCCGAGAAAAAGTCGCTTGAAATTTATTCTAACTTTTATTTTTTTCTTTTCCCGTCATAAATCAAAAAGTAACGAAATTAAAAAAATAAACTATAGACATGACACTATTTGACATAAGATTTTTACGTTTTCTGAAGCTAATGGTACTTTATAAGAGAATTTTAATTTTTTTGAATTGTGACACTATTTGAGCGGAGGTGCGATATATTCAAGTAATATCTTAATTATTTCAACGCGTCTGTCTATCGCCCAGGGGGCACGTCTCGCTGACGTCTCCCTAATCCAACTCTACTTATTCTTTTTTAAAAGTGATCATTCGAATGTCATAGACATCTGCCGGCCTGATATAAATTACACAGGCTAGTATGAAACGTCTACATGAGCCACCCTTGATTAAATGGATTGACTCAGGCTAATCCACCTAATGCTTATGTGGACAATTACATAACGCGAGGAATAAATTTCATAATATGAGGTCATACCTTTGCAAAAAGGCTTAACTTAAAAGGACATACGCATCGCGCAAACCTGATACTACGCTAAGTGTCAGATAAATTAACCATTAAGTTGTGCCAATGTGCACTCACAAATACTACGTCGTCCTGTTTAAACCTCGTCAACCAAAACCTGGCGAAAAGGATTGACGAGCCTCCTATAACAAACATCTGATGTAACAATTCACACCAATCCAGAAAGGGTTTAATAAAATAAAGAACTCATCATCCTAATCTTTTTCTTCATCGGACGGGATTGAGCCTCGAGGGAGGGAAAAGGCCACGAAATTAAAAGTCCATCGAAGGATTCTTCGTCTTATCACGTGATCACAGTCGGAGGAAAAATCTCAATAAAAAAATCACCTAATGTCAACCATGAAACCCAAGCCTTAGGCCCACATTGACCAAACTGTGGATCCACAATCATAAACTGACCCAATTGTGTCCACTCAACACACTGGAAAGGCTACGTTAGCAAACATGATTCCAGTTTGCAATTGTACAGACCGTGCGTCCTCCCCCTCTAGGAGGGAGCACAGTTTCTCAGAACTATTTGTCACTCCCAGCATGCTTTAATAATTATCAGAGAGTGATCATTCTAACTCGACCCGTGAAAATAACAACGATATAGCTGTAGAAGATCCACTCCCTCAGGCTTGATAGTGCTGCTAGGTGTGACATCTCACACGCTCCCAGCCACGCCCGATGTAGCACTCCAATATGAAATGGAATTGTCACTTTACCCCGGAATCTAGGTAAATAAAAAAATAATCCAATTCGCGTTGCACTCTTTCATATATTCAAGTAGGTAATATCTTAATTATTTCCAAAGAGTAGAATTACGTATATAAAGGAAATTATTTCAACGCATCTCTCTATCGCCCAGTCTCGCTAACGTCTCCCTAATCCAAAATCCAACTCTACTAATTCTTTTTTAAAAGTGAATAAATTATATTATATAAGGTCAGGCGGGGCAAGTGCGTCATACATTTCATCAAATGCAAATTTTAATATTATAAATATTTCTTTAGCTTGTCCACTTACGCGTTCTACAAAAATAAACATATATACCTAGTCTTGCCATAAATATTGTCACGAAGAAAAAATAAATATAAAAAGCTTATTCGAAGTGGTCTCCATTGGCTGCAATACAGTCCTTTAAACGTTGAGGCCAGTTATTAATAGAAGCACGCACTCTTTCCATGGGAAAATTCTTCACTGCCAATCGTATGGGTTGTTTTAGGGACTCCAAATTATCATGGCGTTTAGAGCAAGCCGTACTCTCTAAAACTGACCTTAAATCATAATCCAGCGGATTAAGATCGGGACTAGACGACGGCCAGTCTTCAGCTCTGATGAAGTCCGAAACGTACACTTCCAACCAAGACTGCGTGGACCGCGCTTTATGACCCGGCGCCGAGTCTTGTTGGAAGGACCATACTTGGTTACTGAACATGGTGTTGTTAAGGGGCTTAACTACCTTCTCAAGAATGGTATCTTGATACACTTGTGCCGATGTATTGATACCTTTTTCACAAAAATATGGCTCAGTCACTCCTTCATAGCTAACACCCCACGAAACCATCACTGAAGTCGGATAATGCCCACGTTGCACTCTGTCGACTAATTGGGAAGCTTCCTTAGAGCTTTGAGCATAAATACGGTCATTTTGTTTGTTAAAATGTTGCTCAATTGTAAAGATTTTCTCATCCGCAAAACAAAATTTTTCTGTCTCCTCCCTTTGCGTACCGCTTCAGTAGTTGTTTCGATTTTACCACCCTATTCTTTTTTAAATTATCAGTTAAAAAATGACCAGTGCGTCTCTTATAGGCTGCAAGTCCTAAGTCATCTTTTAAAATACGCGACATGGTTCTGTGTGCTATCTTCATCTCCCGAGATAAAATCTTTTGCTTTCGGACAGGATTTCTTCGAATTCTTTCTCTTACTGCTTTGACCACCTTTTTCGTACGAACACTAAGTGGACGGCCAGATCTTTTTCTGTCACAAACATAGGAGGTCTCATTGTACCTATTAATAGCCCGGTACACAAACATTTGACTAATACCAAGCGTATGGAGAGTTTTAAAAATTGCAATTGGCTCCATAGCAACTTTGTGTAATGCAATCACAGCGATTCGGTTCGCTTTATCACCCCACTCCATTTTAATATCGCAAAATATTGTACAATGTATTGGCGCCAAAATTAGAAAACTCAATGAACAATCGTATAAAAATGACAGATTCCAAATTCAAATGTAATATCTTTCTTATTTTTAATTGTAACAGTATTTATGGCCAGACTGTGTAATGCACTTATTTGGGTATATGAATTGTATGTTATTGTTCATAAAAAAAACCATTAAATTCCAGCAAAATATGCATAGTTTTAGAGATATTTGCGATAAACTAATAATCGGGCAAGTGCGCCCTACTTTTTGCATCAACGGTAATCAACATTTTGAATAAAAAAGAATCTACACACGATTAAATAAAATAAGTTGATAAATTTTTCATATGTATTTAATTAAAAGAAAGCTTAAATACTTAAAACTATAAAATTAAATGTTTTATGAGTAAAATTTTCTATATGATCTAGTCTAGATTATGAAAAATCAAAACCTCACTCATAACATAAGCAAGAGGTCACTTGACACGAATCTCCTGACACTTGTTGAATGTATCTCCTCCAGCTTGGACCGCGGGCGTCAGGTAAACGTACTTTATTTCGACTTCCGGAAGGCGTTTGATAGGGTTAACAACGACACGCTGCTGATAAAACTTAGCAAAACAGGTTTCGCACCATCTCTCCTCCGTTTCTTCGCAGACTACCTACGTGATCGTCAGCAGTTCGTAGGCTTGGTATGTACGAATCAGGCACCTACACACGCGTTCCGGAGTAAGTCAGGGCTCAATTTTGGAGCCTCTGTTATTTTTAATCATGATTAATGATCTTCCCCAAGTTCTCCGTCACGCAAGATGTCTATTATATGCCGATGACTTGAAATTGTACCTAGAAATAAACTCCAAACGTGACTGTCTTGCTGCAGTGCTAACACTGCAGCAAGACATAGGGTGCAATATACAAGTGGAGCTTAGACAACAAGATGGAATTTAATCCCTCCAAATGCTTCGCAATGACATTCGGTCGAATGCGGCTCCCAGTAAATTAGGAATACAATTTAAATAACAATACCATCATGAAAACAACAGTCAACTTGGGAGTCACATTCGACCGAAAGCTCACCTTCCAAGACCGCATTGCTACGGTAGCTAAGGAATCCTACCAGAGGTTGGGTTTTGTTCTGCGTAATTGCCGCGATTTTCGCTCCACACATGCCATCAAAGTAATATTTAATAATGCTCTCGTGCGTAGCAAATTGGAATCCAGCTCCTGCGTCTGGAATCCACACGAAAGTACCTACGCGCTTTTATTGCAAAAGGTACAAAAAGCGTTCCTTAGGTTTCTCTATAAGCGTAAACATGGCTATTATCCTTACCTACCTCTACCCGACAAAATTTTTACTGGGATGCCTCGGATATAACTCGTTAGAGGTAAGGCGAGCAAAAGACCAGCTCACCATAGCCTGTAAGACGCTCCGCGGCACTATTGACGCGCCTGATCTGCATGCTGTGCTGGCTCGCTTCTTTTTCCCAAACAATTACTGCCGCAGCAGAAAGCACAGGCTGTTTGCTATGCCTCCATGTCGAACCGTTGCGCGTGCTAAGTCCCCAGTACCACGTACTCTGGCTGCACTTAATGACCTCTTGGACTCTAATCCAACAAACGATCTGTTTGCGGACGAATGGGCGAAGATTTTATTGGCATGTCAGAAGTACTGTGAGAGGAATTTATGGTGTGGTTAGACGATTTTATATTTTCTCTTTTATGTGAAGTGTGACAAACTGTGTGTTTAATTTTTGTAATTGGTTTTAAACCGTCTTAATTAAATAAATAAATAACATAACCACTGTTAAATAATCAGACTAACTAGCTTTGGAAATTACCAGGCATCACTAATTTAAAATTGTAAAAAGAAATATATAAAAATATGGAAAAGAGAACGCGCAGTTGCACTTATCGCAAATTTTCTAAACATTATTTAAAAACCGTAACAATAAATGTTGTAATGTATCTATAGTAACATGCAACGTGAAACAAAAAGGTTGATGATCTATGATTTGGGCAAAGTGCGTCTGTAATCGCACTTACCCCGAATCAGCTAGGCGCACTTCCCTCAAAATACTACACTTAGGATAAGTTTTTCACAAGTTTACATAACTATGAAATCCACTTTTAACAGGAAAGGGGACTCCCTTTAACAATAACTACGTAGCTAGATATTACCGCAACGCAATCACCTTATATGTTTCTTTAAAACAGCAATATTATCTGAAATATAGGTTTTTTCCACTACGTGTCAAACTTGTATGTCGAGATGAAATGACACTGCAAACAAAATGGCTTCCCACAGTATTATGAATGAAAAATGGCCATCTACAAATTGATTTTGGAACTATTTAATAAACGTTATTTATCGCCAGATGGCGGTATTCTCAGTTACCTGCAAAACATTTGAGTTTTTCTGGAATGTGCTCATCAAGGCCTTTAATTTGATACCTACCCCTACCTACTTTTGAACCTATTGAAGATTTTTATTTCACACTAGCTGTTGCCCGCGGCTTCGCCCGCGTGAATATCGGAAATTATCCCACGGGAACCTTCTACCTGGATGAAAAGTATCCCATGTCTTAATCCAGGTTATAAACTATCTGTATACCGAATTTCATCCAAATCCGTTCAGCCGTTTTTGCGTGATTGAGTAACAAACATCCAAACATACAAACTTTCACATTTATAATATTAGTAGGATTTGAAAATTTATTAAAAAAAAAGTAAAAACCGACTTCAAAAACCTAAAACGAATACAAAACTTCTTCTGAAGTCGGTTTCAAGCTATAGTGCATTGAAGAATTGAAGACTGCAGAAGCTAAGTTTTTTATTAAAGTTATTTTATTCGTTTTAGGTTTTTGAAGTCGGTTTTTCTTTTTATGCGCAAGACGAACGAAAAGAAGAATCACCAAAATCCGCTTAGAAATGCCGGAAATACAGTACATTTATGCATATAACTTTGTACATAAGAACCTAATGTATTATATACTAAAACATTCCTGAAAGTATTATCACGAGTAGATCACGCTAGTGAAAGAATCATCAAAATTGGTTTATTAGTTTTTGAGAGAATCGCGGACATACAAAAAACCATACATACATATTGATACATACATACGGGTCGAATAGTTAAGCCGTTGGTCCCGGCTGTCATTCGAGGATCATTGACAGTCGTTACGGGTCGTCAGAAGCCCGAAAGTCTGACAACCAGTCTTACCAAGTATCATCGTATTACGTAGTAACTGGGTTTTGGAGGTCAGATAGGTAGTCGTTCCATGTAAAATACTAGTATTCAGCTGCATCCGGTTAGACTGGAAGCCGTCCCCAACATAGTTGGGAAAAGACTAGGCAGATTGATTGATACGGGTCGAATAGAGAACTTCCTTTTTTGAAGTCATTTAAAAATATGGCGGCAGAATGGCTCCACCATTCTGCCGCCATATTAAATTATACATTTTTTGCAAAAAAATATGATGATGTAGGTACCAAGGATTCTAACGCATACATCCAAATGTGTTCAGGCATTTAAAAGTTATGGAGGAATAAAGAAACTCTCGTGTAACATACCTACACTACGGCCGGTTTGTTTATCTTGACAGGTCCGAACATAGGCACTAAGAAGTTTCGCGCATGATCTCTCACTCACACTCGCCTCATGTCACCATTTGGTTCCTAAAAATCTTACTGCGCAACTTTCAGCGCGATGTTCGGACCTGCCAAGATAAATCGGCCGTACTGTACATATTGGGTTGGCTAATGAGTAATGAGCGACATACAACTATTTTATTTGTATTTCTTTATTTAATGAATAATTGTTAATCATTAATAATATATTCACCGTCGTTTTCTACTACCATTCGCAATCGATCTGGCAAAGAGTGAATGGCGTCCGCATAGAACTTCGTTGGTTTTGAATTAAAGAAGTCATCTATGTATTGTTTGAAGTGTGGTTCATCGTCAAAGCTTTTATCCCGTAAATTATTACTAAGTGATCGGAACAAGCTGAAATCAGTTGGTGCTAAGTCCGGCGAATATGGAGGGTGGGGTATTATTTCCCAATTAAGCTCCAATAGATTTAGCTTGGTACTCTTAGCAATATGGGGCCGGGCATTGTCGTGCAGGAAAAATATTTTGTCGTGTTGTGGACGTTTGCGATGGATGTCAAGCTTCAGTTTTTCGAGTTGATCACAATATATTGTTGCCGTAATCGTAGTATAGTAGGAAGGAATTCCCAGCTTATTACTCCATGTATATCCCACCAGACAGAAATCATTACCTTGTGAGGATGAAGATCACCTTTTGACGTTGGTTTTCCCTGTTCTTTACATCCCAGCCACTGTCGCTTGCGTGTGTGATTAACATAGAGAACCCACTTTTCATCTCCAGTGACAAGAGGATCTAACCAATTAAATGTGCGGCGGAAAGATAAAAGTTGTACACAAATCTCAGCTGACCGGTAGGTCAGCTGATCTTTACTTAATGGATGGGGTACCCAAACACTATATTTGTAAGTCTTTCCCAAACCATGTAAATGATTTTCTATGGTGCCATGAGAGCACTCGAGCTGAACAGCCAAATCGCGTGTAATTCTTTGAGGATCTTCTTCGATTAATAGTTTTAATTTATCGATATTTATTTCCACGGGGCGCCCAGACCTTGGTTGATTGGTTAAGGAAAAATCGTTATTGCGGAACCGTTGGAACCAGCGCTTTGCTGTTGCTTCGGAGACTGCATAGTGAGCTATCCTTTGACATTATATTACGTGCAGCTTCTGCAGCAGAATGCCCAGATTGAAACTCATATAATAAACAATGTCGTACGTGGGTTTTAATATCACTCATTTCTTTGTGAACTTTAACGCACTAACAGCCAAACTATCAATAACGCGCATGAGCGCGACGCGCTCTTTATATACCCTCTGCTACAAAACGTGCTCAAACCTTTCCGAAAATTCTAGAAATTATAAACTAAAACGCTCATTACTTATTAGCCAACCCGATACAATATACATACATGAACGCTGAAACATTACAATACTTATTTGGGCTTTCGTGTAAAAACATTTTTAGAGCTATTCCGTATCCGTACCTAGAGGCTGGTAGCGTGACGGTAAAATTGTTTTTTTTTTTTTTTTTTTTCTTAGACGATATTTTCAGAAGACTCTTAACCTGCCTCTATTTCCAGGTCACTGGACACTTACCTCGACCCTTGCAAGAAAAAGTCGAAAGTGCCGTACTGGAACTACTTCATACTGAAGTACCAGTTCTTTATCCTGTACTTCATGGCTGGCATGAAGAAGGGCACTGCGGAGTGGCTGACCGGGTATTCAGTGCAGAACCTTAGCGAGCATTGGGTGTTTGACCCTTTTAAGTAAGTGTAAATCCCTTCACCAATTGGCAACCGCCATTCTAGATACCCTTCGTCTGTTTTAAAAGACTTCGGTCCGAAGTCTTTTCAACGCTACTTACGTACTTACCTGCATAAATTATTTTCGAATCAAATGTTTACTAATTCTTACCAAGTGCTTTATAAACACTAAAATTCCCTGGTGCTAGGTAATCTAGAAAAGATCCCTAATGCCTGCTGCACCGGCTGGAGTAGTCGTTCCATTGCCTAATCTCAATATGTTTATATTGAACGCGCAGCAGACACAATAGTGAAAGTTTTAATAAACAAGTTTAAATCCACAGATACTTCCTGACGGTTCCTCAGATAGACTACCTGGTGGTGCACTGGTTCATTTTCCTTTTCGACCTGACGGTGGCCGTGTGGATGATGTGGTCCACCAGCAGACTTGTGGCCATGCTGTTCTGCGCCATGTTCCATCTCATGAACAGCAGGCTGTTCCGGATAGGTGAGTTACCTAAAACAGTAAATATAGGTATATTATGTAAGTTTGGTATTATCATTTTGATTGTCATCTAGCATTGCACGGTATGTTGCTGGTGGATCAGAAATTTTAACAACGGATGTTATTTTACATCCATATCTTTGGAATGCGGTCACAAACTAGTCAATCTAGGATCCTCAACAAACAAAATTAAATAGTCTAATGAGAAGACCAATTAGAGCACGTAGTAAGATCACGATTTCGACGACAATCTCTGCACTTATTATAACTGTAGTTTTTCTTTCAGGAATGTTTCCTTGGGTGTGTTTGGCAACAATGCCTTTATTCTACCCCTTTGACTGGCCAAAAACATTCGCATCGTACTCTAAAGAATACTTTGGCAAATTGAAGCAAAGTTTCTGTATTATAAAGAAAAAATATAAAAATCAATCTGTTTGCGAATGCCATACAAATGGTTCCAAAGGTAATGTCGAGCAAGATGATAAGGATCTGGCCATAACTGAGAAAGAACAAGCAGATATTAACAACGAAACGATTGAAGAGTCGGAAAAAAATACTAAACTTGAAGACAAAACAGAAGTTTGCCACAAAATAACTAAAACAGACGGTGAAGTTGATCACGATAAGGACATAATTGATGAAAAAGATGAACAAAGTGTTATGAATGAAACTGAAACTCCTGAAACTATTGACGATAATTTAATTAAAGATGACAATAGAAAGAAAGTAACAATGTATCTGATATTGTTATACGTTTTCATTCAAGCGTTTCTGCCGTATTCACATTTTATAACAAAGGTAAATTGATTAATCAATGTTTGAATAGGTCTAGGTAGATAGATACTTTAACATATTATGCTAGCTTCTGCCGCGACTTCGTCCGCATGAAACCCCGGTGCCGGTCCGCATCGCCTGCCCGCGTTATTAGTTCGGTTTTGCTTACCGTTTTTCATATTCATATTCATATTCATTTATTCACATTTAAATAGAGTAATTACAATTGGTGGTTCCACATGTTATAATATTTGGTCTTATAATCTATTTAGCCTTAGTATGGCATGTGAAGCTTAATAATAATGTAATGTCACAAAAAAAAAAACAATAAAGGATGGGTATTTATCCACAATCACTACATGGTCTTATGTTAATTATATAGTCCCTAGCTAACTACAGTGTCCAGTACCACTACCAGTAAAAAGTCAGTATTTTCCGTTAGATAATGATGCATTATTCCTGTAACCACTCATTTATTGAGTAAATCATTTTTTTAAGCAGTAGCTCTTTAAGCTTTTTCTTAAATTTTGGTAGAGGCAGATCTTGAATGTCTGATTGTAACCTATTATAAATTTTCACACACATAGCTGAGCAATTTTTTTCAAACACCGCAGTCTTTGGTGCAAATTCTAGCACTAGCCGCTGACCCTTCCTTGATTTACGAGGATGGGTATTATCACGTGTGTAGATATCACTAGCTTTCACAAATAGGTTATAATTGGATTTGACGAACACACAAATTTCAAAAATGTACATACTTGGTAGGGGTAATATTTTGAGTTTATTAAAGTGAGGTTTACAAGACTCATATGGAGGAATGCCAACAATTGCTCTTATGCAACGTTTCTGAGATAAAAACGCCCGCTGGCAGTCTGTTGAGTTTCTGACTCTTATTTTTATTTTATTCGGCTCCTAAGGTTTCTAGCGTAATGGTAATTAGCCTATAGCCTCCCTTAAGAATTGGGTTATCAAATGCAAAAAGAATTTTTCAAATCCGACTGTTAAGCCCACTGTTCGGGTCAATCACCGAACAATAATAACCATATCAGCGTAATTACGACACCGCTGCACCGCGCTCTATGCCTTGTATATATTATGTATTATTTAAGTAAAAACAGTCAGTACGCTTTAGCATAGCATATCGGGCGCGACTCAATCTCATCTCATTCACCTCATTAGTTTTAATCGTTATCCCATTTGTATTGCTGAAATATATTAATCTTATTATAAACTTTAATAGTTTATCTTAAACTCACCCCAACCCCGAA
Source organism: Dicycla oo (assembly GCA_948252095.1). Classification (NCBI taxonomy): domain Eukaryota; kingdom Metazoa; phylum Arthropoda; class Insecta; order Lepidoptera; family Noctuidae; genus Dicycla; species Dicycla oo. Next base: position 29,333,215 of record OX411714.1, read on the forward strand.
CACCCACTTTCCACTATGGGATATAATATATACGTAGTCGGTCCATAAGTCTGTCACATAGGTAACATTTCGAATTTAGAATGCAAGCTGATGATAATTATGGGCATTCGAAATTTGAATATTTAAAGAAAATAAAAACAAAGGGTTTCTGGAATTTTGTTCATTTCCTAAAATGGAGTGGAGGCGCAAAGAAGACAGAGTCGCAGTAATTGCATTGCATCGTTGCGGTCACGCGCCAACTGAGATTTTCAAACTTCTGAAAAATTTGAAAATTCCACAGATTTATTTATCTTACTATCAAACGATTCAGGGAAGATTCAAGTTTAGAAGATAAACAAAGGAGCGGTCGACCTCGTACTGTTCGGACTCCAGCGGTCATCAAAGCAGTGAAGGCGCGAATCTAACGAAATCCTGTCCGCAAGCAAAAAATGTTGGCTCTCCAGATGGGACTAAGCAGAACTACTGTTAAAAGGGTGTTAAATGACCTAGAACTGCGTGCTTATAGAAAAAATAGCACATCTTCTTAACGCACGGCTGAAGAAAATCAGACTCGAAAGAAGCCGGGTTTTGTTAAAGCAGTACGCGGGAAAAAATACCGCGAAATACTATTTTCAGACGAAAAAATTTTTAATGTTGAGGAGAGTTTCAACAAACAAAATGATAAAGTGTATGCACACTCTAGTGAAAAAGCCAGCAGACGTATGCCACGTGTTCAGCGTGGTAGGATGCCGTAGCAATGGACGTTGGACTGATCAAGATTACGGAATCGCCACTAACCTTGACATCTCGTGAAATCATCACCCTTCGGTATTCATGGTTTGGTGTCCTATTTGGGTCCAACGGAGATGTTTTTTTGTGAAAAAGGAGTGAAAACCAGTGCCCTTGTATATCAAAACAAAGGCCTAACAAACATTGTGGAACCTCTTTCACAAACAATGTTCGAAAACAAGCACTGGGTATTCTAGCAGGATTCTGCGCCGGCTCATAAGGCGAAAAGTACCCCAAACTGGCTCACGACCCGCGGAATCGCCTTTATCAGGCATGAGGATTGGCCCTCTTCCAGTCCAGACATGCATTCCTTGGATTACAAAATATGGCAGCACTTAGAGGAGATGGTCTGCGCTAAACCCCATCGCAACTTGGGAGTCACTTAAAGCATCCCTGATTCAAGCAGTCGCCGACATTGACATGAACATCGTGCGTGCTTCGATTGATGACTGGTCTTGCAGATTGAATGAAGGCTTGTATCGAAGCAAGAGGAGGACATTTTGAATAATTTTAATATGTGTGTAAATCTGTATTTTATACCCTTTCATTTGACGTATAAATGGTTGTAGTGCGTAACTCATTGTGTCAGTTATTTAACTTTCCATATGTGACAAAACTTATGACCAGACTACGTATTATATCCCGAGATATATATTATATCCCGCGATTGGCCTTCACACTGTGAGATATATATATCTTTCTCCAGTTTGCGTTCGTCATTGGATCACGCCGCACGCGTCGTTCACAAACAAAATGGATTTAGTATTGTTTTGCTAAATAGCCTCGACAGTATACAAACAAATACAATGGGTTTGCGAATGAGCAAACGAAAGTTCACTCAAGTAATGATAGACACGAACTGAGAAAAGCGACAGCGCACGGCGCGGAATGGTGTGCAATGGACAGGAGGCGAAATATAATATGAAAGTATCGCTCGGTCGGTCGAAAAAATATGTATAGTTTAAGATGTAATATATATGTGTATTCCATCTCAGTGTAAACGGTTCCATTTAAAAGTACGGTGAGCGATATTAATCTATATCTCGAGATGTAATAATAATAATAAAATTTATTTCAGAATTGCTTCCATAATTTGTTAGTAACAATGTTCTTAGCCTATGTTAGTAATAGTACAATAACAATAACAATAAACAAAACAATGAAAATATTTCAGGCACTAGCTATTGCGTGTAGGCCTATACAATGCGCTATTAGTACGGAGTCCCATCGGCCTGCGCACGCGGCCAGGATGGCGTTGGGGCTGCCGCGCACCCGCACCATTAAAGACGCACTTCGCTTGCGTATCACGGCGTGAAAGCCGTCCACGCGCGCCTCTGCGAACATACCACTGGCGCTACAGTACCGCGGCAGCCCCATCAGCACCCTGAACGCATTATTGTATTGCACACGCAGAGCGTTGTATGTCCTCTGCGTATATTTGGTCCACAAACTGCATGTGTAAAAGGTCTGGCAGAAAGCTCTAAACAGTGTGACCTTCACTTGTTCAGTACACCGTGCGAATCTGCGAGCCAACATGTTACAGCGAACAGACAACGCTCTGCGTTCTCTCTCCACATCCAAATCATCTTTAAGGTCCTCGGTGACCCAGTGGCCCAGATACTTGAAGTGAGTGACTTGGTTCAATGGTGTACCATAGAGTGAGACGGGAGATACCACTGTGACCTCTTTTTTAGGTGCTTTAAATACCATAATCTCACTTTTTTTTACATTGTATCTGAGCCCATGGGCCTCCGCATACTCTTCACATATACTGAGTAGCTTACGCAACGCACCGATTGAGGGGCTGAGCAAGACCATGTCATCCGCGTAGCTTATATTATTTACGCAAATTCCATCTATGTGACACCCGATGCCGGTGCCGCTCAGCTCACCAATCAGGCGGTCCATGTATAAGTTGAATAACTTCGGTGAGGTCAACCCCCCCTGCCGAACCCCACACTCTAACTTATATTCCTCCGACTTACTAGCCGCCCACCTAACAGCATTATTCTGATTATTGTACCAGTACTTAAATATAGATATAATTGCAGGGGGTAAACTAGTGTCTTGATACATTTTTGTCCACAGCAGGTCGTACGAGACCAGGTCGAATGCCCTGGACAGGTCCAAGAAACATGCGTATACTGGCGTTTTACGAGCGGTGTAATATTGCACAGTCTGCTTGAGGCACAAAATCGCACTTTCAGTGGATAGACCAGTTCGAAAACCGAACTGGCCATCGTGCAGTTTTATATGTTTTGTTAAATGGCCGTCAAGCAAACTGTCCAATACCTTCGCTATAACCGTTGCTAAGGATATAGGCCTGTAGTTAGACCTGTCCGAGACATTTCCGGTCTTGTTTTTTACAATGGGGACAACAATGGTATACATGAGATCGTCAGGCAGGTAGGAGTGGTTAATGCACAGATTAAACAGTAGAGCTAGAACTCTAGGCAAGTGCACCCCAGCATGCCGCAGGTGCTCAATGCTGAGGCCATCATGACCTGGAGATTTTCCTCTTTTCATAGATTTAATAACAACATCAATGTCCTTTGCAGTGTACTTTACATTAATATCTCCAGGTATAGCCCCAGCATCAGGCACCGACATCATTTCAGACCGTGCACGGTTCACAAACGGCTCAACTTTAAAATGCTGCCGAAACAATCCTGCGATGGCATCCGGCTCGTGTTCACCCTCGACGCTCACGGGCCGGCTAGGCTTTATATTCAGTTTGTTGGTTGATTTCCAAAATTTTGAAAAGTGATTATTGGAATGGTGTCTTGCAATTATATCCATCTTAATTTGTTGTTGGTTGTTTTGACACCATTTCAATTTCACCTTAAATAGACGTCTAGACTCAGTCATTTCATTAAAAAGCCGGCCTGAACTAGGTCTCCCATACAACAGCCAGTTCTTGTAACATTGCCGAGCGTTACCGTGAGCCTCCCTCACATGCTTATTCCAGCCTATAATGTGCTTCCCCCTACCGGGGTTTGAAGTCGCACTACAGGAAGATTTCGCGCCTTCTGTCAATATACTTACTATATTTCTATACATATCCTTAATTAAAGCTTTATGCATATCACAGTTACACTTTTTATCAGCACAAGTAGCAAATTCTGGTGGAAAATCGATAAGCCGCAAATTGGCGTGACAATAATTATGGTATAATTCAATTTGACTAGGCTGCCTTTCGCCCCACATTACGTTATTTTTAAATTCATTACACATTACAATTTTAGGTTTTATTAAATTCAAATTACATGTCAATTGCATCGGATAGTGATCAGACCAGTAGGTATCATATAATATGGTCACATCATTAATGGTTGCTCGCGCGGCGCTCGTAACCACACAGTGATCGAGCCACCGCCGACATCCGTGTGCCTCGCTAATAAAAGTATGTGAATCGTTAGGCAACAAATCGAGATCAACACAAGTCCATGATTGTTCCGCGCAAAAGTCTAATAGTTGCTTTGCAAATGACTCACCCGGGTGTGCGTTGAAATCTCCCAACACATACACTGATTCGACGTCACTAATTGCAATAATAGAGTTTATTTCGCCTAAACACTCCGTAAACTCGAGTAAATTGTCGTTTGAGTCCGTAGGCATATACACAGATATGATTAACAATGAACGCTCATGTATCTCAACCTTAATAGCCGCTATACGATCACTGTTACACTGTAGCACTGACACTGAGGGAAACACCGACTTCCTCCACAGCAATGCCACTCCACCGTATGGTCGGCCACGGAGCACGCCTGCCGAAGTATCCACTGCAGACTTGCCAGTGAACGCAAACTGGTCACTGATGCTGTCCAGGAATGGAATATCATGCGGCAACAGCCAGGTCTCCTGAAGTGCCACAATGTCAGCTGTTTCACATATTTTCCTTACACATTCAGCAGATCTTATAATATTTTTGCAGTTAAATGTTACAAGTTTAGTTTGATTACTCATACGGTGGGTTAAACTACACACGGATCAATTATTTCGCACTCATAATACCGGAATTACTTTTTGCCCTGAAATTAACAAAGCGACGGTATGCGACGCCTTCTGGCCAGAAATCATCATTCAGGAAAGTTTCCAGTTTATGTTTTGGTACCAGTATTTTGTACGCATCATATAATTTAGGTACTTTCATACTCATTTTTTCCAGGTGTACCATAACATCAGTTTTACTCGCTATGTAGTTCTGTATGTCACACAGTGACACGTCCTTCGCAACATTGTAAACATAGATAGGAATGTTTATATCCGCAGCCTTGAAATTCGTATGCGCGCTTGAAACTGCCTTTCCCCTACTAGCAACAAAGCGATTCCTTAAACGTCTTCTCTGGACTAGGGTCCATTCTTTGTCTTCCTTTGGTATTTTCCAGTCACCATTGCGTACAATATCAGCTAAAGATTTCCTATTAACGACAACGTCATGCTGTATGTTCGGAGCGGCCGTGTGTCCCGTCTCGCTAGAAACGTCGATCGCAGCTGATTGCAGATGAGTCATCGCCTCGGGCTCGTCACCGACCACCGTAAGGCGATTACCGTTATCTCTAGCGCGACCACAATTTTGTTGAGTACCCTCCTTTTTGGAATCTGGTTGAACCATATCCCGATAGCTCGTATCTACGCGTATGTCGCTAGTATTTTTGCATGATATGTCATGTTGAGTGTCCATATACTCAAGCCCCCTTGGACCGCTGCAGTAGTCATCATGACTATCCAGTAAAAAGCCACCTCTTTTGTTGATGTTGACATTACTGACGGTACTTCTAAAATTGTTCACTAACGATGCCTTTTTTAGGTTTTCAAGATCAGACTTCACAGTATTTAGGTTTTCCTTAGTGACATACAGTTCTTTTATCTGATTCATCTCCTGCTGCATACGCACTAAATCCTTTAAAATCCTAGTGACGTCGACATGATCAAAAAGCACCGGCGGTAGTTTCTGCAGCTCACGAGCCACAAAAACCGGCAAAACCTCAGGATCGGACTCCTTCAGCATGCAGATGATGTCATCTATTTCACGGAGCTTCTTCCCATCTCTCCTCCTCGTTTTCTTACGCTTCTCCATGGGTAACGATTCGCAAAGTAGATTTTTAGCACTTTGAATGTCCTCGTCAGAAAATGCACTCACACAAATATGACTAATGCTCTCCTCGTCCATCACATCGATTTTGTTACATACAAAGGCTAGAACCTCATTGATAACTATATTGCAACTCGAACATTTTAACAACTTAGACGCCATGGCTGGTGTCACGCGACCGTACGGCGACCGTACGACGTACGAATATAAGTTACATTATGTCCCATAGTGAAAAGGAAGTAAAGCCCACGCTTTACTTCCAGAAATTAGCACATCCAAACAAACAAACTCGTCAGCTTTATTATTATTTATTTTTTGACATTTCTCGGGACCCTTTATCCCTGTATGCACTATGCAAGTGCAACCCCCGAATGGTACAGGACCAAAGAGTATAATAATAATACGGGAGTACAGGACTATTGTTGTACGTGGAAACAAAACATTGGACTATGGGCCTGGGTGGCTAAAGTGGATTGGGTAACTTGAACTATGGAAGAACTATGTCCCCTGCCTGACCAATGGATATACACGGATAAAATGGCCGAGGGTGACTTGCACACTCAATAATGGGCCCCCCGAAATGGCCGCTAGCACATAGTGACGTAGCGACAAGGGGGCAACACTTCCTGAGGTGCTTGAGGAGTAGAGAGGTATTCCACGGCTATCAGGACAATCCCGGAAGTACGGTCAAGATCCCTACCAGCACCTTACTGGAATACTTCCTTCCTCCGAGCACGTTTGCTCTTGCGAATCTCCGCTCAAGCCGGCCAATAAAGGCAAGCAAGAGGTGAGAGCTCTGTTCCTCGTCAGAGTTCACTCCAGCCGGCCAATATAGGCAAGCCAGAGATGAGGACAAGATTTCTCCCGGGAGATAAGGTCCGTGTGGTCGCTACTACCCAACAGCTCGCCACATGCTGCCCTGCGGGTTTCTGTATCTCTCTTGGTCTGGCTCCTCATCCTAGACCCGTTCTGGCAAAGTAAACTCTACCGGTACAGACCTAAAGTTCGGAGCGCGCAAGCCCCACCACGACGACAACGCAACGTAGAGATACAGCGATGGGGTTATTATTATTAGGTATAGAGGATCATTTCGTTTTTCATTAACTTGTTATTAAGGAACGGTGTGGTAATAAAAGCGGCAATTGCACATTATCTCAACGTTAAAAAAATTGGCTTTGCCGTAGTCGGGTAAAACAGTTAAAACAATAAATTGATTGATTTCGATTCATCAGAAGTACTAAAAATAAATAAGTATATGTAGGGAGCTTACGTTCCATACTAATTGGAAACGTCAAAAGTAGAATTTTAAATTGAATTCGTACTAACATTGAAGGCATAAAAGGTAAAAGGAACAGAAAATGGGGGCATTTCAGTTGCATAGAGTTATACTTATAATCCGTAGGCGGAGAACGAGGGCGTCCTCTTGAAAATTTAAAAAGCCTTTCATATTTGACCTAGAATCGTTCTGCAATCTGCAAACGGTGGATGTTCGTTTTATATAAGAGGCAATGGAATATTCAGTGGGGGATTATCAATGACTATATAGCCTCTTGGCTGCTCATGCTCACGACACATAAATGAAATCGCACTTATATTAGATGACAATATGAGTGGCCATTTTAGTTGTGACCAGTTATTGGATCTATGCACACGCAGTTATTTTGATACCTTTTAAAACATTTTTCTGCATAAATAAAAACAATTATGAGTTCCTGTTCAATTAAACGGTTTGGGAAATCGTCTAGAACATAAAAAAGATGGTATAAGATTTCATAAAAATCGTAATATATATTTATAATTTAATAATATTAAGAATAATTGCAGGGCTCAAGCTAATGTGATTGTTTACGTACAATAGCACAAAAATGTACACCGCGTTGATGTCTTTTTGAAAAGTCCCTTTCTCTCACTAGGGTATTGTCAATACGTCTGTCCCTTACTATCTGTAGTAATGCTGTAGTGTTGTGACAACTTCAAAACAAAGTCGATATTGACGACAGAAATAATTATCGATGTTCCCTAATGGTATTTCATCCCAAAAAAAGTACTGTTCCCGAGGAACACAACAATAACTTTCTTATGATAATAGATGGCGCCACGTGTCTTTCGAATCATGATTTAATTCTTTAGCAGTGTGTTAAGATTTTTATTTTTATTTAAGTACTTAATACAATTTGTGAGTCTACGAGTACGTAGAGTGTCGATAGACCGATTTTTCATAATCTTACTCCTACTAATATTATAAATGCGAAAGTTTGTAAAGATGGATGGATGTTTGTTACTTTTTCACGCAAAAACTACTGAACAATATTGATGAAATTTGGAACACAGATAGTTTATAACCTGTATTAACACATAGGATACTATTTATTCCGGAAAAATATACGGTTCCCGTGGGATAATCTCCAACATCCACGCGGGCGAAGCCGCTGGCAATAGCCAGTACTACAAATGCGAAAGTGAGTTTGTTTGTTTGTTACGCTTTCACGCTAAAACCGCTGAACGGATTTGGATGAAATTTGGCACATGGATAGACTATGACCTGGATTAGGACATAGGATACTTTTGATTCCGGTAGTGCGTTCCCGTGGGATAATTCCCGACAACCAAGCGGGCGAAGCCGCGGGCAAAAGCTAGTATGCTTTGGCCCTGAGTTCGATCAATGCCTTGTATCCAATCCTATGCAAATCTTTTCTTTGAAAAACATTAATACTTCAACCCGTCAATTATAAAGGCTCTCAGGTCGATCAGGTGATCTAATGCAAAAAAAATCCGTTTCAGGGTTACAACAACTGGACAAACGGCCTCTACGGCTACTCATGGGACATGATGGTCCATACGTGGGACATCAGCTCCGTAATCGTGAAAGTAGTGGACAACGAGCGAAACGAAGAGATGTACATAGACCCAGAAATATATACGCTTAACGACAGATGGTCGAGGCATGGAGACATGGTATTCCAATACGCGCAGTGTCTAAAAAACAATCTGGACAAATCGATGGAAGCAATATGGAATAATCCATCGAAGGTTTTTTCCAGTAATATCTCTGTTTATGTCGATATCTGGTGTTCGATGAATGGAAGGTTCGTCCAAAGAATGTTTGATGCTAAGGTGGACATGCTCAAGGCATCGTGGTCGCCATTTAGTAAAGTTCCCTATCTGATGCCGCTCTTAGATGAGGCTGTTCATTGGAGGAAGGATCTAGATGAAATAAGGACCGAAGTACATTCTTGGAGTGAGCACAGCGATGTTGTGTTCTTTGCTGACTTTCCAGGTAGGTGTTTTTGAGACTGAAGCTTTTAGCGATAGCACCTATGAATCATCGATTTATTAACGTCACACTCAAAAGTGTTGGCAAGAGGGAACGAAGGCTTATAGCTATATCTAGTAGTGAGTCGATAGTAACCAGCTGAAGTCCATGATAATGCTATAAAGTTTATTTGTAGATTGTACATACATAGTAATTCCGAGGGATTCAGCTGTGCCTTGCATGTGTAAAATAGTAATATCCCCTCGATACAACCCTGCAGTTCAAGCATGCGAAATAATTATTTTGTGCTTTTGGACACTAACCTCAAGGAAGTAGAAAATACCCTGATGGGATTGAAATCTAACAGTGCCCCTGCATGGGATAATATCTCAACCAGCTTTTTGAAGTACTGTCACAAGGAAGTCGTCCCCATCATTACCCATCTGACTAACGTTTGTTTCAACTCTGGTATTTTTCCAATCCTACTGACAAAACCCATCAAAAATCTGGTTCACAAGGGGGGAGCAGAGACGATGTCAATAATCATACACCTATTTCAGTCTTACCAGCCATTATACAAAATATAACAAATACGAGACTAGTTAGCTGTTTGAAGAGATTCAAAATTATATCATCTTCGCAATTTGGATTTAGGCATGGAGTATCTACTGAGGAAGCAATTGACGCTCTTAGCTCGTTAGTAACTGAACATCTTGACGCAGGAAAGAAATGCCTAACGATATTCCTGGATCTTAAAGAAGCTTTTGACACCCTTTCTGTTCCAGGCTGGAGGGAATTGGAATAAAGGGAACTCCCCTAAAATTCTTCAAAGATTATTTAACCAACAGGAAACAGAGATTTAGGATAGGAGCACATATTAGTGAGGATGCTGACGTACTATATGGCGTACCACAGGGGAGTGTGTTAGGCCCTACATTATTTCTTACGTATATGTATAAATGACCTCTGTAACCTAAATGCATAAAACGCAAATATTTTTTGTTAGAAGACGCCGCTCTTTCTTAAAAGATAAGTATGTGTGCTCGCTTGTGAAGTAGGAGGTGGGGTGGTTTTGGGATCTACCTCCTAGTGGTCCACCCCGGGCAACGGCACCACAGGCTTGCCTGTGGTACGGCTGAACGATCCCACTTAGCGGTGGTAGGCTCCGCAAGGGGCCGCCTGGCTCGCGACCACCATCCCACCGGAGTCTGGCGCCAAGCAGCTTGCTGTGTTCCGTCGGTGTGTGGGAGTGCCAGTGCCTTTGGGGGAGGAGGAGATTGTCAGTTGCGCTGTTTGGTACCGGTTGTGGTCTCTGAGTCAGCTAGCCGGGTAACTCATTTTGGAGGGTAGCGGGATCCGAAGCACGGTGCCAGCCGTTGGCCGACCGCAGTCAGTAGGGGGCCCAAGTAGCACGCCAGCCACGTGCCAAAGGCTGCCCCGCCAACTCGCGAAAAATCCCGGTATGCTCCACCGTGCCAGCCGGCGACTGGATGGGAGGACCCGGTGGCCATATCCGGGGGGGTTCGGGCGTCCCCGCAGTCTCCAGATGAGTTCCCCGTAGGTTTGGTTGGCTCTAGTGTTCCACTTGGATCACTGAGCGGCGCCTCGACAAGTCGACTTTTTCCCCCAACAACTCCACTCAATATGACACACAAAGCGAAGAAAAATAGGGTAAAACAACGGCTGCACTTCCTCCCACTAAAAGTGCACCTCACTAATATCAGGGGGTTGCACTCCAATCTCGATTCGGTCCATCACCACCTTGAGACCGAGAAGCCGCACCTGTTTTTCCTAACGGAGACGAAGATAACAACCCCGTCGGACGTGGCGTACCTCAACTACCCGGGGTACTCTCTTGAACACAAGTTCAAGAAGCAAGCTGGGGTCTGTGTGTACGTCCGCGATGACATTTGTTGTCGTCGTCTCCGTTGCTTTGAGAAATCGGGTTTCTCTGCCATATGGCTACTTGTGGATACTGGCGTGGAGAAATCTCTCTACATCGGCATCTACCGATCGCATAGCGGTGACCAGGAGACAACAGCGCTCTTTAATTTCCTCGTGGAGTCGACTGACGTAGCCCAGCAACGGTACCCAACGGCGAAGCTCATTTTTCTGGGGGATTTCAACGCCCATCATAAAGAATGGTTGTTCCCATACCAGAAAACTGACCATGCTGGGTTGGAGGCGCGCAATTTTGCTTTAACGCTAGATCTAACCCAGATGGTGAATGTGGCAACGCGGGTACCGGATGTTGACGGCCATACACCCAATTGCTTGGACCTTCTGCTGGCATCTGATCCGGACAGTCATTCAGTATCGGTCTCAGCCCCGCTGGGAACGTCTGACCACTGTCTGGTGAAATCCATATCAACCTGCTCTCCTCCAGATGAGAGCCCTAGAGGCACGAGGCGAGTATGGCGATACGGGTCAGCAGACTGGGATGAGATGCGGCACTTTTTTGCGTCTTATCCATGGCGGCAAGTGTGCTTTTCCTCGGGTGACCCCTCGCGCTGTGCTGACGCGGTTGCGGACGTGATTCGGCAGGGGATGGAATATTTTATTCCATTCTCCGACATCCCGCTCGGTCACAAATCCCGGCCTTGGTATAATGCAGAATGTGCCCACGCTGAGGCCCGAAAAGAGACTGCCTACCAAGCCTGGGTCAAGGCCCGCGACCGCAAAGTTAGAGCGCGCAGGGTTCGCGCGAAGAAGAGAGCCTTTAATTCTGCCGCCAAGTTCTGCAAGCGGGTTTTGCGTAGGGCACGTTTTGACCATGTCGGACATATCGGGGCCAGGCTGGCTTCGCACCCTCCGGGTAGTAAACAGTTCTGGTCCCTGTCTAAAGCGGTTGAAACGAATTTCTGTCGTCCCACTTTACCTCCTATGTTGAAACCTGATGGGTCGCTGGCTCACTCTGCAACTGAGAAGGCAAATTTATTTGCATCTCTCTTCGCAAGCAATTCGCGTCTGGACGCTGGCTCAAAGCAACCACCTACTGTACCTCATTGTGACTCCTCGATGCCGGAGATCGCAGTACACATTAAAGAGGTCCGAAGAGTATTGTGCAGTCTAGACGTGAACAAGGCCAGCGGGCCTGACGGCATTCCAGCGAGAGTGTTGAGGCAGTGTGCGCCTGAACTGTCTCCTGTATTGACACGTTTGTTCCGCCTCTCTCTTGAAAAAAGAACGGTGCCGAAATCCTGGAAGCTTGCAAATGTACAACCAGTGCCCAAAAAAGGCGACCGTGCAGACCCTGCCCATTACCGTCCGATCGCCATTACCTCCATTCTGTGCAAAGTTTTGGAAAGGGTACTGAACAATAAGTTGCTGAACTACCTTGAAGACAATGATCTCCTCAGTGACCGTCAATATGGCTTTCGCCGGGGACGGTCAACTGGCGATCTTCTTGTGTATGTCACGCACTGCTTTGGCGAAGCCATCGAGAAACACGGCGAAGCACTGGCTGTTTCGCTTGACATCTCGAAGGCCTTTGACAGGGTCTGGCACGCTGCTCTGCTCAGCAAGCTTCCTGCTTATGGCATCCCAGCTGATTTTTGTAGCTGGATATCAGATTTCCTTAGTGAACGGTCGATTAGAGTAGTTGTTGATGGCTGCTCTTCTGACCTTATGGCTATTGATGCCGGAGTTCCTCAGGGGTCTGTTCTCTCTGCAACTCTTTTCCTGCTGCACATCAATGACCTGCTTCGGCCTGGTATTGTTGGGTACGCAGATGACAGTACAGTTTCAGAGAGATACTTGTCCAGCGCAAAAACCAGCGGGGCTGAAGTTCGTTCCTTGAGAGAGGCCATGGTAGAGCGGACAGATTTGACCTTAAGCTTTGTCTCCCAGTGGGGTGATGATAATTTGGTCTCTTTTAACGCCACCAAAACGCAGGCGTGTCTTTTTACCGCTAAAAAGAGTCGTTTCGCCCAAACTCCTACTTTTCGGGGTACATCTGTTCCTGTAACTGATCGACTTGAGCTCCTAGGCATGGAGTTGACATCTGGTCTCAACTTCGGCGCCACCATCGAGTACAAGGCCCAAACTGCGGCCAAGAAGCTGGGCATCCTGAATAGGGTGAAGCGATACTTTACGCCTGGACAGCTTTTAACCCTTTACAAAGCGCAAGTCCGATCCTGCATGGAGTATTGCAGTCACCTTTGGGATGGATCAGCTAAGTACCAACTAGCTGCGCTTGACTCGGTGGAACGCAGAGCTAAGAGGCTCATTGGCGACGTAAAACTGGTGGATGCCAAGCTTCATTGCTTGGCTCATCGCCGCAAGGTTGCCTGCTTGTCGGTCTTCTACAGATTGTACTTCGGGGAGTGTGCCCGAGAACTCCACGACCTCATTCCACCGGCCCCCTTCTACCACCGGACATCTAGACGCACTGCCAGTTACCATCCCTACCTGGTTGCTATTCCACCAATTCGCACTAAGCGCTTCCAAATGTCTTTTATAATGCGCACAGCAAAAGAGTGGAACTCACTACCTGCGTCTGTGTTTCCGAACGTATACAACCCTAATCTCTTCAAAGTGAGAGTGAACAGGCTTCTTCTGGGTAAGCTCACTCCATCGTCGACTTTGTCTCTGTCACCTCTGACCTAGACTAGAGTCAAGAGCAAACCCATCACAAATAAAAAAAAAAAAAAAAAAAAAAAGGAGGGGTGTGGTGTAAGTTTGAGAGTGGTGTGATGTGATGTGATGTGAGTGATGTGAATGATGTGGTGTGATATGGAAGTCACTGACATTCATGAGTGGTGTGGCTGTATATGGTGTGGGGGTCTGTGTGTGTGTGTATGTTAGTTGATATGTTGTAGGAGTGACTCAGTATATGTGTATGTAAATGGCTTTATCCAGTCTTTTTTACATTCATGTAGTTGGCTGGGATATGTGTTTATTTGTTTGTTTACCCTATTATACAGTTGAGCAGATCGATGTTGATATTGTATAGCCGCGAATTTCGCTTCAGTCGGTGGTACATGTGCAATCAAGTCATTTTGCCTTTTCGACATTACTATTGGATCATATGAAAGAGTTTTATGTTTTTTTAGGACAGTGGATATTATGATATATAATTTCCTAACTGAAAGTAGATCACTAATTTCGTATAGCTTTTCAGTAGAATATCTCATCCTTTTAAAATACATTGTTTTTATTAAGGATCGCTGTCCCCGTTCTAAATTGATAAATTTTGTTTTATCCGCGCCTCCCCATACAGGTAGGCAGTAAACTATGACAGATTGAGCAAGTGATAAATTGGTTTCATTTAGGAGATTTCTAGGGGATCCGAGGTTTCCTTTGTATTTTTTGGAAGTATATGTCTTAGAGATTTGAAAATCCAACCCAGTTTCCTAACTGTCGCAGCAACATGTTCATTATGATAATAACCACGATAATTTTTGATCAATTATGACGTCTAAGTATTTTGTCTGCGAAACTTTGTCACTTGCAATTTTTATCTGAGGTTGCATTGAATGAGTGTACTTTAATGTCAAAGGCTGCTTCTTGAGAATGATTAAAATTGAGAAACACATACGGTTCATTTATGGTGTGTTTAGTGACAGTAAATTATCTCTGAGCCAATTGGCAATTCGGACCATACCCATTTCGACTTTGAGTTTTACATCTGACCAATTGCTTCCGGAAAAAACCACTGCAGTATTATCAGCATACGAAAAAATATTTGCGTTTTATGCATTTAGGTTACAGAGGTCATTTAACATATACGTAAGAAATAATGTAGGGCCTAACACACTCCCCTGTGGTACGCCATATAGTACGTCAGCATCCTCACTAATATGTGCTCCTATCCTAAATCTCTGTTTCCTGTTGGTTAAATAATCTTTGAAGAATTTTAGGGGAGTTCCCTTTACTCTAGCCAGGAATAAACTTGAGCAGTGCGCTGCAATTCTAGTGCAATATTTATAACAAAACTATTAAATACTTATTACAAACAACTATTCCTGTTTTTACTAAAAACTAAAAATTACGAAATAAAAATAATTTAAAAAAGAACATAAGTCGACTTCAAAAAGAAACGAACTCAAAATTATGAAATAACTTTAATTTTGGAAGTCGGTGGTAAAAAACTAAAATACAGATCCCAAGACATACACTGGTAGCGGCTTAGTAATCACGTTTTGCTGAGTTGCATTCTTGACGGAATATGGGAGCGCGGGCGATCGGCTCGCCAGTCGCCTACGTTACACCACCCTGCCTCGACGCATACCTAGTACGTAGTTAGTTATAACGAAGTATTGTGGAACCCGAATTAAAGACATTTATTTCCTTGAAGTCACGTCTCTTTAATTATCTCACCGTACACAGAACACGCACAACACTGGTGACCTTTCGACGATTTCAAGATTTCGCGTTTTTGTGACAACGGAGTAGGCGACTCAATAAGCATACGAGGCAGAGGCATAAAGACCGCGTGGTGCAAAGTGAACTCAACGTGTTAAAGTTAGGTTAAAGCAGCGCGTGTGTATCGTTTCCCAAAATGAACCCGCCAGTGGTAATCGGACCCCCCGGGACAGCTCCAGTAACAAATGCAGACGTAGCGATGGTTACGGTGCAAATGAGAGTTCCGGAATTTTGGAGAGAGATACCAAGATCGTGGTTTTGCCAGTTCGAGGCAATAATGGCACCGCAGAGACAAGGTGACAGTCAAAAGTATGACATGGTGCTCGCGAAATTGCCCACGGACGTTTTACAGCAAGTAACCGACATCATTGAAGCTCCGCCGGAAACGGGCAAATATGAAACGATCAAAAACCGATTATTGTCAGTTTATGAAGAGAGCGCAGATAAACAATTTCAGAGATTAATGCATGAAATGGACCTGGGAACACAAAAACCGTCGCAGTTACTCAGAAAAATGACAACTTTAGCGAAGAAATGCAATCTGACAGAGGAACCGCTAAAGAGGCTGTGGCTAGACAAGCTAACACCAAATGTACGCGCACTGCTGGCGATGAGCGAGGACACCAAGTTGGAGAATGTGGCTAGGAAGGCGGATAAAATATTGGAGACCTTGGGAAGCGGCGAGGTTGCATCTATAACACCAAGCACGACAACAAATGATAGTGTAACCAATCACTTGAAGGAATTAGCAACGGAAATGAAAGAATTACGCGGAGAGATAAACGAGATCAGGAAGCGAAATGGAAACAGGTCAGGAAACTCAGGAGGTGGACGATGGCAACAACGTTTTAGATCCAAAAGTCGGACGCGGCGCACACCAGAATCACCCGATTGGCTATGCAGACATCATTATCGCTATAGGAACGACGCGCGGGCGTGTGAATCACCATGTAACTGGGCCAAGAAGCAGCAGAAGCCGGAAAACTAGACGCGGTGCAGTCAGCGTCGGTGGACGATTGTGCCGCGGGAAACCACCGACTTTGTGTGAAAGACTTCAAAACGGGAATTGTGTATCTAGTGGACACGGGCGCAAATGTATCGGTGATACCTGTAAGTAAAGTGAAAACAAAACACAAACAAGAGTGTACGTACAAACTTTTCGCAGCAAATAATTCAGAAATTAAAACCTATGGTGTAGTGGCTATAGAATTAAATTTAGGTCTGCGTAGAAGTTATAAATGGTCATTTATAGTTTGCGATGTGAAGCAGCCAATCATAGGGGCGGATTTTTTAAAGGCACACCAATTAGTAGTAGACTTACATAATAAAAGGTTGATTGACGGTCTCACTAAATTAAGTAGAGAAGCAACTATAGTGAAATGTTCCGAAATTTCGATATCTAGTATTCAGCATGATAATCCGTATAAAGATTTGCTCGGGAAGTTCTCAGAAATAACCAAGCCGATTTCGTACAAAGAACCTTCCAGTCATAATACATACCATCACATAGAGACTACAGGCCCTCCCGTATTTTCCCGTGCTAGGCCGTTGCCACCCCATAGATATAAAATGGCACAAGAAGAATTTAGGTTAATGCAGGATTTAGGTATATGTAGGCCATCAAAGAGTCCTTGGGCGAGCGCGCTGCACGTCGTGCCTAAGAAGGATGGCCAGATCAGACCCTGTGGCGACTATCGTGCACTCAACGCGATCACGAAGCCGGACAGATACCCGATCCCAAGGCTACAGGATTTCACCTATGGACTAGCAGGTAAGAAAATTTTTGCACGATTAGATATTAATAGGGCTTATCATAATATCTGTGTAGCACCGCAGGATGTAGAGAAAACAGCAATTATTACCCCATTTGGACTGTTTGAATTTCCTAGAATGTCATTCGGTTTGCGTAACGCAGCGCAAACATTTCAAAGGTTCATGAACAATACAGTTTTACAGGGATTAGAGTATCTAAATGGAGAACAAAAAGGGGAATGTTCGTACCTATTCTGTTACATAGATGACGTAATAATTGCAAGTACTGACGCCGAATTACTTCGTAAACATCTAAGTTTAGTTTTTAGCAGATTCGAACAGTTTGGAATAACTATTAATCTGTCAAAATGTTGTTTTGGTAAGCCGGAAATAGACTTTTTAGGTTATAATGTTAGCCCAAAAGGGATAAAACCTTTGAAAGATAAAATCGAGACTATTCAAGGGTATCCGCGGCCGGAAACCGTCGAACAGCTGCGACGATTTCTTGGAATGGTAAATTTTTATAGGTTGCACATACAGCAAGCGGCTGAACATCAGTCCGAGTTAAATAAGTTTTTGCATGGAGCCAGGAAAAAGGATAAGTCTAAAATAACATGGGACGATAAGGCCACGGCGGCTTTCGAGCAGTGTAAGGCAAGCCTACAAAGCGCCATCACACTGGCTCATCCAGAGGTCAAAGGTAGATTGTCTCTAATGTGTGACGCATCTAATACATGCGTGGGGGCAGTGCTACAACAAGGAGTCGCCGGAAAAACGAGGCCTTTAGGTTATTTCTCTAAGAGACTATCGGAAGCTCAGCAAAAATACAGCACTTACGATCGAGAGCTATTGGCAGTTTATTTAGCTATTGTACATTTTAGAAACATGATTGAAGGTCGAGAGATTACTATTTTCACCGACCACAAACCATTAACGTATGCTTTTTCTAAAATAGGTACCGATCGAGAGACCCCACGGCGCACAAGGCAGTTATTGTATATCAGCGAATTCACGAGCGACATACAATACGTCAACGGAAACGAGAACCCGGTTGCTGACGCGCTATCACGGGTAGAGTCCATTGTTTGCCCAACGCCTATCGACTTCGACGAAGTCGCACGGGCACAGGAAACAGACGATCAAATGGCGCGTATGTTAGCAGAATTGCCAGGTAACATTGTATTAAAACAGATTCATTCACCATTATGTAATAAAACAATTTACTGTGACATTTCAGATAAACAGGTAAGGCCATATCTCCCACAAAAATTTCGTAAATTAGCATTCGATACAGTACATAACATAAGCCACCCCGGAATTAGGGCCACACGGAAGATGATAACGAACCGTTTCTTTTGGCCGGAAATGAACAAAGATGTAACCAGATGGGCTAGGTCATGCATTCTTTGTCAAAAAGTAAAAGTACAGCGGCATACAGTTTCCAAATTAGGTAGTTTTCCATTAACAGATAGATTTGAGCATATACACGTCGATATAGTTGGTCCGTTACCAACGTCAAAAGAAGGCTATCGATATTGCGTCACTATGATAGATAGATTCACTAGATGGCCAGAAGCGATACCAGTGACAGATATCACCGCGGACACAGTAACTAAAGCAATATACGAAGGCTGGGTATGCAGGTTCGGGTGCCCACTGACATTAACAAGTGATCAGGGAAGACAGTTTGAGAGCGAAGTTTTTAAAAGTTTACTAAACATTTTAGGCGTAAAAAAAACCCGTTCAACAGCGTATCATCCGCAGGCAAACGGAATGGTTGAACGAATGCATCGCTCACTTAAGGTTGCAATTAAGGCTAGGCTACAGGATAATAGATCATGGGTCGAGGAATTACCGACAGCATTGTTGGGACTTCGTGCGGCTTGCAAAAATGACGAAAATGTAAGTTCTGCGGAATTGGTATTAGGACAAACACTACGTTTACCAGGCGATTTTTATTGCGAAACCAAGAAAACCGAAGTAGATCATTTACCTACGTTCGTAAGCAAACTGCGAAGCATTATAAATAGTATGCGGTATGCAAGAGAGAGCGGCGATTCGCGGAAAATATTTATCCATAAAGATTTAAATACGTGTTCTCATGTTTTTATAAGGAATGATATGGTAAAAAGTCCACTAACCCCATCATATAACGGCCCTTATGAAGTAATCAGTAAGGATAAGAAAAACTTTTACATACAAATAGGCGATCGTCAATCAACCATTTCCATAGACAGATTAAAACCAGCGTATATTATTAATGAAAAAAAAAACGGCAGAAAACATGTGTAATGATAATGAGTTTGAACCAGATATAAAAGCAAGTGAACAAAAATCGCTACCGCCTATGGTTAAAACCACACGCTGTGGTCGAGTGATTAAGCAACCGGTGCGATTTTTGCTCACATGACAAAATAATGTAAGTACATCGAAAGTTGCTGAAAATTTTTGTACATTTCACTGCGGTTATTTAGTCAATTATACTTTGTGTGCAAACTAAATACAGTTTAAAGTTAAGATGGGAAATTATCAAAATAAAGAGTACGTAGCCACATCACAGGCCCAAGTAGTAGCAGGACAGCAGTTAGAAAGCAAACTGAACTATTTCGGGATAATACTAATCATCATCGCTGCAATAATGGGCATACTATTATGTTACGCTATCAAGAGGGGTTGCGTAGGCCATGCGAGACAATGGTTAAGAAGAGAAGTGCCGTTAATACTGACAGGGCAAGCCGGTACAGTGGGTAACCCGGCACCTACCGCGACTGTCACGGGATATGCGTAGCGAAGCGACGTTGTGAAATGTGCAAAAATTACATAGTCAAAATACGTGTTGGTATAGTTTGTTATTTGTAATCAGTGATTTTAAATCGTATGTCGTATTATCAGTAATGTATTTAGTGAATGGCGTTACCATAACTAACGCTGCCGACCCTCGAGGTGTTAGTTAGTTATTGCAGAGCGGAGGTCATGGTAACTACCCTTAATATAATATTTATATCATATGTATAGTTTCAAGTCGGCTCGGAGCTCAGGCAACGATGAGACCGCAAACATGTTAGAAAATAAGGTGTTTACGATCTATTTTTAGCAAGAGAATTAAAACAATAGGCAGCACTCAACTGTAGGAATGCTGACAGGTATAGAATGTTATCGTAAGCGACATTGTAACCTTAGAGACTTTTGATGATAGTAATGTAAGTATGTAGTTTCACTATGTTATAAATAATTTACAGTAAAAAAAATTGTTTTGTAAAAAATTTTTGGAGAAAGGGGGGGTGTGATGTAGCGGCTTAGTAATCACGTTTTGCTGAGTTGCATTCTTGACGGAATATGGGAGCGCGGGCGATCGGCTCGCCAGTCGCCTACGTTACACCACCCTGCCTCGACGCATACCTAGTACGTAGTTAGTTATAACGAAGTATTGTGGAACCCGAATTAAAGACATTTATTTCCTTGAAGTCACGTCTCTTTAATTATCTCACCGTCTCGCATGGCCTACGCAACCCCTCTTGATAGCGTAACATAATAGTATGCCCATTATTGCAGCGATGATGATTAGTATTATCCCGAAATAGTTCAGTTTGCTTTCTAACTGCTGTCCTGCTACTACTTGGGCCTGTGATGTGGCTACGTACTCTTTATTTTGATAATTTCCCATCTTAACTTTAAACTGTATTTAGTTTGCACACAAAGTATAATTGACTAAATAACCGCAGTGAAATGTACAAAAATTTCCAGCAACTTTCGATGTACTTACATTATTTTGTCATGTGAGCAAAAATCGCACCGGTTGCTTAATCACTCGACCACAGCGTGTGGTTTTAACCATAGGCGGTAGCGATTTTTGTTCACTTGCTTTTATATCTGGTTCAAACTCATTATCATTACACATGTTTTCTGCCGTTTTTTTTTCATTAATAATATACGCTGGTTTTAATCTGTCTATGGAAATGGTTGATTGACGATCGCCTATTTGTATGTAAAAGTTTTTCTTATCCTTACTGATTACTTCATAAGGGCCGTTATATGATGGGGTTAGTGGACTTTTTACCATATCATTCCTTATAAAAACATGAGAACACGTATTTAAATCTTTATGGATAAATATTTTCCGCGAATCGCCGCTCTCTCTTGCCTGTGGCCGCATACTATTTATAATGCTTCGCAGTTTGCTTACGAACGTAGGTAAATGATCTACTTCGGTTTTCTTGGTTTCGCAATAAAAATCGCCTGGTAAACGTAGTGTTTGTCCTAATACCAATTCCGCAGAACTTACATTTTCGTCATTTTTGCAAGCCGCACGAAGTCCCAACAATGCTGTCGGTAATTCCTCGACCCATGATCTATTATCCTGTAGCCTAGCCTTAATTGCAACCTTAAGTGAGCGATGCATTCGTTCAACCATTCCGTTCGCCTGCGGATGATACGCTGTTGAACGGGTTTTTTTTACGCCTAAAATGTTTAGTAAACTTTTAAAAACTTCGCTCTCAAACTGTCTTCCCTGATCACTTGTTAATGTCAGTGGGCACCCGAACCTGCATACCCAGCCTTCGTATATTGCTTTAGCTACTGTGTCCGCGGTGATATCTGTCACTGGTATCGCTTCTGGCCATCTAGTGAATCTATCTATCATAGTGACGCAATATCGATAGCCTTCTTTTGACGTTGGTAACGGACCAACTATATCGACGTGTATATGCTCAAATCTATCTGTTAATGGAAAACTACCTAATTTGGAAACTGTATGCCGCTGTACTTTTATTTTTTGACAAAGAATGCATGACCTAGCCCATCTGGTTACATCTTTGTTCATTTCCGGCCAAAAGAAACGGTTCGTTATCATCTTCCGTGTGGCCCTAATTCCGGGGTGGCTTATGTTATGTACTGTATCGAATGCTAATTTACGAAATTTTTGTGGGAGATATGGCCTTACCTGTTTATCTGAAATGTCACAGTAAATTGTTTTATTACATAATGGTGAATGAATCTGTTTTAATACAATGTTACCTGGCAATTCTGCTAACATACGCGCCATTTGATCGTCTGTTTCCTGTGCCCGTGCGACTTCGTCGAAGTCGATAGGCGTTGGGCAAACAATGGACTCTACCCGTGATAGCGCGTCAGCAACCGGGTTCTCGTTTCCGTTGACGTATTGTATGTCGCTCGTGAATTCGCTGATATACAATAACTGCCTTGTGCGCCGTGGGGTCTCTCGATCGGTACCTATTTTAGAAAAAGCATACGTTAATGGTTTGTGGTCGGTGAAAATAGTAATCTCTCGACCTTCAATCATGTTTCTAAAATGTACAATAGCTAAATAAACTGCCAATAGCTCTCGATCGTAAGTGCTGTATTTTTGCTGAGCTTCCGATAGTCTCTTAGAGAAATAACCTAAAGGCCTCGTTTTTCCGGCGACTCCTTGTTGTAGCACTGCCCCCACGCATGTATTAGATGCGTCACACATTAGAGACAATCTACCTTTGACCTCTGGATGAGCCAGTGTGATGGCGCTTTGTAGGCTTGCCTTACACTGCTCGAAAGCCGCCGTGGCCTTATCGTCCCATGTTATTTTAGACTTATCCTTTTTCCTGGCTCCATGCAAAAACTTATTTAACTCGGACTGATGTTCAGCCGCTTGCTGTATGTGCAACCTATAAAAATTTACCATTCCAAGAAATCGTCGCAGCTGTTCGACGGTTTCCGGCCGCGGATAACCTTGAATAGTCTCGATTTTATCTTTCAAAGGTTTTATCCCTTTTGGGCTAACATTATAACCTAAAAAGTCTATTTCCGGCTTACCAAAACAACATTTTGACAGATTAATAGTTATTCCAAACTGTTCGAATCTGCTAAAAACTAAACTTAGATGTTTACGAAGTAATTCGGCGTCAGTACTTGCAATTATTACGTCATCTATGTAACAGAATAGGTACGAACATTCCCCTTTTTGTTCTCCATTTAGATACTCTAATCCCTGTAAAACTGTATTGTTCATGAACCTTTGAAATGTTTGCGCTGCATTACGCAAACCGAATGACATTCTAGGAAATTCAAACAGTCCAAATGGGGTAATAATTGCTGTTTTCTCTACATCCTGCGGTGCTACACAGATATTATGATAAGCCCTATTAATATCTAATCGTGCAAAAATTTTCTTACCTGCTAGTCCATAGGTGAAATCCTGTAGCCTTGGGATCGGGTATCTGTCCGGCTTCGTGATCGCGTTGAGTGCACGATAGTCGCCACAGGGTCTGATCTGGCCATCCTTCTTAGGCACGACGTGCAGCGCGCTCGCCCAAGGACTCTTTGATGGCCTACACATACCTAAATCCTGCATTAACCTAAATTCTTCTTGTGCCATTTTATATCTATGGGGTGGCAACGGCCTAGCACGGGAAAATACGGGAGGGCCTGTAGTCTCTATGTGATGGTATGTATTATGACTGGAAGGTTCTTTGTACGAAATCGGCTTGGTTATTTCTGAGAACTTCCCGAGCAAATCTTTATACGGATTATCATGCTGAATACTAGATATCGAAATTTCGGAACATTTCACTATAGTTGCTTCTCTACTTAATTTAGTGAGACCGTCAATCAACCTTTTATTATGTAAGTCTACTACTAATTGGTGTGCCTTTAAAAAATCCGCCCCTATGATTGGCTGCTTCACATCGCAAACTATAAATGACCATTTATAACTTCTACGCAGACCTAAATTTAATTCTATAGCCACTACACCATAGGTTTTAATTTCTGAATTATTTGCTGCGAAAAGTTTGTACGTACACTCTTGTTTGTGTTTTGTTTTCACTTTACTTACAGGTATCACCGATACATTTGCGCCCGTGTCCACTAGATACACAATTCCCGTTTTGAAGTCTTTCACACAAAGTCGGTGGTTTCCCGCGGCACAATCGTCCACCGACGCTGACTGCACCGCGTCTAGTTTTCCGGCTTCTGCTGCTTCTTGGCCCAGTTACATGGTGATTCACACGCCCGCGCGTCGTTCCTATAGCGATAATGATGTCTGCATAGCCAATCGGGTGATTCTGCTGTGCGCCGCGTCCGACTTTTGGATCTAAAACGTTGTTGCCATCGTCCACCTCCTGAGTTTCCTGACCTGTTTCCATTTCGCTTCCTGATCTCGTTTATCTCTCCGCGTAATTCTTTCATTTCCGTTGCTAATTCCTTCAAGTGATTGGTTACACTATCATTTGTTGTCGTGCTTGGTGTTATAGATGCAACCTCGCCGCTTCCCAAGGTCTCCAATATTTTATCCGCCTTCCTAGCCACATCCTCCAACTTGGTGTCCTCGCTCATCGCCAGCAGTGCGCGTACATTTGGTGTTAGCTTGTCTAGCCACAGCCTCTTTAGCGGTTCCTCTGTCAGATTGCATTTCTTCGCTAAAGTTGTCATTTTTCTGAGTAACTGCGACGGTTTTTGTGTTCCCAGGTCCATTTCATGCATTAATCTCTGAAATTGTTTATCTGCGCTCTCTTCATAAACTGAAATAAATAAAAACCGATTATTGTCAGTTTATGAAGAGAGCCTTCATAAACTGACAATAATCGGTTTTTGATCGTTTCATATTTGCCCGTTTCCGGCGGAGCTTCAATGATGTCGGTTACTTGCTGTAAAACGTCCGTGGGCAATTTCGCGAGCACCATGTCATACTTTTGACTGTCACCTTGTCTCTGCGGTGCCATTATTGCCTCGAACTGGCAAAACCACGATCTTGGTATCTCTCTCCAAAATTCCGGAACTCTCATTTGCACCGTAACCATCGCTACGTCTGCATTTGTTACTGGAGCTGTCCCGGGGGGTCCGAATACCACTGGCGGGTTCATTTTGGGAAACGATACACACGCGCTGCTTTAACCTAACTTTAACACGTTGAGTTCACTTTGCACCACGCGGTCTTTATGCCTCTGCCTCGTATGCTTATTGAATCGCCTACTCCGTTGTCACAAAAACGCGAAATCTTGAAATCGTCGAAAGGTCACCAGTGTTGTGCGTGTTCTGTGTACGGTGAGATAATTAAAGAGACGTGACTTCAAGGAAATAAATGTCTTTAATTCGGGTTCCACAATACTTCGTTATAACTAACTACGTACTAGGTATACGTCGAGGCAGGGTGGTGTAACGTAGGCGACTGGCGAGCCGTTCGCCCGCGCTCCCATATTCCGTCAAGAATGCAACTCAGCAAAACGTGATTACTAAGCCGCTACAGTTTCTTGTCGACTTTGAAGTCGATTTAATTATTTTAAATATTTTTTTTTCGTTTTGCTCGGCACCTAATGGTCCTAGCGCGATGTTAAATAGCATAAAATCACGCTAAGACCATTAGGTGCCGTTAAATAGCCTTCCAGCGTCAAGGTAGCCCGCGAAATTCGAAATTGACTTTTAAATTGCAAAAAACGTATGAAAATTTGAATTTCGCGAGCTACCCTGACGCTTTCGCCTTAAGAATTGGGCTATCAAATGCAAAAAAGATTTTTTCAAATCCAACTAGTAGTTCCAGAGGTTAGCCTCTTAAAAGATAGATATTTGCTATCGCGGACTTTTTTTAGAACTTTTTAAGAGGAACAATTCCGTCATACATGATTGTTGCGTACTTAGAGATACGAGTATATTACAGTTGCGTAACTTTAACCGTTTACACAGCGCACGGAACGAAAGCTTCCCTCGATAAACCTATAGCATTCCTCGATAAATGGGCTATCCAACACTTAAAGATTTTTTTCAATTTGAACTAGCAGTTCCTGAGATTAGCGCATTCAACCAAACAAACGAACACACTTTTCAGCTTTATAATATTATATAGTGTAGATTAAGATCAGCATGATTAGCCAATACTGGTAATTTATTTATGAGTTTAACTTTAAAAGCTTCCAAGTGACTTGCAGTTTTGGGGTTAATAGTGATATCATTTTTAGCCACTTTGTTGTTTTGGTTTTCGATAGTTCCTTTGCCCGCAATGATGATCAGAATCTAGTAAATTTATAATTTCTTTGTGTCATGGAATAACATCGGTATAAATATTATCAAGGTATGTGGCACTAGTAGGCAATAAGCAGTCATACAATCCTGTACACACTTAATACAATAAATTGGTCCAATTTTATACAAGCTATATCAACTACATAATGCGGACATATTAGGGCACATAGTTTTGTGTGTACCCGACAGGTACGTGTGGCGACGACGACAGCCACGGCTGTTGGCGGAGCCGCGCGCGACCACCAATCTTTTAAGTGAGGCGCCACTGACGCGTGCACTTCGCACTCTCAACCTCATAGCTAGTGACACGGACCTATTTTATTGATCTCTGAGGAGTTCACAAAGAATGCATTGTTTGTAATAAGTTATAAACTTTATTTTTAATAATACATTAAGTTTAGAGATGTACGCTATCGCAATAGGTTTACCCTGTAATGATAGATGTAAGTTGGACAAATAAATAAATAAATAAAAACTGTCTGCTCAACACAAGAAATTAAATAAACTAAGGCTTGTTAGGGTAACGTACCTAATTGGTAAAAAGGAACCCTTATGGTGCAATTCAGTCTGTCTGTCTGTCTGTCACAGCTGGATATCCCAAGAACTACTAATGCTATCAACTTGAATTTTGGAATAGTTTTAGATGACGTTTGCCTAACTATTTTGCAAATAAGAAAGATTTTTTTTTTTGTAACAGGAACTGAAAAGGGGTCTTAAAAATTCGATGTGGGGTAGGTATCATATACATGAACATGTTTGCACATTCTCAAACACTTTTTTCTTTTTTTTAGGTCGCATAGTTTTCGACTTTTGATGAAAAATGGAAAAAAATACCATTGCCCCCCTTATCTCCGAAGTTTGCATAGAGAAAAATCTGAAATTATTCTGTGTGATAGAAGTTTATGTAAAGATTACAGGAAAAATAAAACAATGTCTGTAAATAGCAAACTTTTTTTTATATATGACTAGCAGCGCCCCGCAGTTGCACCCGCGTAAGTCTCAAACCCGTAAGGACATTGGGATAAATATGTGTTAATCCATGTTATAAACTATCTGTGTGCCAAATTTCATGAATATCCAACCAAGAGTAACAAACTTCCATCCGTCCTCACAAACTTTCGCATTTCGAAGTAGGAAGTAGGATAGTACGGAACCCTAGTAACCTTAGCAATAACTATTAACGACACTTCTACGTTATCTTTCTCAAACTATTCATGGCACAGCTTACTACGTATTATTTAGTACTACAAATCCGACCTAAAATCAATAAATATAAATTATATCCGATGGTTTATCGATTTAACGATTACATGTTTTTGATGTAAAATATTAAGCCTTCACTACCCGCACATTTTTTTTTTTGTCGACTCTGGGTATTTTTTTTTTTTTGGGACATCTCTTAAGCTGGTTCCTTACGAAAATTAAAGAGCCACCATGTACGTAATAGCGTTTACTCTGCTGAACGAAATACCAACCTGGTGATTATTAAAATTGAACATAAACTGGTGGCTTTATGCCAATATTCTGTTGTACAAAGAATATCAATTCTGTTAAAATTCATAAATGATTCTACTTCTAAATCTTTGACCAAAAAACCTTGAATATTTTGATGCACCGGGTTAATACTATTTACTGATTTTAAAGTTTTATTTGATTTATTTGACAGTGCGCCGCTACAGAACTCTAGCCAAGGATAAACTTGTGAAGTGCGCTGCTACGGGACTCTAGCCAGGAATAAACTTGTGCAGTGCACTGATACAGGACTCTGGCTAAGAATAAACTTGTGAAGTTTGCTGCTACGGGGCTCTAGCCAGGAATAAACTTGTGCAGTGCACTGCTACAGGACTCTAGCCAAGAATAAACTTGTGCAGTGCGCTGCTACAGGACTCTAGCCAAGAATAAACTTATGCAGTGCGCTGCTAAAGTACTCTAGCCAATAATAAACTTGTTCAGTGCGGTTCTACAAGGACTCTAGCCAATAATATATTGGGTTGGCTAATAAGTAATGAGCGACATACAACTATTTTATTTGCATTTATTTATTAAAAGAATAATTGTTAATCATTAATAATATATTTACCGTCGTTTTCTACTACCATTCGCCATCGGTCTGGCAAAGAGTGAATGGCGTCCGCATAGAACTTCGTTGGTTTTGAATTGAAGAAGTCATCTATGTATTGTTTCAAGTGTGGTTCATCGTCAAAGCTTTTTTCTCGTAAATTATTACTAAGTGATCGGAACAAGCTTAAATCAGTTGGTGCTAAGTAAGTAAGAATATGGAGGGTGGAGTATTATTTCCCAATTAAGCTCCAATAGTTTTAGGCTGGTACTCTTAGCAATATGCGGCCGGGCATTGTCGTGCAGGAAAAATATTTTGTCGTGTTGTGGACGTTTGCGATGGATGTCAAGCTTCAGTTTTTCGAGTTGATCACAATATACTGTTACTGTAATCGTAGTATTAGTAGGGAGGAATTCCCAGCTTATTACTCCATGTATATCCCACCAGACAGAAAGCATTACCTTGCGAGGATGAAGAGCACCTTTTGACGTTGGTTTTCCCTGTTCTTTACATCCCAGCCACTGGAGCTTGCGTGTGTGATTAACATAGGGAACCCACTTTTCATCTCCAGTGACAAGATGATCTAACCAATTAAATGTTCGGCGGAAAGATAAAAGTTGTACACAAATCTCAGCTCGGTAGGTCAGCTGATCTTTACTTAATTGATGGGGTACCCAAACACTATATTTGTAAGTCTTTCCCAAACCATGTAAATGATTTTCTATGGTGCCATGAGAGCAGTCGAGCTGAACAGCCAAATCGCGTGTAGTTCTTCGAGGATCTTCTTTGATTAATAGTTTTAATTTATCGATATCTATTTCCACGGGGCGCCCAGACCTTGGTTGATCGGTTAAGGAAAAATCGTTATTGCGGAACCGTTGGAACCAGCGCTTTGCTGTTGCTTCGGAGACTGCATCGTGAGCTATCCTTTGACATATATTACGTGTAGCTTCTGCAGCAGAATGCCCAGATTGAAACTCATATAATAAACAATGTCGTACGTGGGTTTTAATATCACTCATTTCTTTGTGAACTTTAACGCACTAACACCCAAACTATCAATAACGCGCATGAGCGCGACTCGCTCTTTATATACCCTCTGCTACAGAACGTTCTCGAACCTTTCCGAAAATTCTATAAATTATAAACTAAAACGCTCATTACTTATTAGCCAACCCAATACTTGTGCATTGCGCTGCTACAGGACTCTAGCCAATAATAAACTTGTGCAGTGCGCTGCTACAAGGACTCTATACAAGAATAAACTTGTGCAGTGCACTGCTACAGGACACTAGCTACCAGTCCTTATTTGTCACGTCTGACTTATCCTTGCCTATAAATATTACAGTTGAACCCATTCTATTCATTTCACCTAACGACGCCCTATGTTCGCAGGTTACGACCAAGAAAAGTATATCCCAGTTGAACTGCAAAATGTCTCGCTAACTATCCTAGAAGGACTAGTTGTCTTTGAACCAGAGGGGACCAAGGAACGAATAGGACAGTCTTTCAAGTTGACCAAAGGAAACCGGATCCAGGTGGTCCCAGGAATGTTCCACAAAGTACTAAACATCGGAGAAGACCCCGCCTTCTATATGTACACCTTTTATAATAGGACCGTAGTGAATTTGGAGAAAAATAACTTATCTAACTCTAAATTGCCGGTTTTTAGAGAACTGTACAAAATGTTTACGAATATGATCATGTTTGGCGATCTGGTGGTCAGCAACATATTTCATATGTTTAAATTTTCTCAATGTAGTTCGTAAAACATAATTTTTATGTAACTTGGTCATTTTGTATTCTAAATTAATTATTTTTGTGGCTAGTATTTTTATCCTAAACTTTTGAACGAACGCGGGATAAACATACAGCCGGTCTATTCTGTAAAAATCTCACCGTGAAAACTTAGGTGGTCATCCCACCTGATGCTAGGGATTGATACTATTGACAGCTCACTCCACACTCACCTCACCTAAGTTTTCACGGTGAGATTTGTACAAAAAAGCACTGTTGTGCTGCCAGCTTTAGCTTATAATTTATTTCCGTTCCTCGGGATAATATAATATAAATGCTTTATTACTAGATGATCTCAAATAAACCCTTTCCTGGGTATAATATTTTATCCTAAAATTGAAATAAACAAAAAGAAACATTTTTTTTATTTTGTGAACGCGTCGCAAAACAAGTGTTACCATGTCTTCAAAAAAAATATGTACGAAATTAATAAAATGTGTTTGAAAAAAGAATATCTGCTTATTATTTTGTCATCTTTATTCTATAATAATAGATAAGGTAGTTAGGTAGGTATAGGTTAAACTTATAATACTTCCTGATTGCTTCTTGAAATATAGTCTACTACTAGGGTCGGCAAACTAAAGCACATAAGTCAAAAAGTCAAACTTTTCAGGAACAATAAAAAACTTTTTAAAAATACAAAAATATGTGTTTTAATTAGATTAATGTAAAAAGGGATAGTTTATAAACATAGTTTGTTTGTGCCAGAGAGTAATTTAGTGCAAATATCATAATTTCCTATTTAAGTGACTTAAGTTATTCGGAACATAATATTAGTATGACTTATGTGTAAAGGTTTACTTAGTGAAATAATTTTGTTAGTATATAGCAACTAATAAAAAAAACATAATTACAAATGATATCAAGCCCATTAGATTATACATCGATAGCTTCTTCTTCCTCTTCTAAAATATCAGGATCGGTGTTACGTAAATTAGTAGATTTTGATGGATGGTGGATTTTCTCTATTTTCGCAAAATAGTTCGTACATTTTCTGCATAGTCAAGTGAGATGGCAAATACTTTTTTGACGTACTCTTTCTAGTATAGTGGCTTTCATATGCTGGAAAAGACAAAATGTGCGACTTTATTTCTTGCCGTTTTTCGTCTGAAATTTTATGTTTTGGTACAGTTTTGCCACGTAAATCATCTGTTAGCGTTCCACCTGTAGAAGTTCTTTTTTTTAAAGCCACTGTTTTAATAAAGTTTTCACTTTCATTTAAAGTTTTTAATAAGCAACCTCGGCAAACAGGTTCACGTTTTCCATTTATACTAAAGGAATATTTGTATGTTTTCATACGATGTTTTTGTTTCTCAGGGTCAGTGGCACGTCTTCTCTGTGTAGATTTATCTTCAATTTCTATCAAAGATGACATGTATGCAGATCTCTTACTATAGGTCCCCATTTGCCAATATTCGGTAAATATCGCATGTCTATCGGCAAATGCTATGCGATCCATACACTTCATTCTGCATGGAGTTAGCTCTTTCATTGCTCGGTCGGGTATAACTTTTCCTTTCAGAGTGTTGTATGTTTGCCCTAAGTTACGTTTCATTTTCTTCTCCCTTTTCAAAATACGCACACTCTTTTTTGGTGACACTGTATGTTGCTCTGTACTTTCTTCACTATCTGATGAAGGCGTCATTCTTGGTAGTTGGTAATGTGGATCTTGCACAGAATCATCACTTGAAAAGTCGATCTCTGCTCTGGACATTACATTAATAACATGACCCGATGATGTCGAAGGCACAGGATCGTCTACAATACTTGCATTCTCTAAAGTATTGATTTGATTTTCAGTTCCTAAAAAAGAGATACATATTCTCAATATTAGGTACCCCAAACTATCAAATTATTACAATCGTAAATAAACCTAACTGCATTGCTTTAAAATTGAAAATTTATCACAGATATTTGACAGTTTCTGGTAGGTTGATGTGCACTGATGAACATTGATGTGCAATGCACACACAAATTGCAAAAAATGCATTTTCACATAATAAAATCATAGACTCTAAAGTTAAACTTAATATTGTACCTTCATCTTCCTGTGGTTGCCTCGCTAACGCCATTTCAACTAATTTCTTTCCTCTTTGGATATCCATCACAATTAATAACACTTGAACACTCGCGACGAACTTCTTATGGCATAAGCAGTATGCGACTGATTGTACATCTAAAGTTACCCCACATCCAGACTTTGTTTACATCATAAATATTCTTGAAGTACCCTACTTAAGCATATAATAAATTCTTGATAAATCGCACCTTATCACATAAGTCAAGTTGGTGCTCAAAATCATCAAGCACAATATTGTGTTCCTTTGAACATAAGTCAAGTTATGTTTTTTATTCCCGTCATTGAATGTTTAAAGAGTGTAAGGTTGATAAAGTACGCCACTTGACACGCCATGAATTATTCGTTATCGACTTATGTGCTTTAGTCAGTTTGCGTATTAAATTATTTGAAGCTCAGAGACCCAATAAAAATAATATCGAATTTTTTGACTTATGTTCTTTAGTCCGCCGACCCTACTATTCACCTTGTCACGGAAATCTATTTTTATAAATGTTTATAATGGCGCCGATTCCCTTGGTGAATTTAAGTTCAGTGCATCTTTTTCTTTCTATTTTATTAAGAAAAGGACAGAAGATAAAGATTAGTTTAGTCCTGTCAAATTAAGATACTCCATAGACTAGTTTAGACGTGATTAAAGAATTGGTTACTAAAAATTCATAAATATACGTCGGGCGCTGACTAATTTTAGCTTGGCGCTGATTAGTTTTGTCCTGTCGGACTAAACTAATATTTATCTTCTGTCCTTTTCTTAACGAAATAGAAAGAAAAGTCCAGATGCACTGAACTTATATTTAGTTTTTTTTTTCGGCGCCAGTGGCTGGTTTTGATAAATTATAACAATAGTTTTGTTCAACTTGTACTAGACCGTTTGTACCAACCAGATTCTAAAATGAATGTTTATACTAATAACGTATTTCAGAGCTGCTACTCAGATGCACATGCAGACTTGATTTGCGAGGGTTGGGACAGAAGAGACCACCAGCTTAATAATAATAATAATAATAACCCCACTGTATCTCTACGTTGACGTCGTGGTGGGGCTTGCGTGCTCCAAACTTTAGGTCTGTGCAGGTAGAGTTTGCCGGAACGGGTCTAGGATGAGGAGCCAGACCAAGAGAGATACAAAAACCCGCAGGGCAGCATGTGGCGAGCTGATGGGCAGTAGCGACCCCATGGACCCTATCTCCCGGGAGAAATCTTGTCCTCATCTCTGGCTTGCCTTTATTGGCCGGCTGGAGTGAACACTGACGAGGAACAGAGCTCCCACCTCTTTCTTGCCTTTATTGGCCGGCTTGAGTGGAGATTCGCAAGAGCAAACGTGCTCGGAGGAAGGAAGTATTCCAGTAAGATGCTGGTAGGGATCTTGACCGTACTTCCGGGATTGTCCTGATAGCCGTGGAATACCTCTCCACTCCTCAAGCACCTCAGGAAGTGTTGCCCCCCTTGTCGCTACGTCACTATGTGCTAGCGGCCGTCTCCGGGGGCCCATTATTGAGTGTGCAAGTCACCCCCTGCCATTTTATCCGTGTATAATATATAACATTGGTCAGGCAGGGGACATAGTTCTTCCATAGTTCAAGTTACCCAATCCACTTTAGCCACCCAAACCCATAGCCCAATATGTTTTGTTTCCACGTACAACAATAGTCCTGTACCAACCGGGGGTTGTCCTTGGGTGCACTTGCATAGTGCATACAGGGATAATGCTCGGTTGGTGCCTCCTCATCATTTAAAATTATCTAAGGGGCCTCTGCGAGTTGGCTTCGGCTCCTCGTACGCCTTCGAAAGGTCCGGGACCCCAGTGTCCCGAGAAATATCAAATAATAATAATAATTTTATTTCAAGCAACAAGACTCACTAGTGTTAGTAACAATATACTTACAAACTATGTTAGTAATACACTCACAAAAACAAAACAGAAAACAGATTGTGACATCACTGCTGCACGGCGACAGGCCCAGCCGAAACCCTGCAGCAGTGGTTCACAAACGCACAATCAAGCCTGCTCGCTATCATAGACAGGATGCTGTTGGCGCTGCCCCGCACCCCACGGACCAAGGATGCGCACCGCTTCCGCATCACGGTGTAAAAACAGTCCACGTGAGCTTCAGTGAACATCCCTGATGCGCTGCAGTACCGGGGCAACCCCATCAACACCCTGAATGCATTATTGTACTGTATGCGAAGGGCGCCGTATGATTATGAACTAGTCTTACTAATTACCCATTGATAAAATGTATATTTGAAAAAAAATCTCAGATCTCATACACCACATGACCTTCAAATAGCATTGAAAATGAACTTCGGGAAATCATCATTATCTGCCTAGTCTTTTCCTAACTATGTTGGGGTTGGTTGTCTAACCGAATACAACTGAACAGAATACCAGTATTTTACATGGAGCGACTGCCTATCAGACCTCCACAACCCAGTTACTGGATAACACGATACCCCCTGGCATGGGGTCTCAACTAGAACAAATTATAATTAGTCCTGAAATAAAAATCATAGATGGCAGCATAGGTAACAATTATGAAATTAACAATCACTAAAAGGCGTTAAACGACAGATTTTGGCTGAAGTAAGATTAGTAAAAATAAAAACTTCCTTGTTTAAAGTTGATTTATCTATTTACACTCATATTTCACGTATTTTCAACAAAAACGATAAATTAAGCCTTTTACTTCAATCCGAACCAAATGGTATGTTATAAACAGTTCACAGTAGCCTTCTGTCAAGCATTTTGTTTTAGAGCTATTTGCAATAGATGGCGTTTTATTAAACTTGTCATCACTTTTACCACCACGGAATAGAAAAAACCGGCCAAGTGCGTGTCGGACCACGCACAGTGAAGGGTTCCGTTGTTTGGATGAATTTATCCCAAGGTTGAAAAATATGTTCCCCCATACATTCCGACTTTTGGAATGTATGGTAGACATTCCGACTTTTGGAATGTATGGGAGACATTCCACGTGCAAATGTAAGTTTGTAAGCACAATATTGAGAGATGTATCATGATATTTTAAGACCATAGACTTCTTATAAGTTTTCCTGTAATCTATAGGTATAATATAACTACTTTCTGTATTTTTTATTTCAAAATATGCTCTTATCGGAGAGAGAGAATGGTCAATTTTCGTCTATTTTCTTAAATAACTTTAAAACAGTTTATTTTAAAATTATAAAAAAATATATATATTTGAGACCCTCACAGTAAGCCACAGCAGTAAGCAGTAAGCCCTTTAATTTGATATGTCACATGGTACAGTTTGCAAAACTTTTTTTAATAATTTTCTCATTTGCCCCCAAAATTGAACCCCATATTCAAAATTCATTTATTTACGATACACTTCCGTGTTTGGGTCACAAAAATTCATACGTGTATACAATTTAATCGTCCCATTGGATTCGGAGCAAATCGGCTGTGATAGACACACGAGTGAGTCTGTAAGGGTTCCGTTTCTTTTTCCTTTTGAGATGGGTATTTCTTCAGTTTCGACATTATTTGCGCAATTTTGGTAAGAATATCTCAATTTCATTTTTTTTTTTAATTTGATAGGTTTATGATATTTGGCATTATTTTATTTATTAAATAAGTGAAAGGCACGCTTATACATCAAACATTGAAAGAGTTATTGCCACTTAAAATACGTGACAAGCTACGGTAATGAACGCCACCCTTGGTAATGAAATTTTAGGTATACGGTGATGAAATATAGAGGCAAGGTAATGATACAAAATGATGTGATATTAAAAAAAAAAACAAAGATGTTGTAGATTATAATTTATTTAAAAATCAACTTAACAAAATAGGTACCTAATTAATAGTTCTTCCATAATTGAAGTTTTGGTAACAATCAGCCTTCCAATGTCTTAGTAAACTAATCCGATTTTGATATTCGGACTGCAAAATACACAAGTAATATAAAAAGCAGTCACTAAATAACAAATAATAAATAAATTCAGATTCCTAAAAATTTTAAATTAGAAAATATGAATCAGACTTTCTCAATGAGTACAACCAATGCTAATAAAATATATAAAAAATCAACAAGATTAATTATTTTAAACATAATAATATATGTAATCATAAAGTACTTTTTTATATTGTTTTTGTTTTAAGTGTTTATTTTTTTTGTTTATATTTCTCTTTTATTTATTTTCGTTGTTTTTTATTTTTTTGTTGTTTTTTTTTATTTGTTTTTGTTGTTTTGTTTTTTTTTTTGTATTTATTTTTTATATAAGCGAATTTACAAGACAACTTTTTACTTTATTCCTGCTACATTTTTTTGCCGGTTTTTTTTCCTACTCCTTTTCCTCTATAATTGCTTTTGTCTTGATGTTGATTCTCAATAATATTTTCTTTATTTTCTCTCTTTTCTATATCAGTGTCTGGATAGTCCTCAAATTTACCGAAATCAGATATAAATTCCTCAAATTTATCACAATATGTCTTACTTTCAGAACCAACAAAAGTTGAGTTCTGCCAATCGCCAAGTTTTCTAATGTTAGATAAAAAGTGCACATTTTCTGGTGATTTAAATTCTTTTGATGTAGAAGGCATAGCAGGAAATATTATTATGTCACTAGCTAGTCCTTCCTGTTTTATTATGTTTGAATGCAACTTCTTACTGCGTTTACGCGGGTATGTGGATCGTATGAGTTCTGGACTATAACTGCCTGATTGTACATCATAGATTTTAGGTTCATCAAAAGTTGGTGCTTCATAGGTTTCCGGAATGGGAACCGGTATGGGTAAATTATCTTCAAGGGTTGGTTCTTTGCAAAATTGGGAAATCACTTTTTCGAGGCTGTGAATACCGAGACTGTAATGTTGACACATTTCCTCCTGACATCTGAAACAGCTTCGGCTACGCATCTCTAAATGATCTCTTGAGCCACACCTCCAAATGACCTGGTGAACGGCCATAGTTCCTTTAAAAGATGGAATGCAATTAGGCATCATGGCTTGCTTTTCATCTATGTCTGCATTTGTGATCTCCACAATTTTGATATTTGGCAGGTTTGCTCTTGTAATTTCAACAAATTTGGAAAATGTCCCGACGTCTGTCCCTGTGTTGACAATTCTATCGGCGGTCCTTTTGACTGCCGCTCCTAGACCATCTGGAGCACCTTTTCCGTGACCCATTTCCATGTAATTCCAGGTTAACTTACGAAGTGCTAAAAACTGTTTTTCCAATTGAGTCAAAATATAAAACATGTTTCGGTTCCTGTATTGACTGCTGGGGCTATCGCTATAAAAGTGTAGGGTATCAATAAAAGGTGATATTTCGGAAATTTGGCTCAAAATCGGGCCCAAGTGTGCCCAAATTGCAACGGCTGTGTGTTTCAAATTGTCGGATACGGTGCAAACTGAGTGAGTTTTTAACTGGGACGTTTCGAAGTCTTTGATATATATGACTACAGTGTGAATAGACACTTCCTTTCTACTGCCGCCAAAATGAAAAGACTGAATCTCCGTGTGATGTTTAAGAGCGTAGTTTTCGCTAAAATCTAAATGTACCACAGCTTCGTTTATCTGAATACTATTTTTTAGTTCTTTTAGAGTTTTATTTTGCACAACAACAGTAGCGCAATGCGGCAAAAATTTTTTAATATGATTTTCAAATTTATGAATAACATCTAAAGGTGGTGCATAATTTTCAGTTTTAGCCCAAAGAATGTTATGTTTTACTTTTCCATCCTTTTCATAGGTGTTAGAAGTCTTACGCCATTCAAAATATTTGATGTGTATATCGTTACTAAATTCTAAATATTCAACAACCTTTGGTTCACAATTAGAACATTTACGATCCAAGCATGCCTCGTTATATCTATTACAACAAAGGATGTTTAAAAGATCATGATTTGTTTTAATATTTATGATTTCTGCCTTATGTAGAGCCTTTATTAGTAACTCTGAATTGCAGTGATAAATACATTCGCATGTGTTTCTGTTTGGTTTGGGAAATAACACCCAAAATGGCCTTAATTTACAGAAGAACGTGTCTGATGTATTTGGATTCTCAAGGCAAAACTTTTTGTACAAATTTATAAGAGTATCATTTAAGTACCTTTTTTGTTTTCTGTTTTTCTTTCTCGTGATGTATTCTTTTTTGCCTGGTGCTACTCTTGTGTTCTCGTCTTCATTATAAAAGCACTTAACATTTTTAACAACATCTTTTTCTTTTTTTTTGTTAAAATTATATTGGATCTTTTTTTTGCCTATTTTTCTAGTCGGTAGTTTTTCATTATTCCTTGTATTCATTGTATTGTCTTTTATCTTCTCTTTATATATGTTTAAAAGTCTCCTCAATTTCTTGTTTTCTTTTTTTATGTTGCAGAGCTCATTTTTCATTTTTTTCATATCCCTATCTCTTTGATAACGTATATGTCTTATTGTTGCTCTTAACTTAAAAGTTTTATCAGTTTCGTTGGTCCCAGTTTCTATTACAGAATTTGATGGAATTGATTCTTCAAGCGGATTATTATCATCAAGAGGCTCGTCTTGTGATGTTTCAATGTCCAGAAGTTCAACATTTTCAATTTCTTTTTCTTTTCTTTTTTTTTGTATATATTTCTTGCTGTTAACTCTCCATCTTTTACGTCTTTCTCTTTGAGCACGTGGTGTTAAATCTTTAATGTCAAGTATTTTTTTTTCAGATTTTCTTTTTAAGTACCTTGCTTTTTCCTTTTCTCTTTCAATATTATATAATTCTTCATTATTTTTTAAAGCAGCGTAGCGTTTCCGCTTAGCCAGTCTTCTTCTCGCTAAAATTTCCTCTTTCGTCTTTTTAGGGCGTGCCATTTTTTAGCTGAAATAGAAAGCATTTATTAAGCAACAATGTCAATAGCCTATATCCTAAAATGTACTTAAAAAATAAATAAACAGAAGTTGATTCATTACCGTAATTTTCCATTCATTACCGTAACCTCAAAAAGGTTACGGTAAACGACTGTAATGAAGGACACGGTAATGAATAATATGCACTTTTAGGTTATTATATATTTTTCTATAAACTTTACTTAACATCTACACATTCATAAATGAAATTGACACAGAACTTAATGAATTGATGTAACAACTGAATACCAAGTTTATTTACGTATCAAGATGTAAGTGGACTTGTAATGAAACACAAAATGGACTAAACACTGTAATACTCACATCGATCGCAATTTTTGGCGCGAAATCTTGCGCACGTCCTTCCCTTGTTACGTTTGCCGGTCGACTGAAGAACGGGGGAGGCTGCCGCTCGCTACATGGCGGCGTGATCAAAGGTTTTTGTCGCGTAAAATCGAAAACTCGTCATGGTTTTGGTAATGAATTTTTTGCTGTTACAAATCTTTAAAAACACATTTGTTCCTTATTTAATCATAAAACTACGTTTTACTTTGTTATCAAGTAACAAATGACAATTAAGTTATTCGACACATTCGCCAAACTTACGATATTTGCGCTAAATTTACAAGTATACTAAAAAATATAATGAAGTCTAGCATTGGAACAGGCCCCTGTAATGAGTTTTGTTGTTATTTACATTTTTTTTAAATATGTTCCACATAAAAAAATACAAAAAAAAATCAAGCATTCATTAAAAATCGTAGGTATACATGACATAGATATATTAATTTGAATTTATTACGCAGTGGAACTTGTGAATTTGGTACATTTTGAATATTAAACCCACGGTGGAAAAATACCCAGATACGGAACCCTAAACACAAGTGAATGTGCCCACGCAGCTATCCGTCGTTGCCGTTGTGTCTCACAATATGCGGAAACAATGTACAATAATAACATCTCTTCGGCAGTTGCAATAAGTCTTAATTTTGT
Organism: Dicycla oo; assembly: GCA_948252095.1. Classification (NCBI taxonomy): domain Eukaryota; kingdom Metazoa; phylum Arthropoda; class Insecta; order Lepidoptera; family Noctuidae; genus Dicycla; species Dicycla oo. The sequence goes on from OX411714.1 coordinate 29,373,231, forward strand.
ATGAACAACAAATTCAACTTTGACGAAACAAGGCCCGCTCGTGCAAAAGGGATTCCCAGACCTCGCTATCTTCGGGGCATAAAGAACTCATAGACTAATTAAACCGAAGTGTCAATCAAACAAAAACAGACTTTCCGATATGTACTAGTTTTTACCTACATGATCATTGCCTACATAACGAAAATAATGAACCAATTCCCATGTTGTTTTATTAATAAGTACATAAGTGTATCTCCTTATAATAACTAGTCGGACATGTCTTCCAATGAGCTGTCGCGACCGCGACCGTAGGAATCCTTTTGTGGTCTTCTGACTATATGATAGTGTACATACGACATTTCGTAGTGTTCCAATTCAAAACAGGCAACTGTCACATGTTTCTATGTCAAAAATGTGAATAAAGTTTTTATTTCTTATGTTCATAAAGCACGTCTCTGGGAGTGTATAATTTGATAGGCACTAAACTTGAAAATAGCTGTATGTGTCACGTATTCTTTGTTTTACCCCGACGATAACAAGATCTGGGGATTCCCCAACGTAATTCTTTCTTACATTTTTTGTTAGTTTTAGCCACAGTAGAAATATCATACAGTATTTTATCTTCATACAAACGGTCGGAACTAGGTATTTCGCTTATTCCACCGATTTAAATACCTAGAATCTAGATGAATAAATAAATAAGTGGATAGGGTGAAAAAAGTGACACATGAGTGACCCACCTAAGCTCGTGTTAAAAAAACTAGTAGATCGTTTCCTAAGCTAGGCTATCTACTTACTTAGCTACTTAATGAGTTAGATGAAATATCGTTACGAAATGATTATCAGAGTAATAAATGGTAGGTAATGACATAGTAAGATTTACATTATAATTTACTTTTATAAATAAGATTTTGTAGTAGGTAGTTAGAGAATTTGATTGCTGTAGGTAGCGCACACGCGATGAGATGGTTGATTATAAGTAACGATTGCAGAGCATTTCGACGTCGGATGGGTGACGAAAAGAATTGTTATTTCGAGTTGCTCCGTACTGTAGGTAATGAGGACGTTAATAAGCTGAGATAAAAAAAGATATTATTATTACTCGTCAGCTGTTCCTTACATTTTGGCTAAGTTGGTAGGTATTGAAGTTTGTAAGGACAGCAGTTTATTTTTTTTAAATTTAAAATATAAAATTTACAATCACAAAACTAAAACTCAAGCAGGTGATGGTGGTAGGTAGAATAAAATTAAAATACTGTAGGCGGGCAGCCCTATCTCGTGTTTACGTACCGCGCGGCTGTAAGTAATTATTTCGAGAACAGGAGCCGAGTCACATTACTGTATAATATTTCTACGGTGTGATATTTGCTGGGGACACATGTTTTCATGTCATGTTTTTATTACCTACCTTTTATTATCTACTGATCACTTTGTAACGTTCTATCAGTGCAGTATTGTTATTTTGTACTTGATTGAAGTAAGTATTAAAATATTTGTAGGTATAAAAATATTCCGTTCGTTATTATTTTATTTATGTAGGTAGGTAGGTAGGTACTTCATACCATAGCTTGTACCTACTTGTATTGTTTCTTCTTACTCATAGTACCTATTTACCTATTTAATTTCATTTCCTTGTCGCAGTAACATTATTACCGGTTAGATTACAAGCAATTTTATAGTTTTGAGTAGATAATAAAGTTTAAAAACATGAACATTACATGAAACATGACTTATGGTAACATTCGCATAGCGACCACTTAGATTTTAGTAAGTTATCGCGGACAAAAGCAGATAATAAAATTAAGCGCGTTTAGGAAAAAACGCATTTACAGCTGCACGAATTATTATGTATGTAGTCTCTGTGCCGCATGGCATGAAATTAAAACATAATTATTTGGCTTCGCAAACACGTCGTCTCCTACTAAAGCTAAAAAAAATTGCTAGCTCAATCACACTAATGAAACAATTACGCCAACTCAAGATAATTTTTGTTGTATTATGCTTGTCCTTGAGCGCACGGTACGATTACGACGTCATACTCGATGTGAGATGGAGAATCTATAGTTATCTCGATATAGCCATCTAAGTAGTATCGATGCCACCTAACATCAATAAGACCATCATTCATCTAGGCTGAATCCTAGATGGTGTTGTAAAACTACAGTATCTGGTAATTAGTGAGTCGCTGATGCAGCCATCTGTTAAAAAATGAAGGAAAAAAAAATAGCCAGCTCAATAGCCAGACTTAGGGAGGTGTCATTTCTTTGTATGGGATTGGGTATCTGTATGTAGTATTATAATATCTGTGCCCCTGGTAAGTTTGATTGTCAGACTTCCGGGATTCTGACGACCCGTAACCACTGTCAAAAATCTAGGACTAACGGCTTAACGTGCTTTCCGAAGCAAGAGCGGGGGTTTCGGCATGTAAAGATGGTCATTCATCCACGGACCGACCGTGGCAAGCATGGCTTTACCTGAACGTTCGACCCATGCGGCTTTTATTACTTAGCCAGGTAAAAGAAACATGTAGGAATGTTTATTTATGTTTTTCAAAACATGTTAATTGAGAAAAAAAATACAGAAGTTTCAATACTACTAACACGTAGCTTAAACTATTAATAAAAATTAAACTTTTAAGCCAATTTTTTCTGTTTCCACGGACAGGCACAAAGCAAGAAACTTGGATATTCTTCGAAAATTTATTATTTTTAACTATTTGGAATTCATACAAAAAGTATTTTATATAAAGTTAATTTTTTTTTAACAATTCCAATTTGTTAAAAAAAAAAGTTACAACAAAATTATTAATACGTTCATGTTATTTTTATTATAACCTGGTAACACTACTTGGCGCGGCGGGCGGGTTCGTCTGTCAACTATATAATGAAGGCGACAGCAAACGGCGTGGCGTGAAACGAGTTCATTCATCTTTTCCTCTTGCTGCTGTGACTAGTCTAAGAAGTTCGGGCTCGAGCCGATGCCTCGTCACTGCGAATAAATAAATAGTAAAACCGAGGACATTCCGTGACCATTATTGAAATTATTAGTGTCATAAAGGCAGATCGTGTTGCCGCCCCTTCGAAATATTGACATTTTTAGTCATCTGTGATATAACGATACAACGGTATCCTGTTATTCAATTATAGGTTAAAAGTCTCGTGTGATGATCAGTGCAACAATATAAAAGTTTAAGGACTGTGCGCGCCGTGTCTCGTGACCGGTATCCGCCTATCCGGACAGAACTATTAGAAAAATGGAGTCCCCGGTGATGGCATACGCGTTCGATGTAACACCGAATTACTCGTACATTTTCGAATTCGAAAACGAATTTATTCATTCCGACTATCGGAAATGGATGACCGAAAATTGGACTGTGGCTTTTTACTACGTTGGGGTGTACATGGCGTTCATTTTCGGCGGTCAATACTACATGCAGAACAGACCCAGGTATGTAATGATATGCTTCCTCTATCCCAAGATCACTGTTCCAGTGGCCCACTGAGCCACTAATATAAAATAATTCATGTAATACAGGAACTAACGTAACCTGTTAGTCTTTTTAAATTACATTTCTCATTTTCTTATCAGGGCTTAGTCATTTTCGTAATAAGAATGTTTTGAATGCTATGAAATAGCTCATTAACATCTGTAGCTCAAATGAGTAACAAAGTTTTAATTGTGCCATGTTCTAATTAAAATGTCTTATCCTCATAATACCTATTTCAGCAATTTTTTATCAAAGCTATTTAATATTTTATATGAAATATTTTATTTCATAACACAATGATCATTAAATAAGTATGTTATGATTCATGCCAATGGAGATATTGTTAAACATTTATTTAGAATACTGATGAACATAACATCAACAGTAAACCTTAAAAAATCTTTTTGAATATAGTGCTCACAGGATTGTTCTAAATTTGTTATTAAGTATCTCTCATTTACTTGTTAATGACCTATCCAACACTTCCTGAAGATTGATCTATCAACCACTACTAGATAATTTTGTAAACATACACACTTAGATTTGACAAATTATCAATTTATGTAATTTATATCATCCACTAATAAACTAATTTAATGTCATCATTATTTTTTTTTACATAAAAAATAGAAGATGTAAATATCTGAATTTATTTGATTCATTGAGAAGTTTTTATTGGTATAAATCAGAGTTTCCCAGACTTTTTTCTCATAGACCACTTTCAAAATTTTGCTGGTTCCAGTGGACCCTCTGCAGTTACATTTCTACCATATTACATCTGGTTTTTATATAAAAATGTGAAGATTAGACGCCAACGCAGACCTCTGTTGAGTATCCCGTGGACCCCTGGGGGTCCACCTGGACCACTTTGGGAACCAATGCTATAATATAATAATAGGTACTCTCAATAAAAAATTGTCTTAACCCTTAATTTGGCAAGAGGAAAAATTAAAAAAACTCATGTCTTTTTTCACATTTTCGGCTTCACTAAGAGTTGTTAGAACATGAAAAAATAATTTTAAAAATCTGGTATTACCTCATTTCCTGAAAATGCATGTCCAGTATACTGGACCTTGCCAGGTTTGCCATAAAGTTGTCGATAATTTTGATGTGCTGTATATTACACATTGCCGAATTATTACTTTATAGGACTTATTTCTATTTTGTGCAAGTGATAAAATAAAATATAATAAAACACAAAAACAATGACATGTTTTGTATTGTATTAGAAAATCTTTATTTTTTATGAATAGAATGAGGAACATTTTACTTACATATTCTAAGTGAGATCAACAATATAATCAATCTGAATGAAAAGATACGTAACGATTATTATTCTGAATTTCAGATAAAATTAAACAACTATAATATTATATAATCAGTCAACATAGTTAGAAACTTTCACTTAAGTAGTATGATAATCATAAAAACAATTTCTCTTACGTACTAAACACAGTCTTTGGTTGCACTTTACACAATACACATCAGTCTTATTTTTGATACATAGTTTGCAGCGACCGTATGACTCTCCAAAACTAGGGAAATGGCCAATACTATCATAGCGGACACTGTCATCTGTTCGACAGTTGTTGTTTACAGATATACGAGATCTACTTTTATTCTGTAACTGTCTTGCTAATTGGCACCGAAAAGACTTCAAAGGCATGTGCTTCACTGCCCGATTGCTACAATCTCTGCGATAAACTAACCATGCGTTGTTCACACAAATGTCGAGCATTTGAGCAAAGATTGCAGTATACCAACGACGGCTCTTATAAGTAGTCCGGTACAACGCAACCAGCATATCTGCAAGATCAACGCCTCCCATGTGATTATTATAATGCTTTATAAGTTCTGGACAGTCCACATCAATTCGGGCTTTCATTTCCTTGCTGTACCTCTTTATTTTTCCTACAGGGTAAGCATCAGCGTACGTACTGATTAGAGTGACCACCTTATTATCGTACCATTTAACTATTGCTATCTTATTGGTATTATCAACGACTTGGCAATAAGAACCTCTACCTTTCTTTTTTAAAGATTTATCACTCATCAGTAGTTTGTCACAACCTTTTAGCCTGTTTTGGCGTATAGTGCCTAAACTAAATATACCACATTCGTCTCTAAGGTGTATTGCCAAATCTAGAGTCGAGAAATAATTGTCAAAATACACGACGCAGGCTCTCGTTTGTATTGTCTTGCATAAAGCAACGACAACTTTAGCTCCTAAGGTTAAGGTTTCTTCGGCTTGTGAAAACTGGATATATCTAAATGTGTCTTCACCTCCATAAAGCAGGAAGTCATATACAATTCCCGACATGCCTGCTCGGACAAAGTTTTTGAAACCCCATTTATTGGGTTTCATGGGATTGTACTGTCTCCTGTTACCCGCCTTTTTGCCTTTATACGGTATGGTCATCTCGTCAATACTATATCTCATTTCCTCTTCGGTGGCCAAGCAGTTTCTCCTCACCTTCTCTACAAAAGGTCTTACTTTGAAGTAGCGATCTGAATCTGGACAAGAGTTATCAGCAAAATGGATGTATCTGCGTATGGTTTCAAACTTTTTCAGTGACATGATTTCAGCAATAGCTGGGTAGCGTAATTCTTTTGACCAATAATCTACATATGATGGCAAATTTACCACACCCATAAGTAATAAAATGGCAATAAAATCTTTCATTTCGTCCTCAGAGATATTGATGGATCGGCCGGTAACTTGAACTGCATAAAGGTTGGTATTATGTACTATATCTTGTAAAATATCCAAAGAAAAGTATTTCCAAAAATAATCTATAGGCGTGAAATCGGCATGTAAGTTATACTTAAATTCACAATTAGTTATTTTGGCTTTGTGCAGGAATTTCCCTTTTTTCCATTTGTAGTCTGTGTGTTTACGTTTTTTGGGCCTGATATTATGAACACGAGAGTGGGTGTTGACATAGCGCCTTCTCTTAGACCTGGTATTCACGGCATTGAGTATCGGTGATATATTTTCAACAGACGGTATAGACTGAATGGACGATAAAGTTGGAATATTATCAAAATTTACCTGACTGGTCGACGGCAACACTTGGTTGATAATTGGCGTTAGAGGCACTGCTAGTTCTTGATCTTCTGGCTCGCTATTGGGTATCTCATCACCAGAAGCATTATTCCTATCATCATCGTCTTCGGAAATATCCAAGTTTTCTAATGACGACGGTATAGATGGTGCTTCAGAGGACAAATCGTCACTGTCTTGGCGGCATGTGCTTATAACAACCTCTTCATCCGAACTTGTTTGATTTTCTACGTCTGATGAAGCGTTAATTGGCGGCACTAGTGCCAATAACTTTGATGCACGTGATGTTTGTTTGAACACCTGCAAATAACACAAATTATTAGAAAAAAACATTACACATAATTACTAAATACGCATCTTAGTTTATAAAATCATATTAGCAGTTACTTTTCTAACTAACTGGCAGTGTCCAATATACTACACATCCCAAAACCGCACTAAAACAGTACCTATTTGGCAACGGGAAAAATACTGGACACGCTAATTTCATTAAATATTACGGTAAATCCATAACAGCTATTATAATTTTAGTTTGTGTACACAAATTCATAGGTTTTATAAAATATATTTAGAAAAGATGAGTAATCATTGCAAAGTAAATTAACAAATAAATCGGGACTTACCGAGAGCGGTCGCGGCACGTGCTTCCTTCCAGACATTTCGGCGGCGACTAACCAGCAATGAGCACGCGCACCTTACGCGTAATTTTATATAAATTATATTAGTATACAAATAAACTAATGGAATTAAAATAAATACAGTATAGTTTTAAAAAATGATTGTAATTTTTTTTAAAGTTGATGTCCAATATATTGCACGTTATCGAATTAAGGGTTAAAACATTTACAGCTTCATCATTTAAAATCCAAGTCAAATATTAATTAAAACAATCAATTAAGTATTTCCTCCAAAATCATACTGCTTTTTTTTGTAAACCATGAATTGAACTTTTTTTTTTAATAAAATGCATGGATTCTCTAACAACATTCCCAAGTTTCATTAATTTATTTATTACTAGCTTTAGCCCGTGGCTTCACCTGTGAGGAGGTCAGAAATTATCCAATGAGAATGTACTTCCAGGATTAAAAGTATTTCATTCAGCATGGATATTAAGTATGGATGACATTTATTAAATATCACATAAAAAGTCACATGTTTACGAGTGAACTTCTGTGGACATAGAATAGAATAGAATAGATTTATTTTTCTTACCACAATTTACAGCTTAAAGTTAATAGTCTACAGATACAACTGTGTACTTAATTTGTGGAAGACTGGTGCCTAAACTAAGTTTATACAAAACCTGTAAGTCAGGTCACCAGAACATTCCATTGTAATAAATATTTATAACAATTTCTGCAAAGTTTCAAACAACAAGTGAATTAAATCAAAATCATTATAAATTATCTTTGTCCTTAAGCATAGAAAATTAAATAAATTACTTTAAAGTATCACTTGTCAAAAGGTTGTAGGTATATACCTAAATTAATGTATAATTCATGAATCATGGAGCTATGATAATGTCATGCAGCCAACAGTTTTATAAATAAACTATGAGCTACCTTCTTTGTCAACCAAATTACAAGAAATGAAGAGTCAGAATTTTTAAATCGGAGGTCGGAAAATGTACTACTGTGATAAAAAGTATCCTATGTCTTAACCCAGATCATGGTCTGTCTGAGTGCCAAATCTCATTGATTTAGATAGAATGGATTTCTGTTCAGCTATTAATGCATGTAAAGTAACAGAGTTACTTTCACATTTATAATGTTAAGCCATCATTATTCTCTTGCCCTTATCTCAATCTATTTCTATATTCAATATAATATAATATTAAGTATGGCTTATTATTTATTATCTTGCATTAGGTACAGTAATGCCGACCATGGTTTCACTTGTGATAAGATATTACAATGTTTTTTAGGCTCCTTGTAAGGAGCCATGTTTGTAGCTTACCTTTTAGGATGTATCCTAAAAGGAAAGCTACAAACATGACCTGAAACAAAAACCATAAAAAAAATTGATCTTAAAAAAGTTCAATCTTTATTTTAATACTCAATACTCAATTCTTTATTGCATTCCACAATGTAGGCTTAGGTGGTAAACATTTGCCAAAAGAAACAATCATGGACCCTGTCGGGCACATTTTTTTTTTTAACCTCGTAAGACCCAATGTACCCAGACTAACAAATTAAATGTAAATTGTAATGAACATCCCGCGTTCGTCCAGTATAAAATGTATTGAACAAAGTGACAATGCTGCATGTCACTTTGTTCAGTACATTGTACATTGAGCGTTTAGCTCATCTTGCGAAATTTATCTTGGGCTTTAGGAAGTACTTTAATAAATTAAAAAATATCTTGTTTATTTTTTTTTTCCTTTTGGGAGTACCAATAACAATACAATGTAGATAATTGCTTTTATTTCTTATCCTACAACAAGTGGTAGTACATTCTATCCTTAGTCATCAACTAAGGTCTATAGAAACCTTTCAACAAAAGCATTGTCTATTTTAACTAGAATACACAATGAATACTATACAATGTAGTACAGTAGTAAGCAATTGATCATTAAAAATTAGCATGAGTAATAAACGCATATGCACCTGGTTTCTTTGAGAAGATGCAGCTATATGCCAATGGCCTTGAGTGTTTAGCTTGCGTGTTCTGTGCTGAGCTCACGCAACGCGTAGTACGTCCAGCCAGTAATAGGACTCACCCATCAAGGAGCGCTGTCCCAAATTAGACGCATTATTAATTTATCATACATCAAAAACAAATGGTATTTTAATAAAACACATATGCTAAAAGATAAATAATTAAATTATCTTTAAAATGGTGAAGGTTTCATATACGCTTGATAGTTTTGCGTGATTCTCAGTTTTTTTTTATCCGCGTTAGACATTACAAATAATTACACATAATTTGAAATATTCACAGTTTAAGTTATTAAGAAAAATGCTGTAATTTAACATAATTTTATTTTGCCAAATCATTAACACTACTCGTTTAGAATTGATCTTCAGTATAAAATCATTAAAGTCGGTTGTCGTCGCCTTAAATCTTAGCTTTTTTTTAACAAATTGTCATGAGTGGTAATACTTATTAGCTTGAGAGCTAAGAGGCTGATTGGCGACGTAAAACTGGTGGATGCCAAGCTTCATAGCTAGGCTCATCGCCGCAAGGTTGCCTGCTTGTCGGTCTTCTACAGATTGTACTTCGGAGAGTGTGCCCGAGAACTCCACGACCTCATTCCACCGGCCCCCTTCTAACATCGGACATCTAGACGCACTGCCAGTTACCATCCCTACCTGGTTGCTATTCCACCAATTCGCACTAAGCGCTTCCAAATGTCTTTTATAATGCGCACAGCAAAGGAGTGGAATTCACTACCTGCATCTGTGTTTCCGAAGCATACAACCCTAATCTCTTCAAAGTGAGAGTGAACAGGCTTCTTCTGGGTAAGCTCACTCCATCGTCGACTTTGTCTCTGCCACCTGTGACCTATACTAGAGTCAAGAGCAAACCCATCACAAAAAAAAAAGATTAAAATATATCCAACTAATATTATAAATGCGAAAGTTTGGATGGATGTTTGTTACTCAATCACGCCAGAACGGCTGAACGGCACTCTTAATTGCGTAACACACTATCGATTCTAATCTGAATCATTTTTAAGCAAATTGCTAATCCATTGCTTCATACGTTGGAAAAATTTGACTGCTCAACACCATAAATAACACAATGAATGTTGTGGAACTGTCAAAATGAAGCCGATTCCGATTGATAGTGTGTTACGTAATTAGGGTGCGGATCTGGATGAAATTTGGCACAGAGATACGTTATAGTCTGGAAAAGCACATGATATTTTTATCCTAGAAAAATGTACGGTTCCCGTGGGATAATTCCGACATCCACACGGGCGAAGACGCTTGCAAAAGCTAGTCTAAAATATATCTTTAATCGATTATAATACGACACGATTCGCCAACGAAATAGGGATGATGCCTGGGTAAAAAAAAATCTGTTTAGGCCGTCAGTCAGATAATAAAAAAAAATAAAGACACGTATTTTTTGCTTTATCATATTAATAAAAAATGACTTAGATAACACGCATTAAAGTTCGGGAGTGGGGGCTCACTACGACACTTCTACGAATAAAATCTACCAAGGGTGACGTCAGCCACATTTTAACTCAATGTATCTCTGTAATCTTTTGATTACGTAGAAAAAGAAAAAATACGTGTCCAATATATTTTAATAATCTACATGACGGATAAAAAAAAATTAGTCATCATCCCTATTGTCCTTTTCTCTTCGGCGGCTGAGTTAGGCCTCATCCTCGAACAACTAGTTTACTTTTAGCTTTACTGTTCTCGAATATTATTTTGTGGTTTAAAAATATACATATTTATGTAGAAACTAGTAAATAATGAACATGTGCAGTTGATACTACCATCACTTAAAAGTCTATTAAGCAAATAACGTGTTGATAAAATACCTGTCATTAAAAACTCTAGCTTACCAAAATAACAATTAATAATTTTTGATGACAGGCATTATCTAAACACGTTATTTACTTACTTAATAGACTTTTAAGTGATGAAAGTATCAACTGAACATATTCATTATTATTTTACTAGCTTCTACATAAAGAAGTATCTATTTCTAAACCGAAAATATTCGAGAAATAGTAAAGTTGTATGTAAAAAAGTAATACAGCAGTGCTATTCTGTACAAATCTCACCGTGAACACATAGGTGAAGTGAACATGGAGTGAGCTGTCTATTGTGTCAATCCCTAGCATCAGGTGGAATGACCGCTCTCTTCAAGCTCACTTCACCTAAGTTTTCACGTTGAGATTTTTACAGAATAGACAGACATACCAGCCTGTCATAACTATCCTGTACATAACTATCAGGTAAATGTACTGGCTCGGCAACTAGTTGATATAATTCCCGATATAACGATATAATTCCCCTGTATATACTTTATCTCTCATCCATCTGTTAATTACCACAAATGGATGATGTGCATATCGTGGACTAGCTTCTGCCCGCGACTTCGTCCGCGTGAAATTTCTTGTTCCCCGATCCACCGCGTCGCATCGCATCGCCTTCCCGCGCTATTACTTCATTTTCCCTTAGCGTTCTTTCTGACTTTTTTTCTTTTTGATCGGCACCTAAAGGTCCTTGTCCTTGCGTGATGTTAAATATGCCTATAGCCTTCCTTAAAAATTGGGCTATCAAATGCAAAAAGAATTTTTCATATCCAACAGGCGGATCCAGAGTTTAGCGCGGTCAAACGTACTAAAAAACAAAAATAAAACAATTTCAGATTTATTATTAGTATACAGTTTAGATAAATAAATATTCAGGCCAATTTTTAAGTTTATAGATCAAAGGAAAGATTTTTCAAATAAACTGTGTCCGATTCACCACGACAGGGCTTGTTTTTTTAAAAAAGGGTTTGGTACGTTTCCATTGTATTACTTAAAAATTATTTATACACATTTTCGAGTTAATTGAAACAAGCAGTAAAATCCACCGCTTAAAATTTATTACCCTTGTCCACCACCCCGTTAGATGATTTTTGAAATAAGATTTTTAATAATAATAAAACCCTAAAACAGCGTACTTTTTCATTATTGGTTTTAAGTAAAGAGATCAATTTTACGTGTATTACTATTATTATTTGTATTACTCGTATTACTAACATAAGCAAATATTTGTACCAAGTTTCAAGTTCATTAACCAAATGAATGATTTTTCATATAAACTGTATTCCCTGTTTTCCAAATCAAAACGATTTCTCCGTAACTTAACTAAAAACTTTCTCTCTAAGGTCTCAATTATCATCCTGATAATTGAGACCTTTGCTAACCTTCATATCCTTATAAGGCTAGCTCAGGGAATTAATTAGTACTATATGTAAACACGAATCCATTATGTATGACTGTGTCTACAAAAGCTACACATTTCAATTAAAAATGCAAATATAATTTTGTTTACACAGATATTTTAATGGTACCTACATACTTAATACTGTTTGCAGATTCAATGCGTCAATACCCAGTTTAATAAAAACAGAGCTCGAACAAGTCGGTTTGAAACAAATATAGTTTTATCTACGTCATTAGTAATTCATCAATTACTAATAACGTAGATAAAACTAGTCGATTCAACAATCGACAACCCCGATTTCATTCGTAGGTACTTATATTTTTATAACTTTCTCTGAATGACAATTGTTAAAAGGCTTCGATGGGTAGTGACCACGTCGCGTACTATTTTCACAGGGTATTCTACTCATGAATATGAACAACTTTCACTATGGGACAAACCCTGAAATCACGAAAAAAAATCGGCTGTTTCATATAAAAGTTCAATACCTACTCGACCAAAATGTATGAAACAGCAACATTTTTTTCTTTTCGTGATTTCAGGATTGGTCCCATAGTGATATTCATGGGTAAAACAACCTGTGAAAATTTGCGGACTGCTTTAAAAATATCCTGTATATGTAAGTATACATAATAGAGTGTTACATGGTTTAGAAAGAAACGACTAGTGTATCAGATTAATGAGGATCTACCAGTATCCTCATAAAAGAGTGATCATCTGATCAGATCTGATCATCAACTGGTCCACCTAGCTTTGTAATTATGGGAACCCCATATTTAGCCGTGGAAATCTACTCCTGGCTGTTACGTATCACCCACCATAGGAAGTCGTAGTTGAACATACCGTTTTGAAATGAGAAGTAGTATACAAACTCTGCCCTCGTAAAAGAAAACACAGTTTTGTTATGAACAAAATATTTAAGTTAGGTTGGAAATTCCATTTTTGTTTATGGTATGAAATGGGCAAAGCTTTAAGTGTGGGTATATAAAGAACCAATTTTTTATCGTTGAATAATTAATAAATTTAGTTAATCCTAACTAAGTAATATTATAAATGTGAACGTGAGTTGGTTTCTTTGTTACGTTTTCTCGCTGAAATGACTGAACCGATTTGAATGAAATTTGGTACATGGGTAGACCATGGCCCGTATTAGGACATAGGATACTTTTTATTCAGGTAGTACGTTCCCGTGTAATTCCCGACCTCCACGCGGGCGAAGCCGTAGCAAAAGCTAGTGTGTTATACAATAGGAATATAATTTATAAAATTTTAATTGTTTAAGCTAAATCCCAGTAACTGAATGGTTACTGTGGTCTAGGGTAGTTTTACACGTTACTACCTACTGTGTATTGTAAAGATCCCATGCAAATAAGGTAACAATTTAAAAGCAGTAACTGTAGTGAAATTATAACACAGTAACTGTATAGTAGTAGGCTTCGATTATAATCTAGCTGAAAACCAAGTTAATTAAATAAGGTTAGTTAATTAAATAAGTAAAAATTGTAACACACTTTGTTTTTTTTATTAAACATGTCTTGATTTTTAGCAAAATAGTATGTTTTTATCTAACGTACTTCCATAACGGTGGTAGATACGGACAAATCGAAAATATTCCCAGATAGCGCTCGTCTCGTTATAATAAAGAACTACAATATTTCATTTACGAGGGCAGACACTCACATTTACTTTTGCAGTTGCTGTTTAAAGACTAGACTGATTAAAAACCTAAAAAAAAATACCGCAACGTTCACTTTGAATAAACTTTCTTAACGCTGCCAATCTCGTCAAGATTGGCAGCGTGCTTTAGGGATTACGTAAAGCAAAATATTCGTTTTCGTAATAAGGCAATTTGATTATCTAATTCCATATATGTTAAGAAACGCGATATTATGCTGAGCGTGGGTGACCGGGACGTGTTCGAGGCTGAGGTGGGATGGGTGGCGGACCCGAGGGGGTGAATCTCATGAATGAAACTCCGCATCTGATCTGCAACGTTACGTAACTCAGTTTGGCACGCTTTCATGAATAAAAACGTTTTCACAGCCACACTGCATTTTTCGCTCATTCATATTGTCCATTTTCATGATTTTATAGAACATCTTATTCATTTCTGAACCATTCTTTTTAAAGTAGCGCTTTCGTTTGTATTACTTCGTCAGCAATTAAGTGAAAGTTTAACACAGTGAATACTGGTCTCACTTACATTGTATGTATGACATCACATGTGGTCCGAGCCTGTCACCGTGACGGCGAAAATATTGAATAACATTCTATTCAATAAAGTATTCCTATTCTAGACATACTTTATTTTCATAGACTTCACTCAAGACAATAAATCGATATGACAGTGTCAGTCGTAACTGTTTATTTTGCATCGTCATATCCACCTATGATTCTATGATATACAAGGTAATATGTACCTAGGTCAAGGTGTAAGTCGTCTTTTCAGTGTAATCCTGAGGCTTCGGCGGCATAACTCGGTGCGTTCAATGTTCAATTACACAGACTACGCTAACTTTACGAGATACTCCAGTTTAATGGTGACGTAATCTGATGAAAGTGAGCCTCATTGAGCTTTAATTGGATGATTTGGTTGAGTTAGGATAATTGCTTTTGTAAACCCACTTTGTAATACCATACATCTATCTCCGAATGTTGGAAAACATTGATCGTTTTCATTTGGACAAGATCGCCTTGTCTCGGTCCGATGTTTTCGTCATTCAACATTGATTTCAGATCGGGAGCAATTGTCTCGGCTGTCTGACATTTACTCCTATTTAGATAATGCTTCGAATACATTACAGTAGGTACTTTTCAATTCTCACGATCTTTTGTGTAAAAATGCTTTTGGAAGTAAACAATGCCAACGGATTCTTATACTCGAAACTGGAGTTGAGTCAAAGAGGATCTGCCATATTGTGATCGCGCTAAAAAGACCTTTTACGTCTTGTCAAAGATGTCAATATGTTAAATGTTTTAACTTTTTTTTTTTTAATACAGAATATACTTAATGGTCGTTTATTAGACGGCTTCTATTTTTCATGAGTTGCTTATTATAAATATAATGTAACATTTTGTGTTTGAGACTAACGGTTCTGTTGTCAGTTTATTCTAAACCTGAATGTAGCATACTCCTTCAATTGTGATGTAATTTCACAGGAGGAGTTAATTCGTGTGCATTGTAGACGAGCTTGCACGTGATACAGTATTTTTATCTCACGAAGCGACGCACGCTTTACTTGTGGTAACTAAGTGTACATACATGTGTGCGTGAAGACGAGTAGCGTCACCACATAACACGCACTTCAGATTTCGCCCGAGTCTCAGATGGTGCAAGCGTTGAAAAAAACAGGGAAAATTCCCGTTTCTTTTGAATTCCGTAGTTTTTTCAATGTTTTCAAGATTCAAGAAAATTTGCCAGTATATATGTCATGTTTTTTTTTCAATAAAACCGAAAAATATGAATAACGGGGAATATTTCGTTGTTTTTTTTTTCAAATACGTACTTAGTATAGGGGGGTTGGGGGAGGGAGGGGTGCGGGGGTTTTGTAAAGGGGTCGAAATTTGTTCTTTTCGTGAGAAATAACGGAAAAACATTTTTTTTTTCTCGGAATTTTCAACGCCTAGACGGTGCTGAGAGCTCCTGCGCTTACACACACACACATTCACAGCGTATTTGTAAACTTGGTTAGCTCAAGCACTTGGTTGGCTTGGTTACCAAAGCACGCGTCGCTTCGTGAGATAAAAACACTCATTCATTGTTCGTGTCTTACTATTTAATTTCGTGTTCATTGATGTTCGGCGAAGTTTGTTTACTCCCTCTCTGTGGCCGTTGTTAAATTCACTTTTCTTCGCTTTTCTTTCATGCTTTTCTTGATTACGTTGTTGGTGACCTTGAAGGGAAAGTAGGAATGTTTTTTTTACTAAAGAGGAGGAACTAATGTCATAGCACTCTTCCTACGTTCTAAAATGGTAAATACACACACACATACGTAGACTTACGCCTTCTTCCCATGGGGACAGGCAGAAGCAGAAACTACAGAACGCCAACTGCTACGATTCTTACATAATATGCCTCGTTTACGTTCATACATCTGGTCACACACGCACGCTGGTGTAAATGTTAAAGTTAATTTAGGTATTTAGTTTTTAGATATTTTCATTAAAAATATTCCAGTTAAGTATTTACATTGAACGTCCAAATAAAAACATGGAAGTGACATTAACTGATACGTTTTTAACAACCTAAAATGTTTAATTCATGTCGTTAACTGGGTATTGCTTTTTGGAGAACTGCCCATTATTGTATCAGGTTGGCACAAAAGTAATGAGACACTTGGTTTACGTTTTATATTTTTTATTATTATTACAATACAAAATGCTTATTCAACGATGTAATCACCATTAGCATCTAAGACTCCTTGCCAACGATCCGGCAAAGTTTGGATGCCTTTCGCCCAGAACTCTGATGGCTGTGCTTCGAAAAAGTTGTTCAACTCCGCCTCTACATCAGAGAAACCATTAAATTGTTTACCCCGGAGATGTTGTTTCAGGGCTCTAAACAAATGATAGTCTGATGGGGTGAGGTCTGGGGAATAAGGTGGGTGGGTTTTCGTCTCCCAGCCGAAGTTCTCCAACTGTAGGCGAACGGCAGTTGCGACATGAGGTCGAGCGTTATCGTGTAGTAATACTATATTGACTCGTCTTCGTCGTGTTTTCTTGATAGCATCAGATAGTTTGGTGAGCTGGGTTGAATATTTGTCAGCGTTTATAGTTGCATTGTGTAATAGTTCATAAAACAGCATGCCTTGCGCGTCCCAGAAAAGCAAAGCAGAACTTTTAAGCGGTTCTTTTGACTCAGCTTCGGTTGAGTTGGTGGCGTTTCTTATGGAGGCAGCCAAAAAGCACGACATGTATCGTTCTCGTAATGAATCCATGATTCATTTCCAGTAACCAGATCAGACAAAAACTCTTTACGTGGGGGTCGCAGCAAAAGTGATTGAAAGATAGCGACACGGACTGCACGACTGGCGTCTGTAAGGATGTACGGTACCCACCGAGCCAAAAATTTTCGTTACCCAAGCTCATGCAGATGGTTTTCCACGGCGTGGTGGCGGCAATTAAGTGCTTCCGCTAATTCACGAGTGGTAGCATCAGGATTCGACTGCAGTTCGCGGCATAAATCCTCATCATTCACTGCGGGTGGTCGTCCAGAGCGTGGCTGACTTTCAAGGCTCCTGTCTCCTGATTTAAAACGGTCAAACCATCAGGACGCCGTTCCATGGCTTGTACTTCCAGCGCCCAATGCAGTGTTGATATTGTCAGCCGCAGATCGCGCACTGTGGCCTAACAAGTACTCGTATAAGTATAGTGTTCGAACTTGTCGCTCGTCCATTTTTCTTCAAACTGACTAAACCGATCGCGATGGCGGCTCTATATACCCCCACATCACAAGTACCTAGAATGTTTTACAACATTCTAGAATATTATTGAAAACAATTAACTCGATAAAAACTATTTTCCAAAAAAAATCAACCGACTTCTAAAAATAACTTTAAATTTCGGAAGTCGGTATCTTTGGATCTGTATTTTACTTTTGCCACCGACTTCCGAAATTAAAGTAATTTTTCACTATGTGGGGTTTTTTTTTGGAAAAAGTTTTTATTTTTCACTTTTTAGTAGGTCACTTTATAATTTATCTTTATTACAATATCTTTATATTTTATTTTATAATTTATCTTTATTACAATATCCTAATGTAAACTGCTCATAACCTTTTACAAAATATTTGTTTTCCCGATGTAGCGACGTTAAATGTGGAGTTCTCCTGGTTTTTACCAGGAGAACTCAACATCACCATAAGCATTTTGACGAGCATAAATTACTTAGCAGCCATTATTAAAGAAGGTACCTAATCGAATCGCAACCCTTGAAATACTTATTATTGAGTAGTTCCGGTGGCCATCTGTGATCTTCATCATCAGTTCCACTTCACCAAATGGTTCTTTCCAAGGATAAATGCACGAGTTACTATGAAAAGGTAACTCGTGCATTAATACTCAAATCGCTATAGGTGTGCCTATAATATTTGAAGAGTTCCGTCCATTTCTCCAGGATCCAGATCATCAGCAGATCCTGACCTGATGACAATGGGACCAACTAGAAAGTATACCCTTTCAAACAAAAAAATAATTTTCCAAATCGGTCCGGCCGTCTTCGAGTAATCGGGGAACATACATAAAAAAAAGATTCCGACGAACTGAGAACCTCCTCTTTTTTTGAAGTCGGTTAAAAAAGGAAATTTATAGTTTTGTAGTGTCTCATTACTTTTGTAAATTTTAGCGGAATCATTTGCGTCATATAATATAAATTGTTTACATAATTCACAGGCTTTTTGAATAGTTTTCCGACTTTTTAATAAATGGAAACTATGTACCTAATTTCGTACAATAAATTAAATAAATGTGAGCCATTTATTCACGCTGAAAATAAAGAAAAATATAGATGTAGATTTGACATACGGTATAGCTGCCCCATTACAAAACCTAGTAAGGGCTTGAAACAAAATATTTCAGGAGAGCGTAAAAACGTAAAGTGGTCACGGGGCAGTGAATGGGGCTGCGGAGAAATATTAACCAATAGGATCCTGGCTCCTGGAGCGGAAAGGAGATTTATGCAATCCCATTGGTTAACATTTCTCCGTTTTTCCGCTCCGCAGCCTCGCTCCGCTTCTGTGGACAGACACCCTTAGGTTTAAATATTATCTGCTTATTTGTGAGTTTTTGGTAGAGACTTACTAGGTTAGCAAGATTATGCAATAAAACGATTTTCGTAAAAAGTGCCCCTTTCTAGATTTTGAAATGGGGCAGCCGAGTATTATAAAATAATATTTAAAAAAAAGTCGAGAGGTGTCTTGGGACAACCGGTTGGAACGAAGTTCCTTTCGCTTTTGCTCACTAGGTGGATGAGGGCTAGACCGATAACGTATAAAGCCTGCACTACACTTCTCACGAAATGGGTTCTCCTTGGGTTCACTTGGGTTCAGTTCGTGCAATCTTTTTAACCGCTTTTAACTTCGACCAGTACTTCGAACTTCGCGCAGTAGTAGTGCAGGACATTTTGAACGTCCCAACACAACAAGAAAAGTGTCGAGGCGACACTTTTAGGCGGCGTCAAAATGTTACACTTTTTAGGGTTCCGTACGTCTGAATGAGCTTTTTTATTGGTTAGGAAGCTGCCACGATAGTGTTGTACCTACTCATCATTATGAACAACTTTTACTGTGTGACCAAACCTGAAATCGCGAAAATAGAATCAGCTGTTCCCTACATTCTGACGAGTTATACGAACATAATAATGTAATAACATAATAACAGCAGTTTTTTTTTCGGGATTTCAGGTTTGGTTTCATAGTAAAAGTTGTTCATAATGATGAGTACAACACTCGTGGCAGCTCCCTAGCCAATAAAAAAGCAGCGTGTATATGAATGTTCCCTCATTATCTCGGAAACTATTATTTTGAAATAAATACAGTAAGTAAATAGTTCTATACTTACTTATAGATTAACCTATAAGTCTAGCCTTAAAATTACATGGTAAAACAATCAGTATTGTGCGTACAAATTTACATTTGCAGTGGGAATGTATGGAAGAACATGCTTTTCAACTACAACGTTAAGTTTGTTCTTGGGATAAATACATCCAACTACGGAACCCTTCATTGAGAGCGGTCTGACACGCACTTGGCCTGTTTTTTTCGATCTAGCTCTCATTCGCCAAGTATGCAGAGTATAACTAGAGTGCGATATAGAAAATTCGTTCTAAAAGATACGTCATTAGCACTACTTTCTCTTCTATGAACTAGATAACACACAGTAACTCAAATAAAATCAGTCTGAAATTGACTTTCAACCTAGTCACACACCAGTCAAACACTTGATATTAATCTAATTGGCTTAAAGCCTCCAATGCGGATTACCGAGTCTATAAGGTCACTAACCCCAACCCAGGGTCAGTTTGCCCAACAATATTGACATTCACAACAACAACAACTATTTAATTATAATAAATAATTAAATAGTTGTTAACGGAAAGGATGCCTACTATACTCTACTATAAGAATATATATATAAAAATACTATATAAAGGATGTCTACTATATATGCCACAAAATAATAGGTCCGCTTTGACAGCCCATAATTATCGTTTCATATGCCAAATAGAGACAAACATAGCGGGACAAAGAGGGACACTCATGTCAAAACGGACCTATTATTTTGGGGCGAGTTTAGTTCTAGACATTATACCAAGTTTTCCAGTTATTGGTGCCGATTCTGTTGTGCACAAACTAAACTTAATTCAGGCTATTGCTAACTTCCTAGTAAAACAAGAAGAGACGGATTTAAATTAGAGCTGTCAAATTCAGTTGGAACTAATATTTCCATACAAATTTAGGTGACACGTAAAAACAGGTCGAGTAAAAACACGGTGAAAGGCGACATCTCTTAGTTCATAGCTATAGCCGTCCTTTTCTCGCGTTGCCTGTTAGTAAACGATAGCGATTCTCTAATTTTAGTTTAGATATTGAACATGAGAATCGGCACCTATGTGTGCATAACTAAAAAGGAAAATTTGACGAAGTAGAATGACTTGAATATAAAACTGGTTCATATCCTCATTTTTATTATTCTTTAAGCTAAACGATTTTTCATTAGTCAGATAACTTTTATCCGAAGAATAAATATGACAGTTTGACATATTTTCTATACAAGAACTGTCAAACCGCCATATTTATTCCTTAAATAAAAGCAATCTGCATGACGATTGAAAAATTAGCCCTTAGTTACATAAGCCTAGTGAATACTTTTTGCTAAAAACCTTACGTAATATTTTGTACGTTTCAGATTTCGTATGAAATGGGTCATATTCTTGATTCTCTTTACCAGATCGTATACCAAATCGGTTTTTGGGTCGATTTTATTCTGAAATCTCAAAACTATTTTCTTATAAATGCTCATTGTATCGAAATAAACTCCAGATGCAGTGAACATCGAGATAAACCGTCAAGGTCGTGGGAGGGAAAACTCGGCCATTTTCTGGCTACACGCTTTTGTGTTCATTTCGGATGGATGATCGTTGAACAGTATCCACTGCAGTAGCTGAAATTACGAATAATGCTGACTCTCTAGTGTTTAGCTGTAGTGGTGTTGTTATTGATTTTTCGAGTTTTTGCTTGTTTCTTTCTGTACTGAATGCTGGTGGTTTGGAATCCTTTATTGAGAACCCCCATCTTTTGTCGTTCGTGACGTTATTTTATTTTAAGTTTAATTTATACGGCGGTCGGGTAGCAGCACCTCTTGAGGTTTTCGATATGGGATCCTCCTTTCTCCTCTTTGTTCCTTAATATAGTTGAAGGTTGTAAGGGAAGCTCATATTTAAGCTGTAAATATACCTTGTTATAGTGTAGGTAGACCTATAAAAACAATGGTCTTCCTCAAAAGACTTTTCGTGTTAAAAGTGCGTTGCGTTGCTACCAAAGTCACAATCAGCCATAGCGTGTTAGATTAGATAAAAATATCAAAAATACTCCTTTAATGTAGGGTTGTACATTCGAAACCTTGAATATAGCGTTAACTACTACATTATGCGTTGTTGAATTTTTTCCGCAACACTTTATTTTCGGCCATCGACCCCGAAGCTGAGAACCGTTAATTCACGGCGAGTAACTTTGTAATTTGCGTACCTAGGTAAGTGAAGCGCCGCCGTCGTATTTTACAGCATTTTCACTTTAAAGCAATTAGCAGGCCTTTGCCGAAACCGATTGCATTTGCCGACGAACGCAAAATTTTTGGAGAGAAAATTTCGCATTTTTAAATTGCTTTCGCTGAATTTTTTCGCCGGTATATGTGTAGATCCTCATGTATAGATATCTATTTGAGTCAGGCAAGGGTTGTATCCTTAGGTATACACGGTATTAGTGAGTGATTTATACGCAGTTTAATATGTATGATAATTATGTGAATATCTACGGTCATGGGTTCTGACTAGGGATGCACGATACTTGCATTTATAGCGATACTTGGATCGATCCGGATCGCAACTATGCGAAACGATTCTAGGATCATATCGAATGTTTTCTACCCGATCCTCCGAATCGTATCGTATCGTACTTAATCCCTCTAAGACTCTTTGTACTCCACGCACCTGTGGGTGAATTACGCCGTAGAAGTACCTACATTTAAAAGACACCCCACCCATGGGACTCATAACAATACTATAATTATTTACATATAACATAGACAGAATGAAAATATATCTAATAATTGCTAATTTACCCTCCTGTATTACGATCCACACACAGCCTGACTTCACGCACTTCTGGGCCTCTCTTTTCTTGTGCCAATCCCCACGCTCCTGTGCCAGCCTAATCCAGGTTGTGCTCGCGATGGTAACATTATCGTCTGCCCATCTCGCCTCAGATGACCGACACTTCGTCTTTCAGTCCTTGGATGCCACTCGGTCACTGTCTTACCCTCTTAATACTCATAATAATAACGATTTTCTGTTGTCAACACGCGTCGTCGCCATAATAAGGCTGCAACAAAAGGCGCGACACGCGTGCGATTCGCGTCGCGTGTCGCGTCTGTAGGAGGCTTAAAAACATTCTAGAGTTTGTTGCGCCACTTCGTCTTCCCAGCAGTTAAAGCACTTGGAAGGAGTGGAGGGCGGGCGTTTTAGGGGACTGTCTTATGTAATTTTGACGCTCGAAAAGTTCTGATTCTCAGCTTAGTTTGAATAAATGACTTGATTTTATTAAGTATTATTTAATGAACAACTATGATATTTTAAATTGACTGATTAAATTGACATTTATGACAATGTGGTACGATACGATCCTTTCATTCCCATAGCGGTAGTTTTGTATCGATCCAAGTAATTATCGGATTCGTTTGTATCGATCCAAAACAGCAGAATATTCATATTACATCGTAGCATTGTACGTTAAAGTATCGGATCGGCAGGCTTATTACGTATCTTGCAGAAGCCTAGCGATAGCAAAATTGCTTGTCAATTGCGCAATAATTGCTTTTCAATCGCAAATCGGTATTATGTATCAGCGATACGTCACACTGATTTGTGATTAACAAGTGATTGAAAAGCAATTATTGCGCAATTGACAAGCAATTTTGCTATCACTAGGCTTTTGCAAGATACGTACGTAGTATGTTTATGGAGGTCATTTGTTTTTTTTTTGTAACAAGATTTTCATCAGGAGTTTTTGTAACAGACTATGTTTGAGATGACATGGAAAACGTGACTCAAAAAAAAAAGCTCGTAATTATATCGGTTAAGTGATCTCCACTTCAGTTTATTTATTACTTACTTACAAAAATAATGACATCCTCAGTTATCTAAAGTCTCTGTTTACACATATGCCTCGAACCTGATGACTGATTCGGGTGAACACGCCACATCATGCGAGGCCTTTGTTGGTAAACAAATGTGAACCCTAACATTGTAGCGATAAACATCATATTTCATCATACTGTTGACAGATACAAGGAAGTGAAAGGAGTTTTAAGTTATCCAGACTTTTTAATACTTACTCCCTTTTTTGTATGAGAGGATAAATCGAATTGAATGTTTAATAAAATAGTGCAGAAGTATTGTTGGCGAGCTTTCGAGAAACAATGATTTGATTAATTCAATGTTATATGCAACGTGCTCGAAAATAGAGGCTGTTTGTTACATGTTTAATTTTATCCCTATACAGGTGATTGGTTTTTTTACATGTTCCTGGTGGTTGCTACAAAAAGCGTTCTTGGTTTATTTGCCACTGGTATAGCTTGGATAAATTGGTGCTTGGATAAGTTGTTATATGTCTTCGAGTTCAATGGTATCACTAATAGTGCTTTAGTTCAATAATATTTGTACAGTTTTTTTATGGATTTACCAAGATCAAAAAACACCACTCACAAAATAATATTATCATGATAAAATGTTTGTTCAAAGAGCACATTTTTCAAGTCGGTTCCATTACGTAAAAAAATATATTTAAAAGTCAAACGTTTATTTATCAAAAGTGAAAAGATAAGATAGCTAAACAAGATATGCAATATTTACGACATGCGACAGTCTAAAAACTTTTCTGGAACTATCGTAAAAAGGTTAATCCTTGTGTTAAATTTTTAGGTGGGGGTAGCTTTTAGTTTGATTAATTTGAAAATTGTATGTAAAGCTGAAACTTTACAGGAAACACCGGAGGAAAATCTTACTTACTTCTTTGTTTTTTGCCAGCTGCGATTCTTAGTAAGCATATAGCAACGCTAAAAAAAGTTTATCATGAAAATTCATTGCCGCCGAAAGCACCTTGCTTTAGTTTATAAAACCTGAAAAAAAATCCAATGTTTTCTTTATATTCTTGGAGGAGAACTACCTATTTATGTTGGTATATTTACTGAGACCCTTCAGGGGTGGAACTAGCGCAAGTCTCTAAAAATAAAAAAAATAAAACATGCAAAAATGTTGAGATTGGAAGAATATCCGCAAAAAAAGTTCATATTAGAAAGAATAACGGTTCATTTGTCACAGAAACATCACATAAACACACACAAGTTTTGACGAAAACATGATTACATAAATTAAAAAAACCCAACCGAAACGACTTTCGCTATCGAAACAAAACCAGAATAGCCAGCTCAGCCAGCATTAAATAATATGTAAAATCGATAAAATAATAACTATAACGATATAAACATTTATTGCATCCACATCCCGCAGTATGTAATGGCACATTGCCACTATCGGTATCGTACCACTTGGCATCATGCGTTGATAATGCCTATCTTTGTGATAACGGAGCTCGACACTATTCACGTGAGTGATGTAACCGCTATGCTGATTCACTGCAGAATATTGAACCTGATTTTGTAAAAAAATATGCTATCAAAAACTGCATCATTACGTAACGTACGTTTCGGCTGTCGCTGAAAACCAGCGCTGAGGCTCTGTCTCGTATGGGGTCGCGGCATTATGCTGAGCGACGGCCGTTTTGCGTGAATGTGGCGCATATTTTCCCGAAACTTGTTTTTAATTGTTTTATTCTGTTATTTTATGTTTTTGCGCCATGTTTAGCGCAAATAAACGTATTTTCTTTCTTTCTTTTTCTAACACACTTTCTATCATATTCCGAAGGATTTCGAAGGAAATTTCTAATCCATTGCTTCATTTGTTTAGGAAATAGTCTGCTCGACAACGGAGATAACACTCCTTCTATCATATTCCGAAGGATATTGTTTGAAGGAAATTCCTAATCCAGCGCTTCATTTGTCGCTTGACATCGTCGATCATTTTCTACCATATTCCGAAGGATTTCGAAGGAAATTTCTAATCCATTGCTTTATTTGTGCTCGGCAACGTAAATTATGCAATGAATGTTGTTGAACTGTTAAAATGATGTTGAACTGCGTTGCCGTTCTTCCGTTTAGCGTGTCGATGGCGATCTAAATGGACTCGGCCCTGAAATTGCCTACGTGTATGGCGCCATCAGTTCCTGTAACGTGCAGACGACAGAACACGCTGGACACTATGTTCATTGTAATTGTTACGCAATTACAGTCCGAAAACGTTTAGAGTTCCATCCAATGGTTCCATCGTTTATTTTCTGAAAAACCGAACTTTGCCGAATTAAATGACGTCCGAATGACGGAATTATTATACCCTGTCATTTAGCCCTTTTACATGGCTACTTACTATAACTAGTGAATGAGTAGTAATCTACTAGTGAATGAGTAGTCTCTCGCTCATAAATCTAGGAAAGGAGTAACAAAAAAGTATTAAGGGGGACTACAGGACCTAAACGCATGTTTTATAATGCCAAAGTATATGATCTACTGCAGTAAACAAGATCAGAAAAATATATGATATTCTTCAGGATTTATTGCATGCTAGTTAAATAGTGTGTGAAAAACATAATACAACTAATTTGAAGCTATAGAAAAATCACGAATATACCTCTAAAAATTTATATTACCGATTAAAAACCATACACATGCAATCATTCTGATTTTTGTCAGATTATTCTACAATTATACATGGATATGGGCCCCCGGAAACGGTCGCTAAAACAGTGACGTAGCGACAAGGGGGCAACACTTCCTGAGGTGCTTGAGGAGTAGTGAGGTATTTCAGGGCTATCAGGTCAATCCCGGAAGTACGGTCAAGATCCCTAGCAGCAAGTTTGTTTTACCTATTATTACAGTAACGCTATGCTTACAAGCTGGTACCTAGTAGTCGAGGTGGTTCCATAGCAAACACGCACACACAACAGATAAAATATGATCATATTATGCTTAAGAAATTTTATTAATTTTATCTTCTAAAACGTCGCGTTTGATACGCATGATCATTTGTCATTCCACTGTCGGCTCCATTGCCACCTATGTAACTGAGTCAGAACCTTTTCTACAATTTCTCACGGGAATAAAATGAATCCAAGTAAAAGTTTCCTGAAATATTTTAAAGAGTACTGAAGAATCAAGCATATAACGTAAATATACATAACCAGCCTGTAACGTTCCCACTGCTGGGACACAGGCCTCCTCTCTGTGAGAGGGAGTGGGCTGTAATCTACCACGCGGGCCCAGTGCGGGTTGGTAGATGTCACATGTCTTGGAATTTTCGGTTCTTGGACATGCCGGTTTCCTCACGATTTTTTCCTTCGCCGTTTCGAGTGCAGTGGTGAGGAAATAAATTAAACAAAGTAAAGCGCCTGCCTGGGTTCGAACCCACGATCTACATCTCGTAAGTCGAGGCCGTAACCACTGGGCCACCGCTGCTCTCATTATGTAAAATATGTAGGTACTAATTCATTTGTACTTTATGTAAAAATATTATAAACATCGTGACTTGCTATATGAAATTCAGGAATCGCAAATAGCAGTCTTTGTTACTTAAATATTATACATATATTCAACTAGAATTTTAAAACCACCAAACCAGTCTCACCATGGGGTATCGTATAATCCAGTAACTGGGTTGTGGAGGACGGCTGCATCCGGTTAGACTGGAAGTCGACCCCAACATAGTTGGGAAAAGGCTAGACAGATTCGATTCAAATATAATTTTCCTTAAAATGGTTATGTACTATGAGCAATTATGAAGATTTCCTATTACAAGAAAACCTTGTCACAAGGAGATCAGGAAGTAGGGTGAGGCTGGTTAAAACTTCATCCTTGAATGTTTGCGCTGTCGAAATGAATACCTGTTTCATGTCGATGACCCATCTCGGACCTCATAATGAAGTGGATTTTTTTGTAAACATTTTTAGCGCGACTGGCTCTTGAAACTTTTTTTTTTGTGTGATTGTCAATGACCACACGAATTTTATTTACAACTATTTTAATAAATAAATATCTACAATCAATCGATTATTTACTATCTTATCTATTATCATTTAAATTACTACATTTTACCCGACTGCGCGACGCAAAGGAGAGTAATGTGTTTCAGTCTAAATGACCATTTAGGACCTACCTGTAACGATTTAAAGTAGGTTAGCAAGTCACTTTTTTCAAAACTTATATTAAAGCTGTGATAAAGTTCTCATATCGATCTTAATCGGTCTTAATACCGTGAAAAATAATATTATTATAATATAATTCTTAAAATCGAGTGACAAACCCAGAATTTTACTGCTTTCAAAAATGATTTTGACGACCATTACCTAAACCGCTACTTAATACAGTGAGAAAAAAATAATCATAAGTAATAAATGTAAAATAAAAAGAAAGTGAATTATAAAATTAAAAAAAAAAAACCCGACTGTGTATAAAGTGACGTTTAAATAAGATGGAAACATGATGACCTATTTCTGTCTTCAAAGAATCTCATGCAGTCGGAGGCAATAGATCTTTATTGTTAAATTTAAGATGCCTCCGACTGCAGGAGATTGTTTGGAGACAGAAATAGGTCATCCATCTTTTTTAATCTGAATAGGAAAAAACGGTCTTTATTTTGTGATACTTCTATTGTTTTTTTTTTGTGGTCGTAGATAAAAAGATTTGCTATACAAGTTATACAACATCTATTCATCATACTAGCTATCGTATTATTTTATCTGTCAACGCTCAACAGTTATCAATAGGGAACTGGTATTATCTTAAATGTTCTTGACATGTTTTGTAACTTATTACAAGTGTAACTAGCAAGTTCAAGTAAGTACAATAGCTTCGCTGGCCTTTGACTCACGTCTAATTAGTACCCATCGCTGAAATAATGATTTTTAAGATTATTTGTATACAAACTCAGGTAGGTAATAAATAAATCATTTGCCAGTGTAAAGGTGCACACCAATTTCTCTGAAAATTCCATGGAAACTAGTCTAATAGAGTCGCCTCGCGCCTGTCTGCGGGAGCCTTTAACAGCAAATCCTAGTCAGATAAATTTGTAATTTGACGTAGCTGAAATACGTACTTACATTATTTTGTAGGCATGTTGAAATTTATATGAATGTTTAGAGTAGGTGGCTAAAATATAAATAAAATGCTACCAAGGACAGCTCCTTGTGGTAATTAAATGTTAATTTTTGAATCAGTCATCAATTATCGCTTGCAGAGACGACTTGACTACACTTTCTTTAAATTACTCAATAAATTAGTTTATTTTTAACTTTTATAGCTGTCAAAAGTTCATGGCTGATTCGGCGCGACTCTTGAAGGTAAAGAGCATGGACATAATGCAATTTTTTTCCTCAATTTGTCAGTTCATAATTTCTGGCTTTATTCACACCTACGTGTCTTATAAATAAAGTTATATTTACGTTATTCGGTACATATTAAATTGTGGAAAAATATTATTTATGTACTCGTACATACGTACGAGTAATATACGTATAGTTTAGTTTACAAGGCCGCTGCGATCCGAACTAAAACCTACGCCGTGATCAATTAGGTACATCTAGATTAATAAGTGCGATCGTCCAGGTTATTCTCGTCACAACGACTCATTGCACTGCTACAGTACATTTTCACAAGTTGTAAACTTAATTGCACGATTCTGCATTGAAATGTGAAAGTAAGTCGCACAACTCTCGTTCGTTTTATACTGTTGCACTTTTTTCGCCAAATGCGAATGATCGTGCGAATTTGACGAAAGCAAAAAAGTTGAAACGTATTCGAAATTTGAATTTTATCAATTTTCTTTCTTTATTTTTGTGGATGGCCGATAATTGTTTAGTTGACCTCATTTTAAATCGAAATGTACCGTAGTTTATTATCTCTGCCTTGCCCGTGCCTTGCTCGTGCCTTGTTTGCAATAATATTACCTAATAGTAAAAGTTGAATGATTACATTATCTAAAATTAGGCACAGAAATATTTTAATAAATTATTTCCAGTTCCGCGTTTAAAAGAAACTAAAGCATTTCCACATAAATTATTTCCACGTAAAAAATATCGCAATTCAACTCATTATCTATAGTAAATATTTAATTACTTTCAATTTGACTTGGAAAATTGCTTATTATTCTTAGAGGCTATAAGTTCACGCAATTAACTTTCATGCAGTAAGAACTAGATAATTGTACAAGTCTATTTTAATACATGCAATCAACCGGCAAAGATTTGAAGACTTGCCAAGTCTCTGAAAGGGAACATCAATCAATATAACTTTCGTTGAAACAACAAAGGACGACCTAGACTAGACTTTAGTTTGTTCACGTTATAAATGTTATAATTTTATTATAATAAAATACATACCTACCTATAAGTTATATAAATTTTGTACAATACAAAATTCAGGAATAGTAAATAATTAACTATTTACCTTCCTTCTACATGCATACATAATGTATACATATATGTGTGGGTATGTATGAATATCCGTTCTATTGTAACCTCCCTGTAGCTTAAACGGCTTGAAATATATTTCAACAATATTTGTATATACAGGGTTACTGGTGACTCGATGTATTCCTTGCAGGAGGTAGAGGTTTTTGCCAAGTTTGAGGCATTTTAGAACTTTTAATTATTACCAAATATCTGCTACGGTATTAGCTATGATAATAACTTAATTTCCAGTATAGTCGCGCCGTAAATCATTTTTAAATTGGATTTTTCATAAAACAACTAAAAATCTACCTCAAAAACTACTGAATTTCGGTAGAATATTTGGTGGCTTAATTTATTGCAGTTTAACCTTACTATGACGTCCTGCAACGAATACGTCGACCCTGTATATATTACATATTAATAAAAAAAAATATCCTACTTCCTACGTAATATTATTTAAGTGAGAAAGTTTGGATGTTTGTTACTCAATCACTCAGAAACGGCTGAACGGATCTTGATGAAATATGGCACATAAATAGTTTATAACCTAGATTAACACATAGGATACTTTTTATCCCGGTAGTACGTTCCCGTGGGATATTACCGACCTCCACGCGGGCGAAGCCGCGGGCGAAAGCTAGTTCAAAATAATAAAAAGAACTCGAGTGCAAAAACACTACTGAAAAGAGACAAACAAGTATTATAATGTATAGAATTTTGATATCGCAGGCGACAAACAAAAGTTACACCATATTTCAGGTTAATGGTTGGCCCTCGCCTCCTGAAATGCCAAAATTATATAGATTATATATGGCTTGTTTGTCTCTTTTCAGTTATGCGTTTTTGCAGTCGGGTTTTTTTTTTAATAATTTGTTTTATTGTACTTTAGGTCCAAAACAAGTTTTTGTCACTTACACAACAATAATGTCTATATCTTATTTCATAATATATTATTTACATAATTTAAAAAGATGTCTTAAAATAATAATAGTAGTATATAAAAAGGAGTGGAAATAATCATAGGATATCAAAAAATTC
Source organism: Dicycla oo (assembly GCA_948252095.1). NCBI lineage: Eukaryota > Metazoa > Arthropoda > Insecta > Lepidoptera > Noctuidae > Dicycla > Dicycla oo. The sequence goes on from OX411714.1 coordinate 29,404,529, forward strand.
GTCCGGGTTGCTGTCAACTGGAAAAGTGCCCAAAAGGCTGGCAGCTTTGCCATGGTGTATGGCAATGCTGATTCTTGGGCATAAAAATATGTCAGCCCTCTGGTCACGTGTAGAGTCAACCAACCGCTTGGCGATGACTCGAAAAACTAAGTGGACACTCGGATCCCATGGCCCTAGGTGTTTTAAGCAGTTTCAACCCAGTGTTTTGTAATGTAAACAATAATTGAATGCCGCATTCCATACTTCTAGTTTTGTGTAATCTGAATTGGACAGTCCAAATTCTGTACATTACCCTGGAATTCAGAAACGACAGTCGAAACAGTAGTCATACTCTAAAACACCAGATATGACCATAGTACATACAGAAGGCATGCTTGTCAATAAAGATAGAGTTGGGCTTCCAGAAACATTGTTATGCCAAATTTTAACCGGATGCAGCTAAATACCAGTATTTTTACATGGATTACTTATATGATCTCTACAACCCAGTTACTTTGGTAAGATTGGAAGAACATGGTATTCATCTCAAATTGTCCTGTCATATGTCTTTTTCTGATGTCGTATCAGCACGAAATACTTGAGAATATCAGCCAATCAGCAAGATAGTGGCAAAGGTGACTGTCCAGTGGCTCAGTCTCGACATAGGTAGCGATTGCTTTACGACCGAATTCGGTCGCATAGTCCTAACGGTCCCCGAAACCATGATCATTTCAGTCTAAAGACGTCCACTTCTGGACATAGGCCACCCCATTATATCCTCCTCCATTTATATTAAAATACTATCAATTTATTAATGTATGGAATCCAAAAGCGATGACCCTAACATTTGTACTGTCATCGGTCAAGCTATCAATCATAAAAACAGTTCAGCACCCGATACTAATTAATCGCTTTGTATAATTAATTACTGTAATTACAAGTACCACTTGATAAGCATACAAGGGAATTAGTTGATATCGAACTTAATACGTCAATATGTCAAATACATTCTGACATATTGGCTTTAGACTTTATTAATTAGTTAGTTTTAGAGATTTTTACAGAATAGGGTCGGCTGATGGTCGGCTGGTACTGCGGTTCACTGCTAAGAAAAAAACTTTGTCCTGGGATAGAGGTCATTGTGTTTTCGATCCGTGCGAAATATTAGACCGTTATTTAAAGTAAAAGTTAACTTTGGGTAAATTGCATGATTGTTTCCGCTGCTTCATTCATTCGCATACAGTTGTAGACACAAAAGTTCGCAGCAACTGTTTCTTCAATGCAGACAGCATTGTAAGCCAAGTTCTAACTGACATAGTTGGTTGAGGAAGCAGTTTAGCAGTGCTACTGAATAAATAAATTAATTAACTTGCTATTGAATAAATTAATGGGATAGACTTCGTCCTTGAGAGAAGATTCTAAAGCTGTTCATCACAAACAACTGTTACTGTATTTTTAGAAGTTTATCTTCGGCAGGCACCTTTGAAACTATAACTATCTACTCATCATTAACGTCATCGGAAGTCATTGCCCCTTCATCACAAAAAGTACGTTATCATTATGCCTACCGGAATTTTTCCAGACGAAGAACCGGCATCGTAATATTTTCGGTCCTAATGTTCTTTTTATTTTGTAAGCATGTAATGTTTTCTGTTGAAAATATCCTGGATACATACACTATTATTAAAAAATACATTAGGAGGCAGTCTTACTTAGCAGATCAGATAGGCAGTCGCTCCATGTAGGTATTCACCTGCATCCGGTTGGACTGGAAGCCGACCGAAGGTATTCAATGATAACTGTTTAGAATACACCATAGCATATTTCAGTGTTATCGAATAGTGAGAAAAAGAAAAACAAAATCGACTCCTACTGAAACTTTTATCGATAAATAGAGTAGTTTCTTCTACTCGCGTTGAGCCGCCTTGGGCTGTGCTAAGTTTTAATTTTTCTTTGATTGAGTTTTGTACTTAACTAACTTATAAATAAATAAATAATAAAAAACCGGCCAAGAGCGAGTCGGACTCGCGCACTGAGGGACGGAACCCAAACAAAAGTGTGATACTTATTTAGAGACATCGTTTTATTTTTTCTGTAATCTTTATATAAACTTCTATCACATATAATAATTTCAGATTTTTCTTTATGCAAACTTCAGAGATAGACGGCGGAACGGTATTTTTTTTTCATCAAAAGTCAAAACTTTTTGACCTAAAAAAAAAGAAAAAAAGGCAAAGGCAAACAGCGCTCTTTCATATGATACCCCATATGCCTTAATAGCCCCACTTCGAATTTTTAAGACGCCCTTTCAGTCCCTGTTGCAAAAAAAAAAATCTTATTTGCAAAATAGTTGGACAAACGTAATCTAAAACTATTCCAAAATTCAAGTTGATAACATTAGTAGTTCTTGAGATATCCAGCTGTGACAGACGTACAGACAGACAGACTAAGTCGCACCATAAGGGTTCCTTTTTACCATTTTGGTACGCAACCCTAGTTACACTTATGTCGCTGAAATTAACGGACCTGCCGTTTTCTTTAAAGCTGCATAGCCACTGAACACAAAATAATGTGTTGTCTCATTAAAGTCCCTTGTTATGCAGAGGTATGTGTCACCTATATAACCCATAACAATGTATCTTTTCCGTACATTTATGAATCCGTTATGATTCCGTACATTTATAAGATAGTAAATTAAAGAAAATTACAGTAATTTTCTATCCATTTTGCCTCAAATTCAGTCCGTTTTTGGATCTTGCGACTTTCATATTGTAAGTACTGAATAAGAAATATTTTTACATCAATAACTGTTATCACAAAATTATGCAATATAAAAGTCTTATCTAGAACAAACCCACAATATGAAATACATTGTTACGTTTTAACATATTTTAAACGGTTGCTAGGCAGACTGGGAATATAATTTAGCAAGCTACATTGATACAGTAAAGATAACGGCTATAAAAAGTATCTACACTAATATTATAAAACTGAAAAGTTTGTTTGTTTGTTTAGTTGAACGCGCTAATCTCAGGAACTACTGGTTTGAATTGAAAAAATATTTTAGTGTTGGATAGCCCATTTATCGAGGAAGGCTATATGAATGAATGATATATTTATTTGCAAGAATATAGGTAGCTAAGTTCTTAAGATCTATGGGTTTCACTATATTCGGCATTTCAGCCGTACAAATATTAGGTTTTATTTATACATAATAGCATGCAGTACACATAGCAATCACATAAAAAATAATTGTAATAATAATTTCATAATATAAATTTAGATTACAATGCAGCTAATAATATTAAAATGAAATACAATTCTATTCATTTAAAATAATAATTTATAATAGAAATAGCGATCAATAATAATAGCAAGAATAATTAAAATGTTTTAGTATTATTTAAGTAATGTCAGTATGCAAATGTCATAATAATTATAGTAAACATGTTTTATATTTTATCTACACTCAAAATATTCATTGATGGAATAAAAACATCTCTCACACAACCAGTTATATAGCTTTCTATTAAATTCTAAATCTGTAACACTTCTAAATTCTTCAGCTAAGTGGTTATATATTTTGACCGCCATGGTATAACAGTGTTTTTGCATACTTTTAGCCTATTACGAGGGACTACTAGTGGCTTTTGTGCTATTTTCCTCTTTGACATAGCCTTTTCATCTTTTTCAAAAAGCGAATAGTTTTTTCTTACAAATTTGCAGGTTTCAAATATATATAGAGACGGGAGGGTAAGCAGCTTTTGCTTAATAAATACAGGTTTACAAGAGTCTGTCCACCTAAGATTGAAAATAGATCTTACACACTTTTTTTGGGCTATGAATGCCCTCTGAGCATCTGTTGAATTCCCCCATACAGTTATTCCATACCTTAAAACAGAACAAACATGGCTATGGTATACCAATAAGGCTGTTTGAATGTCTGTTAAATTTTTGATCCTCCTAATTGCAAATACGAATTTGTTTATTTTCTTACATACATTATCTACTTGAGCTTTCCAATTGCAATGTCTGTCCATAACTACTCCTAAAAAATTTATATTATTTACTTCTTCTATGTCATTATTATTGTATTTTAAACTTAATTTCATTTCATTTCCTAATTTTTTATGGTTATTATATGGCATAAATGTTATAAATTTATACCATCACGCTACGACTAACAGGAGCGGAGCATCAATGAAAAATGTTGCAAAAACGGGGAGAATTTATTCCTTTTGAGAGCTTCCGTTGCTTGCAGTGCGTAAATGGTTAAAGTTACGCAACAATCATGTATGACGGAATAGTTCCTCATTATGTCTATCTTTTAAGGTTGGCTCACTAATCGCACTAATCTCTGGAACAACCAGTCGGATTTGAAAAATTCTTTTTGCATTTGATGCCCAGTTCTTGAGGAAGGCTATAGGTTATTTAATATTACGATATGAGTCAGAAAGAACGCTAAGCGAAAACGAAGTAATCACGCGGATGGGCTACGTTATGCGATGCGATGGGGTGGATCGGGGAACAAGAAATTTCACGCGGACGAAGTCGCGAGCAGAAGTTAGAACTGAGATAATATTGGAGTCGGTTTTGTTAATAAATGTTACGGTCTGTGGCCCTGGGATGTCAATCGGATCGGGAGAAAAAAGACACCTTGCGTAGGTACCAATCTATAATTTTTCAAGGACGGACGTAATGAAACTGAAATATCTTGTCAGTGCAAAGATGAAAAATATCGACTGATAAATTACTTTTCAGTTTTAGTACATAAAGAATCTTTTGGATTGTAATTTTAATTCATTTATTGAACTTTAACCATACTAATATTATATAAATGGGAAAGTACAGACGCCAGCAGGTCAAGCTACTCGAAACTGTCAAATTTTCCCAATCAACCTTCAACCTAATGCTTTAGCGATAAAGTTGAAAATATATAAAAGAAATTTGACAGACTGTAGTAGCTTGATGTGCTGGCGTCTGTACAATATAAATAGGCTAATTAACATCACGCCCCTTAGGAGCCGAGCAAAAAGGAAAAAGCCAGAAAGATCGCTAAGCAAAAACGAAGCAGGTAACAGCGCTGGCAGGCGATGCGATGCGACGGGGTGGGTTAGGGGACCAAGAAATTTCACGCGGACGAAGTCGCGAGCAGAAGCTAGTAATAATACATATAGTAAGGCTGAAGAGTTTGTAGTTTGAACGCGCTAATTTCTGGAAATACCAGTCGGATTTAAATAATTATTTTTGCATTTGATAGCCCAATTTTTGAGAGAGGTTATAGGCTACGACCCTTAGAACCCGAGTAAAAAGTCAGAAAGAAAGCTAAGCGAAAACGAAGTAAGAGCGTAGGCGCGCGATAATTTCACGCGGACGAAGTCGCGGGCAGAAACTAGTTTGTAATTAAAAAAAAAAAAAACAAAACAGCTAGTCTCATAAATGACAGAACTCTTTGTATGGGAAAGAAGGCAAGTGTCCACTAAACGTTTTTAGAACGGCTGTTGTTCAGAACTCATAAAATAATCTAGACTAGACTGCTGCAAGTAAACAAAAATAGAAACTGACTTCAGTGGCCACAGTTTATTCATGGACGTTTCCCCAGAAAGCGATCGATGCATTCGGAATGAACTTTTCACAGCTGCCATTAAAAATAAACAATTTAATAACGACATTATCTAATCGAACCAGTTGTGTGCAGTAACGTGTTTCATTTAAATTATAGATTACTGAGATATTGCATTCATTAATATAGGCGCCGTTTCTGTTTTAAATTGATTAAATTAGGGGTTTTTGTTACCTTTTGCTAAGTTCATCCACATTGTAAACTTCTTATTGATTACACACAGACACAGTAGAAAATAGTGTTTGATTTACGTGAATTTTTCGCATTTTTGTCTTTGTTTATACGAAAAAAAAAAAAGGAATACGTATTCACAACTTGAACAAAAGGTTGAAAAGTGAAATAGCTATGTATTTAAAAATAGGAAGAGAATTTTGATCACCTTGTAATTTAAGTACATAATGCAAGTACACAATGAATGACAGGCCAGCTGGCGTGGTTGGTTAAGATACCGCCTATCACGCTGCAGGTCGTGGGTTCGATTCCCATCCAGGACAAACATTTGTGGGCATGAACATGTCCGTTTGTCCTGAGTCTGGGTGTAATTATCTATATAAGTATGTATTTACAAAAAAAAAAAGTAGTATATGTTACAACATATACTACGTTTTTTTTTTGTAAATACATACTTATACTGATATACTTATCAGTTATCTGGTTTCCATAGTACAAGCTCTGCTTAGTTTGGGATCAGATGACCGTGTGTGGAATGTCCCAGGATATTATATTATTATTATTATTATAATCAAATTGAAGAAAAAAATATTAGCTACATACTAGCTTCCGCTCACGGCTTCGCCCGCGTGGATGTCGGAATTTATCCCACGGGGACGAGCTACCGGGTTAAAAAGTATGATATTTCCTAATCCAGTCATCCTAGTCCAGCCAGTCAGTCCAGTCGGTCCTCCTAGTCTTGGGTAGTGGTCTAGTCCTGTCCGTATACCTATCATCCAAATCCAGCCGTTAAAGCGTGAAAAGGTAACAGACAGACAGATAATAAATGAAATACAAATAATATTTTCTTTTTAATTAATCAGATTTTTATGATTCTAAATGTCTAACTTAAAAATAATATTATTTATTTGATTTTAATATTAACGAATTTATTAATTTAATTAAAAAACCCTAGCGCCGCCATTGTTTAATAGTTTTTAATGTGACGGTTACTCTTGACTTGATTATTAATTAATTTGAATGTAGATCATAAATTTCATATTTAAAAATTAAGATGACAAATTGGTAATTTATGTTCTATTTTTTTTTTTGTGTGTATTGAGTAGGGTCTTTGCCTGAAACATAAGAAATGCTAAGTTTCCCATACAAACTTTTATTTTAAATTTCATCCCTTTTAGGATTATTTTTGAGGATGACATCTATCTCCTTCCCAAATTTTATCGAAACCCTTTGAGTGGTTTAGGCGTGAAAAGGTAACAGACAGACAAACAGAGTTACTTTCGAAATTAATTCAACCTTTCCGTGTGTAATAATAAACCTTGTAAGTTCTATAACCATGTCTATTAACTGTCCTGTAAAATTAAATTAGGTTCACTCATTGTCGGGCCAACAAAGCCATCGTTATTATATTATGTCAGCAGTGCTTCCGAGGCTCCTTTGTAGTTTGACGGCAACAAAGGCGCATAGACTGAATTCTCGCTGAAGTCCTGTCTGTTACAGTGGATACTGTCCTTTACGACTACTTTTAATGATAGATGATTGAGATGATTTATCCGGTATCTGTACCTTAAGCAATATGGAGTTTACCCTTATTATCCGCTTATGTATCTAACCCTCTTTGTGATAGGAGTGGTTGGATACTATAAGCTGGAGGTAAGGCGTAACTTAGCTTTAGCAAAATACATATATGAGGTGTTTCGTGGTAAATTAAATAATCCGGATATATTAGACTCCTTGAGGCTGCTCGTCCCTAACACCAAGCTGCGGCAGGCGCCGAGGGCACGGCTTTTCGACGCCCAGGTGGCTCGCACTAACGTAGGCAAATTCGCACCGGTTGCAAGAGCCATACGGTTACTAAACAGCGTCTCGCAAAGGCTTGATATTTTTAATTGTACGTTGGCGGAATTCGACGAATAAATGATAATCAGGTAATCACATATCACATTATCTCATTGGGTGTAAACCTGTTAAGATAGTGGAAGATTGTATTAATAAATAAATAAGTAAGATGTTTCGTGACTTTGCTTACTTTGTTTGTAAATTGTACATTTTTATTGATATTTAATAGATAGGGTACCTAGGTAGGCTACCCGTCTTTCAACAAATAAAGTTTTCACAGCTAAATTACTAATGTTGATAACATTGGTAATTTAGCTGTGAAAACGTATGAAGAAGAGAGAGGCAGTAGCAACATTGGTAAGACCATTTTTAGGTTATTTAGAAAGTCGCGAAATTTAAAATGTTTAATATATTAATTTGCACTAGGCTGGTCACTTTGAGCTTTTGAAGACTGCAAAAATTATAATTATTACTAATAATAATAAATAATAATCATTAATAATTTACTCATTATATTGATATATATTTTATTTTTTTATTATATTTTAGTATCATAAATATTCTTAATAATTTAATAATTATATTATTAATAATTAATATTATTTTAATTATTTATTATTATTATTGTCAAAATTATCACAAAATATATCTACAGCAATTATAGTCATGAATAGGTACTGTCATGTCACTTGTTAATTTTCGCACACATTTGTTTATTATTGCATACTTACGAGTATTTATAGAACCAGAGTTGATGAACTTTTTTTTTTTATATCAGACAAACATTAAAAGTTAGGTTATTCCAATATTTTTATAATTGCTTGATTATAAAATAATTCAGTACCCTATAAATTATAAACCACGATTCTGTGAACCCTCTTAATGTCCGGGTTTATGTTGTGTAATGTTTATTATCAGGTAGGTATTATCAAATGGCACATTTATAGCAGCACGTGTGCCTAATCCCTTACAGCTTTGCGACTATCGGTATGACGTGCCGAGTAGTGTAGTATATTTTTATGAATATTAATATCAGTTAAGAGCGTTTATCCCTCGCACGGGCTGGCAACGTCGCGTTTCTACAGTATTGGTATATAAATTTACTCATAAAAATTGACAATATTGTCTATAATGTCAATTTTTATGAGTAAATACCAAAAGAACTGTAAAAAAATTGCATGCATGCTTATAAAATACCAAAGATCGACGTGTCAGCCGCGTGGGATAAACGCTCTTATACATCGATAATATAGGAATATTTCTTCCAAATTAGATTGTTTGTTTATCGCTTTGAGGTGGCGCTTGCTACGTGACATTTTTAATAACTCCTATTATTATATTTTTAACTTAATTATTTATAACCATGTAATGAAAAAACTCCCCATGTAAAAGTTCTAAAAACAGTTATTTCCTTTTGGGTAGTATGAGCTTTTTCTCAAATTCCGTACAGATTTTAACATGGCTTAAGCGCAGGCCACTGGGAACGAAGCTAAGTTCGTTTAGCTTCGCTCTTGTACCTACCGCGTGTTTGCATAATTATTTGGGTTCACAGTTCACACCGCGAACTATGAACCGAGGTATGAAAAACCCGCGGTAGCTACTGAGCGAAGTTAAACGAACTTAGCTTCTATTCCAGTGTGGCCGCTTAACAGTAGCAATATTTATATTTTGACAGGAGTCTGTTCCTAAAAAGAGAAGACACTGAAGCGGGTTGCAGACCAAAAACGTAAGCTAAATTAGTTTAGCTTAGCTCACATAGCTGGCGTAGTTTCTCATACTTGCACCAACAACTATGCATAGTTTGCGGTCTGCACACAAGTATGAAAAACTACGCCAGCTATGTGAGCTAAGCTAAACTAACTTAGCTTAGTTTGCGGTCTGCAACCCGTTTTAACCTTAACGTATCAGTATCAAATAATTATACCTTTGTAGTTAGCACTTCTACGTTGTACTGCAAATTGGTAATAATTAGATAGCAATTAATATTGTGGCATAATCTGCAACTTCATGTTTGACTTGACCTTTCTTAAGTGCCTGTAACTAAGAACCCATTTGAACTTGATTCAAGTTCAGGGTCGCTTGCCTGTTTTTTTCCTGTATTTGTATTTTATTTTCGTCACACTTGTATTGATTAAAATTTGTCAATCAGGGAAGTTTTCATGCAATGATTTTGTCTTCATCATCGTACCAATTCTTACAAACTACAAACCTTGAGACCTTTAAAATTGTAACTAATTATATTTTCTCTTGTCCACAGATTCGAGTTACGGCGGACGTTAATGATATGGAATTGTTCACTAGCAGCGTTTAGTATCATGGGAGCCTGTCGGACGCTCCCGGAGTTCATTCATGTGTTACGGAACTACGGGATCTATCACTCTATTTGTGTGCCAAGGTAAGTTTTACCATAGTTTACATTCTTGATTAAATGACTATTTGATTATTTATGCGGACAGTAAGTATAATATTATCAATATACCTACGATAGCTGTGAGGTAGGGCATCACCGACTTAGATTCGAGCATTAATTTAATGGGCCAAAACAAATATGCTGTCACGGAAAAATGTCAAATATACTGTATATAGGGTGACTGGTAATTAGTGGCCGATACTTAAAAATGACTGTACTCATAATAACAATCAACTTTTACTATGGGCGCAAACCTAAATTCGTAAAAAAAAAATCTGCTGTCCCATACATTCATGCTCGCATAACTCGTCAAAATGTAGGGTGCAGCTGATTTTTTTTTCGCTATTTCAGATTTGATCCATTACTAAAAGTTGTTCATAATGATGAGTACAATCAAGTGTTTAAGTATTGGTCACTAATTACCAATCACCCAATACATGTAATAATATGTGTATTTTTGGTCGCCTTTAGTTAAATAATGGCGCTTGAGTTATCTTCTGTCTACAGCTTAGCCAAGGTCTAGAATTTCGAAGATGCTTGGATTAATGATGAATTTATGATTGACATCTAGCAATCAGTTATGTTCATTTCTATTTATATTTTGTCTTCAGTTTCTCGATATATTTCATATTCTGTCTAACCTTCATAGGTTATATTTACACCAATGTCACCTGACTTCAGAATTTTTATTATTAAAATAATCAACTCAACTACAAGTACAAACTTAGCGTTTCAGTGCTTGAAACTTCGGGGAATAAAGTTGTTAACAACAACATTCAGTAAAAGTAGTTTCAATTCATGAGTCTCGGGACTATGTTAACAACGTATGTGACAGTTTAAACATAGCCGTAATTATTATATGAATACAGAGAGATATGTAAGGTAATGTCGAATATTCATAACATATTATGTACTATTTATAAAACGTGAGTTTTTCCCTGTCTAATGGAAATTATAACCCGGAGTTGTCGATAGATACAACCTACTTGCTGACCCAACAAAACTAATTCGCAAACACTTCAAAACTTGTCGAAAAATAAAGATAATCTTAGTAAGATACCCAGCCTGGACTGAAGATGGAAGTGTGAAGGTTCGTGCAGACGGGCGCGACGCGACTCTGGTGAAACAATTTCTAAGAAAACCTCATGGAAATTGTTCTACCGGAGTCGCATCGCGCCTGTCTGGAGAGCGCCTTTACTGTGAAGATGTGTTACTTCTTCTTCCCAGCTCTTACTGTAGGAAGTAATGAAAAAAAAAAAAATAAACGGGTGGGTGGTTGTGGGACTTTTGATCTTCAAAAAGTGCTGATTCCCAGCCTCATTTGATTTATTTTGTACCAATTGGCAAGAGAACATAGGTCATGAGGACGGAACACCGATTGTCTCCTAGTAACAATGGCAGCCGAAAATAGGCAAGTCATAAACTTTACGTCATCCAAACAACATTACGGATAAGGTGACTTGTCTAGACTGCGTGTCTGGCTAGCCGACTATTTGGGTGAAACTAGTATCCATAACCAACATTATGATCGTCTAAAAGTGTTCTATATTTTTCGGCCTACGAAAAATAATATCTGATAGAGCTTTGCATTTTATGCTTCTGGCTCTGACCTTGTATTTTTTGTCATGATATGTTTTTGTCTGGTTTAGCTAATGTATAATGTATATGTGTTTTTAAGACGGGCATAATATTAATATTACCTACTGGGGCTCTGGTTGAACGTCACTAGCTTAGGATCGGTTTTTTGATCCGTAGTTAACTCAACCACTGGTTAAACATACACACAGTAACCAATGGTTGAATTTTGGCTGAATGTAAGGGCTAAACTTGAATGCGTTATGCCATTAGTTACTATTTTTCAATATGAATGAGCTAACATGAATACATACATTCATGTTTAGCCTTTCGCATTTAGCCCAAATTCAACCATTAGTTACTATGTTAAACCATTGGTTGAGTTAACTACGGATCAAAAAACCGGCCCTTAGACCAATTATAAAATTTTACCATTTTTGTCAAATCTTAATTTTTCACATAAAATTTATACTATATATTTAGATTGATTGATATAAAATTTATATATTTAGATTGATTGATGCACACATTTACACCAAACTACAATTGAACTACACCTCATTACCTGCACACAATGTTTACGAAAGCCGAAACGTGCGGCCTCACGTCACTGTTGACATCGCTATGTCTTGGCTTTTTATTTACTCTGAGATTATATTAAAAAATACAGTAAATTACACAATTTTAATATGAGGTAGTAACTGTTTATATGGCAGGTTGCATAATAATGTGATGTGTGTGTGTGAGTGTGGTACTTTTCGATCTAGCATAAAAAAAGAACTAGACGAAACTGATATTACAGGGTATAGGTACTGTGTATCAGGGTTCGCAGGGCATTAGGTATTCTTTGAGTAATATTTTCCTTTATTTCTTAGCTCTTTCTGATTGGGTCCCACTAAACGCATGACGACATCGCGACTGGCCAAGACTAAGATGGCGGAACGAGCTTGACTCCCACCAAAAGGGAGAGGGGAGGGAGGAGGCCTTTGCCCTGCAGTAGGGCAATACAGGCTAGTTTGATTAGATTAGATTAATTAGCCAATTATACAAATATAACAATCAGCAAAGAAAAATCGGAGTGTCGAAATCTGCCTTCGAAAGTATTTTTGATGTTTTGGTGTGATCGGCCCCTTGGTGATATGGTTTCGTAACAATTAAGTTATTAATGAAGTTACACTGCCACGTAAACGGCTTATCTAACTTTTTACATAACCCAAAAAAGAAGCATGTTAATAATACCCATAACGAATTTGAGATTATTCTCTTTTTTAATTACGGACGTAACAGTGAATACATTTTACGCTCGCTGGCTTATGACGCGGTGGTCGTTAAAAAATATCACAGGAACCTACGTGCCTTTTTCTGATTTTAGGTCTATCCTCATTTATTTTCGTCGGTTATTTATGCTACAAGTGCGGAAAGTAGGTGATTTCCGACGAGTGGCATTTTTATTCACGAGCGAGCGAGTGTGTAAGTCGACACGAGTCGGAAATTCGGAAATCATTTTACGCACGTGCACAACAACATTTTACTATGCATTGTGCGAGGAAATAAAATAATAATAATAATAATAATATCCTGGGACATTTCACACACCGTCATCTGATCCCAAACTAAGCAGAGCTTGTACTATGGAAACCAGATAACTAATATACTACCTTTTATTAAATATGAATGTTAATTGACTAATTTGTAAAACTTTTCTCAAATAATAAAAACTGCGTCGGGCTGACGACGGAATGAAAAAAAAAATTAAAAGTAAGAATCACTAGTGCGATAAGTGCCATTTTCCGAATAATTTGGCTGCTCGGAAAACGCTCTTTTCGATCACATGCATTGTAAAAATATAACCACTTTTCCAAAAAAATTAGGTTCCTACAGAAGATAGAAAACAAAACTACACATGCTTGTAGCTGATACAAAACTGCAAGTAGCTGGCATGCCATTGTGACATTGACCAATCAGAAGTTGTTATGGAACATCACATGCTAGTTACTTGCATAGTTTTGTACCAGCTAAAGGCATGTGTATTTTCGCCCTATGTAAAATATCGGTTTTGAATAAGTTTGTAATGTCCCAAGTTTGGTAGTAGCGACTTACAACTTTAGTACCGATTGGTTACGGAAAGTGACAAAGGGCTTATGAAACTTAGGCTACGACGGCCTACGCGGCTACGAAAGTGCTACAGTTTTTACTACGGAGTAGTCTACACAGGATGCTACGTTCCATTTTTATTAACCGACTTCCAAAAGGAGGAGGTTCTCAATTCGTCTGTATGTTTTTTTTTTTTTTTATATGTTTGTTACGCGATTACTCAAAGACGGATGGACCGATTTAGAAAATTCTTTTTTTGTTTGATAGGGTATACTTCCGAGGTGGTCCCATATAAATTTTATTAACTTTGCTGGGGGAGTTTTTGAGTTAGCTTCAATAATGCGTATATTTCCCACTTATTTTATGTGGATGATGTGATGGTGTTTTAATAACTTCCTATCACTGTTATTTACATGGCTATATCTACAATTATTGTGCTCAATTATGTATTCGAATTTGTGTGGGGTAGGTTCCACAACTAAAAATTGAAAAATAAAAACTTTTTAGCAAAAAATAAAACCGACTTCCAAAACAAAACACTACAAAGTGAAAAATAACTTTAATTTCGGAAGTCGGTGGCAAAAAACGAAAATACAAAACCCAAGACACCGACTACCGAAATTAAAGTTATTTTTCACTTTGTAGTGTTTTGTTTTACAAGTCGGTTTTATTTTTTGCTAAAAAGTTTTTTTCGAAACTAATATTGAGTGACCGTGATCATTCGCTTACTTACGTCATAGACTCGTAATATATTTTTTTCCATAAATACATTTCCGATAGTAACTAAGTGCTTCATCATCTGCCTAGTCTTTTCCCAACTACATATATTATGTTGGGGTCGGCTTCCAGTCTAACCGAATGCAGCTGAATACCAGTATTTTACATGGATCGACTGCCTATCTGACCTCCACAACCCAGTAACTAGGTAATACAATACCCCTTGGTAAGGCTGGCTGTCAGACTTTCGGGTTTCTGACGACCCGTAACGACTGTCAAAGATCCACGAATGACAGCCGGGACCAACGGCTTAACGGGCTTGCCCGAGGCACTGAGGAGTCTCGGTATGTAAAGATGGTCACCCATCCACGGACCAACCGCGGCAAACGTTGCTTGTGGCTGTTATTACTTAGCCATTATCAAACATTTCAATAGTTCATAGAAAATTATCGACGTTCCTATGACATTGTTGACATAACTTTTACTATAGCGTACGTAAGCGTGTTATATACATATATACATACGTCGGCGGAAACCGACACGTTCGGAAAGCAGTACGTTTTACTTCAAGAATCTCACGTTTGTATTCTAACCGCGTCTCTTACGCATGTCTAATGTTATTCTGGCGATGTCCGAAAAGAAAGTTCACGTGGTGGTTTCGTCAATAGTTATATGCAATTGTGTCAATGATTATGGGTGGCAAGTATGTGTTCATTAGAATATAGTTATGTATGAATGAATGGGTGAAAAAAATAAAGGCCTTCAACACAGGAAACACCTAAATGAACGCCATTTCAATGTTTTTGTAATTTTTGTGTTCCTACCTCTATTTGAAAATGTAAATTTATTTAGATGTAAATTTATTGAATAAAGCAAATAATAACACGTGTATATTAACGTAATAATACTATTCAATTAGGCGAAAGCGCCAAAGTAGCCCTCGAAATTCAAATTTTCTTACGTTTTTTGCAATTTGCGAGTTAGTAATAGGTTGTATGTTGATCAAAATAGATGCGCGACCGTAACAAGTATTTATTTACAGAATTAATTAAAGTCATCAAGAACGTGAAATGAAAAATATGTAATAATATCTCTTAAGTAGTGGTTTAGTCCATAGCGGCCTCAGAATTTTGAAATATGTATATAAAAAAAAATCCATTTAAAGCCATAAAACTACCAAAAACGCTGAGAATTAACTGTAAATTTCTCCTTACTACATTAATATTATTACGTAAAATTTATATCAGAATAAACGATAGGTAGTTCATAAGAAATTAAAATTTCATACTTTAATAAACTAAAATAAATAAATTACCTATAAGACTCAAAATACAACGTAATTACAACTGCCAAATTGCTACATAACGTGGTGCGTCGCCGTGCTTCAATATACCTAATCTGTCAAAACGCAATGTGATAGGCCTCTTATGACCAAGTAATCCTATTGGAAGACTATTTCATGACATCCTTACATTTGAAGATTATACTAACTTATGTGGTTCTATTACTGATTCTAATGGTTATAATTATGTAAATACAAATTTGTTACGCTCGCGAATTATAATTTAACATACCACCTAATACTGACTTGCAAATTGCAAAAGACGTAAGAAAATTTGAATTTTGCAGGCAACCCTGGCGTTTCCCGTTAATATTTTGAGTAAAATAAATAAAACAACTGGTAAGGCAAAACACAGATTACACAGTAACTTATTTCTGTGACACATACAAACCCGCATTTCTTATACAAGGTGTAACTTAAATAACGCACAACCTCTTAAGGGGTCATTGTACTCATCATTATAAACAACTTCTACTATGGGACCAAACATGAAATCGCGAAACAAAAATCAGTTGTTCAGTACATTTATGTTCGCATAATTAATTCGTCAAAATGTACTGAACAGCAGATTTTTTTTCTGATTTCAGGTTTGGTCCCATAGTAAAAGTTGTTCATTATGGTGAGCACAATGACCCCTTAAGAGGTTTTGCGTTATTTAAGTTACATCTTGTATAATAAACTAGCTTCTGCTCGCGAATTCGTCCGCGTGAAATTTCTTGGTCCCCCGACCCATCCCGTCGAATCGCATCACCTGCCTATTGCTTCGGTTTTGCTTAGCGTTCTTTCTGACTTTATTTTTATTTTAGCTCGGCTCTTAAGGATCTCTTCAACTTTATTATTAGAATAGATAATAATGTTTCTATTATACATACAAAGTTGACAGAAAATACTCAATTTCAAGCTACGCCGATTTCATCGTAATATTGCAATGAACACACAATCTGACCTTGACATTCATGTTAGATAACTAGAAGAGTCATTCAAGGTCGGCCAGGGTCGATTTAAATAATCCTTCGTTTGTATTTTCTGGGTCAGAAATAAGCGTGCTTGGGTTTATTTGTTGCTAGAAAGATATTTAAATTATTGGTCTTGCAACCTACGTTTTAGGCTGTTTCATTTCTGTTCTACTTAATTCTACCCTATATATGATAATAGTAAAGTAGGTAGAGAATATGTTTATTTTGCAAATGGTATCAGTAAACTGACGTGTTTGTTGGAGAAGGATAAACATGATATTAATAAATTGCACTGCAACTCAGTTACTATGTTCCAAAGACTAGGTACAGTAAGCATCATGTCAGTGCTAACACATCCAGTATAAGCTGGCCTCTTATTCTTTTAAAACTCTGTTCAGTACGACAACGTTCAAAGGTTCCACCGTTTATTTTCGGAGAAACCGAACTTTGCTGAATTAAATATGCAGGCTGGTCCAATAAAGGAGTGACGGAATTAGTGCGTCAATCCTAACTAATATTATAAATGCGAAAGTGAGTTTGTTTATTTCGCTTTCACGCTAAAACGACTGAACGGATTTGGATTAAATTTGGCAAATGGGTAGAGCATGACCTGGATGGACATAGAACACTTTTTATCCCGGTAGCGTATAAGCGTACTACGTTTCAGTGTGATAATTTCCGACCTCCACGCGGGCGAAGCCACGGGCAAAAGCTAGTCCATAATAATTTAGGTGGGAATATAAATAAATTTCTATTGGTCGATATTTACATTTTATGCGCTATAATTCGGTTTGTCCGAAGATAAACGATGGCACCTTTGAACGTTGTATCTGCTACGCTACGGCCAGCTCAAGGTCACGGTCAAGGTGAAAATAAAGACGTGCGGGCTATTGCACTAAACAAATATATTGATCAGCATCTAATCTTTATAACTTGCAGTGAAGTCAAGCCGCAGTTAACAATGTTACCGATAAGAACAATGTTGAAAAAAAAAACAATGTTACCGATAAACGGAATGATGTAAGTGCATTTGCACTATAACCAAAACATTTCTAAATGAAATAATAATTAATAATGACACTGTAAAAACACCTTTGAATATAACTTGACTCAGTAGGTAATAAACATTCAATAATGGAAGACTATACCTATAATGGAAATCTCCATTTATTAATGGAATTTCCGATATTAACTACAATGATACAGAGTCAAATTAAATTAGCTAGCGAATCTCCGCAGACGTGTAGGGTATCGATATCTAAACATGATAAAGCAAAAAAGAAATTAATTTGACGAGTTTTTTTGTTTTTTGGGGTACCGCAGTTAATGTAGTCACTTGAAATTTAAAATTCAGTTTTTTTGTTGTGTTAACAGACGTGATGGGCATCGATATGTAACCACGACAAAGCATTTGAGGGTTGCCCTCGATTTCCATGGGATCCCCATATCAGATTCTGACTAGGTGACAATGTGACCACCTCGAGAGCACACCCTTTCAAACAAAAAAGTATTTTCAAAATCTGTCCACAATTGACGGAGAAATCGGTGTACATACATAATATATATGTATTATATACACGCGACGAATTGAGAACCTCTGAGAATATATGTTTCTCAACAGACATGACAAACTCAAAGGTATCTTCCGCCGGCTCAAGGGCACTTGAGTGCGCTTTGCAGAAAGCGAACACGGAATCAGATTCTTTTGTTATATAAAGTGTTTTCTTAAGCTGCTCCGGGTCTGTTGCCAGAATCCGTTATTCAACAATTTTCATTTCGCCCCGCTGTTGCAACCTCAGCGTTCATGTTTTTGGCATGCTTCCAATTTTTCAGGCCTTCAATGAGATCTTACTTCCGATACAGTCAAAGGCAACTGTGGATATACCTAGGTCGACCTTGACGATATATGGCGGAGAAAACTGGTGAAAATTACCGAAAAGGGTTCAAAAGCTGATGACACTAATAAACTCTCCAGACTGTCTGTCGTCTAAGCTATCTTCATCCGAAGATATTGGCCGTCGATAACCCTGACAGAGATTAAATGAGTTTGTGTTGTTATATCAATTATTATTTACTTAGAGACTGCTTCATTGATAATGTTACTGCTTACATAATGAGCTCTCTTCGCAGGAGCGTTTCCGTCGATTGGTGAATATAAAGGTACATTCAATTATTATCTTTTACATGTATTGTAACATCTGTTACTATGCTTCATTATTTCGTGTAAATGCAAATTTTAAATACCTTTGCAAAATTCAAACATATTCTAATGCTCTGGTGTTATAGTTTATTGAGATCAAAGCATCTCTAGTATAAAGGCTATATGACTCGACGGATTCTATAATCCCACTGTGGCCTTAAGCACACCCATATACGGGTCCAAATCGATACAAACATCTGAACAAATATTGGCTCCACAAACATTGACCTTACAAATATTTGCGACGATAAGGGATTTGGACCCACAGAGGGCGAGCCCAGTCATTTGATGCGTAACCGGTATCATTGCTATATTACGTAAACATGGTCTGCATCCTAATTGTGTAACATACTATCAATCGGAAGCGGTTTCATTTTGACAGTTCCAGTTATTTACGGTGTTGAGAAGGATAAATGATAAATGATTTTATTTCTGTAAGTAGGTTTGTCCAAACACTTTTACACTAAAATCATTTTTTTTTTCTTTTAAACTATATGAGGTCGGCGTTTCCTATCTGAGAAGAAAGGCCGAAACAAACGCAGAGGTCATAGTCTCATATAAAGTCCAGACATAATCTTGGTCACTTCATGTGAAGACCATGTAGATTGGTGTCTGAAATGGTCTTTTGAGGAAAGAACCACACAGATTGAGAGGACCTGTCCAGTCTGTGCACGCATTTGTCAGTAAAAGAATACAATTTTTTTCGAACTTTTATGAAGCGGGATTAGTAATTTGCTTCAAAATGATTCAAATTCCGATCGATAGTGTGTTACTCAATTAGGGTGCTGCTTTCCACAGTACTTAAACTTGCTAATTTATTTCGTTAGTAGCAAGCTTTCTTATTTTTTTTTTTTCATCAGTTTGGTTTGCTACAGAAAGTTTCCTAGTTTAATTGTGTTTTGAAGTAGATCTAGTGGGTTCGGATTCTGACTACCTTTATAATAGTGACAAACAAACAATGGCAAACTTAGGTCAATATCATCAGTGAAAGACGTTTGTCGTTAAACACCAGCGTCATCAATCATCACTGTAATTTTTATTTCACGTACAATAGCTGCCATAAAACTTATTACAGCAATTGAAAACAGAAATAACATCAACCCGTAATAACATCGCCTCACATTGACATCGATTGATTCCTATCTAAATTGCTTATTATTTGAAACCGATCCGCCATCTTACTGCGTGTCTTACAATAGCAATGTCGTACGTATTTTTATTTGCACCAATAAATTCCTCCTCGGGCCTCAACGGTCTAATGGTCGCAAGCTCTACTGCTGAACATGAGGGTCTGGATTCGATTCTCGTGTCAGGCAAAGTGTTTCTGGGTTTTTAACGGACTTCAAAAACGGAGGTTCTCTATTCGACCCGTATGTATACAGTATGTCTGTTTGTATGTCCACGATTTTCTCAAAATCTAACTAAACCAATTTTGATGATTCTTTCACTAACGTGAAACGTACTTTCAGGAAGGTATGTAATACATTAGGTAATAATTCTCATGTACGAAATTATATGCATAAACGTCCGGCATCTTCCGCATTGCATAGCGAATTTTGACGATTCTTCTTCTTTTCCCTAGTCTTGGGCTTATTAACCGACTTCAAAAAGGAGGTTCTGTATTCGATCCGTATGTATGTATGTAAAATAGAATGTCCGTGATTTTCTCAAAAACTAATGAACCAATTTTGATGATTATTTCACTTACGTGATCTACATACTTTCAGAAAGGTTTTAGTATATAACACGTTAGGTAATTAAAACGTAGGTACGAAGATATGTATATGCATAAATGTACTGTATCTCCGGCATTTCTAAACGGATTTTGATGATTCTTCTTTTCGTACTGCTTGGGTTTATGTACATTCAAGTAAAAATGGAAAAATAAATTTGCTTTAAAAAAGTAAAAACCGACTTCAAAAACTTAAAACAAATAAAATAACTTTCATAATGGTTGATGGCAACAGTCTCCCCCCTTATTACATGGGGCTTAAACATAACTGGTGAAATTAATGTGGGTGTGCTATAGGTACAACTCTGCCTAACCCTTCGGGGATTACAGGCGTGAGGTTATGTTGATACGATTGTTAATTTCACTTGGCGTTGTAAATGCGTCCTTAAATCATTAGCTTTATTGTCCATTTTGATTTGTACGCGAACTATTTGCGAAATTAACTCTCGAACAAATTCGAATTGGAATCATGTACAATTGAACGATCAGAAAATCTTTGTGATCTTTCAATTACATAGATGGTTGAACATTTCTCTTTATTCTTGAAGATAAAATTGTTGATTTAGCAGATGTCTATAGAGAAAGACTGATGTTATATCGCTTTGCTTGTGCTGTCTTCAAGCTCTGATTTTGCAGTCCATTTTTAATCGTAACAAAAATTAAGAATCGATTTGAATGTCGTATCAAGCATTTACGGCTTGGATGGAATTACCCATTGAAATAAAGACAGCTGTAGGTGAACTATTAATAGAAACATATGATGGTTTAAAAAACCCACACGAAATAACTTGTTACTTATTTAAAACCACAGACCAGATTACATCAAAACTTATTTATATTGACGTCATATTCTTATAAATAGAGAAACGTTCAACATCAGCTAATGGAACTTTACGTAAGTTAGCGTCTTGCTAAGCACTTTGGCATACAACAGAACTTTCCTTGAACATTTGACGAAAACATGTCACAAATCTTAGTCATCACATCATCCTTAACCATAGGTATTAGCAGCACGGATCTGAATACAATTGATACTACTAGATATTATTATACAAAGTCCAAAAAGTCGTCAATGTACTATCGCGGACATTTGCGGTGAACCACTTTTCAACCTTAACACCGTATTAATAAGATCGAAAAGTGGTTTACCACAAAAGGCCGCGATTGTACATTGACGACTTTTTAGGACTTCGATCGATCGTTACAGTAACGATCGATAAAATCAGTTACTGTTTACTGTGTCCTGTGTGTGTGTGTGTCTACTGTCGCCTGTTAACGATCGACAACGATCCACAGTGGCAGTTGACAAAAAATACAATATCGATCGTCTGTTGCTTACACATTTACTCGGTTTTATGGATCAGACATGTCGATCGCCGAAAATCGAGTGAATCTTAAAGCATTTTAAACTACGTTTATTTATTTTTGTAGACACAAGTTGAGTGCGCAAATGTAATTATTTGGGGGCATGGTAGTGTCCCCGGCAAGACGGAGCCAAAAATATTTTAAACGAAACTTGTTTAATTTTTAATTTTAGTGTCAAACTCAAAGTATTTGTTCCAAATAAACCAATTATAGGCACTTAAGAATTGTTAAGGGTTCGAGCAATCAGACAGATGAAGCTACTTGCCCGTTCCAAAGCGTAGTAGGTACCTATTGGAAAGAACAGGAAAGTAACTCCACGGACACTTAAATCAAAGTAATATATGCTTACAAAATATTGGTGACATCATTAATGTAGAAATTAAACATGTGAGAACGACGCAGAACGTTAAGGGGACTACAGGACCTGAACGCAAGTTTTAGAATGCCTAAAAGTATATGATCTACTGCAGGAAACAAAATCGAAAAAAAAATTGAGATTCTTAAGAACTAATTTGATACGATAGAAAAAATCACGAAGATACGTCTAAAAATTTTTTTATAACTATTAAAAACCATACTAATATATGCAATCATTCAGATTTTTTGTCAGATTATTCTACAAGCAACATATTAACGTAATAGTGTTTTAATTTTTTAGTCCAACCAATAATTTTTTTGTAAATAGATAATTGCTTCAAATAAATTGTGCGATAAATTACCAGCGTTGTGTCATCGCGCTTCTATTTCTTTTCTATGCAGTCCGACAGTCACCGCGCTTTAGATCCTGTAGTCCCCTTAAAAACGTCCGTGATAAAAAGATTAAAAAAACGATTCAAAAATTTAATTAAATTCATATAGAGAGACAATTCAGCTAAGAGATGATCCCTACTGTCGGCTACTGTCCGCTGACGCATGGATTAGCACCATTCAGCTCAAATATTTTGAAGGGAGCTAAATGATCCAACACACGCGCCATCAGACCTCACCACACAGCGCAATGTCCAACCATCAGCGAGACATTAGAGTGAGCATGACACACTCTCAGCCACCAGGGCACATTCAAAGACGTACCTAGTATATGGTAGCTTTTATAATCGGTACATAGTTATCAGTAATGTGCTATGCAGCTATACAATACAAAGAGATTGAATTTATACAATGCAAGATAGTTTTTTTTTTAATCTTCAGCAGCTACTATATTTTCAGATGCTAATCAATCAGTTTATGCACCCTTGTGGTGTAGAACCAGCGTTAAGCCAAGCATTTTTATCAGCGATGTAATCGCCCCACTTATAATATATGTAGAAATCGCTATTAATTTGGCAACAATGAGTTTAGGTTTAGGAAAAACTCATAGACAAGGCTGATTAAGTAAAAGACAGCTTACCTAAATTGTCAGCCAAAGGTAAGCTGGTTTACCTAAATTGGAGTTGGAGCAAGCCCCGTACTTGATTACCTCGACAAAGCTGCAAAGGTCCTTGGTAGAGTAGCCACATATTATTTGCAATAGTAGTTTATCGCGCTTGACCGCGACTACGTAAAAGGACCCTTGACTGACCATATTCTGCCGTCATCAATCGCAATTCACGGTCAATTTACTACCTATTTGATCTTTTCGAAGGTTAATCATGTGTTTACAATTTTATATAGAGCCAATTACTTCGTTTGCATACAAACTTCGCAACAGCCCGTCAACAGCAGGAGTTAAAAGATTAGAACTATTTTTTAGGGTTCCGTACCTCAAAAGGAAAAAACGGAATCTTTACAGGATCACTCGTATGTCTGTCTGTCTCTCCGTCTGTCACAGCCAATTGCTCCGAATCTAATGGACCGATTAAGTTGAAATTTGATACACTTATGAATTTCTGTGACCCAAACGCGGACTTGTAACGTAAATAAATGAATTTTGAATATAGAGGTCAATTTTGGGAGGCAAATAAACAAATAAATAAAAATTGCTAACTGTGTGACATATCAAATGAAAAGGCCTACTGTGAGGGTCTCAAATATTTTTTTTTCTATAATTTTAAAAATATGTTTAAAAGTTATTTAAGGATATAGATGAAAATTATAATGGTATCCTGGGACATTTCACACACGATCATCTGATCCCAAACTAAGCAGAGCTTGTACTATGGAAACCAGATAACTGATATACTACATACACTACTTTTTTTTTGTAAATACTTACTTATATAGTTAATTACACCCAGACTCAGGACAAACAGATATGTTCATGCACACAAATGTTTGTCTATGATAGTCTTTGCGAGATGATGATAGGCGGTATCTTAACAAAATGGTCAAAATTGACCATCCCCCCCGTTATTTCCGAAACTTCCAAGCCCAAAATTTTGAAAAAAAATACAGAATATAGTAATACAGAAACATATAAGAAGTCTGTGGTCTCAAAATAACATGATAAATCTCTCAATATTGTGCAGTTGGAATGTATGGGAGAACATGTTTTTCAACTACAATGTTAAGTTTGTTCATGGGATAAATTCATCCCAACTACGGAACCCTTCATTGTGCGACACGCACCTGGCCTGTTTTTTCATAGTTCACCTCTACGCTGCCTATTAAATAAGGCACATCACATACGTACATTTCCTGATATATTTGTCACGTTTCAAATTCCTTCAGGCATTTCTGCTGTATTTTGGCCGCCAGTCAATCACGGAACAACTTTGTTAGACATCGATCCTATAATATTACTGTAAACAGCGATTTTGATCACAAAATGAATGACCATATAGGAGCAGGAACTCCTAAAACCAAACACAAAATGACTTGTTGTTTGCGCTTAAAAAAGTGTTAATTTAACCAGTCCTGTGATAATTTCATCAATTTAAGTTTTTAGCGATGTTATTCTATACAGGTGTCTGTTTACGGTGTAGCGAAAATTAAGGGTGTGGTACAGACCATCAAACTGAACAACTTTTTCCCGGGGACCAACATCGTAACCATGAAAAAAAAATTTGTCGTCCCATACAAAACTTCAATACCTACATGACCAAATGTATGGGACGACTGATTTTTTTTTTCACGTTTACGATGTTGGTCCCCGGGAAAATGTTGATCAGTTTGATGGTCTGTGCCACATCCTTGATTTTCGCTACACCGTAAACGGACACCCTGTATAAAAAAAAGACTGTTTATTTTTAACGCAAACCCGGAACTAGAGCCAATAACGAATGTAATAGCGATGAGATTGACGAAATTGTTTTAGGACAAAAACACTGATAATAATTAACTTAGCGCTTTTTGTTATGGTTTGAATGTCCGTACGACAGCATCGTTAGGGAATTATTTTTTTTTTGCAAATTACCGGCCCGAGTTTTTGTGTGTTTGAAATCGACGGTCCCTATTAACAATGTCGGATATACATTTTTACCGATAGTCACTTTTTTACATTAATCGAATTACAATTAAAAAAAATTCTTCACTGTCAAAACAAACTTTGAATAGAGGCCAGTTCAAAGTTTGCCCTAACAATGAAAAATAATCTTTATGATATTAACAATGTCACTTCTGCAAAAAGACCACTGTTCAGTAGGGACTAAACAGTGGTCTCCCTGCAGAACCGACATTGTTAATAGGGACCATCGAAATATTAACCATGGTTGACTGAACGATTCTAGATCTTTGACAGTCGTTGTGAGTCAGACTCATAAGCCCAGAAGTCGGACAACCAGTCTTACCAAGGGATATCCTGGTACCCAGTAACTGGGTTGTGGATAGAGGTCACAGCAGTCGCTCCATGTAAAATCCAGCTGCATCCGGTTAGACTGAAAGTCGACAGCGGTTATTTGCCAAAAAGGCTGGCAGGATAATGATCAAATAGTGAAGAATACCTTATACTTTTATCCTCCTTCTGTAGATCTTGGACGATAAAGCTTTGTAAACTACACGACATAAAAATTTAGGTACCAAAAATTTCCGTACCTCAAACATACAATAAAAAATGATATAATGAAATCTTTTTGAAGTCGATTTAATTGTTTTAAATTATTTTTTATTTCGTAGTTTTTAGTAAAAACTGGAATATTTGTAGTAGTTAATAGTTTTGTTATAAATATCGCACTAGAATTTGACTAAGGTTTTAAGATATTTTCTCTTTGACACCACACCCGTAGCTCGTATCAATAAGCCACGCCGTCACACTTACACGTATTAGTCCATTATCTTATTATCTTGAAAACTACTGAACCGATTTTGATGAAATTTTCACTGTGCCCTTAGTTGAAGTAAATGTAAGCTAACAAAAAAGAATGGTCACGATCCGATTAGGTAAGTGTCGGAGAAATGCGTGGACAAACATGCATACATACATACATCTATAATATTTTGTATATTTGTTTGGAAGCCCTAATAGATTATCATGTGAATATATTGCAGTTCCAATAATATTACATACATACGAGTCGAATTGATAGCCTCCTTTTTTTTTGAACTCGTTAAAAAGAACCTTCAGAGATTTCAATTTAACGAGTATGTTGCCGAATCAAATGAAAGGGCTTATTGTAAGGGTCAATTTTTTTTTTTTATAATTTTAAAATATACATATAGTATTGAAGTTATTTAAGAAAATTGACCATTCCCCCTTATCTACGAAACTACAGAGCATAAAATTTTGAAAATAAAACAATACAGAAAATAGTTCTATATCTAGATTACAGAAAAACCTATAAGAAATATATGGTCTTGAATTAAAATAGCTTGGCATCTACGATTTCTACGTCGCCAATGAGCCTCTTAGCTCTGCGTTCCACCGAGTTAAGCGCAGCTAGTTGGTACTTAGCTGATCCATCCCAAAGGTGGCTGCAGTACTCCATCCACGATCGGACTTGCGCTTTGTAAAGAGTTAAAAGCATACGGCATCTCTCAATATTGTTCGTACAAGCTTACATTTGCAGTTGGAATGTATGGGAGAACATGTTTTTCAACTACAATGTTAAGTTTGTTCATGGGATAAATTCATACCAACTACGGAACCCTTCATTGTGCGGGGTCCGACACGCACCTGGCCTGTTTTTTTCTAGTCCACCTCTACGCAGCCCTATTAAATAAGGCACATCACATACGTAGTACATTTGTCACGTTTCAAATTCCTTCAGACATTTCTGCTGTATTTTGGCCGCCAGTCAATCACGGAACAACTTTGTTAGACATCGATCCTATAATATTACTGTAAACAGCGATTTTGATCACAAAATGAATGACCATATAGGAGCAGGAACTCCTAAAACCAAACACAAAATGACTTGTTTGCGCTTAAATAAGTGTTAATTTAATCAGTCCTGTGATAATTTCATCAATTTAAGTTTTTTGCGATGTTATTCTTTTACAAAAAAAAAAACTGTTTATTTTTAACGCAGACCCGGAACTAGGGCCAATAACGAATGTAATAGCGATGAGATTGACGCAATTGTTTTAGGACAAAAACACTGATAATAATTAACTTAGCGCTTTTTGTTATGGTTTGAATGTAAACCCGTACGACAGCATCGCAAGGTAATTTTTTTTTTGCAAATTACCGGGCCGAGTTTTTTTTTGTGTTTGAAATCGACGGTCCCTATTAACAATGTGGGATATACATTTTTACCAATAGTCATTTTTTGCATAAATCGAATTACAATTAAAAATAATTCTTCACTGTCAAAACAAACTTTGAATTGAGGCCAGTTCAAAGTTTGCCCTAACAATGAAAAATAATCTTTATGATATTAACAATATCAGTTCTGCAAAAAGACTACTGTTCAGTAGGGACTAAACAGTGGTCTCCCTGCAGAACCGACATTGTTAATAGGGACCATCGAAATATTAACCATGGTTGACTGAGCAATTCTAGATCTTTGACAATCGTTGCGAGTCAGACTCATAAGCCCAGAAGTCGGACAACCAGTCTTACCAAGGGATATCCTGGTACCCAGTAACTGGGTTTTGGATGGAGGTCACAGCAGTCGCTCCATGTAAAATCCAGCTGCATCCGGTTAGACTGAAAGTCGACAGCGGTTATTTGCTAAAAAGGCTGGCAGGATAATGATCAAATAGTGAAGAATACCTTATACTTTCATCCTCCTTCTGTAGATCTTGGACGATAAAGCTTTGTAAACTACACGACATAAAAATTTAGGGTTCCGTACCTCAAACATACAATAAAAAATGATATAATAAAATCTTTTTGAAGTCGATTTAATTGTTTCAAATTATTTTTTATTTCGTAGTTCGTAGAAAATACAACAATACAGAAAATAGTTCTATATCTATAGATTACAGGAAAACCTATAAGAAATATATGGTCTTAAATTAAAATAACATGGTAACTTACATTTTATACTATTCCAATGGAAACCACAGTTCCATTGATTTTTTATTTTTTTTATTTGAGATGGGTTTGCTCTTGACTCTAGTCTAGATCAGAGATGACAGAGACAAAGTCGACGATGGAGTGAGCTTACCCAGAAGAAGCCTGTTCACTCTCACTTTGAAGAGATTAGGGTTGTATGCGTTCGGAAACACAGACGCAGGTAGTTTCCACTCTTTTGCTGTGCGCATTATAAAAATGAATTGGTGGAATACCAACCAGGTAGGGATGGCAACTGGCAGTGCGTCTAGATATCCGATGGTAGTAGGGGGCCGGTGGAATCAGGTCGTGGAGTTCTTGGGCAAACTCACCGAAGTACAATCTGTAGAAGACCGACAACCTTGCGGCGATGAGCCAAGCTGGGAAGCTGGGCATCTACCAGTTCTACGTCGCCAATGAGCCTCTTAGCTCTGCGTTCCACCGAGTTAAGCGCAGCTAGTTGGTACTTAGCTGATCCATCCCAAAGGTGGCTGCAATACTCCATGCAGGATCGGACTTGCGCTTTGTAAAGGGATAAAAGCATACTGCATCTCTCAATATTGTGCGTACAAACTTATATTTGCAGTTGGCCGGTTTTTTGTCCTTGGCATAGAAAATTACTTTAAAATCATCGTCCAGTTCAAGATTTTCTAAACATATACCTAGTCCGATACCAGAATAACCCAAAACCGGAAAGATTGCAAACTAATTGATACAGACCATTCCATAGACCGGTCTTAGGTAGCTGACGTCAATGAGCTTCGATTGACGTCATTGGGACATTGGATTGCATTTTTGCACATTGAGATACTGATCAGGCGTAAATAAATAAAAGGTTGTATGTGGCTGACTAAGAGATGTGCAGACGCTAATGTGAAAACTATGTCTTTGTGTTGTTGACATTCATGCACAAAATTTGCGCATGAATGTCAACAATTTCTAAAATGGGTCTCTAAGAGACTTCAAAAGAACCCAATAAATTATTATTCATTAAAATATTTTTGTTTTGATTACATATTTTTCAGCCTATAAAATTATGTATGCCATTGCTAATTTAAATGGGTTGATCTGGATGGTTGATTTATAAATGACAATCACTATCGATTATTTATTGCGGGGCTGCCATGGTTATTTATAATTTCTTACATTTTGTTAATAACAAATACATCAATCAGCAGAGTTTAAAAAAATAAATAAACAAACTTTACACATAGTATAGATAAACCATTCTAAAAATGAATGGCCCCTCCACAACACTAATGTGTGAGAGGAAATATGTATATCAACACTTGTGTGCGTGTTACGATTTTACTGTAAACATGGGCTCGTCGCTGCACTTAGGCGTCATCCTATTGTCATCGCTCGTGCGATGATGCGATGCGATTTCATCGTGCGATGAAACCGCTCGCGCGATAAGAAATTGTGTTAGGCGCCGTCCTATTGCCATCGCTCGTACGATGATGCGTGCGTCCGACGAAAATGATCGTACGTCCGTGCGTTCAAACATACTGATATCATCTAATTGTCCTATTGAAGATCGTGCGATCATGGAAAAACTGTGCATCTCTGATAAGAGCCATTTCGAGTGTGATCGCATCGCTCCAAAACAGGACACACAATTTCTTATCGCGCAAGCAGTTTCATCGCACGATGAAATCGCATCGCATCATCGAGCGATGACAATAGGACGGCGCCTTAGAGGTCAACCAATCGTGTGATCAGTCCAGGTACCTGCATTGTACGTCGGGAGCGTGGGCTTTGTATGGTATGGTTAAAATTTTTATGTACAGTCGCGACCAAAAGTCGATAAGCAAACTCACAAAGCAATAGCTTGGCGTTTAGTTTGACTTAAGACCTTCTATTTCCAAGAACATAAACATGCGTCGTCAACAACTGATTGTAGTTCATAATTTCAAAGTTATAACATGTGTAAAGATGACCTAGCGGTTAAGCGCGTGATAGATGCGTGAATCAGTGAGCCGTGAGTTCAAATCTCACGCAATACTTGACTTTTTGTAAGTTTTTACTTGATTGGAAGTAATGGGACAGAAATATAATATTCTTTATCTTGTTCGCTTGGTCACTCATTTCGTAAAGGTAGAAAGGTAGATCATAGAAAACTAAATAGGTATTGACAATTATGTTTGTGTTATTAGAGTATCATTTCTTTGTTATGTTATTATGAATTGACTAAGTGGGTATACAACAAAAAATCCTATGAACGGTTAAAAAAAAAGTTCTTTTATCTAGTAGGAATGTAACGTCACAATTCTCTTAAGTTTGTTAATTTTATAAATAACTAAATAAAACGAATAAACATTTTTGTTACCATTCAGCACGACTTTTTTATTTAAACCTTCCAACACCGAAAAGATAAATTAAAAATCACAAAAATAGTTAAATAATAATACAATAACTAATATTTAACTTCTTATAAAAATAAATAATAAATGAACATAAACATCTTACAAGTTTTTGCTTAAAATAGGAATATATTATTATGGTTCCAAAGAAACAAAAACAGTCCAACATTGTGATTAAGATTCGAACTCAGACTTCATTGATCGTGAAACCATTGCTTAGCCCAAACAGCTACCAGCACATGTTATGTTTATGCGAATTTTAGCAATGCAATGGTAAGAACAGGTCGCCACTATGACGAGTATTCTAAATGCAACAGAAATATAATGTTATTTCGCGTAGTACGACGACATGCGACAATTCATTAGTGTGTGTTATCTGCGGAATGTTGAGTGAGACATCGCTCACACAGGCACATGCACAGTTCATAGCAATGTAATCCTTATCATGCTTATGGACTTTTGAGCGTTTACTGTACCTATATTTGTAAGGTATTTATTTAATATGGGTCATTTCATTTACTGTATAAGTACTACATATACTCGTATTATGAGAATTCTTGCCTTAAAATAAATAATGTAATTATTTTTATTTCAAGTTTTTATTGACTTATTACTAATATTGTAATGCAATGCGTAATAAAACATTATGAAATACAGTATTAATTAACCAATTATTAATTTATCAATACATATTCCTAATCACATTCATCAGAATCAGACTCAACATTAATAATGAATTCAAAATCCATGTCAGAATTGTTCATATATTGTTTTTCGATATCACTAACATGTCTACATGTATTTTCCCACATAGTACAGACGCCAGCAGGTCAAGCTACCCGAAACTGTCAATTTTTCCCAATCTACCTTGAACCTAATGCTTTAGCGATAAAATTGAAAATTTATAAAAGAAATTTGACAGATTGTAGTAGCTTGATGTGCTGGCGTCTGTACAATCAATCATTTCAATTCGTACCTTTATTACAGCCATTATAGACGTTAAGTTTTGCTCAACATTTTTTCTAGACACGTAATTTTTTGCGTTGACATGTTGACCGTACTTTTGCGTCGATACACCTTTGCATGTGAGCGTAACCGCTGTGGAGGGGCGTTCATTTTTAGAATGGTTTATCTATAGATACTTAGGTAATGTTTTTTTTTTATATGTTTAGGGAATTCTGTTGTTTTTCTTCACGTGTCAGATGGGATTTAAAATGAGTACAAAGTACAAAAGAAAACCTAAGAATAAGAAGAATTTCATAGAGGCAGTATATTTAATCGAACTGAAAGGCTTCGATCGAAACAGAAAATAATGTCAAAACTAGAAGAATACTTACAGATTTCAATAGTTAAATATTTGCTGAAAAACGAGTTCGTATTATACCTTTGGTCTTGTTCTTCTATTCCAGGAATTTGAACTTATTTGTTTTCTTGAACTCCTCAGTTAACATTTCCTAGTTTTAATATTCACAAAACTTTTCTATTGTATTCTGATCAGCATACATGGATCAGGGTTTTTTCCGTAAATACATAAACATCTTGCGGTTTTTGTCACCGATGTAAATATCCAGTTCCGGATCTGAGTTAAATAAAATTATACCTATACTTGATTATCAGTCAAAACAAGACAATGATGAAATAAATAAAAGGGAAGGTGTTCAGGTGCATTAAAGGTTTTTCAAAACTCAGCCGCTGAGTAGATGTAAACATCTAACAGAGGTTTGTGGCTTTGAACCTATAGGCGCTCCCTCACCGGCAGCATTCGCCTGTAATGTAACTAGATTCCACTGTAACGGCTAGGGCAAGATCTAGGAAACTTATTAAAGCGCTCGACCGCTTTAGTAACGCTTGCTAACAGATGTGGTCATCGTGTGCACGGGATTTTGTTTTCAAATTGGTCAGATGTAAGTTACCTTGATAGTACACAGCGCAGGCTGCGTAGTGTAGAGAGATAAGTGAAACCCGCAGGATAGGTTAATACACACAGGGTCTAATTAAATTAGCTGGTGAAACTCCGCATACGTGATGATCTAAACCCGACAAAATGAAAAAGATTTGATGATTTTTTTTTTCACGAGCTCTGGTAGTTGTTACTTGATGTAAGCAAATCTGTTTTTTTTTTTTAATTTTATTATCGTGTTTAGATATCGATACCCACGTTTGTGAAGTTTACACACACAAAAAAAAACTTATATTTCCACTATTACTAACACTACTACTATTGTTTTTACCTGATTTTTGACTATAAGTACACTAATTGCGGTCGATGACCCCACAAAAAAGTAATGTTTTATAAACAAAAATGAAAATAATTAGATGATTTTTCATGATTCCCATCACGTCTGTGATGTGAATCATGAAAGATGAAGTGTCGCTAAAATGATAAAAATGATCAAGTGTCGCTAGCAAATTTAATTTGACCCTGTATAATTGAATAGGTACCAAGTAACTCGGCGGGGTCCCAGGTAAAGGTTACATTACAGCCGAATGCTCTCGTTGAGGGATTTGCGGGCGAAGACATATACTATCATAATTATATCGTTTCATAAAACATTCTGCATTAAAATAACGAGCACGACCAATTCTAACCGCTGGTAGCTTAGTGCTTTCTATATTGTATCTAGGTTAGGCATTGTTACCTGTAACATTCTCTTTTGACATGATGACATCTGTCAGGTAGCAACGCAGATCAAAATTTGTTTTGTAGCCAATAAGATGCAGTTTTAAGCGGAGTTTCCGTCTAAAATATTTATAGTGACGGTTACGCGTTGAGAAGTTGGTGAAACAAATTCAAAACTTCCACTTGCTCTCTTCAGGAGTTTCCAGTTTTGGGCTGAAATAAATCTCTTTCAATTTTTAACCGACGAATAAAAACGGAGGAGGTTTTCAAGTCGACGTGTTCTTTTTCTATGACTACGCTTTTTACAGAGTTGTCGATTTGAACGATTCTTGTTTTATTCGGGAGGGTATACCTTGAAGTTTGTCCCATGCAAAATTAACTTTGCTTGGGTAGTTTTTAAGTAAACTTCAGTAATACGTATTTTTCCCACTTCGTCTATGTGGATGATGTTAAAATAACTTCCTGTCACTGTAATTTACATAACAGGTAGGTAGTAGTATTCGAATTTATGTGGGGTAGGCACCACAACTAAAAAGTGAAAAAAAAAAAACGAGCGAGCCTTATAGTAGTCGTATATAATGTGTAACATCTGACATCTGTTTGGGTTGGTGCCATCTGACGGCCAACTCCAGCACCGCGCGCGCTCATTGGTGAAATCAAAGCGGGCGCTTCCCCGGCTTCCTGTTACACACTTCCGTCCCTTTTCACGAAATCACTCCCACAGATTGCAGGAAAGCGAGAGGAAAGATGTTATACATCAAAAATAACTTGAACTTTGAAAGTCGGTGGCAGAAAACTAAAATATAAACCAAAGACACCGACTTCCGAAGATTCATGTTTAAGAAAGCCGGAATTCGAGGCCGAAATTCGCATTCCGGGGCAAAACTAAGTGCGCCCAGGTGATGTGTTCACACACACCACAGTTATTCATTGTCACTGTCCGAAGATTTATACTTATACGCCCGTCATCCCTTATCAACCCTAAAACTTTATAAAACGATCGAAATTTCAAACCCTTTTGTCGCTTTTCGTGGATTACTGCACGAACCAAAGCATATAGTCCATTTATAAATATACATTTACCAATAACCCTGTATACGTACACCTAGTTAGCAGTAACAAAGATCAAATTCTAGTGCAATATTTATAACAAAACTATTAAATATTTATTACAAAAAAATATTCCAGTTTTTACTAAAAACTAAAAATTACGAAATAAAAAATAATTGAAAAAAATTAAATCGATTTCAAAAAGAAATGAACCTAAATTAAAGTTATTTAATAATTTTGAGTTCATTTCTTTTTGAAGTCGATTTAATTTTTTATTATTTTTTTTTCTTTTGCGTAGACGCACTTACCCCGTTTCGCTGGGAAAGTGCGTATATATGCCAAGTTAAAAAAAATAAAAATAAAATATACTGGAATTTAACGGTAATTAATGAACATACAATTCATATACCCAAATAAGTGCATTATATATGTTTATTTTTATAGAACGCGTAAGTGGACAAGCTAAAGAAATATTGTTATTTAAAGGAGACGGAAACCATTAAATACAATCTCGGGCCTAAATGTAACGAGATGAACATGATGTGAATAATAGATTCCAACTTATTAGTCCTTCGCTGAAAATTCTGTAACTTTTGACAATCTTGTGAGCTTGAGTTCAAAACGAGAATTGAGCTGATTATATTCTAAGATAAAAAGTATGACAATTTTTTTTAGATCATAATTATCTCAATATATACGTTTGGGTCCACCGTTTTCCGTCTCTTTTGCATTTGAAGAAATGTATGACGTACTTGCCCTGCCTGACCTTAATTGAAAACGATACTGAATAATAGCCGTGGTTTACCGTCCGAATTATTAAGCAGTTTTTGCGCCAGCTAAGAATATTAATAGGGCTTAATTAATTGACGTATGTCGTACAATAGCGATTCAACAGGTGAGTTTACATTATACAATAACTGTATTATGCCTTTACATTCTACATACTAGTAGCCGTAAAAATGTTAATGCTTTGGCATTGATTCCACATTATTCCTCTCCCACTATATTACCGCTTTGCCTTTTATGTCATAACTTGGCAAAATCTTAACTAGAATGCAATCAAATACAGCAGTAGTTAATGATTCATGGTATGACGTAAGATGGTAGAGAAAGCGCAAGATTTAGTTGCGAAAAACGACCATATCTTAGCATATATATCGAGATCGTAGTCTGATAAATACATACAATGTTGCGCTTATAACATACTAGCATTTGTCCGCGACTTCGCCCGCGTGGACGTTGAAAATTATCCCACGGGAACGTACTATTGCGATGAAAAATATCATGTGTCCTTTTCCAGGTCACGGTCTACCCATGTGTAAAATTTCATGCAAATCCGATCAGCCGGCTTAGCGTGAAATCGTAACAAACTCACTTTCGCATTTTATAATATTAGTTAGGATTAGGTTTAACGTGGCCTTTACTTACGCACTTAGTAAACGGATGTTCCCACCGTAATCGATATTAGGTATTGCAACTGTTTCCTGTAACCTTTCGTCACTGTACTTGTCTAGCTTGCCATAAATTTGCCTCAACGCTATTGAAATCTGGCCTTTTTAAGCTCCTTGGTTGGCTACCAAAATGCCAAATCCGATCCGATCTCTAGTTATAAGTGGTATTTAATTATACCACTATAAGTTATACCACTTATAACTAGATATCGGACAATCAGATGCATTGGCTAAGAAATTATGCAAGCGGCTTTTTAATTTTTTTTTCTTAATATAATTCTCGGGATTCCAGAAAATCCGGGAATGCACAACTAATCGGATACATGGTATGAAAACGACTTCTTAAATGTGTGTTATTATTTATTTAAAAAATACCGGGAATCCTGGATCACATAACTATTCGTATGTTTGTTTTCTTGAAATTCCGTTTTAACATTACTTATCCTGACGTTTGCTGCCTGAAGTTTGGCAACCTACTTTACAACATTAGCTAGCATTCGAAGTACTAAATTGATCAATTCCGGAATCGCGAGAATTTTGCGATTGATACAAAAATGCATTCTATATTAACCAACACCTCAACTTTAAGTAAATATACATCCGATTATATGATCTCTACTTATAAACCCACTTCACTATCAAAAGGCACTTTTGCCTTAACTACCTACGTCATTGGACTAGACAACATCACTATTATAACATTGACTTTGCGCATACGCCATTACCACAAACGTGATGGAAATGAAATCGTTGCCCTCGTCTCCACAAGAAATATATATATTACTTATGTAAGTACATAAGAGGATGTGTAAATATAGTTAGTTAGACTTCTAGTTTAGTGTAGTGATGTGCAAATATTTGGGAAGATATTATAAGTGATGTGATGGTCACGTGTTGCATGGTTATCCTGTTTGGTTTGAGGCCGATACATTTGTTATAACGTATTTTGTTTAAAGGATATAAATGATGCATGTTTCATTCACACTCATAGGTATTGCAAAATGATAATAATTTTCTCTTCCCTCATAGAGCCATAACGATCGACATCGTTATATCTATAGAGCTCACGAGAATGTTCTCTGAAGTTTCGCTAATTAATTTAAAAAGCCGTGTCTCAAGGGTGACTTGTAATTTGACCTATACATTCCAGGGCGTGACAG
Source organism: Dicycla oo (assembly GCA_948252095.1). Taxonomy (NCBI): domain Eukaryota; kingdom Metazoa; phylum Arthropoda; class Insecta; order Lepidoptera; family Noctuidae; genus Dicycla; species Dicycla oo. The sequence continues at coordinate 29,441,525 of OX411714.1, forward strand.
TATGACCCATTTGCAACAGTTAAGCAGGGGTGCTTCCCGAAATCCCATCAATTTTCACCTAGGCTTTATGGGGCAAAGCCTAGGCGAAAATTCATGGGATTCGAGAAAAGCCAATTTTTATGTTTTTTTTTAATTTCCCAGTATTAGTCACTAAATATCACTTTTCTCTAAACTCTCAAATTGAATGGCCATCATTGCTGTTCTGTTGAGCCCCACCCCTTGAAGGATTATTTTTGAGACAGAAAGTAGCTTATGTCTTTCCCCAGGGTGCCATCTAACGCCTTGCCAAATTTTATCGTAATCTGTCCAGTGGTTTAGGCGTGAAAAGGTAACAGAAAGACAGACAGACAGTTACTTTCGAATTTATGATATTAGTTTGGATGACAATAGCCTTAGTTTCAGCAAAATTTCCCTGATTGCGTCATAAATTAAGAATTATTTAAATCAGAAAGAAGGCCTCATTACTAATTTATTTGAAAGCTAATACATCGACAAAGCTACCTAAATAAACAAAAAATTTAGAGGGGCCCATATAAGTAATCGATAATGCCGAAAAAGATGGAATTGGCAATTGTTGAAATAATTTGAAATCTGTACCTGCTGTTTCGTTCAAAATGAACACCTCTGTGCCTTATACAAAGCCCTTACTCTTCTGCTAACTTCTGTTTTGGGAACTTTTGAAGTGAAATTATTTCTATGTGCTCCGCTGCATGTGTGTGTTATTATTTCTGTAGGTGAAAGCTAAAGGACCTTAAGTCACATTTTATAAATTATTCAGTAGAGCTCATTAAAGATGTCTATAGGTACCCGAAATTAGATATTAAAATCGACCGTGTATAAAAAGTAAATAGTGTATCGTTGTAGAAAAATAATATGATTATGAAGGTTTATTAAGCTATTATATTGTGATATTTTTTGACAAATATTGTTCCTTAAGGCTGTAAAAATAAAAATGGACTTAAGGTCCTTTAGCTTTCACCTACAGATTTGCCTTAGTACTTCTACTAAGACACCGATGTCTAGTGTATGGTGGTCGTGCTACGCGTCCTGGAAGGGACACGTCAAATTACAAGTCACGCTGTATAATTTTCACTAGTGTCCACGATTAAAATAAAAGATAGGTTCAAAAGAGAGCTGCCCGAAAAACTAAACCAATCAACCAACCAAAAACCAAGGATGATCTCAAATCTGAGATAACAAGTAAAGTTTATCCGACTGTATAGCCGTAGCCAGAAGTTTTAGATTTCTAGAACTTTCCAGATTGAAATCCAGAACGACAATACCTACTCGTAGTCTTTATATCTATCTACATTTGATGTGTACTAAATTACGATACCTAGCAAAAAAATGTTTTTGTAGATCACCCGACCGTGTTCATTGCAATGATATGGCTGCTATTCGTGCTTCCGGCTATATTGTTTTTAAGGAAATAGATTTGGCTCCAGGCTCTGTTCCTTTTTTTGTCAGAAAACCTAGGTTTAAAAATAAAGTCGTGTAGGATTTTCTTCTCGTGTCGAGACGTGCCCTATTTTGTCAAATTGCTAGGACAAATCGAATAATTATTGGTCTTGAGCGTGTGAGGACTGTTCTTAATCTTAACTTCTGTTAGGATCTGAAAAAGACAATCGAAGTTAAGTCAAGTTAGTAAGGACTATGAAACGAATGATTCAGCAGAGTTCATTGATAAATAATAATTATAAAAATCACTAATGTGTAATTAGGAAAGTCTGTTTGCCAGACCAAGATTATGTCTGGGTTTTAAAAAAGACTGTGACCTAGTTTGTTTTGGTAATTCTTCAAAAAAAAAACATAATTTAATTTTGATGTATGAAAGACTTTTAAACCAATTTTATAAATAAATATAATTTATCATATATAATTTATAATATAATTTATCATTTACTCATAAGTGCAAGTCAGAGATGCGTGAATGCCGAGTTGCATAAGAAGTTAGTTCCAGAATTTTTATTAATGACGACCAAAGAACATTAGAGAAATAAGTTATCATGACATAAAGTTGTGTCGCTTGACGTCGTCATAACAATAAAAACTTCTATTGTGTCTTGTTTACCGCTCGTGAACTGATTAAGTATGTGAATATTTAAAGATGTAATTGTCTAATAGTAATATTCACACGTTTTTGTGCCATTTTTCTGTTCATTATAAATATTAATAAACCTACTTATCATTAAAATCAAATAGCAATTTTAATTTACGTCTTACGGAACGTCCGTCTTTGGAGCCTTTTTTGTGCAAATAGATTTCACGTATAAAATACTAGTCAGCGTCTGTCTGTCTGTACCATAGATATAAGAAAGAAGGACTATACTTGTTGCACTTACGTTAGTTTTTGCCATAGAAAATTGGAAATATCCCGTTTTTGACAACTGCCAGCTGCTGAGGCTAGTAAGTAGTATTCAGCTATTTTTATCTTTCAGGGACATTTTAGAAGAATTTGAGCTGTATATTACCAGTTTTTAAGTCTTTGGTAGAGTTCGCAGTGGAGTTACAGTAAGGGTGATCGAATATCGTGACAAAAAAACTTCGGGCCCCGTGCTGCGTAAAGCACTTATTAAAGGTATAAACTATGCCATATGTCGTGGAGTTTTACAGTATCTCCCCCATTTTTAGTTAACTCCAAAGATAGGGTTGTCGTGCAAACCAAAAACTACAAAATACCTTGAATTTAATACATCTTAGATGCGCAAGAGTACACGTGGTCAGTAATAACGCTTGTAACGTACCTATATTTATAAATATTCTAATTTGAGAAAACTAATATACAGCCTTGGCCAAAAGTATTGAGCACCCATGATATCTTTCAGTTTTATGCGGAGTATCAAATAGAAATAAAACAAAACGTTTTATATGGGTTTATTTTACTATTTATTAATAGAAAATTAATATTTTGTGGGTCCACCCTTTGCCTTAATTACGGCAGAAATTCTTTTTGGTAAAGTTAACAAGTTTTTTACAGTCGTCAACAGTAATCGAGTTCCATTCTAGGCGCAGGCAGCGTTTTAAATCTTCTTTGTTGTTAATTTTGTGGCGCCTAACCCTGCGCTTTAATAAACCCCATAAATGTTCTATGGGGTTCAGATCTGGAGACTGAGCTGGCCAGTCAAGCAGTTCCGTGTTATTTTCCCGAAACCATCTCATAGTGCGTGCAGAGTTGTGGCATGGCGCGTTATCCTGCTGGAATTTGACACCATCCATATTCGTGTCGCCAAAAAGTTTCGTGAATGAAGGCAGTAATGCAGTTTCTAGTACATTTATGTACTTAGTAGAGTCCATGCGACCCTCACACACGAACAATTCGCCAACTCCAGAATCGGTCATGCAACCCCAGACCATTATGCTGCCTCCACCGTGTTTAACGGTGGGGATCACACACTCTGGCTTAAATTCTTCGCCCACACGGCGACGCACAAAGGTCACATCAGGTGTACCAAAAATCTGCAATAAAGAGAAAAATATTGAGTTCCGTAAAACTAAAATAAATTCAATTATGCGTTTGGTTTTTAAAACATTTTATAAAATTGTATCAGGGCATTAAATTGACTTACTCACCTCAAAGTTTGATTCGTCTGACCAAACAACATTTGACCAATCTTCAGCGGTGAAAGTTCGGTGTTTTAAAGCCCATTTCAATCGAGCTTTTTTGTTGTTATCGGAGAGCCATGGCTTCTTCCTAGCTTTACAGCCTTTCAGACCAGCTTCTTGAAGTCTTCTGCGAGTAGTTCGAGCAGAAATTGGCTTCTTAATTTGTTCCGACAACTCAGCAGCGAGCTCTGAAGATGTTTTTTTCCTATTTCTTAACGACTCTCTCAGTAACTGACGATCTTGACGGTCTGTGGTGATGCGTTTGCGCCCGGTTCTCGGTCTATTTTCATGTGATCCGGTAGTAGAGAATCGCTGAATAGCATATTGCACGGATCGGCGCGAACATTTCACAGTTTTAGAAATCTCTACTTGTGATTTCCCTTGCTCATACAGAAGCTGTATCTGCACACGTTTTTCTAAAGAAAGTTCGTTTTGTTTTGGCATATTGCAACGATAACACTTAAAACTTCTGAAATAAAATACAAAAGGCGCACTAGATCACTGGATGTGTTCACAACGAGCGATGGTAGCGAACTGATAAATAAATACAAAAATTGTAAAAAACACATTTTTATTGCACCCAGGTGTTTTATTGCTAGCTGTGCGGCGTGGGTCATTGTTTAAACCTTTGTAAATGGCCGACAAAAAAATTCTTCAACAATAGATTTGGTTTACTCCCATACTTTCCGTGAACGAGCGAAATTTGTAAGGTGCTCAATACTTTTGGCCAAGCCTGTACTTTGGTTTCTCAGTTTCACACTATCGTGGGCGATATGTTGGCACAGTTCTGATCTTAGACTTATACTTTGTAGCTGCACGTCGGTCAATGCGTCTGGCATTGACGCGAGTACTTATACGCATTACGGGAAACGTAATCACTCCAAAATCGACATGAATTTATAAACCAATTGACACATGTCATGTTTGGCTCGTCTTCATTTTACCCTTACTGGGTTTTCTTCTGGGGCAATCGGATGCAACTATCAGTACGTTCTAGTGACAAGCCAACTAGAAAGAGATACCATTATCGAGGTTTTCTATTGGGTTTTGACTTGTGACAAATGTCATAAATATTAATTATACAGCTTACTACTTAATTCTCAATTCGAAACATTATAATTACGCAGTAACTTGTTCTGGGTAACCTTTAGTTAACTTTGTTGTTCAGTTGACTTACGAAATAGCCATTTAGCATCAAACCACAATGTTTGACAACCCTATACAAATATCGATTCAGGCCGTTTGCAGACCGCGGTGGTCACGGTCAATGTCGAACCCCGGCTGTGCCCGGTCGTAGCACAAGGGCGGACGACCATTATCGAGAATTATAATGTCATATATGCGTAATAGTATTGTAAATAGCACATCCTCACGTGAGCTCCAAGGGCATCAAGCGATAAGAAATAAGAATTTTACGCCTATTTTATACATTTAAGAACATTTACCCATCCTGTTAGGTCGCAGCCTCAGCTATGAATCATTTGGGATCGATGCATAAATTCTCTTCCTTGTGAAATTACCTGTATGGAAAACGCATTCAATCAATATGTAGAATCGGCAGCTTATTTTTCACATACGACGTAGCCAACTTAACCCAAAATATAGCTTAAAATAATTGCATAAATACGTTGCAAAATTACAGGTAGGTCAACCATAGTTTCTGCTTGTTTGATTTTACTTTTCAGTATGGATTTTTAATTTCTACGCCCTTGCATAGCTCTTTTACATTCATTATTGATTTCATGTACGATAACGAAAAATTTATTCCTAAAATGGTTTCAGCACACGCACTGAATTTTAAATTGAATTTTACCTCTGTTCGAATATTACTCGTAACGTACCTACAATCATTTGACGTAGGTATTATGTTTTTCTACGTTTTATTTTGCCCAAATTGTTTTGCTTTTTTTGGACAAAATATTTTTCTCACATAATATTTTTGCGCGATTCGGATCTTGAATTTCATGGCATTATAGGTAAGTACCTACTTAATTGTATTACAATAATTATATAAAATCTTCAAAAAGTATTTCTACTGCATATTTCTTTTACTTTTTATTATTTAGTAAGTAACATTTAAGTCTTTATTTGCCTTAGGGCTGATTTTTCAATAGTTTGATAACTTTTATCTGAAGATTAAATAGGTATGGCAGTTTGTCTTATTTTCTTTACAAAAGCTGTGAAACCGCCATATTTATTCCATAAATAAAAGTTATCTGACGATTGAAAAATTAGCCCTTAAACAATAAAAGAGTCTTCCTTTCCCTTAGTGTTATTTTCATAATTTGAACTAGACAACGATCATTAGAAAATTCTATGTATAATAACAATAATATTTTTTTCAAGATTTTAATTTAAAGAAATTATAATTACCTAGTTTAATAACTGAAATTATTATTAAGTACCTAGGTTACTACTTAATTATAACTTCAGTTAAATATACCTGAAATAGATACTTTTCAATGCAATATGTAGATTTAAAACGTTCCAAGTATATAATAAAATCAAATACATTGTTAAATAATTCAAGTCCTGCCATAGTTGTATTCAGTCAGTTTTCCCGATACCAGCTGGAATTCGGTTGATTCGGTTGACGTTTGAAATTGATTGATGGATTCCAACCTATTTCGGCTGTACAATCTGATGGATGCCATTCCTTCTATAAGCTCTATTGTAAAAGGTTCTTGGTAGTTTTTATATTTGTTTTGTTACAGTGATATAACGGGTCGTTACGCAACCCTCTTCGTAGCTAGTGGTGTGAGGGACTTTGTTATCTTTACATGTCATAATTTCGTATATACTAAAATGTAATATTCTTGAAAATCGCTAGAGGTTTAGGAAGCGAGTTCATTCGGAAAAATCTTTTACAAAGTGACATGAAGTCCAAACGAATACTTAGACGCCACTTATTATTTTAAACACATTCTTTAATTTTGGGGGCCATTTGCATATCACATCTGTTTATACATCTCAGTCTAGCCGGCAGAGCAAAATTGAGCGTACCACGTGTGGCTGTAATGTTTCTCAGGTAAATATCAAATTGTATAATTAACTTGCGTTTACTTACTTCATAAGTATTAAGTTACATTCTTCCTGGTTCTCGGAAGCTAACTGCGTTGTTGTCTCTCGTCTCGAGGAGGTTATTGAAGGAATTACGATACGATCAAGTTGTGGATAGAGAGAATTTGGATGTCAGGTGGATGATGCCGTATAATTATGATTAAACACTGTTTGTCCACACAACAGCGTCACCGGGACGTCATCGTCAATGGGAAACGAGATTATTCGAATCGAACGTGACGTCCTGGTGCTGGTGTGTGGTGGAAACGTGGCCATAGTAAATGTATGTACCTATCGCTACTTCGGCGCCGTCATCTCATTCTCGTTGAACTCCCGTTGACGTGGCGGTGGACAAAAGGCCTGAAGGTCATTTATCCTAGACATTTTTTTTTTTGCAATTTATTGGTACTAGAACCACGTTAGCAATGTCATGTAAGGAATTTCAAATTTTAGGCTTAAATAGATTTTAATCTTTCATAGAAAAGCCCTGCCATGAATTTCAGCTTTCAGGCTGAACATATTCCGGCCTTAAATACAATCCTCAAGGGTCCGGTACACTGAAAATTTAACGATCTTGAAGGGATACTGTCGACTTGATAATACACTAAAAGTCTTTCGTGATTCTTACTTATCGTGAACAAATCGTCACACACCCTTCTCAGATCTTAATTTCTCTGCGGACTAGACAATGTTTTTTTCTCTTTTATTGCCAGATCTTCATTTTAGATAGGTTTACCTGAGTAATAATAAGTGATATCTGTTTTATCTTTTCGCTTTTCTATTTCTGCTCGTGTTTTCGACTTTTTTTTTTTTGCAAATGTACTATATCAAGCGGCGTCACTTGGGGAGGCCTGTGTACAGGACGTCTTTCGGCTGAAATGACGATGATGATTATTTCAATTGATAAATTGGGAGATTTTATAGTGTCGCGAATTTGCAACCAGCAATTTGGATTTGTTCTTCTCTAAGCTCAGACTAAATAAAAAAACCAAGACATAGGGGTGCGTTCAATATAGTGAAGCATGCACAAAACTACACCTCGCTCTGTGCATACACGCTCACACGCACACATTTACACCAAACTATAACTATACTGCCGTCATAAGGAAAAAAGACGCATCGCGATGTATCTTATAGTTTAAACAGGACAAAATATTATTTTTCTCCATTTCAATATTTCTGTAGATCCGTCCTTTTTCCTTATGGCGGTTGTATACACCTCACTAAATGCACACATGATTACGAAACCGGCCCCACGTCACTGTTGACAACGCTATGTCTTGGTTTTTTATTGAGCCTCTATGATTAAAGCCCCTTTTACACGATGCAAGTTTCTTGCCTGTGGCACACAATTAAATTCAAGCAACAAATGACTTGCATCGTCTAAACACTTTTTAGATAGTGCAACTTATTGTTGTTGTTGTCACTGCCTTTAAATCGCACCATGAAAATCATCGCGAAAATCGAGTTGTAGGTCGTGAGTTAGAACCCATTTCATTTCATCACCATTGCTGTCAAAACGAAGAAGGAAAACATCGTTAAGAAATGATGTTCTGGTACCAAAAATTCGAAGACATGTGACATCTACCAATCCGCGCTGGGCCTGCGTGGTGGATTACAGCCTACTCCTTCTCGAAGAGAGGCCTGTGTCCCAGGAGTGGCAACATTATAGGCTGATCATGCTATGTGAAAATCAAGGCTTCAGCCTGGCTGTAGTTATAATGATAAATGGTAAATGATTTTTATTTCTGTAAGTAGGTTTGTACAAACACTTTTACAAGTCAATCATGTTTTTTTTTTTTTTTTTAAACTAGATGAGGTCGGCGTTTCCTATCTGACTACTCTGAGAAGAAAGGCCGAAACAAACTCAGAGGTCACAGTCTCTTATAAAGTCCAGACATAATCTTGGTCACTTCATGTGAAGACCATGTAGATTGGTGTCTGAAATGGTCTTTTGAGGAAAGAACCACACAGATTGAGAGGACCTGTCCAGTCAGTGCACGCATTTGTCAGTAATCGCGCAGCTCAACTCAGAACTTAAGGAGCTCAACGATTCGACGAACAATACCAAAAAAAGGACATTGGGGTAGGCCGCATAAATTACTCAAACTGCCAGACGATGATTAAAAATAAATGAGAGAAAAAATAAAACAAACAAAAAAAGCAATGACCTACATAGTCTTCACATTCACAATAAATTAAAATAATATAATACTGTACAAAGTCAATAGTCATGTCAACATTCAGTTCAGTTGGTCTATTTTCATCTCTGCCTAGACAACCCTTGAGGGAAATATCTACTTAACCGCTCTTATGTAAACTAAAACACTAATGTAGACTTGCAGAGGGTATTTTAGTAACTCGTGTAATTACACTTGGTTAAAACCGCTTGTATACGTAGATGACTGTAATCATAACTATGCTGTAATTACTATGTAGCTCCGGAGACCTGTGCGAGGATAATTGTATGTTTTATTACCTATTCTTGCTGTATATTATCATGTTGTGATATGACGCACAAAAGTGGAGCATTTTTTGATGTTTGGCTGGCAAGATTTTCACAGTTATGATAGGTCGGGTCGTATGGTATGATGTCTATTGGCCAATCCGTTCGATGCTTTCAGCTGGAATGTAATCATATAATTTTAATTGTATTGTAATGTAATTAGACTTTCCTTTCATATCCTTTCTTTTCCTATTAATTTTAAGCATACCTGCGATTTGAATATTGAGGGGTAGATATTATTCATTTATAAATTTTCTATCCACAATCATTGTAGGTACTTAACTCCATGAGTTATTTGAGGAACAAATATGTTTCTCCTGTAATATTTTTATTCTGATCTCTTTCAGGCTAAGCAAACATGTTTTGCCAAATATTGTACCATAAATAAAAGATTATGATGATAGAATCTTACGTAACAAAAACGAGTTTTCTCTAAAAGCTGCCCACGTTCTGTTTTAAAGTTATTTTGAACATCACCCACAATAATTCGACATTAATGGTAACACAACTTTAGTATCTGCTTAAAATATTCCTGAGTCTTAAAATTCTTTAGGTGCGCAAAATATTACACAGAGATCTAAAAGCAGACGGATCAACCAAATGGAGTGCCTAATCCAATCGTGGAGCAGCGAAGTATTTATAATTATAGTATTTTAGTTATTTGAATGTAATTTAATTTTGATTTATTTCATTTAATTGATTTTGATATCGTTTAATTTTGTTTATTCTGATTTGATTTATTTAGATTTTATCTTATTTAAGTAAATTGCCTTCTGTTAATTTATGTTTGGCAATGGGTGCAATTACCTGAAATAAATGAGTTTATTATTATTATTATTATTATAATCTTACTAGCTGTTGCCCGCGACTTCGTCTGCGTCTGCCAGGATGAATGTAGTAGCCACGTCCTTCTTCAGGTCATGATCTACCCAAGTTCCAAATTTCATCCGAATCCGTTCAGCCGTTTTAGCGTGAAAGCGTAATCAACAAACACACTTTCGCATTTATAATATTAGTTAGGATGGTTAGGAGGATGAAAAACCGGATTATCGATACCCACAAAATGTACTTAAATTTAAAAAAAAACACACTACTAAAGTTTGTATAATAATTCAATCTTGATTCGAAAGACACGTGGCGCACTCTATTATCATAAGAATGTTATTGTTGTTTTCCTCGGGAACAGTACTTTTTTTAGGGATGAAAGATACCCTATCTCCGTGTCTGTACACCTGACCACGTATATGCAAAATTCCAAGATGATCGGTTCAGTGGTTTAGGCGTGAAAAGGTAACAAACAAACTTACATTCGCAAATATTAGTTAGGATAATGCGCATTTTCAGGGTTCGTTACCCAAGGTGCGAAGAAAACAGAATAATAAATACTGGTTCTGTGGAACTCCCCGAAGCGTTAGGCAGTGATCCACCTATGTATAGCACACCCACGTTTCGCCAGTTATATTTAATAAGCCCCATGTAATAGGCGGCGAGCCTGTTGCCATCAACGAACGGGGCACAAATCCAGACCCCGGACGGGCTACTACTGACTTATTCCAGATGGTTAAACCCAAAAACACTTTGCCTGAACCGAGAATCGAACCCAGGACCTCATGCTCAACAGTATCGCTTTCAACCACTACACCAACGAGTACTGATGTTATGTAACTCGAAGTAAATCTCTTTGCTGCCAAATCACACGATTCCTGTCGCTTCTGCTGTGATTGTTTGGGCGAAATGACAGTAGCTTATCAAATGACTTGACATGACATGAGCGTTGTCATCAGAGTAATGTGAAAAAGCTTTCATAAACCTGTGGTTAATAGCCTGCGATACAGTCATATCCGTCTAAATGTCACTAAAGTCTTAGGTACTCGATACTACTGAGTTCCACAGATTGTTGTATCATTTTTTTCATTCTGCCTAGCCTCTTCCCAACTATGTTGAGGTCGGCTTCCAGTCTAACCGGATGCAGCTGAATACCAGTATTTTACATGGAGCGACTGCCTCCCAGTTACTGGGTAATACGATACCCCTTGGTAAGACTGGCTGTCAGACTTTCGGGCTTCTGACGACCCGTAACGACTGTCATAGATCCTCGAATGACAGCCGGAACCAACGGCTTAACGTGCTTTCCGAGGCACGGAGGAGTCTTGGTATGAAAATATGGTTACCCATCCACGGACCAACCCCGGCAAGCGTAGCTTAACCTGATGGATCGACCAGTGCGGCTGTTATTACTTAGCCACGAGCTTCTTTGTTGTAGTTGTATTATAAAGCCTGCAAATAACGTTTGCTTAACCTGAAAGAGATCGGAAGAAAAATATTACAGCAGAAAAATAATTTACAATATTTGACCATAGGCACAATAAAACAATACGGATCCTACAACTTAAGTAAGACGCACACTAGGCCATTGTTTTTCGCTTTTCGTCTCTATAAATGAATCTCAAGAATCGATTCGCTTAAAGCAAATTAAAGTGAACCGGTCTTGTCTCGATTACGTAAAGACAAGCTTCCTCTCAGACCTTCCTTACCCAGTTAGAAATGAGTTAGAAGACGATGTATCTAAACAACATTTTGTCGAAAAATATTACATCAGAGGATCAGAGTACATAGCTCAAATGGAAATAGAAAGTGGTGTGTCAGTGAGTTACGTCAACTAGAAAATTATGCGCTTGCGACGAATGCCATGACTACGCGTAGAATACCAGTTTGATTAACCTAGTGGTCGTGTTTCGTTGGGTCGTATCGGTATTCTGTTATTGACGGTTATGTTACAGGGTGTTTATTAAAGTTTATGGGATAATCGTGATGCAAAATTTTTCAAATGAATTCGATGCTATTATGTCGTTACGGTATAATTCACTTTTGGGGTTAAACTTATTAGGGAAAAGGACGCAATATCCGGATTTTTCAATCGTTAATTTTATGTTATCTGTGTATCGTGTTTCTTGCTGTTGGCCGAAGTTTGCAAGATAAGTGGCCTATTAGGGTTGCCAAAAACCTAAAAAGTAAAAAGCCTTACTTGAGAGTCGGCCGGACTTTAGCAAAAAAGTAATTGGGAGCCCTAATGATATTTCGCAGCCTTGTATTCAGTTGGCCCGATGTCGCCCGACAAAAGGACCGGCTGGTCTTGTAAATAAATTGCCGGACAAGAATCCTAGTCCGAAGTTACAGCATCAATAGGGTATCAGTTTGATCCGGTTCTATCAGCAGATTGATCGGAACAGAATTAAAAATATTGTCGTCTAATTGATTGTGTAACCTCTGTCAAAGGGTCGGTTTCCACCAAACGGAAAAAACCTCGCCGATACTCGAGCATTTCAAACATCAAGCGTTTACTTGCGTGCCTGCTGCGGACGCGCGAGCGCCCCGTCGCGGATATCCGCTCACCCGAAGCAGACGTCGTTTGGTCTAAACGAGCAACCCCAGAGGGTTTCAGCGCATCCTCGCGCAGCCTCGAACATCCTCGAGCATTCGGTTGATCCTCCGCGGCGCGTCCACGTCCGAAGCGCAATTTTGCACTTGTTAGTGGTAACTCACCCTAAGAAGCCAAATAAATCAGAAGACAAGATTTAGCCATCTTGTCTGTATATTCGCCGAATTCCGCTGGATTTACGGAATTCGCAAGAGCGGTCGTTTTGGCGATGCATTAGGGGGCGGGGATTCAAGTCCAGCAGTGGACGTCGTTCGGCTGAATCATTATGATGATAAATTCATTCGACTTCAAAAAATAAAAACTTTTTTTGAAGTCTGTTAACAAAAGGGAGTTACGACCTTAACTTCAAACGTACTTATGACTACGCAGTACTGTGATACTCACAAGGCACATTATATAACGCCTATCCTTATAATTGTGTAACTGTGTATGTACTAGCTAATTAACAAGCGTTGAACTGACAGGCTGTTTAATATGTACCCACTTTGTAATAACCATATAAATGGAATTCAATTTGAAAGCAATTGCTTTACTAACAATTATGAATAGGTAACAATAGAATTGCTGTCGTCTAAGTACATACAACTTATTCTTTTCATTGTAGGTCTTCTTGTTGCAGTTATAATAGGCAGTAGTATAATCATTTTGTTTGATATTAAGAGGGCTGTTTCGTTTTGTCACCTCTCTCGCTCACACGATACCAAATTAAGATAATTAAATAAAGGATGCCTTTTTGAAAAATGTAATAAATTAGCGAACTCGTAAATAATATTAATTTAATAGGTAATTATTAAATACACATTTCTATTGTGTTATCCAATGAAATCAGCTCAAAAAGTATTATGATCTGTTTTTGATGTTTTTGAAATAAATGACACAATAAAAATGTGTTTTTAATAATTACCTATTAAATTAATATTATTTACTAGTTCGCTAATTGATTACATTTTTCAAAAAAGCATTTTTTAATTTAACATTTTTAAAAATTTGCTCACGTGTGAGCGAGAGAGGTGACAAAACGAAACAGCCCTCTTAACTCGGGGAATATAGGTACTAAGGTTTAATAAAGATCCTTAGAAAATTTCAACTGTCTGGAGCAGTTATCATACTATGCTTGTCTTAGTTCAGCTGCAAGTGGATAATGGAGAATGGCCTATTTTATTTATTTATTTAATACTTTAAGCACACAAAATGTACAGAGGCGGACTTAATGCCATAGGCATTTTCTACCAGTCGACTTTTGGGTGATGCAGAGACAAACAGTGGTAGGTGCAATAGCGAGAAATGAAGAATAAATATTTATTTAAATATAAAGATATACTTACATATAAATATAATATATACACCTAATTATATATAAATATAAACACAAATAAATAGACATAAATATACTAAAACAAATAGACAAACCATTGGGAAACATTACCGTTGTGATACCTGTTGTATTTATTTACAAGGTCTCGCCAAAGGCCCATCTTATAACGACAGCGAACAGGCAAACTTCTCATACAAATCTGGAATGGTCATTGCTTATCACAATAAATATACAGGAACAAGGGATGTAAAATTCTAAATCGAATAATATTAAGATGTTTCAAAAAATAGGTCCATTTTATTCTGGCTTTTTGATTTAACATTGAAGATAACAAGAAGATACAGTAGGTAACGGAAAACTGCGGTGTTCCACATGTTTATATTTACGACTAGCTTCCGCCCGCGTGGTATGGGGATAAAAGTAGCCTATGTCCTTCCCCAGGGTTCAAAGTATCCCCATCATACCAATTTCCATTAAAAGCACATCCTGTTTGCTAATGTGATTAAAAACTGATTCTTAAACATTATTATTACTACATCAAGACCGTCGGCAAAATTATTAGACAAATTGAAGAAGAGAATTCAAAGTCAGAATCCAGGACAAATATTTAATTTATTATTTTCCTGTGGTTAAAAAACTATAAACAGCTTTCAAATTATTAGACAAAGTAGTTATTTTTATTAGCCTTGGGTTATTTTGCTTGTCAAAAGTCTCAAATTTTTCCCTCCATATGCGGATTCTGGCCACATCTGCCCTGCAAACAAACATTTATGTATGCAATACAGTATTAATTATTATATGAATTAATCAACTTAAAAGCTGCATCACAATACGAGCGACCTGTTTGTACTTAATTAGTATCGTATGATTCGTACGTCCCAACCATCAGAATGACATCATAATAGAAAGGCTATCATGATGTCATTCTCATTATGTACCTAAACAGTATCTGTTACCTCTATTAATAACGGGAAATTGTCGATATTCAATAAACAGGGCAATTTTTAAATCATTCATTTCATTCATTCACTAGCTAAATTATCACAGGGTGGTTAGGGTGTGTTGGGTAGGGTGTATGAACAGCTTTCACTATGGGACCAACAGAAATTACGAAAAAAAATGAGCTGTTTCATGCGTTAAGCTACGCTTGCCGGGGTTGGTCCGTGAATGGGTGACGGTCATCTTTACATACCGAGACTCCTTCGTGCCTCGGAAAACACGTTGAGCCGTTGGTCCCGGCTGTCATTCGTGGATCTATGACAGTCGTTACGGGTCGTCAGAAGCCCGAATGTCTGACAACTAGTCTTACCAAGTGGTAACAAACAAACTTACTTTCGAATTTATAATATTAGATAGGACTTAAATAATAATTCAAGTGCAATAAAATTATGAATAATAAGTTCGGCGTAGACATACAAGATATGAAGGACATCATAACAATAATGATGAAAATGTAGATGAAGAAGAATCTACCAATTTAATGTAAACACAGACAGCTCAACATAATAATCAATCTGCCTAGCCTTTTCCCAACTATGTTGGGGTCGGCTTCCAGTCTAACCGGATGCAGCTGAATACCAGTATTTTACATGAAGCGACTGCCTATCTGACCTCCACAACCCAGTTACTGGGTAATACGATACCCCTTGGTAAAACTGGTTCTTAGATGTTCGGGCTTCTGACGACCCGTAACGACTGTCAAAGATCCACGAATGACAGCCAGGACCAACGGCTTAACGTGCTTTCCGAGGCACGGAGGAGTCTCGGTATGTAAAGATGGTCACCCATCCACAGAGCAACCCCGGCAAGCGTAGCTTATTTATTTATTTATTTAACCATTTATGTACACACAAATAAACAGACAAGAATAAAGGAACAGAAAATTACGTACAAAGGTGATGCTTATTTCTAAAGAAATCTCTTCCAGCATGCCTGCGATAGGACAGGGGATAAAAAGAGATGTAGACACCGTGTGTAAGAATAAGAGAGAAAATAAAAATACATAAAATCTAAAAAACAATTCACTAAGCTAACAAAACATATAACAAATACTTAAATACATACCTACTTCTAGAATAAATATCACTAAAATAACTATGACGAAATGGAAAGATAGTGTTCTTTCACTCTTTTTTTAAATACTGCAACAGTTTGGCAGTCCCTAATGTCAGGTGGTAGTGAATTCCACAACCGAACCGCGTGCACAGTGAAGGAGTAGGAGTAGAAGTCAGTGGAATGGGAAGGAAATTTTAGGAGGTTTCTAAGATGCGACCTGCAAAGCACATCAAAAGCAAAACCTGATAGATCGAGCGGGCGGCTGTTATTACTTAGCCGAAATATTTTGTTTGATTGTATCCGTTTCACTTTCATCGCGGCGAGTATATCGTGCGTGATCTCGACTTAGGCGTGGGTCGAGCATAACTGAATATGGACTACGACCTTTATTTGAGGCGTGGCCATGCGTCTACATTACCAAGATAACTGAAATGATCGCCGCTAATTCTAGCACATTCTCACACAACTGACACAAATTAGCGTCCTACCTAATAGACGAGACGGCTCCATTCCCGTTGCTCGCGTGTCAAATTATATTCTGTGCGCACGCGATGTTTTGTTATCAGCCATGTAAAAACATTCGCCATTTATACGCCACATTACACCAGCTAATGCTTGTAATGAACGTGTGCACATCAATCATACAGTGGTTCACCAGTTATCGAAACTTGACTGAATTGTTTGAATTAGTCACGGTTTTTATGTTCCAATTCTTGGACAATTTGTCGGTTTTCTGAAGACTGAATCCGATTCTCATTTTTCTTTAGCCTGGTGGGCGTAACAAATGAGCTAGCACTTTTTAGTTCGTCTGAGCCAATGTTCCTTTTTTATGAATGATTCTATACTTTTATAGACCTCCCACAGCTCAAATTCTCCGCCTATCTTGAATAGTTTAAATGCCAGATTCTGAGATAGGCACTTTTGGCATTTATAACTTTTTAACATTGTTCTCCTCGTCGTTGGTTCCATACAAATTGAAGTTCCTTTAACGTAAATTATAAAATACATGTTACCATAAAATACTAATAAATATCTTCTCTAATTTCCAGTTTCATCGAACAAGACAAAGTGTCCGGCTTCTGGACTTGCATGTTCGTGTTATCGAAGCTGCCGGAGTTAGGCGACACCGTGTTCATAGTTCTGCGTAAGAAGCCCCTAATCTTCCTGCACTGGTACCACCACATCACCGTCCTACTATACACTTGGTATTCCTTCACGGAGTACACGTCCTCGGCGCGCTGGTTCGTCGTCATGAACTATTGTGTCCATAGGTAAGACTCCTTTATTTTTTATTAACTTTCTTTTATTCATTTTTAAACATACAGGTTACATTTTTAAATATCAGAATATAAAAACATGTAATAAAAATTGTACCTAGCCCATCGGTTTCGGGAACAGGGTCCAAGCTACCGGCGGTCAGGGCTCCAGAGAGAGGAACCTCCTAAAAATACGAGCAGTGTCCAGAAGTACTGCTTTCTGAAGCGCAAGCCCTTGATCGAGCTACCTAGCGAGAGTCTCCTCAGGTGTTGGTCGAGGCTCTTGGCTATGAAGCCATTGGCTGTCACGACTATCGGCACACTGTTTGATCGAACTATTAACTTTATTATTAAAACTATCTGTGTCTTGATGTGGAGAGTCAGTTTTTGCATCAGATAAGTAAACTTGTTTTGTACGTCTCTTAGTTAGGTTAGTCTTAGTTAGATGTTGGTTAGTCGTCTCGTAGGTTAGTTGCCAATCAATTGAATGTGTAAGACATACTGTCAATCTATACCTACAAGTAGATGATTAACTTCTTTGATGGAACTTTTGTTTACCCAATTGAGTAATGAACGCGAGGGCGTGTCCGACCATTGAAGCTCATTGTATTGATTAGTATGACAGAATTGAAACAGCCTTAGATGGCTTTGTACTATCAAAAACGCCAAACCTTTCCAATTTCGAAACAATTTTGCTTGCAAGCTGCAATCGTAGGACGAACAAGGGACCATAGGGGCAGGGTGAATCAGTGTATATGTTACGGCTAAAACACGAAGTGCGGCTACACCTAGTTTGAGCCGGCTAGAACTAGGTGTAGGTAACCGATTGCATTCGGACCCTGGCACTCGCCGGCCGCTGCCGCGACACCGCTCGCTTCGCTCGCTCGGCTCGTGCATTGTGTGGTCACAGTTCTAACCTAATCTACCTTTCAGCCTACACCTAAGTTTAACCAACTGCAACGGTTACCTACATCTAGTTCTAGCCGGCTAAAACTAGGTGTAGCTGCACTTCGAGTTTTAGCCGTCACATATACAAAATGCAATTTTATGGTGTAAAGGCATCCGTTTTGTCGATAGTACTTAAATTATGTCATGCAGCCACATTTATACGTATAAATTGATTGGGTACTTGATTGAAAGACAATGTAATATCTCTTAGGACAGTTTCTGTTTGAAAATCAGTATTAGGGGTATCCATGAATGAATGAAGTTTGAAATACCACGCAAATTATAAATAGAAGTGGATGGTTAGTATATTCATAACATCGGATGCTGGCTCAGAATTATATTTTTAAACCCGATACATTAAAAACTAGTTTACGTTCTCTGTTCCGGTCACAATTTACGAAAGCTATCCGCTTGCAAATGTAAGTTTCACTTAATATTATAATATAGTAGTAGTTTGACGTATAGTTGTAGTATGCAAATCTATGGATGAATCAATGTCAGTTGGGTATCCAGAAAAAATCTGTAGGTACAGCTGGCAGGTACTGCCAGTCGCCATTTGCAATTTAGGATCCTCCCACACCGGCTTCGACATTAAACGAAGAGATATGGATGTCCTGTTGAGTTTCTATAGTGTCGATAACATCTAAATTGAACGAATTATTCTTAGAGGAAGTCGATTCATTGGTCTAATGGCAGCTTTTTGAGACGTTGGGCTAGTTTCGCAGGTCATTGTGCCATTGAGTTTTTGCACTAGCAAAATGTTTCGTGGTTATAGTTTGGAATTTAGACTATGTCCTATGCATGGGCCAAGCCCTGCGAAGGTCGATGCCTCATTTGTTATAGGGCCAAGGAAATATATTTGGCGCTTATTTACCTAGACAAATTTGATTGAAAGAAAGAAAAATACAAACTGTAAAAAGGAGCGTATAAAACTAACAAAATTATTTAAATTCAGTGGGCGTAAATGGGTTAAAATATATATATATATATACAAAAAATTAAAGAAAGACCTGTGCGAGGCCATAAGTGCGGTAGCAGGACCCTTGCGCGGACCCACTTTCGCGAAAAGACATATGCGCGAAGGGACACTTGCGCGAAACACATTTTCGCGACTGGACTTTTGCACAAATGTCTACACATTTGCGCGAATCCAGTTGCGCGAAAAAGTTGCGGACATGAGATTTCTTCATTACATCATGCCTACCTGTATTCTTTCAAAGGGTTGGGCAGGGATTTATTTTCTTATTTATGTACATATGTCAAAGTGATAAACATTTGAGTGCTTGCTTATTTATTATGTTTTTTTTATTATTTTTATTTTTAGTTTATTTTTTTTTTTTCAAATGGGTGTTATTTTCATGGTTTTTGAGGTCGCTGATAACGATAATGGGGTTTAAATCAAAATCCAAGATGGCGGCTGCGAAAATTTTCCAATGTTTATCATGAGTGTCGTTTTCATGGTTTTCAAGGGCGCTGAATGTTGATTTTGACCCCATTATCGTTGCCAGCGCTCTCGAAAACCTTGTCGAAAAAAAAAACTAACAAATAAAATAATCGGAAAAAAAACTTAAAAAATAGCAGGTACTGAAATGTTACAATATTTCACATCGCTTTGTATTTTTCTGTGTACATAAATACGAAAATATTTTTTTTAATGTACTTTACTTCCCTGCTAGAGATGGGCCGACTATGACTTTAGCCGTCTAGCCGACTAGCCGACTAGCCGACTAGCCGATCATTGGTTTCGGTTGTTATGTTAGATAGAAGTTTATTTTATTTTATTTGAATCTGGGTCTACATCCAATTAAGTAAATAAAGAAAGAGTTCCTTTCCTGTTTCTAAACTGTTTGCTAAATAATTTCGTTTTCTTTTTTGTTAGATAGAAGTATTATTATTATTTTGATTTTATTTCTGGATCTAAGTCTTATTCATTATGATTAGGTCAAAGGAAGAGTACCTAACTTCCTATTTCTAAGTTGTGAACCTACTTATTGCCAATAGTTTGCTATAGAGTTTCTTCTTTTTTGTTAAAAGTACTAATTCATTTTACTTTAATTTCTGGATCTCAGTCCAATTAATTAATGGACCAAATGATGGGGTTCCTATCCTATTCTAGATTGCACTGAAAGTAAACTGTAAGACTGATTATTATAAAATAATAATAGTAAAGATTTCAATTTCATTTCAATCACCCTCTTCTAAATTTTTAAGCACATTATTACGAGTAAAAATTAGGCCGACTAGTCGCCGACTACAAATATGGCCGACTAGTCGGTACATCACTTCCTGCCAATCCTTTGAAAGAATACAGTCGTGATGTTATGATGAAGTCTCATGTCCACAACTTTTTCGAGCAACTGTCCTTTTGCGCAAGTGGACTCGCAAAAGTATCGTTCGCGCTAATGTCCATGCGCGTAAAAGTCCCGTCGCGGCAATTGTCTTTCGCGCAAATGTTGCTTCGCGCAAAAGTCCGTTCGCGCAAATGTCCATTAGCGGAAATGTCTTTTCAAGCAAATGGGTTCGTGCAAGTGTCCCAGACCCCAAAAATGTTCCTATCTTAGCATAATGCTGCGATATTTAAAAAATAAATACCGTAGCACTGGTATTCTGATATTACCCGCTGTGATGACACGCTCACAGCTACGAATATCTATAAATCTCACTACGGGAATAAAAAAGAAACATAACAATATGATTTAGATAAACAAACAAAAGCCATAAATAAGTGCAATGAATTGATTGCCTATTGAACGCCAAACATAGAAACAAATGGCGTAACCACAATCGGCTTGCAGTGACATCACTGTATAATTGCCGGCACGAATCATAAGCGCAAACTCCACTTTTAAACTTTACGATTCTTATTTCCTATTACGACAGTTGCAGACAGACGATGCGCGGCAGCCCGCACTGAATTGGCCCGACAAGTTGAGCCCGCCGCGTACTTGTAGCTTCTTACCTAAACTGCGGAGTGTCCCATCTGTATTAATCTGTGGTACAGCTAGAAAACAGAATAGAAGAAAGAGCCCGCTGACGACGCGACGGCAACAACAGTTCATGTGGAATTTGTGCTCACGATTCGTGCCGGCTACAGGCAACTATACTTGGGTCTAGGTTGACAGCAAACTGTGAATAGGGACATGAAATGGGATATATGTTAATCTAGCTTGATAATGGAGCCATTGGATGAATGGATTATGTAGCCGATGTAGGGCGTATGATAACGATGTCATATTATATGCGAACTATAAGTAGACCCAGGCGCGGATCTAGGGGAAGCAAAAATGTGTCTTTGGGGAAATTAGATTTCCCGTGTCGTGAAAGCCCTTTTTAACCGACTTCAAAAAAGGAGGAGGTTATAAAAAACCTTTGGCACCTGTTTTTCGTAAATTGTAATTCTTAGAATGACCACGATTTATACTACATATAATTATCGTAGTTATGTAATGTGTACCTACAAAGTAAAAATACAGGTTATGAAACTTCTGTTTATGTCTAATTTAGAGTTACGTGGTAGAGAACATAAATGTTGGTTGAAGCCCCCTGATGGCAACTGCACCCATTATGCCCCCCCCCCCCAGTCTCCGAGCCTGAGTAGACCTCAGATTCCTCACGTCTGCTACCTAGTAATTTTAGACAACAATGATATTAAAACCGAATGACTAGGCCTTTTCAGTGGGTCCATTAATATTTTCCCTCAAGACGTAGGTACCTAACACAAAAGTATTTGTTTCGGAGGTTTAATGAATCGTAAATGATTGATGACTGGATCTGGATTTGAGACCTGGATTAAAATAAAACAAATGTTTGGAATAAATCAGCCAGTAGGTGATAATTATAAGAAAATATAAGTTGAGGGCGTGGCTGAGATTAAAGAATTTCCTATGTTATCAAAATTACGTAAGGTACCTACTCGTAAGTATTGAAATTACATATTTCAATACTTGCGAGTACGCTACTCGTAATAGCGTTTCTCTTGATAAAATTTAAGCAGATCAAGAGAGGGATCTGTTGTGTGGTGAAGATTTATTTCAAGGAGAATATTGTTATTGGTGCCATACTGTTGTGCACAAACTAAACTTAATTCAGGCTATTGCTAACCTTTCTCTTTAATAAAACAAGAAAGAGACGGACGTAAATTAGAGCTGTCAAATTTAGTTGGAACTAATATTTCCATACAAATTTAGACGACACGTAAAAACATGTCGACTAAAAACACGGTGTAGCGCAAGGCGTAAACTAGTTTGACATCTCTAACTTAGTTCATAGCGATAGCCGTCCTTTTCTCGCGCTGCTTGTCAGTAAAAGATAGCGATTCTCTAATTTTAGTTTAGTTATTGAAGAAGACAATCGGCACCATGAGGCCCAAACATTACGAGTATCAAAATCTGTGGTACACCGAGTTGTCAAGAGGTATCGGCAGACCGGACAGTATACGAGACTCGCAGGACAGGGACGTAAACAGAAAACTGTGGCCAGAAATGACCGACATACTAATTGCGTAACACGCTATCAATCGGAATCTGAATCATTTTGAGCAAATCCATTGCTTCATGTTCGAAAAATTTCTCTGTTCAACTGTTGTTGAACTGTCAAAATGAAACGGATTCAGATTGATAGCGTGTTACGCAATTAGGGTGCTGTTCATTGATACCAGCGTGCTTAGAAACCGGACAACTTCTTCTGAGGGTTCAAGAAGTTCGAGGGGTTACAGTAAGCACAAAAACTGTAAGAAGAAGACTGAAATCGGCTGGAATAAATTCACACTTGCCTGCCAGAGACCCCTTCTTGTTTCGATTGCATTTACAAAAATTGGAATGACGAAGCTTGGAATCAAGTTCTATTCACAAATGAGTCCAGATTTTGCCTGAAGCCAGATGATGGAAGGATTAAAGTGTGGAGACTCCCGGGAGAGAGCTACGCTCAGTGCAACATCATTGGAAAAGAGGCATACGGTGGAGGGTCAGTTATGGTCTGGGGAGGTATTTCTATGGGGGCACTTACGGAACTCAGCGTCATTGAGAATGGGTCACTTACAGCGGCACGACATGTAACTGAAATTTTGGAAGAAATTGTAATGCCATTTGCCCCTTTCATAGGATACATGCCCGTCCCCATACTGCGGCCGTAGTTGTCGATTACCTTCGGGACGTTGAAATCAATGTTATGGGGTGGCCAGCGCGGCCGCCCGACTTAAAACCCATAGAGCATGAATGGGATAAGCTTGGAAGACAAATTAAGAAAAGAAATCCTGATCCCCCTTAATTTGAGAGATCTTAAAAACGCATTACAGGAGGAATGGAACGCAATCTCCCAAGATTTTATTGATGACTTGATTGGTTGATTGAGTATGCCAAGGAGACTGGAAGCCCCCATCATATAGCCTTTCCTTTCCATTTATGAAAAAAAAAACACTCAAGTACAAAAATGTTTCTTTCCTGTAAATTTTTTATTTTTTTCGTAATTGGGCAATTTTTTGTCATTTAATCTTTTGTTTTATCGACGTTTCAATTTTAAATTAACGAATATTAAGCAAAATTCAAATTAATAAACTTAATTGTCACAAATATCCATGATATTTTGTTATACTATACACACTTTTAGCGTTCCTCTAAATTTGTCCATGAGTGTGTTTCACCGTGTTTTTAGTCGACATGTTTACGTGTTGTCTAAATTTGTCTGGAAATATTAGTACAACAAAATTTGACAGCTCTAATTTACGTCGCGTCCGTCTCTTTCTTGTTTTATTAGACAGAAAAAGTTAGCAATAGCCTAAATTATGTTTAGTTTGTGCACAACAGAATCGGCACCAATGTCTGATTTCGCAATTCCTTAAAATCGCTTGTAGGCGTGTTTCGCAGAAAACGTGCTGATCCCAACAATTTGTTCTATTCATAGCCCGTTATGCAATTGTATTCGACTTCTTAAGTACTACTAACTCGTACGATAGATAGTAGCTACATGTTCATTCGTGGTCCTTTTATCAGCAGTCTTGTGGGAACAAAATAAAATAATGAAGATCATATGAATGGTTTTGAGTTAACAAAATTGAACAATGCATTTGATGAATCTTGGGAATAATATATATATAATATTTAAATAATAAAAATAATAGAATAGGTAGTTTTTTTACGAACAATATTATATGAAAATGTCTGTTTTAATCTTAAATAATTTTAATAAGAAATAAACTACTAAGAGCATGATTTATTTTAATACTAGCTACTAGTACCCGTCAGACGTTGTCCTGTCAAAATTTCAATTTCGATTTTTCGGCTGTTCCTTTGGGTTTTTCCTAATTTTCTTTTTCCAGTTTGAGGGAACAAAAAAAAATCTAATCGGTCGAGCCATTTTCGAGTTTTTGCGAGACTAATGCACGGTAATTGATTTTATATACTGGATGACTTTTTTACCGTCTTGAAAAAAATAGGATGTAGGTAAAAGGAGTAGAAGCCTATGGCGTACCTAGTTTTTTTTTTGTTTTTTTTTTCAATAGCTTAGACAGAAATTTAAACTAGAACAATAAAACAAATTTGAAAAACCTTATAGATCGTTAAAAAAATATCGAAATTCAAATCATACGCACTTTGAATTTAAATATATAATAGGCTGGGGAAAAAGTTTCTTCGCATTTTTTAAGAAAATTCAAAACATTTTTTAATATAGTTTATTTACATTTAACTAAAGTATGTAGGTACCATTTTGTTCGATAACTTTTTGCCATCTTGTAGGTAGGGACATGATCCCATTGCTATAGAAATTTTGGGACTTCTGGTCAAAATACCGCGACAAGTGGTTTTGGCAGTCCTCTCGTGATGTTAACCTGACACTGCCTAAAGAATTCTGAAGAGACCGAAACAGGTGGAAATCTGAAGGTGCAAGGTCAGGACTATACGGCGGATGCATTAACACCTCCCAGCCAAACTCTCTTAATTTTTGCTGAGTGGCTAAAGATGTGTGAGGTCTAGCGATATCATGATGAAAAACCACACCCCTTCTGTTGATTAATTCCGGTCGCTTTCTCTCAACTTCTTGCTTTAATCTCATCAGTTGTTCGCAGTAGAGTTCAGAATCGATGGTCCTGCCTGGTGGTAACAGCTCATAATGAATAATGCCCTTCCAATCCCACCACACACACAGCATCACCTTGTTGCGAGTTAACCCGGGTTTCGCCATCGTCTGTGAAGCCTGACCGGCCTTTGACCACGACCTTTTTCGCACGTTCTTGTCATACGTGATCCACTTTTCATCACCAGTTATCAGCTTCTTCAAAAATGGTTCGGTTTCATTACGTCGTAATAAAGAATCACAAATGAGTACACGGTTCATTAGGTTTCTTTCAGTGAGCTCGTGAGGTACCCAAATGTCGAGCTTTTTTGTGTACCCAGTTTTTTTCAAATGCGCCAAAACTGTTTTGTGGTCAATTTCCAGTTCTTCAGCTACGTCGTAACTACTGATATGCCGATCTTGCTCCACTTTTTCAAAAATGGCATCCATTTTATCCGTAATAGGGCGACCAGAGCGACGTGCATCTTTGACATCAAAATTTCCGGATTGAAAACGCTTAAACCAAATTTGTGCTACTCTCACAGACACTACACTAGGTCCATAAACATCGCAATTTTTTTCCGCGGCTTGCGTTGCATTTTTACCTTTTTGTAGTAAAATTTTAAAATGTATCGAATTTCTTCATTAGATTCACTCATCTTGACGGTACGAAAAACAAATGAAAATCACACATTTTCCTAATTTGAATTTGGAATTATGTTCTTTAAAATTTAAACTTTCAATGATACCAAAACCAGCCAGATACAAATAGTATAGCCAAAGAGATTTTATTACAAGTTCATACATACTATAATGCGAAAAGACTTTTTCCCCAACCTAATATATATTTTTTTTTTTTTTTTTCAAAAAATAACTAGATATGCCATAGGCCTACTCCGTTCATCTATTATACCCCTTTTTTTTTCAAAGCAGTAAATAAAGTCATCCAGTATATGTATAGGGTGACTGGTAATTAGTGACCGATACTAAAAAAATCAGCTGTCCCATATCACATTCATGTTCGTATAACTTGTCAAAATGTGGGAGCAGCTGATTTTTTTCGCGATTTTGGGTTTGGTCCCATAGTAAAAGTTGTTTGTTATCATGAGTACAATCATGTGTTTTGTATCGATCACTAATTACCAGTCTCCCTATATAGACTAGCTTTTGCCGGCGGCTTTGC
Organism: Dicycla oo; assembly: GCA_948252095.1. Taxonomy (NCBI): domain Eukaryota; kingdom Metazoa; phylum Arthropoda; class Insecta; order Lepidoptera; family Noctuidae; genus Dicycla; species Dicycla oo. The sequence continues at coordinate 29,467,937 of OX411714.1, forward strand.
CCGCGTAGATGTCGGAAATTATCCCACGGGAACTGTACATTTTGCCGGGATACAAAATAGCTTATGTGTTATTCCAGACTATAATCTATACCTGTGCCAAATTTCTGTTCTGGCGTGATTGAGTAACAAACATCTAATATTAGTAAGATTACTCTAGTTTGTAACTTTTGATGTCCATTAGAGGCATTTTCAAATATTAATTTGTCATTCAGGTCGTTTTATCTTATTGGTTAATAATTTTAGACTCAGTCATGTCTGTATGATAAAAATTATAAACGATTTTGAAAAACCAGAAATGCAAAAAGAGTAACGTCTATAGTACATAAGTACATTATGTAATTTATTTCCCTTATCATCAATGTTTCTCAAAGTTACATGACGTGCAAAATGAGTCGTTTAAGTACAGCTTTATAGACGACGTTATGAATAAAAAACAATAGACTATGATTATTTGTAAATAAACATAAAAACAACAATTAAACCATTAAGATAAGTTGCTGCTAAACTATTATAAACCAGTTTATAAACTATTTAATAATCGCTTCCACGATTAAAGTAACATTTTTCACGCGGAAAAACAATTAGTGGCAAAAGTACTGATATTAGATACTAAATTGTTATACAGGGTTATTGGTAAAACACCAACAACCTCTTAAGGGATCATTGTACTCATCATTATGAACAACTTTTACTATGGGACCAAACCTGAAATTGCGAAATAAATCAGCTGTTCAGTACATTTATGTTAGCATAATTCGTCAAAATGTACTGAACAGCTGATTTTTTTTCGCGATTTCAGGTTTGGTCCCATAGTAAAAGTTGTTCATAATGACGAGTACAATGACCCCTTAAGAGTTTGTTGGTGTTTTACCAATAACCCTGTATATTAACAATTTGTGAATTTTAAAAAACATCTTAAATTGTGCAACATAAACGTAATCTTGGGTAGATTACGTTGAGCAACATTAGCTCTAATGGTTATTTTTTTTTTCTGTTTTCAGTGTAATGTACTCGTACTACGCGTTAGTGAGCATGGGCAAGTATCCGCCGAAGATGCTCGCGATGACCATCACGGTGCTGCAGCTGTCGCAGATGATCGTCGGCTGCGCCATTAACATCTGGGCGCACAACTACATGGCCACCTCAACCCCCACCAGCTGTCACATCAGCCAAATCAACATCAAACTCTCCATGGCCATGTACTTCTCGTACTTCGTCCTCTTCGCACAGTTCTTCTACAAAGCATACTTATCTCCCAAAACCAAAAGCCAAAAGGCCAAGTCCGAACCGGAACCAATCCCAGACGTTCCTAGCAAGCAAGTGAATTACAATGGTTACCCGCGGCAAAGGAACGGCCTGGTCGCGCACTAGTCAGCGTCACATTGTGATATATGCTAGGTATATTGTACAGGTTATGGCTGTTATTTATTTGGTCACGATTGGGCTCGATTGCCGGTTCTATGTGGCCTTCAGTCAGTTACAGAATGTGGACGCGACTGCTGCCAATATCAACCAATGTTTTACTGAATGGCTTTAATTTTACCGTCACTCAATTTTTTAATGTCCTACGAATTTATGAGTATTGCTTAATAAGATGTTTGTAACGTGTATCGACGATGGAGTCCAATCGTGACCTGTCGACGCTGGAGACGTCGCCTGCGTTACATTCCACGCTAGATCGACTGCTTGCTTGCGGCAATGCGGCCGGTGCATGGCTCTTGTTAACACTGACGAAACTTGCCGAATGTCTGAATTATACGAGATTTGTGTATGTTACAATTTTAACTTAACATTTTTATTTAAAAAAAAGTAATAGATAAATCAGCAGTTTTATTTGAAAATCAAATCCTAAGACTTGATTTTCAAATAAAACTGCTGATTTCTCGTATGAGCTTACGTGGGTATCGTTTGTTAGTGGATAAATAAGACTTTGTCCACTTGAGCTTAAGCTGTTTGCTATGAACTAGCTATGTACAAAATAGATATGAATACACTTTTCTATTCAAAATAGCTAAACTAACCTAATTGGCACTTTGAAGTAAGTTTCAGTACAACACTAGTTTCGTGTAATTCCAACAGTCGAGCAACTTCGCTAGTAGTCCACTGATAGTGGGGGCGCTCTCGTGGTGGCAAATACATGCTTTTATATAGGATCTGTGTACCGATCATTTAGGATACGTGCTATCAAGGTTAAAGGCTGCATCGAATTGACAGAATGTCCATATTTATACAGTAAGACTCCATTTTAGAGCTGTGTACAAATGTTCTACAATGTTGTAAATAATGTAATGTCTAATGTTATTATAATTAATGACATCTTGCCATTTTTATGTTGTATTTTTTTTTTTTGAAAATTTTAAAATTCTTTTCTTTTTTTCAGATTCTTACATAACCTTTGTAAATTCATGTTAATTTTTTATTAAAATAAATATGAAACATTCGATGCAGTTAGGTCGTGACTATGTTTAATTATTGCAATTTGCAAAATATATTTTTTAGTAAATACTAGTTATTAATGATGAAAAGAAAATGAGCCATTACGTAAATTGTTACAAATAGTAGTATATAATATTTGACAAATTCGTTTTACGACAGGGTCTCAGATTAAGTTAATTAAGAATATAAGTTTGACGTAGTTTGAAAGATTCGGAAGTTAATCAATTTATAGATTGATTTTAAAAGGGACCCTGAATAATTTATAAGAATTTTTAAATTGTTCAAATCATATTATGGTTATGGAAGATACATTCCCAGTATAGAAATGTGTGAGAATGATTGTTTAAGGGATCCGTACAAATAACTAATGGAGTTTTGTACACTTTCCTAAATTATTGTTTCATCAAGACCTGTATAAAAGCTCTACTTTGTTGATATTGTGTCGTATTTATTACTTAAAGAAAAATTTTGTGATTTTTTTTTTAAATAACTTATTTTTAAAGGGATAGTTTTACACAGTTTGTAAATGTTACGATGTTTTGCGCTTCATGTAAACCGATGAGTGCGGTGCGTAGGTGTAATACTTTGATATGCTTGTCAAACAAGTGCACAAAGTGTAAAATTATGTAATTCGATAGTGGAATAAGCAATAAAAATGCAAAGTTTCGGTTAAATTGACAGCTTGGGCGCGTTTATTATACATTTGGAGGAAACTAATTTTAATATCGGCACACATTCTTTAATAAATCTAGTAATTTAGATTTAAAAAAGAACGTGTGCTCCTAACGTAACGCGCCTCAGATATACGGGCGAAGGAAAGTTCAAATCAACACTTCCACGCATTGGCGTTAACGTGTGTGTTAACGTTATGGCGTGAAAGCTTAACAACCGACGGCATTTATGTAACGTAAACGCGGTCGTTGTGAATACATAGACTTAATTAGATTTAGTCGACGCTGATATTGGACTCATACAAATTATTATATAAGGCGTCTATTCGATGTCCAATCGCGGTCAAGATTATCTAAGGTCGACTACGTCGGCGATCACACTGTTGTGAGAAATTAACATTAGACTCGATTTATCCTTGAAATTAAAACTACACGAAAGCTTTGGATAAACGAAGGAACGCTAAATAGCGATAATCTATCTTATCTATTACTAAATTGGTATAGATAATACCCAGTAACTGTCCGCTAATTGACCTTTTTGTGGTAAAATTGCTCGCGTTTAATCTGTCGCACGATCTATAGTTGATACTAAATCTAGGAGCTTAATGTTTAGTCATAAAGTCACAACAAATTTTAATGTTTTATTGAAGCTCGTTAGCATGACTTTGGAAGTGATTAAAAACTAAGCTCATATTTAAAGTATCAAATAGGGTCGGTCGCGGTATCTCCTAAAGCTGGGCCTCACAAGAGTCAGTGTGCAAATTAGCATAGTTTTTAGCAAAGGTCAATTTTGTCTAGTATCATTTATAGCAGTTACAATTTTAATATACCTAGGCTATTTCAAATAGGCTGTTATTTTTGTCCAGTTCATTGCTTTGTCATTAACGATGGTGAGCTCTAGGAATACTTGTAGTATTAACAATCGACTCATAAGGTGGGGAGTTACTTTAGCTATAATTGGGATGGGGAATTAGGTACTTAGTCCGGACAAAAACATTGCAGTTAAGCTATGTAGCCTTTAATTTCGTCGCCTCGAAGAAAGTACATTGCGAAGAGTTTATTTTGTATAATTTTTTATCACCCTTATTTTGTTTGCGAGATTATGTCAACTTGTACAGAAATTCAATGAAGGAGATTAATAATCATATCGTGCAGACATTCAACACAGTTGAAAAATGTTGTTACCTAATCTTGTAGACGAAAAGCTATTTCGCTTGATAATCCTTTGACATACGCTTTATGTGCAGCTCGGCTTTGACGTTATTTTGACGTGAATGCGAAGGACTTCAATGATCATCAAAAATGTTTCTATAATGTTAGCTACATTACGGCAATGAATTTATAACACCAAACGTAGTCATGGGGTTCAAATTTAAATAAATATTATATATTATATTATTATCTCCTTTATTTCATTTGTAAACATATAAAATATTTAAGTATATTATTATTATTATATTGTTTTTTTTTTTACTATTATTTGTCTTTGAAGCCTTTTCTGAATTGATACAGAATGTTATTATTATATTTCATAAAAGTCTTGTTTCGTCGTGTACACTATAAAAATGATTATGATGTAACCTTTTCCCAACCCCTGACTTTCATTTCTGAGAAATGATTCAAGGTAATAAAATAATAGTTAATAAAAATGTAAATCACTAACGCATTTATTATTTATTATGTAATATATGTTCGCATTTACAAAGAACACTGTCGTTGTTGCAGTTCTCAGTAGAACTAATTAGCGGTTACAGTTCCATATTCAATAAAATATTTTAATAAATTAATATATTTTTGTGAATGAAGTTTTGTGGTTACAACATGCAGAACTAAAGATTATAATATAGCGACAGAGCATTGTAATCTACAAAGTGGAAATATTCTTGCAATCATTAATTTGTATTTTCTGGGCAAATAAAGAGTTATGCGTAATCATTATGTTTGTTTGTTTATTATTTTTCTTCCAATCACGCATAGCTTGTATGTAATACAATGTGCAACACAAACCCGTGCGTGCCTCCTACTTACGGTGATCAATCAATAAAGGCCTATCGCAGTCCACTGCTCGACAAATAGTGCTCTGATCCCAGAGCCGCCAGACCTTACTTATTTTCTGATTAATATTTACGGGATAGAGTGGTGTTAGTATGTACCTACGTTGAACGTCCGCATACCTGCTAGTTTGGGCCGACGGCCAAATTTCAAGTACGAAATTTACGTAAAAATATTAGATAGGTACTTTTCTTAAAGTCTGACTTGCTGATGAATGTTTTACAGAATTTTGTTAATAATCATTACTGCCAGACACTTCCCGTCGGCGGTTTTTTTTCAGCCAGACGCTTTAAAAGCTCGCAAAAAATTATATCATCTTAGGGGGAGTGGGGGAGGATTGAACAGTTATTTTCGCGATAATGCCTTTTCTTAATTTCTTTGGAAATTGCAACTGGCATTATCGCGTACAAAAATGAACTCTAATTCAAAAGAGGTCAGTATCAAATAGATTGGATAAACATTGTATTGATTTATCATTGACAACTTATTAGTCAACCTTCATCGGATAACTATGGGATAAGACTATTTCCGATTATTAGTAATTTGTCATCTGGTTTATAAAACTGTAAAATTGTGCAATGTATAAAACTGCAAAATAGGAAAGTTTGAAAGTCGCTTATCAATTAAAGTCCGTGACTGTATGATATCGCGTTTCGCAGCAAATCCCAGCGGTGTGCTAACGGCGGCGGCGTAAAAATACGAAAAATGTGTAGTTTCTGAACGAAAACCGAGCAGCTGACATCATTGACATGCCATTTTGATTTTGTCGTCACAACTGTCAAAATATCAATCGATTGTGCATTCTGTTCACGTTCACGTCACACTTTGTTTATAAAATTATTCAACATGGATTTAATTGATAATGAGATTAGGCAGTGGGACGCTGCTGATGTCAAGGAACAATTTGGTGACAACCTGACGCTGCTGCCCCTTAACGACAATATTAAGGAGCTGCAGACCATTTTGAGGGATAAGTGAGTAAGGTTACTTTACTTACGAGCTGGCTTACCTTAGCTTATTGGAAGATTCTTAAATTTTTTGAATTGCGAATTATATTGGGTCCATTGACCATTGTCCGTGTACTCCAGTTATTGACTGTCCGTTTTGTAGAAGATTTTCTGTAAGCATTTTGTGCTATTTTTAGTAACACACAACTAATATCTTAATTGCTCACGCTTGGTGAAATTGACCTGAAAATATAAAAAATGTCAATATTAATCCATGGTCTTTAGTTCTATAATTAAAGAATCACAATCCTAACCTATCCAACAACAACAATGTCAAACTATTTACTATTTATAATTATCGACAGCAGCTGATTTAACTTATGAGAAATAAAAAACATAGTAACTTCCAAGCATCAGGAAATCTAAATATATCAACATTTTTTATCAAACTAGCGGAATAGGGTTTTAATTAAAATGATGTCTTGTTTATGGCGAAAGTGTCAGGGTAGGCCACGAAACTCAAATTTTCTTATGTTTTTTGTAATTTACAAGTCAGTACTAGGTTGTATGTTGTTCTAAATGTAATTTGCGGCTGTAACAAGTATGTATTTACATACCTAATTATAATCATTCAACTCTTTAAGACCAGGTAATCCTAATGAATGACTATTTCATGAAATCTTGACATGTGAGGATTATACTAACACAAGGAGTTGTAATACTGATTCTAATGATTATAATTCTGTAAATTATACACATACATTATGGTCGAGAATCATACTTTATTTAACATACAACTTAATACTGACTTGCAAATTGCAAAAAACGTAAGAAAATTTTAATTTCGCAGGTTACCCTGACGCTTCTCCCTTAGAGTACTTTCTAGAAATTATAGTGTACTCAAGATTTTCCTTGTGCCTTGCCATCATAAATAATTCTTGGCTATAATTATAATTTAATTAATCATTTTACTAAAAGTGCAGGGTCTCATTGGAAGATGTTGCAATCTGATGACATTGACACTGTGAAATACATAAATTAAAATATGTCCCCATATATTTCCAGAAACACATCCCGCAGTGACTTCAAGTTTTATGCGGACCGTCTCATTCGGCTTGTGATTGAGGAGAGCTTGAACAAGTTGCCATTCACCGATTGTGAGGTGGTGACTCCTACAGGGGCGTTGTATAAGGGTCTCAAGTATGGGGCAGGGAACTGTGGGGTGTCTATTGTCAGGTCTGGGGAGGCTATGGAACAGGTAGAGTTATATAATATTACTGGTTACCTGGGTGGTACCTTCCGTACCTATTTTGTAACCTAGGTACATAATAATCTCTTCACATAATTAATACATATACAAAATAATATAAAATATTTCAAAAGAGTAGGTAACTATGGAGTTATGGAGTATAGTTCGCATCCAATAAGTTTGCCGCTCTGAAACTAGGCTTTCTGATGCGCATGGCATGGCTTGCTGCTGTTTTAGTATAGATAGTGACTACTGCACAGTCATTTGTAGCCTACTTCAGAGTGGCAAACTTACATGACGCGAACTATATCTATATGGCCCATTCTTCCCAGCCAGTCCTTGCAAATAAAACTCACCATATGATTATAACAATTCCAGGGTCTCCGAGACTGCTGCCGCTCTATCCGTATTGGCAAGATTCTAGTAGAGAGTGATACAGACACGCATGAGGCACATGTGGTGTACGCGAAGTTCCCTGAAGACATTGCACGGAGACAAGTGCTGCTCATGTACCCTATTATGTCTACAGGCAATACCGTAAAACAGGTAAGAATCTCAAATTGGTGTTGAATGCTCATAAGAAAAAAAAACTGTATTAACACATTCTCTGCTGAATTCTTTATGCAAACGCTTCTTTATGCTACACCCTTACCGACCCTTTATTTACAATGTTTTCGAAACAATAGAGATGCACAACGAACACACATGTGCGCCGCGCCGCACTCGAAGAAAGTTATGAAAACGCGCATGTGTGTCTGCCGCACCGAATGTGTTAAAAGAGATTGCTCTTTTAGAATGGTATTTTTTTTCTGCTGCTTCTTGAGAGAGCTAGTCCAGCAGTGGACACTTTTTGTTGGCTGAAATTATGATAACAACTAAAAGAGGCACAGATTGAAAAGGCAGTTAGGTTCAGTTGGGGTAAATTTTTGTTTCTGACTTCTGATTAACTGGCCTATCACAAAATTGCGTTTTGACAGATTAGGTATATTGAAGCACGGCGATGCATCACATTATGTAGCAATTTGGCAGTTGTAATTTGAATTTCATAATTTTTTGTTTAATGTATGAAATTTTTATGAAGTAACGTTTATTCTGGTATAAATTTCATAAATTTTACATAATAATATTAATGTAATAAAGAAGTTTTTTTTTTTCGATAGGAAGTGTATTTTAAAATCGTTATTCAAATCTCAAAAAGACATTTCCCTACCCCTCACCCCTCTTCCGGAACTTTCACTATTCTCTCGCATTTTTTTTTTTCATTTGTACTAAAAAACAAGGCGGCTAATTATTTGAACAAAAAAAACATTGAAAGTTTAAATTTTAAAGAACATAATTCCAAATTCAAATTAGGAAAATGTGTGATTTTCTTTTGTTTTTCGTACCGTCAAGATGAGTGAATCTAATGAAGAAATTCGATACATTTTAAAATTTTACTACAAAAAAGGTACCTAAAAATGCAACGCAAGCCGCGAAAAAAATTTGCGATGTTTATGGACCTAGTGTAGTGTCTGTGAGAGTAGCACAAATTTGGTTTAAGCGTTTTCAATCCGGAAATTTTGATGTCAAAGATGCACGTCGCTCTGGTCGCCCTATTACGGATAAAATGGATGGCATTTTTGAAAAAGTGGAGCAAGATCGGCATATGAGTAGTTACGACGTAGCTGAAGAACTGGAAATTGACCACAAAACAGTTTTGGCGCATTTGAAAAAAACTGGGTACACAAAAAAGCTCGACATTTGGGTACCTCACGAGCTCACTGAAAGAAACCTAATGAACCGTGTACTCATTTGTGATTCTTTATTACGACGTAATGAAACCGAACCATTTTTGAAGAAGCTGATAACTGGTGATGAAAAGTGGATCACGTATGACAAGAACGTGCGAAAAAGGTCGTGGTCAAAGGCCGGTCAGGCTTCACAGACTGTGGCGAAACCCGGGTTAACTCGCAACAAGGTGATGCTGTGTGTGTGGTGGGATTGGAAGGGCATTATTCATTATGAGCTGTTACCACCAGGCAGGACCATCGATTCTGAACTCTACTGCGAACAACTGATGAGATTAAAGCAAGAAGTTGAGAGAAAGCGGCCGGAATTAATCAACAGAAGGGGTGTGGTTTTTCATCATGATAACGCTAGACCTCACACATCTTTAGCCACTCAGCAAAAATTAAGAGAGTTTGGCTGGGAGGTGTTAATGCATCCGCCGTATTGTCCTGACCTTGCACCTTCAGATTTCCACCTGTTTCGGTCTCTTCAGAATTCTTTAGGTAGTGTCAGGTTAACATCACGAGAGGACTGCCAAAACCACTTGTCGCGGTATTTTGACCAGAAGTCCAAAAATTTCTATAGCAATAAGATCATGTCCCTACCTACAAGATGGCAAAAAGTTACCGAACAAAATGGTACCTACATACTTTAGTTAAATGTAAATAAACTATACTTCTACACTGCGCGATGTAGGACGAAGGCTGGGGTGCGAGCCCCTCTCCGCCGACTTTTAGAAACCTATAACTCACAATTCATTGATCTTGATATTTTCGCGCTATCGCAATCTAAATTTAAAAGAATGGTTTCACAATCTCTTGCAAGTCGCCCATAAGAGTCGTTCTTGTCATCCACTTCCTTCGATTCGTCGGTATATAGTGTTTTTCTTCTAAATATGTACATTATTTTTTATTTATTTTTTCTCATTTAACATGCGTTCGTTATCATACTCCTATGTCACCTCGTGGACAATAGTGTGGGTTATACGTTTTTTCGACTGTAATATAACTACATTTTGTAAATGCTGTACTGTATAACTGTTTTTTGTCGCAAATAAATAAAATAAAATATTAAAAAATGTTTTGAATTTTCTTAAAAAATGCGAAGAAACTTTTTCCCCAACCTATTATTATGTTACTTTACTTACCTTACGGCCTATTTTTATTGTAAACTATGTATATTAAGGTGCAATAAACTATTTTTATTTTATTTATTGTTGTCGTTTCGTGTGTTTTACATTGGTTTATATTTTTCGAATTTGAGATGCAGAGAGTGTATTACTTCCCTACCCTGGAATACAGAAACTTCATTTTATTCACTCTGGGAACACACCAAATACGTAAAGCTCGCCCGTATTACGGCGAGCATTTTCCCATGGCGGATATACCATAAAGGTATGTAGTGAACCCATCAACACAGAGCAATATAATCTTAGAGGCAGTGGTAATACGATAAGAGGTAGAATTAAGTCGCGACATATAACTAGGTGAACTTAGGTACTTTGTTTATATAATTATTGAAAATAATATTCCTAGTCGTAACTGAATACTGCTGTTATTGTCTGGGGTCGGCGAATGGCAGGGTGTTGCGCTCCTGGCATGACGTTTGTATCTGGGTGGGCCAGGCAGGCATGAAGAACGTATGTTAGTACTGGCGCAGTTTTAGATGACGCTATTGTTAGTGATAATAATGAAGAATAAATGTTTGTATTAAAAATGACTTGTTTTATTTCTTTATTTATTCATTCAATAATTTATTATTTTAAATTTATTACAACAAACAAAATTCACACGATAGAAGTGGTTTCAAATTCAATATTCCCGCCAAAAACACTAAAGCCTCAATATTTATTAATAACGGAGTTTTTTTGTTGAATATCTTTTTTAATATAAGTCTAGGAACTTATTACCAACATTTTACGGTAGTTTTCATTAATGTAACAAGCTTCTTTACTTCAAATAAAATGATGTATGCACCTGCCATTGTTCTTTTCAAACCAACCACATACTGCTAAGAATTTTTCTTCAATTTGGGTTTTCAAAATTGGTTTGGCCCTGGTGTGTTGTATTAACTGGTATTAAATATCTGTAATGTGATATATGTGTGTGTGTGTGTGTGTATATACAGTTACACACACACAGGTACCATATTATTTGGCAATAGAAGAACTAAGAAGAGTTATTGTTTTGAAGGGAAGCCGATAGAAACGGGTTGTATGAAGGCTGCGCCCCTGATACATTATCTTCGTGTTCGTGGAAGTACTCAATATCCCTACCCGCATCTTACTGGAATACTTCCTATTATTATAATATATTTTTTCGTTAATTTTCCAGGCCGTAAACGTCCTAACCCAACACGGCGTAAAAGAAGACCGGATCATCCTATCGAACCTGTTCTGCACCCCGGCGGCCGCCCAGGCAGTCGTCGATTACGTACCTAAGATGAAGATGTTAACTTCGGAACTACACCCCGTAGCCCCGAACCATTTCGGACAGAAATACTTCGGGACAGACTGATATGAGGACGAGTTTGAGTTTTAGCCAGTCAAGTACTTATGTTTTACTTAGCTTTTTATTTTGTTTTATTTTTGTGATGTATTTAATTTTTAGGCATATCTATTGGTATGGCTCATCACATCAACATAAGGGACTGACGAACTGGTACACACTTTGAGAACATCTTATGCCCGTTTTCACTAACTACTAAAATCCGTGCTGGTGGATTTTCAACGCTCGGCTCTGCGCCGAAAGTTGAAAATCCAACAGCACGCTTTTATTTTGGCATTCATTTAACTGTCGCCTATGGAGACGGGCTTTATAATCTTTCCAATCGTTTGTTTTACTTTAGCGTCCTTGAAGTATTGTAATTTTTTTCGATGGTTGCCTGTCAAAAAATAAGGAACTTCATAGGCGTGCTTATATCAAAAGTTAAATAAATGGTTGTAAAGAGTTTAGTGCACTTTACGACTTGCACAAGTATGCAGATGCGTGTATGGGATGACTTGCACAAGTATGCAATTGCGTGTATGGGATGCCTTGCACAAGTATGCAGTTGCGTGTATGGGATGCCTTGCACAAGTATGCAGTTGCGTGTATGGGATGCCTTGCACAAGTATGCGGTTACGTGTATGGGATGCCTTGCACAAGTATGCAGTTGCGTGTCTGGGAATGCCTTGCGCAGATTTTTTTAGGTAATAAATAACACAAAGAAATTGTAAGGTGTGTATAATGTTTGTTACCGAAGGTTGCAGTGTTATTTATTTTGAAATATGCTGGATAAAAATATTGACAAGTTTTTATTTATTTTGTATAGGTAGGTACTTAGATTCAAAATTAATTCGTGTAAAGTTTTTTAAATGCTTTAATTCTGAAAGGTATTTTTAACTATGAAATAAGATTTGTAAGACAAATCCGGTTCGAATATATTAATTTATGATACTAGAAAATCAAATGGAATAACTGAGACAAGAAAATATAGATGAGATAGATATTTGCAATATTTATGATATGCAATATGCACAACATACAGACGGGTAATAAATACTATACCCCTTGGTAAGACTGGTTGTCGGACTTTCGGGCTTCTGACGACCCGTAACGACTGTCAAAGATCCACGAATGACAGCCGGGAGCAACGGCTTAACGTGCTTTCCGAGACACCGGCGGAGTCTCTGTATGATAAAAATCACCGATCCACGGACCAATCCTGGCAAGCGTAGCTTAACCTGGATCGACCCGTACGGCTGTTATTACTTAGCCACTTAAATTATTACTATTACATAAATATTATTATCTATGGAGAGTTCTCAATAAACTGCTAGATACTTTGAATTGTAATGACTTAATTATGGCTACTTATTATATAAAGCTTTACAGTAATCCAAATCTGGTCTAGTATTATATTAAGTAAAGTTGATCTATTTATTAGTAAGTACCTATAAATATAAATGCTATACATTTGTGATAACGCAGGGAGGTACTAGTTAATAATGAATTGTATTTAGTCACATAAGTTAACTAAATTCTCTCATTTGTAAATAAAAAAGTAAAGACCAGAAATGTTTTTCTTTTAATTTCAATTCAACATTCCTTCGCTGGGAGGGGTACTGTAAACCACAGAGTACTTTCTGTAAACATTGCGGGGTATGTTTACTATTCCGGGATACAATCAAATCAAAAAAAAAAATGGTTAGGGTAGTCCAAGTACTACTTGGATATATTTAGTTTATTTTAGCATTTTAGCTTTAAAATATTTTTGATATCACACCTGTCTGTCTGTCAGCTCCCCAAGCTGACATCCACCTGTTTTTTTAATTATATGGATAAAAAAAACAGTGTGGTAGTGGTGTGGTGTGATATATTTTGTATCGGCGTTTATCTTATAATTTTATGCCATTATCTTTTTAACTACAAGAAAAGGTTGCATGTTAAAACCATGCAGGCTCCCTATTTATTAGTTATACTCTTTGCATGCAGGTCAAGAATCCGTAAAGTACACTGCGGCCGAAATATCTTGGCAAGTCTGAACTTCGCGCAGAAGGCTGCGCAAGAACTAGACGGATAGCCCTAGATTTTGAGGTTTCAAGAACAGTAAAGTTGTTTGTTTTTCGCATATAATCTCAAAGGAATATTACAATAAGTTAAATAGCTTAGAGTAATTAGACTTAGAGTGATAATTTCATTTAAAATTTCGTTTAAAGTTGAAGCAACAACTCAATGAATGTGTGCATATGCGGTGAACGTAATTACATAATTACGTTCACAGACAAGCACACAAGCAAACGAGTAATGTTGCAAGCAAATGACATTGTCCCCAAAAATGGAACGGTTCCAATTTTGCCAACCTTGTACAGACATAGAATTATTATTTAAGTTGCGTTTAGAATGATTTAATTTGTTTATTTTATTTATATATTTATTGCACAATATTTGGCAAAAAAAAAAATACCTACTTTTATGTCAATTGGGATTATAGGCAGTTCATAATTATAATAACAAAAATGGGGTTAAAATATTTTCCTATGCCTGGCAACATTTTCATTATAATGGCGTCTGTCAAATATACGATTTATTATTATGTTTGATGAATGTTTTAACCAAAAATATAAGATGCTAGGCAGTACTTAGCCGTGAAATGAGATATTTAAATATTTATGATTATTGTGGGATGAGTTGTGACACCCTTTCACTACCTACACAGTACGTCATTTTTTTGCGAAATTGCGGGAGCTCTTTACAGTAATACTTGGTCCTGAGTACTGATTTTTTTTTTTTTATGACGTCTCTTATTTGGCCTAGAGAGGCCGTGACTACTTAACCGGTCAATCCTGTGAGTGCTTTAACACATTCTCTGCTGAATTATTTATGCAAACGCTTCTTTATGCTACACCCTTACCAACCCTTTTTTTTGCGATGTTTTCGAAACAATAGAGATGCACAACGAACACACATGTGCGCCGCGCCGCACTCGAAGAAAGTTATGAAAACACACATGTGCGTCTGCCGCGCTGAATGTGTTAAGCGAACTCAAAGCCTCCAGCCAGGGGCATAAAAATTACAGACTAAGCGACTACACGCTAAGGGCTCCCCCTATGGGGAACGAACCTCGGCTTAGGGCGTCGCTGGGGGGAGGACAGCAAGATAGGACAGGCTGGATCAAGTTAGAGTATTTATTATTGAACGGGGAGTTTATAACTACTGGCTCAGCTACGCCACCAGCTGGCACTTCATTCCCGAGCAAGGGACGGGGGGGAGGACGATTACTTCGGGGTCGTCGCGAGGGACCTCGGCGGCGAGGTCGGAATGTCGATTTGTTTTTGTTCCTACGGTCCCTACTGCTCTCCTGGAGAAGAGTTATGAGGTCGTCGGGATCTGAGAGGACAAGCCTTGGGCGGCGGACCTTACTAATACGGGAGGGGACATAGCTAGCCGCCTCGACAACCAGAGGGTTGCGATGGTTGGTGGCTGAGTCGAAGAAACGCTTGGAATTGCGTTTCAAGAACTGGGAGATGGTGGGATCTAAGTGGAAGACTTCGTTCCGAACGAACCAAGGGGCTCCCGTTGCCTTTCGGAGGAAACGGTTTTGGAGGGCCTGCATCCTATGAATGAGGTGGGGTTTTGCGTGCGCCCGCATAGGTCATAATGGGGCGAAATGCACGCTGTATAAATGCGCAATTTGCACCTAAGTGACAATTTGCTACGTGCATTCAGAACGGAGCGGAGTCTACCGAGAGCGAAAGCAGCGCGCGAATGCACCTGCTTTATATGCTCTGCGAAGAAAAGGTGGTGGTCGAGGGTCACACCAAGGTATTTGGCTCGCGTCTTCCAAGGGATCGGCTTGCCGAACAAGGTGATCGGTCGGGAAACAAGGTGATCGGTTGGGCTGAGTAGGTACTGACACGCCGAAAGTCGTATTTAGCCTTAAGGCGAAATGCAATCGTGGTCATGTAGGTTTCGACTTCGAGGGGGTGAAGTATGCGCACGGGTTAGAAGCGCGCGGGTCCCCGCGCGCTCTGCCGCACTCAGCCGGCGAGCTACAGTCCGACCGCTGTAAGCGCGAACCTCTCGTGAACCAAAATACTTTTGCAGACGTTCGCGCTTACGGCGCGGTCGGACTATAGTTCGTAGCTTACAGTTTTATAGTTGGTAGGTACTAGTTGCGCAGTAGATATTTGCAGGTATGTATTTATTTTTACAAAGTATGTACCGGGTAGGTACATAATATGGTGCAATAAATAAACCGTTTAGATTTTAAACATGAATTAAGTCACATTATTTCCTGTGGGACAATTTAATAAAATAACTAAAAAACAAAAAAATAATAACTTAACTTACTTTTACTTAACTTTTAAATATTTTTGGCTTTAAAAAATCAAAAATAATAATATTTTATTTTATTAGGACATCCCCGTCCATGATAAAATAACTACTTACTAATGAGTTCTTATAACATTCCCAAATAGTTCGCTGTTTGAATGGGTACAAATATTAGAGCTGAAATCCAAACGGGTTTTACCAAAAACTGGTTCTTATAGAAATGAAAAAGAGATCAGATTTTTATAATATACATATATATTCAAAAATAACATAGGGGGTAGGTATATCTTTCATCTTGTTAGCGGGATTCTATAACGGGTTTTCTGTTTCTAAAAACCAAGCAGCGGAAATCACACTGAAAAAGAGGGACGCGTTCTTGCTATTGCAGTTGATTAAAAAAATGTACTACCTCAACAATTCTGCGACCGGTTATTTCTTTAATAGGCTTCGTCTCACACTCATATTCCATTTGATAAGACAGGTCTTTTTGGGCGCTAAAACATTTGAAATAAAAAAAAACGGTTACTTACATATACGTAATGAATAGCAGTACTACTGATGGGTAATGGAAAAATTTCGGAAGGAAAAGAAAAGAAAAAAAATATTTTTCCAATATTTTTCAAATATTTTTCCAATACTTTTCCGATATTTTTCCAAATCAAAAAGCTGACTGTGATTAAAGATTAGAATAAAATAAGGCTATTAATATGTACTCTGACATCAAGCAATGAACTGACAATCAATGAATGACATCAAGCAATGAATAGACTGCTTGAATATCTACGAGACTTTGCTGCAGTTATTATTCTAAGGTCTTTTGCCTGCTTTGCATGTGTGTCATTACTTTAGGTCTTTTTTTTGTAACGTGCGTTTTGTTTGTGCAGAATAAACAGTTTTTCTTTCTTTTCTTTTTTTTCTTTACTGAAAAATTATAAATATCTAATCTTTAATTTTTTACATTTTTTTGCCATAATGTTCTCTTATTGGAAATTATATACATAAATAAGAAGAAATTACAATGTGCACTATAAGTATGTACACAAGTAGTTCTTTTTGGCCGGGTAGCTGGTAGACGTGAGCCGACGACGATGCGCAGAATGCACAATTGGGAAAATACCATGTGCAGATGGCGCAAGATGGCTGTTGCGCTCATTTCAACCCGCGGAGCAAATTGCGTAATATATATCATTGGAATCAGTTTCTTTTTGACAGTTCAAAAACATTCACTGCATTATTTACGTTGGCGAGCAGATAATATTTCGAACATGCGATGCAATGGATTAGCAATTTGCTTCAAAATGATTCAGATTTGATTGATAGGTTGTAACGCAATTAGGGTGCTGGCCAAAAATATTGGGGACTAATTGGACTACTACTGTACTTAATCACGTCCAGGCGGAACATTATACTGAACTGTTACTTGGTCCACATTCACATGTTTTCCTTTATAACCGTCTACAAGTTTTAAATCTAGTAAGTTTCTCATGTACGGTAGTACATATTGCAATTCCTCTAACATTAAAAAGCAAAAATCATTTTCTTTTGTCAATATTTTCTTGTTTCTTGGCACAAAAATCAGGGCATTCACACTCATTCATTTTAGAGGTATGATTAATTTCGCTTGTAGTGCGCTGTTCTTCTACAGCTGACTTAATTTTGGCGGGTTCTTTTCCTGGGTTTGGTTGATTTTCGGGCTTGTATAACTAGATCGGTTTTTCTCTGAAACTTGTTGGTGATATAAAACCCACCAACTGAAGATTTATTGTTTCTGTAGATGCAGTAGAAAATATTGATCATGATACTTTTCGCCAATGATGATTCGGATTCTTCAACAGAATAGATGTGTTAATGCAATAAAACCCTTTGAATCTAAATAAAACCCTTTAAACTCTGTGTTATTTTACTTCCTGAAGTCAAAATTTTACAGTAAACAATAAAAAACACATATCACAATCACTCCACTTCTAGTTCTCCACAATTCAATCAAACACTTCGCAAAATAATTATAGATCGCTTAGATTAAGAGGATTGCGATTAAAATAAAACGTCCACCGACCACGAGTTCACTGCTCGCTTTACAAGATGGCCGCCACACTAGTTCTCGATGTTTGTTTTTGAGGTTGACATTTGTACAACAAGTCTTAATAGACTTGTTGTACAAATGTCCTGAACATGGTCGGCGTGGATTATCGGGTAGAAAGGCAGTATTTAAAAAAATAACACCTATCACAATCACTCCAGTTCTAGTTCTCCACAATTCAAACAAACACTTCGCAAAGTAATTATAGATCGCTTAGATTAAGAGGGATGCGATTAAAATAAAACGTCCACCGACCACGAGTTCACTGCTCGTTTTACAAGATGGCCGCCTCACTAGTTCTCGATGTTCGTTTTTGAGGTTGACATTTGTACAACAAGTCTATTAAGTCTAGAAAAGCGGAGGCGCCGACCATGTTCAGGTAGGCGTGGATTATCGGGTAGAAAGGCAGTATTTAAAAAAATAACACCTATCACAATCACTCCACTTCTAATTCTCGATAATTCAATCAAACGCTACACAAAATAATAATAGATCGCTTAGATTAAGAGGGATGCGATTAAAATAAAACGTCCACCGACCACGAGTTCACTGCTCGTTTTACAAGATGGCCGCCTCACTAGTTCTCGATGTTCGTTTTTGAGGTTGACATTTGTACAACAAGTCTATTAAGTCTAGAAAAGCGGAGGCGCCGACCATGTTCAGGTAGGCGTGGATTATCGGGTAGAAAGGCAGTATTTAAAAAAATAACACCTATCATTGTGATAGGTGTTATTTTTATTTTTATATTAAGAGGGATGCGATTAAAATATAACGTCCACCGACCACATGGTTGCGTGCGCACCTTACCAAAAATCTGAAGTTACCTGCTCATTTTACAAGATGGCCGCCTTACCAGAGTGCTCGGTGTTCGTTTTTGACGTTGCCATTTGTAAAACATGACAATTGACAGTCTAGAAAAGCGGAATCGCCGACATATTATTTACTTCATGTAAATAAAACAACAAACTAAAAATGATAACAACACCACGACAATTATGCTGTACCTACTGTATAGGAAAATAAACATAAAATGGCAATTTTAGTTTAGTATTGCCAATCCAACCAACAATTTCCTAACCTTTTAGAACGAAGTAGTCAAAATTTTCATTGAACATATTTTTGTATTTGGCCTGAATTAGATAATATTAGGTTGGGGAAAAAGTCTTTTCGCATTATAGTATGTATGAACTTGTAATAAAATCTCTTTGGCTATACTATTTGTATCTGGCTGGTTTTGGTATCATTGAAAGTTTAAATTTTAAAGAACATAATTCCAAATTCAAATTAGGAAAATGTATGATTTTCTTTTGTTTTTCGTACCGTCAAGATGAGTGAATCTAATGAAGAAATTCGATACATTTTAAAATTTTACTACAAAAAAGGTAAAAATGCAACGCAAGCCGCGAAAAAAATTTGCGATGTTTATGGACCTAGTGTAGTGTCTGTGAGAGTAGCACAAATTTGGTGTAAGCGTTTTCAATCCGGAAATTTTGATGTCAAAGATGCACGTCACTCTGGTCGCTATTACGGATAAAATGGATGCCATTTTTGAAAAAGTGGAGCAAGATCGGCATATTAGTAGTTACGACGTAGCTGAAGAACTGGAAATTGACCACAAAACAGTTTTGGCGCATTTGAAAAAAAACTGGGTACACTTAAAAGCTCGACATTTGGGTACCTCACGAGCTCACTGAAAGAAACCTAATGAACCGTGTACTCATTTGTGATTCTTTATTACGACGTAATGAAACCGAACCATTTTTGAAGAAGCTGATAACTGGTGATGAAAAGTGGATCACGTATGACAAGAACGTGCGAAAAAGGTCGTGGTCAAAGGCCGGTCAGGCTTCACAGACTGTCGCGAAACCCGGGTTAACTCGCACAAGGTGATGCTGTGTGTGTGGTGGGATTGGAAGGGCATTATTCATTATGAGCTGTTACCATTGGCTCGTAAGAACCCAAAACCTCTAAAAACACCGCCGATGGACATAAATAAAGATGCCAGTGTAAGGAGCGACTTTCAGGTAAAACCTAAAGTGGACATGCTTGATAAACAAACACAGACACACATTACGACTATTGACACATTGCTACAAGTAAACCAGAAGGCGCAACAAAAATCACAACAATTCAAATTTGCTCCAAAAAAATACTCAGGCGCTTTAATAACACCAACACAGAAAAATAAGATGTGTATCATCAGTAGAGACTGTACAAGGGGTACCCTGCCTCTGATAGAAGAAACTTTTTCTACACACTTTGACTTTTGCCATTATTTATTACCAAACTGTAACACAAAAGAATTCATAGGTAATATAGAATACAAATTGAAAGATTTCACCATGAAAGATTATTGCTTGATATTTATTGGAAAACACGATATTAAAAAAGGCAACTATATAGATGTATTGGATAGTTTGAAGAACTCGCTGAAAAATGCTTCTCACACAAATATCATTATCTGTTCTCCAACGTACATAAAAGGCGCCATGATCCACAATTATAAAGTCGAGCTCTTCAACAATCTGCTTTATCTAGATCTGAAAAACAACGAATACGCTTATTTTTATGACAGCAATAAGACTCTGACTTATGATATGTTTTCCTATAACACAGGGAAAATAAATCAATCCGGATGGAGACATATTTACAACCAGATAATGGCTAACATAATGATTGATTATGACTTGTTTTATTCTCAAGAAGTTTTGCATGATGATTTGAACCAAAAACTTCCTAGCGTGAATGAGAACGTATTACCATCAACTAGTCGCAATGAGTTTTTTCTTTTATAAACATATGTACATCATGCACCAAAATATAGCCGGACTTCTAAACAAGACTGATTTACTAGTTATACATATCCAGGAGCTGCTGAATAAGCAAATAGATGTTGACGTAATATGCATCACAGAGCATTTTGTAATTTCTGGACAAGAGGGACTAATTAACATTCCGAATTACAAACTTGCCGCAGCATATACAAGAAAAGAACACAAGCGAGGAGGCTCGTGCATTTTAGTTAAAACTTGTTACGAATTTAATGTATTGACAGAGATAAAAAAAATGGCTATTACAGGGATTATAGAATGCTGTGCAATTGAGTTAACCAAACAAAATTTAGTTATTATTTGTTTATATAGGCCGCCAACGATGTCAAATTTCAATTTATTCTGTGATAGCTTAGAGACCTTATTAAAAAAAATATGTACTAAAAGGAATAGAAAGATATTGCTATGTGGGGATTTCAACATAGATATTTTGAAACATAATAGATACACTTTGGACTTTGAAACCTTGCTTCTCAATCACAATCTCAAGTTAGAAATTAGACAACCAACTAGACCAAGGAGCTTATCTTGTCTTGATAATTTTGCGCACAACTGTCGTAAAAAGTGTTATAGCGAGGTAATAGACTTTGCTCTATCGGACCACTCAGCTCAAATACTAAAAATACATGTAAATAAAACCTGCATACTTAATTCATGGCGAATAAAAAAACGGGACATCTCTAAAGTTAATTTGACTAAGTTTAAGAAACACCTAAAAAGTTTATCTTTTATAGAGGTATACGATTCTAACAATCCTAATGAGGCATATGAAAATTTTTTAGCGCAATTTCGCTTAATATATGATTTATGTTTTCCAGTAAAACTAATTAATATAAAACCCTCTAGAAAAATAAAGTGGGTATCAAAAGGTATAAGAATTTGCAGTAAAAAACAAAGACTGTTACTATGGAAATATAGGCAAACACCTTCAGAACAAACTAAAAGTGCATTCAAACAATATTCAAAAACATTTAAAAAAATTATTAAACTCACGCAGAAAGCACAAAACAACCACATTATAAAAAATTCTCAGAGCAAATCTAAAGCCTCCTGGCAAATAATAAAAGGTAGTAATCGAATTGCAGAACCTATACTACAAATTAAGAAAGAAAACACTGTTATAAATAATCCTAAGGAAATGGCCGATTGCTTTAATAATTATTTTATTGATCAAATACAAAACCTAAGTAATGACAATGCCACAAACGAAATTACTGGCATAGTAAACAACCCACATTCAATATTTATGGCCCCAGTTCTACCTGAAGATATCGTGAGAGTTATCAAAACATTAAAAAATAAAAAAAGTGTCGGATACGATGAAATAGCAATCAATGTGGTAAAATTCGTTGCAGATGTAATTGCTTCTCCCTTAAGCCATATAATGAACCTGTGCATAAGTGATGGCACATTTCCAGATAGCTTAAAAACTACAGTTATTATACCTATACATAAAAAAGACAGTAAAGATGAAATGTCAAATTATAGACCGGTAGCTCTTACTTCTGTATTTTCTAAAATACTCGAAAAACTGATTTATGAATCCATAACTTCTTTCTTAAATAAATATAATATCCTTTGCAATGAGCAGAACGGTTTCAGAAAAAAGAAAAACATTAACATGGCGATTTACGACTTGCTACATAACATAATGATGAATATCGACAATAAAACACCAGTTTGTGCAATATATACTGACATGACTAAAGCCTTTGACTTCGTTAAACATGACATTCTTCTGCACAAACTTGATAGGTACGGTATTAGAGGAAACGTCTTGAGACTTATTGAATCTTACCTAAGCAAACGCAAACAACAGACAGAAATCACTAGGATATGTCCTAAAAGTAAGATTCAATATAAATATTTATCAGATAGTAGAGAAGTCAAATTCGGAGTACCGCAAGGTACTGTTGTTGGACCCTTAATGTTTTTGCTTTATATAAATGACCTGCCTAGACAAATTCAACAGCCAATGGTATTATTTGCTGACGACAGCACGGCTATAGTTAAATGTACGAAAAAAGCGGATTATGAAACAGATATTAATGACACATTAAAAAATATAATAAATTGGCTTTCTATCAATAATTTAATTAACAATTTGAAAAAAACAAAAGTAATGCATTTTTACCAGCGTTTACGTCCAGACACTATGACTATCGCATACAATGGAGAAAGACTAGACAATACAAATGTTGCAAAATTTCTAGGTATAATAATTGACAATCAACTGACATGGCGACCACAGGCCGAGGCGATCTGCAAGAAATTAAGCAAATCTGCCTACATTTTATATAATTTGACAAAAAAAGTTAGCACTGACACGATTATTATAGCTTATCATGGTCTCGTTGCTTCTGTTTTAAGATACGGAATAGTTTTTTGGGGTAATTGTAGTGAGAGAGAAAGGATTTTCAGAGCCCAAAAATATTGCATTAGATCAATGACTGGAATAAATTCAACAGACAGCTGCATTCCTATGTTTAAATCACTTAAATTACTAACATTTCCATCGCTCTATATTTTGGAAATGGGACTGTTTGTGAAAAGTAATCAAAATTTATTTTGTTCAAATATTGATCACTCAACAAGGCCAACATTAATAAGATCTCAATATAAAAATCTTTTACATACAGGCAAATTTAAAACAACGCTACTGAAAAAGAATATTATGCATATGGGACCGGTGATATACAATAAAATACCTGTAGATATAAAAAATTGTACACTGCAAATATTTAAAAGGAAGTTAAATAAATTGCTACTTGAAAAATGTTATTATACAATTGATGAATTTTTGAATGACAAATCAATATGAATTATTTATATACGATGATTTTCCTTGCGATTTTAATTTTCAAATTTCATTGCAATTTTTTTGAATATTTAGTAACTTATTATTGACATTGTATTATTGACTAATTATTAACTTATTATTGACATTGTAATATTTAGTAATTATTAACTTATTATGGACATTGTTTACCACTGAATGAACTTACAAATTGAATGATTTATATTTTTATTGACTATTTTTAATAATTTGATACCAGTTAAATATTTGATTTTTTAAGATTGTCTCATAATTAATTCTACTATAAAAAAAAAAAAATTTGCATGCCTCACGGTAGAATGTACTGGATCCTTCTCTTACTTAACACCATATTTTTGTACCTACATTCTTAGCAAATAAAATTATTTCATTTCATTTCATTTCATTTCATTTCATTTCATTTCATTTCATTTCACCACTAGGCAGGACCATCGATTCTGAACTCTACTGCGAACAACTGATGAGATTAAAGCAAGAAGTTGAGAGAAAGCGGCCGAAATTAATCAACAGAAGGGGTGTGGTTTTTCATCATGGTAACGCTAGACCTCACACATCTTTAGCCACTCAGCAAAAATTAAGAGAGTTTGGCTGGGAGGTGTTAATGCATCCGCCGTATAGTCCTGACCTTGCACCTTCAGATTTCCACCTGTTTCGGTCTCTTCAGAATTCTTTAGGCAGTGTCAGGTTAACATCACGAGAGGACTGCCAAAACCACTTGTCGCGGTATTTTGACCAGAAGTCCCAAAATTTCTATAGCAATGGGATCATGTCCCTACCTACAAGATGGCAAAAAGTTATCGAACAAAATGGTACCTACATACTTTAGTTAAATGTAAATAAACTATATTAAAAAATGTTTTGAATTTTCTTAAAAAATGCGAAGAAACTTTTTCCCCAACCTATTATGATAGCATAAAAGAACATAGACAATTAATTGAATTTATTTTGTATAAGTGTTACTTTTAGACGTTCAAATAAGAATTCGCCATTGTTCTTTTCGAGTTAATCAAGCCACGTAGTAGTATCCTCTCCTGCAAAATTGACTGCCCATTTTCACCTCGTAAGGGATATATTTTCGAAAAACTATTGAAAGATGAAAGTATTCTTTATTTTTAGTCTTATGTATAAATAGTGAGTTTAGAGTTAATTGGTCAGCGCGTTAAAATTTTGACACACCCAATTCCCCTTTAGCCCCCTAAAGGGGAATTCGGTGTGTCAAAATGGGTAGTTTAGAAAATTAAAAAGTTCATAATTAACATAAATATGTATTCGTGCCAAGTTCAAGTTTATTAACTCAAGGAATAAGATTTTTCATACAAACAAAAACCCCCCTTTTCACCCCCTATAAGATTGAATTTCCAATAACCCCTTCTTAGTACTCCCCTAAATTATAAAAAGAAGCCGTGTGCAAAATTTCACGTTCCTAGACACAGTAGTTTCGGCTGTGCGTTGATTTGTCAGTCGGTCAGTCATTTTATTCAATCAATCAGTCAGTCATTCATTCAGTCAGTCAGTAAATATGTTCAGTATAAATAAAACCCTTTAATTCATATGTTATTTTAATTCCTGTAGTCAACATTTTACAGTAAACAATATTTTTCCATTATTTTTCCATATTGTTATTTTTCGGAAAAATAAACGGAAAAATTTCCAAGTTTTGAAAAATTTCCGAAAATTACCCATCACTAACTGCAGTACTGCAAAATCGATACCGGTTTTGTAACCTCCATAAAATAATAACCAAAAAAAAACTGATGTATCGGTATGACTATTTGTAGTCCGCACCGTGGGGTACGGACTAAATAGAAATAAACTTTTTTTTTATATTCAATGCAAAATTATTGTACTTAGTTTTATTATAATGATAAATGATAAATGATTTTTATTTCTGTAAGTAGGTTTATACAAACACTTTTACAAGTCAATCATGTTTTTTTTTAAACTAGATGAGGTCGGCGTTTCCTATCTGACTACTCTGAGAAGAAAGGCCGAAACAAACTCAGAGGTCACAGTCTCTTATAAAGTCCAGACATAATCTTGGTCACTTCATGTGAAGACCATGTAGATTGGTGTCTGAAATGGTCTTTTGAGGAAAGAACCACACAGATTGAGAGGACCTGTCCAGTCAGTGCACGCATTTGTCAGTAATCGCGCAGCTCAACTCAGAACTTAAGGAGCTCAACGATTCGACGAACAATACCAAAGAAAGGACATTGGGGTAGGCCGCATAAATTACTCAAACTGCCAGACGATGATTAAAAATAACTGAGAGAAAAAAATAAAACAAACAAAAAAAGGAATGACCTACATAGTCTTCACATTCACAATAAATTAAAATAATATAATAATGTACAAAGTAAATAGTCATGTCAACATTCAGTATGTAAAAATAAAAGAATAAAATAAAATATGGAGCAGTTCAATCCCAATCCTTTTTGTCCTCAATAAAATCTTTAACGGTATAATAAGCTTTCTGACACAACTTGCGTTTAATGAATGATTTGAATTTATTAAGGCTCAGATCTTGAACGTGGCTTGGAAGTTTATTATAAAAGCGTATACATTGACACCTGAATGAGCGACCTATTTTCTTGAGCCTTGTTGGAGGTACAACAAATTTGTGTTTGTTCCTAGTATTTATATTGTGGATATCACTGTATTTTTTAAACAATTTAATGTTTTATGGGCATATAAAAGATTTTCAAAAATGTACTGAGAAGGCAAAGTCATTATATTAATCTCCTTACATTTCTCTCTGAGAGATTGTCTCGGACTTAATTTATAAATGCATCGAACAGCTCTTTTCTGCAAAACAAAGATAGTCTGAATGTCGGCTGCATTTCCCCACAACAGAATACCGTACGACATTACACTATGAAAATAGCTAAAGTACACTAAACGGGCTGTCTCTATGTTAGTTAAATTACGAATTTTCCTAACAGCGTATGCTGCGGAGCTTAGCTTTTTTGACAATTTATCTATATGTGGGCCCCACTGAAGCTTAGCATCCAAAGTTAAGCCCAAGAATACTGTGCTATCTTCAGGATTCAATTCTTCGCCCTTTATCAACACGTTAGTTTTCACCTGTCTAACTTGAGGTAGCGTAAATTTAATGCATTTGGTTTTTTTTTCATTAAGGAGTAAATTATTAACATTGAACCAGTGAACTACTTTTGAGATTGCTCTGTTTACATCGTCAGTAACCAGCTGCTGTTGTTTAAGTTTAAACAAAATTTATTCCTATAACAATTTCACTGAGGAGTAAACTTACTTGTTAACATAATATAGCGGTGGTGTGATTGACACCGATTGAAGGTTAACTTGTGCCACATCAGATATTTCTGGTAGTTGTGGTGAGACCGTTCCTATTCCGTCAGTATGATGTAGTTTTTCAGGGGTGCTGAAATATTGGAAATATTCATATCAAGACAAAATAAATATAACTAGGATGAAATTGAATTCATGGGCATCCTTTTAAGGGGCAGGCTTTTAGGGGGGCTTTATGAACAATTTTACTATGGGTATTTTACAAACCTGAAATCGCGAAAAGAAATCAGCTGTTTCCTACATTTGGACGAGTTATACGTGCATAAATGTAGGAATGCACAGCTGATTTTTTTCGTGATTTCAGTTTTGGTCTCATAGTAAAAGTTTTTCATAATGATGAATTCAATGACCCTTTAAAAGGATACCCATGAATTCAATTTTATTCTGAATTTACCTTGAAGTTAACCTATTCACTTCAACAACAATACAAAGTGAATTTATCAAGTGGGCGTGGATGGCCAAATACGAAACTAAAAGGAATATCTAAACGTACTCAAAGAAGTCTCGGGCTTGATTTTGATGAAAACTAAAACAGCATCATTGGATTATTGAAAAATAATCCAGTTTTAGTTTCCATCAAAATCAAGCCCGAGACTCCTTTCGGTATCCCTCATAGTTTCGGATTTGGCCATCCACGCCCACTTGAAAAATTCACCTGTATATAATTTCTGCTACATACTGCGTAACTTTTAACCTACCTAACTATGAGAATAAAGCCTACTCTCAATATGGCAAAAGAAATATAACTAATAAAATATACACATGACGTGAAAACCGGATCCGATACCGGTTTTCATGAAGTCCCATTCCCAACATATTAAAACATCGATTTTTGTTATAACCGGTTTGTCAACCATATTCATGACCTCTAACGTACAAATTATATTTTCAAAGGCTTTCTCTAGTATACAGGGTCAAATTAAATTAGCTAGCGAAAGTCCACAGACGTGATGGGTAGATTGATATCTAAACATAATTTAAAAAAAAATGTGTCGTTATCGATCGCAATTGGTTTAGGTAGTTATTACTTAAAATATCAGTTAAAAATCTGTTCTTTTTTTGTCGATAAAACTAATGAAAACAGATTTTCGCAACTCATACACTACATGATGCGATCCTTGACCATAAATAATCAAACCTATTTTTTTAATTTTATTGTTTTTAACAATCGTGTTTAGATATCGATAATCTATTGTTTGGTGTATGTGTAATGATTAAATATTGTCTACGTGTGATTGTAACTTGAGTTAATAAATGAATAACAATAATAGGCATAGGTAGGTACGTAAGCGAGCTTACTCAACAAACTTTGATGATAGGTATGTTTGAACACGCTAATCTCTGGAGCTAACAGTCGGATTTGAAAAATTCTTTTTGCGTTTGATAGCCCAATTTTTGAGGAAGGCTAGCTATTAACATCATGCTAGGATACTTGGGAGCTGAGCAAAAAGAAAACAAAAACCGGCCAAGTGCGTGTCAGACTACGCACAATGAAGGGTTTCGTAGTTGGGTTGAATCTCAAAAACAAACTTAACATTGTAGTTGAAAAACATGTTCTCCCATACATTCCAACTGCAAATGTAAGTGTGTATGCACGATATTGAGAGATTTACCATGTTATTTACCATAGTTTTCTTATAAGTTTTTTCTGTAATCTTTAGGTATTTTTCTTTAGCTATTTTCAGTATTTTTTCCAAATTTTTTGGCTCAGTAGTTCCGGAGATAAGGGGGGGGGGGGTCGTACAGTTTGAAAAACTTTTTTTAAATTTTCTTTTTTCCTTTTGAGGTACGGAACCCTAAAAAAGTCAGAAAGACCGCTAAGCAAAAACGAAGTAATAGAGCGAGTAGGCGATGCGATGCGACGGGGTGTGTCGGAAACAAGAAATTTCACGCAGACGAAGTCGGGCGCGAAGTTCGGACCTGCCAAGATAAATCGGCCATACTGTAAATGTCATAATATAGCAGATAATGCATTGGCAGTAATTCAGTAATCAGTTGGCAGTAGTTTCAGTAATTGATAATAAATAAAAAACTTACCTATTCAGGTATGAAGCTTCTTGAACTTTATATTTTTTTCATTTTATTATGTTTATTCACCATTTTTCTTCAATATTCTCGTGAGTAGTCGACGACAACGGACGCAATAAAGTTGTATACGGGTGCTCTCGACGCGCTGCCGACGACTGACGGGGAGCGGACGCGGTGGCATCAGGTGATATGGCCGACCTGCGCGTAATATTATCGCACGCTTTTTATAAATATTTCTATTTGCTCTGTTTCAATAAAATAAACCCATAATTTACTAATGTATTTAATGGTGAACGTGTAGACGAAATTTTATTGAAATTGCTTTAATTACAAACGAATAAACTGTTTTTTTCTCGTAATAGACGTATGTAAAATTGCTAATTCTGAGCAAACTGCGATTTTTTTCTATCGAGCCAAATTGTAGCAATCGTGTTATGGCCTCCATAATTTACTAAAGAAAATCTTCAAGTTTTATAATCATGAAAAAAATAAGTATTATATACAGTATGTTAACCAACAGAGGGCGTTCCCGTTAACCCGCAATAGTATAGCATCCATACATGCTAAAAAAAATATTACCATTCGAAAACAAAATGGTTTTTATTTTTTTTAATATTAAAATATTCACTAAAAATGTTAAATTGATACGTAAAAGAAACACTCTGTACACGCGTACTTGAAGGACGGAAACATCGCAATTTAGTTTTTATTTTTAGTGAATATTTTTATATTTTTTTGAATATTTTAGTGAATATTTTTAGCATTTTTAGTGAATATTTTAATATTAAAAAAAATAAAAACCATTTTGTTTTCGAATGGTAATATTTTTTTTAGCATGTATGGATGCTATACTATTGCGGGTTAACGGGAACGCCCTCTGTTGGTTAACATACTGTATATAAAAATAAGTATTATAATAAATTTGTAGTTTTTGAGGACAAAAAATGATTTTGCGTGAAGCCGAAATGCGTCAAAACATCTCGGACCCATTTCGCCTTAAAGGGTGTGCGTTACCCAGGCAAAATGTCTGAAAATGTTGTGCTTTAGAGAGGTGAGACTATAACAAATAATTAGGGTATCATTAGGAGCAATTTGTATACTAATTGCAAAATTTGTTTGAATTCTAGTTTTAAAGTTATTTGAGAAAAACAGATTTTGCTGGAGTAACGTTTGAAATGTTACCCTGGCAAAATCGTTTTTCAAAAATTCGTTTCAGCCCTCGAACGAATTCGTATCGACGTCGAATGAATTCGTATTCTTATTACTCAAACAATCAGTGACTGTATTTCATTTCTCGTTCTCGTTCGCACATACCATTGATACCATGGCGCGGTGTACAATGTACGAGTTCGAAAAGAGCTATTTGACCTATTAGACCGATTACAAGTCAGCGTTCAGAAACGTTTCTTCTAGTACAGTGCGAAGATATGGCTCCTATTGGTTCATCGTTCATCGCTTCGGAGATAGCTGATTTTCTATCTATGAATGGTACGACTTGGCATTTCATACCTCCCCATGCTCCTAACCACAGAACAGATAAAACCTTTTTTACCTGTTCTGTGCTCCTAACTTTGGAGGATTGTGGGAGGCTGGTGTCATTGAAAAGAATTATAGGCACCAGCACATTGACATATGATGAAATGACAACTGTGCTGTCTCAAATTGATCATTAATTCAAGTTTATATTGTCATGTTAACGTTGATGGACAGAGCCGTCCATGGTGGGCGGAATGTCTAATCTGTTTAAATAGTTACTGCATACAAATCTTATACGAAAGGCAGCATATTTTTTTGTCATTAGCTTTGTCATTACCACTATTAAATAACAGATGGCGTTGTGCCGTGACGTCACTTTTGCAAATCGCGGTGTTAAGATTTTCTTGCAAACCAATCATGGTTTGCAAGAAAATCTAAACACCGCGATCGCGACCGCGGAGATCACTCCGCGGTATTTTATGTAATAGATTGTCTTACTCTGACACATTTGTTATATTTCTGTACGAGATACTTTTGGGACGTCATACGAGTACACTATTCGTGATGAAGACGTGTTCAATTAGCAATGGGTAAATTCAATTCAACATGCGAGCAGTAGAGGTGGTCTCTGTAACAGGTAAATGTTGAAACCTGTTTCACCTGTTCCAGTTCCAAGGAAATAACAGTTCCAAAATCCTGTTCCAAAATAACAGCCTGTTCCATTATAACCAAAGACTCTTTGATTGCAACAGAAATAAGTATCTACCTAGTTTCATTCAGTACATGTTTCTGAAGTAAAAACCACCCTTCATGCTTTTGCAGGCTTAGGACTGATAGCTTGATTACATGCTTATATTGAAATTGAATTAATAAATACTATTTTAGCCAGAAAAAAAAAACATAAAAGTTTTTAAGATTTCGAAAACTTTGCTTCTACTACATGTCAACGGTCAAACTCATAAAACCGTGTCTCCAAATTCAGTTGTGAAATCTCCTCATATTTGATAAATTTTCCCCAAAGTTATATAGCATTTTCATTAAAAGCCACAAAGTTTGTGGTGAGTTTTGTAATAAAGAAAGCTTAGAATAAATAAATAAAAAGCATACAATAAACATAAAACAAAAATTTGCGATAACTGAGTTATTTTATATAATATAGCTACATTGGGTACTTTATACGTATTTTATAAACCTGTTCATAATTTTACCATGGTTTACTTAACTGAAAATATTGGGAATAAAAATCTCCCATTCTCAAATCTCATATTTACCCACTTTTAAATTTTTTCCCGAACGTTCTCTAAATAGCACTTTCTCCCCTAAAATTGGGAAACAATACCCAACCTGGATACACTTTTAGCGAGGAGCCACAGATTATGTGACTTTTGTTGCACGTTTGGATACATATACATATATACAATAAATATTACAATCGTTATTAAGTTCTATTTTTTTCTTAGCACGACAGTCTGGGTTTAAAATAAATATTTCTTAATATCTTTTTATTTTTACAATGGATATATAATATTATAAAATATAACCACTATTAAATTATAAAATTGATAGTTTACGCATTTTTTGTTCAACGGTAAGTTTATAATTTGTGTGTGCATCCGAATAGGTTAACAACAATGACAGGCAGAGAACAGATGCTATCTCTTTTTATTACCATAAGTCAGAAGAGAAAAGAGCTTGTTCCAGAGAACAGATGCCATCTCTTTCAATTACCATAAGTCAGAAGAGAATAGAGCATGTTCCAGAGAACAGATGCTATGTCTTTCTATTACAATAAGTTAGAAGAGAAAAGAGCTTGTTCCAAACTGTTCCAGGTCAGTTTCGTTTGTATCTCTCTCTTTCTACCAAAGTAAACATCCATATGCTAGATAGAGAACAGCATGTTACACATGTAAACAGTTACGGCAATGTTTTAATTTGGTCTGTTCTGTTGTAGCAGCTGTAGATTGTGGAACTTGTGGAACAGGCGAAACAGGCAGGAACAGCTTTTTTGGTTTTGGGATATCTGTTCCATGTTGTTACTTTTAGAAACCTGTTTTATTTAACTGTTTCGATAAATACGCCTCACTCCTAGCGAGCAGTATGAAATTCCTGGACTTCTCTTGTGCAAGTATATCTGAAGGGGGTTAGAGGAAATTCGGATCTGATCGAAAAGCACAATGGAAATGCCATGCATGTAGATTGTCGCCGCCGGCTTTGCTTTCCGCTCAACCTACAGCTTCACTGGGTGCAGTACTGAGTGAGATTCTAGAAATGAAGAAACAGCTGCTGGACTTACCAACTTTAGTCAAACACATAAAATCCATTAAAGATGAGCTGACCGAGCTCAAGAAAAACTATGATTCTTCTAGTGGAAGGCTTGATGAGTTCGACACTAGACTTGTTAACCTTGAAACACAAGCCTCAGAGTTCGAGAAGCTTCAGGATACAGTTTCCTAATTACAAGCAGAGTCAGCTTCAACAAAGCTTGAGCTTTCCTCGCATGCTCAGGGATATCGGCTTAATAATGTGGAGATTAAGGGAGCCCCCCTTTCATTGACGCTATCGGCCGCAAAATCAACTACAGCTGCCCTAAGGACCAGATCAACTATATCTCAAGAGTGCCTATACATAACTTCAAGAAACAAAAAGGAAGACTTTGTTGCTGTATCTGTCCACCTCTGATATTGCAGCTGCACGTGGCGACAAGTATCTGTCCACCTCTGATATTGCGGCTGCACGTGCCGACAAGTATCTGTCCACCTCTGATATTGCGGCTGCACGTGCCGACAAGTATCTGTCCACCTCTGATATTGCAGCTGCACGTGGCGACAAGTATCTGTCCACCTCTGATATTGCGGCTGCACGTGCCGACAAGTATCTGTCCACCTCTGATATTGCGGCTGCACGTGCCGACAAGTATCTGTCCACCTCTGATATTGCAGCTGCACGTGGCGACAAGCATCTGTCCACCTCTGATATTGCGACTGCACGTGCCGACAAGTATCTGTCCACCTCTGATATTGCGGCTGCACGTGCCGACAAGTATCTGTCCACCTCTGATATTGCAGCTGCACGTGGCGACAAGCATCTGTCCACCTCTGATATTGCGGCTGCACGTGCCGACAAGTATCTGTCCACCTCTGATATTGCGGCTGCACGTGCCGACAAGTATCTGTCCACCTCTGATATTGCAGCTGCACGTGGCGACAAGCATCTGTCCACCTCAGATATTGCGACTGCACGTGCCGACAAGTTTACTTTACAAGTTTAAGAGTCGACCAACTCATAAAATGTACTTGGAAAAGTAAAAATTTTGTACAAATTCCATTGAAAAATTATTTATTTAACTACAATGTTAAGTTTGTTTTTATGATAATTTCATTCCCAACTACGGAGTGTACGTGACACGCACTTGACGTGTGACGTGGTCCGACACGCACTTGGCCGGTTTTTTTTTTGTAATATTATGTTTTAATTTTAAAATCTTTGAAAGTTTGCAATTTGAATGTTCCTTGGTTTATTATTGTATAAAATAAAGAGTGGATTTATAAAAGGATTTATAAATGGATTTATAAATGGTGCCAAGCTAAGGTGCATTGAAGAGTTAAAGACGCTTCAGAAGCTGTTAAGTTTTTTTAAGAAAGTTATTTTAATTCATTTTAGGTTTTTGAAGTCGGTTTTTACTTTTTTATAGTTCTTTTTTCCATTTAAAGTTGAGTATACAATCAATGGGGAGGAAAACTAACTTTTTATCACGATAGATGGCGCAAAATCGACTGTACCTTGTTTTGATATATTAGCTGTCACATGGTATGGATTTTTGCAATCTACTAAGTTTAGCTTGCCTATTTTCCGTAATTTTGTCCAAAATGCCTCAATGTAGTGCGTTAACTTGTAAAAACAGATGAGTATATTTATTTCCTAAAGAAAGTAAGGGCAGACAACAATGGGAATTGGCGTTACGTATTAAAAACTTTAAGGCAAGTAGTACCGCAAGATTATCTGCTGCGCATTTCACAGAAGAGGATTAGATTAGTAAAGAAGCTGTCCTTTAGGCTGGGTACTATATCTATAAAACAAAAGAATCAAGATTGTTATCTAATAAAATAAAATTATTGTCATCAAAATAAAAGCGTCGTAAAATAAACTATATTAACTAATCTATGTAGTAAATAATTCTCCTAAAGGTTTAATCAATCAATATAGGTACTTAGTTTTCAAAATATTCCTGTATCGCCTGTCTGTTAATCATTGGTAAAGGAGTATCTGCATTTATGTCTCTAAATGTATCAGAAGGTGGTCATAGGTATGCGGTGTCGTCTTAGATGTCGCAGTCAGCACCAAAGTTTTGGATTCCATCCTACGAATGTAATCTATAAAAAAAATTAGGAATTAGAAAAATAGGCTTATAGAAAAAGGCTCAGAAACAATCATAACCTTAAATATTTTAAGTGTTTTCCTTTCAATCAAATCGGCCTTTTTATCGGCAGTTGCAGCGTTCGTTTTACGGAGCTCAACTTTTACTTGAGGCATTCATAAACGCGTAAATATTATAGTCGATTTATACTTTAAAATCTCATAAATAGCAATCACACTACTGTCACGAAAGTTAAACAAGGTACAGTCGCCTACAGCGACATCTGCACACAGCTTTGAGTGTGGCTCCTCATTAAATAAGCCCAACACGAACGAAAAAAGAATTTATCTTCATTTAACTTCGTACATAAGAATAATTACCTAATGTATTATATACTAAAACCTTCCTGAAAGTACGATCATGTTAGTGAAAGAATCTTCAAAATTGGTGCATTAGATTTTGAGAAAATCGCGGACATACAAACAAACATACATAAATACATACATACGTATGAGTCGAACAAAGAATCTCCTTTTTTGAAGTCGGTTAAAAAGGCTTAGCACCTTGGCATCGCTAATGAGTTTCTATTGTATTCCTTATCGCACGCGCGTATGCGTAAGTGAGAAAGATATGTAATTAAGTGTTAGATCACGTATATCCATATCTGTGTGTATATCTTCTAGTTTATCTATACACTATAGTTTATAAAATGTGGAACAGGACGATTGACATTTTTATAAACCACGTATATGTTCTCTACCCGGATACAAAAAATCCAATAAATACTTTAGCCACAGGAAATTATTTTTCAACACGATGTAGATCTGAATGCGTAATAATAGGTAAACATTGTATGGTCAAGAACCTGTGCAAAATGTAATTAACAACGCCATCTAAACTTGGCATAGCCTCCCTGGACTGCCTGCAGCCCGGTGTCGAGGACCACCAACTCTCTGCTTGTGTGTGTGGGTGAACTATTGTAGCCACCTGCGTTATTGGTTGAAGGGGATGGGTACGATTGGTTCGGTACCACAGACTGACGTGCTGGACGCCCTCCTAGCAAGTTCGTCAGCTGTGTTACCCAACGACCCAATGTGTCCTTTTATCCATTGCAGTGTCACTGTATTGCGGTTAGATACCGTTACTCGTTCTAACGCATTGTGACATTCTAGTATTAATCATGAAGTAATATATTTTTTCTTTAGGGTTTGGAGTACTGAGGCACTGTTGGAGAGTATACGTATATGGGTATCCGTAACTCTCCTGGCGTCTATGGCATACGCCGCTTGAATAATGCCCACACATTCTGCCTGGTAGACAGTGTTGAACATTCCCAGCGGGCTGGATATATTTATGTTGAGGTCATGTGAGAAAACTCCGACTCCGTTTCCGGAGTCTGTCTTTGACCCGTCGCGTCGGAGTAAACTCTCAGCTCTTTCGGGCTCAAGTAGTCACACTGTCCTTCCGTGTGTATTGTGTTGTAATGCTTTTTGGCGAGAGTTGAAATCACCCTTTTACACTGAAAGATGTCCATCGCTATACCGCCGCAGACGGCGGCGGCGCCGTCTCGCGATGGCCAGAGCTACCTCCGCCGGCTCGCGATATCACGCGTCGCCCGGCCAGACGTCTCGCGCGCCGGACAGCCGTGTCTCGCGCACCTACTTCGTTTTGTCTCGCAATGGTCGGAGCGAGCCAGCGCGTGCCAGCGCGTACCAGCGCGGCCATCGCGAGACATCGCGAGTCAGCGCTTGACGGAGAGAGACCGTGCGAGTCCTCGATGGCCGGTGCGAGATTTGTATATCCGTTTTACAAAGTAAATAAATACTCTATTCTTAGAGCAATAAAGTCCAATATTGTACAAATATTTCAATTCTCGCCTCGCACATCGTGGATAGAAATTTTACCATACTGGCGTGGATAGAAATTTTACCATACTTTCGATTCTCGCCCATCCCATCCACGCCTCGCCTCGCCGGTGTAAAACCACCTTGAGGTAGGTAAGGTAGGAAGGTAGCTACTATGAAGACTATGCATAGATATTGGCGAAACTAGATTTTTTTAAAGTGGAAGACGAGTGAGGGTCGTTTGAATGCGTACATTATATGGGCTGACGATTTCTTCCCCTGTCAGTCATTGGAGCCTCTATACCCCTTAACCCCGCTGCCGCAAGCTACAAGCTCAAGCGACAGGCGTCCTGCAACAGCAACACTGCGGAGAAAATCAATGAAAGAGTCGCAAGTCTCGTCGCGTCGCGGTCGCGTTTTCTCGTGGCATGCTCCGGTGAGATTTGTACAGAATTGCACTGCAGCAGTGCAAGTCTCTACAAATCTGAGGTGAGCGTGGAGTGAGCTGTCAATAGTATCAATCCCTAGCATCAGGTGGAATGACAGCTCACTTCAAGCTCACTTCACCTAAGTTTTTACGGTGAGATTTTTACAGAATTGACCGGCAGAACTTACAACTTTACTCCCCGTAGTCGCCTATTTAGTAGGTTTTATTTTCTTCTTTTATTTTTGTTTACTCTCCTACCAAAGGTTAACATAATTTATCTTTAACATTTAATACCTACTCAAACACTGTTTATTACTGGTAATCTATGTGACAAAGGATTTATCAGATGTTTATTCTTCACATTTTTATGGCGCCTTTGTGGAAAACAAATCAAAGTTTACTTATTATTTTATCTATCGGCTACTTTGGTTTCAATCTACGTTGCGATAACTAATATGGTAATTACATAAATTATTATCGCAGGTCCTTCATTCATAATTTAGTCACATGGCAGTGTGTCAAGCCAAGTTCGGCGAACACACCCGTGAACTTACATGACCTTACATCTTATATGAACCATTTCGAGCTACTTTTGACCACCCACAACATCAAAATCTATAAGACTAATTATGTTGCTATTTGGCGTGCCTGTTAAGGTCCCCCTAATGACCTAATATACAAAACTTCGGCAGAGTTAGGATTTTAAACTTGAATATTTAAAAAACCGTTTGAATTGAGTGAAGTGGAAGGGGCCCAGCAGATTTGTAGTTCGTGCGGATTCAGTCGCGATGTCGCAGTGGTCGGGGTTGCACCGTGCGTACGCTGTCGAAGCATTTTTCTGGGAGAAAAATCGTCCGTTACGGCTCGGAGGCAGTTTGGTTCCCACTACAATATCTGACATTTACGAGATGGACTAAGCGGAAACTTTTTCCGCTCTAGATCAACCACGTCTGGGCCCTAGCAGAACTTTATGAACGGAAGAAACAACAAACGAATTTGTAGTTAGCGTTTGTCACAATCCACGCTTATCAATACGCAAAAGGGCAGCGGTATTTCATCATCACACACACCCTGACTGCAGTTCACGGGCGTTGTTTCAGCAGGATGGGCCACTCCCCACACTGCTAGAGCCACTATAGACTAACTTCGTGAGGTCTTTCCTCAAAAATTGATATCCCTCTTTGGTGATATCGCACGGCCTCCGCGGTCACCATATCTTTACGTAAATCTCCAAGGAATATAGCCGAGATAAAAGAAAATATCCGTCCTGCGCGAAATTGAGCTCGCTATGTTTAGGTGTGTTATGCAGAATGCGATGAACAGATTCCATGAATGCGTGTTACGAAATGGAAAACATCTGGAAGACGTATCTTTAAAACATACAATCCGCATTACCATTGATTAATTTTAAATATAAAAATATTTACTAAAATGTGTAGGTATGTAAGTAAGTAAGTAAGTAAGTCTTTATTTGCACAGATTGTAGGTACAGTAAATAAGGTGACAATTAAAATATAGTATGTTTTTTTTATTTCATTTGGAAATCCTAACTCTGCCGTGAGGCACCCTTTATATTGACGTCCGAAAATCACATTTTTTTTATAATTACTTATTCACTGACCCACTCATAAAAATCTAACCCACTTCAAGCTCAGGTGACTTAGAAACTAGAAATTTTGCATAAAAGTTGATTATTGGTCGTATATGAAGGAAAAATCCGATAACAGAAAATTAAGCGTTTATTAACCGATTTGAAAAAGCAGGAGGTTATCAATTCGTCTGTACATTGTGTGTTCCCGTATAACTCCGACAAATATGCACCATATGTATATGTGCCATATGCATATGTGCATATGTATTCTTTTGATTGAAAGCGTATTCTCAAAAAAAGTTCTTAAAATCAAATATTTCCTGAAACACAGGTTTAAATAAACCTAGCTCAGGCAACGCACTACATTACCTTCAAAATTCTATTAATTTATTTATTTTATTTTGCAACTGTAATCTTATATTTTTCATACCATAGTTTTTACCTAGATTATTATAATACTATTATAGGCCTAGATTAATGTTATGTACTGAAACATATGTACACTTTTTGTAAACATACTATTTCAATAAATTATATTATTATTATTATTTATTAGTAACTGTTGAGATTTTGAAATCTTGCCAAGTTGTATTCAGTAGCAAGGTATCTAATAAACTTTCTTTCACCGCCATAGAATATCGACGAACTTGGCCATTTTTTACCTTTTTGTTTTCGGGTATATAACATTTTGCGGTCTCGTTTATCATTGATTCCAAGTTAGCCGCAGCAGTTATAAGGTAACTAGCACCATGTCTTTATATTTTGTAACAATCATAACGATTGTTTGCTTGCTTTATTACTATTTCACCAGAACATTCAATTATTGGAAAGATAGAAAAGTCAATGGACCAACCCCTATCCCATTCTTTGGAAACTTCATTGATGTATTCTTCAGAAGAAAGCACGTTGGAGTGCAGTACAGTGAACTCTACAAGCAATATCCCAACGAGAAAGTTGTTGGCCTGTACAGAATGATGTCTCCCACTTTGCTGATACGTGATCTTAATATGGCGAAACAAGTGCTCATTAAGGACGCTGATTCTTTTCGTGATCGTGGTTTGAACTTCAGCAGGAAACGATTGGGAGATAATCTCTTTCATGCCAGCGGTGAGGTGGCGAAAGTTTTAAGGAAGCCTTTAAGTTCAGTGTTTACATCTAGCAAGTTCAAGGCCAATTTTCATGTTCTTGCCGACCGAGCAGACAAGTTCATTGAATTTATTGAACGAATCACTATAAAAGAATCAGAGCTTGATATGTTACCACCTTTTAGAAGATATGGTGTTGACTCAATCATGATGAACGCATTTGGTATTGATATGGACCCCTACAATGAAGACAATCATGTTTGTGATGAAATGGATGCAAGAATCCAAAAAACAAGCTTCTTTCTTGAACTGGAATTAATATTTTCTGGTACTCTGTCGAAGTTTAATTTATCAATTTTTTCTGACAAAGTAGATAAATTTTGCAAAAAAATTCTTCAAGCTGGCATCGATATAGAAGCTGTTCTAAAGACTGAGCAAAACAAAACAATGGATATCTTGATGGGTTTGAGACGTGAAGGCATGGCCAGCTCGGGGAAGAAAAGTGAAGATGATAAAGAATTTTGGTTGAAAATTACGGATGATGTTTTAGCCGGACAAGTGCTTATATTTTATGCCGCCGGATATGCAAACATTTCGTTATTGTTGAGTTATGCAATGTATCATCTAGCTAAGAATCCTGATGCTCAACAAAAATTGATTCAAGAAATTGATGAAGTCCTACAAAAGCATGATGGTAAATTTACTTACGAAATACTAAAAGAAATGAAGTACACACAGATGGTTTTCGATGAGACGCTGCGAATGCATCCTTTAGCAAATTCGGTAGCCAGAAATGTTAGTCGGGACATTCAATTGGACGGTACAGACTACGTCATTCATAAAGATACCGTAGTAGTAATTTCTCCGCAGTCGATTCAAAATGACGAGAGGTATTACCCTGAACCTGAAAAGTTTAAACCAGAAAGATTCTCGCCGGAAAACATAAGAGAGCGACATCCATGTACTATGATATCGTTTGGACTTGGACCTAGAAGTTGTCTTGGTAAGTTGGATATTATAACTTCGCGTACGTGGGTACTCGTGATGAGTACCCACGTACGCTTGTGTTCATTCAGCAACTATTTATGAGCAAATTAATGTATGGACGCGAGTGCATTGGATACAGGTGATGATTTTAACTTTACAAGATTTTAAGATTTTATATCGCAGCGAGAACCTAGCTTAGGATTTTCAAGTTTAATCAAATAGAGTCCCAAAAAGTGTGAAAGAATTCATTGTAGATTCTCATGATGTCTTTTTCATGAGTGATATTTTTTACAGGTTCAAGATTCGCAAAACTTCAGTTCGGGATCTGTATGGTAAAGGTGTTTTCCAAGTACCGCGTTGAGTGCACCAAGAATACCGTGGAAAACTTCACATACACAGCCTGGCGATTATTGATGACTCCTAATGAAAGGACACTTCTAAGATTAGTACGGAGAGATAAATGAATAAAACTACTGATACTGTTGGAACTAAAAAGACAATAAATTATTATCTTTTGAACAATCATTGCTGTTTGTTTTAATACTAATAGAATAGAGTCACAGCAGTCCACTGCTGTCTGCTGGACATAGACCTCTCCAACTGCACGCCATTCAACTATGTTCTCACCAACTCTAATCCAGCAACCCTGCGAAGGTCGTCGCTCCACCTAGCCAGAGGGAGTGCTACCTTACGTTTGCCGATTCGCGGCCTCCACTCAAGAACACGTCTACTGCAAAGGTCATCGGTTCTAGGACTACTATGGCCGGCCTATTGCCACTTCAGCTTGTTTATTCTGCGAGCTACCTATATCGACAACTCTGCCGGATTACCTCGTTCCGGATTCAATCCAAGCATAGCCCGTTCCATAGCATGCTGAGCGACCTTGAATTAATTTATGGACCACCCGTACCGTGAGTGTTCACGTTTCGGCTCCGTAAGTCATAACAGACAAGACGCATTGATAAGTAAGTAGGCCAAGTTTTTTGATGAATTCGATATACAAGTAGGTATAATTGATTACGTAGGCACCTACTTGCTTACTCCCCCCTCCCCCAAGTTTCTACTAAGAACAGGAAACTTTTCTTTTACCGCCTAGGATTTAGGGATTAGTAGTAGTTTAATCGTACTTGGATCATTCTCATTTTTGCATAACTCTTTTTGTGCGTAATTAAAAACTGAAATACTCGTATTATTTAATTTTCTACAATTAATCAAAGTAGGTTATAATTAATAGGATAACAAACACAACACCATCCAATGACGTGGTAATACATTATTGACGCCATCTTAAAATTTTTGGACAGTTTGTCATTGCTTGGATGGATGGATAAAATCATTTTGGAGTAAAGAAAGGCCATAAACCTATACAGAAAGATTTTTTTTTAATTAGCAAGCTATTTCGGTCACTTTTGAGGATTACCTAATATAATAGCCATAGCCAACTTATTCTTATCAATCTATAACAAATAAATAACAAACAATTAACATCAATAAATCTGCGCGGACACGCCGCCTGATATTAATTCTGTAGGTGAAAGCTAAAGGACCTTAAGTCCATTTTTATTTTTACAGCCTTAAGGAACAATATTTGTCAAAAAAATATCACAATATAATAGCTTAATAAACCTTCATAATCATATTATTTTTCTACAACGATACACTATTTACTTTTTATACACGGTCGATTTTAATATCTAATTTCGGGTACCTATAGATATCTTTAATGAGCTCTACTGAATAATTTATAAAATGTGACTTAAGGTTCTCTAGCTTTCACCTACAGAATTGTTATAGGCCTTTCTGTCATTGTAAATTGAATTATATCGTAATCTAATCTCCATAATAATGATAGTGATTATTAATCTACAGATTTCATCATTCTAACATTTATTGTTAGTGAAAAAAATGAAAAACTGTTT
Organism: Dicycla oo; assembly: GCA_948252095.1. Taxonomy (NCBI): domain Eukaryota; kingdom Metazoa; phylum Arthropoda; class Insecta; order Lepidoptera; family Noctuidae; genus Dicycla; species Dicycla oo. The sequence goes on from OX411714.1 coordinate 29,510,659, forward strand.
TTGTGTAGTGGTCTACAGAAAAAATAATTAAAACCAACATAAACACAAAGAAAAATTCACTTGTCTTGCTTATAGTTGCGGCGGCCAAGATGCTAATTGGTGATTTACTCGAGTGTCGTGGGGACCTATTGGATTTTGAAGATTAGATGGTAGAACGAAAAGAAGGTTATAATTATGATTATACCCTTCACCGGTGAGGAGAGCGGCTACAGGTTTTCAAAAACGCAAAAAAAAAAAAATACTGTCACATGGACTCGAGCGCGTCAGATTTTCAGTAAAACCTATTCAAAAGACTGACAATTTGGACGCGACCAAAACTCATGGCCGGTTTTTGAAAATACGAAAAAAAAAAATCGTGACGTTGAAATACTCGAGCGCGTGAGATTGATATACAGACGATTCAACTTGATGTCCTTGTCGTGCTGACCCATAATCTGACAATTATGGTGAGGAATTTCCTAAATCTGACGGTTTGAAAACAAAATTTTTCATGATTTTTTATAATCACTGGATGTGACAAGTAAAATACACGGAAAATCGCAGGCAAATAAAAAAAGCAATTTCTTTTAATTATAATACTTATTTATAAAAAAAATAGTAATCTTCATCTTCAACCGTACAATTATCGTCATACAGTAAAAGTAGCTTGTGCAAAACTATGCAAGTAGCTGGCATGCCATTGTGACATTCACCAATCAGAAGTTGTTACACGGCATACAGTCAAAGAGACAATAAGAAGAGAATTATAACTATCTGGTAGTTTATTGTAAACTTTGGTCGCCATACAAGAAAATAGTTTATTATTTCGTCTAAATACACGAAGTACTTAGCGGCTAGATCTGCAGCTGCACGCTCTAAACTTCACTGACGATTTTTGTTGCTTTGGCTTGTGGAAATTGGCAGTGAAAATTCCTTGAATTGGGTGAATATTCGAGCGTTTTAACCGCCGTCATTACCTTCCGCCAAAAGTTGATGAAGGAGAATATCGTTAATGAAATATTTCATCAATTCCCAGAATCTGCTTAAGGACCAGAATCAGGAATTGCTGAAATATTTCATTAAATATATTCTCTTTCATCAACTTTTGGCGGAAGGTAATGACGGCGGTTAAAACGCTCGAATATTCACCCAATTATTTCCTTCATATTAAAAAAAAAAAAATCAACCACGCTCGAGAATGTCGAGGTGACGTTTTTTTTTGCAAGTTTGTGACCCTTTCACTCTCTTACGTCACGCTTAAATCGTCAGATTATTGAAATGCATACTTTTCAGCATGTAATCAACCCAACATAGGTACTTTAATCTGACGCGCTCGAGTATTTCTAGCCATCGATATTTTTTTTTTTAGTATTCTGATCGACTGCCCTAGACGCGTGAGCCTATATAGAGCGCTTATATGTGGTGGAGGTACTCAACAGGGTGCAAGATATCCCCCTTATGTTAATCTGCCGCAATTGAGTAAATCCCCAAAATCCCTTACTGGGCTCCCCTACCGTTAAGTAAAAAAAAAATTAGTAGGCGTAGTTCGAATCCGCGCCGTTTGTTTTCGTGAAAACGGATTGTAATTTTTCTACGGTTTCTGATACTGCCGTAGCCAGTGTATTTGATTGACACTAGACTTAGTAGACTCATTGCATTCCTTATAAATTAGGTATGCTATAACAGATTATTGATATTTTTCAGCTCTGAGCAGATTTACGGCCAATATGAGACGACATCTTAACTTTTTTTTGCTATTTGCAACAGATTTTCTTCGGTTTCTGACACTGCCGTAGCTATTGTATTTGCTCGGCACTTTTTAGGCTCATTGCAATCCTTTTAAATGATAAATGATTTTTATTTCTGTAAGTAGGTTTGTACAAACACTTTTACAAGTCAATATTTTTTTTTTAAACTAGATGAGGTCGGCGTTTCCTATCTGACTACTCTGAGAAGAAAGGCCGAAACAAACTCAGAGGTCACAGTCTCTTATAAAGTCCAGACATAATCTTGGTCACTTCATGTGAAGACCATGTAGATTGGTGTCTGAAATGGTCTTTTGAGGAAAGAACCACACAGATTGAGAGGACCTGTCCAGTCAGTGCACGCATTTGTCAGTAATCGCGCAGCTCAACTCAGAACTTAAGGAGCTCAACGATTCGACGAACAATACCAAAGAAAGGACATTGGGGTAGGCCGCATAGATTACTCAAACTGCCAGACCATGATTAAAAATAACTGAGAGAAAAAATAAAACAAACAAAGAAAAAAAAGCAATGACCTACATAGTCTTCACATTCACAATAAAGGAAAATAATATAATACTTACAAAGTAAATATTAATGTCAACATTCAGTATGCAAAAATAAAAACAATATAAAATAAAATTGGAGCAGTTCTATCCCAAGCATTTTTGTCCTCAACATAAATGTAAATTTTGATGCAAGCTTTCTGCTATTGGGGTTTTTTTCAATTCTGAGCAGGTCGATATGAGACGATATCTAAAATTATTTTGCTATTGTCAACTTTGTATTCATTTTAACCCTATTTTGGCCAAATATGAATTGGACTGATGTACTGGCCTTATGAATTGGACTTTGGGTGACTGGTCAAGAGTAATATTTCCAGACGAGTCAAGGTTCATGCTATACCCGCATGATGGGATAACCAAGTTTGCATTGAAGAGAAACTGTGACACGTGTGAATTTCTTCCGAAAGCCGCACCGTGCTTGTGGTAATAGAAAATGGCACTTTAACTGCAGAAAACGTGAATGAAATCTTAAAAGTGTATGCTCGCCCATTTTTAGTAAACATGGGCGAGAACGCCATCTGTATGCAAGATAACGCTCGTCCCTATACAGCTCGGATAGTGTTATACTACCTTCAAGATGGCACTATCTCACGCATGGAGTGGCCAGCAGGCAGCCGACTTGAACCCCATCACCTCGCCTGGGACGAACTGGGACGACGTGTACGCCAGTGAAATTCCCCTCTAATCACCCTTCGTGAACTGAAAGAAGCACTGATAGAGGAATGGGAGAATATTCCGCAGCATCGGCTCAGAAATCTGGTACAAATCATGCCGCACCGTACGGCTCGTGATGGCAATACTAAATACTAAAATGTGTAAAAACTGCATATTGGATACTGTACCACATTTTTCGTAATCTAGTGATAATGGTAATTTTTACTTAATACGACTGTCGCATTTTATCACCTATCTCGCTCACACCGGACCAACATTTTAAAAATGTTAAATGAAAAGTGGCTTTTTTGAAAAATGTAATCAGTAGGCGAAATAAATAATATTAATTTAATAGGTAATTATAAAAACACATTTTTATTGTGGCCTTTATTTAACTCACCTCAAAATACTTATTGAGCTGATTTCATTAGATGACACAATAGAAAAATGTGTTTTTAATAATTACCTATTAAATTAATATTATTTATTAGTCCGCCAATTAAGTACCTAGTTACATTTTTGAAAAAAGCATCTTTTCATTTAACATTCTTAAAAATTTGATCCCGTGTGAGCGAGAGAGGTGATAAAATGCGACAGTCCTCCTAACTTACTTTTAATCAAAATAAACTTACATTGCACTAAAATAGTAGGTTATTAAAACACGAGTGTGTTTTAATAGTATCACTCTGAAACGAGTGTTTTAATACCTACCTATGTGTAGTTTCATACCTACACTACTTTATCTACTCTCATACATAATTATGGACTGAACCTAAATAAAAATTTTCCCGCGAAATTCATTACAACAAAACGTATGAATCATCAAAACCCAGCACATCAACACACATTTGCTAAAGTGGGAGCTGCCACCGACAAGTAAAAATTGGATATAAACCTTTTTTGTAATGCTATAAAAATGCCGCGCACTGCATATGCGTTCCATTAGAACAAAAAAAAAAAAAAATGATGGAAACTCCTTGGTGACTTGTATCGTAATAGTAAAAAAAAATGTTTTATAACATTATATAAATCTGTAGGTATATTCCTCAATCTACAGAAAGCCTTCGACAGTGTCAATCCCCATCCTATTGAGTCGATTGGAGGGCGTTGGCGTGAGAGGTATACCCCAGGAATGGTTTAAAAGCTACCTGTCTGACCGATACCAAAGAGTCCGCATAGATAGGCAGATGAGCGATGAGGCACTGTGCGCCTCCAGTGTTCCCCAGGGAAGTACAATAGCCCAAACACTTTTCTTGGTATTACTATAATCAACTCTGTGACCTTGCAATCCAGCAAGCCGAAATAACAATGTTTGCTGATGACACAGTGATCCTGTTCCACAACACCTCTTGGAAGGGTTTAGCGCGGGTAGTGAACGAGGGCTTTCAAGAGTAACTGCCTGGCTTGAAGACAGCCTACTATCAATAGACGCAAGTAAAAGAAAATACCTTTGCTTTAGCATGTCGAAGTCAGGCAGGCCTAGTCCAGACTTGTAAGGTCCACACGTTCCTTTGTAATAGAAGTTCGTGTTTTCAACCTTCCTGTGCCTGCCCTATGCTTGACAGAGTCAACAACATAAAATACCTCGGTGTTACAATCGATGACAACCTGAATTGGAGCCAACATATCTCAGTCACAGCAAAAAAGACACGGAAACTTATATATATTTTCAAAACCGTGAGATATGTTGCCAGCCATAAACTGCTTATACAAACGTATAAAGCTTTGTGTCACTGCGTTTTGGGCTATGGTATTTGTGCATGGGGTGGTGCTGGAAAAACCCATATGATTGAAATAGAGCGTTCCCAGCGTGCAGTCTTGAAGGTACTGCTTTGCCTAACTTCAGGACCCCTACCCAGGCCCGCCGGGTGCGGGCGTGCAAGGCGTGCACCGCATACAGGCGCCATTCACAAGGGGGCGGCAAAACAGAGATCGAAACGAAAAGTAAACAATCTTGCAATTTGTATGTCTAATATATTTGTATTTGTAATGTCTTTGTATATGGTTGTCAATGATGCAGCAAATATTACGCACGAAACTGTGAATTTCTTTAATATAATCAACAAATTTACGTTTTCTTTTCATCATTTCCAAAGAGGTGGTCGATAATTTGCAAACATAAACAGATTTCAAATTAAAAGCTTTAAGTGCAACGCGATGGTCTAGCAGAATGCAGTCAAACCATTACGGCACTGATGCTTTGCTGGAAATATCTGATAATAAATTCGTCGGAATGGGATTGTACAACATCTCATAAAGCTCATTCGCTTGCGCTGATCATTCAAGATTATAGATTTATTTGCTCAATAAAATAGGGTTTGATATTTTAAACGAAATCAATACTTTAAGCAAAATGATGCAAAGCCTCACAATGAACATTCAAATCTGAGCAAGTTTGTTGGAAAAATTGATTATTAAGCTCACTGAAAATCGCACAGATGAGCACTTTTAGAAAATATTACAAGAAGCCACTAATTCACCGATACCGAACTTAGCGTAGAGTTGTATACATGTGGCGGCTTAATCGGTATTGCACGCGGGCGTTCAAACAGCTAGCGGCAGACCTGCCCCTACCACTTTGGTGTATGAGCAGGCGCGGGTGCTTAGCATCAGAAAAATATTTATATTTGAGTGCCTGCGGAGATATCACCGGCTCACAGTCCCCTACTTTCCAAAAACTAATAAAAAAGATTTCCCGTTCCATGGGCAAGGAGCAAGTTTGCCAGAAAGCACTATAACAGGATAGCGCCACGCCTTTACAGCAAATTTTGCCAGTTCAAATTAGTTAGAGACGTGAACAATTTTCTCATAAAAAGGAAATCTTACTTTGGCATGAAAGCTATAGCTATGATGATACGGAAAACATTATCAGTAATCTAACCTGGTGGGCAGACTCGGACAAAACACACTCACACTCCCATCACACATATCGCCACACACATAATGCTACCCCCCTATTCTAATCTAAATGTTTTTTCTTTGTTCATTATGTATAATTGCCATTTATTTTTTAAACAATTTATGTCCATTTTATGTTAAAAGTATAACAACAATGAAGTATAAATTGTATCTAGACTAAGCCCATATATATACTGATTCATGTTACTGGAGAAACCTCGACCCCTGTCATACAAGATGTCCTAGTTTAGCGGTCGAGACCTCATTGATGTAACGTACGCTGAAGTTTTGAAATAAATTACTTACTTACTTTATTATTTTGTTAGAGGATTTTTGGAAATATATGGTTCTATTTAAAAATGTTTGTCTTATTGTGTTTAGAAAGTAAGTCATACGATATGAGAGTAGATAAAATCGTCAATAATAGTCTTTATTTCATAAAGCTAGCTCCAATATTTTGTAAGTTATTGAGTATTTGTTCCGCTTTCTTGCAGCCAGTGTATCCTTCACACACACAGTCGGACCTTATGTATTGTCACTGGCACATAATTTTGAATCTAGAACTCAAAGGAAAAAAGCAACAATAGCATACGATTTTCAATTGTTTTACGATCAAAACGACGTGTTTTACGAGTAAAAACATTTTATTAATATTAATATTTTACGATGGAGTGGACGCTCAAAGAACACCGAGCATTACACCGTTGTGGCCACTCGCCAAACACAATATTCAAGCTTCTTGAAAAACTGAAAAACGCGAAGAGATTTGTGTATCGTACTATAAAAAGGTACAATGAACACTCAAGTATGAATGACAAAAAAAGATCAGGCAGACCTCCTGTTTGGACTCCAGTAGTCATCAAAGTAATCATGGCGCGTATTGCAAGAAATCCCGTCCGCAAACAGATATTGATGGCTTTACAAATGGGCTTAAGTACAAAGACAGTAAAAATGGTACTCAATAAAGACCTGGGTCTACGAGCTTACAGAAAAAAAAAGTGGACATCACCTCAACGCGCGCTTGAAAAGTATGAGAGTGATAAATTCAGGAGTTTTACTAAGGCGGTACGCAAAAAACAGACACCGTGGCATCTCGTTTACCGTCGAAAAAAATGTCTATATAGAAGTACAACAAACAAAATGATAGGGTGTACGCTACAAGTTCTGCGGAAACTGGTAATGCCATTCCCCGAGTGCAACATGGCCACCATCCTTCATCATTGATGATTTGGTTTTTTGGCCCCACTGAAGTTCATTTCTGCGAAAAAGCTGTTAAAACCAGTGCGAAAGTTTACCAAGACACTGTATTGGATCCTATCGTAAAATATCTACCTCAGACGCTCTTTCAAGGACGCCTATGGACGTTTCAACAGGACTCCGCACCGGCGCACAAGGCTAGAACCACCCAGGCGTGGTCCAAACTCATCGAACCACGCCTGAGTTCAACATCGACTTGAAAGAGCATGAAGATTGGCTCTCCTCCAGCCCTGACGTTAATCCTTTGGATTACAAAATATGGCAAGTGTTGGGAAAGAAAGTCTGCGCTAAGCCTCATAAAAACTTGGAGAGTCTGAAGTCTTCACTGAGAACAGCAGTGGCCGAAATAGATATGAATTTGGTCGCTGCTATTGATGACTGGCCGCGGAGACATTTTGAATAAATTTGATTTCAATATAAACCTAAAATACTATTCTTACAAATAAAAATATAATATATATTTTTTTTAAGTACAGTGTATTTTTAATTTTATGATCTATACTTGTGACAATACGGACCGACTGTGTAGTTATGTCTGTCTATAGGTACCCAGTATCTACAATAAACATAAGTTTATTTAATTATTTAAATAATTATAGGTAACTTCAAACAGTCAAGTAACACATAACTAGGCTTGTTTTGTCGGTCGTTTGTATGGTTGGGATCAGGGATAGTAAAATATAGGACATAACACAAATAAACAACGAACAATAAATTTGCTTTTAAATCGTTTATTTCAGTTTCATAGTTAACATTCTATAGACAGATAGAAACATTTAATTAGATCAGATCACACAGCTAAGCGGTTGTTTTTAAGTGTACACATTATTATAAATTAATAATTCAACATTCGAATAATTTAATCCTTAACAAGTAACGTTTGTAAAGTGTTCCCCAATCATTACATGTTCGGCTCGCACATGCGCATGCGATCTAAACACAGATGTTACTCACTTATATACCACTAAACGCTAAAATATTTACCATCATGTAAAAATATCGATAACATTCAATTAACGCGATTGATTCTTATTCGAGAACAAAAATATTTTTATATTATTATTTTTTTATTAGTAAAACTAGATGTCACTTAACATTAGTGTTAGGTAGCGACCTACCGACGGCGTATATGGCAACACTACATCTAAAATCTCATTCTTGTTTAATGTGACACGGCAACACCATCGGCGTCCCCACGATAATAAGTGCGTCCTCCCGTATAAATAAATACTTAAAATATAACACGTACTCGGTCAATAAATTTCTTATATACTATGTTACATGACAAGCACTTATAACCACCCATTAATTAGGATGTCTATTAATAAAAGAAATTATATATCTGGCAACACCAGACTAGCGTTGTAGAACCTCTTTAGTTATAATTCTTGTACACAGTAGATTGTCCTTTTATAAGTACAAAGAAAGGCAAGACTTAGATCACAAAATTTATAAATAAGGTGGCTATACAACAAGAAATAATATATATACCCTCGAAATTGACTTAGATATGTTATTAAGACATCGTGTGAATCGCACTAGGTAAATTGACAATTATAAATCTAAAGACTAATACAACAGCCAAAGCGAAATATATGGCAATTAGCACGTATACATACCTACATAACAATAGATACAGGGCTTGAATTAATTAGTCAGAACTAAACAGTCAATATATATAAATAAAAGATTTCAAAAAGCGAAATTAATTAAATACTTGATAACACAATTTGTGCATTCACATTTTTTTGTGATTTTCGGTATTTTTTTTGTATAAAAATATCGTCAACAAGTTTTGTATGTAAAGTTCTAAGGGTTCACATTGACCTTGTGAAAGTTTATGTTGTCAATGAGGTCGAAAAGCACATCGCTGGATGTATCCGGCTTTTTTGACGCGACCCAGTCTCTGGCGTTAGCGACAACCGGTAGTATGGTTTTTTCGCTACAAAGTACACAAATAAAAAAATACATTAGTCACATTTCTTTTTTAGGAGAATCGACTAACTAAATCGAAATAAATCGATTGTTTTTAATCGATTCTCTTTGATTCACTCGATGTTAAGTTTCTGTTGTTATGTGATGCCAGGAGAGAGAAGCGTTAGGTAGCTGTGCGGTGAGGTCGTATTTACATGAGCTTCTGTTTGGCGCACTCTGGGCAGATGATGTCGGGGCCGTCGGTGATGAATCCCTTGCCGACCAGGGAGGTCTGGCACTGCGCGCAGATGAAGCAGTCGTTGTGCCAGTGGCGGTCCTCGAAAGAGATGAAGCGGGTGCCGCCGATTCCTGGAAAGTATAGAAATTATATTTTAGAAAAGGAGCTGTAAGTACAATTAATATAAAACCTGAGGGATAACGAAATGTTGCTAGTTTTTTCAGCAGTTTGATAAAATCTCGAGACCAATCCTGTTTCACAGGTTATTTTTGCAATCAATTTAGTACCATTCAATAATAAGCAAACAGGCAGGAGGCCCTCCCGCCTAAGAACATCATCCAAGAGACAGAGATGGAATGTCTCATGTGCTATGTCGTCTATCGTCCGAAAGTATAATGTACCTATCTCAATCCCGTAATCTTGATCCGCGATATTTGACGACTATTCTAAGACTCAGATTGGCTACAGAGAAAGATCGGGATCAAGGTTAACATATACGATATTAATTTCGGGAGTAGGGTCCATTGTCATCTTTACGAGCTGATAGTCAAAAAGATGAATCAATCCCAATACTAACCAGTGATAGGCTTGGTGCAAGAAGTGCACCGCTTAGCGAAGAGCTCTCCGAAGCACTCGGCACAGTAGGGCTTCTCGTCGCGCGACGTGAAGCGCTGTCCCGCCAGCGACGTGTTGCAGTTGGTGCACGTGAAGCACTCGCGGTGCCACGGCTCATTCTTGTAGGTCACTCCGCCTTGCGTGATGATCTAGAAAGGGGAGGTGGAGTTTTAGAACCATTGAATGATTAACATAGCACTTGGTCCCGGCTGACATTTGTATATACATATTTCACAATCGTTACGGGTAGTCAGAAGCCCGAAAGTCTGACAACCAGTCTTACCAAGGGGTATCGTGTTACCCAGTAACTGGATTGTGGAGATCAGATAGGCAGTCGCTCCACGTAAAATACTGATATTCAGCTGCATCCGGTTATGCTGGAAGCCGTCCCAACATAGTTGGAAAAAGGTTCTGCAGATAATTATGATGGTGAACAGTCTTGGAAGTAGGGTAGGTCTGTACTCGTATGTGTGGTCACTGGCAAGATAATAGGTTATAATAGTAATAGGCTTTCTTGTATTTGTGCATGCTTAGAGGTCACGATGGATCGAGCGTGCCCCGAAGATGCTACTTGTTTTCTGACACCTACTAGTCTGGGAAGATTTACCTACTTACTATCTTATTTCTTTTTTTAGACGAATTTTTATAATTCGCGCCGAAGCTTCGGCGGAATATAAAAAGTAGACCTTAAAATAGTTAGGATTTTGAATCGTTACGAAAAGCAAAAATCTTTCCATGCTGCGAAATACCCCAAACTGTAATAAGTAAAGGTTTGAGGATTTTTGCAACACTTAACACATTATCTGCTTAATTCTTTATGCAAACGCTTCTTTATGCTACACCCTTACCAACCCTTATTTTACGACGTTTTCGAAACAATAGAGATGCACAACGAACGCACAGGTGCGTCGCGCCGCACTTGAAGAAAGTTATGTAAATTGTAAGGACGCGCATACGCGCCGTCAAGCACCTGGTGAACGTCCGAAAACGCGCATGTGCGTCTGCCGCGCCTAATGTACTAATCTTTTTTCCTGAATATGACATTTTAGTAAGACAAGATATTCACCCAAGGTTTCCTATCTTCAGATAAGACAAAATCTAAAGCGTGTCAACACGTTTCTCCATTTATCGCGAAACCTTACTATCAAGTCCTTTATTCGCTTCCTATGTCCTCAGATCTAACCTTAAGCAGGGGGCTGCAATCCTAAAGACTATAAAATCGTAATAAACTACATCTGTGCCACAGATGCTATAAACAATTGATTGAAAGAATCTTGTGGGTGTAATATGTGGGTACGGAATTATATCAAATTTATGGCTATGATAAACGTCATATTACAATAACCTGTTGCCCTAATTCTATGAAGGTCAGATCATCATAACTGAAGAATTAGTTCAATGAGTTAAGTGGACTAATAGATGGTAAGATCAGGAAATAATAGAAGTCTGCGCTTGCTTGAGGAAACATTTACTGTTTCATAAAAAAGAACAAACAAGATGAAAAACCAATAAATGAAAGTTATTGAAGGCTGAGTGAAGAAAAGTAGACTTTAAAAAGCACATTATTAACAAAAAAAACCGACTGCAAACAAATAACTGAAAAAACAAAAACAAGCATTATTATCTATTGAACTTTGTTTTTTGTAAGGTGGCTCTTTTCTGTTATGTGTTTTTGCAGTTGGGGTTTTTTTTTAATAAGTTTTTTTCTAAATTTGCTTTATTTTTTTTTTTGTATTAGCAGATGCAATATACAAATATTATAATTCTAGCCTATGTCACTTCCCCAATTAAGGCGAATCTAACGACAATCCATCAAGACGTTTAGGCTACAGAGCGTGCCAAAGAAATAGACATACTATCAATGTGTGATATTATGTCTATTTCTTTATACTATCGAAAAACATTACCCACCTTCTGGGGCAGCATGCACGGATCGAATAACTATTTTAAGTAATTCCAGCGCACCATAAACAACTTTCTCTCTAGCTGGTTGGCTGATCCAACTAGCTGAATAACTCTCGTATAGGGGGCCTGTAGAGTCAGCAAAAAAAAAAAACTAAGTGTTTCGTAACGTGTAGGCCACTGAGCCTGGAACTCCCTGAACATGGCCTGTAAGGAAAAGCTTTAAAGGAGGTTTTCCAAACATGTCCTACCTTGTTGCACTTAACGCAGCGGGTAGCGAACTTGTCCTCGTAGCAGCCGGCGCAGTAGATCTCCTGCTCGCGCGGGATGAAGCTCCTGGTGCCGATGGGGTTCTTGCACACCACGCAACAGAAGCACTTCTCGTGCCACTGCCTGGTCTTGTACTCCATCTTCTTGGTTCCTGGAGGGGAGATGAGGATTTAGGTTAAAAAGTTCAGGTGTAACAGAAATATGTTCAAAAGTAATGGCGAATGGAAATTTCGGTCCTAAAGTACGAGTAAAGTGTAAGTTTTTTAAAATATTTGAAGAAAGTTGCACCTATAATATGTATTGCTGTTGGTTTGTGTTCCTTTTCAGACAATATTTGCCGGAAGCAAGGCACGAGTCGTCGTCATTATTAGAGTCTTCGTTATTGAACTTTTAATGAAACTTGCCAAATGTGCAATTGCACTTTCGAGCGAGTTTATGGAAAAGGCGAGCGAGTTTATAATAATTATGTAGTTGAAATGTCACTACAGGTATTTAGAACAAATTCTTCTGTAAGTGGCCATCACATTGATTTATTGCTTATTATTAAATTGTCTAATGAAAAGGTCAGATTTTGGGTGACAAGACGTCTATCACTCAATCAACTTCAACATTTTATTTTTGGTAGAGAGCCAGAAAGTATTCTGGATTAGTCTTTTAGTTTTTTTATTTTTTTATACTACAAGTAAGTAAGTAGATCTAAACTCTGATTTTTAATTTGATAGACTAAAATGTCATAAAGTAACATGATGACTAAAATGTCAAAATGACAAAAAAGGTCGATCGTAGCTGTTATTTTGGTCTAGAAAATCAGCTGTTTCCTGCATTTATGTTCGGATAACTCGTCAAAATGTAAGGAGCAGCTGATTTTTTTCGCGATTTCAGGTTTGGTTCCATATTAAAAGTTGTTAATAATGATGAGTACAATGACCCCTTAAGAGGATTGTGAAGCTGTAAATTTTCATACAAAAAGCGATAACGTTTTTCTCCCCGTAAACATAGTCTAATTTTCATAATTTTTGGAAATGTTGTAGGTATAATGAAAAACTAGGTCCGTACGTTTTTATTATAAATAAATATTGCATACGATATAAGTTATTAGCATCTAAACATCTATATTTTGACATAAAAACTTCCTCGAGCGTTTTTATTTTTTAAAATTAAATTATAATAATAAAACATAAATTGAATTACTAAAATAGAAAACGTACAGACCTAGATTAAGGTGTACTGAATGTAATGACACCAAACATGTCTCATTTCTTTTAGGTGAAAACGTGAAAACGTTATCGCCCGAAACTACTATTTATGTAAATAATTGTATGAAATATACCTATATTTCATACAATTATTTACATAAATAGTAGTTACCTAATTGCCTCCAAAACTCGCGCCGCGTATCGGCTCTTCACAATCCTCTTAAGAGGTAGTGCGTTATTTAAGTTACACCTTAACTAGCCCCAATTATAATCAGTCATCAATTCAGTCATCGTCTCTAGCTAAGTAAGGAAGTATCTTCTATTTGATCCACTACATAAGTTACCATGTGTAACCCTACCCTATACTAAGGGCTGGTTTTTTGATTCGTAGTTAACTCAAACAATGGTTAAACACAGTAACTAATGGTTGAATTTTGTCTAAATGTGAAAGGCTAAAAATGCATGTATTCGTGTTAGCTCATTCATACTAAAAAATAGTAACTAATGGCATAACTCATTCATGTTTAACCTTTTACATTTAGCCAAAATTCAACCATTAGTTACTATTTTTAAACATTGGTCGAGTTAACTACGGTTCAAAAACCGGCCCTTAGTGTATTGGTTGATGACTTCATAATGGATTACATGTATAACCTCCATCCACACTACCTATTAGTGTCTTCTCATAGGTAATATATTCACATGTTACACTACACTATCATGCGATCACACGATCACAATGTCATTTCAGGAACCATTCGAATTCAATATTGTGATGCAAGGACAGACCCATGACTGTCCTTGCATCACAGTTCAAGGTTGACGTATCACGGAAACGACAGTTCGGAATGTCAGTTTTTGATTTTATATGAAACGAAATTTATAAAAATGGAACTGTATAAGTTTTGTTTTTCATTTACCATTTGTTTTCTTTCTATAAGGAAGTTTGAATGTTACCATGACAACAATTTGTATTCGAAAAACTTGGCAAGCGTGAGAGTCGCTAAAAGATGGCCCAAATAAAAGGGTCTCATCAAAGACAGAGCTAAAACTAATAATTGGCTTGATTAAAATATCAACTGAACATTTGTGATCATTATCTTTAATATTAGAAGTTTACAACAAACAACCCATAATTTCAAAGTAATCTTATTACGTAATCATTTAAAAAAAAGGAATTAAAAACGCCTAAGCTCATGTGGAAAATATGTAATTATAGAGGAGTAATTTTAACAATCTATAATTATTATGGATGCTTGAAAATTAGCATATTGATGGCTATATTTTTGGTAAATACATAAATTAGCCAGTCAAAGTCGGGTCGAGGATATAATTCGTAGCATGAATATTTTAAAGCTTTATAATATGTATAAATCTTTTCATAGTTTTGAAATAAAGGATTTTTTTTATCTCTCTTTACTTATACGCACTTACCTATTATATTCGAATTTATTCGGTAAATATTATATTATTAATAATATTATATTAATTTATCAATTTATATGGGATCATTGAGTATACTAATTTGTAGAGCTTTAGTTTTTGCGTGCAGAAACGCTATCCGAATACTAATTTTCGGTTAAAAATTATAAACAAAAGTGTCTAAATACCTACTTATATGTCATTGTAAAATATGCTATCATTAATATTATGATCACTGATGTGTTATTGATATTTATTTATTTATATTCTATTGTAAAATATACCTACTTTGATTTGTTACAATGGGGATTAAAGAAATGAAGGCCAAGACAATTAATTCGCCTTTCCAAAATTATTTCTATCCAATTTGAAGTCGCATTTATTTTAATCGCTGCAATCTTTAGCTTTACAACTTTTAGTACAATAGGAGGATCCGTTCAAAAGGCAAAGGCAGTTCAATATTAATGGCTATGAAAACTTTACAGAGATACCTTTCAGCTAAATTCCTCCATTTGAATTCAGAACTGGCGTAAAGTTCAAATTGAAATGTAAAGGAACAACCTTTACATTTCCACTTCGACTGATTTCTAAAAAGTTTTTAATGCTACATGTTCATTGCTAGAAGAGATATTAAATTAAACAGCCAGTAATCGATCTTTGTTCGTATGAGTTTTTATGTGGTTTATTAATTTCTTTGTTTCACTGTCAATAGTAGTTTTTTGGCACCTTGTATTTCGCTTGTTTACCAGCGTTAGGTACATATTTTATTATGTCGTAAACGTGCAATAATCGCGTGTTTGGACGTGAAATTATGTCCTTGACGTTTGCATTTGACATTGAAACCATGGCATATTTGACTGATGCACGCAACATGCACCTAGCTATAGCTATCACTCAACGGTTTTTGCACCGTTCAATTTGTGAATATGTGATTTATGGTGCACTATCATGATTCATGTTACAGCCGAGTTATAGTATAAACAGAAATAGGTACTGAAGAAGGTAGGTACTGTAAAATCAACTGAAGTATTCCTTCCCTAAAAGGTTTCTTTATAGAAGCAATGGCACAAGTAGTGGCCTGAACAAAAGAATTGAAATATTTCCAGTGCATTGTCATTGCTCATAATTAATTATTGATTTTGTTCATTTGATCTCCCTTCACCAGTAACTTTTACACAGTCAACTTCAATTTTATTCTTCATACATTTGTGTCGCGAAAATTCAATCTTACATAATTAATCACGCACAAAATAAATCCATTAGCGATAAATGTTAGATGCGTTTAAACTGTCCAAGTTTACTTTATCCACGGCCATCAGCGAACCAAACGCACGTTAGTCTTAACTTAATCACTAGACGCGGTTGTAATGGGAGAACTTTCATATCATTGACTTCTATGACAATCGAAAGGCAAGTTTGTTTGTAAAAGTTAACAATTTGGTTTGATTCTAAACTCAAATTATTTTTCGGTCTCGAAAAAAAAATCTGCTGTTCAGTACATTTTGACGAATTATGCGAACATAAATGTACTGAACAGCTGATTTTTTTTCGCGATTTCAGGTTTGGTCCCATAGTAAAAGTTGTTCATAATGATGAGTACAATGACCCCTTAAGAGGTTGCTGGTGTTTTACAAATAACCCTGTAGTTCGCGTCAAATAACTTTGCCGCTCTGAAACAGGCTTTCCGATGCGCATGGCATGGCGCTGCTGTTTTATTATAGATATTGACTACTGCGCAGTCATTTGCACGAACTTCAGAGCGGCAGTTATTTGACGCGAACTATAACCTAGTTTCCTGGTAAAAGCGTGGTAACAAAGGACACCGGAAAAGTGGAAAAAAAAAATTGCCTCGCACTTATTCACAAAATTTTCTACAGAATTAAGCACAATGGCTTAAAATTTCGCAAACAAAGTCTGATAAAATGGCAAGTATGGATAAAAACAACTTTAAATATCGCGTGTCAGGACAGTGAACAGTTGGAAACTAAAGCATTGTGGTTCGTGACTAATCTTCGGTTACATCTGCAGTTCTGGGGTCTCTGAACCCTAATGTTATCGTATTTCATATCGATTTCAGGAATCGTTGCAATATGCGGTTCGTTTCTCGATGGTTTCTCGTGATTTTGTTAGTTTATGGTTTGATGTTTATTTTTATGATGGTTTCTATGGTAGTTTGTTATTTTTTGTTTTTATGAAGTTCGTAAATTATTGTTCAATCAAACGTGTAGGTAGTAGGTAGGTACTTACATAATATTGCCCTTTTCATTCAATCTTATGAAAATTAAGAAGTTTCTGGTAAGTTAATTTAAGTTGTAAGTATTAATTAAATATTTTCCGCTTTGTTTTCTATCTTTGATACCTATATCAGCGATTGTATAAGACTTTTTCAGGGTTCCGTACCTCAAAAGGAAAAAAAACGGAACCCTTATAAGATCACTCATGAGTCTGTCTGTCTGTCCGTCTGTCACAGTCAATTTGCTCCGAATCTAATGGAGCGATTAAGTTGAAATTTGGTACACGTATGTATTTCTGTGACCCAAACACGGACGTGTAATGTAAATTAATGAATTTTGAATATGGAGGTCAATTTTGGGGGCACATAAGAAAATATTAAAAAAAAAGTTTTGCAAATTGTACCGTTCGGTATATCAAATGAAAGCTTACTGTGAGGGTCTCAAATATATTTTTTTATAATTTTAAAATGAACTATTTTAAAGTTATTTAAGAAAATAGACGAAAATTGACTATTCCCCACTTTATCTCCGAAACTACTGAGCTTAAAATTTTGAAATAAATACAAAAAATACTTCTTTCTATACCTATATATTACAGGAAAACATATAAGAAGTATATGGTCTTAAAATAACATGGTAAATCTCTCAATATTGTGCGTTCAAACTTACATTTGCAGTTGGAATGTTACATGTTTTTCAACTACAATGTTAAGTTTGTTCTTGGGATAAATTCATCCCAACTACGGAACCCTTCATTGTGCGTGGTCCGACACGCACTTGACCGATTTTTCAAATATGACAACACAATATTTTTTCAACCGTTATATTGTTCAAAGCACGACAGCAATATTGCATTACCATAAAAATAAGGAGATCATGATTCAGAAACATCTTAGAACGTCGTGTACTCATTCACTAATAGTTCATAGTGTCTATAGATAAAGGTGCATCAAACACAACTATAAATAATAAAGCCGTGAACACACAATACAGTTAAACCGTTCCACTTTTCCATTGTTCTCAGTGAAAGGGCCCTTACGCCCACTAGAGCTATCGGACAGTAATAACTAGGCTATTTGCAAATTGTTACAGTTAACCATGGGCTACAACAGCGTAGGCGACGTGTATTAAAATTACTAATGTTTTATAGGCGACCTTTAAACTCTATTGAAATATGGAGTAAAGTTTTTGAAAAGGTACAAAATAAAATCTTCCAAAAGAACTTTTATTTTCGGTCCTGCATCTCATACAAATATTTAAAACAATAAATTATAGGCTGGTTGACTTAGTAGATATAACAAAATCAATAAAATGCAGAACAATAAAAACTTTCAACCAATAGAAACGGTCAAGCTTTACGGCGACGGTTCTATTTATCACATCCCGGTGGGAGCGGCATGCATCGCTAATTATTAATGAAACTCGTTAGACGTTAGCTTAAAGTGGTACTGAGAAAGTTGTTTGCTCCGTTTCTTGTGGCGTGGGATGAGGATACGTTAAATATTAATGTTATTTTAAACTGCATAGCTTTAAGCGGATATCTGTCAGATACTGGCCGAAAAGTAACTACGATCGTTAGGTTTTGCTGTATCTGACCTCATTTTGAAAACTGGAAACTCCTTTAATTCAGAATGGACCAAAATTAGTGCTTTTAGAATGCAATATAAAAATCCCACCCTTTATCATTACCTAGTGTGCTTCCTTGTGTTTAAGCTCAGGAAGAAGCGGCGGAATGAACTCCCTAGCAACACAACTCGTCCAATTATGTTAAGACTAATGTTGTTTAAATTACTTACTTACTCAAAGCATTTAGCCCGTTCCATAAGTGACATCGACCCGCATCATTTTGTTTACATTCTTTTACATATAACTAAGTAGTGATTTTGCATAATGTTTAGGTACTAAGTATCATAACTATAATTAATACATAACAGAACGGGTATTGTCGTACGCATTTATTATAACAGCAATGAATGATTACGTTATGATGCATTGTGGGGGCATCGCTTGTCCAAGTTATTAGCGATGTTAAGATCAAACACGAATGAGTTATGAAGGCCGCGATGATGTCAGTCGGTCAGCGTGGGACGGGCAAATATTAACAAAAAGAGGCTTATTACGGCTTGTAGTAAAAGTAGAATTAATAACCCCATAATATCGGCCGCAGAGTGATCGATATTGGATAAAAAAAGTCCAATGAATTTCTTACATGTCGTGTAGGAAATTTGTAGGACTTTTACGCTGGTGAACACGCAGCCTTAAATTTCGTGAACATTTTTTTGCGCTGAAAATTTATTGCTCACGAAAAAGCGAAAGAAAAAGAGATTTTCATTAATTAAATTTGTAGCGCTATAACTTTCACTGTAGAGCTTGTCAAAGTATTGATAAACTGTATAAAAATGCTTGAAACTTTTAATCCAGCGAGTCACTAAATTAAGTAAAGTAGGCTATTAAGTTATCATATTTATCATCATCAACATCAAGTTAACTTCAACTTCCTTCTTTAGATTTCCTTTTTCTTGAAAAAAAAAAACACGTGACATTCCTATTTTCTCGGAAAACTTTAACCAAGCACACGTGATATTTTTTCTATAACAATTCTTAATTCAACCTCAAATGACGTAATCGCCATCAGCCATCGCGCACTTTTGAGCCTTATGCCTTCGCAAAAACATATTATTATGCTTCAACCGCAAAATCGATTATTTTAACAGCGTCTTCAGATTTGTTTTGCCATGGTAATGTGACATGACTAATGATAATTTACACACCATTGTGTCTCAATTGATACGTAATGAAGACGCCTTTGTAATTTTCCGGGCTGCAATGTCAAAGATATATTGTTATAAGCACAAGGCACATATAAATGCCATTAGAATCTAGTTATAAATAAAGCTGTGTATGTATCCTTGTTGCAAGTATGCCACCTGCTTTGATAAAGCAGAATAAAGATCAAATTAATCGTTTTACAAATTTATCGGTTCCCCTTTTCAATTTTCACGATTCCTAGAAATGGATTCAGAATGACTTCACTTATTCTGAAACTTTCCCCTTGGTCCCTTATTATAAAGGTCTCCAATTCAATACGTTGAGAATAATGTCGAATTCCATTTCTATAACGGAAAAATAAATCACATTTTGTATACATTTGTAAACGAAATCGGAAACGTTCGTTTCAATCTACCCTACCTACTAATAATCAAAATGATAGTACAATTGGCAATAGTAAAATTGAAATAATACCTTAATTCTCATTTTATAGTCATCGTCAAGCACGGAATGAAATTCCTAGCATGCGAAACGGAACAAACGAATTTTCCGAGGAAAATGGTGACGGGCCGCCATTTTGCAATTCCCTAAATTGATTATGCACGTGTCTGAGAGAGTGTTGCGTGCACATGTGATGCACGTGACGCTAAATTTGATAAGAGGATTTCGTGCCATTGTTCTTGGTTGGTATTTAGTTATTTACTTTGAAAATTGAAATTGGGATCGTTATAATGTGATTTAGTACGTCGTAATATTGACGTGAACTCAGTTCTGGCAAAAGCATGTTTTTCTCAGTGAGATGGCTTAACTACTAGCACATAATAAGTCATTCTTGCATATTTTATATTTTCGACCTTTGAAATCGTCTTCTCCAATGTAGTGCTGTAGTTGCCGTATTGATTTCTTTTTTTTTGCAAAACAGTTCTTATTTTGAATTATGACAGTCATTTCTTAAAATCCTCGATTGCCTATGCCTACCCTTGAACTTTGACGTCGTAAACCCAACGGTTCGACTGGTTGTAAACAAGGTTCGCCCCACGTAGCCACGAGCCACCTATAAAACTGAAGGGTACCTTGTTTTACGTACACGCTCACGCTCATTTCCGCATACGGGTATGAGCCTCGATGGAAACTATCGTGATTTATTGCAAGGAGGTTTGTCATATTGTTCGAACGTAGTTTGAAACTGTTCTTTATATGAATATACGAACTTACGAACTGACAGATAACATAATTTTTTACCACTGACTCTTTAGTTGTGCCAGTTTAAATTAAAAATGCATTGATTATTAATTCTAAAAATGCAGACTGGTGCATTAATTTTTAATTAATGGCACTTTCTCCTACTTAAACGTAGACAGCGTCTGTCTCGATTTCCTTTGCAATTTATGTAAATTATATCCAACTGTATCAACTACTAGGCATAATGTGCTCTGCACGTGTACTTCAATAAATGGAGGTTTGTCTAATAGACATCGACTATCAATAACATGACTTATGAGGTTAAAATCAACGAGATAAGGGGCCCGAAGGTCATGGTGATCCACCATCTGTTCCTACATCCATATACAGATGTAATGCATCACTGTCAGCATCAACGACTTATTTACGACCTTATACTGTTACCATAATGTGTATTTTAGTGTTTTTTGTTGAATTATGACGTCAGTTGTCAGTTTAATTGGCATCGAGAAATTCTGGACCTTGAACTGTGACTTAAGGTTGAATTAAAGTGGGCTAATATAAGTTGAAGGATTGTTGTATTTTGAAAAGGAAATGGACTACGAGCAACCTTGCTTTAGTATAGCTGTATACTTTTTATGTCAAATATGTAGATAAATAAATAATATATATATATATATAAATACATATTAGGTAGTACACTTAAGCTCACTCCATCGTCGACTTTGTCTGTGTCACCTCCGACCTAGACTAGAGTCAAGAAAGAGAAAAAAAACAAACTAATTTCATACGTTTTAAGCACATCTCATTAAATCTCGCCCAAAAAAGGAAAACTACTCTTAACTAGGTAGGTATCCAACTTTGACAGCTCTAAATGGGTATTTTCCTAATAAGCGCGATCTAACGAGCCGGAAAAGTGTCAGCTTTAATTCCATTCTCATTTCTCCAATTCCAGAGAAACAAAATGTCAAGTTGAATTTTCCCATACATAAGGAAAAATAATACGACCCTACCTATTTTCATTCTTCGTGTGTCATTTGTAGGTAGGTACTCATATTAGATATATCTGTATGTGTGTTCGTGTTGTATTGTATAGTCGTAATTTGTAACGTGGCTGGCTTTGTGATTAGATACAAAGGCGAGGGTGCTTAGGTGCTCCTAACCTAAATAAACAGTCGTATGGAACCGGGAAACGGTTGTATAAATTAACCAACGTAGGTAAGCCTACCTCCTCATTGTTGGATAGAGTTGCGTTTCCACTATGATTGACTTACATGGTCATGAAATATCCTTGTTTTAAAAAACCATGGATGGAGGGAGTCGGTACAACTTAGTAGGTATACGAGTAGTTCGCGTCAAATAACTTTGCCGCTCTGAAGTTCGCGCAGTAGACTGCGTAGTAGTCAATATCTATACTAAAACAGCAGCGCGCCATGACATGTGCATCGGAAAGCCTGATTTCAGAGCGGCAAAGTTATTTGACGCGAACTATACGTTAAATCATCATTACAATCTAATTTCCGACTACACACATTACTATTAATGAATAGTTCCACCCCTTGCAAAGTTATTTTACCCTAAGATAATGCAATACCACTCTTATTCGCATAGTACATAAGATTCATGACCAAATAATTCAGTAAATATGTCAATTGCTTCATAAAAAACATAAAGAATTTTAATTGTATTATGATTATTGCTATTTAATTACATAAAGTAAGTAATGATAAATAAAATTCGTAGGTACTTCTTACGACAAAAATATCAATTTCAATTAAATTCTCATAAATCACATCCGAATGACTCAAATCGTTTAAAAACAACATAAAAAAATTACGTAAACACATGTAAAATCCAATTTAAACCCTTGACCTATGCGAATTTGTATTACTCATACATTTTTGGACAATAAAATAAAAATAAACGTGTATAATATGGAAATTATCGTTCAGACAAATTATTATGAGAGGTAAACATTTAGGTCACATATTGTTATTGCCGTAAATGGCTCTGTAATAAACAAAACAGTTTATTATGTAGAAAGCTGGAAACAATAAAAAGTAAACATATATTGTTTACGATCATTTTCGACGTTGTTCTTTTAGTAGTCTACACAACCGTCTAATAGTCTGTGGTAAATCTGTCAGCCTAAAATGTCAATGATACCCGGGGAATACGCAAATTGACTTGCAAATTTTTCGTTCCCAAAGTCCGTTATTTCTATAAAGACATAAAATCTATATATTTGGAAAATCAAACGATGTTATATTATTCTTAAAAAGGCGTGTTTTGGTATTCCAAGTTTTAAACTTGACAATCAAAATCCCACGCTTACAGGCTGTCAATAAAGTATAATTTATGGTATCTGTGGATTACCTTGATCTTGTTAAAGTTAAACTTAAAAATATTGTCGTTTGGAAATATTCTGTATTAATAAATATTAAATCATAAATATATCACGTCTCACGGCTAGATTGAAAATGAATATAATAATTTATAATTGCACAAGTGGGTGTGAGTCTGTAATCAATAACTAATGACGTAAGTCCTTTATATCTACGACAAAATTTACATTATAAAAGAAAAAAACACAACCATCCATCCAACTTTGTGATTTAACTTTAATTACTTACTAGCATTTTGTTACACTACACTTGATTATAAAATTGAATGTTTTGATAAGGTCTATGATTGAAAATACCGTACAGTCGAATGAAAGCGGAAGTGAACTGCAAGAAATTATCGTAAGTCGTAGAGACAATGCAAGGAGTTTCCTCAACCTTTTGGAAAGTCCTTCACCCACCATCGTTATTAGATCAATTCTAGTTAGGAACACAGTACGGACGTTATTATTGCTTTACTTCAATATATAATCTAAGCTAAACTAACTTAGCTTAGTATGCGGTCTGCAACCCGCTTTATGGTTAAAGTGAAACTTGAAATCTGGGTGGTACCACGGTTACATTTTCCTAACCATGGTACCACGGGGGGTACCACGGTTAACAAACGTATTACAGGCCAATCTTTCACACAGTCCATCAATCGTTTCTTTGGTCTTCCTCTACGCTTATAGCCATCGACTTTCATACTCACGATATTTTCCTCATTATATCTGCCTAGCCTTTTCCCAACTATGTTGGGGTCGGATTCCAGTCTAACCGGATGCAGCTGAATACCAGTATTTTACATGGAGCGACTGCCTATCTGACCTCCACAACCCAGTTACTGGGTAATACGATACCCCTTGGTAAGACTGGTTGTCAGACTTTCGGGCTTCTGACGACCCGTAACGACTGTCAAAGATTCACGAATGACAGCCGGGACCAACGGCTTAATAAATTAAGCCGTTGGTCCAATTTTCCTCATTATATATAATATAATAAAATAGTAACGAAGACAAAAGTGTACATTGAATATATTTGAAAAAAGCTACGAGGTGTGGGAACGAGTCTGATGCCGAAACTATAGTTTTTAGAATTTTTGTCCGTTTGTCTGTAGGTATGTATGTTCCGGATTGGCCCAAAAACGGCTGAACGGATTTTGATGAAATTTGACCCACAGATAGATATAGATAGAGTTGGATTAACACGTAGGGTACTTTTAATCCGGGTAGTATGTTCCCGTGGGATATTTTCCGACATCCACGCGGGTGAAGCCACGGGCATAAGCAATAGCTTTGTCGGTATTAGTTATTATGATAATAATAACTTCCTATTTTACCAGATTTGCAAGTAATACAAGAAGTTAAGAGCATCATTTAACTACTAAATGCAATTACAACCTACCATAGAGAAAGCATGAAGCGCCTTTAGGTGTTTGTAAAGCTAAAAAAACTCACGGACATTTCCGTTTCCCTTCCTTTTGAAAAGAGAACGAAAAACTGCGTCGCATTAAAAAACATGGCGGTAAAGTTTTATATACGTATTTATGTTTAGCGTAATGCAGTGTGTTCACCGTCTGAGTGCCCTATGAAAGATGCATAAGAATCTCAATTTGTGAGTTTCAATCGAAATTCATGCTTAAGCATCGTTTCCCGAATGCCTTGAACATGAATAACACTTTTCGCACACGGATATTACAGAATTATAAGGGAGCATTTCAGTTTCCGACCTGTTAAACTCGACTAAGTTGAGCTGTTTTTCATGTTAATGCGAGTACTTTGTATTTCTCCAAGTTGTTTACGTGAAAGCTTTGTTTGTGCGTTTTAAATAAATGTTGAATGGGTATTTAGAATATAATAATAATATCCTGGGACATTTCACACACGGTCATCTGATCCCAAACTAAGCAGAGCTTGTACTATGGAAACCAGATAACTGATACATATACTACTTTTTTTTTGTAAATACATACTTATATAGATAATTACACCCAGACTCAGGACAAACAGATATGTTCATGCACACAAATGTTTGTCCTGGATGGGAATCGAACCCACGACCTGCGACATGATAGGCGGTATGTTAACCAACCACGCCAGTTGGCTTGTCAGGCCAATATATAAAAATATATAAAAAGAGACCTACACTTTGATATGGGTTAATAATTTTCGAGGTTTTCTAGCACTTCCCTAAAAACTTCCTTCTGGTGTGTATTTTGTACATTACATACATACATGTATTTTGTTTGTGTCAGTCAAATTATTTTTATACCTAATCTTTATTTTTTTGCTGTAATTTATTACTGGCCAACATAATGTTACTCCTTAAGGCGCAGGTATATGCCAATGGCTTCGAGTGGTTAGCTTGCGTGTTCTGTGCCCACGCAACGCGTCGTTCGTCCAGCCACTAATAGGACTCGCTCATCAAGGAGCGCTGTCCCAAATTAGACGCATTAATTATTTATTATACATAAAACAAAAGGTATTTTAATAAAACATAATTATCTTTAAAATGGTGAAAAGGTCATAAAAATAGGCTTCTTCTCAGTTTCAGTTTTTTTATCCGCATCAGACATAACTTTACAAATTAATTAAACTATATAATATAAACATAACCTACAATATTCACAGATTACTTAACACGTTGTCTGTCTATTAAGAAAATGCTCTAATTTAACATACCTGTATTTTTTCCAAATTATTAATACTCGTTAAACGTGATCTTCAGTTTAAAATCTTTAAAAGTCGGTTATCGGCGCCTTAATAATTAATGCGTCTAATTTGGGACAGCGCTCCTTGATGAGCGAGTCCTATTACGAATAGTGGCTGGACGATCACATTCGGAGTCTATGAATAAACTTTTATTTCCACACGCTACTTTGAAGTCTGTGTACCCATAAGTCGTAAATATTATCAGTACAGTAAAAAGTTCAATAACTTTTCAAATCTATACATCTGAAGGTGTATTCCCTGTGACGATCATGATGGTGTGGTTTTAAAAATTTCGTGTCTTCGCTATAACAGTTTATGAAACTTTTAATATGCTTCAATAATTCCAGAACGATAAATCTACTCTGTGTTAACCTAGGAGGAAAATACCTAGTAAGAGCTACCTATTACTTATTGTATGACAACCTAACAAAACCGTGATTTTATTTACTTGAGAAACTAAGTAAGTTTACATAGTTTTGTTTACCTACTTAAAAAGGCCGTAATACAAATAAATTAAATAAATTTTAACGTTTATTTAAGTGTTATGCCGTAATACCTCTTTAAAAGGGCATAAATCATCATTGAACCACAAATTAGGGTGAAGGTTGAAATCTGACTAAAAGTCGACATTTACCGGGCAAACATGCATTAAAAAAACTTAAAAGATTTCCCGCCAACGAGAAATATGGCGATTGAAGAAGAGCACGATCTACGTTTGACAAACTCAAATATTATAAAGTCACACCTTCCATAGAGTTTGTTTTCCTTGTTATGCTTATGAGGTAATAATTAGTATGTTTAGTATACCAGTAGGTACGAAAAAATGCACCAAAATTATTATGACTTATACTAGAGCTCATTTAAAAAAAAGTGTTCCTTTTTTAATTTTCCGTTATTTATGAAGCGCAATATAATTTCCAATTAAAATTACGTAGAAATACATACCATTTAAGTACTCGCTAATTATCTAAGTAAACACGTCTGTTTTACAAATTAAATAAGTATGACCAAAAACGTTTAATATTACGTGCGTTTAAATGAATTAAGACCTGACCTCCATTTAATGGGAAGATTAATTGAATGAAAAGATAAGTGTCGGTCATTGTTCATTCAATTAACGAATAAAGTAACGGTTATGGTGTCTCTGTCTATAATTAAGGACTTTTTATGAATAAGTGTAAATTAATCCGTTTTTTATTGAAATATTTGGAGCGAAAGAATAAAGGGCCTTTTTTCTCTTGAGTGGGCGATTAATAAAAGTTACTTATCTATAGCTATTAAGTCAAAGGAACTGTAGGTGTTCAGACTTCAATTATGGGGAAGTTCTGTGTTTCTACAGGGGAGGTAGTAAATTATACTCGGAGAGGCAATAATCTCTTATAACGTTAATAAGTTCAAACGATACAATCTTAGACCTCCTAATACTCTTCTTTATACCGCCTAACGCCCTACCTAAAACCGAAGTGCCGACTGGAAAAAACATACAAACTATATTTTTTTTAATAATTAAAAAAAGAACGTTTTATACTGGCGCAAGTGATCGAGTGTCAGCCAGTACAATATAAGGTTAAGGTCCACTGCATGGAACCTTTGCAGTACCTACCTACGTGAACCATTATCAAAAGAAACATTGAAGGATATCCATATTCCACAATTAAATACAGCGGTTTTCATATTCGGTATAGAGATATAAAAACACATAACGTATGTCATGTATTTTTGTCGTAAACAAGCAAAATGGCTTAACTTCTGTAACACCAAATAGGAGGTAAATTACTGTTACGAATTGTTTGTGAACCAAAAAATATGTCTAGACAAAATCATTTCTGTATAAGTAGTTACAGTTAGTTCGCAATCAAAAACCTAGGTATGTAGGTTTCGTTAGAAACGTTATTTCACAGAAGAAATTTTGCATTCTCATTTTAGTACAAGCTTTTATATTTAAAATTTTACTATGATACAGGTTGACGACATGCTTAAAGCTGCGATACGATCTTTTCAAGTTTTAAAATTCGACTCACGGATTTTAATGCACCATCGTAAAGTTTAGCTAGTTTTAAAAACAGTCTTTATAATTGCGTCTTATTAACATTTTAAAACAAACAAATGCCTATTTGGAACTTATATGAAAAGTTGACGTTCATAGTATGTTTGTTAATAATAATAGTAAAAAAAAGGAACGGGATGAAAAAGGACGTATGCTCATGGTGTCACTGCCTCTGCCGCAGTTTACCAATTAATAGTAGGTATAAAGAATTAATTACAAAACAAACATTTCTAGATGCTAGGCTTAGTAGGACGTCAGTCTAGACCGACATGGCACCTTTAAACCTGCTATAATTGAGAATACCAGTTAAATAGAAAGTCTGACTTTCGTAATTACTTGTTCATGGATATTACTATGTATATTTCTGTTCTAGATCATTAACTTTAATATGAAAATAACTTATCTTTGAACTACTGGTTATCATCGGAGAAAAGTGACAATCGCTGCGTGAACTTGAAGTGTTCTTCCGTCAAGATATACTAAACACTTGATTAAAGTTACTAATAAATAATCACGTCATGTCAACGATATGAAGACATCAAGATTTAATCTTAAAAGTCAGAGGCATTATAAAATAATCCACTGTTCTCCGAAGAGTTTTAAAAACAAATGAAAAATACAGAATAAACACCTGCAATTGTTTTCCTCGAGTCACCAAGCAGGCACTGATCCCTTAACGCACAACAAAACTTCTTATTTTCTCTTTCAGCGGTTGCATTCGGGAGGAACATAGACAGGATCGCGACATCTTCATTATTCTCCCGCGCCCGTCGTATCCTATCTTGTCCAACTGTTTTTGTCGTTAAATGTAGTCGAGATTTAAAGTCTTCACTCAACACGTCCGCTGACATTTTTGGCTGTATGCGTAGCAACTTTGTTTAAAAAATATATATAAATATACATAAAAGCGCGCCAAGTTTGACGTTTGCCTTGTTCGGATACGCGCGTGTGTAGGCTTCGCGGCTCGCGGTGCTGTACTGAGCGGTTTGACGGAAATGACGGACTACGCCGAGGGAGCGAGGCGAGTGTAGGCATGATGTAGGCTGTCGATTAACTTAATTGATCGGACGCGATAAGAAATGTTTCGGATTCCCTTCAGAGATGTATCTCGTTGATGCTATGAGGAAGTACATCGTTGGTATATTAATTGGAATAGGGTGGGATGAAGATGCCGCTACGATTAACTATTTAGTTTTTGTAACTAGGCTGTGCAACTTGTATGGTCTTTCTATCTATATCATACTAAAGCTAGTTTTTGGGAAACAACGTCTCAACGAACCTTTAAAATTGACTATTCAAAGCATATTTTTGACAATGTGAAGTTAGCTTCAAAATGAACCATTTATTTTAAAAAGTCTGTAATATGCATAACAAAAGTGTCGCATTTTAAAACAAAGGTTTCTTATGAATGGAACATGTAACTGATAACGTTAACGCACGTGTTACAGTTAACTGAGGTCACGTTTACCGTAAGGATTTAATGAGAATTCTTCATTAAGAAATAAATTATGTCGTGTAGGTGAATGGTGATAATTTTACTCGTAAAGTGAATCGTTGTCACAGGTGGTTTTAAGAGTGCATGACAGACAATGAAGAACCCAAATTAAGGACGATACGATCATGACATTCGGAAATTATATTCATCAGAGGGTGTAGTGAAAGGAACAAACAAAGAGATGTGGAAGTCCACAGGGAAGACCTTTGTCCAATCGTTAGTAGTGGGACACAGTATATACAATATGTTTGCGAAAAATAAAAAGAAGAGAGAGGTAGAGAGCGAGGCGGGTGGTCAGTGGGAAAGGGGTAGGTAGAGGTGCATTAAGTACCTAAGGATTTCGCTAAGCTCAAGGCCTGAGCCCAAAGTTTATGTGTGAAAAAGTCTCGGAAAATATCAAAATAAAGGAAAAAAAACAAGTTTTCACGAAAAAAAAACTGTTTATGCCTCGAAACACGTTTCTACTCATATTGTTTAAGTAAGAGGGCCTCTCTTCTAAAACACAAAGCAACATTATCCTGTTACCTAGAACCCGTTTAACTTCCATTTCCACAAAGCGAACCATATGTTTCTCATCACTGTTTAGTTAGTAGTTTGCCATCTTATATTTGAGATCTGTTCTTGAGTTCTTCAATGTTAATTTAAGTAGGATTTTATTGTTCCTGAGACCTAGTAACGTGGCATTGCTGCCTACGATCAATTTGTTGCATCTTATTTACTTCACATAATTAGAGAATATTGCAGTGTATTGTGTTCAAAAAGATGGATTGTATGATAGTATGATATCTAGCAATTAAAATATGGTCTATTTTTTGATATTAAGGCTAAGCAAGAGCATACATTTATAAAGAACCTATTCATCATCATCATTCTCCTGCTCTTATCCCAATTTATTAGCGGCCGTCGTAACATATCTTTTACTTCATACTTCTCTATTAGTCGTCATCTCAGTAGTCACCCCTTTTCTAACCATATCATCTTTCACACAGTCCAGTGTCCATTCATCGTATATTTTTGGTCTTCCCCTGCTCCTATAGCCATCTACATTCATACTTTATATATTTTTTATTATACCTAATAAACCTATTATTTTCTAAAATTCGAATAAACTTGCTTTAATACTCCTAGTACCCAAGTCTTCAATTAGTAAAAATATTAATTCAAATTATGCACTCTGTTATTTAACCACCTCGTCATATTGTCATCGTAATAAAAATAAATCAAATCCAACTCAATTAATAATGATTTGCATGACGCCATATATCTTCTAAATGGCCGATGTAGTCTGCGGACGAACATTTATGACTAATATTAAAAAGTTCAAAACGGTCTTTAATACGATGATAATTATTTACAAAGTTTAATTTTACAGATTAAATAGAAGGTAATGTCGTGGTAATTTCATCTTTGCTTTGTTAGCAATAAAGGTGTGGTCAATATTTTTGTATTGATCTCAGGATTGATAAATCAATGGCGTTTCAATGTCTTCTATTTTACTTCTTATTATGGCAAGTAAAGCCGATGTCGACCATACTGCCAATGTCTAAAATGAATTGGAAAAGCAAGTGTGCATAATTATTCATTTAAAAATATATAAATAGAACGATAAAGATTTTCGATGATACAGTTCAACTTTTAATGTAGATCTTGCGGATTGTTTGATTGAATGGCGACAGTTTCGAAAAAAAGAATGAATGACAGAATTTAACATAATCTATTTTTGTTTTCGGATGACAATCAATGTTTGAGTTTAAATTAATTGGAAAAGTTAGAATTTGTAATGAATGATGAAAACAATTTTCATTTGAGCTCGATGTTTTCCAGGTGTGAAAGGGGGAAAAATGTGATTGATCCTCAGTCCTTATTTATTGGTCCTCGTAAAAATTATTGCTTACATGACTTTGTATGTTATCGATTGTGCAGCTTATCTCGATTGCTTCGTTAATGTTACTAGTCGATAAGGTTACAAACAATTTTGTAGATTAATACAAAAATATCATCATCTGCCTAGCAAAGATGATGATATTTGAAAAGTCCCAACTATATTGGGATCCGCTTCCATTCTAACCAGATGTAGCTACATCCGGTTAGAATGGAAGCTAACCCCAACATAGTTGGGAAAAAGCTAAAGATCGATCCATGTAAAATACCAGCTGGTAATACTGGTATTCAGCTGAATACCAGTATTTTACATGGAGCGACTGCCTATCTGACCTCCACAACCCAGTTACTGAGTAATATTAACCCTTGAAAAGACTAGTTGTCAGACTTTCGGGCTACTGACGACCCGTAATGACTGTCCAAGATCCACGAATGGCCAACGGCTTAACGTGCTTTCCTAAGCACGGGGGTCTTGGTATGTAACGATGGACACCCATCCACGGACCAACCGCGACAAGCATACCTTAAGCCGATCGATCGACCCGTGCGGCTTTTATTACTTAGCCACAAGCCTCTTCTACTCTAAGTCTAAATTTGTCTGAAAAACCCTTTTTATGTCTGGGGGGATCACCTACAGGTGACACTGAGTATTGTGTAAAGTTAGAATCTAAAGGACACATAAGCTATTTTTATTATTCTTTAAATATAAATTTTAAATAAAATGCCTTGTGGTAGAAAAAAAATAAACTGCTGTCACTTATAAATACACACTGGCAATTGAAGAGATAAGAAGAAGAAGCTTAATAGAGAAGTATTTATTGATTATAATCAATGAATACTTCTCTATTATATTCTAAGTAGTCATTTAACAAAGTATGTGCAGTGTTATACCTTGGTTTATAGGAGGCTGGTTTTTGTAAAGCTAGGGTCACAGGACAGATTATGTGTTCTGTGGCTAAAGTAGTCAGCTAGCAATCTCGAGCTAAGAAAGGATACCTTGCGTTTTTGTGATGTCCGGGTTTTGTGAAACCCGGACATCATAATGATCACTGCAATCTGCGTGTGTGTTGTACCATCGCAGACATTAAAATGTCCGCAATGGTACCTAAGTCCTATCTTGAAAGGTTACAAAAAGTGTAATGTATTTCTGATTAAGTATGTGATTCTGATAGCTATAATTCCATCTAATGTGAGTTGGATCTTTTTCGATTAACTATGGACAATTAAACTTTGTGAAGGTATCGTTGCGTCCTGTGTCATTAAATGTAGGTAATTTATTTTTACTTTAGTCATCAGTTCCGTGTTTATTTTACGTATTACCGAAAAAAAACAGTGGTTACAGTCATCATTTATTATGTAACATCCTTCATTTAAATTATTTATTTAGTTAAATGATCGTTACGTCGTATTTGACAGTGTAATTTGTCTGTCATCAAAATCAGACGTCAGTAGATTAAGTCATCATCATCATCATCATCATCACCTTCCTGTCCTTGTTCCATGTTACGTGCGGTCGGCGCAGCACGTTTTCTTCCTCCACTCTCCCCTGTCAACCGTCACGCTATCATTCACTCCCTTCTCTTTCTTATCATTCGTCATACAATCCATCCATCGTTTCTTCGTTTGGCCTTCCTCTCCCTCATGATCAACATTTATACAACATCACTACACACAACACAACAACAACATTCAAACAACACACAACTCAACATTACAACACTTACAACTATTATATTCACCACTCTTTTAATCACATGCGTTTCCTCCCTCCTCATCACAATAGACTAAAAATTGCAGATGGCATACATTGTAATAAAATTTTTAAATACACGTAGAGTTACATGTGTAGGTAAAACGTGTGCATATGTGTTTTATTTATAAATCATTTTTGATACTATCTTTAGATAGAAATGTCATCAGGAGTAGCAATAAATCTTTGTGAAGTGATAAGTTTAGTGTCAGTTCTGATAAAATGACATTAATGTCACTGACTGTAATATCCGACCTTTGTCATTACCGTTTACAATCAAGAACACTTAACCCAGATTCGCACGGGAGCTTTTTTAACGCGATGTTTTTGACCATGCTCTGGATTTTCAACTATTGGCGTCGAACCGACCGATGAGAATCCGAAACAGAAACAGAGTGCACCTCTAGCGCATTCAAAAAGTGCACAGTTGGATTTTAAATTCACGCCGCAAGCCAAGCGTTGAAAATCCAGTACGCGGCAAGAAACGTCGCGTTAAAAAGAGCGTCCGTGTGTACGTAGGCTAACACTCGTTTTCGATGATTCACGTTATTTAATCTGTGAAATTAATGTTTCTTATAAGGGCACACGAGCGAAGCAAGGACGTTTAGTTTCCCGTAGTAAAGCACAAATAATATGCCCGGGCTTCGGGTTATTGATGTTACTTTGCCATTAAGAAATCGCGTGTTTCTTCACCCACGCAGTGTGACTCAGGCTTTACTTAGTGTCACGGCGATAAATAGATGATCATACTTAATCCGAGGCGTGGTTATAGACAATCGTATTTTTTTTTCTAAACCAACAAGACAAGAAGCCACGTGGGTTGTGTCAAACTGTTTCCATTTGCGATGTTCCGAATAATCTGAATCAATTAACGGGTCTTTGAATAGTTTTTTTTACGTACATAGAAATGTATCTAAGCTACAGACAGACATTATTTAATTTGAATAATTTATTTAAGTCATTTGTTTAGATTTCTTCCACCGGTTCTTAAAATAATGATACAAATGTAACATACGAAAATAAAATTAGAATGTTGACGTTGTTGACTGAGCTTTATTGATTGAAAGTAATTATAAATGAAACAAAACTTTTAGTTGATCAAGCCATCATAACGCACATAAAACGCGTTTAACCAATTACCGAATGGCATGATGTCATTGCTCTGGCGTTTGATTGGCTTATACTTCGGTGTGCGCTAAGCTGGCATGTGCACCTCAACAAGGATTAATTAGAATTAACCCAAAAACTAGTACTGCTATATTACATATTTACGGTTACAATTACTTTTAAAACTCCGTTATTTAACTGTGTTAAATCCTTGGGAGACTTAGAAAACAGTTAACACAATTTCGTTTTAAAATTACTGGCAATAAGTAGCCAAAGTAATTTGATTCATCTATCCACACAGCTATGGAATCGGAAGCCATCTATCTAACTTGCGGTTACCTACCTACGTTACAGGTAATTTAATCCTGTTCGTACTTTTTTGAAGAACTATTCGTTTAGCCAGAACGCCTTGTTAAGTTGTGTATCAAGGTTTGTCAGAGTACATGGATATCTACATCCTTGATTACTCTGACATAACGAAGTATGACATCATGTCGCTAAACTACATC
Source organism: Dicycla oo (assembly GCA_948252095.1). Lineage (NCBI taxonomy): Eukaryota > Metazoa > Arthropoda > Insecta > Lepidoptera > Noctuidae > Dicycla > Dicycla oo. The sequence continues at coordinate 29,545,381 of OX411714.1, forward strand.
TTATATTGGCGACACGCCTTTTTATTTTTCATTTATTTAGTAAATTGGTTCTACTGGTGCTATTGCACGTCGTAAGTAAATTAAATTAATGGTTTTACTATAAAATTCAAAGATGTAAAAAGAAATGCCGAGTGACCAAAATTACATATTTTTTTTTTGCTAGATTATCGACCTATAACCGAAGCAAATTAATCAAATTAACCGAAGCAATTTAAATTGTGTATTGGTTTTGTATTTAATATGGGCCAGGGACCTGAAATAAATGAATTTGAAGCATTTGGTTTTTATAGGATATAAGTATCTATAATTACAAACGTAGGTATAGGTTTTTTACTATTATATTATTATCTTTTGACGGTTTCCTAGAAAAGCTCAATAAAATAAAGAATCGAAGAAAGTTCCAAAACTGATTACCGTAATCAAAATCATCTATGACCATCATCGAATACCGTCATCGTTACGTTTGGATCTGCGTGGGAGTCATTGTACCATTAGCAATTGAACCACAGTTGTACCTCATTACAGTCCCGTAAGAGTAGAGACTGTTATTAATTTTCACTTCTATTTTATTTTATTAATAATTGAGCTTCTTAGAAAATAACAGATGTAACCATTTAAGTAGCACATTCACGATCAAATCTTCTTGTTATTTATACTTTATTACAATGAGGATTAGTGTTACATTGCAATGACTGACTCATGGTTTTTCGTCGATCATGAATGTCCTACCTTATTTATTGTCCTCAAATATATGAGGTAAGCTTGCTGTTTTACGAACAGTAGCGCATTGTTGCTGGTCAATATACTATTTTTAAAGAAGATCGTCTACAAAATTAAAAATATTTAAGACAGATTTTAACTTGTAGAGTTTCAGATACAGATGAATTGCCTATAAATAAGTACAGGTGGGTACTTATTTATAGGCATTACATTACATTAATAAGGCCCTTAGCACACCTCCGCCGCGAAATCATAGCAGCGAAACCGCAACAGTTCAATTCAACTGACTCGCATGATGTTCCGCTATTCGAGTAGCGGAACATCAGCGAAACAACATGCGGTTTCACTGTTTCGCGGCGGAGATGTGGTAAGGAAATCAATGAAATACGAAATTATTAGTGACTACATAGTATAAGTAGGTAATGATCACAGTTAAAATCGGCAATGGGCTGTGTCATCCAAATAAATGTTACCAAGAATCTGTAATACAAAATTTTACATTCGAGAAACTTCTGTTATTTTCTTGGTAGGTCTGGAATCACATTATTTATACAGGGTGGCATGAGACATCGACGCGCAACCTGTTTATTTTTCTGAATTTTAAAATTAGCTGTTACATACATTTTGACCGCGTAGGTATTGCACTTTTCTAGGAAAGAGTGAAGAGCAAACCCATCTCAAATAAAAAAAAACGGCAGATTTAAAAAAAAAATAACTGACAAAAAATTTCCATTGCATATGAAATTGCCGTATGAATCAATTGTAACAAGTTGCGCGTCGCTGTCCCTGCCACCCAGCACCCTAATTGCGTAACACACTATAAATCAGAATCTGAATAATTTTGAAGCTTATTGCTAACCCATTGCTTCATATGTTCGAAAAATTCGTCTGCTCAACAACGTAAATAACGCAATGAATGTTGTTGAACTGTCAGAATGAAACCGATTCCTACTGTAATTGTGTTACACAATTACCCCACTGTTTAAGATACGTAGGGTATTCAACATGTCTTGACGCATTTGCAAACGCTGAGCGTAAACCGACAATTTCGGTTTTTATTATAAAGTGTAATCAATTACAAGACTGAACACGTTCATTTTACCTGCCCGTAATTAATAATTGAGTTGAAGCAAATTTTCAAAGTAAGTCGTCGAGTTGACGTCGTTGAGCAAGCATGACTATTGACTATCATGTAATTATCTATTATAACTTTAAGTGCGGTTTGACAAAACAAGAATGTATTGATGCGAGATGAATTTGAGATGTATTCTGTGTTTGGTCAAGAACCCTGTTCTGTAAAGACCGTGAAGTTCAAACGTGGTGATTATGACCTAGATGACGACCCACGACCAGGTAGGCCTGCGGAAATTAAAGTGCCGGAAAACATAGCTCGTGTGGACAAAGCTATTAGAGAAGATCGCCGAATCACATATCGTCAGTTAGAAGAGCTCTTAAATATTCCTGTATCTTCCTTGCACAATATTGTGATCAAACTTTTAAGTGTAAAAAGAAAATTGTACTATGTTGATACCCCATACTTTAAATGAGCGTCAAAAACACTCGCGTTCAATGGGTGCAATCTATGCTGAAGCGATTCGATAATGGCCAGTCAAAAAATGTTATTTCAATTATCACAGGTTATGAAACCTGGATTTATTATTACGATGTGCCAACTAAATCACACAACAATCTCATCTAAATCATACAAAGTATGAATATGGATCTTCGAAGACGAAGAGCAACCGACATAAGTTCAAAAATCCAAATCCGTCAAGAAACTAACGATGGCTGTTTTTTTTTTAATAACCAAGGATTATCAAAATTAGTTCTGTTTAGTAGACAAAAGACTTACTAGTAAATGCTACACAGACATTTGCCTACCTCAATTATCCGAAGAACTGAAAAATCGACGACCGAACTCGGGACTCCGATCATGGTTCCTACACCACGACAATGCGCAGCTCATAGAGCCGGTGCTACTTTGCAGCTCCTAAGAGAATCCGTACACTAGTACTTTCATGCCGGATTTTCTCAGGAAGGGTGTAGGGTCTACCCTACACCCTCCCTACAGTCCTGATCTCGCGCCCTGTGACTTCGGGTTATTTCCGTTTGTGAAGAACCGTTTAAAACGCCGCAAGTTTTCGACAGAAGAGGAGTTAGTTGGTGCGTTTGAGGAAAAACTTGAAATAATTCTAAAAGAAAATTGGGACAGTTGGATGAATGAGTGGTTTGTGCGTATGAACAAATGTATGAACAGTAATGGTGTATATTTCGAAAAAAATATTCAAGTATGTGATCCGACGACAAGACTTATTAAGGCGCCCCCGAAGCATGCGTAGTTCATACAAACGAAATACCAAAATAATTTGTAAATCAAACATATTCTAAAGATAGTGTGTATTTATTCCGATTACATTACAGAATATTTAGGTTCCCAAACATATATTTTGAAAGGACACAGATTTGAAGACGTGATATGAGGAATTTAAAATTTCTATACAAAACTTAATTTTCTCATATTTCATGTTTAAATCAATGTTCTTATTTAACATATTTGGGAACCTAGACATTCTGTAATCCAATCGGGATAAATACACACTACTTTAAGAATATGTTTGATTTACAAATTATTTTGGTATTTCGTTTGTATGAACTAAGCATGCTTCGTGGGGCTCACCCTACGTACTATTAAATTAATCACAATAGTTTCGAGTCGCCCTCTGCCCAATTATAGGAATCCGTACAAAACAGGCTTGTAAGGTATCATTAATGTAATGTGCCGCTTCGGTAGTAATTGGTCGTGGTCTTTCAATTTACAAGTGTTTTCGGATAATACGCGGTGATTAGGTTCGACTTATACGTCTTTGTAGTTTATCGTTGCTAGGATAAGGAATAAATGATTACCTATTTTTCTAAGGTTACTTGGGTACGCAGTATTATTTGCTAATCACTTTTGGACAAGCCAAGAGGTATCATATTACCCAAACCGTAACTGGGTTATGGAGGTCAGATAACAGTCGCTCGCTAGACTGGAAGCCGACCCCAACTTAGTTGGGAAAACGCCGGCAGATTGATTAACTTTTGAGGACTAAGAAAGAACATCGCTGTCTTTGTATTGCTTTGGATTTAGTGTAGCAATAATTTATTCCATCACTTTTTTTGGTCCTTTGATCACGAAATCTATATATCTATATCTATACTAATAACAAATCTGACGAGTTTGGTTCTTTGTTTGTTTGTTTGAACGCGCTAATCTCTGGAACTGCTACTGGGATTTGATAGCCCAATTGTTGAGGAAGGCTATAGGCTATTTATCATCACGCTACGACCCTTAGCAGCCGAGCAAAATTAAAAAATGTCAGAAACAATGCTAAGTCAAAACGAAGTAATAGCGCGAGCAGGCGATGACATGCGACGGGGTGGGTTGCGGGAACAAGAAACTTCACGCGGACAAAGTCGCGGGCAGAAGCTGGTTTTGAATAAAATTGCAGTGCACTTGCAAAAAACTTCGCCTTTTAAGTCCACAAGGTTAGCCCTTAGCCCAAAGTAAAGTATAAAACCAGATGTTCCAAAAAAATCTGACTTAAAAATAGCGTGAAGGCGTCACCATATCGAAATTCGAAAATTTCATTTCCACTTATGAGCATGGAAGCGTATCCGAGGTTATGGCAATGACAGTGGCCATTTTTTCTTGGTCCTTACCTTACACTACCATAACGAGGGTAGGTAATGACGCGCCTTGTACGGAGATGGCGGCGCAGCGCAGGCGCAACCAGATCTTTAGATACACTGTTGCTAAGATTAGATGGTTAAATATTGATTTATTGATTGGTTGTTTTACCTAGGTTTTAATTATGTGGTGTGTTATTCACACTTGCTTTTGTTACTTACATGTTAATTTTGGTAAAGAAGTGTTACTAGTTTCGAATTGATGATGTGTTAAAATTGTTTACACTACAGAAATATATGGGGTTTATACTTTGTTCATGCCTGCCAACCGACAACGTCGAACGAGAATAACGGGAAACTGACCGAGTTCTTACATAAAAGATGGACCATTATTTGCAAAATCGCAAACATGGAAGGAGAGAAGGGAGACAAACAAACGAACGCACATCTGGTCAGTGGTCTCGCTCACAAAAAGATTGAAAAAGTAAAACTTTTTCTAAACAAATTAGATACTTTATACAGCTAGTTAATCTCTGCACCTGTGTGTATCACAAACAAGTGTCGGTCGGCATGTCACTAATGTGCAATTAGCTATAAAATAGGATATGTGCACCACGCGATATGTTACACCTTATTAAGCGATTGATCAATATACTCGTAGAAATAGATACTTAGAACGTGTAAATTATGTTATTATAAACTGCCGTATACAGAATGTATTTTTTTTATTTGTGATGGGGTTGCTCTTGACTCTAGTCTAGGTCAGAGGTGACAGAGGCAAAGTCGACGATGGAGTGAGCTTACCCAGAAGAAGCCTGTTCACTCTCACTTTGAAGAGATTAGGATTGGTCCACGACGGTATAATATCAAGTTTTTTATTTATTTGCAAGTTTTTCTAATAGGTATGTATCATGTGGAAGTCCTTAAGGAAGAATAATGTATTTTGACAGCGCCGTTACTTAATAAATTAACTTTACAATAAGAAAATGATTATTTTCACGATATCATTGGTATTTCCGATCGCACTTTTTATTTTCACGATATCATTTGGTATTTCCAATCGCACATTTAATTTTGAAACTAACCAACTCGTATCCTAGCACCAAAATACCTGCGCCCCAATTGCTTAATACACTTTCAATCACAATCTGAAGAATTTTGAGGGAAACACATCATCCATTTCTAAATATTATAGTCTCAGACTAAATAAAAAACCCAGACATATCGCTGCGAACAAATACAGTGAAGCATGCGCAAAACTACACCTCGCCCTGTGCATACACAGGCACACATTTGTACCAAACTACAAACTAAACTGCACCTCACTAAGTGCACACATGTTTACGAAACCAGCCTCACGTCACTGTTGACAGCGCTATCTATGTCTTGGTATTTTTATTTATTCTGAGATTGTAGCGAAATAAAAATGATAATTCCACCACTTCATCACGTGCAATAATTTATTGAATAAAAAATCGCATCAAAAAATATATAAAAAAAGTAATATTGAATATTATAAAAAAGTTGCAGTTTGTCTTAAGTGAAATAATACCACGAGATGACTTAGGTACATCAAATGTACCTAAGTTATCTCGTACACGATATTTACACAAATACACGATACTTGGGAAAATTTTAAAATTTCTACTGGATTCTATCCCTCTTTTTACGCCGCTGAAGTTTTTCATTAAAAGAAATGGCATCCTTCTTTACTTCATAATAAATTTGAAAATTTTAAGAAATAAAGAATAAAAAATCGATGACCAGCTATCGAGATATCTATACGAATTAGTAACAAAATAGGTTGACACTGCTGAGGTCAAGCTGCAACATGTATTATGTTCGTAAAATTTGTCTGCTCAACAACGTAAACAACGCAATGAATGTGGTTGAACTGTCAAAATTAATGGCATTAGGATTTTGAGTGTATTACTCCGCTGGTCCTTCGTCCCCAAAAATAAAGCCAAGTACTCACCAGCGCGGAACACCTCGCCGCAGCCATCGCAGCGGCTAGCGAACTGGGCGTCGTAGCAGTTGCCGCAGTAGATCTTGTCGAGCTTGGAGCCGAACTGCTTGTCTACCAGCGAGACGCGGCACTTGGCGCACAGAAAGCAGGCCTCATGCCAGTGCTTGTCTTTGTACGACAGGTCCTGAGAGAGAACAGAAGAAGGGTTACATTCGCAAGAATAGCAAAGTAAAAAAAAAAAATTTAAAGCGAAACGATATTCGATCGGTGAAAAGTTCAAAACCTATTTTCTGATCAGACTTTAGAAAAATGGAACCTTAAAAATTGCAAAGATTTAAACATCGTAATCATGAATTCGAACGAAAATGGCCAGTCTTATTTGCTTGATCTATCCATCTGATAGGAATGCGTTGCCCAAAATCATTACATTGCTAAGGTTTCCACTAGTTATCAAAAACAACAACAGAAACCAATTTTAACTTTAAAATACTTTAATCTGATGCAAAACCAGCTATTGTTTTTATGGAAACGTGACTTGAATGTTAACTACATTATTATTCAATTTCAATAAATGACATCGGCCAAACAAAATTTTGCTGAGACGAGCGCACATATATATTGAAAAAAACGCTATGAATAGACATGACAAAATCTTATTTAAATAAAGGCGTGATTTACAAAAAATATATCGCTTCGAACCACGATAACAATAATTAATACGTTTAAATCCGACGTGAGGAACATTAATCAGAGGTCCTCCCATCAGATCTTCTTCAATTAGATGGAAAAACCAGACATTATATGCAAAAAACGTATTATTCCAACGACACAAATGTTGACTAGGTACGTAGCGTGGGCGGTAATTATGACCTTCGACTTGCTGGTAAGATACCGATCCCAATCAATGGTTATAGAGTTCTTACGTATATGGACAACATTAAAGGCTCGCGACTCTAGTAGAACAATTTCTATGAAAACTTCATGGAAGTTGTTCTACCAGAATCGCGTCGCAACATTGCGCCGTGCCTGTCTGCGGGAGCCTTAATTTCAGTTGTCATTCCTAAGATTTGCTCTTAAATTACATAACAACCTACATCTCAATTGCTGGAAATACTAGCCATCGTACACAAACCTATTTTGGTCCATGATTCATAAACATACATTTTCGATTTCATATAAACACTCGACTGCAAATCCTATTTGTTATATTCATATCAAGTTCACTGACCAAATAACGAGCATAACCCAAAACCTGAGTGCATACAACACAAGTATTTTCATCTTTCGGGTTAACGCTAACACTCGAGTTAAATTAAAAACTCAAATACATTCTCTCACGTTGCATTTGACGTGTTTAGTTCAAGTTTCAAAATAAATCTCCCCTCATTCTGGATTCTATTCCTGGCGACGGAGCGAGGACCGAACGTACATTTAAAACTGAATGTCGTAATGTCAATAAAATATGAATGTTTATTTTGGCCGATTACGAAACTCTTAGAGCTTCTTGGATCTCGTAAATCTTAAAAGAATCGTCTGACTGATCCACCCAAGCTTTTCAAGGTTGGCTCTAAACGAAAACATCAAAATACTGTATCCGACCCAGAAATAGTTTAATTTGTGCTAACGTGATTTGTTTTCTGTAGGCGACCGCCAATTTTTTAAAGTCCAGGCTGCAGCGGCAAACAGTTGGATGTGTAATGCTAACAATATAGCCGTCATAAGAAGTAAACACCCCGCTGTGTTCTTGACTGCCTCGATAAATAGTATCAAGGGTTTTATAATATACGAGGAATATCGTCCATTATTTGACAGAGTAACTGTCATTTATCTATTAGAGAACTATAATTTGTCGGCGTTGGATCATTTAGTTTGTTTTTTTCCATTACAATGAATTCAAATTGGCGCGTTATAATAACGCAATTTCATTTCTATGATTGCCTAGATTCGAGGGTGCCTGAGACACTTTGGGGATTATATTTCAGTAAATGAACATTGTAATGTATCATAAGTGTATTTGAACAATTGGTTCAAACAAACACTAGTTGTGTTTGCAGCTGCGTGTGTATGGGAAAAATCATTGGTTGTTCGTCGAGATAAATGTATAATGTTTGGCGTAACGTTAACGTTATGTTGGCTTGGCAGCGTTCTGCCTGGGGCCGTGTGCAGAGGTGCGACCGAAGAATCTGGGCCGGCTGGAGTGACATTACTAAATTTGATCGCTGTAACAAAGCTGACGAATGCCGTGGATTCTAATCCTATTCATACCACACATACAGCACAACTCGCTGAGAATTCTATGTCAATGATATTTTCAATGAAACAAAGGCCTCGTATGCAATTTTGGGCGTGGATTTAAAGATGGCAAGCAAACAAAAGTGATTTAAGAGTCATTACAGATAGTGAAGATGTTTACAATGGACTTTCAATCAAGCTGTCACAAACCGAGTATTTTGCCAATGCTCGTTTTTTTTCTGTTTCTCCGTAAGATTATCTTTCTTTTTGCATTTGTCTCAGCAATTTACAGCGCTTTGAACTATTTTAGATTCTGAATCGTAACCTGTATCAAAACAACTTATTTTGCAATTCAACTTCTCACGACAATAACAAGAGGTCCAAGTTATTAGAAGGAGAGGGTAAACAAAATCACATAAACAACAAAAACTCGGATCAAGAGAAAAATTCAAACAATTATTCGATTCCTTTGCTGTAGAATAACATTACATAGCTTACAGTACCGGCCAGGACTGCTCCAGCCCGTCAAAAATGAACCTAACTGTTCTAAGTAATAGAATCTGAACTTTAAGAGGCTAACCTTAGAGTCGATGCCGATGGTTTTGTTGCATTCCTCGCAGCCGTTGGCGAAGACGCTCTCGTAGCACTTGATGCAGTAGGGGTGCTCATCCCTCAGGACGTATCGCTGGCCGGTCAGCGACTCGTCGCACTGCCAGCAACAGAAGTGACCGCTGTGCCAGTCCTTGTTCATCGCCTTGGTGTATTCGCCACTGAAAATAAGCTGGAACAAGAGGAGTTGGTTATAGATGGAAAATGTTTGGAGTCTCTGGAGAGACGAAAAATTTGGTTTCCGATAAACATTTTCTTTCTGACACATAGTTTAATCTTTCGGGAAGATTGCTCGAAAAGTTTTTGAACAGACTTTCTGAAATAATATTTTTAAATGCAAACGATTTTTGATTATCCTAGATGTTGATCAAATCGTAGTCATCATTCATGGTATAGCATTTTGTTTTCATCATTCATCTTTTTCTTAATTGTACATATTTATTGTTTAGAAGGTGTTAAAAATAGATGTACTTAATCATGATTTCTTTCATCAAGTTTTCAGTTTTATGTGCTAATCGTGATTAATAATAAAGGTTAGCAAATAATACTTCTGTGAAAAGATCATTCCAAAACATCCGATAGGTACCTTAAATTAGGTCGGGTATGTGAGGGTGGCCAAAACACGCCTAACAAAGTACATATAAACAATGTTATGCATGTCACTGACAGGGAGGAACGCGCGGTAATCGACACTTGACTGACACGAACACACTGGCGTCACTACACGGGTCAAGGGAGGCTGGCCACCACAACACATACCCATCGTCGGCGTTGGTGGTGGTGTTGGTCTGTTCCACTTCCGTGACGGTGACTTCCCCATCCTTAGACTCCCTGCGCTTGGAGGTCTTCTTGACCTTCCTGGTCTTGCGCTCCGTGGTGGTATACTGGACTTGTACGTCAACGTCAGCCATGGCACTAGTCGGGGTAGTTCGTTAAGAAGATACGATATCACCGGACGCGGTCGCGACCCGAATTCGAATGGCGAGCAACGGTGGCCGAATCGCAGGAATTATTCCAGAATGTTTAGCGCTCGTAACGGTGGGGGGAGTTTGGGATTTAAATTTGGAAGAGTGACGGAGAGGGCAGGTGCGCGGGCGGCGTTTCCGAACTATGGCGACATAAAACCGCGCGTTTTTCTATCCGAAATCCGCTGCTATCCTTCCCTTGTAAGCGATACGCGAAATATGAATATTAGGAGCAGTTTACAGGGTTATCGGTTGGCCGAGATTCCGGATAGGTTAAAATAGGCGAACAATCACAGATTTACGGATGCTCCGACCTATAAATGCACAATTAAGCTATAATGTTTGTGCAGCGCAAACTGGTTCGCGTGATAATTGATGCGTTGGACATAGATTAATTTTATTGATGCTCATCGTTAGCTTTTGAGTTTGATATGTTGTTTAGATAGGGGAGAATTAATAACAACGCGTGCTGAACAAAGTGTAGTAATGATAAATTATGTGATAAAGATCTATCAATTACGAGCTTGCATGAATGTATCTAAGGACCATTCATTAGTATTTCAATAGGACCAGATTTCAGAGGACCAGATTTTTCCGAAAATGTAATAAACATTATAAAAGCAAACAAATCTAATTATCTCTACAAATAAAAATGTATGATTAAAAAACTAACCGATATCGTTTCGCCCAAAGCCAAAGAGTGTTGATAATTTCTGTCTTGATCGGAAAAGTCACTTTTCTCACAGAACAAATTGCAAACGTACCATGATACGAAGCTAACTTAACGAAGTAACCTCTTATGGACAACGCTAGCGTCAATACTTCTGCATATTTTATATCAATCGACGCCACATAAAACGAAACTATTATACAAATACTAACTTCTGCCCGCGACTTCGTCTGCGTGAAATTTCGTGTTCCTCCGACACACCCCATCGCATCGCGTAGCCTGCCCGGGCTATTACTTCGTTTTCGCTTAGCCTTCTTACTGAGTTTTTTTCTTTTTGATCGGCACCTAAGGATCCATGTGTGATATTAAATATGTCTATAGCCTTCCTTAATAATTGGGCTATCAAATGCAAAAAGAATTTTTCAAATCCGCCAGGTTGTTCCAGAGATTAGCGCGTTCAAACATATTCAGGCCGATATTTAAGTTTATAGATCAAAGGAATAAGATTTTTCAAATAAACTCTTCACCTCGACAGGGCTTGCTTTTAAAAAGCGTATGTTAAGTTCTATTGTACAGTCACGAACCGCGATTGTTGAGCCACTAGCTTATCATCTTAACTTGGTTGCATTACACGAATGTCGCCCGTGAAGTTTGACATGTGACATTTCAATAACGAATATTAGTACCGAGTTTCAAGTTAATCCGACAGTGCGTTAAAATTTTTCCTTACTAACTTAGACACCCCCTAAATCCTATGTGAGGGGTTGTTTTAAAAAGCTTAGTGTCAATCTTTATTATTTACTGAGGCAAATATTGATCATGTTTATTAACCAAAGGAATAAGATTTTTCATGATTATAAACTGTATCCCCTCTCTTTTCACACCCATAGGGGTGGAATTTTTAAAACTCGTTTGGGAAGTTTTCATAACTTGACTCAACGATTATTTATACCATTTTTTGAGTTAATAAAGCCACACAGTAAAATCCTTCCCTCAAAAATTGAATTACCCCTATTTCCCCTCAAGGGATCGACTTTCGAAAAACCCAAAAACTTATTATTGTTTATTTTATGTCAAAAGTATAAATACTGAGTTTCGAGCTAATCGGACCGCGCTTTAAAATTCTTCCATACAAACTTTAACATCCCAAAACACCCTTTGAGGGGTAGTTTCGGAAAACTAATAATGAGAAACTTTATTACTTAGGCAAGTATTTGTGCAAAGTTTCTATATATTATTGTACGTGTCATTAATTATTATTATTGTGTATTATTTTGTATGTGTATTTATACTGAAGTAGACATAAGACTTAAGCTGTGTTCTACGAATTTTTCATTTGAGGATATCAAGAGGATAATCATCTTTGCATCTGTGGAATCTCCATCTTTTGTGGCTAAGAAATGTAGGTTTCGTTACGGGTCAATCTTGATCGTTATAAAAATTATGTATTTATATCGCTCAATAAACTGCATGAGGAATCTAAAGACAAGTTAAACAGTTAGATGAAAAACTGGTCTGTAAGATATTAAATGATTGCTTATAGGTTGTAGAGGTGAACAATGAAAGGTTTTTTTTTGTAATTCGAGGAACTGAAGAAGAAGATTGTTTTTTTTTGTGCATCTTCGACATAGAAGAACTTTTTCAAAAGTCAGTTCAGAATTCTAGATTGCGAAAAGTTTTGCAACATTAAACAGTCTTGGAATGCGAATGTCTAACTAATAGAAACTGCAAACTTTTGTAACAATGGCAGAAAACTATTAGTTAGAACAACAGTTCACGAACCTAACAGCTTTAAAGACAATATTTATATACAATTCTTAGTAGTTTTTGTAATAAAAGCTCGGTTTTTGATGGCAATATTGATGAATGGCCTTTATGTATCTTTACTGTTGTATATTTTTGTTTGAAGTTCTATTATAATTTTCAAATAGGAGTTACCACAGTAACCAGAGAACTATACCTTAGCATGCGCTTCACAGAATGTAGATCATCCCTTGTAAAACTACATATCATGGTAATTCGAAATTGATTTAAATCCCACCTTTTACAAAATATTTTTTTTATGAAGAAATTTGTAAAGGAAACGTCAAATTAACTTGGTAATTTGAAAAGTCATAGTAATTGAACACGGAATGAACACAGCTTTTTAAATGAAATAAGATAAAATGGCAATAGAGATAGAAAACAAAATGAAAAATGGCAAACAATTTCACTTTATTGCCTCTAAAATTTATTTCCGAATCGCACAGATCACTGAAAAACAAATGGGGTATTCATCATTTGTTTTTAACTACTGCAATGACAAAAATTCTAGGAAAATTGATGCGAAAATACAAAGCAAGACAAAACCACATCTCACGTAGAAAATGTAGTAAAAGTTCCAAGGACCAGAATTTTCTTTTGTAAACTGATTCATCGGAAGCTTTCGTAACTAAAATTCTTTGCGTGGTTGTTTACAGAGAACTTGCAACTAAAATTATGAATGATTCAGTTTTCTCTGTAGATACATTCGCGCATACTTTTCTGGCTTCCGCAATAGTTACCTTCGCTCGTCTAGACATACGGTCGATGTCTTCATTGAACCTTCAAACCGAGGTCTTGGTCAAAGCTACTTCATTCATTGGGCTATTTTTGTAATGTTTTTGCTTGCGTTTCCGACATTTTACACCTGGGCGAACGCCCTTTGAATTGATTCTATTGAAGACGTCGAAGATATTGATTCGTCGAAGATTGATGACGCAAAAGGGAAAAATGGCGTGACATTTAACTTTTTTTTGATATTTTCAATTTTGAATTTGTTTTATTAAAGAACTGGAATAAATCAGGTGAAGCTAGAATAACATTTGATAGTAAAGGACGTTACACATTAAAAAGAAAAATAGAAAGCTTGGTACCGTGATGCCGTGTTTTGGCGCAGGAAATAACAGTTTCGTGGAAAACTATACGTTAACGTTTACCCCGACTTAAAGTCAAAGTCAAAATTTACAAGAAAACAGAAGATTCTAAAACTTGCCCCTTCCAAAAGGAGAAGAATCCTAAGAGATGAGACGATCCTTACCACCACACCTTGGCAATGACAGTTATGAATTTGCATCCACCAAATAAAAGAAATTATAATGAAACACATCATGACAATGGTGCATAATTGCATGTGAAAAGTCGCGACCTATTTCCATGAGTTAATTCTTGCATAACACAAAACGAACTCAGTTTGTCCCAGATCAGTACTGAAAATAACCGTTTTAAAAGACGGAAAAAACCCACACGAAATAGTATCTCTAAAATACCTATATATTTTTGCACAAATAGACTTTCCCAAAAATCTAGGATTTAATCGTGCCTGCCATCACAAACAGAAAAATCGAGATTAAAAACAACGAGAGTTATTAGGCCATTCAACATACATGGTAAATATGATGGTCTAGTAGTCGCAAGCAAGTGCTACTGCTGAGCATGAGGTCGTGAGTTCGATTCCCGGGTGGAATTTGTAAGTAGCAGCCCGTAATCTGGATTTGTGGCCGGTTGATGGCAATAGTCTCGCCCTCTATTACATGGGACTTAAACATAACTGGCGAAATGCGGGTGTACTAAAGGTGCACCTCTGCCTAACGCTTCGGGGATTACAGGCGAGATGTTATGTTATATACCTACTATTACGTTTTTCCAACTTTTTCTATCAATGCCTAGTGGCTCTATTTCTTCACAAACATGCGCTTGCCGAAAGCTATTTACTGTAATAAATTTTTCCAAGACTCAATTGATTTATTCAACGAACATAAATCAATAATTAATCAAATCGTACACAATAGTGTTATCAATTAATAAATTTTATCGAATATGTATCTTGCCAGCGCGCCATTTGGCTGACAGTGGAGTCGAAGATAGTTAAATTATGATTATGAATGGTCCTAACGGTAATATTTTAAAATTTTTTGGTCCTAGTGGCTTGTCAGCGGGTTCATAATTCGCATACACGATCAATCAATCTGCCTAGCCTTTTCCCAACTATGTTGGGGTCGGCTTCCAGTCTAACCGGATGCAGCTGAATACCAGTATTTTACATGGAGCGACTGCCTATCTGACGTCCACAACCCAGTTATTGGGTAATATGATACCCCTTGGTAAGACTGGTTGTCAGACTTTCGGGCTTCTGAAGACTTGTAACGACTGCCAAAGATTCACAAATGACAGCCGGGACCAACGGCTTAACGTGCTTTCCGAGGCACGGAGGAGTCTCGGTATGTAAAGATGGTCACCCATCTACGGACCAACCCCGGCAAGCGTAGTTTAACCTGATGGATCGACCCGTGCGGCAGTTATTACTTAGCCACGATCTCCTCTCAATACTCACGATACTCCTTGATATTATGTCGTATTGATTTCTAGATTTACGACCTACTTCTATTGCACGATGAGTGGATGAATTCTCAATAAAGAGCTTTTATTTTCAAAAACGCCTTATCAGTAATGTATCTGAAACGAAAGAAAATTCAATTTCTTCCAGGAAAAACTTGAATCTACGCATAATTTTCTCATATTGATTCATCCGACTATCGTTAGTGACTTCCTGAATTTGAAAATGAATGCTTCGCAAACTTGCAGAAGTCTAAATAATAGTGACATTCAAAATGCGTTTGCGCGTGTTAGGAGATGAATGTTTTTTCTTTCATTCCTTAATGCAAGCTGTGCAGCAAAACCTTTTCACTAGTGATATAGTGAGATCTA
This sequence comes from Dicycla oo, assembly GCA_948252095.1. Classification (NCBI taxonomy): domain Eukaryota; kingdom Metazoa; phylum Arthropoda; class Insecta; order Lepidoptera; family Noctuidae; genus Dicycla; species Dicycla oo. The sequence goes on from OX411714.1 coordinate 29,560,937, forward strand.
GAGAATAAAAAAAGCGTGTTAGTTATGGCACCTACAGTGAAAATCTAGTAGAAATCATTATGTAGTCTCCTACGCATAAACATCGAATAAGAAATAAAAGAGAATTGGAATTTAGTGTATTTCTTCGTTGACATCATCATCGCTAAATAGATATGTATAAGGAAAGATAGTGATCAAAGGCGAGACTAACCTATCCGGAGTAACAATATAAGTATCTAAATTATGTAGAATGAGTACGAAAATGACATAGGTCGTATCATTTCCATTTTTAATAATTTAACGATACGTATATAAACCATCAAAAACAATTCAGAACCACAACTGAAACTAATCGATCAAGACCATGAATTTAAAAATATAAACGAAGCTCCCTCTATAAACGAAGCTCCAAGAATTAATTTAACTTTTTTCTATATGCCTGAAGTACGGTTTGGCAACGGTAGCCATCTATTTTAAAACACCGAATCGCGATATATCAAAATAGAAAGGAGGTAGATAATTTCATCTTGCTTGATAGATGAAGATATTTTTTAGTCGGGATGAAAAATGGTAAGATGTTTTGGCTCAGTTTAGTAATGTGTACGATGTCGTGGCAAAGGACGTTATTTTGTATACTGATACAAAGAGGGTGGACAGTGCTGACAATCAGGGACGTCCTAAAATAATGTCCCTGCCTACGCTAAGGAGAGTTGTTTATTAATAAGTGTGTTTGGGTGTACGACTATAGTATAGATAGACATCTACGATGACAGAGACTTAATACGATATTATATTCAGAAGAAGACATACGAGTATGTACGTCATAACGGTTTATAATAATATGGTATTTATGTATAAATAATTGCAATTATTATGGTTACAAATACATAAAACCAAACCAAACCCAGACTTTGATATTTTTGGAGAAACTGTTATTGTTAAACACAAAACATTTTGTAATAACCACTTATTATTTTTGTTTGTTTATATTACAAATCGTAAAGTTACCTATGTTGAACACAATTTCACCACAAAGCTTTGATTTCCGACACTGCATTATTTGCACTTATTCGCTTAATTGCAGAGTTCGTCTAAATTGCATAAATCAAAAAACTTTTTAGCAAAAAATAAAACCGACTTCTAAAACAAAACACTACAAAGTGAAAAATAACTTTAATTTCGGAAGTCGGTGTCTTTGGTTTTGTATTTTCGTTTTTTGCCACCGACTTCCGAAATTAAAGTTATTTTTCACTTTGTAGTGTTTTGTTTTAGAAGTCGGTTTTATTTTTTGCTAAAAAGTTTTTATTTTTCACTTTTTAGTTGTGGAACCTACCCCACACAAATTCGAATACATAATTGAGCACAATAATTGTAGATATAGCCATGTAAATAACAGTGATAGGAAGTTATTAAAACACCATCACAACATCCATATAAAATAAGTGGGAAATATACGCATTATTGAAGCTAACTCAAAAACTCCTCGAGCAAAGTTAATAAAATTTATATGGGACCACCTCAGAAGTATACCCTTTCAAACAAAAAAAGAATTTTCCAAATCGGTCCATCCGTCTTTGAGTAATCGCGTAACAAACATACAAAAAAAAAAAAAAAAAACATACAGACGAATTGATAACCTCCTCCTTTTGGAAGTCGGTTAAAAATCAAAATAGAAGATACAGTCACCTCTGTAGTCACTCGAAATTCAAAATTCGAAATAATAAAACAAATGACAGTGATTTCGAACGAGAAGCCAATAAAACTATTCTAGATGAAAAAAAAACAAAAGAACGTCATGTGGACATAAATTAGGTTTTTATCAAAGAAAAGAGTTTGATCGCGGGAACACATCCCGTCGTAAAAGAATATTCGTGTGTGCCTATGGAGCTTGTGGTTCAGTGACGAGCAAGTCGGAAGTTGTAACCACAGTAATAGTAGATTTGACTAGAATTGTGGGTTGAAATGCATGTATTTTTGGAATATTAGGTCTGGCTGTAAACATAGAGCAGGTTTACATTACTAGCAAGCTGAGAAAATGGAGTTATTTTGAAGAAAGTCAAAAATAGAACTATGAACGTGGATTGATAACTATGGCTTCACTGATAAATCAAATCCAATGACCTTTAACCATAAGCAAAAACTTGACACATTTTCAATATAGAAAACAATTTAATAAACCCATCACTCTCGTCTTCACATCGTCTTCATGTACAGTAATAATTCTTACCATCTTGGCCTACTAACCTGCAATAATTGACAGCAGACATACTACAAAAGAAAGCACTTGATCGTATATCTCATCAGCTTCCATTATTATACATTTGGCTTCAAACACACACGGTATAAAAAGCGTATCTTCCGTGTCGTATGAATAGGGCTTTAATTAAAGAGCTTTACTTACTCGTCTGTCAGCTTCAGTAATTGCCCACAGTAACATGCGAGTCTTGCTGGAATTTAGGCTTATTGTGGTATTCGTTACGGGTCTTGTTTGTGATCGTTTCTAGCTATGTTGACGTCATCATTTACATTGATAAAATCAGGTAATGAATGTGAAAGTTCGTCTTTTTGATGACGTATTTTTTTCTAATACAACATATTATGTGATCTATTTGGTAACTAACTTCCATCTAATCTATGAGACACATTCGATGGCCAAGACCAATGACAATCGCTTTCAAAGTGTTTCGTATTTCTACAACGACTTTCAACAGGATTGACGTAGCGTATGCCCATCCAATACATTTTTGACTTTTCCATCATCCTAATCGCTGATAGAATGTTCCTTTGTCTAGCTCTTCTGGTGTACTATAAAGCTTTGCTATATACTGGATGATCTTTTTTACCGTCTTGATAAAAATAGGGTACAATATGTGAACGGAGTAGAATCCTATGGCATACCTGTCTTTTGTTTTGTGTGTTTTTTCAATAGCTTAGACGGAAATTGCTCTATCAATAAACACTACACATTTAAAGTAAACTAGAACAATAAAAACAGAAATTTTGAAAAAACTTTATAGATCGTAAAAAAATATCGAAATTGATGAAAATGATTTGAATTTAGATATTATTAATAAAAAAAAAAAAAAAACTAGGTATGCCATAGGCTTCTACTCTGTTTATACCCTATTTTTTCAAGACGGTAAAAAAGTCATCCAGTATATCCATTATTTCTGAGCTCTCTTTTAAGTTTTCATTGAATATTTGTGAGAGTGATTTTAGTAGGTCTATTGAAAATAACCTCAGTCAACTATGAAATTAGAATAACATTTAAATCGACAGTTGAAGGTGCATTCTGAGCTCGACGAAGATGCATCTTTTATACAGACGGCTACATATCAATCCACGAGTTTCCAGTATAAGCTGACCTCTCACTGTACGGAAATCCTATACAATGCGAGATCAGCTTATGCTGGTAATATATAGCTTGTGATGTAGCCGTGTACTTTGTGTAGCATTGTTTCTAGTGTTTAAATGTTTTAACAAACTTACGAAATTATTGCCACATGTAATCCCCAAACATTAATGTTTCCCTAATTCCCACAGTTGATTTCCAAGTTTCTGTCAAAATAATCCCAAGGGTTATAAAAAAAAACTACTTCACAAAATCTGCTTATAATCCGCGTTCTCCGATAGATGGCATTAATTCAAAGGTCGTAGGTACTTTATGCCCAGGATTTAATGAGACACATCTGGGTCGAGGTTGGACGAGTATTTTCGGACTATTGTGCAACAGTTTTGATTAACTGTTCATAATTTAATATTAATTGGAATTATGGCCGTTTAATTGCAGTAATAATTTGACTGGACCTGATCATGGTCAGGAAATTAAGGTGTTTTAGCTGCAACCTGTTGAACTGGGTGATGTCATTAATAAATGCAGCCCTAAATGTTTAGGTATTTAAAAAAATATGAATTGTAGGTATGTACTAAAATAGCCTGTCATGTATCAGTATATAATATCGGAAAGATAATTAAACTGAGACCCTAACACTGTTCGTTCACCGCACCGGGAACGGAACGTCAACGGGAAACGAGATAATATGGCCATAATAAATGTACTGTCGCTACTTCGGCGCCATCATCTGTGTTCTCGTTGACGTCCCATTCCCAGTGCGGTGGACAAACAGCGTTAGACTGTACAATATTGTGACACAAGACTTTTGCGAAAATCTAAACCAATAGTTAGCTATTTCTTTACGAGGCCATTATTTGCTTTATGCAGGTAAGTTGGTTTTCGGTCCAATTACAAAAAGCAACATGAATTCAAACGAAGGAAATTGGGTCATTAAAATGCTCGCAACCAATAAAATTTTCAACATTAACTATGCTGTTAAAATGTGTAGTACACTAATAGTACATAATGTAGAACACAAATTACACAGCAAAGAAGAGAATTACGTGATTATTACATGAATTTAATTGTGTCATCGAAAGTTGTATCTTCGTGATTGTGTTTATTCATTATTGCATTGCGTTAAATGTATTAACTCTAATAAGAGTATTTATAGTGTTCACTTTTACCTAGTAATCAAGGAAGCGAGCTGCGAGCTAATTAAAAATCTAATAATAAAATCAACCTCACATTGTCTCAAACATGTGTCTTTAAGCCAATCATTGTATCAATTTCGAAACAGAATTGTTTGTCCCATAATTTCAGTTTCTCTACACAAGCCATACAGATTAGAGCCTACCTTTTCAAATTCCTGTCCTAAAGGATATCAATGAGTTATTTCTAAGGGTTCTCAAAGAAAACAAAACACAAACGGGGCATCATAATTTAATGTTCAGTCATGCTTACAGAGGCTCACAATCAGCAGTGCACTCGTGCTGCGTTAGGTTCCAAGCTAGTCCCCTGAGTTGCCCCAGAAATCTATTTCTTCCTCCTCTTCAATTACCTCTTTAGTCTCAGTCGTTTCTTCCTCGAAGGAGTTGAGTTTGGGAACGTCTTTCAACATCGGCGTTAGCTCCGCTTTGTCTTCGGAAGCCACGCTGTCAACTGACGCTTCCACGCTCCAGTGGTCACTCCTTCTCTCCCTCGAGTTTTCCCTCGATCGACTTCTGGAATAAGAACGCGCTGATAGATTAGGTGTGCTTCCGAACCCTGTCACTTTGCCGTCTTTATTCATACGCTCGAACTCGGCTTCCTCGAGTGACGTGAACACCTTTAGTTCTTCCTCGCGGGACGCTCGCGAATCTTTGGAAGAATTCGACGAAGACGAGTGACGCTTTCTGAAACTCCGACGCCTGCCACTCGGGTCGCTTCGTTGTAACGGTCGGAACTTAATCCCATCAAGAGATCTTAAACAAATTCACAACATATGAGTAGGTATAGTACAGATGAAGTGAGTGGTATGTACCATGAATTAGCTTTCTACTCGTGCATATGGTGGTGTCCAGATGAGCAGTGATCACTTGTGGCAATGGGACGCAGCTAAGTCACTACCGAACTGTAAGCATGAGTGTCTACATGAAAGATAATCCTGCCGGTAACAATGAATATTAACCTGAGGAATTCTTCGCTGTATTCGCCTTTTTTATCTTCGTCGAATGATTGGAAATGTATTTCGGGCAGTGCTTGCGGGGTGCGGGTGGGACTCAGTGGTCTGTAATGCCATGTCAGTTTCTCATCAGCTCTACCTTCCTCCTTGTTGTCAGGCTCGACAGAATTTGAAGTAAAGCTGTTGTGATTGGAATCTGAAACGGTTTCACGAGGCGTAGGTGATCTGTTTCTTTGACAGACACTGATCGACTTTGAGGAGTTCGTTAGAATGGTTTTCGTTTTCGACGGAATGTACCTGTCGCTCGTGTAGTCTCCGTTTGATTGGCTCTCCTCGAGTGACTCCTGTCCGAAGCTGGAGATTTTCGTTGAGAACAGTATGGCGGTCGAGTTTGTGTTGTCACCGTAGAACTTGACAGCGGCCGATTTTAGTTTTCCATTTTTATCCTCTGTTAAACATAGGTATCCCTGACCGCATTCTTTGCTCCAGTCGGCTGCAGAGGATGCGTTGTTCACTTTTCTGAGTTGGCTGCTGTAGTACTCGACGACTTCTTGTAAGTCCGGGTGGTCGCGAGGTATGAAGCCACCGACTAAGCATTTCAAGCACTCGATCGCTTCGTGCGCGCCGGCGTACGAGATAACGACAGACAGCAGGAGTCCCATTTCAATGTCCTCGAACAAACACGGCCTTATCAAAAGGAATGGAAAAGGGGTACTTTTGAATAGGGTCTCCGGGGAGCGGGCGGGTGCAGCGCTATACGCTGAGACAAGATTTGAACAACTGAAATTAAAGTGTAATAGTTGCCAAACTTTTGTGTCCCGATTTAGAATTTATTTGGCGTTGTGGCCAGACATTAGCTTTATGTCTCGTTCGATCATTCGAGCGAAGGTCGCGGGTTTACGAGACTATAAAAATGTTTTAGCCAGTGATTGATTTGTTAGCCCGTGTGATTGTAGCTGTAGTGAGTTATTGGAAATGTAACATCGGCTCACTTTGTTGGTGATTTAAGATGAATGCGTTTCGTTGCAGTTCTGTGATGTTTCAATCAATAAATCAACTTAGGCTTAGAGCAAACCACTATTTGTTCGGATTCAGGCTTCTCTCAATGATGTTAACCAAGTTTATGGTTGATAACGTTGATTTGTTTTTTTTTTTTTTAGAAATGATAACGATTACAATGGATGAGGTAAGTGCATCAGCTATTGAGATAGTAATCAGTTTTTTTCATAGCTAACTTTTTACTCTAAATTACGTAGTTTAATAATTAGTAGAGTAGGAGGAGACAATATGTATCAAACCATCTTTTCTGATTATCCCTATGAAGGGACAAATTACAGTTTTGGTCGTAGTTTCAAGAACTTTTAAGGATAAATTCATTTTAAGTTTAAGCCGACGAGCGCATTTAGTATATTTCACTAGCATCTACGCGTTCTACACTACTTGACTGGAAACGTTACTTAAGTAAAGAAATTAGTAGTTCTTTAGGTCAAACAGCGATGTCTTTGTTTTACTAATCATCCCAGTGTAGCTGATGACTAATTGCTACTGTTGCCAAATCTTTAAGTGACCGCCAAAGGCGCTAGAAATACGTAATTTTGGTTCATCTGATCATCATCTGTGAGCTTATTGGAATAATTGATCGTCTCTTATAGGATATAATTATTATATCTGTAGCAACTACAACGATTCTTGAGCATTTATTGGTCGTACAGGTTACTTTTGTGACAAATTATATCTATATTTAGATTGGTAAACGTAAATTTTATGTGTTACAAAACCAAAATATGAAAGCTATGGCCAAATAAGATCTGATTAAAATGAAAAGTTTCATGTATATTTCATGAAACTATTCTTTTTCATCAGACATATTATAACTTGCATTAACGGTTTTAAGGACCCTAAACGGCCATAGCCGTCATTACAATAAAATTTCTATTGTGTCTCGTTCAGTGTCCTTGAAAGCGTTTATCGACTAAGTGTATGAATCGGTTCACAGTTTTTAACCTACATTAAATACCACAGGTAATGACAAAGATGTAGCCAGAATCTTTTGGGAGTGGATCATAAGGTTTTCATAATAAATATTTTACTAAACATAACCACAACAATTAAATGGTACAAATTTAAAACGGCATTTGTTTATTGTAGTTTTGGTACGTATAGTATTATAATATCTGTGGTTTTGGTAAGTTAAAAGTACAAAATGCATGTTTATTATCAAGTTCGGCAGTAAAAACTGAGCAATAAACTAATTAAAAATGAGTCATAACTAATATTTAAATAGGTAATTAAATAAACAATTAAGCAGTAAAATGGCTAAACGGGCAGTTACGTGTGGGCTGTTAACAAATCGGAATTAGTCGGTAAGAAATCTAACTTGGAAGTAGCGCTCGCCGGCCGCTGCCGCGCCGCGGCATTTTGATCGGGGTGCCCTAGCTTATTTACTGCGACCAATCCGTCTCGCGCGTGGCTTGTCACGTTTTCAACCTAACCTATGAACTGCCGAAGTATTAATCTAATTGCCCATTGCAACATTTTTACTAGCCATTCATTTACACAACTTGAGTATTTTTGTACTGACATTGTACTATGAAATCACCGATCAATTTAGTTTTACTGTCCCACTAATTTTCTAACCGCCAAAAAATAAAATGACTGTCCGTTATTTTTTTCACCGGATCATAATAACCTCCCTAACGTTTAAGAAACAGTTATTACCCCTGGTGAATTATAGACATCCTCCCGATCTTGTTTTACAGTATACAGAAGACATGTTAACTTTCGCGCGCAAAATATGACATTGCTCTGAATAATCCGAGAAAAATCACTTGCGTAAGTAAATAGCCTTGAACTATTAATAACGCTGTTCCAATAAGTTGTTACGTAACTTTCTTTTTCGCAACAATGCATCGGATCTCTCGTATATATAAAAGAGACCAGCTGTATCATCACGTAAAGTGCGTGGGTTTCAGTCTTGACATTGAAACACTGGAGGCTGAAAATAATGTTTCAGACTTTCAGTTTTATGTGTTAAGGTGATTGCGCAGTGGTACCCCGTGAAATTCAAAGTTTCTTGCGTTTTATGCAATTTGCCGGTCAGTGTCAAGTTGCATCTTGATCAAAATATGAGTCGCGACAATAGCGAATATATATTTAAGTACATAATTATAAACATAAAACGGGTTGCAGACCGCAAAAAACTAAGTTAGTCTTAGCTCACTTAGCTGGCGTAGTTTTTTTTATACTTTTGTGCAGAACTATGCCAACCAAGCTGTGTAAACTAACTGAAATAATGTGAATCTAAGTTAGTTGTGTAGTATACCGATCCGGAGCTACGCGAGCTATGCTAAGCACCCCCCGCCCGCCAGCTATGTCAGCTAAGCTAAACTAACTGAGCTTAGTTTTTGGTCTGCAACCCACTTAAGAATCATCTCTATACATCTCTCTTAAGTAGGACTGCCCCAGATGGGTCCGATTTCCGAAATTAGACCAATCAGGCCCTATTTAAAATCGAAGTTAATGTGTGCCGGATAATTTGGTCCATTTTGTCTAAAATCTAAAAGATGAGTGTGATTCCGTAAATGGGAGGCGCGAAGGAAAACCATTGTTTGTATATCTACATACATACATAAACTCACGTCTTCTTCCCATGGGGGTAGGCAGAAATTACAGAGCGCCACCTGCTATAATAATAATATTCTGGGACATTTTCACACACGGTCATCTGATCCCAAACTAAGCAGAGCTTGTACTATGGAAACCAGATAACTGATATACTACATATACTACTTTTTTTTTTGTAAATACATACTTATATAGATAATTACACCCAGACTCAGGACAAACCAACATGTTCATGCACACAAATGTTTGTCCTGGATGGGAATCGAACCCACGACAAGCGGCATGATAGGTGGTATCTTAACCAACCACGCCATCTGGCCTGTCGAATTAATGCTATGATCCTTACATACTATTTTTGCCTCGTTTACGTTCATACGGTCATATATGCACGCCGGTTGCGAGTACTCCGCACCTGACCGTTCTGAAGAACATCACCGATATGGTAAAAATACTAATATGTCATCCTAGGGCGTCCCCTCCCAGCGTTTCCACTCACATCTTCCTTGCTAGCTTTCGTTAGTCACCTTCTTTGTTTATATAACTAATAGTAATAATTACTCAAGAAAACTGAATGTTACATAAATAGTCCATTTACATAAATATTTATTGCAAATTACTTAGTTACGTTTGTAAACAAAAATATTTTCTGAAAAAACGTAGATATTATTCTATTTAATTTTAGTTTTATTCAGACTATGAGCTTCTTATGTAACTCTTATAAATATGCTCAGCTCGGGAAAACATCTGTTCTTAATCAGCGAATTTAAAATCTTCAATATTTACTGGGTAAGCACTATTTTTATAGATGTTTAGTCACATAAATATTTTAGTATATGCTGTTTGTCGGAGAAATTTTAACTGTATAAATACGTACATAATAAATAAAGCAGTTTTCTTTGGACTTGTGGTGTTAATATTACTTCTGGTCCTTATTTTATTTTATTTAACTTTATTGTAGTTTATTCCTTATGTTTCGCGGTACCGATTTGGCGATTGGTGCTCTTCTTTTCTTGATGACATGTCGCGTATAAGATCTCTTATTAAGTATATTACTGTATAGCTAGCCGTGATAACCTACAATTGGCTACATGTTTCTTATTCCAGTAAATTTATTATATGTAAAGCTGTTGGTTTTCCACATGATAAATAAATAAAAGGTGATAACAATTAGACCCCGATTTGTAATCGACTTAAATCTATTGTTAATTGATTTGATTCGATTTAAATCTACATATATTATTATAGTGAATTGATGATAAAGGACAAATTTTTCAATAGTCTGATACTGATAACTTTTATCTGAGGAATAAATATTGCGGTTTAATAACAGCTTTTGTGTAAAAATATTCCCGAAATGTAATATTTATTCTTCCGATAAAAGTTACTAAGTTTGACAAATGTAAAAAATGTAAAATCGGTAATTTACAATGTATACAGTGCAAAATGTTCTTCTTTTATAAAATAAATATTATTATTAAATATATGTCATATCGACACACTGACTATTCAAAAATCCGCCCTTTTAATATAGTTTTGTACTTCTGTCAAATAGGAAATTAGTTGGTAAGTGCTAAGTCAAGTATTGTTGTCTTCTCATTAATCTTTCACTTTTTTCACATGAATTTTCTTTCAATGTTTTTTCTTAGAATAGTGTTCTATTACAATTTATTGTTAGCGAGCTTTAGAGATATTTCACAGTACATCTAATCCAATAAATCTACAATCTGTAGGTAAAATGCCAAGCTAATTAACCGCAAAATAGTCCCTAACAAGAAAATACAGCAGGATGTGTCATCGACCTTTGGGAAATTAAAAAAAAAAATCCGTTGCACACGTCACCAATGTTTTTAAATCTTCAAACTTCGAATACTTCAGAACGGAATGTTTTCTTTTTTAAAACGTTTACGTTGTTTTGTCAAAATGCCAGAATTATTTTATAGTTCTACTTATTTGTAATAATAATCTCTAAATATTTAGTTCTTTATATTGTCATGGAGTAAGATTGATAACTACCTACAAGTGTGCATTACGATTTTATTTGATATTTGATTTACTTCGTACATTTATTTACCTCATAATTTTTCACATTAAATTAAGATCTTTCTGATAAAAGTACTGCTGCTAGGAAATATCAAGGGCAAATATTATTAGGCTATTGACTTTGAGACCAGTAGTTATTCACCCGAAAAAACTGAAGGAGAATTGCCAAAATTGAGGGTATATGCATTGATAATATAATGCTACCACGAATGTAGTTTAGCAGAAGAACTGATTGCAACCCTGGGCTTGAAGATCGTAATTTTTTTTTTACAATCTCATTAGCTACTCTAACTCTCTCTAGCTTGATATCTTGCCATGATCTAGTTAGTGCAAACACGAGAGAAGTAGAGGCACCACTCATGTAAACGATGCTCCCTCCCATCCCTTGAAACTCAACAACAACGATCCAACGGCATTGCCTTGAATGAATGATGATAAATGGCGAAAAAAGAGGTGATTAGGGGTGACGACTAATAGAGAAGTATGGAAGAAAAAAACGTTGCGCCGACCCCAAATAAGTTAGGAAAATGGCAGGAGAGTGATGTATGATAAGATGATATTTAGAAGAAGAAGACATGCTGCGGCGGCCTAAATTAAATTGGCATTAGGGCATGGAGATGATGATGCTTCAAGTTCAAACGGAAACGTTAGAGCCACTACGTCACATTTGTACGTAAGCTATATCAAGTTGGCAGCTCATCGGTTTAGATACCAACAACAAGACATTTCCTGACGATATGCACTGCTGCACTGCAACTGCACATTCCCGTCGTTTCAGGTGGTTGTCGACGGGAAACTAGTCACACACGCGATGACTATAGCTTTGATGTCAACCACTACCGATCATGGTGACCGACTTCTATACGTATAGACTGTTATTTATCCTAACTAATAAATATTATAAATGCGAAAGTAAGTTTGTTACCTTTTCACGCCACCTCGTTAGGTGGCGGTCGTGAGGAAAGTTTTGAGTTATGAATGTGTACTATACGAGTAAGAGAAGACCAAAGAAACGATGGATGGACTGTGTGAAAAATATGGCTAGAAAAGGGGGTGACTACTGAGATGACGACTAATGGAGAAGTATGGAAGAAGCTGTAGACATGCGCGGCCGACCCAAAATAAATTGGGATACACCTTAGATCATTGGTAAGATCTGAATAACCACGGCAAGGTTAGGTACCCTATATTCTTATACTAAGTACCTACTGCCCATAGCGCGAATATTTTCCTTACATAATCATGTATAAATACCAACGTCTCTCTCTGTGTTTATTTGTCCGTTGGTGTCTTCTTTCTTTCTTCTTTTCATGTGGTTAGTGACTAACCTGGTGTCCGAGTTTTTATGCCGCCGATGGGCCTCCGACTTGGCATCACAAGCCGTCGAGAAATATCTCTCAGGCAGGTTTCCTCACGATGTTTTCCTTCACCCTTTTTTAAGCAAGCGATAATTTATTGTGTAAATAATACGCACATGAATCTGAAAAATCAGAGGGGCGTGGCTTGTGTTCGAACTCGAGACCTATGTCCGTTAGTGCGTGCATAAGATTTAAAGTTTTTTTTTTTTTTTAACCCATGGATGTGTGTTTTTATTTTTATTTTTTTATAAGAGGAGCTCGTGGCTAAGTAATAACAGCCGCACGGGTCGATCCATCAGGTTAAGCTACGCTTGCCGGGGTTGGTCTGTGGATGGGTGATCATCTTTTCATACCGAGACGCCTCCGTGCCTCGGAAAGCTCGTTAAGCCGTTGGTCCCGGCTGTCATTCATGGATCTTTGACAGTCGTTACGGGTCGTCAGAAGCCCGAAAGTCTGACAACCAGTCTTACCAAGGGGTATCGTATTACCCAGTAACTGGGTTGTGGAAATCAGATAGGCAGTCGCTCCATGTAAAATACTGGTATTCAGCTGCATCCGGTTAGACTGGAAGCCGACCCCAACATAGTTGGGAAAAGGCTAGGCAGATTGATTGGATGTGTGTTTTTATAATTTTTAGCAGTTATTTGGATAAAAGCACAACTAGTTACACATACATTGTAAAGTCATTGCACGTTTTATCTCGATAAGTCATGAATTTCAATTCTGACAATATCCAGATCCAAATTGGACATAGAAACACAGTTTCCTAACTCCAGTAGCCATTCCAAAGCCATTATTCTTAACAAAAGTACGTAAGATACTCTCATTCAGCTACAACATACATCTAATTACGGAGCGGTGACGTCGGCGTGACGTCAGACGAACCGTGTGGAAAGTGTGGGCCTGCCGTGTGGAAAGACTTTTGCGCTTGATCGCTGGATGCGCAGTTTTTTTGTTTAAATAGTTCTGTTATGTAAGTCTAAGCAGTGGATGGGGCTCGATTCATAAAAGCTGGAGTGGTTGAGCAAAAATAGTATTTTTGTATTTGCATTTCTGCGAACTATTTTTTTTTTTATAAAGCTATAGTTACAGCCTGCATGATATTTGAAGAGTGCATAACATTTATTGCCTTAGAACCACAAGTTACGTGAAGGAAAAACAAAAGAAAAGTATGGGTCTGGTTTGGAGTTTATTCTCACTTTCAGTTTTAAGTTGTCTAATTTTGGAGCTGTTTTTATCGGAGTAATAACAGAATATTGTGCTATGTTCGTCACGCCCAGAGAATGTCAAGCAGACCTGAAATCTCATCATCACAATCGTCACAAATAACTTCTGATAAAATATTACAAATGGCAATGGTATTTTCGATGACAGCTAGAAATAGGTCACTACACACTCGTAGTAAATGATGCTGTCATCTTGCAGCTAAACTTGTACTGATGACTGATGATGACCCATTAACGTCATACGTCATCTGGAATTTCAGAAAAAAACCTGTACTAAAAAACTTTGCCAGCTTTTCCGACCCCTTGTTTATGCTTTGTTCAGTATCCAAACGAAGGAAGATCTGCAGAATATGACGGAGTTATATGAGTAGCAACTACCTATAACTAATAACCCATTCAGATAGTCAGTCCAACGCCTGAAGATCATTGAATCCTCAGCTGCGATATCACAAGAGAACTGGTTTTTCGGATGGGAAATTCCTGTTTGCTAGAAACCTATTTAGGCCAATATTATTCCAAAGAGAGCGCAACAATAAAACTATACTCGTTATTATTTTTATTTATAATTCTCTATTTCAATTATCACACTATAAAACACCCTATAGGGGAGGGCCCTAACCAAACATGGTCCATGTTACATGGAGCATCACAATTCCAGACAGCTAAAAAGACTGTTCAGCCGAGGAATGTGACTGGCTGATTATAATAGAACGTGGGCTACGGAAAATCTTTCCAATTCATAAATATACAAGCATTTTGTAAACAAGGCAAAAGATATTACTATGCCTAACGCCTACAGTTTGTCAAACACATTACTACGCGCTACGCCGCCGCGGTCGGTAAATATACTTAAAAACATAAACATTGCGTAAATGCTTGTTTTCCTTCTATTATTCTAATTATCTTTGGATTGTTGTTTGGCAGAAAATGGTTTTAAAATTGCATGAGATTAGAAACTCTTTGTTTTGCAGATTTTTTGCAGATGTCTACAATCAAATAAAAGAAAAAAAAAACGTCTTGAAAAAAGCAAATCAGAGTTTTCGTTGAAATTGATTTAAAAAAACTATACTAGAAAAAATATAGCAAATTATGTAATCTTTCGGATCCGGAATATGTTCGCTATGAATTTCAAAGCGTGCCGAGATACATCAAAAAAATAATTATAACAAATCAACATATTGATATTTCCAAAATTACATTCTTAAGTAACATAATACAACATTAGTTTTATCAATACTAGGTATTTAAATGATTTTCACACCGGAAACCTGGAAAGTAACAGTATGATTTTAGAACCTTAAAAGCATTTCCTTCTAAAAGTAAAAACCATCAAGTGATATACCCACCTCGACCAAATATATCCTGAATACTAACCCATTCCTATTTCCCAAACTACTAAAACTGAAACCCAACTAAAAATTAAACTCCCTTACTAATCCAGGCCATATTCCCGTTTACCTAAATATCTCGAAACATCGGTGTCAAAGGCAAGGTCGCAGTGAAAGTAACGGCCGAGTACGGCTCTGGGTGGCGCGCGCCGTAACCCGACACCAGCGTGACGTCACGCGCGGGCCGTGCGCAAGAGACGCGCGATAGCCGAAAGGGAACCAGGGAGACGGAAAATGGAGGGAAATTTTGAAAGTACAATTTTCAACAGTTGCGAATGATTTTTATGGGATTAAAATTGATGCAAGATTTTCGATAGTCTGGTGAATAAAAAGGCGTTTTTCACCACCCAAATACTAAGCAAACAAAAATTCAATATGTCATTATTTAATCAGCTATTTTGCCGAATACAATTGTGATTCGAATAAAAAAAAAATAGCGGAAAGTTGATGTAACGACGAAAGGTGAAAAGCCTAATAATTTGTAAATGTGTGCGATCTAAAAACATCGCGAGACATGCTTACTGGTAGTTTCATTGATGTTACGCCCACTTGAACTTGAATGAGCTTATTGGCAGCCGAGGGGCGTTCCCCAGACATTATCGTGAAGGTTTTTACGTATTTTAAGTAGGCGTACGTGAAAAATAGTGGGTGTGAGGTAAACTAATATTATGTGAGATTACGATATTGATCCTATGGAGAAAGTTGTTCAGTTTGATGGTCTGTACACACCCTTAAATACGACCACAGCTCTCTGGTACAACCTGTATATTACTAAAAGTAATAAATTGTGAAACGAATGTTTTCATTTCTGAAAGAGTAACGAAACATTGTTGGTACCTAAAATAATATGTAATGTTGCATTCATTTGACCAAAATCTATTTTTAGTTTTACATGTTTACTCCTGGGTTCCATAACTCTGCTGTTATCCCTGCTTCTCTCATTTGAATTGCTAGCTTATTGTTTCGACATTTAGTAGCGGTGTCTGAAAGTTTAACGCATGAAATCGTTCCACGTTTTTACGTGTTGGCAGCGCACGCGCAAACTTTAGAGATCTTAGTATTTAACAACATAATGCTGTAATTTATGAATTTAATAATATTATCAGCTTGATTGATAGCCGCATGTGCGTTTTTTATTGTTTATTAAATGTATTAATTTAGTTGTTTTTAATACGTGCATGTATGTATACGTAATATTGTGTCTTGATGCAGGTGAATTGCTAGGGTGGGGCAGATACAAATGCACGCATGCATTGGTAAGGCGAAATTAAGGTTTTACACAAATAGGTCACAATTAATTAAACGTTTGAAAATATAAACATTCTATATTGCAGTAACTTTCTTTTTCGATGTCTATTAAAGCTCGCTACATTGTATTTAAAAAAACAGGCCAAGTGGGTGCCGGACTACGCACAATGAAGGGTTCCGTAGTTGGGATGAATTTATCCCAACTTAACATTATAGTTGAAAAACATGTTCTCCCATACATCCCAACTACAAATAGTTTGTACGCACAATATTGAGTGATTTACGAAGTTATTTCAAAACCATAGACTTGTTATAAGTTTTACTGTAATCTATAGGTATAGACCTATTTTCTGTATTTTTTTCAAAATTTTAGGCTCAGTAGTTTCAGAGAGGGGGTAATGGTCAATTTTCGTCTATTTTCTTAAACAACTTTAAAACAATTTATTTTAAAACCCTCAGAGTAAGCAAAGGGCATTTGATATGTCACATGTTACAATTTGCCAAACTTTTTTTTAAATTTGCTTTTTGGCGCCAAAATTGACCCCCATAATCAAAATTCATTTATTTACGTTACACGTCCATGTTTGGGTCACTGAAATTCATACGTGTAGGTACCAAATTTCAACTTAATTGGTCTATTAGATTCGGAGAAAATTGGCTGTGACAGACGGACAGACAGACACACGAGTGATCCTATAAGGGTTCCATTTTTTCCTTTTGAGGTACGGAACCCTAAAAAGATGAAGCAGAAGGTCTGATGGTATGCATTTGCATAATAATATGCAGCATACCGTATGGTTGTTAACATACATTAATTCCTTTCCATTCGTTTAAATAACTTATAATTATGATGATTTAAGCACTCGTTTTAATTGTAAATCTTTCACGGTGTCATTTTTTTATCAGACAGAAAAAATATTTTACGGAAATTCATCTCTTAAATATTGATTTTTTGTTCATTCAGTTTTATTTTGCATTCTATTTCATCCTGATTACTGCAGCTGTCTTACGAGAAAAGCGAAGTAGAAGTAATTAAATAAAGAGTAGCATTTACAAGACGAGAATTTTAGCGTTTCCTGAATGACAATACATTTGCTTTTATATTTTTTCAAGAGTTGTCTCCCATTTCTTGAAAAAAATATAACAAAATATGCGCTATTTTTATGAAAAGAACTTATATTTTGACGGAAGGTGAGCAACGTCCGGTAAACAACAAATTGGCAGCTCTAACAGGTGGGTCGATGACACGAGCAGAGACCAAAGAGCTTTAGATCGTACACAAGTTTTTTTTTAAGTTGGACATCCCGTGACCAAGGAGTTTGAGGTTGTCTACCGCGACAGGACAGGTGACATTAGAGATTCAAGTAAATGTGGGAAGAGAGATGTTTGTTATTGTTAATACAATGACATGCAGTTCTTATTTTGGAAATTTTTACATTAAATTGATTTTGAGATAGTGTGCGGCGCAGCGTATCACAGTTATCAGATAGCTAATTCACACGTCGACAGGTCTACGCACTATGATGGTTTTAGTAGGCGTTTGTTAGTTAGTTTTAATTCGTTTAACATTTTGATGTGTAATCCCAGTCTACCGACCACTATCTTACTGAACGCACGATATTCTACTATTTATTAAAACTATTTGTAATTGGACTTTAATTAGCCCCAGTGTATAGTCACAATATATAATTACTTAGTGTGTAGAAATGTAGAGAAGAGGTATCAGCACTGGTGAAAATTTTCTTGGTATCTCCTGATTAGTTGCTTGAATTTATGATTCAACTAACTAATGCGTTGCAAAGCCTTTTTCTCTTCTTTTTTTGTTGCTACCCTTCTCCGGCATGCACACAACAATTTACCAAAGTTTCATCACAATCGATCGAGCCATTGGCGCCATTTCCTTGTTCACAAACTAAACAAAATTTAAGTTTAGTGCATCTTTTTCTTTCTATTTCATTAAGAAAAGGACAGAAGATAAATATATAATGTATAGCCAATTTTTTAATCACGTCTCAAACTTGACTATGGAGTATCATAATTTGACAGGACTAATCTAATATTTATCGTCTGTCCTTTTCCTAATGAAATAAAAAGAAAACGATGCACTGAGCTTAAATTTAGTTTAGTTTGTGAACAAGGGAATCGGCGCCATTTTCGAGTTTTTGCGGGACTAATGCACGGCAATTGATTTTTATATTATAGATTGATTTAATACCAATGGCAATGTAGATAATTATGTAACTTCCATGTTTATAAAAATATATTTAGTTAGGAGAGGGATTTTAGGGATTCCGGGTGAAAGTAGGTAAGTAGGACTCGCGAAAGCTTTCACGCGTACCGGCACAATTTTATTACCCCGCTTACCCCTACAATTCGCCATTTGGAATACCCGGCAACAACTATCTAGCAGCCGCACCCGGACCGGATAAAGAGGTCTAAAAGCGGTAGAACTGTGAAACTCATGTCTATCCTAAGAAGGGCTGTCAATATTGTAATCTATATCCGTATCCGTAGTCCCCATAGAATTTCTTATATCTATGGTTGTCCCCATGTCCAATAGTGAGAAATGTATGATTTACACATTGAGGTTCAATGTAAACTAGGGCAACATCTTGTCCGGGACGACAAACGTCCACACACCGCGGTTGTCACATTAGACATCCGCGGTACACATAGGTATTTAGTTTGGAACAACAAAACGTTTCGCAAACATTTTGTTCGCGATGTCTGTCCTACATTGAACCTCAATGGATTTACAGTTCAATGTATCATAAATATACATTCTTGTGGGACTTAGTAAATAGACAGATCTACTGATTACTGACATCTACGTGACGAAGATAAATTAAAACTTTTAGACATGAACGAAATTCGTACCTAGTTTGTTCTGACACCAAACTCAATCTCTTCAGCAAAATTAAGCAGTCACTCTAAACTTAAAAATACCAACTTTTCAATACAGCCGCAAAGTTGAAACTTACGCAAATTTCAACCTTAATGTCTTGTAGCAAGGATGGATATGGCAAAGATGGATGGTAAGTATAAAATGGTTTTCGTCAGAAAGGCTAATTAGCGATTAGTATGAAAAACAGTGTTGACTTGATAATCTTGTGATTTGTTACCCTGGGCGTTGAGAACGATGCCAATTTTTTTTTTGACATGAAAACGTCTTTTCGCTCGGTGTACTAGTGGTAAGTTCAATATTTCTGACCGACCAAAACATGTAAGATTTCAACCGCTAATAAATACGAGACTTTTAATGCTAGAGTAGGTAATGGTTGAGCATTCAAACGATAGGGCATATTTATAACGCGACCCTCTACTTTTCACTATGTGTGAAATATCAATTCGTATATCGCAAAAACGTGTTTAGCTAGATCAGTTATTCTGGTGTCTTTGTCAAGAGTTGACAAAGCACTACCAGGACTTAGAGAGAAACATTAGAAATATTGGCCGAAATAGGGTTAAAAATTAATATAATGTTGAAAATGGCAAAATAATGTCAGATGTCTCAGATCGGCTGTAAATCTGCTCGGAAATGAAAAATATTATAATCGGTGAAAGCTTACTTTATAAGGATTGCAACGAGCCTACTAAGTCTAGTGTCGGGTAAATAGAATGGCTACGGCAGTATCGGAAGCCGTAGTAAAATTTCAATAATAAGTATGTTTTCACGAAACAAACAGCGCGGACTCGAATTACGCCCACTAAACTTTTTTTTTTAAGTCAAGTTCATAATATTGACATTTTACTGATGGGCATTGAAGTTCGTACCTATGTGTCAACCAACAGTTTAACGTCCTACGTGCAACCGTCCTAAATACCCGAGAAGTACTGTAGTTGATTTTAAGAGAACTGGAGACTTTTGCTTCCTATTTTTATAAATGACCTAAGTTCCCAGGAGTTCAAAACTCTCCAAAAAGTATTCAAGCCAAAACTTATTTTTGATGGTTCAATAAAAAAAAAAAACAATGAAAAGTACCTAACACCAAGGATTCGGTAGGTTATGGCTGTCCTGTAAATGATAAAGATTACGTAAGATGATTTATTTGAACGTTGGAGAAGCTCGGTACTCGTAACTGCGACCTAAGAGGCCATAGAGGTCTGTTGGTGAATGTCAGCTTAATATATTAAATTCTTTTTTTGAACTTAAGTCATAGGTTTTTCACTACACAGACACTCAAAAGACAATTGCCACATGTGTACAGAAACATAAGAATAATTAACACTTTGTTCTAGATTACCTACAATTTGTAAAGCGATTTCTTTCAATATCAAATACCTAACTTAAAACTTTTCTTGCTATAAATAGGAACGCGTTACTAGCGCCATCTCTGGTCGAATAGCTGAACTATGAAGAACTTTTTGTGACAGGTGAAAGATCGAAAGCTTTCGTATTGTGTTGATTACAATTTAATATTGAGAACCTAATACCTTCACAATTTATAAATTAAACACTGTGATTTATGTAAACACAAAAAAAAATAATTGAATTTTAGTATTTTATTGTAAGTTAATAGATTTATTATTAGGGATTCACTCATAATAAAACTATTATCTATATATATAAAAATGCCGTGCATTAGTCTCTCAAAAGCTCGAAAATGTTTTCTTTTTGTTTTGTTTACTGGGGTGATTTAGAAAAAAAAATGGAAAACCCAAAGGAACAGCCGGAAAATCGAAATTTTATAAGCACCACGGGTGAGTTACTTTAAAATAAAACAACGTTGAAATAATATAAGTTAACCACAATTACAAAATTCATGCTTATTTTCAAACCACTCACAAAAACTGTCTTCTTAATCGGCTTGTATCCGAACACACCAAAAATCACGGGGAAAAAACGCGCGCAAATTCGAATTTCGTATTCGGCCGAATGTGTCACGACCGTCGCGTACCCATAAGACTTTTAAAAATTATTTTTTTAATTACACTGGAGACCAAGGTATAAATTAAATACGCTGGAGCCGACACGTCCTCGGTAGCTGTCGAAAGAGTATTGAGTTCACAGTTGGCGAACGCTGTCCGGTTAAGAGATGGTCCTTGTCGTGTGTGCGCGTCGATTATATTTATTACATCAGCTTGTGACTATAAACAAGCTTGGACGACAGACACTTCAAAGAGATCGATCGGTATTCAGAAGATCGACAGACGGGAACCAACATCACCTGCTCCAACGAGATGCCATCCATGTCAGTATCTTTTAGGGATAATGTCAAAATTACAGTTTCACAGACAGCGAAACATCAAAAGCCCTTTTTATTTCCAGCAGTTTTAAAGTTCACCTTCAGAATACGGAATAAAACGTTTCTTTGAAATTAAACAGAATTGTTTTTCGGTGTTATTAGAACACAAGTTCAATTTTATAATTCCCACTGCAAGATAGCAACGTAACTGATATGATGTAGAAACATTTGCAATAATTCGTTCGTTGCAGAATATAGGCCACCACTTCAGATGCTTCCATTACGATAAATTGGAAACTTTGTATAACTCACAACAGTAATTCAGTTTTATGGTTCAAGTGAATTCGTAATTTAGGGTATCGAAAATGTTTAATACTCATGCTTAAAATTGAAATGAACGCGGCAGTAAAAATAAGAATAAAGAAACAATAGAACCTCACCTTAATAACTTTTTAAATATAGCACCGGATTCAAATATCGAAAGAAATTACTGACAGAAGGCAAAACTTTGTTAATTTTTTAACTGCCGAAAGGGTCGGACTAGAAAAAAGGCGCGCAAACCCGGAGCGAGTGTAAGAACTGACTAAAGTGGTAAGGTGTGAACCAATGTTCAGCAGTACCTAACTAGTTAACAGTTTATTTTTGTTCTGTAACCACATACCAAACATATTTCATTCGACTGGTTTATTGACCGATTGAAGCTTCGTTGGTGCGAATTAACCTGAGCTAAATAAGGTGTAAACAAGAATTGCTAATGTTGAACAGTGCATATTGGAAGGAAAGATGGCTACTTTCACTGTTTTAGGTTCTTGGTTATAATAGTAGAAGGATCAGTTTAAATATTCCAAGCAGGCAGGGCACTCATGACGCATACCTCCAGAAATATGTTTGGCACAAGGGTAACGATATTTGTTTTCAGTAGGTAACCGCCTCGGTTATAAATCACCCATGTCCAAATGTGCGAAATACAAAGCCATATTTAACTCAACACAATCCCAAAAGAGAAACTACTTATATTAACAAAATCGGCAGTCGACACGTTATTATCGACAATCTCTTTCTACATTATACTAGTAAACCTCTTGTTGCTCACAATAATTTTGCTCCAAGATAATTATGCGCTTAGTTGAATGAATGTGAACAGTTGGACGCATCAATAATAATGTCATTAGTGCAAAACGCAATGAGTGGCACAGTTATGCATTATAATGTAACGGGCTAAAATTAAACAGTGTACTGCTACTTTTAGGTTTAATTTCAAAAGGAAACATTAAGATTATCTGTCTAATTCTGAATTAAAATTGATTTGCAAGACGGAATTGTTCTTATGTTCGAGTTTAAACAGTATGCAGCCTATAAAATTTCCACTGCTGGGACACAGGCCTCCTCTCTGTGAGACGAAGAGGGCAATAATCCACCACGCTGGCCCAGTGCGAGTTGGCGGATGTCACATGTCATCGAAGTTTTCATTCTAGAACGTTTCCGAAAGTAAAGTCCACTAGCGCAGCGGTATGGATGCAGGTGAAATAATACATGAATCGTTTTTCTTCGTGTCTTAGATTAGAACAAAGCCCTTGGTAGGTATAGTGTCCTTCAACGGCTATAAACAATTTTCACCTAGTAGCCTATTTGCAAACTTATTTAGTTCCTCATCATCTACTTGATAAAAATTTAGATCGCCGACCCCAAGTAATGCCCCATGTTACTTGGGGTCGGCGAACAAAATTGTTATCTTTTATCAGCAGTAACATTATCTATCATTTTCTTTTGTCTCCCTCTCTCCTTCCATCCATCAATTCGTATGATATACTCCGCTAACTAGTAAAGCATTTGGAGCGTTTATAATATATCATTATATTAATATAATTTGTTTATTAGTTGGGTGCACAGCAGTGCACCGCATTCCGTCGTAAAACTTGTTGTTAAAATTAACCTAATAGATATGAAGTAACGCGTTGCTGTCAAGACTCATTAAAATAGTTTGAGTACTACCTAGTTACGCTAATTGACTTTTGTTAAATTGAATTAGCTGATATGACTTTTGATTGATTTGATTATTCTGGCCTTCTGTAACTGTTTGCAAATCAGCAAAGCTGATACCTTGACTTCACTCCCTAGCTGTGCCGAAGGTACAAATCGGCTGCAATTATCGGGTACCCCTCATACATTGAGAATCCATAGAAAACAGGAAAGGGCAAGAATTGATGCAGCCATACCGATGGTAGACATATCAAAATATGTCCTGTATATCAATAATATCCTTTTGCAACACATAGACGGACATTAATCAGCAAGATTTTTTTTATTGTGGCAATTTAGTGATCTTTTATTACAAACCGAGTTTTTCAATTTCTACCTGGCCCGTTACATTGCTCAGAAAGAAAAATGGCCTACCTTTAGCAAAGGACCATAATATATTAAGTACACACACATATACACGTTACATAATGCCCTGGCAAATGTCACGTCGTCAGATTGCCGGTCTCGGACAGGAATAGACCACGTGATATGTTTTGTTGTCTATTTGGAATACGTCGCGTCTAATCGTTAGTGGTACTAAGTATTAATACCACCTGTATTAATAATATTTAGGACGGCGATCTTTGTATTTTTTGGGCGTTGCTATGGAAAAGTTTAGAAAGAAAGATTATATTTTGATGGTACGTACATGAAGATAAGTCTTCAGATCTATAGCAAAGTAAAGTATTTGCGTTGTAAAATGACAATATTGTTTTACTTATATAATTTTTTGTGTAGATACTACCGTATTAACATTTCAATTTCAAAAGTCATACAGAAAAAGTTTTACAAACTTTTACTTTAGGCTATTATGTATTCTGTGGTTTAGTCTTTCGGCTCTACTTTAAAAAAAAATAAGTCCAAACTTACACTTTTATTTTAATCTTAAAAGTCATTGTCTATTCTTGATGGTAAATATTGTAATAAAAAAACTGCAACATTGCGCGGACAGACGAACCAATTTTTAACGTGAACGTTATTTGTAACAACGATACTAATGGTGTTTTTGGAACGACACCAAATTGATTTGTAACAAACGCGGTAATTTATTTCTTGATCAGGCATTTATTTACGTAACGTTTCAATATCATTATAGTCTGACAAAGTCTTATTACCACGTTGATTTGAAACAGCTGTTCATCACATAGTATAAAAAGAATAAATATTGAATGTTAAAAGTGTTGTAGCTGAAAACTTAAAGCCGTAAGTATTCCAAGTCATTAAAAAGAAAATTTCACGAATACGTTTCGCTGCCCAACGAAAATACGATGAACTTTGTATTATAAAATGGTTTATTAGAAATTCCAGAAAGTCTACAAACCTTGGACTATCCACAGTTGCATCCACTTGCACATTTCAAATCATGACAATACCTACCTACTTATGATGATCATTATTGACCTAGGCTAGTTAGTTTTCCATAGATATGGGGAAAGGTACGATTCAGCCACTAAAATATTCAACTGGATGGTTTGAGATATCTTTCCATGCTTTATAATCTTATCACTTACCTCATCACAAGCATGACACCTAGGCTTCAATCGTTCAGCATAATGTCGGACGCAGTACAATCGCCCGTCTAACGCACAATACGCTAGTTCGACAAGTAGCTCGTCGCATTCCGCACACGAGAAGCAGGTTGGGTGGAAATATGCCTAAAACAAAATATTAATTGGAACAAAATATATTAATTTTAAAACAGCTACTAGCAGTGACATCTGTTGTCGAGTAGTCGAACTAAGTGAGTTCAAGCTCCTTTTAGTGCATGTAATTGAACATAGATGACGCTGTTACAAAATTACTCACTTCTTCACCTATCCGTGGCGCCTGGACAGTAATAGTTCCACTTCGAATAGCTTTATTACATCCCGCACAATCAACTGATGCACCGTGATATTGACTAGCGACGCCTGAAACAAATGTTCCTACATAAAGCAAATATAAATACATTCAGCTACTTCCCACTAGATGGCGCTGTACTTAGTTTATTTAAAGTTTGTTACCAATGTCAAGTGCAATTTCGTTCCTAGCCGCGACGAAGTCTTCATATTGTTTGCGGTGGTTTTCGTCGATATGTCGGCAGTGTGCTAAGGAGAGGTCTTGTTTCGGTAATTGAGAAGCTAAAGCTCTAGTTCGCCATGCCCTCCACGCTGCCTCGCCGGTGGCGCCCCCTAACCCTGTCGGCGCGCGTTCTACTAACGACGTCCAGTACATTTCAGTCTGAAAAGGAAAAATATTATATTAATAATGCAACGCTTTTTAATTTATTTTGTAATTATTATTTTCCATCATTTTCCTATAATGACCTATGAGATACGTTTTTATTACCCGTATATTATCCTCTTTTATTATAATGGCATCGGCCATCAACATGGCTAACTAAAAAGGAGAAAAAATTAAAACACCTGCCACTACCTATCTACCTATCACGCGACAGGTGAACCCAGATTACAGAGGCATTATGATAAAAAAACCTACCGTGCCCTAGCCATTTTCACTTTTTTCAAGAGATTGTTGACTAAGTTTATTGTAAGTCAATGTACAGGCAGTATAAGTACCTACTATTTTACCAATTAACTGAACTGAGATGAAATGAAATTGTTCATTCTGTAAATAGGATATCGGAATCACTTTTACACAAACGATATTAAAACAAAAAAAAAATAGCCAGATGGAATCTACATTTCCTTTAGAAGAAATGGCATAACAGACTCAGTAGTCAAGGTCTCGTTTTAAGTCCAGGCATTGAATATCAAAAAAATCGTGTAACAAAATGCACTACATTACTGATGGTCTCACTTGCTCATCAGTAAGTCCTGGCGGGCTGTCGTAGGAGTGGTGGTTGATCTTGGACTTCCGCAGCCCGAACTGATCGCGCACGGCGCCAGTGCTAATGTTATATTCTCTTCTCACTTGTCCTGATGATAGGGTCTCACCTGCTTAGCAGTAAGTCCTGGCGGGCTGTCGTAGGAGTGGTGGTTGATCTTGGACTTCCGCAGCCCGACCTGATCGCGCACGGCGCCAGTGCTAATGTTATATTCTCTTCTCACTTGTCCTGATGATAGGGTCTCACCTGCTTAGCAGTAAGTCCTGGCGGGCTGTCGTAGGAGTGGTGGTTGATCTTGGACTTCCGCAGCCCGACCTGATCGCGCACGGCGCCAGTGCTAATGTTATATTCTCTTCTCACTTGTCCTGATGATAGGGTCTCACCTGCTTAGCAGTAAGTCCTGGCGGGCTGTCGTAGGAGTGGTGGTTGATCTTGGACTTCCGCAGCCCGACCTGATCGCGCACGGCGCCAGTGCTAATGTTATATTCTCTTCTCACTTGTCCTGATGATAGGGTCTCACCTGCTTAGCAGTAAGTCCTGGCGGGCTGTCGTAGGAGTGGTGATTGATCTTGGACTCCCGTAGCCCCAGTCGGTCGCGCACGGAGCCCAGCTCTTCGTGGTACACCGAGTGCTTCAAACGGTCGCAACCGCATGATTTGCATGTTTTTCTATAAATAAAAAGAAAGGGGGTATTAATTTGTATATTTAAGTGAAGATTGATGTTGGTAAACGTACACGTGGTGGAAAGAGGTTATGGCGACAATACCTTAAGGTGCATACAGATGGAGAAAAATAGTCTTTACCACCCACATAATAAGTGGTTTATGCCAATTTTGACCAATTTGTACCGGATAATTAATTAAGATGTCTGAAATATGAGCTTTAAATAATTTCCACGGTAAGTTGATTGAAAGTGCACTAAACGTTCGATTTAAATCAATTCTCAATCAGACGAGCTCATAATTTTAAGATTGTTATTCGTACGTCATGAAAAATGCTTGCGTGGTGCGTCCCAACAAGTACCACCACACATAATATTCACGACCAAAACTGCAAATAATTAGAAAAATGATGGGCAGACTTGTTTTTTTTTAACCTGTGAGTTGAACAAACAGCATTCCAAGTTCACTAACAAAACATGTAAGTACTACCTTCTCACTCCCTACTACACTTAACTATGGATACACACAACTCATTTGCACGCGTAAACAAGGTTCTAAAAATAGCTGAGTTGAGCACATTTGCGTGACAAAGGAGCATCGCTTATCCCTAATAAGACAGTGGTCTCCACAGCGAGCGAGAGATGAGGACCAATAAGAATGTAGTAAACTTTAACAAGGTAGGTACGATGTAAAATATTAGACATGTAGGTGGTTAGGTAGGGACTTGCTTAGTATATAGATGCAAGATGTGTTTTGTTTTAAGAGTCCCTATCAACTAAAAAAAAAAAACATTTTTTTTTCAACGCAAATTTCTCAATAACATAATCATCACAATGTTTGATTGAACAATATACTGTTTTTTTATGCATAGTTGTCATCATCTATTTATACTATAATAAGTTTACAAATTTAAATTTTGATAACTAATCAAATATAGGTAAATTACGAACAATTAAAATCTATCACACGTTTTTACGTAAGCACGAAACACCAGATTTTTTAAATTGCTTTTTAGCTTACTGGTAGCAAATCTGTGAAAAATCTTAAATACTGGGCATATAATATATTATTATTACGCACATTATGATTATCAGCGATAGTTCGAACGCACACAGGCACGCTGGGCTCCGATAGTAATTGATATTGGTTATGCGAACCTTTCAGGTTTGGTCCCATAGTAAAAGTTGTCCGTAAAATGATTATTAGTACAATGAATCCTTAAGAGGTTGTTCGTTATTTAAATTACAGCTTGCATAGACCATCTCACTTAATTTTTAATCAATTCTTTGAGCAAGAATTTTTAAAAGCTATAGTTACCTAAAACATTAATTCATTTATTAATTTTTAATTTGTTTTCTGTCGCCTATCGCACTAAAAGTTACATGTTAATAGTTAATTAGTAATAAGTTAAGTCTTCTGAGTGTGTTCGGTGGGACTCCCCGCTGCTGCGCCACTGGGTAAGGATCCACACCAGTTGAGGATGTATACCTTTCGTATTTGAATTACTAACACTAGTCTTCAATTCAAGTAATTTTGTCTGCGAAAGTTTGATGTCAAATGTCTAGACTGAACCTTAGGTCTGATAGAGTGAAAATAAAAGTAGCCTAGGTAAAAGTTTAACAGCCTCAACATTAGTATTATAAATTTTGGGACGCATTATCTTTGAAAATAAGTTTTAATTAAGTAGAATAATTCGATTTAATAAGGAAATTTATTTCTCATAAAGATAAATATGAGAAAGTAAACAAAACATCATAAGTAATAAACATAAATTGTCGTTAGATCTATGGAGTACATACAGTGAGTAATGATTTATTATTTAGTAATTAAGATATTACAATCGTTTTTTGTTAGAATTAAACCTAGGTTCAGAATCAGTACTTTACCTTCAACAATATTCTAAAATTAAAAACATGACTCACAATATGTATACAATTATACATAACTACACTATACCCATTTACGTATCTATCTGTACCAACATGCATGTATTCATTAGATACATTATTTTATATGGATGCAAAAGCAATGATATCTGACTTCGCCCTATATGGCGGTAGATAACATCGCCTTAAGTAAGGTCCTTCTAACTAAATGTGTTACATCTGTGACTTACATACTAAAATAGATATAAAACCTTCTGATATCCTAGCTTGTAGTGTATCCGGCCTTGCGGTTCCCGCATCTAGCGGATTCTCACTATCTTCACCAGGTCGAACTTTAGCATTTTGCATAATATATTTTTAACAGTCATAAACTTTCCGTGACGTTCAACCACAGGTACTATAATTATTTGGTAAATATTTATTATTCCAGAGATCAATATAAAACGCAAGACAACCATTTTGTTAGCGAAATGGAAAAAAAAGAAAAAGAAAGTAGAAAGAAAGATATAAAAGACTTGACTGTAGTACACTAAGTTGCTATGTTATTGGTACAATTTTATTTATCTAGTTAAAATCAAACACTAGTGTATTTTTTTAAATAAGCTTTTATTGATATAGATATAATCTAGGACAGAGTCAAGACAAATCAAACGAGCCCAAACTCGATCGGGTTGCGTCGTTTTATTACTGAGTTCCCATGGCCGCCTTCCGGCTCCATCATCAGATCAGCTCCATGTCATAATAATAATGCATTGTCATCGGATTTACTTATACATGTAAAATTTCAGCTCAATCGGAAACCGGGAAGTAGGTCAAATTTAACTTGCAAGATTTGATTACAGACAGACAGACAGTCAGACACCGGGACAGGTGACACTAAATAAAAGATTGTAATAATGATCTTTGATTTTCCAGATGAATTTGAATTTATACTTGAAGAAGAGGTGGGAGTAGATACGAATAAAATACGAATGACCAGCAGTGCTATTATGTACACATCTCACCGTGAAACTAAGGTGAGGTGAGCGTGGAGTGAGCTGTCAATAGAATCAATCCCTAGCATCAGTTGGAATGACAGCTCTATTCAAGCTCACTTCACCTACGTTTTCACGGTGAGATTTTCACAGAATATACCGCCAGAAGTTGTCAATTCTAAGCGGGATTCAATTTCGCGGGGCTCAGTGTTAAACCTAAAAATTAAAGCGATCGACATTAAAATCGGATCAAATATAGATCCGCAACTGACAAGACAACTCCGAATAAACATCTCAAAAATGACAACTCGAACCTCCAGACAATACCCTCAAGACGGCGTGATTTACGACATTGCATACCAAATCACATACAAACCACATACATGCATAAATTCATCGAAAAATAAAAAGGGCCCTAACGAAAGCAATGTCCCACAACAATGATCGGTCATGTTATTGAAATGCTAAGTGAGGACGATGCCGTGATATGATTGACTGGCTACAAGACTGATTCAATAGGATAAGTGGTAAGAAGGTTTAGTCTGATGAATCTGTTCTGGGAGGTTAGTGACCTGTTTCTTTATGGACATCATACTATCTTTAATACCCTGTGAACTTCAAGAAAATGGCGAAGCTTATGTGTCTGTCGGCGGTTTGTACGTGGCTACTCCTAATTCATCCGAAAAATAAATCATTGGAAGTGGGCTGGTCAAGACCGTAAAGGCCTAAATAAGTTTGGAAAATGCAGAAGATTTATTTAGTAACTCTTATCGGGATTTATCCTTGCAAAAATGTAGCTTACTGAAGTTATCATAGTAATTAAAGAAAATGATGCACAAGAACAAATTGATGTTAGAGAAAATGGTCGAGATAGTCTGACAAATAATAGATCGAAAGGTGATAAGAACACTTCAAATTGAGCATCACCTGATAAACTACTGTCCTATTTACTATTTAATTTTCATATAAACTGCAGTTCAAAATAATGCGACTATAAAACTTCTTAACGTTTCTTCATCAAACAAAATAAAACAATTAGGTACAAACAATGAATAAACAAATGTTACGTTTACGATATTTATGTCAAACTGAAAATCAGGTTAGTTTCAGTAATGTCTGACTAATTGCTGTGTACTGTTGTATTACACACGGTTACACGGAACTTGACAAAGAAGTTCAAGTGTTTACGCGAACTGCGTCTACGCACTGACGTAATCGATGGTTCCTACAAGTATGAGTCAGTGACCTTATTGAGGATTACTGGCTTATTTACTATATTATAATTAGTATAACTTAAATATTTTACAATATAGATGGGAGTTTGTCATTAAAAGTGCTTAACCGAAACCGCAGAAACTAACAAGACTGTTTAGAAGCTCTTTACGCCTAAGCTATTTGTACTATAAAAACTTTTTAGCAAAAAGTAAAACCGACTTCCAAAACAAAACACTACAAAGTGAAAAATAATTTTAATTTCGGTAGTCGGTGTCTTTGGTTTTGTATTTTCCTTTTTTGCCACCGACTTCCGAAATTGAAGTTTGCAAAAAATTCTTGTTTGCCCCCAAAAGTGACCCCCATATTCAAAATTCATTTATGTGACACGTCCGTATTTGGGTCACAGAAATTCATGTGTACCAAATTTCAACCTAATCGGTCCATTAGATTCGGAACAAATTGGCCGTGACAGACGGACAGACAGACATACGAGTGATCCTATACGGGTTCCGTTTTTTCCTTTTGAGGTAGGAAACCCTAAAAATAACATTACGAACGTGAATTATACAAACGTATGTTCCAACCATTCAATTTCATGAACTTTACTCTCCTATCCTTCATACCAAATGAGAATACATAGAAACTTCAAAACCACTTTACTAAATTACACTTTCATCGGCAGATGGCAGCATCGTCTCACATAAAACTGGCCAGTGTAACCTCACCTTGAATTTAACGTTGACTAAAGTGCAGTGTTATCTATACGATGGGCCATGGTGGTATTATGGAGGACTTATCTTTGACCTTAGCCGTGAACGGAGGCTATAATGGGATTAAGATGGCAAAAGAGTGGCTCATTTTGTTAGTAGATTTAGGTAGTCGAATAATGAAGTAAAAGAATAAAAAGAAACAAACAAAAATAGGTTTATTTGTCACAGAAACACGTACATACATAAAGTATAAGGATAAGTGATATCTAAGGATGTAGAAGAAGACCGCGAAAAGGAAAGGGCATGTTTAATGATGATACTGCCTATAAGTGGTATATATTAACTCATAAGAGAAAATTACTGCCACGATTATCTTAAAAATATTTTTAAGATAATCGTGATTACCTAAAAGTCGATCATCCTAATCAACCGATCCTAAGAACCAGAAAAGAAATGCAATGTCGGAGACCTTAATGCCTAAGAGTGTATCTTGGAAATGGGACAATGAGCACAATAGGAAGAGTACTTGGGGAGAAAGAGAAATTCACAATGAATAGCAGGACAAAATAGTATTTCAAAACATGGAAAGCAACAGAACAAAAGCAGGACGTAGAAAAAGATAAAGAGGATCCAAGATCCGACCACCTTAACCATGAATGTATAGTTTATTTTAGATAGAGATTGATGTCGAGAGTTTCCAATTTAGATGTGGTCCAGATGCGGTGGAAATGTGTGTTAACCGCGATCTTGACGAGGCTGGGGTTATTATTAGCACAATTAATATTTATAGGAGACAGAAGGAAGTGACGCCTTTTGCGTTATACCAATAAGATTATGGGTTTTAAACACATAGGTATACAATTATTTTCATGGTTGGAGAAAAATATGGTCCTATGGTCCGAAATCACTTGAGACAGGGAATGTCCAAAGTGTAAAATATTTTTTAATAAGATAAAAAAAAAATTCTACACTCTTATCGCGAATTCGTAATGTAATTTTTATTGGTAATAGGAATTTCATGTTAGAATCTAATCATGTATGCTAACAATAATTATCGGAAAATGAGATCCTTAAAAAAGAAATCTAACAAATATTTTGTCTATCTAAAAGCTTTGCGCGATAGTCCAAAGCTAAATAATGTTCTAGGAATCATTTTAACCAAAATATGATATAGCCAAAAGGTCTGACTACGGAGATGACGATTAATAGAGAAGTATGGAAGAAAAAGACGTGTTGCGCATGATGTTATCACCAAAGAAAGGTTTTGGTCGCGTAAGTCAAAAGGTCGTATTTTATCATCGTATTTTTTTTTTTGCCTTAAAAGAGATCCGTATAACAATCAGTGTATATAAAATATCGTAGGAAAAAATATCAATTATTTATTCGTAAAAGACATGCAAAGGCATACAAATTGGTACCTATTTTAACCGCACTGTAGGTGTAGATGAACACAAGGAAAACCTGTATCTAGGAATCCAGTGACAGCTAGAATATCTTCCAGTCCTGTCTTATCATCTTATATCAACACGATAAACCTCTATTACTAGGAATTAAAATGCATCCAACAAATGTCATATAAATAGGTCCTATGGTCCCCCCTCATTCTCAGTAGTTATGAGTAATACACAAGATTCCCATGGTAATAGCAATGCACTCAATAATTGGTATGCGCGCGGACTAACTTGCGCGTACGCAGGGTTCAATGACGTTGTTGTGTTAACAACTGATGATTGTGTGGGTGGTTTAGGATTTTATGATAAATTCCGTTTGCTGTTTGTAGAGAGAAGTGGTAAAGCTCATCTTACTTTCAGGGTATAACTCTCTGAATCCTTTGAGCACCTTTGAGCACTGACGGAACTATTAGGATTTTATAAACTAATATGCAT
Organism: Dicycla oo; assembly: GCA_948252095.1. NCBI lineage: Eukaryota > Metazoa > Arthropoda > Insecta > Lepidoptera > Noctuidae > Dicycla > Dicycla oo. Next base: position 29,594,663 of record OX411714.1, read on the forward strand.
GGGATTTAGAATACCTCGGTCTCCGAGAGTTGCTAGAGGTTTAACTTGTTAAGCTGGACTATTAGGCTTTTAAATTCTTGTTTGGCGAACTAGAACCGGATTAGAAGTTTTTGGCTATATTGTAAACGTAACACACAAACTACGTGCATCCTTTTAAGGCCACATTTCCGCCTACATGCAATTTCAATTACGAATCATCGGGATGCTTTTTATTTTGACATCTACTAATAACTTTATCCTTACGATATTCTTGATTGCTCTGATAGCCAGTTCAATTATTGCTAATAACTCAAAACTCTCAAAAAATTCTATGACAAACTGATAATAAACTTGACCATCAAATATTAACGGTTTCCTAGAAGCTTTTACAAACCCTCTGGTAACATTATGTTCTCATAAATACAAGACAAATTTTCAAAGGATAAGTAGACGTAACTGTGCCACCGTGAAAATCATTAACATTAAAATTATGTCTGTGTTTGTGACGCATCCGAGGCACTTATGAGTTAAGATTGTTTCCGTTCAAATTGTGGCTGTAAAACTAGTTAGTTTCAGTATCCGATGGCTTTGTCTAAGACAAAGCGTTTTAAGAAACTCTTTCCTAATTTGGCTGTACCTATGAGCATGGCAAAAATATTTTGACAGTTGCATTTTTGTCTATGGATTCCTATTTTCAACCGTTTATTTAGAACCCATCTTGAAGTTTTCAAAAATTATTTAAGTTGGTAATTATTCATTTCTCATCGCATTATCAATGATTATTATGTTTTGTTTTTTTGAATAACAACTCTTTCGCTCCCGAAGTTTTTTTTTGTTCTCCGATACAACAACACCCCTTGTCACAATCAATTCGAATTTTGAAACAAGACGAAACAATTTAGAATTAGCGATGCACACCAGTCTTCATAATTTTATTCATTCAACTATCGATCGCGTGCAAGTCCACAAGCCAATAACTTGCACGGATTATACACGGTTTGCAGTAACTCGAGCGACGTTGTCATAAAATATATTTCGGCTTTTATTACTGGTAATTAGGTCATGCAGATTGGTTGGTGCAAGGGCACCGGTGTTTAGCCTTTGTACTAACTATATTTTGTGGACTGTGGACCGTTTTGTCGTAAGGTCGTGTTTTCTGTTTGGGTTTTGCGTGTTGTTCACGCGATGCAACAGTGCACTGGCTGCAAAAACATGAATTCATGATTTTTATCACCATCATTACCAACAATACTGAATTGATTGATTAAATACTCGTCATCATCATCTTTTTAGCCGAAAGACGTCCATTGCTGGACATAGGCCTCTCCCTCCCCTTCTTGCGTAAATACTTGTTTGTATTCTTTTTTTTTAAATTGGATTAACACATTTTTTAATTTCTGATTTGGTGTTGCGTTTTGAGCAGACACAACGTAAACTCATTTTTATAAATGCGGTTTATGTAATAAAAATTATAGTGGTTACGAGATAAAATATGAAACCTAACTTTTTACTGTACTTAATCGATTTTATTGACAATTGATAATATTGTCTAACAAGAATTTTAATTACTTCGCATCTCTGCTGAACTTAAAATATTAGCAAAAAAAAAAAAAATATAGTCTGTTCCAAAAGTGATGAAAATGTAAAGAAATGGATCAGAAAACATACATGTCCATGACAATTTGTAGTGCCACTTACAGGTCAAGTGCAGTAATTTGATTATTTCTATTTGATAAAATGATAACGTTGTATCTGAATATGATTCACGACCATAACAAATCTGTATACATATTTGTTACGTACGGTCGCGAATCATACTTTAACCAACATACACCCAAGTATAGATAAACCATTCTAATAATGAACGCCAAACAGCCGGATTTATTGGCCAACTAGTGTATAAATGAAACGAACGCGCATCAGAGCGAACCATTATGACATATCATATGCTAGCATCGTGTTTACACACGTTAAGCCATCACGCCTTAAACCCTCCAAAATCGATTGATGCGTGAAGCCACGGGCTGCCCCTGGTACGTACGCAATGATCAACTACATGTCGATTTAAATCTGCCGACCATCAGGCAATTTTTCAAAAAAACAAGTACACGCTTCTTCGATTCTGTTACCACTCATACTAACCCACTAGTGGCAGCAGCTGCTCGATACACACCGTCACGTATTTCACGCATTCGACGCTCTAAGCACGCTCTACTGGATAACGACGACGACATCACTCTCTACCAAGAGTGCATGAAGTTAGTAAGTAAATCAATAAACACTACACACGACAGACGTCCTAACCACCGTACTCGCCGGCAATCCCCCGTCCCTTGCACCCGCCCGCCCGCGCGGAGTAAGTAGCTTTAAGCGCCTATAATAATAATAACATACCGATGCAACAAGTCCCCACTTGCTTAGTAGTCATTAGCGTCCTAAGCCTAGGTTTGAGCCCTACTATGGGACGCCCTTAGCTGTGCTACTTAATTTTATTTTCTAACCCGGCGAGAGGCCCTTCAGGCCCCGCCAACGCTCGGTTAAGCAGCAAAGGCTTCCGGACAATAGGACTATGATGCGATGAAACCGCTGTCGTGATAATAAATTGCGTGTCCTGTTTTAGCGCGATGCAAAATGGCTCTTAACAGAGATGCACAGTTTTTGAATGATCGCGCGATCTTCAATAGGACATTTAGTAGATATCGGTATGTTTGAACGCACGGTCGCACGATCGTTTTCGTCGGACGCACGCATCATCGTACGAGCGATGGCAATAGGACGGCGCCTAAGTGCGGCGACGAGTCCATGTTTACAATAAAATCGCCGCACGCACACAAGTAAACTGTTGGAATAAATATTTCCTCTCACACATTAGTATTGTGGAGGGGCGTTCATTTTTAGAATGGTTTATCTATACTGAGCTACAAATAGCAAAAACCGTAAGAAAATTTTTATTTCGCGGGCTAGTTTAGCGCATACTAATTTTAAATCACTTAGATGTACTTAGGTATTTCATTTAACAATTGAGGTTAATTTTATAACCTCAACATTCGTCGATAATTATTCAATTACAATTTAAGGTTTTTACCGGCGCCAACGACCTTGCGTGTGTGGGCGGAGCTTTGTACTACTCCCCGCACCACCCGAACCTAAACATCGCGCGCGATGCTTCGCTAGGGTGTACACGATTACTGCCGCGCGCGACATACAGTAATTAATAAATAACAGCCGTCTTATTACAAAAGATTTAAACACATGTTCAACGCGTATTTTATGTTTTTTTATGTATGGAGTTTGACGTTAGACATGCGTTGAACATGTTTTTAATCCGTTTGTAGTAAGACCGCAGATGTTTTTATAAATACCTACATATAAGGTATTAAAAAATTAACTTTACAATCTTTAAGGAGTGGCAACACATAAAACATCTTGTTTAGATATTTCTTTATTAGTCACATCAATCCCATTCTGAAATAAAAGTACAGACGCCAGCAGGTCAACCTACCCGAAACTGTCCGATTTTCGCAATCAACCTTGAACCTAAAAGCTTTAGCAATAAAGTCTAAAATCTATTAAAGAAATCTGACAGATTGTAGTAGCTTGATGTGCTGGCGTCTGTACATTTCTACAAGTTAACAATTATACAACGTGGCGCTGCAATGGCGACATGAAATCAACACACGTATATGGTTCCACAATCTCGTTTTATAAGGATATTTTAATTTCATTAAACGTTATTATTTATTGATTTATTTATAATTTTCTAAAATAGCATCTTAGAGCAACCTGTATAGCACAGAGATGAATTTAAAAAGCGAACGAAAAAAGGGTAAGGGATTTTGAACACTATATGATATTAAATTCATGTTATGTAGGACCTGATACTTGTATGGAACCCTAGAGGTACATCTAGACGATAGCGAAAGAGCCTACTCCTCAAATAAAAATGTAGGTACTATAAGACAAGATCCTAGTGTGTGTCCAAGGATATGTTCAAGAACCAAGAATATTAGTAGCTAAAACAATCGGTATCGGCATTTATTTCAATGCTTGCACGTACGAAGTTGCGGGCATTGCTAGTATCATAACTTTTTTGTTGATATGCATGTCTTTCAAAAAGAAAACCAATATTGGCAGCATAAACTTGTTTATTGACAGATTACTCAAAATTCATTAAAATTTAATTGTCTTTCGGTCAATGTTTTTCTTCTTTTTATTTGAACTTCTTCATCATCGCTTATATTACCGAATTCTTGAATTGAAGCATTCGGAAAGTCAGTAGAGTAATAAAAAGTATTTTCTTTCTCTTCTTCATTTACTTGAATCTTGCTTTGGTTCTGGTATTTGGTTTCTGGTTTTCTACCTCTTCATGTTCCTTCGTTTTTTTATCATTAATGAGCAAGTATGTTGAGGGGATCGTGATGTTTCTTTGTCCCATTTTCTTCCCTGTTTCCATCTTCTTTTTGAGATTTCGTTTTTTTTTTGTCTTTGTTTACTTCCCATCTTGAACACACCTTGCTTTAGAAAACGATTGTTTAGATACATTTTTTTACTATAATATTAGGTTGGGGAAAAAGTCTTTTCGCATTATAGTATGTATGAACTTGTAATAAAATCTCTTTGGCTATACTATTTGTATCTGGCTGGTTTTGGTATCATTGAAAGTTTAAATTTTAAAGAACATAATTCCAAATTCAAATTAGGAAAATGTGTGATTTTCATTTGTTTTTCGTACCGTCAAGATGATTGAATCTAATGAAGAAATTCGATACATTTTAAAATTTTACTACAAAAAAGGTAAAAATGCAACGCAAGCCGCGAAAAAAAATTGCGATGTTTATGGACCTAGTGTAGTGTCTGTGAGAGTAGCACAAATTTGGTTTAAGCGTTTTCAATCCGGAAATTTCGATGTCAAAGATGCACGTCGAAAAAAACTGGGTACACAAAAAAGCTCGACATTTGGGTACCTCACGAGCTCACTGAAAGAAACCTAATGAACCGTGTACTCATTTGTGAATCTTTATTACGACGTAATGAAACCGAACCATTTTTGAAGAAGCTGATAACTGGTGATGAAAAGTGGATCACGTATGACAAGAACGTGCGAAAAAGGTCGTGGTCAAAGGCCGGTCAGGCTTCACAGACTGTGGCGAAACCCGGGTTAACTCGCAACAAGGTGATGCTGTGTGTGTGGTGGGATTGAAAGGGTATTATTCATTATGAGCTGTTACCACCAGGCAGGACCATCGATTCTGAACTCTACTGCGAACAACTGATGAGATTAAAGCAAGAAGTTGAGAGAAAGCGGCCGGAATTAATCAACAGAAGGGGTGTGGTTTTTCATCATGATAACGCTAGACCTCACACATCTGTAGCCACTCAGCAAAAATTAAGATAGTTTGGCTGGGAGGTGTTAATGCATCCGCCGTATAGTCTTGACCTTGCACCTTCAGATTTCCACCTGTTTCGGTCTCTTCAGAATTCTTTAGGCAGTGTCAGGTTAACATCACGAGAGGACTGCCAAAACCTCTTGTCACGGTATTTTGACCAGAAGTCCCAAAATTTCTATAGCAATGGGATCATGTCCCTACCTACAAGATGGCAAAAAGTTATCGAACAAAATGGTACCTACATACTTTAGTTAAATGTAAATAAACTATATTAAAAAATGTTTTGAATTTTCTTAAAAAATGCGAAGAAACTTTTTCCCCAACCTGTTATAACAAAACACACTGAATACACTAACTAATATTAATAAAGTAAAAGTATTCACACAAAAAAATATAGTCACGTAACTAGGTAGATAAGATACCAAAAATTAAATGAAACTGTCCGTGTGGCTACACTATTCACACAAAAACAATGTTTATCGAAGCGAGGAGGTCGTCACGCAAAGCAGCACAGGTCCGTCCAGCAACACGTCTCGCCCCGCACTGAGATTTTGGGCGAGAGCGGGGCGCAGCGTAAATTTGCCGCTAAGGATTTGCTTTGTAAATTAATTTAAAATAAAATAAAAATAATTTTAAAAAAGTAATAACATGAAATCATTTCTTATTATTTTGTAGAGAACTGTATAAATTTATGAACAATTTTAATGAAAATTGTAGGAGTAATATGGTAAAAACTAGAAAAAACAGACCTGTGTTTAGCTTTTTTTTTCTTTAGTTATATAAACTAAAACAGATTTCTGGACACATGAAATCACTTCTTATGTACTGTAGATTATTGTATTTTTTTTTCTATCAAAAATCTGCTATAGTTACTGTAAAAAATGGACACAAAGTTACTTAGTTTCGCCGTATTTTAGGGAGGACGGGCCTTAATAATGTAATTCAAACAATAACTGTTAGAAAAAGTGGTGAGATATAACGTTAAAACCTTCTAATACAGATTATCACGTATAATTCATAACACGGTTTGTTTACGCTTTCATCTGATTGTTTTCGAACAGATTATAGCAACGTTTGTGCTTGAAACTCATAAACCTTATAACTAAATAATCACATATTAAATACAGTAGTAATCTGTTAACATATTCATACATAAACCTCAATATTCAAGCAAACACACACAAGTCTTATGTTCATTCGGCCCCAGTCTGTTTGATCTAACAACTGACCGACACAATTCGCACCTTACCTTAACATTGAATAATATGTTGTTAATTTACGCTGATGGACGACACAGAGTGGGTAATTGCAGAAGGTCCAACTTACACAGTAACATTACACACACCATAACATGGCAAACGAACCACAGAACAGATAAAAACAGTGTGGTTAGAAATGCTAAAATATATGCAAATGTCGCGTGCATTTCGGATTGCAAAATGCTAAAGTATTGGCAAATACATGCATTCGGGAGTGAAACAAAGAAAGCGAGGTCAGAATGTTCCCAACAAAATATTATTTGTCTGACAACGATATAATAGGTTGAGGAAAAAGTTTCTTCGCATTTTTTAAGAAAATTCAAAACATTTTTTAATATAGTTTATTTACATTTAACTAAAGTATGTCGGTACCATTTTGTTCGATAACTTGTTGCCATCTTGTAGGTAGGGACATGAACCCATTGCTATAGAAATTTTGGGACTTCTGGTCAAAATACCGCGACAAGTGGTTTTGGCAGTCCTCTCGTGATGTTAACCTGACACTGCCTAAAGAATTCTGAAGAGACCGAAACAGGTGGAAATCTGAAGGTGCAAGGTCAGGACTATACGGCGGATGCATTAACACCTCCCAGCCAAACTCTCTTAATTTTTGCTGAGTGGCTAAAAATGTGTGAGGTCTAGCGTTATCATGATGAAAAAACACACCCCTTCTGTTGATTAATTCCGGCCGCTTTCTCTCAACTTCTTGCTTTAATCTGATCAGTTGTTCGCAGTAGAGTTCAGAATCGATGGTCCTGCCTGGTGGTAACAGCTCATAATGAATAATGCCCTTCCAATCCCACCACACACACAGCATCACCTTGTTGCGAGTTTTCCTTTTTCGCACGTTCTTGTCATACGTGATCCACTTTTCATCACCAGTTATCAGCTTCTTCAAAAATGGTTCGGTTTCATTACGTCGTAATAAAGAATCACAAATGAGTACACGGTTCATTAGTGAGCTCGCGAGGTACCCAAATGTCGAGCTTTTTTGTGTACCCAGTTTTTTTTAAATGCGCCAAAACTATTTTGTGGTCAATTTCCAGTTCTTCAGCTACGTCGTAACTACTGATATGCCGATCTTGCTCCACTTTTTCAAAAATGGCATCCATTTTATCCGTAATAGGGCGACCAGAGCGACGTACATCTTTGACATCAAAATTTCAGGATTGAAAACGCTTAAACCAAATTTGTGCTACTCTCACAGACACTACACTAGGTCCATAAACATCGCAAATTTTTTTCGCGGCTTGCGTTGCATTTTTACCTTTTTTGTAGTAAAATTTTAAAATGTATCGAATTTCTTCATTAGATTCACTCATCTTGACGGTACGAAAAACGACTTTTTCCCCAACCTAATATATTGCAAGCGTTAGAAATCGCAGAATTGTTTTCCAAACCGACTCTCTCTTGTCTTAGACCTTTTCACTATAACAAAAAGAACAAAAGCGGTTTCTTAAAAAATGCGAAGAAACCTTTTCCCCAACCTATTATATATATATATTTTGCAACTGAGACTGAAAGAGGTAGCTTAAAAATTCGAAGTGAGTAGCCCCACTAGGGCATGTGGGATATCATATGAAAGAGCGCTGTTTGCACATTCTCAAACATTATTTCTTTTTTTTTAGGCCGCACAGTTTTCGACTTTTGCTGAAAAATGTATAGAAAAGTTCCCTCCTTATCTATGAAGTTTTCATAGACAAAGATTTGAAATTATTCTATGTGATAGAAGTTTATGTAAATAGTACAGGATCAAAAGTTGCTAGATGTAATTTTAAAATATCAAATCATTACTAATCAAATTACATAATCCTATTTCTCCTATTTCTGTCTGCAGGGTTTTAAGGAACCTAACCAACCGAACCTCGGGGTGCCCCTGACGTCGACCGTCTAGGGATAGGGTTTCCTTCAGAAGGTCGATGGAGCCCCGCTGAGCGGGGCTCCATCGACAAAATGATTGATACGACAGCCGTGTGTACAACGCCATAAACATCACAGAAATATAGCGCACACAGACAAGTTCTAAAATCCCCACGCAAATCTAAGTCTACGTCTTCAACAAAGAAAATGTAAGAAAAACTAAATGTAATACAAAAATTAATATTAATTCCCGCTAAAAAGAATATTCCCATTCAATGGCGGAACTGGATTTTTCCCGCCGTTAATAATTGTATGCCACATGGCCTATATTGTTTATTTTTTACTACGGAAGCCGAAATGAGCAGTGCTGTCGTTATTAATAAATTATTGTTCCTTCAATATTAATAATAGTGGTGATAGGTGTATAAATATCTACACAGATAAAAAAAATATATCGCAATGTTTTTGAGACACAGAAAAGAAAAATGCTATCGAACAAGTAGTCTGGGAGACAATCATTCATATTTTCTTGTGAAATTAATAATTTAATTAAATGTTGTTGAAATCAACATCATTAAATAAGTCACAAAATACACGTCAATTTTTTGTCAATATTTTAAAACTCGATGGCATTTCTTAGTGGCCTTTCTCAGCTGCTTATAAACTTAAGAGGTCATGGTATCTGCCTAGCCTTTTCCCAACTATGTTGTGGTCGACTTCCAGTCTTACTGTATTTTACATGGAGCGACTGCCTATCTGACCTCCACAACTCAATTACTGGGTAACACAATACCCTTTGAAAGACTGCTTGTCAGACACTCGGGCTTCTGACGTCTGATCTACAAATGACCACCGAAACCAACGGCTTAATATGCTTTCCCTTTTACCGAATCGGCATGTAAAGATGGTCACCCATCTACGGACAGACAGCGGCAAACGTAGCTTAACCTTATCGACCGACCCGTGCGGATGTTATAACTTAGCCACGAGCTCCCCCATTTAAAGTCCATACATTATATTATTACGATGTGAGTCTAACAATGTGGAGGATTAAGAGGCCGTATTCGTGATGTCGCTGATTTACGTGATTTTACAGTTAAAATACTGTATTTCTTTTTTTTAGACATAACACGTCTGTAAAATTACGTAAAAAATTCGTATACGGCCTCTTTGAGGAAAGATCATTTGTATCTGTACCTACGAGTGCCGGTCAATTCTACATTTTATGTCCAACATACATCCACTTTTCCATTATGATTTAACAGTATAAAAGCATAACTAATATATTTATTTTTAGGGTTCTGTACCCAAAGGGTAAAACGGGACCCTATTACTAAGACTCCGCTGTCCGTCTGTCTGTCATGTATTTCTGTTGCCCCTATAGCAACAAATACTAAAAAACAATAAAATAAATATTTAAGGGGGGCTCCCATACAACGAACGTGATTTTTTTATAGATAATGGTACGGAACCCTTCGTGCGCGAGTCCGACTCACAGTTGGCCGGATTTTTTTCAGTTTCAGTTTTCAATCAATCGATAGTCTTTCATACAGAACCACTTACGTCCATAAATAATAACAAGGTAAGCTAATTTCACGTGATGTTGTACATGAAGGAACAACAAACACACACCGTTTATTTGTATATATATATATATTAGTGTAGTTTATACAAAATGTTTGCCAAAACACTTGGCTGTCAGCCAATCGCTGCTTCCCATCTATGTCTTGTTTCTTAACGCTAAGAGATATTTGGCGTTCAATAATGTAAATACAGGGTATAATTGACATTCTCAAGAAATATCTACGATTAGAGACGAGAATATTGGCTTTAAGCTGTAAGGATTTGCAAATGTAACTATAATATGTGTATGTAATAGGCAGTTTCTTTCGTGTTGTGTCTACTACCAAATATTACGACGAAATAGAAATATTTATTTGTGGGACATATGGTAGGCAAGACACGTTTTGGATTGCTGACTCGTCACTATTTCTACTGAGAATATTATCCTTTAAAGTTAGTATAAAAGGAATAAGTACTCTAATTCTTGGATATAAGATAGATTGCTCATCATCGTTGTATTGCCCTTATCCTAATGTATTTGGGGCTGGCGCAACATGTTCTTTCCTTCCATACTTCTCTATTACATTCTTGCCGTCGAGAGAATGCGTTCTCGACACCTGCCAGTTTCATACCAACGAACACAGAACAGATAAAGTGGTCTCACAGAAACCTCTTTATCTGTTCTGTGCTAACGAATATATGTTTTGCGAATTTAGATAAACGATAGCGTTTCTTTGGTCTTCCCCTAGTCTTGTAGCCATCCACTATCATGCTCAAAACTTTATTCACGACGTATTCCTCGTTCCTCCAAAGATGGATAGCTATGAGGCTTTAAAATCTGCGATTCAGTATTCTTCTATAGGGGTCTTTATTTTTAAAGGGGAGAACTTTAAATTGAAATAAAATACAGAATGTTTTCTGTATTTTATTTCAATTTACACAAGTTTACTATTTACACATGCCCGGAATCATGTTCATACATTAATGGCATAATATTATCTATCAAATAAAGCCAATTACATGGATATTAAAAACATTTTTCAGTGTTTTATTTCAATTTAAAGTTCTCCCCTCTAAAAAAAATACCCGATACTTATCTGTAGCTTCTCTCACACATCGTAAGTTTTACAAAGCTTCCGCAGAATATGTTCAATATTTACGCAAACATTCTTCGTAGAAATAAAACCAAAAGTTTGTGTTTATTTTCGCATCTTCGATATGAAGCCCTTTACGATCATGGTCACGGGCAAGCATGATAAAACCACTTGAATTAATAAAGAAAAATTGAAAAGCTTTAGTTAAAATAAAACTAGAGCTATAAGTTTTCTTATGCCTCGAGTTAAAATGTAATGAGAAACATTATAAATAAATAAGTACAAGTGGAGTTCCATAGAGATTAGATTCTATTATTCAATACAAAATAGTGCCACAGGGAACATACTTACACTACGGCCTAAATAAACATAGGCACTCTAAACATATCCAAGTCTAAACATAGGCACTAAGAACTTTCACGCATTTTCTCTCACTCACACTCGCCTCATGTCATCATTAATTTGATTCCTAAAAAACGTTACGGCGCACCCTTTTGCGCGAAGTTCGGACTTGCCAAGATAAATCGGTGTAATGCTGATGATTTTCAAGGCTTATGAAACTGCGTATTTTCAAGGATTATGAAACTGTTTATGATATCACTTTTAACTATAGTAATATGTATACTTACATAATGTAGTGAAATATAAAATATGAAATTCATCTATTATTACGCCGTAAAAACAATAGGCAACCTATAGGAAACATAACATCAGTATTTTTCCTTATATTCAAGCCAAGGAAGCAAGTAATTAACGCTTAGTTTCCGAAGCTGAAACATTTGTTTATGTAGATAATTATGTGTACGATATTCACGCGAATCTAATTAAAATGTTAGGCAAATGAATACATTATTCTGTCTATTTCAGACGTTAAGGAACAATTTTCATAAATATGTATAAAAATAAATCTGTTAATATTAGGTACAGAAAAGAAAATGAGAAGTGTAGTGTTGCACAATATTGAAACGGCCTGTCGAAGTAAACTACAATAAATAATTTTAATTAAACATCTTCAACCATTCGGGGCTAAAATTAATAATAGGCTCGCCCCCTAATACATGGGAGTTAAATGATAAATGATTTTATTTCTTATTTCTGTAAGTAGGTTTGTATAAACACTTTTACACGTTCATATTTTAAATACTAGATGAGATCGGCGTGTCCTATCTGACTACACTGTGAAGAAAGTCCGAAAATAAACCCAAAGGTCACAGTCTCTTTTAAAGTCCAGACGTAATCTTGATCACATCATGTGAAGACCATTTAGATTGCGTGTCTGAAATGGTCTTTTGACTAAACATAACTGGCGAAGTGTGGTTGAATATCTTACACGTCTGCCTAACTGGCACTAGCTGCTCGGCAGTTTGCTGAACTGGGCCTATTTGGCACAGCCGTGAGACACACATTATTATCTTTTTTTTTCTGTCTAGATTTAAGCTTTTTTATTGTATAAAGTTTTTTTTCTTTGTCTTTTTTTCTATTTGGTTGTTGTGTGCACTTATGGCATATGCCGAATAAACATGTTTTCTTTCTTTTCTTTCTAACCCGTCGGGGATTATAAGCGTGATGTTATGTTATGTAAATTCAATAATCTTTTAGGAATCATGTAAATTGGAAATAATATAATAATCGTGTTAATTTCGTAATCGTCACGTGATGGTAAAATAATATCAGTTCGTGGTTTCAGGCTATAAAGTGCAACGGTTAACCACATCAGGCCTTTAGATAGAAATCTATATGTATAAAAGATACAATGACAAATGCATTGGCTTGTCCCATGTTCATAAGAAAATAAAATCACTAGTCACATCTATATGATTTAATGAAAGCGCGCTACTAGCTCCTAGACTAGATTTTATATATACTTTTTTTATAATTTCCATTCAATATTTTTAAAGTATGTACTTGAGAACGGCTGGACCAATTCGGCAATTTTTTGTTATAAAATGTTTGTAATAGTTCAAGAACCTCTTACGGGAAGAAAAAAAAATAAAAGTTGCCGGGAAAATTGGAAAATTTGGGAATACTGAAAGTGCTTTTTCTAACAAAATTGAAGAACAGGACAACGTCTGTCGGGTGACCTAGTTATAAATAAAATATATTGATGATTGATTGAGAAAATTTCTGGTTTGAATAAGATAATTTAGGTGATTACTCATCTGTTCTAAATTATAATAACAATTACAATGTTTTAAATTATTTTTCATTTTTTTTTTGTTTTAGGATTTTTCTGCTAGTATGAACTTTTAAACAGTGTCTACATAAATATCTAATAATATCACAGACGAGGTCGCGAAAGATCGCTAGTTAGTAATTACAAATAATTTATTGGTCGTAAAATACCACGTTTGTATGACATCCTAAGCATTAAACATTTTAGTTTGAGCTAGTCTAGAAAATCAATCATATATAACGACATGTATTTCAATAATTCATTTTTAGTGCGGATATTCACGTAGGTACCAAAAAAAAACTATTTCTTCTGGAAAATAAAATAATGATGTGTTTATAGATTTATGAATACCAGCCTACTTAGTAAATGAAATGTAGGGTAGGGCGGGGCTAGTTGAGCATAGGGGTAAGTTGGACAATCGAAATATCTCAGAAACTATACACCCACGGAGCACAAAACCAGTATAGACCGCACGCTAAGGCGCCGCGCAAACGGGCTGCCGACCTCAGCCACCGGTAGCCAGCGACAGCGACATAACACACTTTTTCATATATTTTGTATAGACCGCACACGTGTAGCCGGTGGCGGCCACTCGCTACAACAATGTCGCGCTGCTCCACCCGGTCACGGGTTATAAAATGTGGCGGCTACCGAACACCGGTGGCTGTCGCGCACTTCTGCCACTGTTACAATGTGGCGGTAACGTACGACAGCCACCGGTGGCTGTGGTCGGTGGCCGGTTTGCGCCGAGCCTAACGCATCAAATAGCGGAATGACGGGGTCGCGGGAGGGGAACTCGCGACCACCATTGACCATTTGTCGATCGAGTGAAGTACATACACGCGCGCTTTGTTTATTTTACAACGAAAAAGTAAAAAAATAGTGAATCGGCATTTTTCTTTTGAATATACCTAATTCTAACTAAGGTTTAAGGATATAATTGTAACAGATTTTTCATAATCTCATTTTTGTTTAAAATTTTCAGTTTGGGGTTAACTGAGCAATACTTGCCCAACTAACCCCACGGTTTAGTACGAAAGTAATGTATGTTTTGTATTTTATTTTAGGACTAGCTATTTCCCGCGACTTTGTCTACGATCCAGGATGAATAGTAGCCTATGTCCTTCTCCAGGTCATGGTCTACCCATATGCCAAATTTCATCCAAATCCGTTCCGCCGTTTTAGCATGAAAGCGTAATCAACAAACTAACATAATTTCGCATTTATAATATTAGGATAGTTAGGAGAATAAAAAACCGGTCTATCGTCACTAGACTCTCAAAATCTATTAGGTACTTAAAAATACTCTTAACACGCTACTAAAATTTCTATAATAATACAATTCAATCATTATTAAAAAGACACGTGGCGCCATCTATTATTATAAAACGTTATTGTTGTTTTCCTCGGGAACAGTTCTTTTTTCGGGATGAAAGTTACCTTATGTCCGTTTCTGTACACCTGACAACGTATATGAAAATTTTCTGGATGATCGGTTCAGTGGTTTAGGCGTGAAAAGGTAACAAACAAACAAACTTACTTTCGCATTTATAATATTATAGTTAGGATGCGGACTTATAAAAGGAAAACTTCAAGAGGTTCTTATACCACTCAAGACTTAAATGATGCTGCAAAGGTATATGAATGAAAAAAAAAGAAAAAGGTGGGAAATGTCAATGATGAAGGAAAAGAAGAAAAAGGACATAGATAAAAATAGAATGAAGAGTGTTTCTAAAAAAGTACTTCAGTCAAGTGAGTAAAGCAACGATGATGATTATTTCTGCCTGGTTTGTAGCGAAGCCTATTCTGAAAGTTTACCAGGAGAAACATGGATCCAGTGCCAAGTTTGCAAGAAGTGGGTATATACAAAATGTGTGCCAATTGCTGGTCTTACTTTCGTTTGTATTAATTGCGACAGCGACCACGATGATTAAGATTCCATGATCTCATTAATATTTTCTGTTTTAATATAAGCTTTATTGATAATTACATAAATGTTCAAGTCTGATTTTAAGTAGAAAGACTGAGTCTAATCCAAAAGTTAAGCTTAAGATATGTTTAGTTTTTGTTGATTCTATTTTTTATAAAAATAAAGACTAAAAAAGACTATAGGTATATAAATAACCAAATAAAAGACTATAAATTAAAAAAAAAAACTGATAGTAAAACTAAACATTGGTTTGGCCACAGATTAATACAGATGGGACAGTCCGCAGTTTAGGTATGAAGCTACAAGTACGCGGCGGGCCTATCTCACTGGGCCAATTGAGTAGGACTGCCGCATCACAAGTTGCCTCTCTTTCTAACGCGTATCTCTTATACCTTCTGACCGCGGCAGTCCTACTCAATTGGCCCAGTGAGATAGGCCCTCCGCGTAAAAAGCGTTGTGCGACCTGAATTGCACTTTATTGTGTCGTGGCAAGAGTCGCTTTTTATTTATATGATTTTGCGGAATGTCTCATCTGTATTAATCTGTGATACAAGTTGCATTACAATTTACAACTACCTACTACATAGATAAGTGGTCAACCTTGTAACCCGCTCCCCACACACACACACACACACACACACACACACACATTACAACTAGCGTAGATTAGCATACATAGCAGGTGGTAAATTATGTCGCACATTCCCGTCATTCCCGGATCTGCAAGAAAATACCACAGATAAAAATAGCTCATTATTAATAAGCATGGGAAAGAAAGACCATTCAGTCTGAACAGCTGATTATACGCATATTTAAACTGGCTGGTGAGAAAAAATATAACACCTGTCAAAGTTGCAGTCAGTGTTGCAATAAAACAAAATTCGTAGTATCTAGATGTTTAGTTTTGAACTGCGTAGGTGTTGTGTAGTCTACTAATGAAAATAAAGCTTTACTCGTAATAATAAGACAACAAGGATGTATGATAAAAATACCTTTGCTTCGCGTTTTGTTTAGATTACGTCGTCATTTGTTTGAATGTTACCCGTTTATTGTTCTCTCGAGTTTAAAAAATAATGCTGATGAGACGTCATTATTATTCTCAAGCGGATGTTAGAAAAAATGATTCTTCTGGAATTTTCAAACATTATAAACATTAGTATAGACTACAACCTCCCCAGTGGGTTCCCGCATTGTCGAGGAGGGGTGCTCAGTAGCCGTGGCTTGGTCACCCATAGTGAAGCGAAGAGGAACCCGAGGAGGGGCCGCTGCTCGTCAGGGCTTTTCCCAGGAAGCCGACGTCGTAGCGGCCAACAAGTAGGTTGCGGTGCCGCTTGGACGACATCGCAACTGAGGCGGGCCGCGTTGTCGTATGGGAGGCATCGCGGCTGAGGGTTGGAGGTCGCGGCGGGAGAGGAGTGCAGCTATTGCGGTGCGCCGCTCACCCTACCTTCCGCGGCCTTGACAGGGTCGTCACCGTCTGATGACGGACGCGGTGGGGCCGCAGGAATAGTGGAGTGTCGGTATTTCGTTGGCCTCTCTCCCTATCCTCTGCGGCCGAAAAGTGGTAGGCGGCCGAGCCACTGACCTGACCGGTCGCGGGGGGACCAAGGATGCCTAGACACGGGGTCGTCTAGCGCCTATGTGCTGGTTTGGCCGCTGGGGTGGTCACGGCGTGCAATATGTTCTGGTGCGCCCGCTCACCAGAGGAGTGTCCGGTGACGGACAGCCGGGGGCAGGCGGACAGGCGGCACAGGCGGGTTAGCGGTGAGTGCTAACACGTGCTCGTATTCGCGCCACAAGCGGCAGAGGAGGACACCGTGGAGTTTTAGTGGGTTGGAGTCCCACATAACTGCACTATCTCCCCGTGGTAGTGCAGTATGCATGAGCATTTCTACACGCAAAAAAAAAAAGTGTAGGCTACAAAAAACTTTTTAGCAAAAATAAAACCGACTTCCAAAACAAAACACTACAAAGTGAAAAATAACTTTAATTTCGGTAGTCGGTGTCTTGGGTTTTGTACGAGGGCTGCACTAAAAGTATCGGGAATGGAATATTTCCATTGTTCCTGTCATATTAAAATCTTTTTAATTGAAAACTCCTTGGTTTTAAAAATCGAATACCATTTATTTATTTTAAAAAAGATTCTCGGTCTTGTCACAAGGTTTTGTCAAACTTGTTTAGTCGTTGAGAAAATGGAATTGACTCGAGAAAATTCAAGAGCGATGATTTATTATGTCTTTCGAAGTGGTTTAACACAAACACAGTGTGTTGACCGGATGATTTCTGCATTTGGTGATGAAGACCCCATCCAAAACCACAATTTACCGCTGGCTTGCTGAATTTCAACGTGGACGTGTCAAGCTCAGTGATGATCCCCGTCAAGGTCGTCCAAAAACTGCAGTCACCCAAGAAAACGTTGATGCTGTGCGTAAGCTGATTGAGGAAGATCGACATGTGACATACCGCGAAATTCAGGCAACTTTAGACATTGGCATGAGTCAAATACAAATAATCTTGCATGAACAATTAGGTGTAAAAAAGTTGTTTTTCCGATGGATACCGCATTCGCTCTGTGAAGAGCAAAAAGCGGCTCGCGTTACTTGGTGCGTCAGAACTCTCGAAAGATTCCACGCAGGATCCTCAAATGCTGTATACAACATCGTATCAGGTGACGAATCCTGGATATACGCGTACGAACCCGAAACAAAAAACTAGTCACGAGTTTGGGTGTTTGAAAATGAGTTAAAGCCTCAAAATTGTTCGTTCAAGGAGTGTTGCAAACAAAATGGTGGCCACGTTTGTCTCCAAAACCGGCCATGTTGTGACTGTTCCTCTTGAGGGACAAAGAACGGTTAATGCAGAATGGTATGCTAGCATTTGTTTGCCACAGGTCGTTTCTGAACTCCGTACAGAGAACTGCAACCGCCGCATCATCCTCCATCACGACAATGCGAGTTCTCACACCGCGCACAGAACAAAAGAGTTTTTAGAGCAAGAAAACATAGAATTATTAGACCATCCGCCGTACGCCCCGACCTAAGCCCTAATGATTTCTATACTTTCCCTAAAATAAAGAATAAATTGCGTGGTCAGAGATTTTCATCACCTGAAGAAGCTGTGGACGCCTACAAAACGGCCATTTTGGAGACCCCAACTTCCGAATGGAATGGTTGCTTCAATGATTGGTTCCATCGTATGGAAAAATGTGAGAGAATACTTCGAAAAGCAATAAATACATTTTTAAATAGTAAAGTTGTGTCACTTCCTTGATTCCCGAAATTTTCAGTGCCGCCCTCGTATTTTCGTTTTTTGCCACCGACTTCCGAAATTAAAGTTATTTTTCACTTTGTAGTGTTTTGTTTTGGAAGTCGGTTTTATTTTTTGCTAAAAAGTTTTTATTTTTCACTTTTTAGTTGGGGAACCTACCCCACACAAATTCGAATACATAATTGAGCACAATAATTGTAAATATAGCCATGTAAATAACAGTGATAGGAAGTTATTAAAACACCATCACATCATCCACATAAAATAAGTGGGAAATATACGCATTATTGAAGCTAACTCAAAAACTCCCCAAGCAAAGTTAATAAAATTTATATGGTGGTCCCATATAAATTTTATTAACTCGGAACTCGGAAGTATACCCTATCAAACAAAAAAAGAATTTTCTAAATCGGTCCATCCGTCTTTGAGTAATCGCGTAACAAACATACAAAAAAAAAAACATACAGACGAATTGAGAACCTCCTCCTTTTGGAAGTCGGTTAAAAATAATTATAATGTGCGGGAATCGATTATTTTCATATATGTTATTCTCATAAATATTAGAAGAAAGTTGAAATGGAAAAAGAATTTGGTAAATCTACGTTCTTGAGATACAAATACGGCACAATTGATAACACTTGACAATTTCACAGAACAGCTGGGTGCATAAACATTGTCGCTATCTAGAACGGGCTTAGGGCACATGAGTGAAGTCGCGGTGACATCATCGCCAAATATGCTGCAGGTTTTAAGTTACCTTGTCAGGCATCCGATAAGACCTAGGAGGATGTGAGGTATAAGTATTATATTATTAGTTCTGGAGGTGGGCGTTGATGGCTGCGCCACAGTTTTAAACTATTGCTGCCATCATCGTTACATAAAAATTGTTAAATGTTTTATTTAGTTCCAAATAAAGATTATTATATTATTATAGCAAAAATCGACTTTCTTTCAAGTTTGTGTTTGAAAGGACGCGGAGAAATGTTTAGTAACAACATGGCCCGATGTCATCAAATTTTTGCAAAACGCATAGAATACAATAGAACCGATTTTATTTTTCTTACCACAAATCACAGCTTAAAGTTAGTCTACAGATACAATTGTGTACTTAATTTGTGGAAGACTGGTGCCTAAACTAAATTTATACAAAACCCATAAGTCAGGTCACCAGGCCCCCTAACAATAATTCATATATTACAAGTATTGTACTGAAGACGTTTTGCTTGAAATCACAATTTTTTATTTTAAATTTTATTATTGTTATTTACATTTTATCTAGGAAACATGCAAAGGATGTATGAGTGTAGGGTGTACGTATGTGTATGTGTTAGTGAGAGTGTGAGTATGAGTATGTTGGTGTGGGATGTGTGCATGACTATAATACGTCTAGATTATACAATATTATAGTATGAAAACTAAGGCTTATTACAACATACAGCAGTTATCACCAGTCCATAGCTTTTTTCAACATCGAAATCCGGATCCCCATGATGACCAAAACAATATATAATAAGTAGATGATGAACAACTGTACGATACCCGGAAGTAAGCAATAAGATGAAACTTGCAATCATTCTTAATCTTCTAATATCAACAAATAAGATGAAACTTGCAATCATTCTTAATCTCCTAATATCAACAAAGATATTAGAAGATTAAGAATGATTGCAAGTTTCATCTTATTGCTTACTTCCGGGTATCGTACTATATTTTCTTTGCTAATAATTTAAATCTTAATTTAAATCCGGATATAAACTGTCGAAATATTTTCGCAATAACAAAATCAAAGTTACTCTTGGCAGAACCAGCAAAGGCTAACGATGGCCTTCCGCACAATTATCATCCAAGATACACAATATTGATAGCCAAAACGGCCAGTTTTGCAAAGTTCAATGAAACTGAGTAAAAATAGCCGCGAGATCAAAGGACTGTGCCTTCTTTTGATGATAGATACTTGAATATAATGATGTGGCTTCTATATGCGTAATTGAATATTTTTTTTTATGTTGACGGGATTATTTCTGAAGGTTGTTATTGTTTGATCTTAATCCGCGAACATCGTTGGTACCAAGTTTCGAAGGTTTCATTTTCAGGGAGCTATGAAGGATTATTACACGACATGTTTGTTATTTACCCTTAACACAAGTTTAATCTTAATTTGGGTACCAGAGTTCAACAAAACTAGCATTTAAATAGTCTTCTGTGTAATGCTTGTGTTTTTATGTGTGTATTTGACTACAATAAATAAATATTATTATTATTATTATTATTTACAAGTAAGGTCCCCGATAAAAAATTCTTTATTTTATCTGCGGTAAGACTTCAGTCAATACCTTCTTGACCTTTTATAGAATAGTGCTCTAAATAATGGTACCTATGTGTTCCTCAACTTTTAGGACTGAAAGGATCAGAAACTTCCCCGACCCACCCCGTCGCATCGCATCGCATCGCCTGCCCGCGCTATTACTAACTTCGTTTTTGCTTAGCGTTATTTCTGACATTTTTTCTTTTTGCTCGGCTCCTGAGGGTTCTAACGTGATGTTAAATAGCCTATAGCCTTCCTCAAGAATTGGGCTATCAAATGCAAAAAGATTTTTTGAAATCCGACTGGCAGTTCCAGAGATTAGCGCGTTCAAACAAACAAACAAACTCTCCGGTTTTATTATATTAGTAATAGATTCAACATTGGTTCATCAAATCAAATCATCTAGTCGTTGGCAAACATGGGTAATTAAAACATACTTAGATATATATATATTTTAATAGTGCTTCATGTTCTACCGCTACATGGGCATACAAATCATAAGTATTTAATTTACACAAAAAAAAACATTATAATTTTAATCAACAGTTAGGAAATTATAACAATACAAAATACAAATTAATGTGAAATCGTTTGCATTAAGTACAGTAAAAATGTCAAGTGTCATCATTGTTACAGTTAAAAAAATGACAAATGGAATAATAAATATCATGTCAATCAGTCAGCATCAAACTTCATAACAAGCATTTAACTATTATAATTATTATCAATCAATAACGTTTTTTATATAAATCCCATAATATTTAGTCATAAAAATATCTTAACAAAACTATCAAATTGTTCTGACAAGAAACGGTCAAAACAACTATCAATTTGGGAAATATAAAACCAATTGTTTTTAATTCCCTGAAAGCTTTTTGAGTTTTTCTTTTCATTTTCTACTCAAGTACCTAGAGTTTCTCGTTTCAGAAAAGCCGCGAATTTACTTAGACGCTCAGTTTTTTTGCGTCAATCGGGAAATTTTGTTGTTTTGTTTAAATTGACATTGCTCCTATACTTAATACTACATAATTATTTCCTATACTTTGCCTTTGCATATTTTTTTAAAATTTTCATTCAAAGTTGACACAACCATTTTTTTTATTTTTTATTTATGGCATCTCGTAGTAGGCCTAGAGAGGCCGTGACTACTTAACCGGCCAGCCATGACATAAAACTTATAAAGCAAGCGAGTGCACTCTAAGGGCTCCCCCTATGGGGAACGAACCTCGGATTAGGGGGTCGCTGGGTCGAGGACAGCAAGATGTGAAAGGCTGGATCAAATCAGGGTAATTATTATTGTCAGGGGAATTTAAAGCTACTAGCTCAGCTACGCTACCAGCTGGTACTTCTTCACCGAGCAAGGGACGGGGAGGACAATTCGCTTCCGCAGCCTCGGCTTACTGGTTCGCCGAAGTGTGTACACAGACTATAGATATGAAGAAGTGTTTTTTTTTTATATTTCTATGGCGCAGACACAGGTGCACTCTCTCTTTCCTGACCCTCATAGTCTGATTGATGGGACAGCAATTCCACAGGAACGGAGAGAGATCAGGTGCAGGATCAACTGTCCCAGGCCGGGCAGTGTTGAGTTTTTCCGTTAGGAATTTCATGTAACAGATAACAGCCCAGAAGTAGAGGTAGAAGTTGGCGGTGTGATGCCCCGAGTCCGTTGGTCTCAGATATAGTCAGTAATTCTACCTATATGCAGTTTCCATAAGTTCAGCGGGCACCGCAAATAGCCGTAAACAATTAAACAATGCTAGGAATATCGCAGTAAATCTACCGCATATACATTAACGCCTATATTAAACAGACGATAATAATACGATGAAAAGCTCTGGAACTGAGTTACAGCAGGTAGTAAAATTGTAATAAAGATATTTGAGCTTCAGTTAACTTTTGATCTTAGTGCCAATTGATTATAAAAACTATTATTGTATAGCATGTTAATTCAAACATACGAGTACAGTGTAACAATACTTTTACTGGGTGATTCCACCTGGTGTTTTGTTCATGGGATCTTAAAGATTTACAATCCTATTTTCCGGGATGAAAATACTCTACGTAAAAATCCACGATATATTTTTTACCTCATCGTTCTCCTGCCCTTATCCCAATCTATTTGGTGTGTTTTCCATACATACTTCTCTATTAGTCGTCATCTCGATAGTCACTCACTTTCTAGCCATATCGTCATTCACACAGTCCATCCATCGTTTCTTTGGTCTTTACTCTTATAGCCATATTCATACTCAAAACTTTCCTCGCGACGACGTTTTCTTCTCATATATTTTTTACACCTGAACCAAATTCCATCCGAATTCATTTAGTAGTAACGAAATGAAAGCATACAAGGTGGCAGAGATACCGACGCACAACCAGTTACCATGGATTCAGTACAAGATTCTGTACTCTCTGCGTTGAAATTTTTCTTCGGTTATTAAAAAAAAAAAATTGCTGTTCCATACATTTTGACCGCGTAGATATTGCACTTTTCTACGAAACAGCAGATTTTTTTTTTTGATAACCGACGGAAAATTTCAACGCTAGGGGGTATAGAATCGTGTGCTGAATACATGTCTTCTAATATCCAAATTAAGAAATAATTGTGTAAGGGGTACCAACTTTCACTTTTCATGTATTATAAAGGGCATTTATAATAATAGTGCAGATAAAAGGGTTGGAAATGACGAAGGACCAAAAATATGGCGCCTCAGAGGTCACCTTGACTCAGAAAACAAGTGTGTCTGTGAATGTTATGAGGCTATTTTGGGAGTCACACTTATTTGATTCAGCCATTTATTTATTTTTATGAATTGTACTGTTAGTTAGGGGAACTCTGCCAGTCATCTAATAAGATAAAAAGGAAATAAAAACTTTTTACAAAAAAAAAAAAACCGACTTCCAAAAAGAAAACTACAAGGTGAAAAATAACTTTTCGGAAGTCGGTGTCTTTGGATCTGTATTTTAGTTTTTTACCACCGACTTCCGAAATTAAAGTTATGTTTCACTTTGTTTCACCTAGTGCTTTTTTTTTTAAGTCGTTTTTTTTTTTTGTAAAAAGTTTTTATTTTTCATTTTTTAGCGAGTCACTTTGTAATTTATATAAGTTACAATAACTAAATGTAAGCTGCTCATCACCTTTCACAAAATATTGCTTTCCCGATGCTGGGACGTTAATTGTTGAGGAGTTCTTCTAGTAAGAACCAGGAAAATTGGAGCTGATGGTGAAGTCACCATCACCATAAGCATTGTGACGAGTATACATTGCTTAGCAACCATATTAAAGTAATAGAATCGCTACCCGTGAAATACTTAGGTAGAACTGAGTAGTTCCGATGGCCATCTGTGGTTTTCATCATCCGAAAAAAGAATTTTATAAATCCGTCTATATATGACGGAGTTATGCCCGAACATACATAAAAACATATAAACATCCGAATTGAGAATCTCCTCCTTTTTGGAAGTCGGTTAAAAAAGCAAAAAGTAATTATTCAGAAATGGAGTAAGAAATGAACCAGGCTTCACAGATTGATTCACTGTCTACTGATTACAAAAGACTCAAAAACTTTCGGGACCACCAAGACTTGGTTTTAATTTGGATAGACAACCTCTTATATCAACTCCAATTAGTCTGTATAGTTAGCCTTTTACCCTTTTTCTACCTAACGTGTCATCTTCATTACCTAAAGGTCAAAGAAAAGGTGCAGCAAAACAAACATTAAAATAAAAGCTTTTAGCCACATCCAGAGGCTGTACGTCCTTGAGGTCTACCTTAGCACTATCTAATGGAACGCCGCGCGCCGAGCCCATACTCATTTACTTAGCGATACGAAGTACGAGGGCGTTGTACAACGTTTAAAAGTTTTTAGTAAACTGCTTTATTTTTCAGTAAGCAAACCTGCGGGGTAATTGCGTGACAGACATTAAAATGGCAATCGGTCGAAATGTTCTTAATTTTGACAGTGCATCTACGTTCATCGCGTTGTTTAAATTGTTGAGCAGACGAATTTTTCAACCTAACAAGCAATGGATGTGAAAATGAAAGGAATTGCGATCCATTGCCATTTAATGTGTGTTACGCAATTAACTCGCAGCTTTAATTGAATAGGAAGAAAGAAAAATAGAATGTTTTAGGAAAACCTAAATACCTTTTGTCTTTTAAAGGAAAAATAATTGAGTATTCTTCTTCCAAAACGGATTCATAGAATAAAGACGAGAGGCTAAAGAGGCAGACTAGGAAAGTATTTATGAATTTTGTGGAAAATTTTTGTCTTTAATAGGAAAAATAATTGAGTACAGTTTAACCCGCAATTAATGTCAACCGTCTCTCCACAAGTCCATTGCTGAGGTGACCTACTTCGACAAGACATGGCGATGGACGCGACTGAGGAGCGACAAGATTGTGAGGGCTACTACCAGCGAGAATTACAACAAACCTGAAAAGGATGGTAGCGGGACTTCACACGAAGTCTGGAACTATCGGGAAAATGAAAATGTCGGGAATGCAGCTTAATCCTGCCTAAGGATTCACTGGTGAAGCTGAACTTGAAGGAGCCTGGCGGCGCGGCGAGGTCTTTAAAGTGCTCATCCATATATTATAACACCCGTCTCTCCACTATTCCAAGGCTTATTTTACGGTGCATACCGGATGAGCGCTAATCCCTATCTATATCCTAAGGGCCTGTCTTCCCTACCATTATCGCGCCCCCCGGTCTATTCCATGATATGCAATGGTCTCTGTTGCACCATCTAAGATGAGGCAACAGGGGCTAGTGTGAATCTTTGGGTTCATTCGAGCAATCGAGTCTGGTCAAACCACGCTGGGGTCGGTGCATTTCATTCATTCATTCATAATAGGAAAAATAATTGAGTATGTAATTCTTAATTCGTTGTTGAGTATTTCTCTATCAGCCGTCAAGTACCTACAGTACTTGTCGGTTGATAGAGAGATGTTTGGAAGAAAATGAGGTAGGTAAGTAGGCCAAAATAAATTGAGAATATATTTCAAGCCCGAATTCCTCAATCTGTTTCTATAAAATTTTATGATTCTTAAGATCTAAAGAATCTAAACATCGTAATTAAAATATCTGCAAGAATATTTATTTTAATTGCAGCGCACTATGATTTAATGGCTGCTACTTTTATGGATCAATAAAATTATTATTAATTCTTCAAATATCTTCGCTGGCTCTTTTGGCATTTTTAATTATCTAGAATCCTGATAAAAGCCTGTTGGTATTATTATTCCAATTGTTATGTCTGTCTAATGCCACGGTCCCACGGCCCGCTTTCTCAAAGACCAGACCGCGCCCGGCCAGGCCAACAGGCCGTGGGAACAGACGGCCTGTATTGGCCTGTCGTCACCTGTCCGATCGAATGTATGGGATGATCCGTGGAATGCTCGGTAAGGGCCGTGACAGGCCTCGACAGGCACGGGCCGCGATGGGCCTCGACGGGCCATGAGAATACGCGGCATAAATGAGAACATTATTAAATGTCATTTATTTGACATGTATAAACTTATATCTATCATTCTTTTTACTCCCAGCTTACAAGTTTTTATTTACCATCCATCAAAGACATTACAAATGCGTTCACGTGTGCCTTTGTGCACAGAATTCATTACATTTATTCCATGTGACATTTCCGTTCTATTTCAAGCCTCATTTATCTAGCAACCCTGAGCCATAGACAACTGTATACCTTTCTGTGACCTCTTTGCAACCCCATTTGACTAATGAAATAAACATGCATTGCGAGATATTGATTTTCGCACCTTGTAACACTTGCTTTTAGAATCGTCTTTTTCTTGACGTAAAGTAATGCAATAATATAAATATTTGAAATAGATCTGTAATGAGTTCAAGGTGTTCCAAACATTATTTCTTCCGATTCATTTGAAAGCTCACGAAAATTGAATGAATCACTGTAATTCATACAAATTCCGTCTGGTTCCCAGCAATGAAAAACGCCAAAGTGTTCAGGAAGGGAAACTGACATGATTAGATCACTAAACCTGGCAGGCATGGTGGATTTGTGATAATTAAGGTTAGATTTATATTTTGACTATTCTGTAGCCGTCGTTGGAAGGTCGCAAGATCAGCAATGGTCGTTTCCAAGCTGTTATTATCAATATCAATCCTTTTGCCTTAGCAAAAAATATTGAAATTTCTTTAGTAGCATCCTTTTTTGTCCAAATCGAATTATGATGAGCCTTATAAGAACTGTAAGTACTGTGACATTACATTTTGTTTGTATATTGCCTCTAGAGCTAGTTTACTCTACAATGGCGCGTACGCGTAGTGGGGCGCGTCATTTCAGAATAGACAAGCAGCATTTGATATCTTGACACCCACTGAGTAATAACTTGATTGAATTCGACCCCTAGCGAAAGAAGATAGGTGTACGGTAAACATGTAATGTCAAGAGTCGACGCGCCATTTCTAAGGGTTGCCAGATATAAATAAATCACTGCTTCTAGGTCAAAGGCTGAGGTTAGCCACTAGTTACACAGACTACAACACAGCCTGTTCGATTTATGTCCACTATTCTTAGTAGGTTAATCTGTGCCACTTGATATTCAACCTCCAATGCAATAAAACTAACAGAATGATTAGGTCTTAGAAAGACCGCAGGAATCGGATGGATGCGAGAAGTACAGAACCGGTCGAGGTGGCGAGGCTTGGGGGAGATCTATGTCCAGCAGTGGACGTCTTTCGGCTTTAATGAGAAAAAACAACATTGAGACGTAGTTTTAAAAATGTAATAGAACCATCTTGCTGTTATTGTTTTATTTTGAAAATTAAATATTCCTTGCTTGGTTGAAGTGGTCCTTGGCTACTTAATCGTTTAGAGGTAATTTCTGCTTTATCCTTCTATGTATAATGCGACTTTTTGAATGAATATAATATATAATATGTTTATTTATATTATACAACGTGTTTTTTTATATAGGTACCATAAGTCTAGGGTATTAATGAGACCATCATTTTGAACATCTTTTACTATAGGACCAAACCTGTAATCGCGAAAAAAAAAATCAGCAGTTCCCTACGTTTTGACGAGTTTTGCGAACATAAATGTATGGGACAGCTGATTATTTTCCCATAGTAAAATGATGGTCTCATTAAGCCTGTTTTTCCCGAAGAGTTAGGCATCGCCAGTTATGTTTAAGTCCCATGTAATAGAGGGCGAGCCTTTTGCCATCAACCGGCCACAAGTCCAGACTCCGGGCTGTTACTTACAAATTCCTGATGGAGAAAGAGAAACCCAATATATGCTCAGCAGTATCGCTTGCGACCACTAGATCAACGAGGCAGTCATATTAATGTCTTTTAAACAGAAAATCAGACGTCGTTAGACGAATACGGTTCATAAATCCACGTGTGTTATGTTTGAATCTTGTAAATAAACCTGTCAGCACCCGATCACTCGTACTTCCGAAGTTTGACGGATTTTCACGAAGTGTTATGAAGTCTAGTTATAGGATTTTGATCTACGATTTCATAGGATTTACGTTGACACTGTGTAAATTATCAGCATTGTTGCCTGGATCGTTATGATTATGAATTGATGACATAATCTTGCTGATATATTTTATTCCAGGTTAGTATACCTACCTATTTTCCTACGTCCAATAAAAATAACACCCTGACAAAATTGTTGCCTACTACCCATAAGACGACCCACAAACCGAAACTATTAAAAACAAAACAAAATTGTTTATCTTCTCGCCAATTACTTTCGCAACTAATGAATGGCTCGGAATTTTCTCCACATTGTTGCATTTATTACCACGGAAATACAATCCTCGGATTCTTAATCTTCACAACCTTACCCCCAATAGCAAGCCACCTGTTTCACCCTTTCGGCTCCTAATAGGTACCACGGCGCTCATTAGGTCCCCCATAACGCGTTACGAGCGTCTCATCCAGACTAACGCGCTATTATAGCCCGCAAAACCGTTTTACTGGTCCGTTTGATACCGATAAAATTAGCAAAACACATAAAAATAGGGTAATTAAACATAAACGAGTTTACGATTTGATAAACATGCCTGATCGTTTATTGTATTAGTTCAAAGTAAATGGCAGTGATTGGAACTATTTGTATGATGAATTTGACAGTGTAGGTGATGTAATAACGGGAAAATGTTGATCGATTTGGAGTTATTGTTTGATTTGGAATATTTATTTATTTTTTAATAGTTTGAAACTCAGATAT
Source organism: Dicycla oo (assembly GCA_948252095.1). NCBI lineage: Eukaryota > Metazoa > Arthropoda > Insecta > Lepidoptera > Noctuidae > Dicycla > Dicycla oo. The sequence goes on from OX411714.1 coordinate 29,623,706, forward strand.
TTGTTGAATTTCAATGGCAGTGTTGTTACGTCTAAAATGATTGATAATCAGCCGGTTCTCGACAGCATTGAAGAAGACCGCAACATAGTTAGAAAACTGCACGTTGATGATAGAACTGCGTTAATATTAAATTTGACGTAGCACTGTTCTACTAAATACATCTGATTTAGAGAAGTGCACAGGACGGCTGTCCTCAGAATAACCCAAAGTAGACGCCACGCCCCCCGATAACTAAGTGATCATACAGACCCATTGTTGCAAACAAGAACCAACCCACCACAGGGGCTGCAGTCTCGACATAGATAGCGATCGCAATACGACCGAATTCCGTCGTAATGTCCTAGTGGGGTATCTAGACAGTCAAAATTGCTTGACAAGCATGTGATTTTTTCGTGTTTGTCATGCAATTTTGACCGTCTAGGGACGCCACTAGGATTTTGCGACCGAATTCGGTCGTAAAGCGATCGCTATCCATGTCGAGATTGCAGGCCCAGGTTGGTTTCGAGAAAACGAGACTTGTAAACAGATTGTTGTATATTATTGTGGGTTGGTTCCGCAAGTGACAGTGTTTTACCTCTGTTCAATCTGCCTAGCCTTTTCCCAACTATGTTGGGGTCGCCTTCCAGTCTAACCGGATGCAGCAGAATACCAGTATTTTACATGGAGCGACTGCCTATCTGACCTCCACAACCCAGTTACTGGGTAATGCGGTATCTACGATCACGAATGACAGCCGGGACCAACGGCTAACGTGCTTTCCGAGGCACGGAGGAGTCTTGGTATACGTAAAGATGGTCACCCATCTACGGACCCACCTGGCAAGCGTAGCTTAACCTGATGGATCGACCCGTGCGGCTGTTATTACTTAGCCACGAGCTCTTCTATAGCCACTTTTATCTCTGTTGTTAGTAAAAAGGAACCATTTTTATTTTTGAAGATAGTATGTGTGATTTGAGCGCCATCTATGTACCTACTATAAACTCAATTTGGGTTGGTTCTTGTTTGCAAAAATGGGTCCATACATCCATGGTCCATGGGTTCATACGTGCGGCTCGCGTGTATGAGCATGAACACTAAGTAGGGCTCAGCCAAATACCTTTCTTTTACGGGCTGACAATCGTGATCGCTTACAAGCGTCGCCGTAGTAAGAGCAAAATATTCAGCGCCACTACTTTACTTTTACAGTACAAAAGATTTATTTCCCTATTAAAACTGTTTTGGAACGATATCGAAAGTACCAATAAAATTAAATGTAATTCTCTTGAATGGCGGCCATAAACACTTTGGTATTTATTGTAAAGAGACTTGGTCATACCTAAAAATATCTTGTAATTATTTTGAGGTACTTCTTGGGCATAAAGACGAATCATCTACATAGTGATTTTGATTGATGTACGTTTTCACATGAAATTAAAAACGAAGAGGCCCAAAGAAGAGTTTAGGATGAAAGGCGTCTGTTGGCTTATTGCATGCAGAACAGAAGAGATAAAATAGTAGACTACATACGATGACGATACAAAAACATCATAAAAGTCAGGAGGAGAAAGAGAGAGGGAACTGTAGAGGCAGTCAGCTCGAAGGCAAAGTTAAGATTGTAACTATTCGTGACGTGTAGGAAGAATCAGAAAGGTGCAATATGCTGCACGAAGCACAAATTAGAGCGTAAATACTAAATATCCAAATCATCTGACGAAGTGCAGAATCCAACTACAGGAAAGGGTTGGAGAACTTTCAATTTGTTAGAAAGGTTTCCTATACTTTGGGAAAGAAATAAAAATGGCTAATGCGCATGGTAATGGTTAATGGCTGGTGCGCAAAATAATTTGAATAAAAGTGTGTGAGATTCTTGAAGATTTGCGAACAAAGGGGGTTTTTTTTTTGTCTATCGTTAGAAACAAAACATTTTTATTACAATGCTCTTTTGAAATCTGGATTTAAAGCAGACGAGTATAATGCTGGACTTGTGATTAAATATTCGCATAAAAACATACGTCTCATAACACATGTCCCATAATGTTAGAGTGTCCAAAGTGCCCTACACGTGCACTTCCGAGGATCTAAAAACGCCACTCTGATGCCACGATTGGCGTGGCCACCTACTGGGCCCAGAAGATGAAAAAGAAAAGAAGATGTGTCTGGACTACGATGGAAATTGGATTCTTCCAGTTTCAAGAAGCCTGACCAAGATCAGTTTTAATTTGCAAAAACATATCATGCGACTAAACTAACAATGGGCAATCACTTTAGTTGTCTTGAAGTAAACATCAGATTGTATCATTATTTTTCTCAGTAGGTACTCCGATGCACACAAAAACATCTAAGAAGGAATTTGGTCTTCAAAACAAGTAAACAAATTTCATTCGAAAACCTTATTGTTCCAGTCCCATTCATCAGTTCCACCTTCTATCACTAAGGTGAACAGCTTGGGAATATGCCACTGATCCTACTCATAACGGCCACTAGTTCCATCAACATGTGAACACCATTATCTGACTACCTACATACTAAAAGCAGTAAATCTTCCCAGTAATAGACGTACGTTGGTTTGGCTACGTATGAAACGTTCATCACTTCGAATGGTCGCTGTCAGTGACTAAGGGCCTTAAATTGGGACGTCTTGCTAATTCTAAGAGACTATAAATTTTCCACGTGAGTAAAGGTTTATGTGGAAAAGCTATAGTCCAGGCTGGTGGAATTGATAGTAATGACGGAGCCATCTTGTTTTTCAGTCAGCACCAGGACGGTTTGAAACTATGAAGAAAGCCCTGTTCTGCTAAGATCTTGAACATCCACAAAGGTTTTATTTGGATGTGTTTTATACCAGACGAAAATAGTTCTTCAGACTGGTGCAATATTGGTAGTAATGACAGAGCCATTTTGTTTTTCAGTCAGCACCAGGTTGGAAGTACGAAGACGCCCTCAGGGACGCCAATGGACATGTTCTGCTAAGATCTTGTACATCCATAAAAGTTTTATTTGTATGTGTTTCATACCAGATAAAAGGTCTACTATTTGACTCACTAGTGCTAAATTTGATCAAGAAAGTTTTGTGATAAAAATCTCTATTCCGCGGCAGTAATTATGCATTTTGTAAATTATGTACATCCCAAAACAGGAATTCACTGGAAACTAGGCTTGATCTAATTTTATATTCCCTATCATAACAGTACAAAATAAACACGCAATGTTCTAAAATCGTTTATCTACAGACGACAGGAACTACCGATTATAGCTTCGTATCCTGACTGTACCGCGTGGGTGCCTTGCCCAATTTGATGACTCTGTTACACGATAAAATTATCGTTCTAATGAAATATTAACGGGGAAAGTGCTCTGTTGAGATTATTGGCGCGTTTTGTTTATACGTTGACGGTTATTGCGAGATGAGATGAGTCAAGACTTAGAAGATTACATTGTATCACACAGCTACTGTTTCCGTTCAAATATTTATTGTAAAAGTTCGGGAATTTATGAGACGTTAGAGTTGGTAGAAGTTGCGAAAACTTTGACAAAAAAGAAATAGCGTTGCATTAAAAACTTTTCGTTTACTCACCTTCGTGGTAGGTTTTTGAAAGGCTCTGATAATGAATATCTACATAATTATGAAGAATAAAAACATCGAGATACATCTTGTCCATGAGAATGAAAGAACAGGCAGTTTGCTTCACGTAACACACTTGTCATAAGTCATGTGTCACCAATTCTGAGGTTTTCGAGGTATTGACGTAGAAAATGAGGTCTAAATAGCGACCAAAGACGGCGGCAATGAACAGAAACCACAAAAATACGCTTGAAATTCAAAACACAAAACTCACCTAATAACCATATCCAGCACATCTTCCTTTTCGAACACCTTGCAGTACAGGTGCAGGATCTTCAAGCAGGTGTACTGCATACCAGTCCAGTTGACATCAGCCGACTTCAGGGCTTCATTCCAGGGGCAGTTCTCGTGTCGCGACAGGCACAACATGCCGTCTACCGCAGTCTCCGTTGGAGGCATTTAACTTACGATCTTTGGTTCACTTTGGCTTTTGTTTTTGCACTATTTGGGCATATGTTTTATCTTCCGCTGTTGGGAGTTATGATCTTATGAAGAATGACGGCATTTTAGAGATTTTGTTGGGTACTTTATTGTTGGTATTGATCTAAAGTTAGGTGCCAATCTGCCTTAGGCGGCCTAAGTGAGTTTCGAACACAACCACGTAGCTAGGTAATAATGACTGAATTGTATGAATACGGCGATCGACATCATAGCTTATCATTAAAATGATTGTCTGCATGAATCAGAAATATTACGGAAAATCAACGCTTTATTCATTTCATTTAGTATTATCCTTTCTAAAATTAAATTGATTGTTCAATCTCGGATAATGCTATCCCGATATGTTTATCGCCATAAAACGATTTTACTTTAGGACTTCGGCCAGGCAGACACACATACACACACTCCTTCCTTACTTTTTATTGTGTAAGGAATGGACGCTTGTTCTGCGAGGAAACGTTTAACTCAAGCACCTAGCTAGTCGTAATTTTAATATCCTGAGAATTCGTCATGGGTATAGTTTTGATGTTGACAAGAAATAACTAACATAGTTTTTTTTTTTTGGCTTCGCGCCGTTTGTGCATTTAGCAACTAACATAGTTGTTCCTAATAAAAGCTCAACCATAGACATAAATAAGGGTCTGAAACGTTACCATTAAGGTGAAACCTTCAGGGTAGCCCGCGAAATTCAAATTTTCTTACGTTTTTTGCAATTTACAAGTCAGTATTTGGTTGTACGTTGATCAATTCGCGGCCGTAACAAGTATGTATTTACCTATTTATAATAATCAAAGTGGTCAATACAACTCTTTAAGACCAGGTTATCCTAATTAATGACAATTTCATGAAATCTTGACATTTGAGGATTATACTAACTTAAGAAGTTGTATTAACGATTCTAATGATTATAATCCTGTAAATACATATTTGTTACGGCCGCATATCATACTTTATTTAACATACAACTTAATACTGACTTGCAAACTGCAAAAAAACGTAAAAAAAATGAATTTAGCAGGCTACCCTGACGCTTTTCCCTTAACAAAACAAAATAATTCTATATTCAAATAAAATAATTCGCTAAGCTAAGAGTACCGTCCGGTCCTATTCAATTCCATAACGTTTTTCAAATGCAAATCCGTTCTCATTCCATTTTCAAATCCAACACGAACGCCTACGCAGGTAAAGAAAGTATCAGTTTCAATCTGTCAAAACATGTGACAAAAAACCACAAGTGCCCGTGATTTTATGACGTCGCAAAAAAGGACATTGACTTTGAGAACTGTTAATCTGAAACTATAGAAAGAAACAATACATGAGCGGAAGTTCACACGTAGCTCGGTAATTTATTTCAAGAGATATTAAGTAAGCGTGGGAGATATTATTCCGTATGTTACATTACGGGTAAAAGACGAATAGAAGATGAGTTCACCTCTATTTGCCACGTAACTAGTAGGGCTCTACGTCATTCGTCGTCTTCTGCTTTTGAGTAAGTCTTTCCCGAGGGGCGTGGGCATCATCTTCTCAGAGATGTATAAATAGGTTTCTACTGAAAAGGGATGTAATGTAATAACCTCCTATCTGGGTAAACTGGTGAAGATCTACATTAAAGCAAACCCTAAGGGAATATGCTGGTCATAACACTCGTAAGGAGGTCGCAAGTTAGCAACTCGAAACTTTGACAAGCTTTGATGATCTGACGGGAATCGACATTTCCATAATAAGGATGTGCCAAGTGCAGTTAGTACTAATAATTGATACAGTCGTCTATGGTATCTTATTGCAATCTGAAGGGGCAAACCAAAACTCGGATGGTCACAGACATAATGCAAAAATCGCGGGAAGAAGTATACAAATGGCACAGGATGGAGTTGAAATTGATTCAAGATACGTGGTCCTAGCTGTAGGAGAATTGATAGTAGTGTCTGATGCTAGATGATGATTGATGACACCCAGCCTATTGTAATTCACTTGTATAAGACATTCATCCATATAGGCGTCTACGTCTACCGTGTTATGCTTACGTGACTGAATGTTCAAGACCTCATTGTGTTCGTCTAGCGGATGTTTACCGGCTGTTATGTGGTTGGTAACAACACATTTAATATGACGTGTTTCATAATAGCTTGTATCGCAATTTGTGCGAAAAGATAAGCCGTTGAGGCATGCACTGCATTCTGTGCTAATCTTTGATGGATGGCTTTTATCCGAAGACGAAATTAAACAGACATGATTTGCATTAACGTAAGAGGTAGGTATCTGATGCTTTATAGCAGGGATTCCCAAAGTGGTTGATATCGACCCCGAGGGGTCGATATCGGTTTCCCAGGAGTCGACATAAACGAAAACTGATTTTGGAGGACGGCGAGGTGTAAAAGTCGACCCCTATTAATTAGCACAAGTTCTTATTTGAAACTTTCAAGATAGTGTGTTGTCAACTTTCTTAGTTGTGTTACATATACCAACTTGTTATAAGAATTACTAATATTTTAATAGGAAGTATCATTGTTGTACTGTGTGTAAAAACAAAATGATGTCAAGTTTACTCACTTAACCAACCGCAGCTTTTAAATTGGTTTAGTATTTTGTATCAATAGGAAAAAAAGCTAGAGATAGGATTTTTAAAGTAATTTGGTTATGGGGTCTGACTCTGAGGTATCGGTTCAATTTGGAAAAGGGGCCTCTTGCCCATAATAGTTTGGGAATCCCTGCTTTATTGGAAAGGTAGAGTAGATACAAAATACAGGTTCTGCTCAAGCACACGCACGTTGCGAATGGGATTCCATTTTTTTTATCGATTTTAAAGTTTTGACAGCGATATCGGTTCCGCGCAATGCGCTCGAAACGCACTATTCGGTTAATACTCTTTTCAAAATAACGTATGTTTAGTAATTCTAATTTTCTTTTTACATTTAAAAATGAAACGTTCTTTCCGTGTTTAACCAAAGAAGGCTGCATACATTAGCATTAAGACAATGTCTAAGGCGAACATAACTCGCGGCACAGTGGGTCATTAAACGTGATTGGTTGAACAAAATCTGTTCCACGAAAATATTATTCCGTACGCTTTAACGTATTTTAATGATGTCGAGACTGTTTTATTTTAGTTTACGATAATTAGACACTAGGTAAATACTATGGTTAAGAGTTGTGTATGAGTGTATTTATTTGTCTATTATGGCAACTCATTTAGTTACATACTGTACATACACGCAAGAACATAAAAAGTATTGACAAAGGAAAATAATGAAGAAAGAAAAATAAAAATAAGTCATTCAAATTATTACAGTTCAGTTACACAGTAATTAATACAACAAATAAAGGAAGCGGTTGCAACAAGGACCGGACCGCAACCCGCGACCTCTGTCGTCGGAAGTTCTAATTTAAACAATTCTCCGTTGACGTCCATTGTCTCCGCACTCTCGAACGATGTGTTATACGCTGTTTAGATGCTGTTTCATTATTTGGTAATGGTAATATGGATCGTACACACTATAATGACCTCAAGGCCGACGATAAGGGATAGCAGTTTCTTTAAGAAATTAGAAACACAAATATCAAAAGGAAGTACAGAAGCCAGCAGGTCAAGCTACCCGAAACTGTCAAATTTTCCCATTCAACCTTGAACCTAATGCTTTAGCAATAAAGTTAAAAATCTATTAAAGAAATTCGACAGATTGTAGTAACTTGATGTGCTGGTGTCTGTACAAGTACCTATTTAAACTTATTTTTTCGCTTTCTATATATAAAAAACGGTATTATGACTAGGTACATTAGGATCGTTCACACAATACTTTGGATGTAGGAGTGGAACAACTCTAACTTAGTTCATAGCTATAGCCGTCCTTTTCTCGCGCTGTCTGTTAGTAAAAGATAGCAATTCTCTAATTTTTGTTTAGTTATTGTACAAGAGAATCGGCACCATTGTCAAGCAACTTTAGAATACGTACAAATTAATAAGCTCTCAAAGTCTAGACTAGCCACAAAAACTAAGACATAGACTAGACAGTAATTTGTTGTCATTTTGACATGCCAACGAATAAATAACTAATTGTTCTTATTTTAAAATCGGTTGACAGGCACATGCGTTTACGACTCTAGAATTAACGAGGTCCATAAAAGGAGCCTAATTAGACATTATGAAACAGTTAAATGTAGTTAAGAACGTGCCTTGGGTTTGAAATAAATAAACTAATCACGTTTTAAAGTAAGACAACTACGAATTTTTACGGAGTCTGGAAGTTTAAATTATCAGCTGTTGTAAAGTTTCATAAGGCATTGAACTAGTATATCCAGCTCCCTGATTTGCCAATTTTATCTGGTTGAGGTCTAACCTGGCAGCAGCGTTATCCGAAAGAGAAAAAGTACCTACTATTATACTTCAATTAATTATGTTTTACTCAGAAAACCATTAGATCTGCACACGCCTCCACGTGAACGTACTTGAATTAATCATTCACAAGTGTGCGCAAACGCAGCGTTCTATTTCTCCAACGCTAATGGCATTATGCAATCTTTGATCGCGACCAGCCAATTTATTCACTAGGAAAATAAAATACCCAAATATAGATAGATATTTACGCAAAAACATAAAACCTAATGGCTGGAAATGGCGTAATTAGATAAACTGCTTGACATTTTATGGTATGATTAGGTTTTAATTAAGTTTAAATATCGAATAAGCTTCGACGTAGTACTGTTTAGTCCATGATTTCTTTAATTTATCTCAAGCGTTTATATTTTAATGGCGTTAACTTGGTTTTAACAGCTGCTATATTCTCTGTTATTCTTGCTTGACTGAGTTTAAATTGTGGCCATACGAAAAGGCGTATATACCTAATACATTTTCTCGTAGGTCATGTAGTAAGAAGTAATTTACAGTTATTCGCTAAGAGTATGAAAACGTAAAATTTCTATTTCGCAACATTACGCTGTGGAGAGGTTTCATTAATTTAATGTACAAATATTCTGATTATAACTCGATGTGAGTGGGACAGTAAAGCGTAGTTCTACATTATGCGGAGACAAATGGAGCGAGAAAATTCTTGACATCTGGACACAAAAATTAATATTAATTTGTGTCAAGCAAAAAGAAAAGAAGAAGAGATAAGTAAGTAATATTTTTAGACGACGTGATTAATTGTGGAAGATGTGTTATCTTTATTTCGGGATAAATTAAGATAGGTACTCGTATAGTAGATATTTGCAAGAGTTTTATCGGACTTATAATTATCTTATTTACTTAATAAAAATGTTTACTTTTTAAGAAAGACAACCTCACCTGTTATTTTGATAATGTGATACATCCTCATTATGATGTTTATTGTTATGCAATAATAAGAATTTCAAACAGATTGTTTCCCAGTCCAATAGTCCAAGTACATTATAGGTATACCCGCCAGGGTTGCGAGTTGTTCGAAAGAGTTACCGTGGCCCTGGCACAGGCAACTGAAGGAACACGGGTGGGTTTTAGTCAGTAGAAGTCTGACACGCGCTCCCCCGCTCCACCCAGAGCGGGAGAAGTTATTTGATGATTTCCCATCCACAAAAAAAAGTACATTATATAAAATACAATTAATATAATGAAAACTTCAGAGAATTGAAAGAAATATTTAAAATTAAAAATATTTTATTCTACAGGGCGCAGCGGAAAGCTATTTGTCACACAGTGCGAAAAATTGCGAAAACATATCGTCACACACAACATTTAGTGACTTATCGCTGGATAATTAATACCTACCTACTTAAATGATTTCATAAACCGAAGTCCACAACCATCATAAATGTCAAAATGATCAATTTAAACGATTACTCATATCAGCAACTCATATTTTTTTAAATTCCTCATTAATTAAGTGCAAATGACGTCTTCATCGATTTGTATTCCGACCGAGACTAATTAAGTTCCTCATTAATCCTCGGCTTAAATCAAAATGACAGCCGCTGTCAAATGGTGCTAACATGAAAAATGTAGATACATGTTTAGCGTTGAAGCCGTAATCTAATTATAGTAATTCTACACAAGTTGTGACTTTGTGAGTGTCACTCAAGTTATTAATAGTCACGTTTTAGTGTGGTTCGTTGCATAATTTTTATTACTTGTAATAAATTATTTTTGGCATATTTTTCTTTAATTTGGTAGATACAAAAACGTACTATCATGCAAAATTTTATTTTTTTGTTTCATACCGACATCTGTCTATGATCGCACACGGCATACTTTTTGTAGGTCCTACAATTGGTCAGATTTTTTTAATATGCCTTTTGTAGGACGCGGAACATTTGATAACTACTGTTTCATTTGGTTCCCACAAAAATCGGCCACCGATAGTAAGCAGTCGGCAATCGCTCTTACAAAGATGCCTGAAGACCGGTTATGCAAAAGCCAGCTATGTGAGTGTCGGACCACGCACAATGAAGGGTTCAGTAGTTGGGATGGATTTATTCCAAAAACAAACTTAACACTGTAGTTGAAAAACATGTTCTGATGAAAAACAAGTTGGTTGGTTCTCCTTGCGTGGCTCCGCATCGCTGCCAATGCGGTGAAGGTGTCGACTGTCTCGGGCACCATGGCCTATCCTACAGTAAGAGCGCAGGCCGCATAGCACGGCACGCCAGCATCAATGACATCATCCGTCATGCTCTTGTTACCGCCGGGGTGCCAGCTGTTTTAGAACCCAATGGCTTGGCACGCGACGATGGCAAGAGACCAAACGGAATGGATCATAAGGCCTTGGAAGGTAGGTTGGCCTTTGGTGTGGGATGCAACGTGTGTTGACACCCTTACGCCGTTTTCTAGCACGGCGGGCTGTACTGGGGCGGCTGCTGCGGGTGCAAAAACTTCAAACGGCGCAAATATAATAACCTTATTGGGAGCTATATGTTCGAGCCCTTTGGGGTTGAAACACAAAAAAATATCATCCCCACTTTACGTGCAAGGGAGGTGTACCCTAAATTTTTTTTTCAGGGTTTTATTTTACCACTTTGTCGGCGTGATTAATATGTATACCCTTGCCAAATTACAGCTTTCTAGTACCTACTAAGAGTCTCAGACCTAAGCCGCGGACCGGCAGACATACGGACATGGTGAAAATATAAAAGTTCCTTGTTGACTACGGAACCCTAAAACGCAGATGTTCGCAGCCCTACAATATCTACAATGTTCTGGCTCGAGAAAAGCTACGAAATTTTTTTAATTCACGCATATTTGTCACCACTGTGGGTCCGTTTAGCGTTTAGTTGTAGAAAAAAATAACCCAAAATTTTTGGCAACTTACAATACTATTACATTTTTATTGACATCGTAAGTTCTTTAAACGAGAGGTTTTACTATATTCAGACCATCAACACGTTATTGCAAATAATGGCCAATGCGTAACGGCGACTCTTCAAATGTGTCAATGTGTCAAAAAACGTTTTTAAAAATAAAGTCCTACTTATTCGTGGTAAAATATCGTTGATATAAAACTTTTTGACGTCGTTCCGGAATTTTTACTGTCATAATACCATTTAATTATGTGCGAAAAATGAGTTCGGGAGCAAAATAATATATTTTAAATGACATTTTCATTTAACATGAGATAATTGTCGCTTTATTAAAGTATGTAGAATATGAAATGTTTAGGTGTTAATATTTGGGAATGAATGAAAATATCAACAGTTGTCGTTCGCGTCCTGTTTTTTTTTTATGTGAAAGTAGTTTACGTCCCACGCAAAGATTAAAGGCTTCCGCAAACAGACGCACCAAGATTCTGGTAGAACAATTTCCGTTATGTTTTCATAGAAATTGTCCCACCAGTGCACAGTATTTTATTTTATCTCAAAATGACCACCTCCCTGATTATTAGTGAATCAGATAGAGCTTTTTATTCTAATTGCGAGAGTAAAACTCCCACGAATCCATCTTAACTAGTTTAGGAGATATCCGGGGGTAAAACTTTTTACCCATATTTTGAAAAAATAATAAAAAAAATATTTAAAAAATTATTTCATCTAAACTTTTACAGTTGCTTTATTTTTTTAGCTACATTTTAAAAGGTCTTGTTTTTATCTATTTTACGAGTCCTTTATGGCTGCTCTAGACCTCGTAGGAACCGAGAAATCAGCGATTTTGTGATTTTCGTTTTTATTTTTTTTTGCCCATGTTCCTCAGTATTAGAATCTGCAATTTACTTTAAAAAAGAGGTAATAAGGTAGACTACCAACACAAAAAAAAACAACAATTGATGATGGCTTCGTGGGCGATAGTCTCTATACAGTTATGAATTATGATCTTTAACCCTGCACGTCTTTCTTCAAATAAAACCGAATGACGATTCACTACAACGATCGTTACCACACACAGTGGGTACTGGATTATGTTATTACATATCACGTCTCCACTCTCCAGCGATTTACTGAATAATTATTAAATTGGGTATAATTCCTTCTCAGTACAAAGCCAGTTTCTTTGTCAGTCAATCACAACGCAGCGTACCGTGAAGTGGTGAGACATTTGATACAAAATTGGTTGTAAAGAAATGTTTTTATCAGGAGTTTCATCTTCATTCTCCTGCCTTTATCCCAAATTATTTGGGGTCAGCCCAACATGTCTTTTCTTCCATATTTCTCTATTAGCCATCTCGGTAGTCACTCCGTTTCTAGCCATATCATCATCATTCTCCTGCCCTTATCCCAATTTATTTGGGGTCGGTGCAACATGTCCTTTTCTTCTATACTTCTCCATCCACATTCATACCCAAAACTTTCCTCACGACATTTTCTTCATTCCTTCGCATCACATGCCCATACCATGACAACCGATTTTCAGTCACCGGTCTCACTTTCAGACTTCCTGGAGCCAGGAGCTTCATGTAAATATTTTTTCTTCGTCATTTTAATCTACCTGTAAAAAAATCTGACAACATTTTTGTCAAAATGTGACTGTAAACTGCCGACCTTCCAAAGATTTTTTGCAAAGTCGGTCGGGTTAGCTTAGTTTCTGGATTAACCAAAAGCCGACCCTTTCACAGTAGGAAAAAGCCAAGCCTGAAGTTTTTCCTTCAAGCATTTACCGAGTATCTATCTATATCTATACTATCTATGAATATATCTATACTAATAATAGAGCTGAAGAGTTTGTTTTTTTGATTGTTTGTAAGTATGTTTGAACGCGCTAATCTCGGGAACTGCCAGTCGGATTAGAAAAACTCGTTTTGCATTTGATAGCCTAATTCTTGAGGAAGGCTATAGGCAATTTATCATCACGCTAGAACCTAGGACTTAGAAGCCGAGTAAAAAGAAAAAAAAAAGTCGGAAAGAACGCTAAGCAAAAAGTAAGTAATAGCGCGGATAGGCGCGATGCAATGCGACGGTGGGTCGGGGAAACAAGAAATTTCACGCGGACGAAGTCGCGGGCAGAAGCTATCCTAACTAATATATAACTAATATATACGAAAGTGAGTTTGTTTGTTTCGCTTGGAATGGATTTGAATGAAATTGGGCAAATGGGTAGACCATAACCTGGATTAGGACGAGATAGTACGTTCTCGTGGGATAATTTCCAACCTATAAACAGTTAATCTACAATAATAGTGAAGAGATAAAATTTTTGTGAGTTGGTTCGTCTTCGTAGGCGATAATCTTTGGGACTACTGATCCGATCCCTTTTATTTACGGGATTTTTTTTTTTTTACTAATGGGAAGCTTCTATATTTCTGAGTATCATAGGATATGACTGTTTTCAGTTAAAACAAGAAATTTCACGCGAACAAAGTCGCGGACAGAAGCTAGTCTACGATAACAGCGATCACACAGCTAACGTATGAATAATAACTTCATCATTATTGTAGATTGTAGACATGTTGTCATTCCTCGTCTGTGTGAAGTAATCTATCAATAATCGCAGTTCGCGTGAGAAAATACACGTTTTTGTACTTCTCAATGTAGATGTTAATACCGGTAATGTATAGCTTACTTGATAGTAGTACAACCAATAGCTTTTAAGGCGCCTGCCTATGGAGACATAAAATAATGTGTTCCCACGTAATATTGATACCTATGCTTTAAATAGGTGGCAGTATCTTAAGTTTATGGGGCTCGTGGATAAAAAATAACTGCCGCACGGGTCGATCAAAGGTTAAGCTACCCTAGCCGCGATCGGTTCGTGGATGGGTGACCATCCATTACATAGACCCCTCCGTGCCTCAGACAGCACGTTAAGCCGTTGGTCCCGGCTGAATGTCATTCGTAGATCTTTGACAGTGGTTAGGGGTAGTCCAAAGCCCAAAATATTTATCGTATTATCAGCAACTGGGTTGTGGAGGTCAGATAAGCAGTCGCTCCATGTAAAATACTGGTATTCAGCTGCATCCGGTTAGACTGGAAGCCGACCCGAACATAGTTGGGACAAGGCTAGGTAGATTCAGTATCTTAAGTTTTTAGGTCTAAGTAAATTTATGTTTTTCCGGAATGACAGTAATGTTACAGGGACATTTAAATTATATTAAAGCTGATGTAGGTTAAGTCACATACTCATAAGTATCTAAAGCAGACCTGTAATGTAAGGTTTCAGCGGTGAACTAGGTCGTAACATAGATTTCATTTATAACTAAAAAATCAATCTGCCTAGCCTTTTCCCAACTATGTTGGGGTCGGCTTCCAGTCTAACCGGATGCAGCTGAATACCAGTATTTTACATGAAGCGACTGCCTATCTGACATCCACAACCCAGTTACTGGGTAATACGATACCCCTTGGTAAGACTGGTTGTCAGACTTTCGGGCTTCTGACGACCCGTAACGACTGTCAAAGATCCTCGAATGACAGCCGGGACCAACGGCTTAACGTGCTTTCCGAGGCACGGAGGAGTCTCGGTATGAAAAGATGGTCACCTATCCACAGACCAACCCCGGCAAGCGTAGCTTAACCTGATGGATCGACCCGTGCGGCTGTTATTACATAGCCACGAGCTATTTAGCATTTATAACTAACTAGACTTAAAGATGTCGCCTGGCATACCTACAAGAAACCTAGTCTTTGGTATTGATTTGAGAAAGACTTGTTAGTTAATGGCTCCTTGTTATACGAGTACTGATGTAAACAAGATCCAGATGTATTTGAAAATTACACAGTGTAATTAACTATACATAGGTTTAATTTTTTAGCTAAGAACAAAAGGTCAAACACCGCATTTGCATATTAACAACAACGTGTGAATAAACTTTTTATACTTAACATAAATAAAATAAGAAATGTCAAATTAATTTCACATAAAACTACTGAGGGTCCCCGCAGACAGGCTTGACGCGACGACTCGATGCGACTACGATACAACAATTTCCCACCAGATTTCACCGGAGTCGCGTCGCGCCTGTCTGCGGCAGCCATTACGCAGCGAGTGAAATAAATTCAAAGTCAAATCATTTGTCGTTAAAACAAACCAATAAAAAAATACATCAGTACCTTAGTGCACAGTGTGCTTTGTACAACTAGGTAGACAAAAGTATAAGGCAAAATTATTCTACCTCCTACACTTTTAATCTTGATCCCTGCAAATTGACCGAAACGTAGGCTTTTATCAAGAAATGGAATGCAATTAAATCCATTTATCATTATTTCGGTACGTAGGTCGTCCGACCGAACAGTTTGTTAGATAACCTTTTTGCCATCCTATCGAACACAATTTACACTTCAGACATTGTGGCACTGCCAATTATGTTTACACAATTAACCAAGTAGGAAAAACCAGGGTCTTGCCCAGTTATCAAAAAAAAAAAAAAAACGCATTTATATGATAATTATAATTGCTAAATCAAACTTTTGATTGTCATTCGTCACCTTATGACCTCATCATTGTTTTGACAAAAAGATTTATTTCTTACTAACCTTGGTTACTGTACAACGTCTAGTAATTTAATCAAATGAGTATACAGACCTAATAATATTACTGAGTAAGTACTTAGGTACACAGCAGCGGCGAAGTCATATACAGGGTTATTGATATAACAACAACAACCTCTTAAGGGGTCATTGTACTCATCATTAAGAACAACTTTTACTATGGGACCAAACTTGAAAGCGCGAAAAAATCAGCTGCTCAGTACATTTTGAGGAATTATGCGAACATAAATGTACTGAACAGCTGATTTTTTTTCGCGTTTGGTATTTCAGGTTTGGTTTGCTCTCGTCCATTATCAAGCGGTGCCACGTGACCTATAGTGACGTCATGACGGGATCACTATTGTATCAATTTTTAGTTCCCGAATATAACGTTTTAGCGCCGGGTTATTTTGTTTTTTTTTTTGTTGTTGTTGCTGTAATTCAAAGATAATATAGGCGTTTTTGTTGTTTCTTTGTTATGGTAAATTAAAAACCCGTAGATTAACTATATTTCTTGGAAATAGTAGACCCTATTGACTGTGCCATTTTTCAATAGCGGCAGAGTTGCTGATGCGAACCTCTAAACTAAAGCGAAGCCTGTAGAAATCGTGTTATATGGTGCTTTCGCTACTGGTAGACAGTATTGAAGGAATTCATAAGCAAAAGAATAAACAAAACACTAAGTAACAGATGACGTAATCTTGTAGGTAACTGAATTTATAATTTTATTACTTTGAGATTAAATCTGTATTTAGCTGCCGAAGCCGTAATAAGCATTCGTTGTGATGAGCGGTGATTTTAATTTGGAATATAATTTTCATAATTGCCTACACGGAGGCGAAAATCGTGAAAGGAAAATCAACACTCAGAATATTGTCTATGGCAGAAGTATATCAACCCATAGCCCATACCTGTCAAAATAAGTGTTAAACTGTCAAACAAAGAAGTAAGGATTTATTGTTGTTTCATTTTATTTCGCATCTGACGTGTGAAATATGATTTGTTTGGTATACTTCATAAGAATAAAACCTGAGTGAGTATGTAATAATATTGTATGCTTATATGATTTCGCGGTTAACAAACTCATCCAACGGTCAATAGTTTCGTAATTATCGTAATGTTCAATGAATATACGAGTTATAATTATAATAATTGACCACATTTTATTCCACTTCTCGCACACTATTTACTTACAGTAATTAGATAAACATCACTTAACAACTTACACTCAATATCAGTAATCACTACGTATCCATATTTACGATGTTTTTAGTGTAATCGTGCTGTTAAGTAGCCATGAATGAATTACCTAAACGTGTTTCGTGTTCCACACAGCTACGCATTTTTGCTCAGTGGGCGTCTGTTATTTGAAAGAAAGTCGCAGCGATGTTTTTCTTTCTAGTATAACGATGTCTAAGAAGCAATATTTTAGTAATCAATGCCGTGACAACACTTGTTAGTTTGGTATGTTTAATGAGACGATAAAAACTGAAATAATAATTCATACGAAAGACGTAAAATATAATGATCGTTTAAAATACTCGAGAAGCTAAACAAACATTTTATCCAGCCAGCTGATTTTTATTAGCGCCGACAGACGGACGACGGCATTGATTCCGTTTATTTTTATTATTTGGAATTGTATGAAAAATTGAAAACTGAGATTTCACGAATTTCCTGCCAATAGTGGAGCGCTCAGGGCGGCATTTTTTATTAGTTATGCCTAAAATAATGCTAGTATAATTATTATAATCTCACAAATATACAGTTTCAAACGAGTAATAATTAAATAGTGTAGGGTTATATTTCACTGTTGTTATCTTCCGCGTAACACATTTATTAATAGTGAGAATGGCCTTAAGGCGCCTTCAAATAGCGCGACACGCGACGCAAATCGCACGTAACACAAAGGCACCGCTCGTCGCGAGACACAGGTGGGAGTACTAGGAGTCGCGTGCGATTCGCGTCGCGTGTCGCGCCTGTTTGTGGGAGCCTTTACAAATTACTTGTTCCTGTCAAATCTTAGTTTATACACTCTTTGCAAAAAAAAAACGGGCGGTTTTGATTTTTCTAGATTATTGGTACTAATTTAGTTCTAAAGAGGTTTTAATAGCCAAACTAGTGTTACTGGCACTTAATAAAGAGTGTGGGTATGAAAAAAAGTTAATTCTAAATGAGAAACTTTTGTTTTTAAAAATAATAATCCCTTTTTCAGTTTGTGACTTTTTACTTACTTTTCGCGGGTTTGCGGTTAAAAGGTTATCAGGCTACTAAAACTAACTTCTCGTTATTTTTAGTAGAATAATTTATGTTTGTCGCATAATCCTGCCTTATTGTGACTTAAAACAGATATCGATTGTAATGGCAGAACAAGCAATAAGAGCTAACAAAGTTATAGCGCTGCTGGAAGAGGGGTGTAGCCAATGTTACGTCTCACAGCGGTTATACGTGAGTCGTTCAACCGTCCAAAGAACCTGAACTCGATACTAAGAGACAGGTTCCGTTCAGAGAAGGCAAGGTTCTGAGAGAAAACCTTGAGGTGCGCTAGAAATTGTCTATTTAGGACACTAGGTAACTGGAGTAGCGTACTCTTCTCCGATGAGGCTCGAATTTGTCTGAATGGGGAGGGGACCGACGTCGGCGAGTGTTACGAAGACCAAGGGAACGCTATGGCGTCGTGTGTTTTGAAGAAATCACCCCTTATGGTGGAGGGTCCGTTAAGTTTTGGGCGGGCGTAACTTCCAGCTACCATACATGATTTATGTGTTGAAAACTATATTCTCATTCTAAAAATCTAAAAATTTCTATCTATTCTACAAATTTCTAGTCATTTATGCTAATGACATACTACAAATATTAATACGTAGGATGTTCTGAAAGTCTTGAGATTTAACTTTATTTTTTACAGTTTTACAAAATAATTGCCATTACAATTAATACACTTCTGCATCCTTATAAACTAATCACTAAAGTCTTTCCATTTCTGTTCAGGAATTTCCGCATATATATTGTCCCAGGCCGAAAGTAAAGCTTCTTCGTCCCGAAATCTTTGCCCTTTCAGTTTACTTTTCCCGAAAGGAAACTAGTCCATAGTCACATGGCACCAAGTCTGTGCTGTAAGGCGGATGTTCAAGAAGTTTCAAGCAAAAATTGGCATGGAACGTCAGCATGGTGTGCCGGAGCATTATCATGATGAAGATACCAGGTGCAGAGTTGTGGCTTTGGACGAAGCTTCTTGGATTCCTGAATAAGTTGAGGGAGGCAGATAGTGGTGTACCGAGCAGCGTTTACAGTCTTCTGCTCACGGAGAACTACTTGTTCAATAATTCCCCGAATACCGAAAAAAACACGATCATTTTCTTTTTTATCGACTTAGATTTTTTTACTTCAGTCGGGGTTTCTTCGCCTTCTATCACCCATGTTTTATTTTGCTGCTTTGTGGGTACGTCGTAATAAGAAAGCCACGTTACATCGCCCGTGACGATTGAAATGATGTTTTTAGATTTTCCGTTTTCAAACTTTGCAATCATTTTTTTACACCATTTATGTGGAATCCAAAGAGTACAAACTTTTCTATAACCTAAATGATGGTGAATAATTGAAAGTAACGCTGCTGAGCCAATCTGCAGTAAGGACTCTATTTGCCGGTAGGTTATTCGTCAGTCAGTTTCAATTAGTTTTTTAACTGCAGAAATATTTTCTGGAGTAACTGCTTCCGCCGGTCGTCCTGAACGCGGGTCGTCTTCTAGGTTAAAACAGCCATGCTCAAACTGTTTGGATAGTCATCACCATGTATAGGCTTCATTTCTTCCAAACAGTTTTCTGGACTTAATCCACGTAAAAAGTTATAACGCAAAATTGCGCGATATTCGATAGTCGTCCACGACGCCATTATAGCATTATAGTGAACTTGCTCGAACACGATCTGCGGCAATAATGAATGCAAGCAAATGACACCCTGCGTATTATCCATAGAAAAGCCAATGACCGTAAGGTGCCCGTTTTTTTTTTTTTCAAAGGAGTGTATTAGGTCCCTAACATCTTTAACCCTTAATTGTATAGAATATTTATACAAACAACAAATAGTAATCGCCTCATTTGGACAGATGATGACAATTGACATTGTTTTGATCGAAACTGTTTTATTTTTTATTTTTTCAAAAATTCTGCCTAAACATTGATGTTCTTACATGTCCGTAAATAAATACATAAATTCTTTACGATGGAAATTTCCATCACTTTGAAATTAAGGATTTAAACATGGAACTGATACACACAGGCAAGTTTTTTTATAAACAAATTGCAAGAGGTTTTATCCAAATGTTCGCTTTTATTGAAAGAAAAATACACACTCCATTGCGATTTTATTTCACCGCATGCGCTTAATAGCTTCCATGTGTTATTTTTCGTAATAATCCTTACTTTTCGCAATATATATTTGCACAAAATAATAAACAGTATACCAATCCAGCTGTAATTCAGAGGAAGAAACCTACCTAGAACAATAAAATCTAGGTCACCCTTCTCTGTGCGTTTTATTTAGATAGTCCGATGGTTGCCTTGAAATAGCGCGGTATGATTTATGATTAAATTGTATAGTATTTATTACACCCTTACTCTTCCTCATCACTGTTTAGTATCTGTATAAGGTATGTTCAAGGTGGCGCGTAAAAAAAACAGAGATAAGACGGCGCCAGAGTGCCAGCGATATAGGTTATCTATGACGGCTTGCAAGCATAGAAGTCGACCCAATTGCAGCAAGCAATTAGTAACCTTAGCCTTCGAGTTTGAAAATGGGACCAGCACCCTAATTGCGGAACACACTATCAACAGCAATCTGACTATATTTGAAGGAAATTGCTAATCCATTGCTGCATATGTTGGAAAAATTTGTCTGCTCAACAACGTAAATAACGCAATGAATGAATGTTGTTGAACTGTCAAAATGATACGATTTAGATTGATAGTGTGTTACGCAATTGCCCCGCAGGTGGTGAACTTCAGACGGATTTAACCAAATGGCGATTCGAAAGTTCTATTTCTTACACAACTTTTTTTTATATATTTTCAAAATGAACCATTATTATTATTTATTTATTATAAGTTCACAAAGAGCACATGAAAGGTAGTCTTCCAAAAACACTGAAAACTCATCGAGATGTGCATCTTACCCGTTCTAACATACAGTGCACAAAGTTGGTCCCTTACTGAACAACAAAAGTCCAAACTCAAGATTTGCCAACGGGCCATGGAGCGCAGCATAATAGGTGTCAAGCGTACAGATCGCGTTAGAAACACCACCCTGATATAGCGGATGTTGGAGAAAAAAACAGCCAGGCTGAAGTGGGAGTGGGCTGGCCACGTCGCACGAATGCACTCGGAGAGATGGACAAAGATCGTCAACCACTGGACGCCTCAGGGAGGACATCGCCGTCGAGGTAGACCGCGACGAAGGTGGTGTGACGATCTGAACATGTTTGCAGGGCCAACATGGCCAGAGATCGCACAAGACAGAAAGGTATGGAAGGGAAAAGGGGAGGCCTTTGCCCAGCAGTGGGACACAAGCAAGGCTAGCAAAAAAAAAAAGTTCACAATATGATAACAAACTTAGGTATATACGAGTACTAAGCCCCACACAACCGTAGTAATGATGTCAACAATGAATACAGAATGATGTGTACACGCTGCTAGTAATTTGTAGTTTCAGTATTATTTAATTAACTATAATGTGTTTTAACGAATACAATGCCAACGAAACCCTGGCAACCATGTTAATGTCGGGGATATTGATATCTTACAATGAGGTTATATATCATGAGTCATGATTGACAGTTTGACAAAAGCTTCGTTATTTTTAGAATAGAACATTTTAAAATAATGGATGAATTGTCTTCTATACTTACCTATCTCTGTTCCAGCTTTGAACGCTTTCTTAACCACCTTCGTCAACGCGCTATAGCAGATTTACTTTCAAGAAAAGGAAGAAAATCCAAGCACCTGGATAAGTAGCCAGTATACTTCAAAACGGTCTCAACACTGGCCATAAAAAGGAGATAGATTTTGGATGTTGCAATAAAAGCAATACTTTATGAAGAAATGAAGTCATCAATGTACCCAAAATTATACTAAATTAAAAATTTTCTACGAAATAATTTGAATTAACGTCAACATAAAATGACAGTTACGTTAATGGCGGGGAGTTAATAAAATGGCGCGTAAAAATAAACATTTTTATGTTGTAAGGGAGCGGCCAACCTTGGGTCATCCCGTGTGATGACAGTCGTGATATTTCAGTAGAATTAATTAATTCATATGAATGTAAGCTTTTTTTTTTAATTATTTCTGAGTATTTGTTGGCGTAATTTGTGATTTGTGTCATCCTATGTTATTTATCATGCCTGTATTTTTTTAAACTACTTGTTAAACAATCTGATGAATTTTAAAGATAAAATTTCAATCACTATCCTGGCTGGAAACACTAGGTAAAGTTTTTTTATAGCAGTTAGTTCCTTATTTGATGTATCCCACAGAATATTCTGAATACGCTGAACTGAATCAAAATCTATTCACGACGCCCGTATGATCTCTGAACCAATGTTTATGTCGAAACTTAAACGTAGTAATAACGTCAGCTACGTACGATACAGATTCCAGTGACGTCATGTTTTCCGAAGTGTGGGCCAATATGTAAAGAAACATTTGCTTATCAAACAGAATCCAATTTTCCGGCATAACAATGTTTGACGATGATAGACATAGTGAATACCATGTAATTGGCCCTGTCAATCTGTGGTCGAGATCTAAAACAGATCGTTGGATTGAGTTGTTGCGTAAACACCTTTATATCCACGAAAAAAAAAAACTAAGATGCCTTTGCACTTTCGAAATTTGATTGTCTATTTTTAAATTCCTTATGATTGTACTTTTTAGGGTTCCGTACCAAAAAAAGGAACCCTTATGGTGCGACTCAGTCTGTCTGTCTGTCCGTCTGTCACACCTGGATATCACAAGAACTACTAAAGCTATCTACTTGAATTTTGGAATAGTTTTAGATGACGTTTGCCCAACTATTTTGCAAATTAGAAAGAAATAAAAATGTGTATATTTTTTGCGACAGGGACTGAAAGGATTTCTTAAAAATTCGAAGTGAGGATACTAGGGCATGTGGGCTATCAAATAAAAGAACAGTGTTTGCACATTCTCAAACATTTTTCTTCTTTTTTTTTGGCCACATAGTTTTCGACTTTTGACAAAAATTGTTAAAAAATACCGTTCCCTCTTATCTCCGAAGTTTGCATAGAGAAAAATCGGAAATTATTCTGGTGATAGAAATTTATGTAAATATTACAGGAAAAATAAAACAATCTCTCTAAATAGCACACTTTTTTATATATGATACTACGGAACCAATGACTTACTCTTTGTACGGTACCCTCGGTGAGCGAGTCCGACTCGCTCTTGACTGGATTTTTTTCCAGTGTATGATCGAGGCATCTTCGAGGGGTTTTGGTAGAAAGGAGTCTCGATTTCTGTTGGTCTTTTAGTTCCATCATCCAGGCAGGAATTGATTACTTATCTCAGTTGAATGTGGATACTTTCAAAATGAACCACAGTAAATAAGAGGCTTTGTGAACTTAGTAGAATGTGAAGCCATATAAAATAACATACGACTATAAACCGTCATTTGCAATGTATATTGGACACAGTTTTATATGTTATTTATTCTACAAATATGTAAATCATATGAATCATTACAGTTGTTTCCTGATGATATTCTTGTATTTTACCTTATTCACACCAGGATATTTCCAGGGATAAATTGCAGCAACCATTTTGATAACGTTCTCAAAATTGTGAGTAGTTATGGCTTAGCTGACGTGACTAAATTCACGTGGTAGGAATTTTTTTTATAACATCTGTGAAACCAAAATCATCAAGCTGGTGTGGGTATTGAGTTGGTCATGGTCGTGTATGATGATGCACGGACGGCTGTTGAAGAAGACGAGTTAATTATTCGTTGAGAAAACGAACCAGATGACAGTCTTACAAGAAGTCTGTGTGACGTGAAACTCAAGTCCTATATGCAGCAACTGACTGTGATGAGAAGCGTGATAAGAAATGAAATCATGAATACCTAAACGAAACACATTTTATTGAATTAAAATGAAAACTTGCGATTTAAGTATAATATATCCTGTACTAATAAATGAGCTAACTATTTATTATACGTATATGTATGTACTTATTACTGTATTTATTATTGGTAATCACGTACTCGAAAACGGCTCTAACGATTTCGATGAAAGTTGCACTATAGTGGTTTACGTGGGCGAAAAATAGATCAAGCTATGTCTCATTTCTGAGGAAAATATTCGTTTTCTCTATTTTCACCCGAGCAGATCTCGGTCGACCATACATAAATAAATAGAAACAATAACGATCACCAATTTCCCCAATATTGTTGGAACTGATGAAAACATTTTGTTGATACGAATGCATGTTTTCTGCTTAACGTTGAACGCTAATAGATTGAAAGTTACAGAGCATTCACGTGGAAAGACGAGATTAACCCACATGGTTTATCGTAACACTGTTGGCTTTAGTAGGCTGTGACATGAAATGGTAACATGGATGAGTATATAGGTTTTAGGCGCTCTAGCGTAAATTTCCTTTTACAGCGTGAAGTTAAATTCTTTTACAAAGAGAAAAAATTGAGAGCCCTCCCATCCATTTTAAAATGCAGAAACTAAAGAGCTTCGGATAGGGACAGGTAATGTAAGTGGAACGTTGGCAAATGTAGATGTCAGATGGAAGGAATGCTGATGCTGCCAGAAATTGCCAAGTTAGAAAAAGAACACGAGAAAGAAAGTCGTATAAAATCTAATTCAAGTTAAAGAAGCTAGCTAGACAAAATAACTTTGGTATCTTGTCACTTGCTTTATGGCCTTGACCTAAAGACCCAATTCCAGACCATCCAGCTAACGATTAATATGACAAACAAGACGAAGGGTTAATATAATAGTGGATAAAATTTACAGAATTGTGAAGAAGATATTAAACCTGAATTCGATGTAGCGAAATGCAGAAAGAAAGAGAAATCAAATGCATTTTGCCTATGGATGATGTTAATTTGCGTGATGATTATAAGAGTTGTTCAGTTATAGAATATAGCAACAATTTTTTGTAATGATACTATAACATGACCTATGATCACCAGCACGTCTAGGCTGACCGTTGAACCATGCGAATGTGCGAAATCAAAGAAAGATACGATGCTGATGAAAGACACAGGCGACATACTCGTAAGACATGTTAGACAGCAAGATCTCTAGTCAAATAGAACTTAGGAAAAAAATAACGATGTCAATGATTCTAAGAATCAAAATAGCGCAAAAGCGGTTATGTATTATATATTGGCTAACAATGGTTTCAAATGGTTACCAACAACTATTGTGCTGTCAATAAACATAAGAGAAAGTACGTTGTTCTTACATGTACCTACACGGTAGTTACCAATATCGAAAATACTTGTAGGAGATACGACAAAACTGAAAATAAAAGCCAAAGTTCATGAATATTTTATATAATAAATATGGATGCGAGAAGCGCATAAATGGAGGCGTTTGTCCAGCAATATCGCCTTTCGGCTGAATATATGTATATGGAAAGCTAGCCTTACCCTACCCTTGAACGATGGTATAATACCAAATGGTCAGTAGCCCTCTTTACAGCGCATGCAGTTTTCTATTGCTCTTGAATATAACCAAAATCTTGCACAAGGGCTTTATGACCTAATCACCTGTCTTGAAACTGAAATGCATTGTTTGTATTCCAAATCGCAAAACACGCCACTGACCTTCTGAAACCAGAACACAAATAGTTCCAAGTTAACACCTAACCAGTATATTGTTATTAAATAAAGAGTTCCCTTATTCTATCAGGCTGGGATATAAATATTATAATAATCCTTACCCAAAACAGATTCAGTATTAATTTATTAAGATATATTTTTAAAGCCATACCAGTGTTCTCTGCCTGTTGTTCCACATCTGTAACCTACACGTGTCGTTCTTGTAACATCCTGTGGCTAAGTAATAACAGCCGCACGGGTCGAACAATCAGGGTATGCTACAGTTGCCGCGGTTGGTCCGTGAATGGGTGGACCATCTTTACATACCGAGACTCCTCCGTGCTTCGGAAAGAAAGCACATTAAGCCTTTTTCCCGGCTGTCATTCGTGGATATTTGACAGTCGTTACGGGTCGTCAGAAGCCCGACAGTCTGTGTACTAGTCTTGCCAAGTGGTATCGTATTAGTTGAGAAAAGGCTAGGTGATGATGGGATATAAATATTGTTCTTTTGTGTTCGTTCCGTAAACAACTTCATCATTGTTTTATCCGTTGTTACGATATTCGAGACACCATGCTCTTGCGCCGGTATTTCTTGTTGTTTCCATTTCCATACGTGATAGTTAATAAACAATAGTGTCATGAAGTTCTAGATTGCTAGATGGATTGCGAGATACGTTCTATCAAACAACATAAGAAAAGGCATTCGTAAAAAGATGTTTTCTTTTTCTTTGTTTTGTATTGTCATGTACTTCATTCTGATGTCATTCGATGATCATAAAATATTTTTTTGTATAAGACAGTGTATGCAGGAGATAAAATTATTTGTGCAAAAGCTAAGTACAGCTACAGTTTCTGATGTTCTCTTGTTAGCTAATTGTTACTTAAACAAAAGAAAGTAGGTATAAGGAATTGTATAGGGTAAGGTGGTACACATGCATAAATTAAAATTGGCACTCAAAATAGGAACTTTGCTTATAATATCAGTTGACGTAAGAGGAAAAGACGTCATAGCCTATTATTCTCAAAACAGACTGCTTGACTGATATGGCAGAACACCATGATGGATTGAAGATCGTGATAAAAGAATACTAAACAGAGTTAACAATCTGGTTACTTTTACTCCTCAATGCACTAACACAACACTTCTCTAATGCATAAACCTTCATCGTCAATCGCATCGACATGCGATCATATTCATCACAAAGAGTGCATTATGGCATTTGTGGCTTGTGGCTGAACCAATCGTCATTCCGTATTTGTTTAACAAATGAATTAGTTCACAACAACATTTGCTTTGGCGCCAATTAGCTTAAGAACTGCTGTTTACTTTTAAAATGAAAGGACTTCGACGTATGGTTTCCTAGGGATTTTGTTCGATGTCACGTTTAAGGAAAATATCGTAAATACTTGGCAGTACTGTAGTGTTATTGTTACTGAAACATCGAATGTTCCTGTAGTTTCAAAGGAGTTTTGTTTCATACTAACGCTTTGTCTGATTCGTCATAATAACCACGCAGAAGAATCTGAAGGCAATCTCGATACTGGAAAAGATGATCTCTTTTCAAATTAGGAACTAAGAAAGTGACGAAAGCAGGAGAGGGCATAACGGCTTCCCCACTTTTTTTCTTACATTTTGTTTCGGACGCTTCTGTCTCTATTCTGATCTGAGTAATGAAGGTTCGAGTTGACACAGCGTGATAGCGTCAACAATAACAATATAATAATGATAATCATACCCTATCTCTACGTTGACGTCGTGGTGGGGCTTGCGCGCTCCTGAACTGTAGGTCAGTGCCGGTAGAGTTTACTTTGCCGAAATAGGTCTAGGATGAGGAGCCAGACCAAGAGAGATGCATGAACCTGCAGGGCAGCATGTGGCGAGCTGTTGGGCAGACGGACACTATCTCCCGGGAGAAGTCTTGTTCTTCACCCCTGGCTTGCCTTTATTGGCTGGTTGGAGTGAACACTGACGAGGAACAGAGCTCCCACCTCTTTTTTGCCTTTAATGGCCGGCTTGAGTGGAAATTCGCAAGAGCAAACGTGCTCGGAGGAAGGAAGTATTCCAGTAAGGAGCTGGTAGGGATCTTGACCGTACTTCTGGTATTGTCCTGATAGCCGTGGAATACCTCTCCACTCCACAAGCACCTCAGGAAGTGTTGCCCCCTTGTCACTATGTGCTAGCAACCGTTTCCGTGATAGCGTTGAAGAACTATTACTATGTATTACAGAAAAATTCCCGTTTCTTTCGAATTTCGCTGTTTATTTTTTCAATTTTTTATTCGAAAATTTCAAGAAAATTCGGCCGTATATATTTCATGTTTTTTTTTTCAATAAAACAGAAAAAATCCGAAAAATATAGAAACAGGAACTATTTCGTTGTTTTTTTAAACACGTAGGTACTTCGTATAGGAGGCGGGGCGGTTGAGAGGTTATGGGTGCGGGGGTGCGGGAGGGGGTATGGGGTAGACGGGTGCCGTGGGGGTTTTGTAAAGGGGTTAAAATGTGTTTTTGTGAAGAAAAAAAACAAATTGTTTTTTCAACTTTTCAAAACTTCAATCGAAAAATTCGAAAGAAACCTGTTTCTTCCATTAATTTTTCAATGTAACATGCGAAAAAAGCGAAAAAAAACCCAATTTGTTTTTTTTTTCGGTAGTTTCAACACTTTTCCGGGGGCCCATTATTGAGTGTGCAAGTCGCCCCCTGCCATTTTATCCGTGTATAATTATATAACATTGGTCAGGAATAGTTCTTCCATAGTTCAAGTTACCCAATCCACTTTAGCCACCCAAACCCATAGCCCAATGTTTTGTTTCCACGTTCTGCAATAGTCCTGCACAAACCGTGGGTTGTCCTTGAGAGCACTTGCATAGTGCATATAGGGATAATCGTCGGTTACTGCCTCCTCATCATTTAAAATTGTCTAAGAGGCCTCTGCGAGTTGGCTTCGGCCCCTCGTACGCCTTCCAAAGGTCCGGGACCCAAGGGTCCCGAGATATGTCAAGTCTTTAACGTCGACTCGACTGGCTCCATGTAATACGGTGGGAGCCTCGTATAAAATCATATTAGAGTAAAGTAGTAGATTAAAGTAACCAAGGATTGCAATTAAATTCCTTTTAATTAAGTCTTGTTCTTGACTCGAGTCCTGTTAATCCAGTTGCAAATATTCGTAAGATCAGAATTCCAATAATTCCTAACCGCTAACCAGTCATAAAATGCCTTTGATTCGTTTTTTACCAAAACAAGCGGTTGACTCAGAATCGTGAGAGCATGACTCAAGTGGTTCGCGTACGTGTGGTGTTATTGAAGAAACGTTATGGAATGAAATGAGATTAATTGGGTAATATTTGAGAAGAACGATTTGGGTTGGGAGAAGATTATGATAATAATAATAATTTATTCGCAAAAAGCATGTGTATACACACACACACACACATAGGTGCATAAGTATATGTAGGATGACCAAATAGAAACAAAGTAGATGTGCTTAATACATGTTTGCCAAACGTCATGGCATGCAAATCTTTAGAAAAATTTAATTTTAAATTAATTAATTTTCAAATAATTATAATTAACAGAAGACTGCAGTTTGGGATGGTGTTGATAAATGATTTTATTTCTGTAAGTAAGTTTGTACAAACACTTTTACACGTCTATCATATTTTAAAAACTAGATGAGGTCGGCGTTTCTTTTCTGACTACTCTGAGAAGAAAGGCCGCAACTAACTCAAAGGTCACAGTCTCTTTTAATTAAAGTCGAGTCGAGACATAATCTTAATCAGATCATGTGAAGACCATGTAGTTTAGTGACTGAAATGGTCTTTTGAAGAAAGAACCACACAGATTAAGTCGACCTCTCAAGTGAGCGCACGCATTTGTCAGTAATCGTGCAGCTCCGATTCGACGAACAATACCAAAGAAAGGAAATCTACTTCAGCCGGTCTATTCTGTAAAAATGTTACCGTGAAAACTTAGGTGAACTGAGCTTGAAGTGAGCTGTCAATAGTGGCAATCTTACTTCACCTATGTTTTCACGGTGACAGTTTTACAGAATAGACCGGAGTGTACTCTGGTACTGATTAGGTTTATGGTAGTGAGTGACGAACGCAACGTAGTCTAACCTAAGGTGTCTTTGGTGACTTTTACATCTGGTTCAGGGATAAAGAGCCGGCCACGATACCAGTGAGGTTGATGACGTCTTTCCATTTTGGAAAGCGATTTCAGTGCTTGCGAATGGAAAGAGGTTCGGTTTGTGGACTTATGTATGGTGTGACGTAGGAGTCAGGTTATTCGATAAAGTGTGTACTATTTTTACATATTATGCTCTGTTTTTTGACTTGTCACAATATTTTGAAGGGCAATCTAAGGCTGTCGATCTACTTAGTTCAAACAATCGCACAGTCAAGGAAGTTAGATTTTATAGAAAGCGGAAACATTCACGATGTAGTAAACCACAAGAAAAGCAATTTCCTTATTCTATTAATATTTTACGACATTTATATTATGCGTCCACGCTGTTAATAAAGCTAAACGTTGGTGGTGCCCTGAAAACCGCGATAGATAGCGTTATGTATCCCTGCAGGAGTGAAGCATTGAGGTGAATTCACTGCCAAGTATCAACGATATGTACTAATTTCGTAGAAGAGAAATTAATGGGGGATATTTTAATGTCTGTTTAAATCTGAGCCTTAATAAATTCAAATCATTCATTAAACGCAAGTTGTGTCAGAAAGCTTATTATACCGTTAAAGATTTTATTGAGGACAAAAAGGCTTGGGATTGAACTGCTCCAAATTTTATTTTATTCTTTTATTTTTGCATACTGAATGTTGACATGACTATTTACTTTGTACAGTATTATATTATTTTAATTTATTGTGAATGTGAAGACTATGTAGGTCATTGCTTTTTTGTTTGTTTTTTTTTTGTCTCTCAGTTATTTTTAATCATCGTCTGGCAGTTTGAGTAATTTATGCGGCCTACCCCAATGTCCTTTCTTTGGTATTGTTCGTCGAATCGTTGAGCTCCTTAAGTTCTGAGTTGAGCTGCGCGATTACTGACAAATGCGTGCACTGACTGGACAGGTCCTCTCAATCTGTGTGGTTCTTTCCTCAAAAGACCATTTCAGACACCAACCTACATGGTCTTCACATGAAGTGACCAAGATTATGTCTGGACTTTATAAGAGACTGTGACCTCTGAGTTTGTTTCGGCCTTTCTTCTCAGAGTAGTCAGATAGGAAACGCCGACCACATCTAGTTTAAAAAAAAAAACATGATTGACTTGTAAAAGTGTTTGTACAAACCTACTTACAGAAATAAAAATCATTTATCATTTATCTATTCTCTGTAAATATACGTACTTAAGTAATTGTTTCGATTTTCGAAACAGTATTGACTGGTTTATGAATAAAGAGGTTGTCTTACGGACAGAATATAGCATGGTCTGTCTTTCAACCACAGACAATAAAACCGAAATTAGTTCGCTGAATCGGACTTTTTGGGTTACAATGACAGATTAAATTTGCGGAAAACTACAACGAAAATGGATACATCATCCGGTTTTTCATTAAAATCCATGACTGTATTGTCAAACAGTGTGAATGGCTGAGCAAAACTGACGTCAAGTTTGTCAAACTTGTTTGACAGCGTGCATGTATGTTTTTTAAACACACGAAAATGCGAAAATGGTATTTGACGAACGTTTGACAGTTTACTAACATTTTAGGCACATGTACTGGACGACATATCCACGCGATGGACTGGGATCCGTTTACCTACTTCTGCGTGAAAATGATTAAACGTTGTCGTACTGTTTACGTTTACGTTTTATTTACATTTTACTTTTTATTTCTGCTTGAGTATAGGTCTCGTATGTTTTTGTATTGGCGTGTGCTGCATATGGAAAATTAATTAATTTAATGTGTTGTGTTGCGTAATGATTATTTTGCATACTGAACAATTTCTAACTAAACAAACAGCTCTGCTGCTGGGGAGTTTGTTGCGCCATTTCTTCCCAGCTAAAGCACTAGGAAGTGGTGAAGTGCGGGCGTTTTGGGGGACGGTCTTATATAATTTTGACGCAATAAGCAAAGGTTCTAGTAAATTTTGTCAGTTGGTGTTGTCTAATAAAACTAAAATATGCATCAGGCTGCTTGAAAGGTGGGTTTTGACTTTGGGTTTCTGCACTTACCTTAAACGGAAAAACGGAACCCTTGATCACTTTTTTTTTGTTTAAGTAAGCTTAGATTAAACCCTTTAGAAAGTTACACTCAACATACTAAAGATCTGTTAGAGCTTCGACCGCTTCCATGAGCTTACCTCAAAATATCGACAAGGAATTTTACCTCAGGTGAGTGATGCTAATGAATCACTACGCTTGGTATGCGATGCGATACATGTCAACAAGTGATTGTGGTATGGCGAGACGAGATGAAACCCAGCTGGGTGCGAGCCTGTTTGGGGCTATAATTGTAGTATCGAGGTATTCTCATACCAAAAAAAAACGCTCAAATTCAAGTCGCGATCTCAGCGACAATCAATGTCAATTTGTAAAAAATTTTGATTTTTGTCAGTTTTTTAGACTAAGGTTAGATGGAGATTCAAATGCTCTGAAAAAAAAAAGTACGGGAATTGTCCCTCTGGAGTGAAACCAGTGGCCGTAATGTTAGTTTTTCTGCTCCGGTTCAGTGAAACGGTTCAGTGAAATGGTGCCCGGAGACTTCAAAGTAACATAGGATCGCTAACTTATGAACAATTCAGGGAGTGAAAAAGATTTTAAATTTGCTCATCGAGCATCGAAAAGCAATCTGATAGCTGATAATGCGCAAAACAATATTAACCAAATAAAGATTGATTGATTGATTGATTGATTGAACCTTTACAGTACTGACCCAATATTCTGATAATCGGATATCTTTGAACATCAATCGCACACAATGAGTATTGCTGGTCTCTTTGTAGAGAAAACTACCCCTTTTTCAATACTTTTTGATGAAAGTGTAGAGAAAGCAGAACCCTACTAACTTAGGTAACTCACAAGAAGTCACTGAATATTCAATGAGAATGTCAGGCATGCATGACTCTGGCAGTCAACGAAAAATCTAGTAAAAACTGGAGTTTTGGTATTCCAAGCCATGGTCATTCGATCTTATAATAGTGCAGGGCGATCGATAGTCGATAGGTAGCTAGGTATGTAGACCTAACTAATATCGTGTTTTATGCAGTGCAGTGAAGGGGCTGCAGTAATTGCTATCGTGCACATCAATAAATTGACTATGTTTGGTAAATAATAGTAAGACAATGGCCAGGGGCAGGGCTGTTCTATGTGTACCTATATTGCCCGAGAAGCAAGACCAACGGGCGGGCGTATTCGAGGAGGATTTCGCTGATTTACGTAATTTTTAGGGTTCCGTACCTCAAAAAGTTTTGTAAACTGTACCTTGGGACATATCAAATCAAAGGGCTTACTGTGAGGGTGTCAAATATATTTATTTTATAATTTAAAATAAACTGGTTTAAAGTTATTTAAGAAAACAAACGAAAATTGACAATTCCCCTCCCCCCTTATCTCCGAAACTACTGAGCCTAAAATTAAAAAAAAAATACAGAATATAGTTCTATACTTTTTCTATAGATTACAGGTAAACCTATAATAAGTCTATGGTCTTAAAATAACATGTCTTAAAATGCATGTAGGTAATTACTGACTGAATAAGAATAGGTAAGTACATAGGCAGGTACAACTTGTATCTACCTACTTACCACAGATTGCGTCTCAATAGACGCTGCCGCCAAAGTGTATGGTTGACTGGCAAATCAAAATCGATCGTAATTCATCGAACTGCAGCTTTGTAGGTAGGTATAGGTACCTAGGTAGGTAGGTAGGTACATAACTGAAAATAGGCACCTACATGATGGAAATCTACATTCCGAGACCTCAGAACAATAGCGATACGTGTCGGTACGTAATACCGACGATTTAAATTGAATTTAAAATTCCAATAAAATAACTCTTCGTTGTGTTACTGTCGACTTAAATAATGTTATAATAATCGAATTTTGCACCCTGTTTGGAATTTAATAGGGAAACACGATTTTTGTATTGAGCAGACTCAATGCGGGGTCTACAATATTTCCTTTTATCGGGCCAAGTATAGTCTAGAATGAGATTCAAGAATTCCGAATTCTCGTAGGTAGGTACCTACACAGGTATCAATAAATACTGTTACATTGCATTCTAACCCCTACTAGCCTCAAGTTATTCGAGACGGGTGCTTGATCTCCTTCATTCAAATCAAGATCACAAACACTGCGTTGAATATTCGAACCTCGTTGATGTTGCCCGTACCGACCGAGCACTTCCAATCAAAGCCTCAGACCAAATAAAAAAGTTTTTATTTGGTCTGAGATCAAAGCCTGTACTTGTACCACGTGGGTAGGTTGTCGTTGTTCTAATAAATTAGGTCTATGCAGGTGCTAGATCTAATTGTAGTACTTATCTACACTTACAACCGTTAGCTCAAACAATTGGTTGCCTAGGAACGATAACAATACCTACCGGCATTGTTGTCAGTAGGTAACATCCTCAGTTTTACATACAGGAGAATAAATTCGCGGAAACTAAAATAAATTAGAGGTTAAAAGTGACATTACGATCAGAAACAGCATTCAAAACACAAAGATTCCATTTTTTCAATATATGTATAGCACGTGTCATAAAGTATAAAAAAAATATATAAAACAAAGTTACCAACAAAACCTCTAAATTGCTTATTCAACCAGCATGTAGTCTCTGTAACAGCCGCTTATCGGTCATACCGCCGTCATTTCCTTCATGAACCACAACAATGACTTTGTTTTTGACAACAAAAAATCACAATCACGTAATTTAACCAAAACACACACGTAAATAACCTATTTCCACACCGGCCGAATGCACTGATCTGTTTGAATTTCGAAAGAAAACTGAATGATTTGTTGTTGCCTGTTGTTTATTTTTTAAGTTGCGAATTTTAGGTCGCGTTCGTACTAAATCGCGGAGCGCGCGCGTACGACACTAGCGCTAGCGAGTCGCGTGCGTTTCAAATGACAAATGCCGTCAACGGGTTGCCCGACGTTTGTTTACCTCGGTTCCGCCTGCTCAAGTTCAGGGATTAGGCTTTGCGGAACGTGTGAGCGGCCAATCAAGCGTGAGCTGTCATTGTTTGTATTTTTTAGGATGTTTCATGTATTTTAACGTTGGATGTTACGTTTCTTTTTGCATGCAGTGACGAATATACTTACAAATTACTATAATTTTTCTAAAGGCTGAGGGGAGACAAGAACGTGATGTCATGTTCACTGTTGGTAGTAGCAGCTGATAGCGAGGCGATGTCATCTGATCTGAACAATGGATTGTTTGAGTTAAAACTAGCTTTGTCCCGTCTAGGATTTGTTTTGATTAGTAATCGAAGCATTGATAATTAATTACATGATAACAGCATTTAATACGATATCCATTCTTGGTAGAACCTAGAGAGCATTTAAATGGTGAAATTACGAATTGGTAACAATTTAATTTGACATAAGAGTTATTTAGAGTTCGTTGCTTGCTCTGTCAAACTGCACAAATTAGTAAAAAATGTTGCATTCATTACGAACGTGCTTTGTCACCCGTTCGTCCAATTTAGAATCCAATCGATTTATAATAATACAATTAGGTGTGGAAATTAGGACATAACTATAGCTATCTTATCTACGCATTATCACGACACTAACAGTTGCCGTTTGCTTGGAAAATAAATATTTTTATCAGTTTGGTTACATACCTATATTTAGAGTTACTCACCTATTACGGAGAAGAAAATAACATCATTTGAGGTGTTTATTGTATATTATTATGTTTTCTAATATGGGTTATGTGGTACCTACTTACCTGAAATATATTTTTTTTATCATTGTGAATTAGTGATGTCATCAAGAGCCGATAATATTTAATTCATTTCTGAACTGCCCGGGCATTTCAATTTTACTTTACCTATTATACACAAGATACTTACTATGAGTAGGTAGGTACTTAGTTTCTACTTAATAATTCGTAATAAATAAAGGAAGGTCTCCAACAGTTTACCCACTTGCTTACTGAATGGTGATGATATCATTACATCCGAGTTATTTTTCAACTTGCACCTACGGTAGATTATGCCCTGTAATAGTGGGACTCAGGCCAAATAAAAAACCAAGACAGACAGCGCTGCAAACAATACAGTGAAGCATGCACAAAACTACGGACTACTCCAATCTGTCAGTTGCTAACAGGGGGACAGATCATTTTTTTTTCCGATCTGTCCCTCTAAGTCTAAGGGGACAAAGCAGGTTGACAGATCAGAATAATCCCAAAACTACACCTAGCCAAAGACCTCGCTCTGTGCATACACGCTCACACACACATTTACACCAAAGTACAACTAAACTACACTACGTTCACACGTTTACGAAACAGGCCTCACGTCACTGCTGACCTACGTCTTGATTTTTATTTGGTCTGAGTAGGTAGCGGGAATGAAATTGCTTATCTTATTGTTTTTTTTTTATTATCTAAAAGTACACTTATTATATTACTTAAATCTATTATTATCAATAAAGCTGAAGATTTTGTTTTTTTTGTACGTTTGTTTGGACGCGCTAATCTCTTGAACTGCCAGTCGGATTTGAAAGAATCTTTTTGGATTGGTAGCCCAATTCTTGGCTATTTACATCACGCTACGACCCATAGGAGCCGAACAAAATAAAAATTTGTGGGCGCAGTTCGAGTCTGCGTCGTATGTTTTCGTGAAAATATATATGGTTTTACTACGGTTTCCGATACTGCCGTTGCCATTATATTTGCTCGACATTAGACGTAGTAGGCTCATTGCATTTCTAATACAGGGTTATTGGTAAAACACCAACAACCTCTTAAGGGGTCTTTGTACTCATCATTATGAACAACTTTGACTATGGGACCAAACCTGAAATCGCAAAAAAAAAAATCAGCTGTTCAGTACATTTTGACGAATTATGCGAACATAAATGTACTGAATAGCTGTTTTTTTTTCACGATTTCAGGTTTGGTCCCATAGTAAAAGTTGTTCATAATGATGAGTACAATGACCCAATGAGGTTGTTGGTGTTTTACCAATAACCCTGTAAAGTAACCTTTCACTGATTATGATATTTTTCAGTTCTGAGTAGAAACTTTTTTGATATTTGCAACAGATTTTCTTACGGTTTCTCTGACACTGCCGCCGTAGCTGTACCTAGTTGCTCGGCACTAGACTTTTTAGGCTCATTGTATTCCATTTGATGCAAACTTTCTTCGATTGGTTTTTTTTTTCATTTCTGAGCAGATTTACGGCCGATATGAGACGACATTTGACATTATTTTGCTATTGTCAACTTCATATTAATTTTTAACCCTATTTTGGCCAATATTTCTGTTGTTTCTCTTTAGTTCTGTAGTGCTTTGTCAACTCTTGACAAAGACACTAGAATAACTGTTTTGTTTAAACTCGGTTTTGCGCTATACGAATTTATATTTCGACACATAGTGAAAAGTAGAGGGTCGCGCGCATGCGGGTGCACTCACAGTGTGACGTCATAGGCAAATTATATCCGCAAATTGTTATAAATATGACCTATCTTTTGAATGCTCAACCATTACTCTATCATTAAAAGTGTCGTAGTTATTAGCGGTTGAAATCTTACATGTCCAACGGTTAGAAATATTGAACTTACCACCAGTAACCAGTACACCGAGCGCAAAGACGTTTTCACGTCAAAAAAAAAGTCAGCAAGAACGCTAATCCCGGCCACACACCTGAGCAGCATGCAGCAAACACTTAGGCCCTTTGCACACGGATCGTAAGCGTATCGTCAATGACGATACGCTTACGAGACCACTGCGCTTCGACGATTCGTCATGCCCGCATTGGCGCGAAAAATCTCATACGATTCGCGGAGAGGTTTGAACATATACGTGCTCGTATGGCAACGCGCGTATTTACGATACGACTACGCTTACGATCCGTGTGCGGAGGGCCTTATACTCTTTGCTTGTCAACATTTGGCCTTGGCACTTGAAGGATTTGCGGCGCACACCTCCTATTTGCTGTATGTTGGCTGTTTGCTGCTCAGGGTGTGTGGCCTGGCTAAGTGAAAACGAAGTATTACGACGTGACCTAACGCGGTGAGCCCGACCCACCGCGTTACATCTGCATCGTGCTGCAGATGGAATTTTATAAAAATGTGGAGGTTATTTTAGTATATTGTGTATCTTACGACTTCCACGCGAACGAAGTCGCGGGCAAGAGCTAGTTATTAATTAAAACGCAAAACTTGACCACGTTCCGTTCTTAATTTTATATTTATTCATATTCTTTGAAACAACGCCATCTATTAGAAACCTGAGTATACTAGAACATTGAATTGAAACAAGTCAATCAAGATAGGTGTCACTACTGTCCTCATAAAACTTCCGCTACTGAACAACAGATGGCTGTGTTCGCCAACAAAGTGTTCCTTGTATTTTTCTTTGTGCGAAGAAAATGATGAGTAACAGTTCAACGAAAATCCGCGCCAAAAACAATGCACGTCCTTTGTCCTGCGTTGTCTTTATGATTCATCGCTTTTCGTAATGATATCTTTATTTTACGTGTAACTTTGAATCGCAAAAGTAGATTTTCTTGTACTTAAGTACAAGAAAGATAAGATTTAATTCAAGTCCGGTTGTTATCAATTCCGAAGATCAATCCATATAAGACGCATACTTAACCCTATTTTTATCTACAATAATGTTACAAAGAACTTTATCTGTGTTATAAAAAGGTAAATGTTATACTAAACCACACTGAACCCCCTACCGATTTACACTTTCTTACTATTTACGACAGCTAAATTGTATCGGAGACCAGCTGTGTCTTCGAAACTGGGTAAAACAACAAAGCAGGGTATTTTATTACCTTCATACAAAATAACTAGCAAAAGACGGCTATGGTAAGGGGTGGTATCTCAGTTTCCATTAATTAGGAAGGAAGGGTTTTTTTTTTTACTCTGCACAAATAATGAATTTGTGTCAAATTCTATTGGCAACAAACAGCCTCGGCTCTTAATATTCTGTGATGAATTGCCAAGTCACTCTGCTTCTTAGAGAAATAAAGAAATGTAATATTGTTATGGTTACTATAAAATGTTGTTAGCTAACTAACAAGGTATCAATTTATAACAAAGTGCTTTGATAGCTGCTCCCATAGATTAGGTAGGTACTGAATTAACCGACTTGGTTTACATTCACATTTCACAACTTTTTACGCCAGAATTTCTGCATTGCGAGACTTGGCATTTTTGTACATGTTATGTTTTTGATGGGATTTTATATGAACTACGATCGCGAATCATATTAAGATCAACATACAACTGTGAATTGCAAAAACGTAAGAAAATTTGAATTACCGGGTTACCTGGAGCTTTCGCCTTAACGTAACAGGCGTAATATGGGATAACACCTATTTCCGACCACTGGTTTTTTTTTTCAATCTATATATTTCTTTTTTATTTATTTGATTATCAACCGACTAGTATTTAGGGCGTATTCAACAAGAAAGAAAGAAAGAGAAAGAAAGAAAAATACTTTATTTGGGACACGCACAGGAAATACAAACAGTAAAAAAGAGCATAGGAACTAACAAAATTAACATTAAAAAAATTAAACAAAATAAATACAAAATATAACAATAAAAAATCCCTGTGCGAGGCCAAAAAGGCTCCTATCTCAGCATAAAGCTGCAATATTTAAATAAATACCGCAGCGCTGGTATTCTGATAGGGCCCAAACTGATAACAACATGTTGGTACTTATCAAATGCGTTCCGTAGCGTAATATGTACTGATACACGGAACCCGGTTTGATTATTTATATCTTTATTTGGTGATAACGACAGTTTAGTTAAAATAATACTTTTGTTCTTTTTAGTTTTACAGATAATTAATTATTCGGTTGAGTGTGATAAGCCGATAGCACACATATAAATTATTGTTATGTCATCTGAAATGACGTACGTTCAATGAAAATATGACTTTTACAAAAAAACATTATAAGCTGAAATCTTCTTTTACATAGGACTTACACATAACTGGCAAACTTCATCTGCCTAGCCTGTTCCCAACTATGTTGGGGACGGCTTCCAGTCTAACCGGATGCAGCTAAATACCAGTGTTTTACATGGAGCGACTGCCTATCTGTCCTACATAACCCAGTTACTGGGTAATACGATAGCTCTTGGTAAGACTGGTTGTCAGATTTTCGGGCTTCTGACGAGCCGTAACGACTGTCAAAGATCCACGAATGACAGCCGGGATCAACAACTTAACTTGCTTCCCGAGACACGGATGGGTCTTGTTAGGTAAATATGGTCACCCATTCACGGAGCAACCGCGGCAAGCGTATCTTAACCTGATCGCTGGACCCGTGCCCGCCGCACGTGTTACAAAGCCACCAGCCCATGTTATGTTACCCATGTTATACGTACATCTAAAGAACAAAAGTATTGTCTTCTCCATGTGAAAAGAGGCACTTGCTATGCAATGGAACAATAACCGACCGGATCTGCAGTGTACCTACCTACCTACTTATTTGGTACTTATATGAAATAGGCGTTGTGAAGTGCCGATACGCGGCGTGAGTCATGGAGGCAGTTACCTATATTTCTTTTTTGAAATATTGTTTCAAGCGATAATGTTTTCACCCTCGTAAACCTTTACGAAATGAGTCAATTTTAGTCTCATTAGATTCAGTATACCTGAATCTTAGTCTGTACGTTTTCTTTTTTTAGTAAATCAGTTCAGTTTAATTTAAAAAATAATAATAATAAACGCTCGAGGAAGTTTTAAGTCAAAACTGTAGATATTTAGATGATACCGAGACAAGGAGTCTCGGTATGTAAATATGGTCCGGTTTGACTGGAAGCTGACCCCAACATAGTTGGGAAAAGGCTAGGCAGATGATGATATAGTTTTTGATGCCTGAATGTACGTAGGTATGAACAGTAGCAGATATATGCCAATGGCCTTGAGTGGTTAGCTTGCGTATTCTGTGCAGAGCTCACGCAACGTGTCGTACTCGTACGTCCAGCCAGTAATAGGACTCGCCCATCAAGGAGCGCTGTCTAAAATTAGACGCATTATTAATTTATTATACTTAAAACAAAAGGTATTGTATTAAAACACGTATACTAAAAAATAAATAATTAAATTATCTTTAAAATGGTGCAAATATCATGACCTGGAGAAGGACGTACTAGGAGACTACATTTAACAAATAGTTAGCCTGGGACCTGGAGAAGGACGTACTAGGAGGCTACATTTAACAGATAGTTAGCCTGGGACCTGGAGAAGGACGTACTAGGAGGCTACATTTAACAGATAGTTAGCCTGGGACCTGGAGAAGGACGTACTAGGAGGCTACATTTAACAGATAGTTAGCCTGGGACCTGGAGAAGGACGTACTAGGAGGCTACATTTAACAGATAGTTAGCCTGGGACCTGGAGAAGGACGTACTAGGAGGCTACATTTAACAGATAGTTAGCCTGGGACCTGGAGAAGGACGTTCTAGGAGGCTACATTTAACAGATAGTTAGCCTGGGACCTGGAGAAGGACGTACTAGGAGGCTACATTTAACAGATAGGTAGCCTGGGACCTGGAGAAGGACGTACTCGCCCTCCCCCCAGCGACGCCCTAAGCCGAGGTTCGTTCCCCACAGGGAGCCCTTAGCGTGTAGTCGCTTAGTCTGTAAGTTTTATGCCCCTGGTTGGAGGCTTTGAGTTCGCTTAAGGCAGCCACAGGATTGACCGGTTAAGTAGTCACGGCCTCTCTAGGTCAACTACGAGATGCCATATATATAAAAAAAAATCGGTTTAGTCAGTTTGAAGAAAAATGGACGAGGGACAAGTTCGAACACTATACTTATACGAGTACTTGTTAGGCCACAGTGCGCGGGCTGCGGCTGACAATATCAACACTGCATTGGGCGCTGGAAGTACAAGCCATGCGACGGTATCTCGATGGTTTGACTGTTTTAAATCAGGAGACAGGAGCCTTGATATTCAGCCACGCTCTGGACGACCACCCGCAGTGAATGATGACGATTTACGCCGCGTACAGTTGAATCCGGATGCTACAACTCGTGAATTAGCGGAAGCACTTAACTGCAGTCACCACGCCGTGAAAACCATCTGCATGAGCTTGGGTATCGAAAAGTTTTGGCTCGGCGGGTACCGCACATCCTTACAGAGCCAGTTGTGCAGTCCGTGTCGCTATCTATCAATCCCTTTTGCTGCGACCACGACGTAAAGAGTTTTTGTCTGATCTGGTTACTGGAGATGAATCATGGATTCATTACGAGAACGATACATGTCGTGCTTTTTGGCTGTCTTCAAAAGAAACGCCACCAACTCAACCGAAGCTGAGTCAAAAGAACCGCTTAAAAGTTCTGCCTTGCTGTTTCTGGGACGCGCAAGGCATGCTGTTTTATGAACTATTACACAATGAAACTATAAACGCTGACAAATATTTCACCCAGCTCATCAAACTATCTGCTGCTATCAAGACGACGAAGACGAGTCAATGTAGTTTGACTACACGATAACGCTCGACCTCATGTCGCATCTGCCGTTCGCCAACAGTTGGAGAACTTGGGCTGGGAGACGATACCCGCCCACCTTATTCTCTAGACCTCGCCCCATCAGACTATCATTTCTTTAGAGCCCTGAAACAACATTTGCGGGGTAAACAATTCAATGATTTCTCTGATGTAGACGCGGAGTTGATCAACTTTTTCGAGGCACAGCCATCAGAGTTCTGGGCGAAAGGCATCCAAACTTTGCCGGATCGTTGGCAAGAAGTCTTAGATGCTAATGGTGATTACATCATTGACTAAGCTTTTTGTATTGTAATAATAATAAAAAATATAAACCTTAAAACAAGTATCTCATTACTTTTGTGGCAGCCTGATTAATATAAAACTATGTATATTATTTTAATATAATAGGTTGGGGAAAAAGTTTCTTCGCATTTTTTAAGAAAATTCAAAACATTTTTTAATATAGTTTATTTACATTTAACTAAAGTATGTAGGTACCATTTTGTTCGATAACTTTTTGCCATCTTGTAGGTAGGGACATGATCCCATTGCTATAGAAATTTTGGGACTTCTGGTCAAAATACCGCGACAAGTGGTTTTGGCAGTCCTCTCGTGATGTTAACCTGACACTGCCTAAAGAATTCTGAAGAGACCGAAACAGGTGGAAATCTGAAGGTGCAAGGTCAGGACTATACGGCGGATGCATTAACACCTCCCAGCCAAACTCTCTTAATTTTTGCTGAGTGGCTAAAGATGTGTGAGGTCTAGCGTTATCATGATGAAAAACCACACCCCTTCTGTTGATTAATTCCGACCGCTTTCTCTCAACTTCTTGCTTTAATCTCATCAGTTGTTCGCAGTAGAGTTCAGAATCGATGGTCCTGCCTGGTGGTAACAGCTCATAATGAATAATGCCCTTCCAATTCCACCACACACACAGCATCACCTTGTTGCGAGTTAACCCGGGTTTCGCCACAGTCTGTGAAGCCTGACCGGCCTTTGACCACGACCTTTTTCGCACGTTCTTGTCATACGTGATCCACTTTTCATCACCAGTTATCAGCTTCTTCAAAAATGGTTCGGTTTCATTACGTCGTAATAAAGAATCACAAATGAGTACACGGTTCATTAGGTTTCTTTCAGTGAGCTCGTGAGGTACAGTACACTAGGTCTATAAACATCGCAAATTTTTTTCGCAGCTTGCGTTGCATTTTTACCTTTTTTGTAGTAAAATTTTAAAATGTATCGAATTTCTTCATTAGATTCACTCATCTTGACGGTACGAAAAACAAATGAAAATCACACATTTTCCTAATTTGAATTTGGAATTAAGTTCTTTAAAATTAAAACTTTCAATGATACCAAAACCAGCCAGATACAAATAGATTTTATTACAAGTTCATACATACTACTCGTATAATGGGAAAAGACTTTTTCCCCAACCTAATAATAGGTACCTATGAAATTGCCGATTTTTGTTACCGGCTAGTGTGAAAATCTTTCATTCTATTTAGAATTCCAAATTTAAAATCAGTTGTTCATTTGTTTTCCCGTAGTTCAATTTTTCTTTGATATCGATGTTCCTGTAACCATAGAAAAATCGAAATTGCGCGCTATTTTCGAATACGAGTTCCGTCGTGGGACCAACGCAACACAAACAGCACGCAATATTAACGACGTGTATGGACAAGTTACCGCAAGCGAACGCACGGTGCGTTTTTGGTTTGATCGCTTCTGTTCTGGAAATTTGATCTGGAAATTCTGGAATTTCAAATCCAACGAGGCGGTGAAAAACGCCTTTAAAAAATTTTTCGATTCCCGTTCCCAGGATATCTATAGCAGAAGCATCAACAAACTTTCATTAAAATGGCAAAAGTGCATCGGCAATATTTCTTTAAAAAAATTGATTAGAGCTGAGATTTTTTTTCTATGTAAATCGGCAACTTAATTAATTTAGATTATACTCTTCAAGGTTTCACATAAAAGTACATA
This sequence comes from Dicycla oo, assembly GCA_948252095.1. Classification (NCBI taxonomy): domain Eukaryota; kingdom Metazoa; phylum Arthropoda; class Insecta; order Lepidoptera; family Noctuidae; genus Dicycla; species Dicycla oo. The sequence goes on from OX411714.1 coordinate 29,668,101, forward strand.
CGCAGGTAAACTTTTCCAATTTTCGTCTTCATCGACGACAATATCGGGCACAAATTCAGACAAATTTGTCATAATTAAGAACTCGTGAAAATACATGACTTTTCAAAGACGTTCTCACCCAGTGTCTAATTAGTTAGGTCTACCAATAAATGTCAAGTTTATTTCTGTTTTGTGCAATGTCTCTGGAATTCGGAAGTCAGGCTATGTCGTGTCATTACGTAAAGGCTGTCGTCACCGACAGATATTGTACAGGGGCTGGCGGCGGTGGGCACGTAAAGTCAGGAAAATGACTTGTTAAGCTACTTATTTACTACCAACTTAGTTTGTATTCAAATCTTATTCTATCATTCTCATTCATCTAAATTTTATTCTATCAACTTAATAGTTGATAGAATAAAATTTAGATGAATGAAACGATAAGAATAGTTGGTCGCTGTGTTTAACTTAAGACAATGTTTATTTTCTTTCTCCAGAATTAGCATACCTACTGACAGGTTATATGAGTTCATATAATTATTTATTTTCTTTTGACTGTCAAGGTCAATTTATTTAAATTTCATTTTTATTTATTATTGACATAATCTACTCATTTCAATGTTTATTTTTTTATGAGTGGTATTGCAATATGTGGTTAGCTAGTGACCTCGACAAATGATCATAGATTTCTTGCCTGAGCAACCGGCAGCAAGTTCGTCATGCTCCCTTAGATGTCACTGCTTGCGGTAGCGTCGGGGGTCGGGTTGTCTCCTTCCCTCAAATATGGCGAGGGAGGTAATGGCTGATCTTTGCGTTATGCTCGTGAACGGGTGCTGCTTGTGGTGACAGGTCGTCTTGCTGACCTTGGTTTTGTTTTGTTATTAGTAATTTAACTCGTTGTTTATGTTACTTCGATGGTCCTAGTTTATCATCTGTGACTTCGAGTTACGACTACATGTACGGCTATATGTAAGTGGGCACACCCTTTATTACTGGAGGCTTTTATTTAGGTATAAAGTTCAACTTACGTTTTTAGTTTTGTATTTTGTTTCTGCTTGAGTATAGTTTCCGATTTTTTTTTTTTTTTGGTATATTGGCGTGTGCTAGCTTACTTATAGCAAATAATTTAATTTAATGTTTTGTGTTGCGTAATGTACTTAAATTATTATGCGCAGTGTTATATAGGTTCATTTTTTTTAACTGAACAGACAGCTGTGCCGCTGGGGAGTTTGTTGCGCCACTTCTTCTCCCCAGCTAAAGCACTAGGAAGTGGTGACGGGCGGGCGTTTTGGGGGACTGTCTTGTGTAATTTTGACGTTCAAAAAGTGCTGATTTTCAGCCTAGTTTGAATAAATGATTTTAATTTAGATTGTGAATCACAAAATTAAAAATGTCATTGTATGGATATAACAAGGCAAATTGAAGTAGGGTGTCAATTTGCTTAACAATTACTTCCCTTATTGTACACACATAACTGGCCAGTTTTGTTTTAAGTCCCATGTGGTATGTGTTGAGCCCATTGACATTAAGGGAAAGCTCCAGGTAGCCCGCGAAAATCAATATTTTTTACGTTTTTCTTTAATTTTCAAGTCAGTATTAGGTTGTATGTTGATTAAAGTATGATTCGCGACCGTAACAAATATGTATTTACATAATTATAATCATTATAAGAAGTAATACAACTCTTTAAGTTAGTATAATCTTAAATGTCAAGATTTCATGAAATAGTCATTCATTTCATTTTTTTATTCTGCCTAGGCTTTTCCCAACTATGTTGGGCTCGGCTTCCAGTCTAACCGGATACAGCTGAATACCAGTATTTTACATGGAGCGACTGCCTATCTGACCCCCACAACCCAGTTACTGGGTAATACGATACCCCTTGGTAAGACTGGTTGTCAGACTTTTGGGCTTTTGACGACCCGTAACGACTGTCAAAGATACTGGAATCACAGCCGGGACCAACGGCTTAACGTGCTTTCCGAGGCGCGGAGGAGTCTCGGTATGAAAAGATGGTCATCCATCCACGGACCAACCCCGGCAAGCGTAGCTTAACCTGATGGATCGACCCGTGTGGCTGTTATTACTTACTTAGCCACGAGCTCCTTCATTCATTAGGATTATATGAACTTAAAGAATGGAATTGATGATTTAAATTATTATAATTCTATAAATACAGATTTGTTACGGTCGCGAATCATATTCAGATCAACATATAACCTGATACTGACCTGCAAATTGCAAAAAACGCAATATAATTTGAATTTCGTGAGCTACCTGGAGCATTCGCCTTAAGGTGCAGATAAATACCAATGGCTTTGATTGGTCAGCTTGCGTGTTCTGTACTGAGCTCACGCACGCAACGCGTCGTCTCTACGTCCAGCCAGTAATAGGACTCGCCCGTCAAGGAGCACTGTCCCAAATTAGACGCATTAGTAGGTATTAAAGGTATTTTAATAATAAACGTATATTAAAAGATAAATAATTAATTAAATGATCTTTAAAATGGTGAAGGTTTCATAAAAATACGCTTGATAGTTTTTGCGTCATTCTCAGTTTTTCTCCGCGTTAGACATAACTTTACAATAATCAATCTGCCTAGCCTTTTCCCAACTATGTTGGGGTCGGCTTCCAGTCTAACCGGATGCAGCTGAATACCAGTATTTTACATGGACTGACTGCCTATCTGACCTCCACAACCTAGTTACTGGGTAATACGATACCCCTTGGTAAGACTGGTTGTCAAACTTTCGGGCTTCTGACAACCCGTAACGACTGTCAAAGATCACGTATGACAGCCGGGACCAACGGCTTAGCGTGCTTTCCGAGGCACGGAGGAGTCTCGGTATGAAAAGATGGTCACCCATCCACAGACCAACCCCGGAAAGCGTAGCTTAACCTGATGGATCGACCCGTGCGGCTGTTATTACTTAGCCACGAGCTCCTCTTAAACAAAATCTAAAATGTTCACAGATTAGGTAAGTTATTAAGAAAATGCTCTAATTTAACATATATTTTTTCCAAATCATTAACACTACTCGTTAAGACGTGAGCTTCAGTTTAAAATCAATAAAAGTCGGTTGTCGTCACCTTGACCAGGATTAACTCCGGACTCTGACAAATATGATGGAGCGTTTAAGTAGGTTTTATTGTCTTAAAAGTCAACGTTTTTATAATCCCACGAAAAAAGTTGAAAATAATTAAAATTATGTCAGTCTAAATTTATGTCAGTTTTCACTAATAGTAACTAGGAAACACCTAAATGAACGCCTGAATATTATTGCACAGTTTGAGTTTTAACTCTCGGCGCTAAGAGCGTTGAAAATGTGCGCTTTTATATAGGCACTAGCATCTGCTCGCTTATTCCCCCGCGTGGTAGTCAACTATACTAAAACATACAATATGGCACTCAGCAATAGTGTAACTTTCTACCAGTGAAAGAATTTTCGAAATCAGAACAGCACTTCCAGAGAGTTCCTCCTACACCCAAACATACAATTGCTTTATAATTTAGTGTACAATCATTTAGGTGTCAGTGAAAACGGGCATTGGTTACAAAATATATTACGATACGATTTAGTTGTAGCTTTACATAAAGTACAAATCATTACCAAACTAGGTATTTATAATCTCTTGTGTAATTACGTTACTAAAATAAAATATCTTCAAGCGTGAGACAGGTTGCGCCACTCCATGCGGTAGTCGTTAGCATTTGTGCAATCAAACTAAGTTTTTGTATTCCGTGCTGTCATATGCAAGATTGTTGTGACTTTAGTAATTCAAAATCAAAATCAAACTAGACTAAGATTCGGCACTTTTAGAACGTCAAAATTATATAAGACAGTCCCCTCCCCCGGCACGCCCGCCCTTCACCACTTCCTACTGCTATAGCTGGGAACAAAATCCCCAGCAGCACAGCTGTCTGTTCGTTTAGAAAAACTTGATTCTACGTATATACAATAGCAATAGCAACATAATTTACATTACGCAACACAAAACATTAAATTAAATTATTGATGTCATATTGAAAGTAGGAATTGTTTGAGCAGCTTAATTATGGTCATAGAATGTAGTAGGTACCTAGTTTAGTAGCTCTTTACGATGCTACTAAATAAAAAAATATAAAAAATTACAGTTTGTTTTACATCTCAGTATTTTTTGTTTATTTTTCTGCATTGAGTTCCTTTTTCCATGAATGGAATATGGAATTCACCTGAAAAATAGAAAAATACCCATCCTGGCATAATTTTTGAAGCCTTTTTAAACAGTTGGAAATTGTTTTACAACATTTTTTTTTTTTTTTTTTTTTGTGGATCGGAAATCATCAAATAACTTCTCCCGCTCTGGGTGGAGCGGAAGGGCGTGTCAGACTTTTACTGACTAAAACCCACCCGTGTTCCTTCAGTTGCCTATGCCAGGGCCACGGTATCTTTTTCAAACAACCCGCGACCCCAGCGGCATCGGCCCTATTGGACCCCATCTTTTGCTGACATCTCTTTGAGGCGCGCGTGGAACACAACGCGCCGTCGACCCGGGCCTGGTCCTCACCGGACGGCGAGCTACCCACTACTCACCGTCCGCAAGCCCGCGCCTACGGTGGCTGGGAATCGGCTATCGATTCCCGCCGCCCAGGGCGTCTCCTGCGGCGACTGAGGGCGTGAGGCTGCCTCTCCCTCACGCGTTCCGCCTCCTCCTTCGCAAGCATTACCGCTTCGCAGAAGGAGGTGACGGCCTCCCATGCACTCTCGCTCCGCACCATGGCCTGGACCAGGCTCGGACGCGAGAGATCGCCGCCGCCGATCGCCTCCGTGAGAACACGGCGGTGCTCTGCCCAAGCCGGGCAGACCTCCACTGTATGCTCCACCGTGTCCTCTGGGCGATCCACACAATGGTGACACCCGGGCGTGGGGTTTTACAACATCCAGTAAGCACCTGTTGAGTGGCGATGAAGTATTGCTTCAAAAACCAGACCAAGGCAACTTCTATAAGCATTGGTTTGCGCTTGCGCATGGCATGGCCAAATTAACTGAGATTGTACAACTACCTACATTTGGTACGCGGTCGGTTTTGTAGAGCGTCGTCTCGGTCACTCATACCTTTGTAATAGCCTCTTTCTAAGGGACTATGAACACAGCGTATTTTATACGCGCCATTCATGTACCGCACTTCATCTGTGCGTCGATGGCGCGTTTTTGTTTGGAAAAGCTGTGCTGGTAACGTCTGCAGCATCGTCGAAATACGCCGGGCTATACACGACATTTTTTATACGCGCGTACCATGTAACACGCACCGACTACGACGGCGCGTTTACTGCCTTGAAAAAGTACCATATGTATAGGCGTCGCCGGCGCCGGCCGTGGCGGCGGGTAAGATAAAAGCCGTGTGCTAAGGCCCTAGAAATCAATGTGCCTTATTAGTCCTCATCCTCATCTAGTTTTTAAAAAAACATGATTGATTTGTAAAAGTGTTTGTACAAACCTACTTACAGAAATAAAATCAGAGCTTAACCTATATCTAAAACGTGTCGCTTTAGATTAGAAGACGTGTAACATTTTTGTATCTTTTTGGCATGTACGGTGAAACCTTACACAATAATTCATTAATGCTTATTCGTGCATTCTTACCTCATTTCACTAATTGATATTAGTCGAGCACTCAGTACACGATTAGCGGTCATCGCGTGTGCTCCCTCGCTCCTTTGTATTACTAAACCTTTGGTCCGGACAATATATTTAATTTTAAGACTTTATAAGCAGCAGTATCATTTAGCCAGCTTCCTAATTTAAGTAAAATGAGTACTGATTTAGTACCTGCCGTCGTTGTTTTGGTATTTCTTCATATTGTGCTAAAGAGCTAAAGTAGCACAGTGTTTGTAAGTCTAGAATACCTAAACGTATAAACCACAAACTCGTGTATTATTGTATGATCAATATTATTGTGTACCTATTACTTATAAACTGTTCTAAGTAGCACGCTGATAGGCAACCTACTCTCCTATAACTTACTCATGAAGAATTATGACTGTGTAAGTGAATAAGTAGGTGGGTAAGTACATAAGTAATCATCATAATTATACTACATATTTGGGTATATAGTATAATTATGATGAGCTTTCAGCCACGATTCCTCTATAGAAAATAATGAATAAGCGAAGTCATTTAATTGATCAAAACAAATACATGCCGCTTCAAAATCATCATCTGCCTAACCTTTTCCCAACTATGTTGGGGTCAGCTTCCAGTCAAATCGGATGCAGCTGAATACCAGTATTTTACATGGAGCGACTGCCTAGACTTTCGGGCTTCTGGCGACTCGTAACGACTGTCAAAGGTCCACGAATGACAGCCGGAACCAACGGTTAACGTGCTTTCCGAGGCACGGAGGGGTCTTGGTATGTAAAGATGGTCACCCATCCAACAACCAACCGCGGCAAGCGTAGTTTAACCTGATCGATCGACCTGTGCAGCTGTTATTACTTAGCTACAAGCCCCTCTGCCACTTCAAAATATTGCTACCTCTATACGTATAAAATAATCTCTATCTATATGTATAAAAAAATAGGGTACAATAGGTGAACGGAGTAGAAGCCTATGCCATACTAGTTTTTTTTGTTTTTTCAATATGTTAGACAGAAATTGCTCTATCAATAAACACATTTGAGGTAAACTAGAACAATAAAATAAAAAAAAAAAACTTTATAGATAGTTAAAAAATATATATAGATAGTTAATAAACGAGGGACATATTGAGGGAGGGTAATCAGTATTCGATTCTCGTCCCAAATATGTAAAAAACCTATAACCTTAATTTGTGTGTCCATTAAAATACATTATTCATGAACACTGAGTTCATATGAAGTGAACTTGTAAACAGTAAAGTAGTCACGCGGCAAAATACGTGCCAATCCTGCCGAATAGGAAGCCAGCCCATGGGCAAACGCCGCCCCTTTGTCTTGTCTCCGATGCACCGACAGGACACAATCCCGCGCTGACCGCAGTCTATGCGAGTGCGCCGCTATTTCCGCATGTCTAATTGCGCTTCTGCGTATCGCTTAAACAACCCCGCTTACTTCGAGATAAATGTGTCCTGAAAACGTGTTGTTGAATAAACAAAGATGATGTGTTATCAATATTCCAATGAAGAATATTGGGATATGGTTCGTGCCTGCGCGTTATCTAATGATACCATTAATTTGTACAGAGACATGATTCAAAATGCTGCAAGACGGTTCGGTGTATCGTATTGGACTGTGTAGAAGCTGGTGCATAAAGAAGGATTGCACCCATACCATTTCAGACCCGTTCAAGAACTCGGGGTCAACGACCACGAACCACGTATGAATTTTTGCCACTGGTTTTTGTCTAATTTAGACAAAAACATTTTATTTACTGATGAAGCCACATTTACACGAATGGGGATAATAAAAAGCGACTTTTACTACGACACAATAAAGTGCAATTCAGGTCGCACAACGCTTATTACCTACAGTTATGTTCACCTACAAGTTGCCTCTCTTTCTATCGCGTAACTCTTATACCTTCTAACTCGTTAGGGTCGTCTTCTATTACGACCGGCGTGTGAGTGAGTATCGAACTGACCGTGCGAGCCGGCCGGTGCGTGGCAGCCCGCACTGGATTGCCTCGTCAAGTCGAGCCCGCCGCGTACTTGTAGCTTCATACCTAAACTGCCGAGTGTCCTATCTGTATTAATCTGTGGCTTACGCGGGGCCGTTTGCCTGGGTTCGCGTTACATTGCGCGCAATTAAAAAATAGCTGTTTTATAAACCTAAAAATAAAAGTAGTTTCCCAGCAATAATTTTTGCGTAAAGCTACTTAGTTAGATGCACAGTATGCATAGTTGACGGCTTTGTGATGTGTCTTCTTACACCCTGTATGTATACGAGTAACTCCGTGTTTAAAACTCATATCAAGTGATATGGTTGTTGGACGATTTTGATCAACAACTGAAGTTGAAAGATATTTTTGACAGGAGATTAACTGATCACTGATATGAAACAACCTTCAGAAGAGCAGAAACTCGTTTACAGTCTGTACCAAGCACTGACGAACTGTTTTTGAGAAATGCCAATGTTTGGCAAACGATGACTGTTATTTGAATGAACGTAAAATTCCAATAGTCAAAATCATTCCCGATGATGCATACATCAAGATTCTGCAGTTCGTACTACAAACGATACAATACAATAGTAGGTAAGTACTGCATGCTTATTTGTATTTATTTACAAATTTCTTGTAACAGTATTACGTGATATCCGGACAGCATTGTCTACTGTTCCTAATTTCCTCGTCTTACTAATCAAGAAAAACGGAACGGGAAAATTCGTAGTACAGCCGGTCTTTCCTAATCCATATGGGGGACAATGGTCTCTTGTAAAGCGCATATGTATGTCATATAATGAGTAAGGATTCAAATTAAAAAGTAATAAAAAATATTTGACACATAGTAACTGCATACATGTATGGGTACGGAAATCATTATACATATATTGTCATTGCAGTTCGAAGAAAACCGCTATATTGTAATATTTGTGCCGCTATTGAATGTTGGCTATAGGGACTAAACCCAATTTTATTTTGGTAACCTTGAAGGAAATTAATGAAGCAAAGGGAGTATATAATTAAGGATTGTAACAGATCTGTAATTTCTCCCACCCCCCATGGAAATATCCACCCCCAAATAGAAGGGAGTTAGTATAAAATACCTTGAGCAGCACAGCACAGCACAACATTCGTGAATGTGAGTTTCTGACAATGTCGTATCCTAAATTACTCACCAAACCATTTCTAAAAGGATTATAAAGCAGAGACAAGAAATAAGAACTTTCATTCCTGTTAAAAGTATAAAGTGCACATGCTCTTCCATATCCACACTAATATGCGAAAGTAATTCTGTTTGTCTTGTCTGTTACCTTTTAGCGCCTACAGTACAGAACAGCTTGTTTTGAAATTTGACAGATAGAAGTAGCCTGGGACCTGGAGAAGCACAAAGGCGTCTTTTTATCCTGAATATTTGTAATAAAACTGAACAAATACAAAATTCACGCTGATAAAGTCGCGCGCAGCAGCTGCTACTAGGCTCATTTTCACCACACTCTGTCTCTGTCATCTTCAAACGATTGAAAGAAACGGAGCGATGTTTTAAACTCGTTTAGCGTTAAATATGTTTAGTGATGTGTGGTGAAAATAGCGTTGCCATCCGTCCGAATAAAGCCGGACTTTTTGACCTTTTGTCCGGACAAATTTGACTGCGTCCGGCTAGTCCGGATTTTGTTAGGCTTTTTTATATCTATCGTTCAGTCAGACAGAAACGAGCAAGCGAAACGAGACTCGCTGACTCGCCAAGACACGCAAGTTCACTACCTACCTACATATTCTGTGTTGTGTCACTACCCGCGGCCACAATCGTGTAAACAATTTTATGACAAAATTATTAAGGAAATAGATTTCCTGAAACAGGTTTCTTCCGAAAAAATATTTAATACTTTAAATTAAAATTATTAAGGAAATAGATTTCCTGAAACAGGTTTCTTCCGAAAAAATATTTAATACTTTAAATTAAAATGATTAAGGAAATAGATTTCCTGAAACAGGTTTCTTCCGAAAAAATATTTAATACTTTAAATTAAAATTATTAAGGAAATTGATTTCCTGAAACAGGTTTCTTCCGAAAAAATATTTAATACTTTAAATTAAAATTATTAAGGAAATTGATTTCCTGAAACAGGATTCTTCCGAAAAAATATTTAATACTTTAAATTAAAATTATTAAGGAAATTGATTTCCTGAAACTGGTTTCTTCCGAAAAAATATTTAATACTTTAAATTAAAATTATTAAGGAAATAGATTTCCTGAAACAGGTTTCTTCCGAAAAAATATTTAATACTTTAAATTAAAATTATTAAGGAAATTGATTTCCTGAAACAGGTTTCTTCCGAAAAAATATTTAATACTTTAAATTAAAATTATTAAGGAAATTGATTTCCTGAAACAGGATTCTTCCGAAAAAATATTTAATACTTTAAATTAAAATTATTAAGGAAATTGATTTCCTGAAACTGGTTTCTTCCGAAAAAATATTTAATACTTTAAATTAAAATTATTAAGGAAATTGATTTCCTGAAACAGGTTTCTTCCGAAAAAATATTTAATACTTTAAATTAAAATTATTAAGGAAATTGATTTCCTGAAACAGGTTTCTTCCGAAAAAATATTTAATACTTTAAATTAAAATTATTAAGGAAATTGATTTCCTGAAACAGGTTTCTTCCGAAAAAATATTTAATAATTTAAATTAAAATTATTAAGGAAATTGATTTCCTGAAACAGGTTTCTTCCGAAAAAATATTTAATACTTTAAATTAAAATTATTAAGGAAATTGATTTCCTGAAACAGGTTTCTTCCGAAAAAATATTTAATACTTTAAATTAAAATTATTAAGGAAATTGATTTCCTGAAACAGGTTTCTTCCGAAAAAATATTTAATACTTTAAATTAAAATTATTAAGGAAATTGATTTCCTGAAACAGGTTTCTTCCGAAAAAATATTTAATACTTTAAATTAAAATTATTAAGGAAATTGATTTTCTGAAACAGGTTTCTTCCGAAAAAATATTTAATACTTTAAATTAAAATTATTAAGGAAATTGATTTCCTGAAACAGGTTTCTTCCGAAAAAATATTTAATACTTTAAATTAAAATTATTAAGGAAATTGATTTCCTGAAACTGGTTTCTTCCGAAAAAAATATTTAATACTTAAAATTAAAATTATTAAGGAAATAGATTTCCTGAAACAGGTTTCTTCCGAAAAAATATTTAATACTTTAAATTAAAATTATTAAGGAAATTGATTTCCTGAAACTGGTTTCTTCCGAAAAAATATTTAAATACTTAATGATACTTTAAATTTAAATTTTATTCGATATTTTTGTCAAAAATCCTTTTTTTTTCCTAAGCGTCCGGCCTTGGGACCCAAAAGTCCGGCTTATTTAACGTGTATGTCCGGCTTTTTGATTTTTAGAGATGGCAACGCTGGGTGACAATGAGCCGCGTTTCTATATTACAAACATACAAAGGTCATGGAAAACTTCTACAGCATAACACAACACTCTCAATGACATAATACATTACGAAGTGCACTCAAATGATTAGTAATGAGTTGGTCAATAGCCTTAGATAAGGGTAACCTACATGGTCTGTTGCGTATCTGCTCTCCAATATAGTAATACTAGTAACTGTGATAATTTAACAGTTCCTGTCGCTAAATGAGCTAAATTGTGACGCCCTATTTTTTTTGTAGAATCGTTGCTCTACTTTAATTTCTCGTGGTGGCTTTCGGACGAAGCCAATCACTTAGCTACTATGGCAATCTATCCAATATTCGAGCCAATACATCCATCCGAATGATCTTTACTACAATTATCCTACTTCTAATTCTAACAGTGGTAGCATAAGTCATATAATATTATAAGTCTTAGCGATATTGCAGTCAAGAATGCTGCTTTGGATCTCCGTATCTGCTGCTTCTCCATCATCAGTCCATTTCTTACTATCTGTGGATAATGTAGACTGGTCCGAATATTATTCACCTACTAGACCTCTAGACCGGTTGCATCAGCAGTCGTGTCGTGAGAAAATACTTTAATAATTCCCACCTAGGCAAATATTTTAGTGATCACAATCTGTTACGAGCGGATAGTGTCAATATTATTCAATAGTGTAAAAAAAACCTACAAGTGTAGTTAAGCTGTATTTGATACTCAGAATCATGACTAGGCTTGTGTAGATTTAACCAAGGTTAATGAATACTAGATGTGTACCGCGACTCCGTCTGTGTGGCAACTTTTTAATTTTCAAGAAGTTTCCCAATTTAAAAAAAATGTTCAGTCGAGCAAACAATTTTTGGTATACAGGCAGTTAACTTGTTGCAACTACTTTTAAACAACGTTAGAATTCTTCTAAATCGCTTTCCTAATATGCCAAGTTTCCTAATAAGTATGCCATCAGTTTAAAAAGCTATTAAAGGCCAGCTGGCATGGTTGGTTAAGATACCGCCTATCATGTCGCAGGTCGTGGGTTCGATTCCCATCCAGGACAAACATTTGTGTGCATAACATGTCTGTTTGTCCTGAGTCTGGGTGTAATTATCTATATAAGTATGTATTTACAAACAAAAAAAAAAAAGTAGTGTATGTAGTATTTCAGTTATCTGGTTTCCATAGTACAAGCTCTGCTTAGTTTGGGATCAGATGACCGTGTGTGAAATGTCCCAGGATATTATTATTATTAATAAAAGGTATAGGTACACCTCTTATCAACCCTTCGGGGAAACAAGGCTTGATGTTATGTTAAAAGAACAATGAATATTGGCAGTGTAGTGGAAAGACGAATATTTTGGCCTGTATACCAAACATCTACCATTTCTTCTCTTGTATCTTTTCTGTCTGTACAAGATTTTTAGTACTTAATTATGGTAATTATACGAATACTGTGTTAATATTATCAAACAGGCTCACTTTTTAAGCAAGTAGGTGAATATAAAATTAAATTAAACTAGGAAAGGGCCTTCCATCCAAGTGCGTCGTACGAGGATAACAATGTTCAAGAAGGATATTGTAATGATGCATCTGTATCTGTAAATGCAGTGTTCAAATAAAACAAAGATATCAGTTTGTTATTACAGCGGTGGTAATTATAAGTTTAAAGGTCAAATGTTTATCGAGTAGGTAGTTGCCAATGGCCATTCCGTCTATGTTATGAACAATACTAAAGATATTATTAAATGATTCTTGGAACTGATTGTATTTAATTATCTTGACACTTCTTGCGACAAATCGTTGCTTCGTCTTTCAAACTGTGTTATAGAAAAAAATAAGAGTTGTGTGTTTACGAATCACATCAAATTCGATAAAAGACATCCGGGGGGGGGGGGGGGGCTCTCAGTAGCCGTGCCTTGGTCACTTACGGTGAAGCGAAGAGGAACACAAGGAGGGGCCTCTCGTCAGGTCGCCACCGTCTGATGGCGGACACGGTGGGGCCGCAGAGGAGGAAGAGTATCGGTATGGCGTTGGCCGCTCTCGCTATCCTCTGCGAGCGAAAAGTGGTGTGGTCCCTGGGGTGGTCACGGCGTGCAATGTGTTCTGGTGCACCACTGATAGGGGGTACTCCCCAGAGGAGGGTCCGGTGACGGACAGCTGCGGGTTCCCGGATGAGTGCTAACGCGTGCCCATGTTCCCGCCACAAGTGGCAGAAGAGGACACCGTGGAGTTTTAGTGGGTTGGAGTCCCAAATAACTGCACTATCTCCCCGTGGTAGTGCAGTATGCGCGAGCATGCAAAAAAAGGGTTAACCCTTCCTATACCAAACGTAGATCTACGCGAGACACAATCGATTTTTAATTGTATCTGTAATTTGAAAGGTTAATAGATGTCGTATCATCGTCCTCCCGCTTGCCCATAGCTCTCAATCATTTAATAATCTCAATTTACTTAGGTCGACTTAACTTAGCATGTCATCTTCTTCCATATTGTCTCTATCAGCTGTCTTCTCAGTATTCACTCGTATAGTCCGGCCGTCGAGAGAATGCGTTCTTGACACCGTGTCAGTTTCATACTAACGAATATGTGTTTTGCTAATTTGATCCTTATTACTACTAGAAATTGTGCAATTGATAGGTGTCAGGAACGCATTCTCTCGACGGCTGGACTGTTAGCATCTTTCACACAATGCATCCACCGTTTCTTTGGTCGTCTTCCTCTATCTTATGATTGATTTATTTATTACTCTTATGTACAGTGGTAGTGATAGTATGATTCGTCTCCAAAGGATACATAAATCAGAAACGTGAGAGGTAATTGATAAAAAAAACTCGCATATACAATTTGGTTATATGACCACATCCAGTTTTGTACAAGCAAGGCGGAACCAACCAATCAGCTTACAAAAAGAGAAGTGAGCAGCGATATTGCTGCACCTTTGATCTCTCTGGTTCAACAAACCGTTATGTAATAACTGTTTTATTGTATATTCTCGTAATAGGTGTCTGCAAACCTATTGTGCTAAGGTTAGATAAGACATAAAATAATGGAGTGAACTCATGAACTCGTTTATTTATAGTCACAGTATGAAGTAATATAACCTTCATCTCAATTTAGTCCACTTAAAATGCAACATCTTACATAACATAGATATCGGTGGTTTCAACGAACAAACATTTTAAAATTATTTGTTTATTTTTTGCAATACAAAACATAGTCGTGGAAACCTGTATACATGATAATATTTACACAATTCTGAACCATATAGAGCATTAATAAGCCTTAAAATTGAATGCATTGGCAACATCCGGGATCGACAGACCTACAATATTGTTGATAATACACATTGTATGGAAACTAACGAGACACATTATTAATCATGAAACAATAGCGAAGTATTCAAATAAACAATTGCTAAGTTAAATTAAACATAGTTAATGAGAGTAAGTTTCATTAATTAGTGGTTTCCAAATATAAACAATAAGAACTTAGGCATGTTTGATAACCAGGCCAAGTTCCTTTTGTTACAAAGACTCTTCCTTATAAATTAGGGCCTTGTAATTTTTAATACAATAGCTATTAGCTATCAACATTGTTAAAATTTCACTTCCTTGCTAACATCTTCCTGCCAAACATATATATTCATTAACAATAAAACTTTGCAAACGGTCGTTGCGAAGTTATTTGAGAAATACATTTTGAGCAAAAACAATGGAATGACGTTGAGCATAAAGGACTTAGCACCAACTTTAGAACATCCGAAGCCAACAAAGCCAGTTATTCGCACTTTGCACCGACTTATTTATAGCCTGTATAAATAATAATATCACTTATATTTTTGAGAGATTTATCGTCACTATAGTTCGGTTACACATTGTATTCACGTACAATATCGATCCGTAGATCCACTGAATTCTAAAACTTCACAGTCAGTCAGTCACACACTCCTCGTTGATCATCTGTTTTCTTTCTCAGCGACTCTGGCACAACTTTCGCAGTTAGCATGGGACCGCATGTTGTTGTTAAACTTCCTCTTCACAGCAAAGTTTCGTTCCCTTGACGGGAACTTTTGTATCTTCTTCTCTTTGACCGGTTCTTTATCATTTCCAGTGATGCGTCTGTATACATCCGCCCACTCCAATTGTTTCAACGAGAGACACATTGTTTGGCTTGTTTGATTTTTGTATGCGACACGTCTGTTCGGTATGACCGCGGGAGCAAGAGTGCCAAGAGTGGACATTTGTTTCTCGTTCTCGATGCGCGGCGCACGCGCTGGCCTCACTGCAAGGCTGATTATCCGCTCGTTAGTTGATTTCGATCACGTTCGTTGGCGTGGCGTGAACGATCGTTGATAAGGTATCTGTGACCCGGTCACAACAGTTTGATAACGTAATGGTTATTGGCGATTTTTTAAGCATTGTCTGTTTTATTTATTGTTACGATAGCATTTGTAGTAATTGTAATGTCAACATTGTTATTTACTTACATATTTTATATTTTTGTGGGTTTGGCAATGGCAATAGATTTTTTGTGTACTTATAATAACTCTGAGCCTAACAACGTAATGGTACCTACCTAATTTGACCCTAACACCAATACAATGAATGGTTGAGAACGTCAGACTACGAGTAACAATAAAGTGGATTCGGTGCCAAATTCTTTGATAACTTGCAACAAAGACACTCCCTACGAAACAGGACACGATGTAGATAATGAGTCCCAATCATTGTGATCCAAATATGAAGTAAAATTGTATACGTGACACCACACACAAGAAACAAATATGTATAGGAAGATACAAAGGCATACTTGAGTCAACCGAAGTGACGAAGGTGTCAACGGAAGACGCTGATAGCTCTAAATGCAAATGATGCAGATAGACAGACATAAAAACATTTGCTCTATTTGTATGCACAAGGTATACGCCATAACAGCTTCGGGGTCGTAGGACCAAGGTTCGATGATAAAGTTATAGTTTCCTTGTTCTAAGTAATAAACTCACCTCCATGCGTGTGGGATGAAGCCAGGGCAGAGTTCGGGGCAGTTGTCACAGGGCCTCCCCTCTGATACTTCTTTTATCCGAACGCCCTGAAAAGAGAGGAGGAAATTAATAAAACTGAGCAGGAAATATGAAGAAAATACTAAATAAAGTTGGGTAAACATAAACATGATATTAAACAGTAACGCTAACGAAGAAATTTTCAAAAGAAGTTCACAAGAAATAAACACACGAACGGGAAAACAATAGGGAAACATATTATGCACTAATTCTTATTAATTTGTTTAAATGAAACAATACTTGTGGAATGTCGTCATCATTTATTTATTCTGTGTTCAAATTCAACGTAAACAGCAAATGCCTAAATCAACTCAACAGTCTGCATAGCAACATGATTGTTAAGCGTTGAATATTGTTCAAACAAACCTCAGAAAGTTTGTCATCAGAGCCACAAGCAGCAAGTTCATTGGGATATCCAATCATATCTTCCATATTATCATCCTCGTTAGTGGAGCGCAGTCTCTCAGAAACTTTGTCGTCATTAGAATCGCATTCGCTGTAGCTATCTGACGTAGAGTATTCGCTATCACGTCGATACGCAAACAGTTTGAATATCCCAGTCTTCTCCCGCCAAGAATCGTCTCTCATATCTCCATTCTTCCTCTTTTTCCTATGAATTTTGAATGGCACTTGTTTCAGTCTCGGTTGTATGACATAAGACACTTTTGAGAATATTGTTTTCTTATAATTTTTATCGTAATCCTCTTCGGTGATACCGCAATGATAGACGAGATAGTCTTTCCTTATCTGTTCTCTCCCAGCCGGGTCCCGCCAGTAGCTCTCTCTTTTTCTAACTCCTAGATAATAGTCAAGGTCTCGTTCACCTATGTCGTCATCATCTGTTTTTGTGTCATCGACTTTGTTTACATTTTCTTCTTCATTGTCTTCGCAATCTTCTAAAGCTTCCATCAGAATTTGGGATTTCTTCGATTTTTTCTTAAGAAAATTAGCAGTGTTTGATGTTAGGAATTTGGTTGTTTTTCTGTAAGCAGAAGCTACTGATTCTCTTCGTCTCCTCATATTGTTCATCTTCATACTCCTTCTACACAAACGTGACTCGAAAATCTTTTTTATGTTCCTCAATATTTTTCCGGACTTCCAGTTCATTTCCAAGTGACCGTCAAATCATTTTGTATATTCCAAATGAGGCTTTTAGTTAAATGGACTGGCAAGGGAGTCAATGAGGGTAGTTCCTCGTGACGGTGCCTGCGGAAAACTAGTCGTTTTACGATTACGATTCCATTGTGCAGGTGACGTGATGGTGGTCACTTGCCAATGGGTGGACAGTGTACTTCTAAACCAGTTTACAAAGATCCATCAGGTTGTTAGGGAGTACACCTTTGCCATTGTTTAAATGAACAGACAGAGGGGGCGAGAGGGTCCTAAGTAAATTGGAATAGTGGGTGGGTGGTTATGGCAAGGGCGTGGACTCTTTACGGCCATGCAAACAGATCTAAATGTGTCCACAGTAAATGACTCGACAAATTGCAACACCCTTGGCCAGTTGGGAAGTATTGCCTGTTAAATTTCTACCCTTATTAGCACTCTTTATTTGAACGGGTTCAGTGACATGATGTTTGGTATAAACAGTTTTATCGTAGCTGTAAACCAGAAGTTGTTGTGAGTTACAAGAATGGGTTGTTGTTGATAAGATATTAAAACCAGAGTAAATGAAATGTAAACGACAATTGTTCCATAAAAAGTTGTTAATTAATATCGAGAATATTTCTAAAACTTAATTCACTGTAATCACAGCGCCATCTGGCAAGCGTTTCGGACACTTCATGTTCATTCCTCTACAGTTCAAACTTGACAGCGCGCAGAACTGACGCCATCTTTTATCGAGTAGCATAACTAAATGTACAATAACAACGGAAGAAATGAGCGTTAATATGCAGTATTACTACTCGTATGACCTGAATAGTGCAGTTAGATATATATTTTCCTCATGGAGCCTTTAATAAACAAGATAGGAGATACAAGGACAATGGCACCATAATTCGGTTGCAGAAACTTCTGAATGAATGTTTGATGCAATATCGATTTTATTATGTATTCTAGTCACGAATTGAACGACTTTATTACATTTATGAAGCTACATACATACAGCCGTCTTGAAGCCCATTACACATTCGAAAAACAACAACATTGAATGCATACTAATAAATAGTACCGCAGAAAGCTTCGAGAAAATTACATTGCAATAACATTTCATAAGTCTCTCTTTTCTATTGTTCCGTGTTGCTAATTTTCGTATTATTATTATTATGAAAAAAAAAACAGTTATTAACTGCTGCGATTATTAACTTGCCAAGTTGTGACCTAGTTCTAACATTAGATTAGACAGCCTTTGACGTTTTACCAATTTAAAAAACGGTACAGAATCGAATAAAATGTTCATTGATTTATGCTACAGTTTACAGATAATAAATATTATGAGAACTTTGTTACTCGCTTACGTTTAAGTTCAAAGCCTTCTTCGTTGGTCTAGAGGTCGCGAGCGTTACTGCTGGCCATGGCTCCCGAGGTCCTGGGATCGATTCTGGGTCGGGCAAAGAGTTATTTGGATTTTCTATCAGGAATTTCTCGATGACAAGAGGCTCGTCCGTTATTACATGGAATTTAAAATAACTGGTGAAATGTAGCCTAACCCTTCGTTGATACAGACGTTGTTATTTAAGTTAATAAGGTATATTTATAAGCAGACTGAAGCTGTATACCATGCTTATAGACCACGTAGACTGATAGTCTGACTCGAAGCATAAACTATTTCACTTGTACAGCACACCCCAAGAGCTAGCTAGCTTTCGATGTTTCACATATTCCATCCTGAATAAACATTGTGAATAGTTTTGGTATTGTTAGAAAATAAACTGCTGTCGAGGCATCTTTTACTTTGGTGAAAAGAGTGGTTATAGTCAAACATTTGGGAATGATGTGGGCTCAGCAAATGTTTGGAGCCACAGCTTTCAGAGAACTCTGGTTTTACATTTGCTTTTGAAGTACAGAAGAACCAAACATAACATTACGCCTGTTTTGCCCGAAGCGTAAGTGGTGGTTAAGTCCCATGTAACAGGAGGCGAGCGTATTGCCATCAACTGGGCACTAATCCAGACTCCGGGCTGCTACTGAGGAATTCCTGATGGGAAAACCCAACAACACTTAGCCCGACTTGGGAATCGAACCCAGGACCGGATGCTCAGCAGTGACGTTTGCGACCACTGATCATCGAGGTAGTTTAGTAGAAGTCATTTATTTCTGGTCTTCACGGCGACGATACTTTAGAAGACAGCCTCTCTACCGATCCTGTTGACTGTCTAATCGTTTAATCACAAGCTTTTTTTCTATAGTTCCGAGTTGAATTTTATTAATACATCTAACAACCGCCAGATGGCGACACTACTGTCAATGGCGAGTTTGACCGAGTGCTACTGCGATAACCATTTTATGGGTTTCGTACTTTAAAAGGAAAAAAAGGAACCCTTATAGGGCATCGTGTGTCTGTCTGTCCGTCTGTCACAGCCAATTTGCTCCGAATCTAATAGACCGATTAAGTTGAAAATTTGTACACCTATGAATTTCTGTGACCCAAACACGGACGTGTAACGTAAATAAATGAATTTTGAATATGGGGGTTGACCCCCCATATTCAAAATTCATTTTTTTTAAATTTATTTATTTAAGGATTACCAACGATATACATTACAATTATCTTCTACAGTAATATAACTTGTATAATAAATACGTTATCCTCTAATGCACACTCAATTACAGGTAGCCACAGCTTACACATTATCGAGTAATTACACATGCTCTGAATACATAATTAAATTAATAATACATAAAACAATACGTAAAACAAAAAAAAAAGACAATATACATTCTATTATAAAGATTTAAATGCTAATAAGAAATAATAAAATTGCATCCATATATTACAATAAAACCAATATTATGTCCGAATGAATTAAAGAAATACAAAATAATAGTAAGAAATTGAATTATAGATTACATTAAATAAAAAAAGTTATAAATTATTGTTGTGAAAGTTATAAAAAAGGTTATAATACTGGAATGATAAGTCTCTTCACATGTAACTCACACCCGAGCGAAGCCGGAATGTGTCGCTAGTCCTACTTCATACTAATATTATAAATGTGAGTTTGTATGTTTGGATGTTTATGTCCTCTAACCGAAAGTACTTATATAATTTATTTTTAAAAGTGTTAAGACTGTCATGATTAATATCAATTTCAGACTTGCGGCATATAGCATTATACAATTTGGTAGCCCTCGTAAGGGGAGAGTTGTCACCTAAGTTGGTTTTGTGCAAAGGTTGTCTGAACAGATTGAAGGTATGTGACCGTGGTAACCTGCTAAGAACATTAATACATATTTTGGATAGTAGGTCAGTATTTAGTTTAGATGTCACTAATTTGTGAAGGAAATAAAGATTTTTCACTTTTCTACGAAAATAAGAAAAAAAAAGTTTAGCAAACTGTACCGTGTGACATATCAAATGAAATGGCTTACATGGCTTTGTTTTAAAGTTATTTAAGAAAATAGACGAAAACTGACCATTCCCCCCTTATCTCCAAAAGTACTGATCATATAATTTTGAAAAAAAGGCTATAATTTCAAAAAGACATAAGAAGTCTATGTCTTAAAATAACATGCTAAATCTCTCAATATTAAAATTTATTTATTAAACTTACATTTGCAGTTGGAATGTATGGGAGAACATTTTTTTCAAATGTTTAGTTTGTTCTTGGGATAAATTTATCCTAACTACGGAACCCTTCATTGTGAGTGGTCCGACACGCATTTGCCCGGTTTTTTTTTTAGTAGCGATGATGCTAATAGTATTAAGTAGGTACCTATATTGAACAGGTTCGCGATTTGCCACCTCATGTAAGGAAATGTTGTGGGGACTCTTGGGAGAAAAATTTCCAATTCTAGATGTAGGTATCCCTATCGCCTATAGCCATTGTTCTAGCACGGACGCTACTGTAGTTGCTTGTGTGAGAGAGAAAAACCTCGGATTTTGTTTTAGCTACCGTAAATAATATTCCATCGCGATGATTTACAATTCGTCAAACAAATTGCTACGCATTCCTCTGTCGGCATTTTGGAACATTTTAATGCAATTTGGGTCGACAGATTTTTTTAACAGCTTTCCGTTTTTCTAAATTGCTAACCCGATGTAGGAAGCAAATATCGGAATATCGCTTTGCAAGTTTGCCTATATTGGGTAACTGGTAATTAGTGACCGGTACTTAAACACATGATTGTACTCATACCAAAATATGAGTTCGCTAAAAAAAAATTCAGCTGTCAAATACATTGCAGGCTCGCATAACTCGTCAAAATGTAGGGAGCAGTTGATTTTTTTTCGCTATTTTCGGTTTGGTCCCATAGAAAAGTTGCTTGCTATCATGAGTAGGTACAATCAGGTGTTTAAGTATCGGTCACTAATTACCAGTCACTCTATATAATGTAAAGTGTTTGCCGCTGCTTTTACCTTATCTATCCTTAAATAAGTGTAGTTTCATCATACTTATTTAAGCTGATTGCGCAGTGGCAGCCCGCGAAAATCCAATTATCTTGCGTTTTTTTGCAATTTGCAGGTCAGTGTAAGGTTATATCTTGATCAAAATATGATACGCGACAATAAGAAATATGTAATTACATAATTTTAATCATAAAAATCATCAATACATTTCTCTAAGTTAGATTTGCTCCGGATTTGTCGAATCCGGAGCAATTGCATCCGGAGCATTTACTAAAACTTGAATTTCGCGGGCTACCACAGCGGATCAACCTTGAGGGGGAAGCGTCTGGGTAGCCCGTGAAATTCAAATTTTCTTACGTTTTTTGTAATTTACAAGTCAGTATTATATTGTACGTTGATCAAATTATAATTTGCGGTCGTAACAAGTATCTATTTACATAATTAGAATCATTAAAGTGATCACTACAACTCTTTAAGACCAGGTAATTCTAAAAAATGACTAACTCCTTAAGTTAGTAACTTAAGGAGTTGTATTACTGATTCTATTGTATATAATTCTGTAAATATATATGCTGCAAATCATACTTTATTTAACATACAACTTAATACTGACTTGCAAATCACAAAAAACGTAAGAAAATTTGAATTTCGCGGGCTACCCTGACGCTTCCTCCTTAAGGATAGACATAAACTCGTCTCTCTGTCTTTCTGTCCTCCAGTGAGTTTGACAATCAAGAACCAATTATCTATCCATTTACGTGGTGTTATTTGAAAACATAGATACAATGATATGGCTACCTGGGCTACCTGGGCGAAATTTAGAACCTCTGTTTCCACTACAGTAAGAACTTTGTTTTTTTCTTACTAGTCATCCGCCCCGGCTTCGCACAGGTGTACTAATGAAAAAAAAAACCAGCAATAGTAACTACTATTGCTGGTATTTTTAAAAATAGCAGGTATAGTATACGTTCTGCAACTTTTTTTTTCACTAAACATCCAAAACTTTATTAGTACATACATGCACACACCGTACTATTAAATTACGCGCATAATTTCCGAACGACTGCACCAAATTGGATAATTCTTTTTTTTTGTTGTGTTTGTAATTGTCAGGACAAGGTTTGTATGAAAGAAAATGTTTGAAAAGTTGCCGGGAAAATTTGAAAATTTGTGCATTTTCTATAGGAATTTAGTATGAATTATTGAAATTTTGACAGGACAACGTTTGTCGGGTCAGCTAGTTTAATATAATATTGATTGCTTTGTACTAAACGGTTTTATGATTGAAGCAAGTTTATTGCGATTGTAAATCCGTGCGATTTTACGATTGATAGCCAGTAGACACGTAATAAGATATTATTAAGGAAAATAATATAAATCGTAGTTCCTTATTAGGTATTTATTGATGATTGTTCCTTGAAATGGCATAGTTTTAATATATATTTTTTAATCAATGTTATTGGTTAGCAAATAAAATGGATTTTTACACTTTTTTTATTGGCCATAATATTTTATTAAATCCAACAACGCCAGCTCTAGTGGGACAAAGTGAACTCAGAGTATGTTTAAAATCAATCAGTGGGAAACAGTGGGCAACAAAATTGTGAACATACCCCTTTATCCCACTGGTGGGACAGACAGAATAATCCTATAAAGTATCAGAAAAATGTGAGCCAACATGATCTAGGAGAAGTTTTTAACAAGAATAACTTCCTACGTGTTTTCCTCAATCAAGGTCTGAGTTTAATTCTTAGCGCAAGTAAGTAAGGTTTTAAATGAGTTCATTTGTATTCTTAGTCATAATTGCACACGATATATGGCGGTTCTACGCCAACTATTCTTCTACAGACTTAGTCATAGTTTCTAGTAGCCACACTGAACTCGTCGGTGTTGCCAGCAGCCGTCCGGACGTAGGTACAAGATTGACTGTACATAGCACGAATTAACTCTACATACTTCCCGGGACAACCTTCCTCTTTCAAGGCCCACCACAAGACATCCCGAGGTACCCTAATAGAGTATAGATTAATATTAAATCAACTCATTATACAGAAATCTCGATGTTTTGTCAAGCCATAAAAGCGTTACGAATCAGGGGCGGGTCGTAAAGGTCTCAAAAGGTGCCAACGGGAAAACATTTTAATTAGATTTTTTCCACATAAGGTGCAGTCTACGTAGCGTTTTGTCAAGGAAACCACGACCCGTTTCTGGCTAGAGGAACCGAGTATTATCAATCTCAATGAAATGGACAAAAGGGTTTTTGTAGGTATATAAGTTGCTTATACACTTGGCGTCATAAAAATCGCACCTCTCCGAAAATAAGATTCAAGCATGTCCCGCCATCAACGAATACATTAAACCCAGTTGAAAGTATGTTTAACGACCTTTAAATTAATAACAGTTAGAATTCCTAAACATAACAAATCTCATTAGAACGTAACGTAAAAAAAAATGTTGTCAAAATTCGCATTACAACGGCCACTAATTGCACCACCCTACAAGGGTGACGCGGGTCAAATGTGAGTCATTCGCTATCCAACCTTTGAAGAGAATACACGTGAACAGCTACAGCAAGAAAATTACCCCTGAAGATGGATACCACTGCAGATGCAGCCGCTGAAGTCATTTCACTAACTGCAATCAGGGATGCGGCAATGTGATGTTGCTCGGCAACTGAACTTGAGTCGTTTTTCCGTTCGACGAGTGTTTCAACGCTTCCGAGAGACTGGTGGCTATATCCAAAGACGTGGATCTGGAAGACAACGCTGCACATCCGAAAGAGACGACCGCTTCATTGTTTCGACGTCTTTACGTAATCGGTTTTCCAATGCTGTTGAGCTGCAACAACAACTCCGATCAGTTTGCAGAACTTCTGCAAGCGTCTCCACGATTAGAAGAAGATTGCGAGAGAAGAAAATTGCAGCTCACAGGGCCGCTACAGGGCCAAAATTAGGGCCAGGGGGTAACACTAGGTTTTAAGTTATTTTTAAAGACTTTTTTGTAATTTTTTCTGTTAAAATAAAACGACACGTTTTAATCATTTACATTAGCTTGTTCTTTTTTTATTCCCTGGTAAACAAAAACCAAATTTATTGCTTTATTCTGAAATTTAAATAAATTGCCTTTCCAATGATACCTTGTAGTCATATGTCTACTATTGATTAATAGGGTTAAATTATTTTGAAGGCAATTCTTAAAGAGGTGCGATTTTTGTGACGCCGAGTGTAGTTAAGAGAAAATATTATCATTAGCAATGTTTACTTTTAAGTTTAGAGGGGCCTGTGGCTAAGTAATAACAGCCGCACGGGTCGATCGATCAGGTTAAGCTACGCTTGCCGCGGTTGGTATGTGAATGGGTTCTTTACATACATACCAAGCCGTGCCTCGGAAACCACGTTAACCCATTGGCCCCGGCTGTCATTCGTGGATCTGTGACAGTCGTTATGGGTCTTCAGAAGCCCGAAAGTATGAGAACCAGTCTTACCAAGGGGTATCGTATTATTATCCAGTAACTTGGTTGTGGAGGTCAGATAGGCAGTCGCTCCATGTAATATACTGGTATTCAGCTGCATCCGGTTAGACTGAAAGCCAACCCCAACATAGTTGGGAAAAGGCTAGCTAACTTTAACCCCATGTTTAAGATCTGGGTATTCATTTTATTTAAGCGCAGCCACTGTGAATAAATCATCAAAATATTAATAAGTTGAATTAGTTAACATAAATGGACTGTCGCTCAGAACATTAGGTACTCGTGAATTCGTGAGTGACTTGCATTAATTAGCACTGGCCAATTTAGCGGAAACCTCGGTCCAGATTGATGGATTTTTGCATGTTTTTTACTGATGATGATCCCTGTCTCACACAAAGCACAGCGCTTTGTGTGAGACAGGGATCATCATTTAGTTATACTGGGGGTCCGTTTAAAAAATATAATATGACTGTCGCCGCCGCGCCGTCCGTTGGGTAGACAAAGCAACCAAGATAAAAAAATAAGCAAAATCGCTTTTTTTTAATTTTTAATTATATAAGATGGGTTTGCTCTCGACTATAGTCTAGGTCAGAAGTGACAGAGACAAAGTCGACGATGGAGTGAGCTTACCCAGAAGAAGCCTGTTGACTCTCACTTTAAAGAGGTTAGGGTTGTATGCGCTCGGAAACACAGACGCAGGTAGCGAGATCCACTCTTTTGCTGTGCGCATTATAAAAGACATTTGGAAACGCTTAGTGTGAATTGGTGGAATAGCAACCAGGTTGGGATGGTAACTGGCAGTGCGTCTAGATGTCCGATGGTAGAAGGGGGCCGGTGGAATGAGGGCGTGGAGTTCTCTGGCACACTCTCCGAAGTACCATCTGTAGAAGACCGACAAGCAGGCAACCTTGCGGCGATGAGTCAAGCTATGAAGCTTGGCATCCACCAGTTTTACGTCGCCTATGAGCCTCTTAGTTCTGCGTTCCACCGAGTCAAGCGCGGCTAGTTGGTACTTAGCTGATCCATCCCAAAGGTGGCTGCAATACTCCACGCAGGATCGGACTTGCGCTTTGTAAAGAGCTAAAAGCTGCTGTATAAATAAAACAAAAACAATATTTTTTATTAAGACATCATCATCTCCCAACTATGTTGGTGTCGGCTTCCAGTCTAACCGGATGCAGTTGAATACCAAATACAAGCATTTTACTTAGCCACAGGCCCCTAAAAAAACTCACAAAATGAGTTCCCCCAATAAAAATGACCCTTTATAAAGAAAACACCCGTTCCAAAATGAACTATCAATACGGCGCCGTGTTACTGTGTTACTATACAAGTACTGTCCGATGTTAAAAGTACGACACGTTACAGCTGTCGAACAACACGCAGAGAACACCTGGTGCTTCTTTAAAAATATAAACAAATATTATGTAATGAACAAAAATAACAAATTAAGTAATTAATTAACATTATTGTGAAAAATGACATTTGTTGGGTGAGTAAAGTTGGTTCAGCTAAAACTGATTTTTAAAAAATATTTTTAGATTAAGTTTTAGTTATTAAACTGTTAAGGTATTCATGGTCCCAACGGCGAGATTTGGTGACTCCTGGTGTTGGACATGATTTTAACAGATCAAAACAACAACAGATTGTTTGAAATAGTACAAAAAATATTAAAACCTTAGTTATATACCTACTACTTGACCAAAACAATTAGGCGCATGACAGGAATTCCGTTTCGGCGCTCACACTCCGCACCTTTACCTGCGCTTCCCCTAGTGACGCGCAGACGTATACTCGCTTTCGGTAGTGATGATAATACGTACAATATCAATCACCGTTCCCTTGTTCCTTTCTAGTTCCAATAACTTCATAGCTGTAATGCGCCTAATTGTTTTGGTCACGTAATATACAGGGTTAAAACTAAAAAATACGTAATATACAGGGCAAAAAAAAAATCAGCTGTTCAGTACATTTTGACGAATTATGCGAACATAAATGTACTGAACAGCTGATTCTTTTTTCGCGATTTCAGGTTTGTTCCCATGTTGCTGGTGTTTTACTAATAACCGTGTATATACATTTTAGTTAGAGTTATTATATGTATAGTGTTCGGTAATACCTACAAACACATTTTGGCACAGAAATGATTAATTCCGTTCAAAATGCAAACTACTTTTACCATCGAAACTTTCGGTTGCGCTTCTAAGGACATATAAAAACGTTGCTGAAGTTAATAGACAATTAAACGTCAAAAAACATATTACATAACTTCAAGCAACGTATATTGGGTAATTAGTGACCGATACACACGATTGTACTCATAATAACAAACAACTTTTACTATGGGATCAAACTTAAAGATGAAAAGAAATCTAGAAAAAAAATCGGTTGTACCCTACATTTATACACTACAGTCAAAATGTAGGGAACAGCTCATTTTTTCGCGTCTTCAGGTTTAGGCCCACATTCAATGTTGTTTACTTTCATGAGTACAATCTTATTGTGTCTAAGTATCGGGTGACTGGTAATTACCAGTCACCCTTATGGAATAGCTACCTTTTATGATTAGGGATCCCACCTAAACCTTAGTTTTAGAAGCTTAGCAATGAGAAAACAAAAACAAACAAATAAAATGAATCACCATAATATATTTTCTTGTATCAGTCCCTCAACTAATATCTCACGGCTCAATGCGTGGGCGCCGCCTTATAAATCACTTTTACGATATTATTCCTTATTCGAACTCGATCGTCACGTAAACGATGCATGCTGTCATAGTTATTAACCGTCGGATCACTACTCGAAATATTCGATTACGCAACTGTAGCGGCCTTGTGGACCGAATAGGGAAGGGGGGGTTGGTATAAGGGAGAGAAGGATAGCGATTTTTAATTGGCGTTTTAGCGTAGGTGGTAAGGCAAGGAGTATCGTATTACCCAGTAACTGGGTAGTGGACGTTAGATAGGGAGTCGTTCCATGTAAAATACTGGTATTCATCTGCATCCGGTTAGACTGGAAGCCGACCTCAACATAAAAAAGAAAAAAATACATAATAAAGGAAAAGGCTAGGCTAGGATGACGAGAGTAGGTGGTATAGTAGGTATTCTTTTTATCTCTCGAAGCGACGCGCGATTTAGTTATTGTAACCAAATGTACAAACACCCTGTGAATGTGTGTGTGCACATAACGTACTCACGCACACACACACTTCTAACTTCACCATTGTTTCGGACGGTACTGAGAGGTCTTGCGCTTACACACACATTCACAGGGTGTTTTTAACCTTGGGAACCACAAGTTGCGTCGCTTCGTGAGATAAAAGTACTGTAAGAGGTTAAGAACCGGTGACAATCAACCAATTGACTGTAATCATAAAACAGTCAGGATCATCATAAAACAGTCAGGATCATCATAAAACAATCAGGTTCATCATAAAAGAGTAACTATGTAGTTTCTTGCCCATTTTTCTCCATGTGAAACTAATTTGAGGATGGGGCACCTGAAATCAATTATATATAATTATTATATTTTATTTTCTTGTAAATTTTGACGTTTAAAAGTGCCTTTTAATGGCCTATTTGAAAACGAAAGAGTGGAACCCTCTACCTGCGTCTGTTTCCGAACGTATACAACCCTAATCTCTTCAAGGTGAGAGTGAACAGGCTTCTTCTGGGTGTGCTCACTCCACCGTCGACTTTGTCTCTATCGCCTCCGATCTAGACTAGAGTCAAGAGCAAACCCATCTCAAATAAAAAAATAAAAAAGTTTGACTTTAACTTGAATAAGGCGAGAAATCCGCTAAAGCCTCTAAAAGAGCTGATTGCTGACCTCCACAACCCAGTTACTGGGTGTAAGCAAGTGAGTCCCTTAGCAAGTATTAGTCTTCAATTACATATACATATAATAATATACATACACATATAATACTAGTCTATCATTGTCCCACTGCTGGGCAAAGGCTTCTTCTCATACAGAAAAGGCACAAGCGTTGATCACCACTCTTTCTTAAACGTCCAAGATAATCCATATATCCAATACTTCAAATTAATGGGCAATATTTTATAACCGCCCCCCGCTCAAATTTTGGACCACACACCACGAATCACACGCGCAATGAATCAGTGGACATTTTGTTTATAAAACGATGTCCAAAAAAGGAAACATGTGTTTTCAGTTTGCTGAAGAAATGTGACTGCTTATGAAGACGATCAGTGGGTGAATGAATGACTCACGAGTATATTTTTGTGGTTTATTTAAAGGGCA
Organism: Dicycla oo; assembly: GCA_948252095.1. Lineage (NCBI taxonomy): Eukaryota > Metazoa > Arthropoda > Insecta > Lepidoptera > Noctuidae > Dicycla > Dicycla oo. The sequence continues at coordinate 29,697,437 of OX411714.1, forward strand.
TGCATTAATTTAAGTTGAACTAAGAAATAAATCGTGATGACCTTGAAAGTTAGGGTACGGACGTCAGAGTTTGTCCTTAAGACGTTGGTTGGTGGATATTAGTTAGCCATGTCTAGTTAAGAAGTAAGGAAGGCTGGACAGTTTGCTTTCAGTGTGATAAGGTGGCGAGAGCAGTCCGATTCAGGCTCTCTATCAAGGATTTCGTTTAAAAACGATTTAGATTTAATAAGCACATATTTGTTAAACTCGTGTCGTCAATAAACTATGCAATCAATATTTTTCATCTTTCAGAGCGAATGCCATAGCCATAGGTAATACGCAATAATATTGTTGCTACTCTGGAAAGCCCAGTCGCTCTCCAGTAGCTAGATACAGGATGAGTTCTAGGTATCTTCCTCAGGCCAGATTAGCGTGTTGCAAAGTAGGTAGGTACGTACATATATACTCATTAGTTCCCACCCTGCTCATCACACATAGCAAGCGAGTTAAAAACCGGCTCTAAATAAAGAATTAACCGCACCCGTATAATTTAACTAAGAGTTCTTGTCACGCTATATTCTGCCGTGACGGTGTGCTGGCGAACTAATTCATGTTTGTATTATTTATTTAATACATACTAGGTACTGACACTATACTGACTCAACACTGGGCCGCAAAGAAAGCGAGTCGGTAACAAAAACCTCAATAATTTTAAAAATATTGGAGCTAGATTTGACTGTATTATAGACAATTTTACGAGTATAGTGCTTAAATCAATGTCATAAAAGTTCAAGATTATGAAGTTTGTTTTGAATAAAAGTAAGTTAATTTAAAATTACCATTTTCACTAGATTTCGAAAACTGTGCTACGGTATCAAATATGCATTTTTTACACATTTTAGTATTTTGTATTGCCACCACGAGCTGTTGATGCAGCTGTTATACGGTGCGGCATGCTTTCCACCAAATTTCTGAGCCGATGCTGCGAAATATTCCCCCATTCCTCTATCAGTGCTTCTTTCAGTTCACGAAGCGTGATTGGAGTAGAATTTCACTGGCGTTCACGTCGTCCCAGTTCGTCCCAGGCATGCTCGATGTGTTTAAAGTCTGGGCTGCGTGCTGGCCACTCTATGCATGTAATAGCGACATCTTTAAGGTAGTCAAACACTGTCCGAGCTGTATGGGGACGAGCGTTATCTTATATAAAGATGGCGTTCAAGCCCATGTTTATAAAAAATGGGCCAACATACTCATTTAAGATTTCACTCAACTATCTTTCTTCAATTAAAGTGCCATTTTCTATCAACACTAGCACGGTGCGGCTTTCGGAAGAAATTCCAGGTCACATGTGTAAGGAGCCTCCACCGTATGTCGCTTAATCTTCAATGCATGCTTGGTTAAAGCTCTCTCCTGGTCTTCTGTTGACTCGTCTGAAAACATTACTCTTGACCAGTCATCCAGAGTCCAATTCATGTTTTCTCTAGCGTAACTCAGCCTTGAATTGCGATGCTGCCTTTCGAGTTTTGGACCATTTGCAGGTCTAAATGGCGTCAAGATTGCAGCTTCAGTATACGCCACCACACTGTACACGTGCTCGGATTGCCCCCTCCAGCACGTAGAAGCTGATTTTTGACTTCAACAGTCGTTTCAAATCGATTTCTCAACATTGTTGACACCATATATCGATCCTCATGCGCTGTTGTGCACCTTGTTCAGCCTGTTCCTGATCTGCGAATATTTATTGGATCCAGTCTCTTCAAATTGCTGGAGCACTCATTGAACGGTTGATAGCGACACACCAATTGTTCTCGCTGTATAACGCTGACTGCGCTCGCAAACGTTGCCACAATTCTGGTACACTCTTCAGGGGTTAGTAGCATGTTTTTAATTGTATTTGAACAGAATAATGAATATCTGCACAAGAAATGCCATATTTGTAAACGGGAACAAAAGTAAAACAAATGGTTTCAAAGTTGTTGAAATTTTAAATATCGTCTTTTTTATTTATGGTTTTTAGTACAATCAACAAAATGAAATAAAAAGGTTTTAATTGTTCCTAAATAAACTTTCAATTTAGTTTTTATTTTATTAAGCTTGCTCAAATATTTTAAAAGTTATCGCATTATATATAATAATAATAAAGTCCTGCACCAACCGGAGGTTGTCCTTGGGTGCACTTGCGTAGTGCATATAGGGATAATCGCAGGTTGGTGCCTCCTCATCATTTAAAATTATCTAGGCCTCTGCCAGTTGACTTCGGCCCCTCGTATGCCTTCCAAAAGTCCGGGACCCCAGGGTCTCGAGATATCTACAAAAATAATAATAATAATAATAGTATCCTAGGACATTTTTCACACACGGTCATCTGATCCCAAACTAAGCAGAGCTTGTACTATGGAAACTAGATAACTGATACACTGCTACATACATATTTATAACCAACCCGCTTTCTTTGTGGCCCAGTTTAAATTAAACTCGCTTTTCGTGTCTGTCTGTGTGACCGCGCTGTTCTTCTAAAGATTCTGTGTACAATATGTACCTACATTCATCTAATAAAGAAATCTCGATGTTTTGTCAACTCATAAGAACCGTGCGAAGCAGGGGCGGGCGGCGCCTCGCTAGTTATTTATACAGGGTTATTGGTAAAACACCAACAACCTCATAAGGGGTCATTGTACTCATCATTATAAACAACTTTTACTATGGGACCAAACCTGAAACCGCGAATAAAATATCAGCTATTCAGTACATTTATGTTCGCAAAATTCGTCAAAATGTACTGAACAGCTGATTTTTTTTTTCGCATAGGTACCTAGTTTCTTTTTATTTGGAATTAAATTTACAGTATTACGGGTTTGTTTGAGAATCGGTATGTTTATGGGATGGTTGCGTGTTGATTTTCTAACTGCTTCAAAGGTCACATCACTATTTCTACTAGCGCTTTGCCCGCGACTTCAGGATTTCAGGTTTTCCCATACCTAGTAGCTTCAACAAGCCATTTCATCCGCGCCTATCGACGGTTAAGGATGTATAGTGTCTATCTCAGTTTTTTTAGTTTTTCACTTTTTAATGCAGGTAGATTTAAAGTATAATTTGGCTTGGATGGATGGAATTTCTATAGCGAAAAACTACAACAATTTTGTGAATTTTGAGAGAGTGCCAAGCCAAATTAAACTTTAAATCTACCTGCATTAAAAGTGAAAAACGTGATAAACTGAGAGAGACGCTATTGGTTCTTCACCGCCGATATGTGATTTTTTACAGTACCTATACTTTGCCTTGCCTTACGATAAGGTTGTCTCGGATCATACTCGTAACATCATCGTCTTTCCTTTGCCCATATCCCAATTTATTATTAAGTATTGTTTGATAGCGATGCGGACCAATTTTTTGATGTCCTATGATTCTTACCCCTCCCTTTTCTATAAACTTGTAGTACAAATTATTATTATTATTATATTAAAAAAAAATCAAATCAAATGTCATTTATTCAAACTAGGCTGAGAATTACCATTTTTTTGAACGTCAAAGACGTAACCTTTTAAATTATGCAAATAACATAACATCACGCCTTGTATTCCCCGAAGGGTTGGGCAGAGGTATACTCACAAATTTCACCCGTTCAGTTCCATGTAATAGGGGGCGAGCCTATCGCCATCAAGCGGGCACAAATCCAGACTCCAGGCTACTATTGAAAAATTCCAGATGGAAAAACCCCATAACACTGCCCGAGCCGGGAATCGAACCCAGAACCTCATGCTCAGCAGTAGCGCCTGCGACCACTACCCTGACGAGGCAGAAATTATTTTTTTTTTATTATAATATTTGGAAATTGAAATATTGTTTTTATAGTTTTTGCAGGAGCGGCTTTGGCTAAGTAATAACCGCCGCAGGGGTCGATCGATCAGGCTAAGTTACGCTTGCCGCGGTTGGTCCGTGGATTTACCTAACAAGACCCCTTCGTGCCTCGGAAAGCAAGTTAAGTTGTTGGTCCCGGCTGTCATTCGTGGATCTTCGTCAGTAGCCTGAAAGTCTGACAACCAGTCTTACCAACCAGTCTTATCGTATTACCCAGTATCTCGATTGTGGAGGTCAGATAGGCATTCGCTCCATGTAAAATTCAGCTGCATCTGGTTAGACTGGAAACAGACCCCAACGAAGTTGGGAAAAGGCTAGGCAGATGATAGTTTTCGCAGATTGAGACGTGATGATATTACAGGAACATGTGTATACGGAAGATAATTTACAAGAAACAGCAGAGTTTCGCAACAACTGTGGGTACTTACTTAATTAAAGCGTAGAACGCTTTACTCGATTTTTCCGGAAAATCATTACTTCCATGAACTTTACTGAGTTTTGAGAATCTGCTTATGAACGAGCCCCGTGTCCGTGAATTTAAATTGGTAAACATGAATTTTAGAAGTACTCTATAGCCTCGTATTCATAGTAATCCAGGGTTGCCATAGTTGCAGCAACGTGCATGTGTGCGTGCGACACCAGATCATGTTGCTGCAACATTGTTAAACAAATTTTGTTCACCATGAATACCAATGTTGCTGCAACATTGTTAAACAACTTTCATTCACTATGAATACCTATGTTGCTGCAACATTGTTAAACAACTTTCATTCACTATGAATACCTATGTTGCTGCAACATTGTTAAACAACTTTCATTCACTATGAATACCTATGTTGCTGCAACATTGTTAAACAACTTTCATTCACTATGAATACCTATGTTGCTGCAACATTGTTAAACAACTTTCATTCACTATGAATACCTATGTTGCTGCAACATTGTTAAACAACTTTCATTCACTATGAATACCTCTGTTGCTGTAACATTGTTAAACAACTTTCATTCACTATGAATACCTATGTTGTTGCAACATTGTTAAACAACTTTTGTTCACCATGAATTAATGTTGCTGCCACATTGTTAAACAACTTTTGTTCACCATTAATACCTATGTTGCTGCAACATTGTTAAACAACTTTTGTTCACCATGAATACCTATGTTGCTACAACATTGTTAAACAACTTTTGTTCACCATGAATACCTATGTTGCTGCAACATTGTTAAACAACTTTTGTTCACCATGAATACCTATGTTGCTGCAACATTGTTAAACAACTTTTGTTCACCATGAATACCTATGTTGCTGCAACATTGTTAAACAACTTTTGTTCACCATGAATACCTATGTTGCTGCAACATTGTTAAACAACTTTTGTTCACCATGAATACCTATGTTGCTGCAACATTGTTAAACAACTTTCATTCACTATGAATACCTATGTTGCTGCAACATTGTTAAACAACTTTCATTCACTATGAATACCTATGTTGCTGCAACATTGTTAAACAACTTTCATTCACTATGAATACCTATGTTGCTGCAACATTGTTAAACAACTTTCATTCACTATGAATACCTATGTTGTTGCAACATTGTTAAACAACTTTTGTTCACCATGAATTAATGTTGCTGCCACATTGTTAAACAACTTTTGTTGACCATTAATACCAATGTTGTTGCAACATTGTTAAACAACTTTTGTTCACCATTAATACCAATGTTGTTGCAACATTGTTAAACAACTTTCATTCACTATGAATACCTATGTTGTTGCAACATTGTTAAACAACTTTTGTTCACCATGAATTAATGTTGCTGCCACATTGTTAAACAACTTTTGTTCACCATTAATACCAATGTTGTTGCAACATTGTTAAACAACTTTTGTTCACCATTAATACCAATGTTGTTGCAACGTTGTTAAACAACTTTTGTTCACCATTAATACCAATGTTGTTGCAACATTGTTAAACAACTTTTGTTCACCATTAATACCAATGTTGTTGCAACGTTGTTAAACAACTTTTGTTCACCATTAATACCAATGTTGTTGCAACATTGTTAAACAACTTTTGTTCACCATTAATACCAATGTTGTTGCAACATTGTTAAACAACTTTTGTTCACCATTAATACCTATGTTGTTGCAACATTGTTAAACTACTTTTGTTCACCATTAATACCAATGTTGTTGCAACATTGTTAAACAACTTTTGTTCACCATGAATTAATGTTGCTGCCACATTGTTAAACAACTTTTGTTCACCATGATTACCAATGTTGCTGCAACATTGTTAAACAACTTTTGTTCACCATTAATACCAATGTTGTTGCAACATTGTTAAACAACTTTTGTTCACCATGAATACCTATGTTGTTGCAACATTGTTAAACTACTTTTGTTCACCATTAATACCAATGTTGTTGCAACATTGTTAAACAACTTTTGTTCACCATTAATACCAATGTTGTTGCAACATTGTTAAACAACTTTCATTCACTATGAATACCTATGTTGTTGCAACATTGTTAAACAACTTTTGTTCACCATGAATTAATGTTGCTGCCACATTGTTAAACAACTTTTGTTCACCATTAATACCAATGTTGTTGCAACATTGTTAAACAACTTTTGTTCACCATTAATACCAATGTTGTTGCAACATTGTTAAACAACTTTTGTTCACCATTAATACCAATGTTGTTGCAACATTGTTAAACAACTTTTGTTCACCATTAATACCTATGTTGTTGCAACATTGTTAAACTACTTTTGTTCACCATTAATACCAATGTTGTTGCAACATTGTTAAACAACTTTTGTTCACCATGAATTAATGTTGCTGCCACATTGTTAAACAACTTTTGTTCACCATGATTACCAATGTTGCTGCAACATTGTTAAACAACTTTTGTTCACCATTAATACCTATGTTGTTGCAACATTGTTAAACAACTTTTGTTCACCATGAATACCTATGTTGTTGCAACATTGTTAAACTACTTTTGTTCACCATTAATACCAATGTTGTTGCAACATTGTTAAACAACTTTTGTTCACCATTAATACCTATGTTGTTGCAACATTGTTAAACTACTTTTGTTCACCATGAATTAATGTTGCTGCCACATTGTTAAACAACTTTTGTTCACCATGATTACCAATGTTGCTGCAACATTGTTAAACAACTTTTGTTCACCATTAATACCAATGTTGTTGCAACATTGTTAAACAACTTTTGTTCACCATGAATACCTATGTTGTTGCAACATTGTTAAACTACTTTTGTTCACCATTAATACCAATGTTGTTGCAACATTGTTAAACAACTTTTGTTCACCATTAATACCAATGTTGTTGCAACATTGTTAAACAACTTTTGTTCACCATGAATACCTATGTTGCTGCAACATTGTTAAACAACTTTCATTCACTATGAATACCTATGTTGCTGCAACATTGTTAAACAACTTTCATTCACTATGAATACCTATGTTGCTGCAACATTGTTAAACAACTTTCATTCACTATGAATACCTCTGTTGCTGCAACATTGTTAAACAACTTTCATTCACTATGAATACCTATGTTGTTGCAACATTGTTAAACAACTTTTGTTCACCATGAATTAATGTTGCTGCCACATTGTTAAACAACTTTTGTTCACCATTAATACCAATGTTGTTGCAACATTGTTAAACAACTTTCATTCACTATGAATACCTATGTTGCTGCAACATTGTTAAACAACTTTCATTCACTATGAATACCTATGTTGCTGCAACATTGTTAAACAACTTTCATTCACTATGAATACCTATGTTGCTGCAACATTGTTAAACAACTTTTGTTCACCATGAATTAATGTTGCTGCCACATTGTTAAACAACTTTTGTTCACCATGAATACCAATGTTGTTGCAACATTGTAAAACAACTTTTGTTCATCATGAATACCTATGTTGCTGCAACATTGTTAAACAACTTTTGTTCACCATTAATACCTATGTTGTTGCAACATTGTTAAACTACTTTTGTTCACCATTAATACCAATGCTGTTGCAACATTGTTAAACAACTTTTGTTCACCATTAATACCTATGTTGTTGCAACATTGTTAAACAACTTTTGTTCACCATGAATACCTATGTTGTTGCAACATTGTTAAACTACTTTTGTTCACCATTAATACCAATGTTGTTGCAACATTGTTAAACAACTTTTGTTCACCATGAATACCTATGTTGTTGCAACATTGTTAAACTACTTTTGTTCACCATTAATACCAATGTTGTTGCAACATTGTTAAACAACTTTTGTTCACCATTAATACCAATGTTGTTGCAACATTGTTAAACAACTTTTGTTCACCATGAATACCTATGTTGCTGCAACATTGTTAAACAACTTTCATTCACTATGAATACCTATGTTGCTGCAACATTGTTAAACAACTTTCATTCACTATGAATACCTATGTTGCTGCAACATTGTTAAACAACTTTCATTCACTATGAATACCTCTGTTGCTGCAACATTGTTAAACAACTTTCATTCACTATGAATACCTATGTTGTTGCAACATTGTTAAACAACTTTTGTTCACCATGAATTAATGTTGCTGCCACATTGTTAAACAACTTTTGTTCACCATTAATACCAATGTTGTTGCAACATTGTTAAACAACTTTCATTCACTATGAATACCTATGTTGCTGCAACATTGTTAAACAACTTTCATTCACTATGAATACCTATGTTGCTGCAACATTGTTAAACAACTTTCATTCACTATGAATACCTATGTTGCTGCAACATTGTTAAACAACTTTTGTTCACCATGAATTAATGTTGCTGCCACATTGTTAAACAACTTTTGTTCACCATGAATACCAATGTTGTTGCAACATTGTAAAACAACTTTTGTTCATCATGAATACCTATGTTGCTGCAACATTGTTAAACAACTTTTGTTCACCATTAATACCTATGTTGTTGCAACATTGTTAAACTACTTTTGTTCACCATTAATACCAATGCTGTTGCAACATTGTTAAACAACTTTTGTTCACCATTAATACCTATGTTGTTGCAACATTGTTAAACAACTTTTGTTCACCATGAATACCTATGTTGTTGCAACATTGTTAAACTACTTTTGTTCACCATTAATACCAATGTTGTTGCAACATTGTTAAACAACTTTTGTTCACCATTAATACCAATGTTGTTGCAACATTGTTAAACAACTTTTGTTCACCATTAATACCTATGTTGTTGCAACATTGTTAAACAACTTTTGTTCACCATGAATACCTATGTTGTTGCAACATTGTTAAACTACTTTTGTTCACCATTAATACCAATGTTGTTGCAACATTGTTAAACAACTTTTGTTCACCATGAATACCTATGTTGTTGCAACATTGTTAAACAACTTTTGTTCACCATTAATACCTATGTTGTTGCAACATTGTTAAACAACTTTTGTTCACCATGAATACCTATGTTGTTGCAACATTGTTAAACAACTTTTGTTCACCATGAATTAATGTTGCTGCCACATTGTTAAACAACTTTTGTTCACCATGAATACCAATGTTGTTGCAACATTGTTAAACTACTTTTGTTCACCATTAATACCAATGTTGTTGCAACATTGTTAAACAACTTTTGTTCACCATTAATACCTATGTTGTTGCAACATTGTTAAACAACTTTTGTTCACCATGAATTAATGTTGCTGCCACATTGTTAAACAACTTTTGTTCACCATGAATACCAATGTTGTTGCAACATTGTTAAACTACTTTTGTTCACCATTAATACCAATGTTGTTGCAACATTGTTAAACAACTTTTGTTCACCATGAATACCTATGTTGTTGCAACTTTGTTAAACTACTTTGGTTCACCATTAATACCAATGTTGTTGCAACATTGTTAAACAACTTTTGTTCACCATGAATTAATGTTGCTGCCACATTGTTAAACAACTTTTGTTCACCATGAATACCAATGTTGCTGCCACATTGTTAAACAACTTTTGTTCACCATTAATACCAATGTTGTTGCAACATTGTTAAACAACTTTTGTTCACCATGAATTAATGTTGCTGCCACATTGTTAAACAACTTTTGTTCACCATGAATACCTATGTTGTTGCAACATTGTTAAACTACTTTTGTTCACCATGAATACCAATGTTGTTGCAACATTGTTAAACAACTTTTGTTCACCATGAATACCAATGTTGCTGCCACATTGTTAAACAACTTTTGTTCACCATGAATACCAATGTTGTTGCAACATTGTTAAACAACTTTTGTTCACCATGAATACCAATGTTGCTGCCACATTGTTAAACAACTTTTGTTCACCATGAATTAATGTTGCTGCAACATTGTAAAACAACTTTTGTTCATCATGAATACCTATGTTGCTGCAACATTGTTAAACAACTTTTTACGGTAGGTTTATGGTGAAAGAAAAATACCATCCACGCAAGTGCTCGTTAGTTTCTTCTTCGTACGAGAAGAACCCTTTTCGTAAACAATGGCAAATACATCAATGAGACTAGCTTGTATCATAATGAGTAGGCACCTAAAGGAAATTGTTCACCAATTCCACTTTTGCCCCGTTTCCTAGAACCGGACGAATGAAGTAGCAAACACTAGATAACATGGTATGTACCTGACAGCTGATGACTAACATCCGATTGACATGTACTCTAAAACTAGCATTTCTAGTTAATTTATCTAGCGTATCAGCAATACTTATTTACATCATCATTTGTATAAATGTGAATATCGTTTGTGATTTAAGCGTTATGTGCCGTTGTACGTATTGGTAATAATATACGTAGGAATAAGGTTGTAAACTTTTATAAGTTTTATTTTAACACTAGCTGTTACCCGCGGCATCGCCCGCGTGGATATCAATACTTCCCAATTTGAATCGGATTTTGTTCACAATTTCATGGGTTTTGTTTTTTGTTGCGCGGAACCTTAATGCTTTCCCTAAAATAAAAGTAAATTAAGGTCCAAGTTACTCCTCAAAATCGGTCCAGCCGTTTCAGAGATTAGCCAGAACAAACAGATATACAGACAGACAAAAATTTTAAAAATAGTTTTTATTATCAGTACCGTATATAATTTCATATAATATATGTATTTAGTAAAAAGCTGTTATTTTGACACTACAAACAGATACTTCAATTTTATTTATTTGTATGTATATAGTGGTATAGATTACATACATACATAGACCACTCATCTGCCAACACCTGCGGGGCACATATGCGTGATGACGATGAAATGAGAAGTTGACTACATAGACCACTCATCTGCCAACGCCTTCGGGGCACATATGCGTGATGACGATGAAATGAGAAGTGGACTACATAGACCACTCATCTGTCAACGCCTTCGGGGCACATATGCGTGATGACGATGAAATGAGAAGTTGACTACATAGACCACTCATCTGCCACCGCCTTCGGGGCACATATGCCTGATGACTATGAAATGAGTAGTTGACTACATTAGAGTACTCATCTGCGAACGCCTTCGGAGCACATATGCGTGATGACGATGAAATGAGAAGTTGACTACATAGACCACTCGCCACTCAACGCCTTCGGGGCACATATGCGTGATGACGATGAAATGAGAAGTTGACTACATAGACCACTCATCTGCCACCGCCTTCGGGGCACATATGCCTGATGACGATGAAATGAGTAGTTGACTACATAGACCACTCATCTGCCACCGCCTTCGGGGCACATATGCCTGATGACGATGAAATGAGTAGTTGACTACATAGACCACTCATCTGCCACCGCCTTCGGGGCACATATGCCTGATGACGATGAAATGAGTAGTTGACTACATTAGAGTACTCATCTGCGAACGCCTTCGGAGCACATATGCGTGATGACGATGAAATGAGAAGTTGACTACATAGACCACTCATCTGCCACCGCCTTCGGGCACACACACACATATGTATGCCTGATGATGATGAAATGAATCTTTAAACGATTGAAAGAGCGAAACGAACGGAGCGAAATTGTGAATTCGTTTAGCGCTAAAGATTTAGTGATGTGTGCTGAGCCTTAGGACGAAGTTCACCAATGAAACTGAACGCGATCATCACATCTTAACCGCCTTTAAGAGCTGTCAGTGTCAAAATTCCACAACAATAACGACACTGACAGCTCTTGATCGCGTTTTTTCATTGGTGCAATTTGCTTTTAGTCGCTCGGTATCATGGTCGTAGCAAGTCTGCGTGTACTGAGTAAATACGCCTCGTCTTATAAATTCTAATTTCGTGTAGTTGGTATGGATGCAAGAAAAACTCTCAGCACTACTACGCATGCAAAATTAATATGACAATGCATGCGTGATAAAACTTTTGAACATAAAACGCACTCAGACGAGTGCGTCAATTATTTGACTACTCAGCCCACACACGGCATTATTTTAAAGGAGTGATACTAAGCTGTCTGTATAATTATCTTTGCTGTTGACTGTACGTGATGTAACGCTCCCATACATTTGATTGATATATATGATAACAATTGTAGACTCAGACGACGTCTGGGCTTTCTGATTGTTAAGCAAGTCACGATTAAATGCGTAGCGAATTGTCGCTTATCGCTGTGCTGGTAAGTTGAGGGCCGATTTTTAGATCCGTAGTTAACTCAACCAAAGGTTAAACGTAGTAACTAATGGTTGAATTTTGGCTAAATGTGTTTGCCAAAATGCCATTAGTTACTATTTTTTAACATTAATGAGTTAACATGAATTTCATTTTTCATTTCATTTCATTTATTTCAACTTGACCTTATTAAATACACATTAATAAGGTCAAGTTGACCTGGCTTGAATACCACGATTAATACCCCCGTCGGAAGTAGTGTATGTAGTATATTAGTTATTTGGTTTCCATAGTACAAGCTCTGCTTAGCTTGGGATCAGATGATTGTGTGTGAATAATGTATCAGGATATTATTATTATTAATTATAATGGATAAAATTGACCGCTACAATGAAGACTGGCCGAAAAGAACAAAACAAGTATACCAATATTTATGATTTCAAAGTGAAAGGTGCGCAAGGTACGATCGCTTGTATTAATTTCACTCATCATAAAATTTCTGGAATATTCCGATCTGTCACCCTGCTTTGTCCCCTTAGGGCGTTTGTGCATTACAGGGAATTTTACTATCCGGCAATCCGATTTTTGACGGTCCAATTTGACACGCCATAAATGTATATACTAGTTTGTGCACTATACGTAATTTTACCGTCCGACATTTTACTTTTCCCCATTCCGGAGCGTACTCAGCGTTCCTAGCGTAATTACGGAGAGCTACCCTGAACTGCGCCGCGCCGCACCGATCCGAATAAAGACGGACAAGTGCACAAGCCAAGTTATCATTAGTAGGTATCATTTTTTATTTTACAGTTTGACATTTGCTCCTGTCAAAATAGTCTCCGAGATTAAAAAAAAACAGACAATGGTGAGTGGGAATACATCTAATAAATCTTCAAAATACTAGTAAGGAATTTTAAAGATTGTAGGTTGTTAGACTTAACGTTAACAAGCTGTCATTGTCAAATGTCTGCATATATAGTTGTCAAGAAAATGTCAGATTGACACTCGCTAACATTACTTTGAGAAACTGTGCAATCAACTTTATTATATTAACAATATCAATCTGCCTAGCCTTTTCCCAACTATTGTTGGGGTTGGCTTCCAGTCTAACCGGATGCAGCTGAATACCAGTATTTTACATGGAGCGACTGCCTATCTGACCTCCACAACCCAGTTACTGGGTAATACGATACCCCTTGGTAAGACTGGTTGTCAGACTTTCGGGCTTCTGACGACACGTAACGACTGTCAAAGATCCACGAATGACAGACGGGACCAACGGCTTAACGTGCTTTCCGAGGCACGGAGGAGTCTCGGTATGTAAAGATGGTCACCCATCCACGGACCAACCCCGGCAAGCGTAGCTTAACCTGATGGATCGACCCGTGCGGCTGTTATTACTTAGCCACGGGCTCCTCCTTTATTTATTAACAGTTAATATAAAATACATAAAGCACTCAATATTACATGTTTTATTTAAAGAAACATAACAATACATATGTATTCCCAAGACATCACCACAAACTATTTTCTGTCGAAAATTGACGCCTTAGTGGATGCAACTAGGTGCTTTCAAGATCCATGTGGACGAAGTCACGATATAAAAGTAAACAAACTATAAATAACAAACTAGACGCACAAATAAAACGTCATTCAATTACATATTCACGCAACGATACACATTGCACGATAACTCCTAATGTTCACTGCAAGATATCATGTCCCATCACTCCATTGAAAACCTAATGGCGCGCACAGACGGGCAAGTTGCACGATTTACATACACATACACATTTAAATCTTGTTCGGTATTGTAACTACTGGTTCTTAATATTGTACTCAAAATGGAGGATGAACTGAGCTTTATTTATGAATCTTCTATAAAATCAAAATCAAAAGTTATTTATTCAAACTAGGCTGAGAATCAGAACTTTTTGAACGTCAAAATTACATAAGACAGTCCCCCAAAACGCCCGCCCTTCACCACTTCCTAGTGCTTTAGCTGGGGAGAAGAAGTGGCGCAACAAACTCCCCAGCAGCACAGCTGTCTGTTCAGTTAAAAAAAAAAAAAATTGAATGTATACAACACTGCGCATAATAATTTAGGTACATTACGCAACACAAAACATTAAATTAAATTATTTGCTATACGTAAGCTAGCACACGCCAATATACCAATAATAATAATAATAATAATATCTCTACGTTGACGTCGTGGTGGGGCTTGCGTGCTCCAAACTTTAGGTCTGTGCCGGTAGATTTTGCCGGAACGGGTCTAGGATGAGGAGCCAGACCAAGAGAGATATTGAAACCCGCAGGGCAGCATGTGGCGAGCTGTTGGGCAGTAGCGACCCCATGGACCCTATCTCCCGGGAGAAATCTTGTCCTCATCTCTGGCTTGCCTTTATTGGCCGGCTGGAGTGAACACTGACGAGGAACAGAGCTCCCACCTCTTTCTTGCCTTTATTGGCCGGCTTGAGTGGAGATTCGCAAGAGCAAACGTGCTCGGAGGAAGGAAGTATTCCAGTAAGGTGCTGGTAGGGATCTTGACCGTATTTCCGGGATTGTCCTGATAGCCGTGGAATACCTCTCCACTCCTCAAGCACCTCAGGAAGTGTTGCCCCCTTGTCGCTACGTCACTATGTGCTAGCGGCCGTCTCCGGGGGCCCATTATTGAGTGTGCAAGTCACCCCCTGCCATTTTATCCGTGTATAATATATAACATTGGTCAGGCAGGGGACATAGTTCTTCCATAGTTCAAGTTACCCAATCCACTTTAGCCACCCAAACCCATAGCCCAATATGTTTTGTTTTCACCTACAACAATAGTCCTGTACCAACCGGGGGTTGTCCTTGGGTGCACTTGCATAGTGCATACAGGGATAATCGTCGGTTGGTGCCTCCTCATCATTTAAAATTATCTAAGGGGCCTCTGTGAGTTGGCTTCGGCTCCTCGTACGCCTTCCAAAGGTCCGGGACCCCAGGGTCCCGAGAAATATCAAAAAATAATAATAATAATAATCGAAAACTATACTCAAGCAGAAATAAAAATACAAAACTAAAAACGTAAGCAGAACTATATACCTAAATAAAGGCCTCCAGTAATAAAGTATGTGCCCACTTACATATATGAAGATTGTATATGAAGCTGAAACTCGAAGTCACAAATGATAAACTAGGACCATCGAAGTAATATAAACAAAATTAATTACTAATTAAATCAAAACAAAACAAAACCAAGGACAGCAAGACGACAGTCACCACAAGCAGCACCCGTTCACGAGCATAACGCAGAGTTCAGCCATCACCCCCCTCGCCATATTTGAGGGAAGGAGGCAACCCGACCCCCGACGCTACCGCAAGCAGTGACATCTAAGGGAGCATGACGAACTTGCTGCCGGTTGCTCAGGCAAGAATAATATGATCAATTTTCGAGGTCACTAGCTAACCACATATTGCAATACCACTCAAAAAAACATTGTAATGAGTAGATTATGTCAATGATAAATAAAAATAAAATTAAAATAAATTGACTTTTACAGTCAAAGAAAATAAATAATTATATGAACTCATATAACCTGTCAGAAGATAAGCTAATTCTGGAGAAAGAACATAAACATTGTCTTGAGTTAATCACAGCGACCAACTATTCTTATCGTTTAAGTAGTCGTTGATAGAATAGTATGCCTTCGAACAAAGGTTAGATTTTACTTTAGCTTTAAACGCATTGAAGGGCAAATCTAGCAAGGAAGAGGGTAACTTGTTATAAAAGGATATACCGATAGATATAGATGTTATAATTACTTAGTTTCTTTTCGCGTCTGTCTGTATGACCGCGTTATTCTTCTAAACTACGCAATGGATTTTGATATGGTTTTCATCACCTTTTAGAGAATATAGATTCCAGAAGGTTTACATATATTATGAGTATCATAAGTTAATATTAATAAATAGAAATCCCGATGTTTCGTGAAGTTGTATAAACCGTTTAACCGTCCGCAGCAAGGGTGGGTTGCTCAAATGAAAGCAATGATTCCCACAGTTGATATAGAGCCATTACAGTTTTGTAGCATTTGAATTGTTTTTAACCGACTTCAAAAAGGAGGTTCTGTATTCGACCCGTATGTATGTTTTTATGTCCACGATTTTCTCAAAAAACGAATGAACCAATTTTGATGATTCTTTCACTAACGTGATCTACATACTTTCGAAAAGGTTATAGTATAATAATTAGACAATAATAATAATACATTAGATACTTATTCTTATGAGTACCTACGAAGTTATATGCATAAATGTACTCTGGCAGTTGTAAGCGGATTTTGATGATTCTTATTTTCGTTCGTCTTGGGCTTATGTAATGGTATTATGTATATTCAACTAAAAATTTAAAAATAAATTTATAAAAAAAAAAGTAATAACTGACTTCAAAACCTAAAACGAATAAAATAACTTTCATAAAAAACTGAATAGCTTCTGAAGTCGGTGTCTTCATTTCATCAATGGACCTTAGCTTGATACCGACTTCAGAAACTGTTTTTCTATGAAAGTTATTTTTCAAGTAAGTGTTTTAAGTTATCGTTTATTTATAGCTTGGAGAGGAAGCCTCCAGTTATAGCTCGGAAAATCTCCTGCTACTAATAACCCCATAAATAGAAATTAATAATAGCATTGAGAAACAAACGTAGGAGTAATGCGGTTACTCTTAGTCTCCATTCAACCTTTGCACTTTATTACCTTTGCCATTTGACAGAAACCGAATCAGTAAACGATTCTGAACAAACTACTTTCATAACGTACATTAACTCAGTTACACATTGTACCTAAAAGAGACACAGAGAGAGAAAGTCGCATGGAGGGGGCATAACGCTTTTTCCTTACTTGACTCGTGGTAGGAGTTGACCAGTAGTTGACTGGTATTTCTACCAGTCAACTACTGGTAGAAATATCAGTAAACTCCTACCGCAAGTCACGTGGAATTTCGTTAAAAAAAATGTTGCGTTAGCTGTACCAAGATTTTTTGGTACTCGAATGACATATACAGAGGGGCGTTGTTCGAAAATATTTGTGAATTTATTTGCAAAATTGTATTGAAAAACTAGCCAAGTGTGTGTTAGACCACGCACAATGAAGGGTTCCATACGGAGTTAGGATAAATTTATCCCAAGAACAAACTGTAATTGAAAATCATGTTCTCCTATACATCCCAACTGCAAATGTAAGTTTTAACGCAGAAACTGAAAGATTTACGTTAATTTAAGACCATATACTTCTTATAGGTTTTCCTGTGTAATCTGTAAGTATACTATTTTCATTATAAAAAAATAGGCTTACTGGTTTTTGAGATAAGGTATAAAAAATAATAAAAAAAAAATATTAGACCCTCACCTTTGAGGCCCTTTCATTTCATATGTCACACGGTACAGTTTGCAAAACTTAAAAAAAAGACTTATTTGCCTCCAAAATTCACCCCCATATTCAAAATTAATTTATTTACAACTTAATAGGTACAACTATAGCAATTTTTTTTCAGCTAACCCGTACCCATATTACGTATCTCGCAGAAGACTAGCGATAGCATTTGCGCAATAATTGCTTTACAATCGCAAATCGGTATTATGTATCAGCGTTACGTCATACTGATTTTCAATTGACAAGCGATTGAAAAGCAATTATTGCGCAAATTTTGCTATCGCTAGGCTTCTGCAAGATATGTAATAATAAGCCTGCCGTACTGTCCCACTGTTGGGCAAAGATCTCTCCCACATTTTTCTAACTGTCTTTATGTTGTGCCTTCTTCTCCGGCCAATCGGTAACCTGAATGAGTCTAAGAGTACGGCCTGAGTGCACGCTCGACTCGAGCGTTCGTCGGCGCGGGGCGTGC
The DNA here is from genome assembly GCA_948252095.1 of Dicycla oo. Taxonomy (NCBI): domain Eukaryota; kingdom Metazoa; phylum Arthropoda; class Insecta; order Lepidoptera; family Noctuidae; genus Dicycla; species Dicycla oo. Next base: position 29,715,827 of record OX411714.1, read on the forward strand.
GAAGCCTAGCGGCACTCGGTGAATTTGCACGCAACGCTGAACGCCCCGCTGGACGCTTTTTCACTCGGTTCGTACACTAAATCATCGCACCAGCAATTCTAAATGTTCTTCTCCCCAGCTAAAGCACTAGGAAGTGGTGAAGGGCGGGCGTTTAGTGGGACTGTCTTATGTAATTTTGTTGTTCGAAAAGCGCTGAAGCTCAGACTAGTTTGAATAAATGACTTTTGATTTTGATTTGTACAACCCGAGTGAAAAAGGGTCCAGCGGGGCGTTCAGCGTTGCGTGCAAGCGGCGAAGAGCGTTTACCGAGCGCCGCTCGGCCGACACTCAGGACACTCGCGAGTGTTTGCAAGTGTTTAACACGAACGTCGCACGCCCCGCCCCGCCGGACGCTCGAGTCGAGCGTGCACTCAGGCCGTACACTTAGGGTTGCCTCCGTGACGACACCCGTCTTCGGACATCAATACCAATTAATATTATTTCTGGAAACTTGTCAAAGGGACAAAGTTCTTAGGTTCCTACTACTCTAAAGCAAAGGTCCGAGGTTGCAACTTGGTCCATTTTAACAAAACTTAACGGAGACTTGAGCCATTTGTGCGCTAATTGCAACAAATATCTTGTTACATCATTAAAACTTCTGAGTTTTGCATTTCATAATGTTTTTGTTTTACCAAAGTTTGGACGGAGTTTGGTTCGATCAGTTTTCAATATTAATTATGTGCTTGATTTTTTTTTTACTTTTTTTGTTGCCAAGGCCGAAAAGCCATGAGTCTGTCGTTGGTTTTCTGAGAAACGTATTAGAAATGATAGTATTTTGTAATTAAAATAATATTTTATTGAATGTAAGATGTAAGTAATGAAAAAAAAAGGTATTTACACTGCTAGCTATCTATTTAATCTTAGCATCATCAGCCTATAATGTTCCTACTGCTGGTACACAGGCCTCCTCTCTTCAAGAGGGAGTGGGCTGTAACGTAATCCACCACGCGGGCTCAGTGCGGGTTGGTGGATTTTTTTTAATTTTTTATTTGAGATGAGTTTGTTCTTGATTTTAGTCTAGGTCAGAGGTGACAGAGACAAAGTCGACGATGGAGTGAGCTTGCCCAGAAGAAGCCTGTTCACTCTAACTTTGAAGAGATTCGGGTTGTATGCGTTAGGGAACACAGACGCAGGTAGAACGCACAATGGTGGATGTCACATGTCTTCGAATTTTTGGCTCTAGGACATGCCGGTTTCCTCACGATGTTATTCTTAACCGTTTTGAGAGCAGTGGTGATGAAATTATTTACACAAAGTTAAGCGCTTGCCTGGATTCGACCCTACGACTTACCACTGGTAAGTCGCGGCCGTTACCGTCGGGTCACCGCTGATGACCACTGCTAGTTTTCACCATCATTTAAAGAAGTTCAATGACGAGCTTTTCTAGTAGGTAAAATCAAACGTATTTTTTTTTTAGTGCTGAATAGACTGCGTTTTTCTGCTGCTGCCCACGTATAAAGTAAATAAGGTCTACGTAAAGTTTTAAAACAATCAAGAAGGTAACAACAGGTAATAACAGAGTTGTTTAGAAACTCCAGCCAAATAATTTTTAAAGGAGAAACATAGATAAGTAAAAGAATAAAAATGTTGTTGGAATTCGATATCAATTAATTTAACGCTTCGTTCACGCGCTGTAAAAATATAAGATCAAAACAACAACTCAAAAACAATAAAACATCCAGGAATTTAATAACCTCTTTGAAAGCTTTAATTACTACACCTACTAACTTAAATTACTAAGGTGTAAGATCAGATTGAGCAGTGGTGGCCCAGTGTTAACGGCCCCGACTTACGGGTTGTAGATCGTGGGTTCGAACCCAGGCAAGCGCTTAACTTTGTGTAAATAATTTCATCACCACTGCTCTCAAAACGGTTAAGAATAACATCGTGAGGAAACCGGCTTGTTCTAGAACCAAAAATTCTATGACATGTGACATCTACCAACCCGCACTGGGCCCGCGTGGTGGATTACAGCCCACTACCTCTCACAGAGAGGAGGCCTGTGTCCCAGCAGTGGGAACGTTATAGGCTGGTTATATGTATGTGACATCTACCAACTCGCACTGGGCCCGCGTGGTAGATTACAGCCCACTCCCTCTCACAGAGACGAGGCCTGTGTCCCAGCAGTGGGAACGTTATAGGCTGGTTATATGTATGTGACATCTACCAACCCGCACTGGGTCCGCGTGGTAGATTACAGCCCACTCCCTCTCACAGAGAGGAGGCCTGTGTCCCAGCAGTGGGAACGTTATAGGCTGGTTATATGTATGTGACATCTACCAACCCGCACTGGGTCCGCGTGGTAGATTACAGCCCACTACCTCTCACAGAGAGGAGGCCTGTGTCCCAGCAGTGGGAACGTTATAGGCTGGTTATATGTATGTGACATCTACCAACCCGCACTGGGTCCGCGTGGTAGATTACAGCCCACTCCCTCTCACAGAGAGGAGGCCTGTGTCCCAGCAGTGGGAACGTTATAGGCTGGTTATATGTATGTGACATCTACCAACCCGCACTGGGTCCGCGTGGTGGATTACAGCCCACTACCTCTCACAGAGAGGAGGCCTGTGTCCCAGCAGTGGGAACGTTATAGGCTGGTTATATGTATGTGACATCTACCAACCCGCACTGGGCCCGCGTGGTAGATTACAGCCCACTACCTCTCACAGAGAGGAGGCCTGTGTCCCAGCAGTGGGAACGTTATAGGCTGGTTATATGTATGTGACATCTACCAACCCGCACTGGGCCCGCGTGGTAGATTACAGCCCACTCCCTCTCACAGAGAGGAGGCCTGTGTCCCAGCAGTGGGAACGTTATAGGCTGGTTATATGTATGTGACATCTACCAACCCGCACTGGGCCCGCGTGGTAGATTACAGCCCACTCCCTCTCACAGAGAGGAGGCCTGTGTCCCAGCAGTGGGAACGTTATAGGTTGATTATGCTAAATGATGGTGAAAACTGCATCAAAATTGCGTAGTTCAGAAGATCTATGTAGTCACACAGACAGACACGAATACTTTGTTTTATAGTATTTATAGATAACATCATAATGAGCTTGAATTTTTAGTAGAATGCAATTTTCTTTCTATTGTCCTTTCTGTAGTGTTACATTACAGGGCTAAGAGACCAGCCTCAAGTCCAGTGCAGCGTTCTATTCCTGGACTGCATCTGTCACAGTTTCACAGATTACCCAAACGTGACGCAGTAGACAGCGCGGCGGATTCATATGCATGGTTAAAATATTCATAGCACGTTCCGATCCCAGTTTGTGTTTGGCGTGTAAGCAGATATTTGAGCGGTGAATGCACCCCACAGTATGTAACTGTGTAGGTTCTGGCATTAATATTAGTGATCACTTTTATGATGACTGATATACAAGATGTAAGTGTAAACAGTGTCAAAAAAAAAAATCTGCTGTTCAGCAGATGACTTTTTTTCGTGATTTCATGTTTGGTCCCATAATAAAAGTTGTTCATAATGATGAGTACAATGACCCCTTAAAAGGTTGACACTGATTACACTTACATCCTGTATATTACAAGCTGTTGCCCGCGGCTTCACCCGCGTGGAGGTCGGAAATTATGCCGCGGGAACGTACTAACGGGATAAAAGTATTCTATCCTACTATTATAATACTATTGTATTCTTACTTTTAGGGGTACATATGTTCCTGTAACAGATCGGCTCGAGCTCCTAGGCATGGAGTTGACATCCAGTCTCAACTTCGGCGCTACCATCGAGCACAAAGCCCAAACTACGCCCAAAAAACTGGGCATCCTAAAGCAGAGTGAAGCGATACTTTACGTCTGGACAGCTTTTGACCCTTTATAAAGCGCAAGTCCGATCCTGCATGGAGTATTGCAGCCACCTTTGGGATGACTCAGCTAAACACCAACTTGCTGCGCTTGGCTCAGTGAAACGCAGAGCTAAGAGGCTCATTGGCGACGTAAAACTGGTGGATGTCAAGCTTCACAGCTTAGCTCATAGCCGCAAGGTTGCCTGCTTGTCGGTCTTCTATAGACTGTACTTCGGTGAGTGTGCTCAGGAATTCCACAATCTCATTCCACCGGCCCCCTCTTCTACCATCGAATATCTAAACGCACTGCAAGTTACCATCCATACCTAGTTGCCATTCTATCAATTCGCACTGAGCGCTTCCAAACATCATTCATAATGCGCACGACAAAAGAGTGGAACTCACTACCTGCGTCTGTGTTCCCGAACGCATACAACCCGAATCTCTTCAAAGTTAGAGCGAACAGGCTTCTTCTGGGGAAGCTCACTCGATCGTAGACTTTCCTCTGTCCCCTCTGATCTAGACTATAGTCAAGAGCAAACCCATCTCAAATAAAAAAAAGCATATATATAGGTAATATTAGTGCTCCTAGAGGAACAGTGTTCCTGTAATCACACAGACATAATAATTATGTATCTTTCAACCAGGAGAGTACAACGTTGCTTATTGCCAACAGGAGTGGTGGTAGTATTCCCCCTACCCGGATTATCGAGAGAATTCAGAAGAGCGAAATATTTTCAATAGAGTTAATTGATTTCTCGGTTATCGCAGTGGCTACCGCTATGGGTCGAGAGTTTAATTTCCGCATGAAATAAATATTTGTGTGCCTGTTGCATTGAAATAATTTTCCCACGATACAGTCAGAAGACAATTACTATATCCCGATCTCAACAAAATAACATTTTCGGAAATTAATTAAAACAAAATAAAATACAGTGTTTCTCGTCAACCCACGCCACTGCAAAAATATATGAACTTTAAAATGTCAGCAGATCGGTTGGCTCGTTTGACCAAGTGTGTTATATTATGTATAACGTTATGATCAATGGCTGGTATAAAGGGCGAACAAAATATAGATATAAGTTTGATTTTTGTATGGAAATGGTGAAAAATGTTGGGATATGGTGCAATATTACATCAATTAATTAGATATTAGAAAATAAATGGTGCTGAAGATGATGTTAGTAGACTGGAAGTACAGTCTGGCCGTCGAGAGAATGCGTTCTCGTTGACATATGCCAGTTACATAATTATTGTACTAACGAATATGTGTTTTGCGAATTTGATCCTTATTACTTCTAGAAATTGTCCAACTGACAGGTGTCAGGAACGCATACCCTCGACAGCCGGACTGTAGAAGGCTGACTAATAAGGTGTTCTGACGCAAGCGTGGCTTAGGAATTCCTTATGGACTAACCATGAAGTAAAGTAGGCTTCCATTTGGACAAATGACCTCAAGAAAGGAGATGAATAGTCTGTGATTGGTGAGTAGAGGAGCTCGTGGCTAAGTAATAACAGCCGCACGGGTTGATCCATCAGGTTAAGCTACGCTTGGCGCGGCTGGTACCGTGGATGGGTTCTTTACATACCGAGACTCCTCCGTACCTCAGATTGGTCTCGGCTGTCATTCGTGGATCTTTGACAGTCGTTACGTGTCGTCAAAAGGCCGAAAGTCTGACAACCAGTCTTACCAAGGTGTATCGTATTACCCAGTTACTGGGTTGTGGAGGTCAGATAGGCAGTCGCTCCATGTAAAATACTGGTATTCAGCTGCATCCGGTTAGATTGGAAGCCGACCCCAACGTAGTTGGGAAAAGGCTAGGCAGATCGATTTTGAGTCTGTGATTGATGAGGTGCTTGTTTAAGTGGTTTTTCCTCCAAACACAAGTTATTGTCACAATGAAAACAAACCCGAGTTAGGAAAAAGGCTTGTCAAAATTTAATCTGAAGCTTTAGTTTAGTGATTTCGAATCAAGTTAATCAAGTGAACACATTAGGACTTTAGTCACAGTTAGAAAGACAACAACAGAGTATACCGAAACTGTTGTAGTAAACTTAATAACAATTTCACTTACAAAGCTGTTGTCAAAACTGTATCTGTAGGTAAAGGGTGTAAATATAAATACATATTATATATTATATTAGCATAACGTGAGTCGTTGTAGCAGAAGTTCAGATGAGTTAGCATTTTGAAATGGGCACATGTCGTGAGTTTGTGTAGTTTTGTGGACAGAGAAGTACCTATTCGGGTTGGTGGAGGGTGCAAGAAAGTTACATTTAAGGAAATAGATGAAAATTGAACCCCCCCCCCAATTTTCATCTATTTTCTTAAGGGGTAAGCGTCAGGGTAGCCCGTGAAATTCAAATTTTCTTACATTTTTTGCAATTTGAAAGTCAGTAGTTAAATAAAGTATGATTTACGGCCGTAACAAATATGTATTTATAGAATTATAATCAATAGATTCCGTAATACAAATCCTGAAGTTAGTATAATCCTCAAATGTCAAGATTTTATGAAATAGTCATTCATTAGGATTACCTGGTCTTAAACAGTTGTATTGATCACTTTAATGATACTAATTATGTAAATAGATACTTGTTACGGCCGCAAATTATATTTTGATCTAATACCGACTTGTAAATTGCAAAAAACGTAAGGAAATTTGAATTTCGCGGGCTACCTTGACGCTTTCGCCTTAAATGTAACTAACACACTACACTTACATTTTAACATGGTAAATCTCTCAATAAGTATTGCGCGTACGAACTTAAATTTGCTACTTGGCTTTGCTATTTGCTTGCATTTTTGCTTTCTAGCAAATTAATTAATTTGAATTTTTGCAGTTGGAATGTACGCGATGTATTTCAACTACAATGTTAAGTTTTTTCTTAATTCATCTCAACTACGGAACCCTTCATTGTGCGTGGTCCACGCACTTGAGTTCTTTTTTTGTAACGTGTTGGCTGGATGGATGGCTTGGTTCGAAAAATGGGTGCGTTGCAAATGGCTTTTATCACCATTTTGTCAAAGTTCACCAATCATAATAAATTGATGAATCTGTGGACATGTGTTCAGAATAAAGAATGCTTATAGCTAATCCTTCTGCATTACACTGCTGCACAACTCCTCAGCTTCCTAAGTTCGACCCTGCTCCACATTAAGGGTTTTCGTAACCATTTATTTCACTATTACAGCAAGTACGGATTTAATGTTTGGAAATTATGTTTATTGACTATTTGAATAATACTCTACTGAAGGAAAACATAATTGGGTTAAATTTTCTCGATAGAATTGTATTCCTAAAAGAGCTCTACTGTTTTTTTTTTCTGTAATTCTACAATCCTAAGTAATTTCATTGCAAAATTGCATTCAAAACGTGCGTACTAGGTGTATGTATATCTTTATATTTAAATAAATATTTATTCCTCATTTCTCGCATCACCCAAAAGTCGACTGGTAGAAAATGCCTATGGCATTAATTCCGCCTCTGTACATTTTGTGTCCTTAAAGTATTAAATAAAATAAAAAATAAAATAAGAGAGAGTGCAACAATGCGCTGGAACCAAATAAAAATTGTTTAAAAATAAATTAAGCTATCTATCAAAAATATGTATATTCAGCCAGTTTTCTTATTCTCATGTGGAAGTAATTGACTCTAGTCACTTTTTTATTCCCGCCAAGTTCGCCTTTTATATATCTCCTTAAACGTAGAAATAACAGCAAAATTAACCTTACAATTATCGTTCACAACATTCTGCTGATCTTTTACGACACATTCGGCGCCCACGCCACAGATTAGCATATTTGTTTGAACATTATGAACCTGCTGGCTTTGCTCAGGTGAGATGTTTTGTGTACTGTGTAGAGAGCAATTGTAATAATTATGTTCAAATGTTCGTTGTAAAATTGAGAATTGCTGTTCTTTCGAATTCAGTTGAATGAATTCTTGGGACACTGAGATTCAATGGATCAGCACTTTTCTGGTTTGCCATTACTGATTCCGGCTTGCAGGATTTGAATTTGGAAACACTATGCAACGTAAGCAGCCCAAAAAATGCTAGGAAGTGAATTCTTGTACCCTTAGAGCAAATAAAAATCCAAGATAAAGCGCTGCAAAGACTACAGACAAACGGTGATGCATAGGGCAGGCTTCAGGCTTATAGGGCGTGCCCACTTACATATAGCCTATAACATGATAAACTAGGACCATCTAAGTAAATTAATAAAGAGTTAATTACTAATAACAATAACGAAACCAAGGTCAGCAAGACGACCAGTCACCATAAGCAAGACCCATTCATGATCATAACGCAAAGATCAGCCATTACTCCCCTCTAAATAAAATTGAAATAAATTGACTGACGGTCAAATAAAATAAATAATTTTATGAACTCATATAACCTGTCAGAAGGTAAGCTAATTCTGGAGAAAGAACATAAACATTGTCTTGAGTTAATCACAGCGGCCAACTATTCTTATCGTTTAAGTCGTTGTTGATATAATACTTGCCTTTGAACAAAGGCTAGACTTGTAACATTAAAAACACTGAAGGGCAAATCTAGCAAAGAAGGGGGTAGCTTGTTATAAAAGGATATACCAAGCCCAACAATTGAGTAATCGGAACCGAAGTAAAATTAGAAGAATATGAAGTATTATATTATTATTATCTCCTTTATTTAATTTTCTATACATATATAAATTATATTTTTAAATATTAGAAAAAATATACAAAACATTTAAAAATATAAAAAAATAGTAGCCCACCGGTATCGGGAACAGGGTCCAAGGTACCGGCGCGCCGGTAGCTTGGACCCTGTTTCCGATACCGAAAATTTTATTTCTACCTGCTAACACTTATAATACATTTATACCAGGTCAAAAAGTAAATAAAAACCTAAACTTTATTTTTGACATCGTAAATTGGCAAACCGGCCTTGTGTGCGGCGTTCTAGGCTCCAGAGAGAGGAACCTCCTAACAAAGCGAGCCGTGTCCAGAAGTACCGTTTTCTGAATCAAGCCCTTGATTCAGCCGCCCAAGGAGAGCCCCCTTAGGTGATGGTCGAGGCTCTTGGCAATTAAGCCATTGGCTGTTACGACTATCGGCACAATGATCGCTGAGCCCACATTCCACATTTTGACAACCTCGCGAGCCAAGTCAAGATACTTGATTTGTTTATCTTTCTCGGCTTTCACGAGGATCCCGTCATGCGGGACCATTATGACGATCCACCACCACTATGCCAGACTTATTGGCAACAATAGTCCTGTCAGTGATGACGGATCGATCCCAGTACAATGTGATATTTCCATTTTCGAGAACTGGGTCGGGCACATACCTGTAGTACTGAACTTCCGATTCTACAAGGCTGTATTTCAGAGCTCTGAAATACAGCCTTGTAGAATACTTGCATACGAACGAAGAGTACTTCCATAGTACTTGAACGAAGAGTACTTGCATAGAGTACTTAGTACAAGTACTCTTCGTTAGCTAGACGAGAGAACCCGGAGATAATGTGTCGGATTGATTCTCCTGGACGGTGGCATGCCCGACAGATGTCAACTGTTCCGTTCTTCTCAATAAATCTCCGGTAATTGTTCGTCATGATAACTTCGTCCATAATTGCACAGACGAAATCTTCGGTTTCTCCAAAGAGATCAGTGGAACGCAACCAGGCTACGGACGCTAGCAGATCTATATCAGGTCTATGTAGGGCCCGGAAAAAGCGTCCGTGAAGCTCCTTACACTTCCATACCTCCCTGCGATATTTAGTATCAAGCTGGTGCTTACGCCAGCTTGCACCAGTGAGGCCCTTGTTCACCACGACCAAATCTGTCGAGATGTGGTTGCGGTAGACAAGGGCCTCACCCCGCTGCATGCATCGGAATCCCCACGTCGATTTCTAGGAAATATTCCCGGGGACTGCATATCTCGCGACTGTGGAGGGTCTTAGCGTTTAAAAAGCCTCGACCTCCACAATTTCGTGGGATTCTCATTACCGATGACCGTGGGTGGTGCATTCGATATGCAGTCAGCAGCGTAGGAACCCTCCTATCCAGGGCGTCGAGTCCATTTGAGTATGCTGAAAGTGTACATCAGTATCGGTATGACCCAACCGTTGAAGGTACCTTGTTTCCGCCTGGTAAATGACTATTGAATACTTTCTTCAGGCGGCCAAAGAAGCGCTCCGTCAACGATTGCTTCATGTCAGTAACATTGATGCCCAACGCTTCCGACATACGCAAATACTTATAGGTTTCGTATGCGGAGAGAGCTCTAAGGTTTATGGAATCCGAGAGTTGGGTTCCTACGAATTCCACAATCTCCCCACGCTTTACATGCAGGACCCACACCAAATTCCATCTTGATGGCGCTACTAAAAGTTTCGGTTACTTTCATTAGCTCCATCATTTACGAATTGTTGGGGGCAAAGAGTTTTTAAGTCATCCATGTAGAGCTCTCCTCAGCCGATAGCCTAGACCTGAATCCTCTAACAGTGTGCTTAGAGGACTCAAGTCAAATTATCGCCCTGAAATATGCCTCGATCCTTATCGGCTCGCTATTCCTCTGGATATTTCGACATCCTGGATAGCGAGACCGTCCTCCATTGCTCCATACACGACATCTGGAAGGTGCGCAGAGTTGCATCTACTTTATACAACTCCAGCACCCCCATTTGCCATGTACGAGTATGTGGTACTGAGTCATAGGCTTTCCGAACCCTTCAGATTTTATAGTTTTAAAAACTCTTGTGGTTTTAAGTACGAGTATTAACAATTTCGCGGTTGGTTTTGTGATGGATTGTCCTACGCCAGGTTAGTACTTTATGTTACATTACATTTTTTTAATAAATAGCCAGCCGATATTTGTCTACAAGGACGACTGTTAAAGTATAATTAACTGTTGGTATAAATAATTATCTATAATATTCAAACAGGGTTTTGTTATGTTTATTACTATTATTCCGCAATAAAAACTATTACATAATATGAAGTACAAAAGTCAGTTATAAAAAAATCTGCCGCCCAAAACCGCCCCCCAATTTTTAACGACTTTTTTGTTGGTACCCTCAATTTTTTACTTAAATTTATGTTATTTAGTTTTTATTTATTTTGTTGTCAACACGGATGTCCTGAATAGGCTTCTTTCAACTTCAGACCCCCTAATAACGGGCATGAGAAGTAATTCACATAAGAAAAAAAAGCCCTTGTCTTCAGACGTTTTAAAATTAATATGTGAAAGTGATATAACAAATGTTAATGTTAATGAAGATAGTAGTAGTGATGAATAAATGGTATGGTTTCTAAAAATGATTTGTTTTACTATACTTTACTCTTAGGTTTCAAATAAAACGTAGATATAGCTATACCTCATAAAATATTTTTGGCCATGTTTTGGGGCTAAATACCACCGTGTGCATCGTACCAACTGTGCCCATGGAAGACAAAAGCAGTGTCGTCGGCGTAGCAAAATATATTTGCGTGTTCAAATTTTAGGTTACAAAGATCGTTAATGTAGGCCAGAAATAGTGTGGGACCCAGAACACCACCCTACGGTACACCGAACGACACATCAGCATCATCACTAATATCCACAAATCTTTATCCTCGTGTTTCCTGTATGTCAGATAGTTTTTTTTTTTTTTTTTTTAATCTTTTATTTTAGGGACTTTTATTCAAAGAACATGCCAGCCCCGTTGAGACATAAATAACTAATACAACTACACAATCAATATCTATCTAGTCTATACTATTCTAGAGACTAAGTAACAGGATTTCACTGACGCGTGAACACTTTAAATAGGTTCATAGCAGCAGACGAAAGGGGATTTGCTAATATTATTAAAAAATTACCAACATCCATCATATTTAATTTAAATTCACGCACCAGTGATTCCCTGTAATTTTTATATTTATTACACTCTAATAATAAATGATGAACATCGTCAAGTACACCACATACATCGCAATTAGGGGAATCAACTTTCTTCATTAAATATGCAAATTTCTTAGATGGATAGTGTCCTGAACGTAACCTATTTGCTATAGTTATAATATTTCTGCTTATTTTATAATTCATAAACCATGGTATTCGAGAAGGCTGACACTGTATCGTTCTAAACCAAATACCTTTCTCTTTACTTCTTTCATCAAAATACTCTTTAAATGAGTTATAACATTTCTTTTTAACTACACTAAGATATTCCGTATAAAATAGTTTTAAATTATATTGATCACCATCCGTTATTGCTAATTTAGCCAACCAATCCGCCTCCTCGTTACCAGTTAACCCGATATGAGATGGAACCCATTGCAGTCTAATATCCTGTCCACGACTTTTATAACTGTTTATTTGCTTTAATATTGCATAAGCTAGCGATGCACCTCTGGACGCAGAGGCGCACCGAGCAATATGCTGTAAAGCACTTTTACTATCAGTCAGTATAACTATTTTATTACACTGTAAACTATGTATACTGTTAATTGCTTCTAGAACTGCAATGAGCTCCAATGTCATAATCGATGAATTACAGTTATTAATTTTGAACATTGATGACTTTTTCTGACTCGCATTGTAATATACGGCCCCTTGTCCATTAACACTTTTAGACCCATCAGTGAAAATTTTATGCCATCCCTCGTACTTTTCATTTAATTCCTGGACAACCTCAGAGTAAGTCACTGAAATTTCTAAATTTTTCTTACTCTCTTTAACACAATCTAAATTACAGTGAATAATTTCCTTTTCATCTATATATACAGTCCAAACATCTAGTGAAAACATGTCAAGTGGGTATGACGAGTAAATGTCAAAGGATTTGCAATCAGTATATACTGTAAAAAGTAACGGTTTTTTTTTTCTTCGCCAGTATTGACTATGCTCAAAAGAATTTAAGTCTTCTTTAAATTTTCTTGTAACATTATTAGTCCTAGACATACATTTAACACAATATTTAAACGCGAGGTATAATCTTCTGTTGTGCAGAGGGGGTATAGCTAACTCAGCCTCCATAACATGTATGGGCGTACTCCTGATATAACCACCAATAATTCTGAGTGCCTGATTTTGAATTTTGTCCAGTTTATATAAATGGGATTTTGCGCTAGTGTCGTATAAAAAGGAGCCGTAATCAATCCTGCTTCTTAACAAGGCTATATAAAGATTACGCAAGTGTTTAGGGTGGACACCCCAAGAAGGGCCGGTTAAAATTTTTAGTAGATTCAAATTTCTTAATGTTTTCTGAGAGATTTCGTTGATATGTTTACTCCAGAGTAGGGATTTGTTTAACCACATGCCTAAGTATTTAATATTATCAACACACGGGATAGTGTTACTATTTATTTTCAAATCAATGTGTTGTTCACTTCGCCTTCGGCTAAATATACACACTTTAGATTTATTTGAAGAAATCTCAAGTCCAATACACTTTAATTTATTCACCACAGAATTTAACAAATTTTGCAAATTTACTTTACAAGTGTTAAGAATTTTATGGCTCATATAGAAAGCAAAATCATCTGCGTATTGGGATACACATATATCATATGTTGCCACATTAAACAATAATGGTGAAAGTGGATCTCCCTGGGCCAGGCCAATGCTAGTCCACCTAGAACCAATGACCCTATTGCTAACTCTATCCTTTATTGTTAAACACCGCGCACCCAGAAATGATGATACGTAATTACAAATGCGATAGCCAAACTTCAATTGGTCTAATTTTTTGACAACTTTTCTGTAAGTACGTTATTATACGCATTTTCCACATCTAAAAAACAAGCTACAGTTGATATCTTTTTTGAGAACCCTACCTGAATGTGGGTTATGATTCTGGATAAATTATCCAAGCATGAGTGACCTCTACGGAATCCTGTCGTATTTTGAGACAAAATTAAGTTCCTTTCAACGTGCCATTCCATTCTTTTCAACAACATATTATGAATAATCTTGCACAGACACAGAGAAATCTTTATCGGAGCTAGGATGGCTTGATGCCTTCGGTATAGGGATAATCAGTATGGTTCGCCATTGATCTGGTATTATACCAGATGCAAATATAATATTGAACAAATACAGTACGAAAATCTTGCCGTTCTTTGGTAAATTATATATCATGGAGTATGTGATACCGTCTTCGCCGGGAGCAGTATCTTTCCTTTTTAAGCATTTAACCAACTCTGACATTTCAAATGGTATTTCCAATAGTTCGTTTATGGATGAAATCTCGTGCCTCCTATCCGAAGCCATGTCTGGTGCAAGACTATATAATAAATTTTCACTTTTATCGACCGGCACATAAAATGTAGGCTTACGATGATTTTTTTGCCATTTCATTTTACACCACATATCTGAAGCTGAGTTACATTCATTAATACTTGAACAAAAATCCTTGTAATCTTGTGAACGAGTTTGTGAGATTAATAATTGCGCTTTATCAATTTTATTTTCTAATTTTGTAAGATTGTCTGGTGTGGGGTTTTGTCTGAAATTTTTAAGTGCTAGTCTCCTCAAGGCCACTGCCTCAGATAATTCGGGTTTCCAAAATTTTTTTGGTCTAAAATTGCTTGCCGGTTTATTACACACTTTAATTTTCGGAATATGTTTATGAGCCGAAATATTAATGTGTTTTTCTAAATAATCATACATACATTGAACATTATCGTTAGAAAAATCATAGTTAGAAAAATACTTCTGAAGGTCGTCAGTATACGCTTTCCAATTGGCCAATTTAAAATTTCGATGTTCTATAAGTGGAAACTGTTGTTCAAAGTTAAAATGCATCTTTAGGATAAGGTGATCACTCCACAAATTCTCGTTAAAAACTTGCCATTTAAATTTTATTACTAAATCAGTAGAAACAAAGGTTATATCGGGCGAAGTTCTTTGTACGACTCCACCAACTAACTTGACTCTAGTAGCCTCCATTATTTAAATATGTGTACCCACAATCTAACGACGAGTCTAACAGCTGATTGCCTCTTTGGTCAGTTTTATACGACCAATTACAGTGGTGCGCATTAAAATCACCGGCGATTAATGTTTTGGTAGATGCAATGGAAAATAAATTGTCCCAATCAGTTTGTTGAGTACGAATAGAGGGTGGACAGTAAACAGCTATGACATTATCTAGATGGTTACAATTATAAATTTTGACATGAACTGCTTCAATGCCTAAGTTGCTTAGATTAATTGTAAATGCTTGAGATTGTAGTGACTTATGGACAAATATTGCTACCCCACCATATGAGTCGTCTCTGTCTCGCCTATATATACTGTAGTTATTGATATACAATTCTGAATCCGAGTCTAACCAGGTTTCACTCACAATAGCTATATGTATTTTCTCTTGAACCAATAAAGCGTCGAAACTAGAAAGCTTCGGTTTTAAGCTTTGTGCATTCCACTGGCATATGTTAATCGAAATCTTTTTATTACTACTATCCATCCAAAAACTTAAAAACTGTCTTTAATACTCCATTCCCACAAAACATGTTCACAAAATAAGATTTACACTCTTCATATATAATCTTTACCAACAAAATTATTTTCTCTAAAAAGGTTTTGTTTTCGCACAGTATAACTTCTTCAAATTTTCGCGTAAGATATTGTATTTTCTTTTTTTTCTTTTCTTCCCTACCTTTTTCTTTTTTCTCTGACTCCTCTTCATCTAATCTCTGCTCACTATCTGTGGTTTCATTTTCAATTTCCATGATTAAAATATCAGGATCTGTGTTCTTCTGTTTGCCATTTTCCTTGCTTGCAATATTTCTATTTTTACTTCTGTAAGACTTTTCCTTTTCTGTTCCTTTCTCCTGAGTGATTTTTCTATTTGAAGACGTTGATTCGCTTACCACATCAGCATAAGTATTAATCTGCGACTGTCTATTTGCAGACTCACAATGGTAACATTTTTTTGGAAACTCCTTTTTAGATAACGTATTAGTGTTTTCAGGATTCTTGGTGTGCTTTTCCTTCTCTGAGTTGAGAAAAACCTTATATGCTTCCTTATATGCTAAATCTTTGTCACCCATGATTGACCGGATTTCTTTTTCTTTCATGTACACCTTACAGGATTTATCCAAGGCCATATGTGGACCTTTACAGTTGGGGCATGAAAAAGTAATGGTTTCACAATTCATATGATGATTACCACATTTAGGGCATACGATAGACTTACTAGGACAAAATCTTTTAATGTGGCCAAACTTCCAACAATTGGAACATTGATTCACAGGAAATATGTAACGTTCTACGGGGAATCTGCAGCCATATGCATACACAAATAAAGGACGTGAGCGACTTTTAAAGCATATTCTAACAGTTTCACTATTGACCCAATTTCCCTCAGGATCCATACGTTTGAGCCTTTTAACTGACAGAATTTTAAATGAACTGGTCAAAGAATCCAATAATTCTTTTTCGGAGGTGTCTAGATCCACCCCTCTTACAATTCCAAATGATAAAGTAAGTTCACTAGTAAGCTGAGCTCGCACTCCTAATTGTACCAGTTTTTCGCACTTAATCAGATTTTCGGCTTGTTTTTGATCACTGAATTGTACAAAAATCTTATACGGATTTTTGTAGTGAATCTTCATGATGTTATTAATGTTTTCGTTTCTAAGCATCTTCGCTAGGGCCATTTGCTTAGGTAACACCTCCACGGACGTTAAGCATACCTCCGTTTTTTCAAAACTACCCTCTTGTTCCGTAGTTTTTAACGATTTATCGTCTAACAAGGAATCACTTCTTATTAATCTCTTCGGCTTCCTATTCCTCGTAACCGTAATAAAACCCTCTTCATTACTTTCTTCACTAATGTCTCGCAACCTCTTCACTCCTCTCAAATTATTATTTAATGCTTCACTACCCTCAACCGCACTCCAATTGAGTTGTTGAGATTCTTGTATTCGTTGCAATTCTTGCTCACAATCCATAATTATCTCAGAGTCACTTTTATCACCATCATCACTGCTATCGTCTTGCCGTTAATACCGTCAGTCACGACATCCTGTTAGCCATTCTGTCATATGTTATGGTCTCTCCCGAAGCACTGGAATGGTTCTCCTCTTACCTTCAGGAACGTCAGCAGTCTATTCGTGTTGGGGATTCTTCTTCATGCTGGTGTGATTTGGAAACTGGCGTTCCTCAGGGCGGTATACTTTCTCCTCTTCTGTTCTCTATTTTTATTAATCTTCTAACTTCCGAACTTCAGTGTGCGTATCATCTGTATGCAGATGACTTGCAGTTGTACTGTCAAGGAAAGGTTGATGAATTACCTGATGTTATCGACAAATTAAATAGGGACTTGATAGCTATAAAATCCTGGGCTGATAGATTTGGTGTAGCTGTAAACCCCACGAAGTGTCAGGCGATCATCATTGGCAGTCCTCGTGGTATTAGCAAAGTGGTGGGTATAACCTTGCCACCAGTTCTCTTCAATGGAACGATCGTTCCTTTTAGCACTGACGTGAAGGACCTTGGCTTACACATTGATAGTACCCTGAATTGGCGTACTCAAGTCGCTAGGGTAAGCCAGAAGGTTACTGGAACGCTGCGGGCTCTGTACCGGCTGAAAAATTTATTACCATCGAGTACGAAGACAATGCTTGTACAGTCCTTAATTTTTCCTATCATAGATTATGGTGATGTGTGCTATTATGACCTGAATGCAGATCTCCTCAACAAACTTGACCGTCTTCTCAATAACTGCATTCGATTCGTTTTCAATCTGCGTAAATACGATCATGTCTCCGCGCATCGGTCGCTTCTACAGTGGTTGCCCATACGCCAGCGCCGACAGCAAAGGGCGCTGACCACCTTGTTTTCATTTCTTGACTCTCCCTCTTCCCCTAGTTACCTAGCTTCCCATTTTCAATACATTTGCGCCAACCACAATAGAAATTTACGTTCATCTCACAATCGTATTCTTCAATGTCCCACGCACCGCACAGACTTCATTCACTCTTCCTTCTTCGTTCAGTCTATCTCTCTGTGGAATGCACTCCCCCAGGAAATCAGGATGGCAACCGACCGATTATCCTTTAAAGTTAAAGTTCGCGACCACATTCGCAAGAAGCTGGCAGTATCATCACAACGGTAATGTTTCCCAATGGTTTGTCTTATTTGTTTTAGTATATTTATGTATATTTATTGTGTTTATATTTATATATAGTTAGGTGTATATATTATATTTATATGTATCTATATCTTTATATTTATATTTAAATATATATCTATTCCTCATCTCTCGCTGTTGCACCTACCACTGTTTGTCTCTGCATCACCCAAAGGTCGACTGGTAGAAAATGCCTATGGCATTAAGTCCGCCTCTGTACATTTTTGTGTGCTTAAAGTATTAAATAAATAAATAAATATCGTCAGACATTACTCACAAATCTGAGGGTATGAAATACCCGATGGTAAACACGATAAATGTTATTGCGATATAGGTGTACGTGCGCGCGTCACGACGTCTCGATAATCACTATGTCAGATAGTCTATAAAAAAAATGAGAGGTTTTCCCCCCATTCCTCGTTTTTCTAGTTTGGCCACCAGGGTGGAAACGGAAACGATGTCAAGTGCTTTTTTTAGGTCTAGAAATACCGTCAGGCATTTTTTTCCTCTATCAATATGATCAGTTACTAGCGAGGTGAGGGCACTAACTGCATCCCCAGTGGGAACTCCCTGCCTAAAGCCAAATTGTGTTGAAGATATAATTGCCCATATCAATGAGGAGTAGCTCCTTAGTACCGAGGGATCCATTCCATTTTGAGAGGCAGACATGATGGAGTTCGTGTCTATATGTTTGTTAATTTTAGCTGTCATAATAGATGTAAGAACTTCGTAGACGGTCGGTAAACATGTAACTATTGATTATTATTATTGTTATTATGACCTTATGAAGCCGGTGAAGTGGAACTAGTAATTACCTAGTACTAAATACACGCACATTTCGCCAGATATTTGTTAGTTATGTTGCTGTTGTCTGTCTTATCGTTGTTAAAAGTAAGTTCCTCGAAACGTAAACAGTACAAGAGTATGTAGTCAAGTAATATGTAGATCAAAGTAGTTGACTTTGACTTTGAAGCACTTAAATCGCTTATCACAAGGCTAGTTAGGCATTGCAGATTGTTATTATTTTAGTAATTAAATTTCTTCATACCAAGGTTGTCAAAACATTTATAAATACTAGGTTACTCCTAAGAACATTTTATATGATAATATATTTATTAGAACTTTTATGGAAATGCCGATTCTTTGGGCTAAAAATAGGCCAACCCTTTGGTCCCGTGAAGAGTCGACCAACCGCTTGGCGATGTCCCGAAATACTCGATGAGCACTCGGACCCCAAGGCCCTAGTGTTTCAACCCCAAAGGCTCAAACATATACGTATAGCTCCCAATAAGGTTATTATAATAGGTTTTTACCTATGAATTTGCCGTTTTACAATAGTGGCCATTTGAAACGTAATTTATGTATGGCTGGCAATACATTCTAAATTCAAATGAATTTTATTTTAAAAATATGGAATTCTATTTTCAAATTCAGACATTTGTTTCTTGATTAGTGTTTTTTTTTTCACTATTATTTGTATCTTTTTCATCAATATGGACACGATAAAAATAAGAGTAATTATGGAATACGAGTTCCGTCGCGGTAGCAATGCTGCACAAACGGCTCGCAACATTAATTACGTGTACAGAGTGAACACTACAAACGAACGCACGACTCGTTATTGGTTTGAACGATTCCGACATGGAAATTTTGATCTAAAAAATGAACCCCGTGGTCACCCGAAAACTAAAATCAGCAACGAATTAAAGGCGATAGTGGAAGTTGACGATACTCAATCTACGGCTGAGTTAGCAGCAGCTTTCAACGTTAGCATCAAAACAATATTGGTCCATTTGCGTCAAATTGGCAAGGTGAAAAAACTTGATAACTGGGTGCTGCATGAACTGAACGATCGCCAACGCGACGAACCGGCGTTGAGGATACCTCAACGCGTTCGCCTTGCGTTGCTCAACAGACACAGCAACAAAGAGATTTTGAACCGCATTGTTACTTGCGATGAAAATTGGTTTCTTTTTGATAATCGTAAGCGGTCGTCATGTTGGTTAGACCCTGATCCAGCGCCTAGGTAATGCCGCAAACGAAAACTTACCCCTAAAAAAGTCATGGTCAATATTTTGTGGTCTAGTGCTGGTATAATTCCTCACAGATTCTTACCAAATGGATTTTGCATTACTGCGGATTTGTACTGTGAGGAACTGGACACAATGATGGAGAAGCTCACAAATCTCCGGCCAGCCTTGGTTAATCGCTCGTCCCCGCTGCTCCTACACGATAACGCTCGACCTCATATGGCACGACAGACGGTCTCTAAAGCACAAGAGTAATTAGGGTTGGAACTTTTGCGTCATCCACCGTACTCACCAGAACTGCGCCGACAGATTTCTACATTTTCCAAAATTTGGACAACTCCTTGGCAGGGAAAAAATGCAATACCCGAGAGGCAGCACAAAATGCCTTTGAAAATTTTGTTGGCTCCCGTACACCGGAATTAAGAAGGGCATTGAACAATTACCACTGCGCTGGCAGAGATGCATCGATAGCGTGGGTGCATATTTTGATTAATAAAAATAAAAAATATTTTATAATATAAAAATGACTATAACTTTCTGCATACTAAACGGCCATTTCAAAGACCTATTATTTGCGTCGTTTGAGGATTTCTGCTCCTGCAGCAGCCGCCCAAACATAGCTCGCCATGCTAAGAAGATAGCGCGAGGGTGTCAACACAGGTTGCATTCCACACCAATGGCCTACCCAATTTCCAAGGCATTATGGTCATTCCGACTGGCTTCTTCCCATCGTCACGTGCCAAGATGTTTTAGAACACAACGGCGGTGACAAGAGCCATTAACGGCTCTTGTCACCGCCGTTTTTGTCGTTAATGCTGGCGTGCCGTGCCATCCGACCAACGCTTTTGCTGCAGGATGGGCCATGGTGTTCGAGGCAGTCGAGACTCCTTCACCGCATTGACAGCGATGTGGAGGTCCGCAAGGAGCACCCAGACGCAAACATGTAGCGAGCCAGAATGTGGTGTCACCCAGCATAGTGCTTATGTTGGGTGACGATAGCGCCAGAAGCCAGAGGCCCAGCTCCCATTCACCCACAGTCAGAAAGTGGCTTGTCCGGATACGGTTTAGCTCGAGCACCCGGCTCGAGCTAAACCGTATCCGGACAATCCACTTTCCAGGCGTTCACCGCATCGGTCAAACACGGCACTTCCGAGTCATCCTGAGAAGGGTTATTGTGAAGGGATTATTGTGGTTAACTTTTCGGTGCTATAGACCGAAGATTTCGTATCTTCGGTCTACACTACTACACTACGCCGATAGGCTTACACTAGAAATTTTGCGGACGCCGAGCCCACCAAAACGAATGGCTAGTGTGGCTTGCAGCCACGCGCGGTCGTTCTATGCCACTTAATAATACTTCAAATAATATGGTCGATTTTATCTAAAAGGTATGGGCTGCTTCCATAAAGAGAAAGAGCGGATAAAAACACATAATATAAAATTTGGACCGAAACAGCAATATCTGATACAGTTGAATGCTGAATGTAAATTAATTTTATGAAGTCTATCTGAAATATCGTTAAAATGTTTAATTTTATCGTCAACGAATAGTGAAAAACTGTCTTCTAAAATGGGGAACTTAGGAAGAGCAGTGAACTTGATCTGGGGTTATTGAATTGAATTTCTGTATAGTTGCTTGTTTGTCGGTTAGTCACAAAGGTGAATTTCGCATTTGGAGTTATTGAGGCCAAGACCAGTGGATTGGAACTGCTGCTTTAGGAATTGAAGATCTTTTAGAACGGTGTCTACGTCACCTCCTAGTGTTCTATCATCTAAGTACCACCCATTAAATTTTGAATTCAGTTTTTGTATTATGGGATTGATAGCCAAACTGAAAATAATAATAATAATAATAATATAATATTCCACAACTATCACACAACGCCGTCTAGCCTCAAGCTAAGCAGAGCTTGTGTTACGAGTACTAGACAACTGATAAACATACTTATATATTTCTAAATACATACATATATAGATACATTACACCCAGACACAGAACAAATGATCATGCTCATCACACAAACATTTGTCCTGGGTGGGAATCGAACCCACGACCTCCGGCATAGCAGTCAGGGCCACTAACCACTAGACCAACAGGCCAGTCAAACGACTCATCCGAGAGGATCACCTTCCTACTCTAGATTCCAAAACGTTTTCTTTATATAGGCTAGTCAACAAATTATAAAACGTGTTAATTCATGATAAAGCTCCTAAAAATACGAGCGATAGCTCATTCGATTCGGAATGACGTCTAGAAAAATGTATCTCGAGGATGTATTAGCACATAAAAAATTGCAATTATTATTAACAAATTAAGATGAAAAAAGATGGCACTTCGTTTTTTGTTAATAACTCAAAAACTATCAATATTTAATAAATTGTGAAAAAAGATCCTTAAAGAGGAGGAAAACTTCGGATGAAAATTTCCCGACTTCCAAAATTCCATCTCCATTATTTATCATTTTTGTTTAACGCTGAAAATAGGGCTCCGCGAGGCCGTTACGGCATGCGCGGGTCGCCGCTAAAGAAAGTGCACCAGATAAAATATTTTTTTTTCATAACATTATAATATTATTTTTTAAAATTTGAAAAATTCAGGTATCATCTGGACACCTGGAAGAATAATTCCCCGTTGGAAAGAAAAATACTCGTAAGTCACGTTTACAAAAATTTTACGATTTGTAATTAATATTTTTCCAGTCTCAAAGTTTAAATAATCCTAACTTGTAATAATAGGTTGGGGAAAAAGTTTCTTCGCATTTTTTAAGAAAATTCAAAACATTTTTTAATATAGTTTATTTACATTTAACTAAAGTATGTAGGTACCATTTTGTTCGATAACTTTTTGCCATCTTGTAGTTAGGGACATGATCCCATTGCTATAGAAATTTTGGGACTTCTGGTCAAAATACCGCGACAACTGGTTTTGGCAGTCCTCTCGTGATGTTAACCTGACACTGCCTAAAGAATTCTGAAGAGACCGAAACAGGTGGAAATCTGAAGGTGCAAGGTCAGGACTATACGGCGGATGCATTAACACCTCCCAGCCAAACTCTCTTAATTTTTGCTGAGTGGCTAAAGATGTGTGAGGTCTTGTTGCGCTTGAATAACTTAACCGGGCTCGCTGGCGGGAGATGCTTGAGCAGCGTTGTGGTAGACTCGAATAAAAACACTTTAAGTACTTCTTCTTATTTATTTTCAGACTTTCTTCTAGCGCTTCTGGATTCGGAATGCCCGACCACCGAAAATGGCCCCCTTTTTATAGTTTGCTGTGACCAATCACAATCTTTGAAATTTGCACACGGCACTAATCTTTTTGGTCTCGACCAATCACAGCTCACGAATATTGCACACGGCACTAATCTTTTTGGCCTCGACCAATCACAGCTCACGAAGTTTGCATACGGTGCCAATATGCACTTTGTATGGGAAACTTTGTTTGGCGATTTTCAGTGGTTGGACATCTCTTTTAATATAAATTTTGGTCTTATAACATAGGTGTTGACTTATTTTAACATTATACAAAAGATCTAAGCCATATTCATTACTTTAAACCTTAAAAATAATTAAAAAACTAAAATGGCTCTCCTTAAGGTAAAGTTCTCCTTATACTTAAGCTTATGACCCTTTGGTACAAGTGGCGCCACCAAGCGGGGATAATAGAAACCTGCGAAACGCCCACTTTATTTTCTATATCAATCTAGATCATAATTACTTATCTATCAGTATGAGCATAATCAATTTATAATAGGTTCTCTTATCTTAAACTTAACTACTTATTTAGTGTAACTTATACTCTAGAGTTCTTCGTCGCTAACATTCTCCCCCACGGTGCGTAGCACAGCATCCTCTTGCAGCGACGAAGTGGCAGGTACTATCACGACGGCCCGTCGCGTTGGTCGTCGAAGCACTCCTCCCGACGTCCGCACGTCTAGCACTCTAGAGGGAGATATTCTTTAACCCATCTCTTCCAGAAATGGTCCGCCAACCTTTGTGTAGTTCTCCAACTCGTTCTCCCGACCAGATCTTTGTCGTCGAATTCCCCTGGCGCCACTGCCCCACACGATCTTCCCAGCAAAAAATGGTTCGGGGTCAGGCCCTCCTCGTCTTCAGGATCCATACTGACGGGTGTTAGAGGTCTAGAATTTACTATGTGTTCAACCTCAGTTAACAACGTGTGAAGTACTTTCTCGGGCGGGCTTTTCTCATTCAAAACCACTGCCAGTGCCGTCTTGACTGACCTCACTAGTCTTTCCCAAGCGCCTCCCATGTTTGGGCTTCCTGGGGGAATAAACTTCCACTTGATGCCTTTTTCTTGCGCGGCTTCTTCCAATTCTTTGTTCGCGCCAACGAAATTGGTCCCGTTGTCGCTGAATATGACTCTTGGGGTTCCTCTTCTTGCCGACATTCGTCGTAATGCCATGATCATCGAGCTGGTGCTGAGGGAGGACACCAGCTCCAGATGAACGGCTCTCGTGGTGAGGCAAGTGAATAATGCTCCCCAGCGTTTTTCACTTCTTCTTCCGATATGGACTTGCATTGGTCCAAAGTAATCTACTGCCGAGCATGAGAATGGGAACTGATGATGCTGCAGCCTTTCGCTCGGAAGGTCTCCCATTGGGGGTATTTCTGGTAGACTTTTCTTCACCTTGCACCACTGACAACCATGCGCGACTGCCTTTAAGGTGGTTCTTAACCCTAGGATCCAGTATTTCTGGCGGATCTCATTCATCACGGTAGCGATATTTCCGTGAAGGAACTTCTTGAGATAATGTTGAATGATGAGTCTCGTTATCTTTTGCTTGCCATCCAAGATGATAGGGTTCATCATTCTTCTCCCGTCATCGCGGAACTTCATGGTCCTGCTTCTTAACTTGATCAACCCGTCGCTTCCCATGTAGACGTCGATCTTCTTGAGTCGACTTGCATTTTCCAAGGGTTTCTCTGCCTTTAAACTTCTTATTTCTGCATTAAAACTGTCATTCTGACTTAGCTTCAATAACATCTCTTCGGCCTTACGTAGGTGTTCCTCTTCCAGGGGTAGGTACAACCTTTTCTTTTCTTCTTTGCTGGTTAATCGTTTAGTGATTGGCGTCTTCACCTTTTGAGATCTTCTCTGCGGTCTCCAGGATTCGTCCTTCTGGCGCACGGCGGCATTGATTTCTTTATGACTCTGGCCGTAACGCGCAGCAATCGCTCCCAGCTCGAGAATCTTTCTAGGTCTATCAAGACTCTTTCTTCAGCCTTCATTGCTGTTACTCTATGCTTGCTCTTTTCTTCCAACATTATACCCTCTGGCTTGAAGTCCTGGAAAGGCCACTCTTCTTCTGGTTGGCGGAGAAACATCGGGCCCTGGAACCATCTGGCGCTGTAATCAAATTCCGCTGGAGTTCCTCTCGTGGCGTCATCTGCTGGGTTTTCTTTAGTTGGTACCCATCTCCAGTCTCCCGGCTTGGTCTTTTCTTCAATTTCTGCCAGTCGATTGGCCACGAAAGTTTTGAACTTCCTTGGTTCTGCCTTGATCCATTGTAGTACCGTGCTGGAGTCTGTCCAGTAGGTCTTGCTGGATATTTCTAGGTCCATCTCTTCTTCCACCGCGGCTGACAGTCTGCTGCCAAGTAAGGCTGCTTGCAGTTCTAACCTTGGAATTGACACTGGCTTCGTTGGCGTCACCCTTGCCTTGCCAGCGATCATTGAGACGTGGACGCTTCCGTCGGATGCAACTGTTCTCCAATAGACCACCGCTGCGTAGGCTTCTTCGCTTGCGTCGGTGAACGTGTGCAGCTGTCCTTTCTTCATGTATGGTGAGACGCATCTTGGAATTTTCAGCTTTGTTAATGTCGATACTTCTTCTAAGTATTTTATCCAGGCTTCTCTCTGGTTTTCCTTAATTGTGTCGTCCCAGCCTATCTGTGTTCGCCAAATGTCTTGTATTAATTTCTTTCCTTGAATTAGAACTGGCGTTGCAAAACCCATGGGGTCAAATGTGGACATCACAGCACTCGTGACTTCTCTTTTTGTTGGTGCTCTTCCACCATCCAGTAGTTCCTTTGACGTGTTTCTTAGCCCTATGTTGAAGGCTAACATGTCTTCTTTTATCAGCCATCGCAGGCCCAGAGTCTTTTCTTCCTTAGTTAGTTGTAGAGAATCTTCCCTTTTTATGTCTTCCACCTCTGATAGTACCTTTTCATTATTGCTGGCCCAACCCTTCAGATGAAAACTTGCAGTTTCGTGAATTTCTTTTACTTCTTTCGATATTTTCCTCGCTTCATCGGTAGATGAGAAACTTTGTAAATAGTCGTCCATATAGTGGTTTCTTCTTATGGCTTGCACTGCTCTTGGATGGGTTTTTTCAAAGTCTTCTGCATTTTTGTTCATCACATATATCGCTGTTGCTGGTGACGACGCTGCCCCGAAGATAATTGAAGACATCCTATATTCCTTTGGCTTGTCTGATCTTTCACTGCCACGCCACAGGAACCTGAGACTGTCTCGATCTTCTTCTCTTACTTTTATTCGGAGAAACATGTCCTGGATGTCGGCCATCACAGCCACTGGCCCTTCCCTGAAGCGCATCAGAACGCCGAATAATGATTTTAATAGGTCTGGACCTGGTAGTAAGGCGTCGTTGAGGCTTTTCCCATCACACTTAGCGGCTGCGTCAAAAACTATTCTGAGCTTTTTCTTAATTGGATGAACGACGGCGAAGTGCGGTAAGTAGAATGTTCTTCCTTTGTTCGCAGTTTCTGGGGCCAACTCTTCGTATCCCTTTTCAATTAGACTATGAATCTGCTTCTCGTAAGATTCTTTGACTTCTTTTTCTTGACCTAACTTCTTTTCAAGGTTGTATAGGCGTCGGAGAGCGTGCTTGTAGTTATTGGGCAGGCTCTCATCTTCTTTTTTCCACAGGAGCCCTGTTTCAAATTGACCACTTGCCAGTCTCGTTGTAGTCTTCTCGAGGGTT
Source organism: Dicycla oo (assembly GCA_948252095.1). Classification (NCBI taxonomy): domain Eukaryota; kingdom Metazoa; phylum Arthropoda; class Insecta; order Lepidoptera; family Noctuidae; genus Dicycla; species Dicycla oo. Next base: position 29,742,772 of record OX411714.1, read on the forward strand.
TCTAAGGCTCTTCTATCGCTGTCATTCGTTGGTGACCGATCTTGAATCCCAAGAGACTCTAACTGGAAGTGTTCTCGGACTATCGCTTCGATGTCTTCTTCGTTGCTTGTAGACTCGCCATGGTGAATGAAATTTACTATGGCGTTTGCTCCTGAATCGCATCCGTGTAGCACCCAACCTAGGTCTGTCAGGGAGGCCACAGGATCAGCTGGTTTGCCTTTCTTCAGTCTTCTAGTCACTATGAGTCCCCAATTGTCTTGTCCTATCAACAGTTTAGGTCTTTCCGCGACGTAGAGAAGTTGCTCTTCAATTGCTTTCAGGTGTTGACAGTTCTTTATACTGTTTTTATTTATGCTTTGCTCGGACAGCTTCAGGTCGTCGATGGTTCTTACATCAATGGACCTCTTGTTCCTTTGGTGAGCTCCTTCTATCTTGAGCTTGATTTTCTGTGAGCTGTCTTTCTTTATGACCTTTCCGCCGACTGTTTCGATTGCAAGCGTCTCTCGTTCTCCTACAGCTCCGATCTTTTCGGCTATCGTTGCGTCTAAGAGTGTGACTGTCGACCCTTCATCCAGCAGTGCTAGTACGCGAACCTTACCCTTCGGTCCATAAAGGTTCACTGGAATAATTTTCAGATAAACCCTTTCTTCTTTTCTAGTGTTGTGGATTGAGGCGACTTTCTCTTCCGTTGTGTCTTTCTTCTCTTCTTCATTTGTCTTCTTCTCTGACGATTTTGGTGGTCTGTCAGAGTGTAGGATAGTGTGATGCCATCTTTTACACTGCTTGCAGACCGGAGCTTTGCAATTTATTCTTGAATGCTTAAATCGGAGACACTTGAAACAAATTCTTGATTTCTTGATGATGTCCCATTTTTCATCAATGTTAGCTGCTTTGAACTTCTCGCATTCTATTGCGAAATGTTCTTCTTCACAAATTGGGCACGACTTCTTGTACTTTTCTTTCGACACTTCTTGAACCGTATGTACGGGTTTTCGTGTTCCTTTCTTCTGCTCTGTTAACACTTCGGGTGGAGCAAAGTCCCCGCACATATCGGCTTCTATCTCTAGAAATGCTTCTACGAGTAACAGTTCCTGGATTGCTTCCTCTCTTCTACTTCTATAGTAGGCGAACCACCGAAACTTCATGGACGGTGGCATCTTGTCCACTATGGCCTTCAGGGTTTCCGGCGAACTGAGGTACTGTGGCTTCTTTAATGCCTTGATTGTTTCGACGGCATTTTTCACTCTACTCGCGAAAACGCATATGTCGCTTGGGTTTTCACTCACTTTTGACAGGTTCTTCATTTTGTCCAGTTCCGCTAATGCCAATGCTCCAGGTCTTCCAAATCTTGCTTCCAACCCTTTCATCACTTCACGTGGGTCTTCTGCAGTAAACAGTAGGCTCTGAACTGCTTCCTTAGCTGTCCCTTGTATCGCTCTTCTGAGACGTGCTAAGTTCTGCGCGTTGGTGAAGGAGGTAGCCATATCTTCGTATGATCTTTTGAATGCAAGCCATTCTTCACAGGAACCACCGAAATGTGGAAGATCGAGTTGCTTTGACGTGTCGCGTGACTTTTCAGATAGCTTCATAATGACTTGGGCTAATTCCTGGATATCACTCTTCTTGTCTTCTGTATTAACCGGCCTCTGATCCTTTCTTGGCTTGGATCCGGTTTCGATGAACCACTGTTCAGTTCGCTCGAATATCTCTTCTCCCGCGCCATCTTCCTCTTCTGACTCAACTGTTGCGAGTTCTAGTTCAGCTTGAGCCACTCTCGATCGCGCTTCTGCCAGTTCCAGTTCCCTTAAAGCCACTGTTAACCTTGCTTGAGCTTCTGCCTTTCTTCTGTGTGACGAGCGGACAGACTGCGTATCTGTATCACGGGTCGGTTTCTTGAAGTGAGGCCGTTGCAGACTCCCTTCTCGTGACGTCGGTGCACTTCCTTCATTCTGACGTAACTTCACCGCAATACTTCTTTCCAGGTTCTGCCGTGTGGAGTGGCTGCCTTCTTGGCGTGCGGGATTCAACTCTTCTGCTTGTTCTTCAATGGTGCGGGGGGCGGGGGCGGGGGCGGGGGCGGTAGCTTGTTCCGACGTTGATTCTTTTCCAGCAGCGTCTTCTGGCTGGCAAGCGGGTGGCGTTTGACCTTTTGTGCTGGGCGGTGGCGTCCTCCTCGTGAGTGTTGATCCACTCGTAACTGACGTGCCCGTAGTCGACTCGCTTGCAGTTTCACTTGGCGTATTCATACTCCAGTCTGATGATGTACTATCTTCCGTAGTCTTAGCACGCCCTGCTCTTGCTCTCGTAGAAGGCATCTTTTTGACCCGATCCGGCTGTCGAAGGACCACTGTTGCGCTTGAATAACTTAACCGGGCTCGCTGGCGGGAGATGCTTGAGCAGCGTTGTGGTAGACTCGAATAAAAACACTTTAAGTACTTCTTCTTATTTATTTTCAGACTTTCTTCTAGCGCTTCTGGATTCGGAATGCCCGACCACCGAAAATGGCCCCCTTTTTATAGTTTGCTGTGACCAATCACAATCTTTGAAATTTGCACACGGCACTAATCTTTTTGGTCTCGACCAATCACAGCTCACGAAGTTTGCACACGGCACTAATCTTTTTGGCCTCGACCAATCACAGCTCACGAAGTTTGCATACGGTGCCAATATGCACTTTGTATGGGAAACTTTGTTTGGCGATTTTCAGTGGTTGGACATCTCTTTTAATATAAATTTTGGTCTTATAACATAGGTGTTGACTTATTTTAACATTATACAAAAGATCTAAGCCATATTCATTACTTTAAACCTTAAAAATAATTAAAAAACTAAAATGGCTCTCCTTAAGGTAAAGTTCTCCTTATACTTAAGCTTATGACCCTTTGGTACAAGTGGCGCCACCAAGCGGGGATAATAGAAACCTGCGAAACGCCCACTTTATTTTCTATAACAATCTAGATCATAATTACTTATCTATCAGTATGAGCATAATTAATTTATAATAGGTTCTCTTATCTTAAACTTAACTACTTATTTCGTGTAACTTATACTCTAGAGTTCTTCGTCGCTAACAGGTCTAGCGTTATCATGATGAAAAACCACACCCCTTCTGTTGATTAATTCCGGCCGCTTTCTCTCAACTTCTTGCTTTAATCTCATCAGTTGTTCGCAGTAGAGTTCAGAATCGATGGTCCTGCCTGGTGGTAACAGCTCATAATGAATAATGCCCTTCCAATCCCACCACACACACAGCATCACCTTGTTGCGAGTTAACCCGGGTTTCGCCACAGTCTGTGAAGCCTGACCAGCCTTTGACCACGACCTTTTTCGCACGTTCTTGTCATACGTGATCCACTTTTCATCACCAGTTATCAGCTTCTTCAAAAATGGTTCGGTTTCATTACGTCGTAATAAAGCATCACAAATGAGTACACGGTTCATTAGGTTTCTTTCAGTGAGCTCGTGAGGTACCCAAATGTCGAGCTTTTTTGTGTACCCAGTTTTTTTCAAATGCGCCAAAACTGTTTTGTGGTCAATTTCCAGTTCTTCAGCTACGTCGTAACTACTGATATGCCGATCTTGCTCCACTTTTTCAAAAATGGCATCCATTTTATCCGTAATAGGGCGACCAGAGCGACGTGCATCTTTGACATCAAAATTTCCGGATTGAAAACGCTTAAACCAAATTTGTGCTACTCTCACAGACACTACACTAGGTCCATAAACATCGCAATTTTTTTTTCGCGTTGCATTTTTACCTTTTTTGTAGTAAAATTTTAAAATGTATCGAATTTCTTCATTAGATTCACTCATCTTGACGGTACGAAAAACAAATGAAAATCACACATTTTCCTAATTTGAATATGGAATTATGTTCTTTAAAATTTAAACTTTTAATGATACCAAAACCAGCCAGATACAAATAGTATAGCCAAAGAGATTTTATTACAAGTTTATACATACTATAATGCGAAAAGACTTTTTCCCTTACCTAATATTATAAACGTGAAAGTAAGTTTGTTTGTTACCTTTACACGCCTAAACCACTGAACCGAAATTTTGCATACATACATTGTCATGTATACAGAAACGGACATAGGGTACCTTTTATCCCGAAAAACGTACTGTTCCCGAGACATACATGAATAACGTTCTTATGATAATAGATGGCGCCACGTGTCTTTTTGAATCTTGATTGAATTATATTATTATAGAAACATTAGTAGAGTGTTCTTTTTAAGTTACCTACTTAAAAAAAAAAAACTTCTAATACGTTTTGTGAGTAGAGTTTCAATATACCGGTTTTTCATAATACTATAAATGGGAAAGTGAGTTTGTTTGTCACGCTTTCACGCTAAAACCGCTGAACGGATTTGGATAAAATTTGGCTCATGGATAGACTATGACCTGGATTAGGACATAGGATACTTTTGATCCTGGTAGTGCATTCCCGTGGGATATTTTTCGACAACCACGCGAGCGAAACCGCGGGCAAAAGCTAGTAAACCTATAAATTTTTGGCTTCGTGGAGCTCTTCTTATACAGGGTTATTGGTAAAACACCAACAATCTCTTAAGGGGTCATTGTACTCATCATTATGAACAACTTTTACTATGGGACCAAACCTGAAATCGCAAAAAAAATTGCTGTTCAGTACATTTTGACGAATTATGCGAACACAAATGTACTGAATAGCTGTTTTCAAAATCAGCTGTTCAGGCTGATTTTTTTTCGCGATGTCAGGTTTGGTCCCATAGTAAAAGTAGTTCATAATGATGAGTACAACGACCCCTTAAGAGGTTGTTGGTGTTTTACCAATAACCCTGTATACGTATATGTTACGGTAAATATGATTAATTGAATATTATTAATAATTGTCCATCATTATTAACAATTACCGAAAATCAAGGTAAAAGTAAGAAATTAATCACATTTATTGGTGATTATTAATAATGTAACCTTAGTAGGTAGCGATAAATGTAATCAATTAAAAAAAATAACTTACGCTAAGCGTCTTTCTGTTCCATCGAGCAACATTTTTATTGTTATTAGGATTTTAATGTTGATTTTATGATGAGTCTATGAATCATTTGAATTTTCTTTTAGTTTATTTAGTATTTTAGTTCAGTACCTATAAGTATTCAATAATTAGCTATTGAACAAAAAATGGCCGATTTTACGAGTCTATGATTATATAATTTTAATTACTGTAACTGATCGGCTCGAGCTCCTAGGCATGGAGTTGACATCTGCAATGCTATTCTGTAAAAATCTCACCGTGAAAACTTAGGTGAGGTGAGCGTGGAGTGAGCTGTCAATAATGTCAATCTCTAGCATCAGGTAGATTGACAGCTCACTTCACCTAAGTTGTCACGGTGAGATTTGTACAGAATAGACTGGCTGGTCTCAACCTCGGAGCCACCATCAAGTACAAGGCCCAAACTGCGGCCAAGAAACTGGGCATCCTTAATAGGGTGAAGCGATACTTTACGCCTGGACAGCTTTTAACCCTTTACAAAGCGCAAGTCCGATCCTGCGTGGAGTATTGCAGCCACCTTAGGGATGGCTCAGCTAAATACCAACTTGCCGCGCTTGACTCGGTGGAACACATAGCCGAGTCAAGGACCGAAGGTGGCTGGGACAGACTGGATGCTGAAGGCGGAGCACAGGGTGTTGTGGCGCCGCCTGAGGGAGGACTGTGTCCAGCAGCGGACTGCGATAGGCCGAGTTGATTGATTGTTGTAATAGCTAAGAATTTATATTCTTGTAATTTTACTTCTGTTCCGACTATCCTAACTAATATTATACCTATAAATGCGAAAGTAAGTTTGCTAAACTACTGAAACGATCATCCTGAAGTTTTGCATATACGTTGTCAGGTGTACAGAAACGGACATAGGGTACCTACCTTTCATCACGAAAAAAGTACTGTTCCCGAGGAAAACAACAATAACGTTCTTATGATAGTAGATGACGCCACGTGTCTTTCGAAGTTTCGAATCATGATTGAATTATGTTAATAAAGAAACTCGTGTTAGTAGTGTGTTAAGAGTATTTTTTTTTTAATTTTTCATTTAAGTACCTAATACAATTTCTATGTGTCGATAGACCGGGTTTTCATCTTCTTAACTATCCTAACTAATAAGATAAATGCGAAAGTAAGTTTGTTTGGTACGCTTTAACGCTAAAACAGCTAAACGGATTTGAATGAAATCCGGTACATGGGTAGACCATGACCTGGAAAAGGACATAGGCTACTTTTTATTGACATACCATGCGGGCGTAGCTGCGGCCGGAAGCTAGTATTTAAATACAACTCCACCAAGCTAAGTTTGCACCTCGCTGGAATGCGGCGCCCCGCCCACTTCCCCGCTTACCTTCCCGCGATCGCCCTGTCGCGTCAATACGGTTAGCATCTATGTCGCCGACACGCGTTTTTTAAGTCATAGCGAATCCTTTTTTGCAGACCGTACCTAAGCGTCAGTGTGACGTAATCGACGCGAGGTGCAAATTTAGCTTGGTCGAGTTGTATTTCAGTAGGTCCATGATTTAAAAAAACTGACTCTACTTCTACAATTCTGTGTGGGCCTATTTTTTATAAACCGGGGACATAATATCCATACTACGGGCTGCTACTAAGAAATTGCTGATGGAAAAACCCAATGACCTGTGTATTGGCTGTCAATAATAAATATGAAGATTAAATTAGCACAAGACTCATACAATATTTACAAACATGCGCAATATTTACAATATTAGTAAGTATTCTTTCGAAAGTGCTTAAATAAAGAACCCTTTATCATAATTATTACCAAGTACTTATGACTAAGTGTAAAGTTTCGTTGGATAACGACGCAACTCCTCATGTTAACGTTATGACGTCATTATACAATTTGCGATTCAAATGAGACGATCTTGTGCTAAGTATTGTGCGACTTGTGCAATCGACTATAGTTCGCGTCACGAAAGGTTGTCGCTCTGAAACCAGACTTTCCGATGCGCATGGCATGGCGTGGTGCTGTTTTAGTATAGATATTTACTACTGCGCAGTCATTTGTAGACTACTTCAGAGCGGCAAACTTACATGACGCGAACTATGTATAACAACAGTTAGTGTACGGTCCGAGTGAAAAAGCGTCCAGCGGGGCGTTGAGCGTTGCGTGCAAATTCAGCGAGCGCCGCTCGGCCGTCACTCAGGACACTCACGAGTGTTTGCATGTGTTTAACACGAGGGTCGCACGCCCCGCCCCACCGGACGCTCGAATCGAGCGTGCACTCAGGCCGTACACTTAGTCTTATCTACAATATAATTAGTGTTGCTATGTTGACCTCGTACTCTCCTATTGAATAAGGATCGCTTAAGCTTTTAAAGGGCGAATGTGCATTGATACTCACTGCGAGTTGGCGATATTTTTGAACTAATGGTTCAAAAATATCGCCACCGAACTAGATTTCTTCTTTTACAATCTGTCGTTTGGTGTCGAAAAAGACGGTGACTTGAGGAGATATTAATTTCCGTTTTCACTAGCACAAGGCGACATCTTATTCCTACGCATACCTTTGTATTGGGTAAATCAGTAGTTACTTAAAAACTTAGGTAACTCCTCCGGGTTACCTAGCAACAGATTTTTAACAAATTGAAGGGCTTAATTCACTTAAAATACCACAGACAAAAGTTAAAAATGTAAATTTCGAAGCTTACAAGTTGCCTACTAAGAAACGAATGGTGAAACAGGAGTGGTTACGAGTACCTACTTAGGGATTTAAAGTAGAAGGTTCTATACGCCTAAGAAATGGATCCATAAACTTTCGCACTTTCTTAATTACGATTTTTTTATGTGTAACATCTTTTCTCTCACTTTCCTGTAATCTGTGAAAAGGGACGGAAGTGTTCGTGAAAAGGGACGGTAATGGTAACAGGATGCCGGGGGAAGCGCCCGCTTTGATTTGACCAATGAGCGCGCGCGGTGCTGGAGTTGGCCGTCAGATGGCACCAACCCAAACAGCTGTCAGATGTTACATATCATATCGCACCTCCGCTCAAATAGTGTCACAATTCAAAAAAATTAAAATTCTCTTATAAAGTACCATTAGTTTCAGAAAACGTAAAAATCTTATGTCAAATAGTGTCGTGTCTATAGTTTAATTTTTTAATTTCGTTAGTTTTTGATTTATGACCGGAAAAGAAAAAAATAAAAGTTAGAATAAATTTCAAGCGACTTTTTCTCGACAGTATGTTTTAAGTTTGCTTTTTGACTTATGACACTATTTGAGCGGAGGTGCGATATGCGACTACTGTAAGGCTCGCTCGTTTTTATTTATCAGGCACAGTGTTTTATTTACCTACCGTTCTATGTTGTCTGGACTAAACGATTAAGGGAATCCGTCAATGTAGCTCACATTTCTTACGTTTTTAGGGTTCCGTAGTACCTCAAAAGGAAACAACAATGGAACCCTTATAGGATCACTTCAATGTCCGTCTGTCTGCCAGTTTGTCAAGACCCTTTTCCTCAATCAGATACGTAACCCTATGGTCCCTTGGAGCTATAAAAAAAATCAAGCTTCTAAATCAAAGCAATAAAAAATAAGGCTATTTATGCGACATATTTTGATACTTGCAAGTAAATCTAAACCTATAGGGTACTTCCCGTTGATGAAATTTGGCAAGAAGCGAGGTCTCACAGCACAATTAAAGGAAAAAGTCCGAAAATAGTTAATTTGTAATTATATAAAAAAAAGAAAACATAGTATCGTAAGTTAGTATAAGTATTTTTGTTTTTCCCTATTTATATACGTAGTTTTAAGCTACTAAAATATAAGTGATTTGATCGTAAACACGGTTAACTTATGTTTTAAATAAATAAATTTAAAAGTAAATTTAAATAAAGGAGACTAAAACCATTACATAAATTCTTGGACTTAAATGGAACGAGATGTGAATAATAGATTCCAACCTAACATTCCTTCGCTGAAAATTCTGTATGGTTTGACAATCTGAGAGCTGGAGTTTAGTTAAAGTAAAGTTATGCAATAACTAACAACTGATTCCTGAAGTGCAAAAGATGCTCTTTAAACACTAATGTATATCTACAATACTGTCACTATCCAAAATGTTGCCAAATCGACTTTTTAATGCCATCAAATCAAATTAAATAGCTTTTTGTTCTCAAATTTGAGATACTACCATTACTCATTGTGACTAGTTGCTATCCTACAATTCACACAGCAAAACATATTCTCAACAATACCACAAGGCGGCGGTAAAATCCAAAATAACAATTCTCAGTCAAACGTGTGAGCAATCTTCGGTGTCCAGCGTGAAAGCAACGGTCGTACTAGGTAGGCAGGGTCAGAATCCGCAAAACACAAAGCAGTCGTCATTGAAAATGGAATATTTTCGGGAATACACGAAACGAGTGAGCAAACCAACAGTCAGCTGCATAGAAATATAAAGAAAATAATAATAATAATGTTATGCCAGTAACATAGACTAAAAATATAAGACTGACTTTAACAGATATGAAATCGTTAATCATTATATTGGTAATTCAGTAATTAAGTGATCTTTTAATTATTAAAATGACTGTAATTATATGCACAATATTGTATATAAGTATAATATGGTGCATTTAATTACAAGTGCTACCTAGTGCGAAGGTTTTCTATTTGTCATTGTGTAATCGATTACTCAATTAATCGATAATCTCACGAAAACTATCTTTTTCATATTTATCCGCTTCCAGATCGAGAATTGAGCAGATTTGTGTTATTCTAAGATAAAAAAATATATATGACTTTTTTAACAATGATTTTTTTTTAGATCATATCTTAATACATTTTGACCCACCGTTTTCCGTCTCCTTTACAAACTTGCAGTTGGAGAATTGACCGGGACGTATACCTATCAATGTAAGGAAGAACATGTTTTTCAACTACAATGTTAAGTTTATTTTTGGGATAAATTCTTTTCAACTACGGAACCCTTCATTGTGCGTAGTCCGACACGCACCATGTATTAAGCACGCCGGTTTTTTTTTTGCAAATTGCAGCGCCGTTTTACATTGTGTGTTAATTAAAATTAAATACGCCACAACTACTCCTATGATAAAATAATGACCTACTACTTAAATCATAATTATTTAAAACATCAATAAGGTATGTAGCGTTCGAAATTATATTTGTTGCAAATTCGACTATTTCGTGAAAATATGACTGTTTACAGTTTACATAATTTCGAGAGCTATAATTATTGAAAACTCTATTCTAGCATTTCGTTACCCCAATCCACGGAAAATAATCCCCAGGCACCATCTTCATTTTCAAGGGCACGATCGCAAATCGCATATATCGAACAAATATTTACCTGAAACAATAAAACAGCATCATTAGTCTAATGATTGATAAATAAGCCTTATCATAATGACAGTGCAAGGGTCGTTCCAGTGCACTGACGAGATAATTAGCAGGCCTACTTGAAATCAACTGTAATAGGACAACAGAATTGAAATAGTAGTGTATTATTATACTAGCACGTGGGAGGTCGGAAATTAATCCACGGAAACGTACTACCGGGATAAAAAGTATCCTAAGTGTTATTCCATGTTATATACTACCTACCTGTGTGCCAAATTTCATCCAAATCCTATTAGAAGCATAATACTGATGAATTAAATATTATCGTTAATTCATGCAAGCCTAGTACTATTTGTTGGGTTTACGGCTCAGAAATGGTGCACAACGTGTCATCTTTTAATTTATGCAATCCTAGTACTTTTTGTTAGGGTACAGAGGTATTTCTTTCCGACTTGCTAGGTATATTTATAACACTGTTTGCCATTTTTTCAAACTGACTTTCTTATTTATAAACCGATTTAAATAAAACAAACACTAAATGAAGCTTTCCACAATACTTTAGAGAAAAGCGCACCCAAATCGGTTAAGCCTTTTCTGAGATTAGCGCGGTCAAATGCACAGACAAACAGATAAACCGACAAACAGACAAAAATGCTAAAAATCATTGTTTTGGGTTCTATTGCGCTACTAAAGACCGCCAATAATAGTTTTTTCTCAAATATCTTCCATGTACAGACAGCGATCAGTTACAATTTTATGATTGTGTATAGATTAGATTATTGCATTCTAATTTGGCAAGCGCGCTTTGTTGTTTTGCCAAAGGTAGTCAAATGAATTTAGTTTAATACAGGAGTTAGGTAGGTAAGTTATACATCTATATCTGTCTTTATGACTGTTTAGATCTTTTAAACTGCTCATTAGATTTTGATGCGGTTTTCACCACAGAACAGATAAATTTATCTGTTCTGTGGTTTTCAACATCATTTAGAGCAATTATTCCAGAAGGTTCATGTGTATAATAATAATACATTCATATTTAACTTGGGTATAGCACATAAATCTTGATGTTTTAACATGTCGCCACGTCAGTAAGTATCCACATTTCATCCGTGTGAAGCAGGGGCGGGTCGCTAGTTCAAAATTAAATACCTATTCAAAATTTAATACATACATATATATATATATATTTATTTTATTTAAGAGTTAGAAAATTATTAGTTACATAATTAACGACATTTAAAAATTTTCGTAACTTAAAAAATGCATTCAATTTGTCATTAATGCAATTATGGTAATAGTACTACGTGTTTGGAACATGTATGTATTGACGTGGACTGACGTGGTCTCATGCTCGTTTTCTGTTGTATTCTTAAACGGAGTCAAAATCAAAATCAAAAGTCATTTATTTAAACTAGGCTGAGAATCAGCACTTTTTGAACGTGAAAATTACATAAGACAGTCCCCCAAAACGCCCGCCCTTCACCACTTCCTAGTGCTTTAGCTGGGGAGAAGAAGTGGCGCAACAAACTCCCCAGTGGCACAGCTGTCTGTTCAGTTAAAAAAATGAATCTATATAACACTGCGCATAATCATGTAGGTATACATTACGCAACACAAAACATTAAACTAAATTATTTGCTATAAGTAAGCTAGCACACGCCAATATACCAAAAAAAAAAAAATCGAAAACTATACTCAAGCAGAAACAAAATACAAAACTAAAAACGTAAGCAGAACTTTATACCTAAATAAAAGCCTCCAGTAATAAAGGGCGTGCCCACTTACATATAGCCGTACATGTAGTTTAAACTTTATTGCTTTTGCTAACTAATATAAATAGCTATTGATTCGACAAAATTATTTATTTAAGCGAATTACTTCCTTGTGCTCGGTTTTCGAGGTCCTCAGATAAACCCTCAATAGTAATTCACTCGACTTTTAAGCTAAATTCTCCATTAACGAAGTGTTCAGAAACACGATATTGGATCAATAATCACTATCGAACGGATAAACTCCGTTTAAAAACCACAGAAACCGGGCATTAGGCATGCCTTGTCAACTATTTTGTTCATCTGTTTTTAATTTTTGACTTGTTTAGTAGTTTAGTATAGACGATAAACGACAACAGTGACACAGTAGACGCAAGATGCACCAAGTATACAAGTTGGATTACCATAATATATTGTTAGAAAAATCATCAACTTGAAACCAGTTCAGATACACCTAAATAGAAAAAAAAAACAGGAGCAAACGTCCTTTGCTCGTAAGTACACTCGCGACCTGTTACTGTATATGGTCCAAGCAAGTCTCTAAGCAGTAAACTTGTGAGGAATGTGCCAACAATGGGCTTCCGCGTGCCTACCACTATTACTTTTGCATTTAAGTGTAGGTACGCCATTTACTGTATGTTATATACGTACATATATGAATGAGGTTATGTTAAGGGAAATGTGAAAATTAATGTTTTGCTTTCGCTAAGCAAAATATAAAAGAAACGTGAAATATTCCGTATACATATGACGAAGCAAGTAAACTTGAAAAACAGAATTAATAAAAAAAAACCTACCTACAACTGCTACCCAATTTGTAAGCCAGGTTTTGGCAACACGCCAAGCATGCTCTACGTTGATGTTTTAAAGTTATTATTTAAGTTACCTTTTCCTATAAATTCCTACGTCTTATTGCTATATTTATGGGCTATCTAATAATATATTAATGACAGTAATTAAATAATGTTCTTAGTGATATACAACGAATTATTTAAAGACCTCAATTAAAATTTCAATTCAGTTGGGATAAATGACATGGGGAATATGTCATGTACTGAAGGAAATACTGAGAAAGTCGATAGCCATAAATATAAAAGTGTGGAAAAGTTTTAAACGGAAATCCACAGGCTCATATTTATATGAGAGCCACATATCTTAATACCAATATCCAAACGAATGTAATTTTTAGAGCTGTGAAACACGTAAAATGAGTTGCGGATTTTTTTTATAAAATGAAATGAACTCATTTTGCGTCGCCGTGAGGCACAAACAGGACTTTAGTATGAAACCGAATGCAGCGTAAATTCCGCGACTCATAGCTCAAACAATTACGTTCATTTGGCCTCAGCCTAAACAATAGATACATTTTGGCCGCGGTAAGTTGAGTAGGTACTACATTTTTCAAATTCCTGATCAGCATACCAGCATTAAATACAAGCAAATAAATACCTCCTCATTTCAATTATTTAAATCGCCCGTTTTCACATTGCGAAACGACAAATCGTGAGCTCGGACGACAACGATATCGTCCGACGATATTGAGACGATATCGGTATGTGACACGATGTAATCGTTAGCCTGAGCTCTCATTCACGTGTTTTCACTCGAGGAGTGCAACAGTTAATTATGTACTAGCTAAGAGATGGCACTATGTTGTTACTCTGAACTTTGAGGCACTAACATTAAAGCCGAGACACTCATATTAATCACAGAATAGAGAAGAAAGACATATTAAGTAGGTAATAAAATTTCACTCACTGGTTTCTTTTTCTTGTCGCCCACAGTTTTTTCGGCATAACGTTCATCCAAAACTTAAAATACTTTTTGTCTCGAATAATAATAATGTTTTTAGTCTTTGTGAGTTCTGCCCCGCAAACAGCGTTTTGATTCTACTAGGTTTATCAAGGTGACGACGTCATATTGAAACTTTGACATTGTTAGACATGCAAAAAAATAATTAAATATCATGAAATATTTATTTTAGCTTACATGGCGTCACATAGAAGAAAAAACAAAAGAAGATGTGAAATATTTAAAATAAAGAAAAATAAAAATAAACTATAAAAGGAGGTTTTACACTTCTTGGTGGCGCTAACAGACTTGTTAAATAATTTAAAACAATAACGTCTTGTTGCGACGAAATGTAAACAGGAGTGCGGGCGATTCGGTGTGGCCACAGTAAAAAAATATCTACATACAGTATTTTATCTTCATAGAAACGGTCGGAAAGTGATCATTTTTTAAATTACCTGGAAACTCCGAAAGGTAAGACTACTTCTAATTTTTTTATATATATACATACTAGTACATACGTAATTTGTTTCTTTTTTTAATAGGTAGGTATTTCGCTTTTTCCACTGAGTAAAATAGGTACCAGGATTAAGAAACAAATAAGTGGATAGGGTGAAAAAAGTGACACACGAGTGACCTATCTACGCTCGCGTTAAAAAACTAGTACGTGCCACGGTAACTCTTTCGAACAACCCGCAACCCTGGCGGGCATCGGCCCTAGCGGACCCCTTCAGCTAGTGCTGACATCTCTTTGAGGCGCGCGTGGAACACAACGCGCCGTCGACCCGGGCCCGGTCCTTACCGGACGGCGAGCTACCCGTTGGTCGCCATCCGCAAGCCCGCGCCTACGGTGGCCGGGAATCGGCTATCGATTCCCAACGCCCAGGGCGTCTCCTGCGGCGACTAGGGGCGTGAGGGCGCAAAGATTGCCTCTCCCTCACGCGTTCAGCCTCCTCCTCCGCGAGCATTACAGCTTCGCAGAAGGAGGTGACGGCTTCCCATGCACTCTCGCTCCGTACCATGGCCTGCACCAGAGCCGGACGCGAGAGATCGCCGCCGCCGATCGCCTTCCGTGAGGACGCGGCGGTACTCTGCCCAAGCCGGGCAGACCTCTACCGTATGCTCCACCGTGTCCTCCGGGCGATCCACACAGTGGTAACACCCGGGCGTTTCCTCCCGCCGTATCCAGAACAGGAACCTCCCGAAGCAACCGTGTCCGGTAAGGACCTGCGTCAGGCGGAAGGTGAGGGTGCCATGACGCCTCTCCAACCACTCCTCAAAGAGGGGACTTATCGCCGCAGTTGTGGCGTGCCCAGTAGTTTCCTAGGCTAGGCTATCAACTTACTTAGCTACTTGCCTAAATTATTGAATCGGCTGTAGCGGCTGAGGCTGCGGAGACGAGCCCGTAGCGATGGAGACGATGCGATTCTCAATGTGTTTTGTATGGAATTTTTCACTTTTGTATGGAAAATATGAAAAAGTACCCATAAAATCCTAAATCTCTACGTGTAGAGATTTAGGATTTTATGGGTTTTATAAAGGGGGTCAAAATTTTCATTATTTTTGAGATAGGACAATTAATAAGCAAAAGAAAAGAAAAAGGTATACAGTACTGTTTTACAAAATTTTAATTCATGTCGACTAATTTTATTCCACACCTTTTTAGTGGCGATTAAAAATAGTCTGATTTAGTTTGACAATGTAATTTGTCAAAATTAAACTAAATATCATAATGCAATTTAGTGCTGTCAAACTATAATATAGTTGTGCCACTTTAGTCAATTTTAGAATGGGAAATCGTCGTTTGACAGGAATAAACTAAAGTTTAGTGATTTTAGTCTAGTTTAGACGCATTTGTGACAAGAGAATCGGCACCAATTATTCATCCCAACTTCCCAACGGGATGAATTTATCCCAAGAACAAACTTAACATTGTAGTTAAAAAACATGTTCTCCCATACATTCCAACTGAAAATGTAAGTTTGTACGCACAATATTGAGAGATTTACCATGTTAAGACCAGACTTCTTATAAGTTTTTCTGTTATCTCTAGATATAGAAATAGTTTCTTTGTTTTTCAAAATTTTTGGCTCGGTAGTTTCGGAGATAAGCGGGTATGGTTAATTTTAGTTTATATTCTTAAATAACTTTAAAACAATTTATTGTAAAGTTACAGAAAAATATATGTGAGACCCTTACAGTAAGCCCTTTTATTTGGTATGTCACACGGAACAGTTTGCAAAACTTTTTTTTTAAAGTATTTTTATTTGCCCCCAAAATTGACCCCCCTTTTTAAATTTTTTATACAATTCAATTTAATAATAAAGCGTTTGGTACGTCTTAGTCGAGGCGCAAATATTCTTCAATCTCAAATTTGTAAGGGTGTTTTTTTTTAAATAAATCTATTAATCAGAAAACACAACATGTATTTTATTGAACACTTCCTATTTCATTCGCAACGAATTTCATTTTTTAAAATAAAAAATGTAATATTTACAATCACAAAATTAGAAAGAAACTCAAGTAGGTTGATAAAATTAAAATAATGTAGGCGGGCAGCCCTATCGCGTGTTGACGTACCGCGCCGCTCAGCAGGGCTAAAATGACACACTACACGCGACAATTACTCACTCTCGCGTGATTCATTTTCTGACAGCGCTCCTATACAAAATACTCGACTCGTTCTGTCTAAGTTGATGTTTTCTCGACAAGCCCTAACATGACACGTAAGTTATCTCGAGTTTTGACAGCTCAACACGAGATAATCTGCGATTCTTCTGTCATTTAGTCGTCCTCGATTTGGACGACGAGATGAGTAGACAAAATTATGATACAAAAAAAAAAAAAAAAACTCTAAATTACCATGGCAGATTCATAACTGTACTTATTTTAGTTATAATTTTATTTTACAATGTATTTTATGGTGATTGTTACTATAACAATCTTCGCTTTGACAAATGAGAAGCCACACTCAAAGCTGTGTGTAGATGTCGGTGTAGTCGACTGTACCTTGTTTACCTTTCTTGACAGTAGTAGTGTGACTGCTATTTATGAGATTTTAAAGTGTAATTCCACTATAATATGTACGCGTTTATGACTGTGCCTCAAGTAAAAGTAGAGCTCCGTAAAAGGAACGCTGCAACTGTCGACAAAAAGGCCGATTTGATTGAAAGGAAAACACTTATAATATTTAAGGTTATGTTGTTTGCGAGCATTTTTCTATAAGCCACGGACTAACATTCCTATTTTTTTTTATAGATTACATTCGTACGATCAAATCCAAAACTTTGGTGCTGACTGCGACATCTAAGACGACACCGCATACCTATGACCACCTTCTGATATATTCAGAGACATAAATGCAGATACTCCTTTACCAATGATTAACAGACAGACAATACAGGAATATTTTGAAAACTAAGTACCTATATTGATTGATTAAACCTTTAGGAGAATTATTTACTACATAGATTAGTTAATATAGTTTATTTTACGACACTTTTATTTTGATGACAATAATTTTATTTTATAAGATAATAATCTTGATTCTTTTGTTTTATAGATATAATACCCAGCCTAAAGGACGGCTTCTTTACTAATCTAATCCTCTTCTGTGAAATGCGCAGCAGATAATCGTGCAGTACTAGTTGCCTTAAAGTTTTTAATTAATTAATTAAATTAAAATCGAGAAAAAGAGCGATCTCGCGCTTGTCATGTTAGCCCTGCATGTACCTATTTCAAGGCCAGGGGCCGAGTTACAATACTGGTAGGTAGTAGATATTTATACTGTGGTGTGGCGCACACTGTTTGAACGTAGAACAACCTAGCTGGGCAAAAATATTTATAGGTACCTTTTTTATTTTTAAATTTGTTTATATAATATGTAATATGGGAAGCTTACAAATACATAGTGTAGTGCTATTTTTTTAAATGTATGTAAGTAGATGCATTTAACACCATGGATTGGCGCGAGCACCGACACACAATAAAACACTATGCTAACTAAAGTTGCTCTAGTTGCTATAATACTTATTTACAAGCATACTCGTATATTGTGTACCTAGATGTTAATCTACTAATTGTACTATTTCTCTAATCTTAAAAATTTCGAATATCGTTCTTCTTGATATCGCACACCTAGATCAAGTGTAGCAGCACAATTCAAAATAGACACCATTTTTTTCAGGAACAGAAAAAAAATTCCTCGTTTTTTCCCTATTTGACCGATTTAAAACATTGTTGTATGTTGTAATTATTTAATGGAGATTTGTACCCAGGTGTCTTTGGAGTCAAGCAGTCAATGTAGTTTTCGACGCAGAGTCCGATCATCGCCAAAACTCGATTTTGGATTATTTTGAGTTGTGCCACCCTTTATTTAGGTGTGCGATATCGCTGCGTTGCATGAATACCCGCACAAACCAAAATTTTGAAAATACTGGTTTATAACACAGCCAAATGCAAAATAGTCCTTATTTCATGGAAGCATTCATAACGGCAATACCGTCGGTTATGCCGTTATGAATGTGAGTCTTACTGACCATGAAATAAGGACTATTTTGCATTTGGCTGTGTTATAAACCAGTATTTTCAAAATTTTGGTTTGTGCGGGTATTCATGCAAAGCAGCGATATGTCAACACAGTCATGACAAAAAAAAAATGAAGCAAGGGTTGCCGAGTGCCAGAGTTTAATATTGAATAAACTATAAACTGAAGTTAAATTCACAAGTCGAGTGTACTCGACTCTATAAAGTTTTTACTTGAAACCATAAAAAATATGAATACTTTTCTATCATTTCTCATAATTCTTTTACTGACTATGAAAGTTGCAAATCTATATCTATTATATAAATAAAAATCAATTGTCGAATATATGTACGCGCATCACTTCAGAACGGTTGTACCTATTTGGCTAATTCTCTTTTTGTTGTGTTTGTAATTGTCAGGACAAGGTTTCTATGAAAGGAAATGTTTGAAAAGTTGCCGGGAAAATTAGAAAATTCGGGAAAACTGAAAGTGCATTTTCTATGGGAATTTTGTATGAATTCTTATATAAATAATAGGCCTCGCTGCGCTCAGCGAGACTTATTATTCATATTAAGCAGCCTATATTCTTAGAAAGGGTTCATACACCTTTAGCTTAGCTTACTATACCTACACAAAATTAAGAACAAGTATAGATTAAAGTAATTCTGCCCTTTTCATATTGATCATCAAAACATGTTTTATTTAAATTCTGTATGGCAAGCTAAGACCTCATACGATCAAAATCGTAATACTCGTACATTACAATGCCAATACAATTCATTTCTACATTTAACAATATACGTTGCATTATTTGGGTACGTTGTCGAACAGACTATTAAAGTTATGAAGCAATGGATTTGGAATTAACTTCAGAACCCTTCAGATTGTGATTGCAAGTGTGTTACGCAATCATCCTGTAGGTAGTTACGTGTGTTACGCAATCACCCCGTATATAGTTATTGTGTTTATATATTTTTTTTTAAATCTAAGGACTACGGTACCTTTCGGCCTTCGACAGCTGCTAGCCGTGATAACTCAGTCGCCATCAATCAATCAATCGTAAATAGTGATTAAATCAATTATTGTAATGATTAACATTTTTAAACACGCCAAGATGGTTAATTGTAAAAAGTTATTATTTGTACCTACAGCCTGCTGTGGTTAAGTATGGGTTAAGTAATGCGATTTTTAACACTTTAATCCACTTTGAACTTTAAGTAGTTGTCATTTACGAATAAAGTACATACTAATATCTACCTACACTCGACCATTACGACAGTCCAAAGCCTGCAAGTGTGATGGAAAATGTTATCACCAGTTAATTACAATACAATCGCCGTACGGTTAGTACCTACTGCCAAGTTAATTATCAATGAGCGAGCGTAGTGCGACGCTGGAGGCGCGCGCGGGCGTCTCTGTTATTTGGTGTTGCGACCATGTTTTTGTACGGACAACCAGGTAACATAACATGCTTATAACTTGGTCATTTGTCATGATGCAGTTTTGAAATTTAGTACATAGGTTTAAAAAAAACTAGACACGTGTTTTGGGTTTCGCATATACTAAAGCTAATGTTGTAGGTATACCGAAGTCTTCATTAAAAAACTGTGATCTGTTGTTACAGACTGCACCTTTTTCCAGCAAACACATATTTATTTTCACCCCATCTGTCGGCTCGTATAACTACAAATCGTTCTACCTCTCTCGGAAAACCTTATTACAAGTTAATACAATAGTAATACCTTCTTTGTTTCTTTCATTACTCGCCCTATCTGCTTGGAGGAACCTATCCGAAATTTCATGAATACGATATTCAGCGGTGTTATAGGAACTGGTAAATGGAGGATGGTAAGTTGGTTTGACCGTGGTGTTTGTATTATTAAGTGTATTATGTAAGACGGTCGGTAATAGCCCTGTTGTATCAGATTGCTTGTAAAGGTCATACGAAAATATACTGGACCTATAGAAATAATGTAGGTATAGGAGAAAATCAGAAAGATTACCATACTCTGACGTGCTACACCAGCCTCAAAAAATATGGTTTCACACATGAAAATTTGTAGTTTATTTTTGGAGTCACCTTCAACGGCTGCTAGGGGCAGGGGAGAGCAATTGCCCCCCTAGATTTTGTATGACTAAGTACCTACTATTGTCGATCAAAGTAAATTTGGATCTATTTAAAAAAAAAATGTGTTGCGCAACATGCAAAATAGGGCCTATTTTGCATGTTGCGCATCAGTACTATCAGGCAAAATACGAGAACGCAGCAAGCAAGTACTAGGCTCGCTCGCCAGCCGTTGCCGCCACCGTACTGCCCGGGCCGACAACGGACCAAGATTACCGAATGGCCAAGCGCTCGTATATTTGGCTGTTAGTTAGTATGAGTGAGACTGTGATTATGCGAGCGGCTTGCATTAATTGCATTTATTTAACATGTTATTGTTTTGATGGAGCCACGTATAGCTGACAAACCATAACTGCGGCAGTTGCAGAACACAGGCGTTCTGCCGAAGAAGGTAGGTAAGAATTATTAGATTCAGCTAGCTGCGTCTTTCAAGGACAGCAAGTTATTCGTTAGCATCCTCATTAGAGGCGTGGTTCATCAATCACCAGCGTTTGCTCTCTCATTTTTACACTCTGCTCAGATAACAAAAATTACAGCTCCGAAATTAAAAAAAAAAAATGTATGGAGTAAGTATCCAAATTTTATGAATAAGAAGTGATCATATCAGAAGTTGAGCTGTGGTAAAACATGTGCGGGGGACCCCGCTTAATAAATTTTTGATTTGCAAGTAACTGATGTTTCGACGGGTGCTGGACAGGCGGTTTCGAGTACCAATTGAATAAATATTTTATTTTTTATTTTATTTATTGGCGCTGCAATACTTACTTTAAAATTTTGCACCAACATGCTGAGATTGGAGCCTTTTGACTTCGTACGGGACTGTTATTTTTTTTAAAATTATTTCATTTTTGTTTTTTTTTTATTTTTAAGCGTGTTTGGCTTAATTTGTGATCTTCCTGTGCGAGCCTCAAAATATACTTTTCCTTTTTTTCTTTCATTCTTTAACTCCCGGGAGGTAAATTATTTGAATAGGTATTGATATTGAATAGTTATTTATTTGAATAGTTTTATTTTTTTATCATTACTTTTGGATCAGCCTGGTAAGCAAGAATACATTCACTTTAACGATGGTAACATAGTTAAAGTTTCAAACAGTATTGGTCTAAAACGCTTGTGCAAGCCTATATACGATTAACTGTAAGTATGTAGTATCAGTGGTACCAATTTGCCACTTTTATTTTTTATTGTTGTATATATCATCAAGTAGCAATAGACTCATACAACACAAAATTACAATAAACAATACACAAACAAATACAGAAAAATAAAATAAAAATTAAACTACATTGACAGGGCCTGTACGACGTAGCAATAAGGCTGAGTTTTGTAGTGCAAGTGCTACCGCGGGTGACTGTAAACGTGAAAAATGAAAATAGAATCAATTAAGGGCGGTTTTTCTTTAATTTTTATTTTATGAGGACGCTTTGTTATTTCCAATCATAACTGAGTTTATTTCATCGTGATAGATCGTTTAGTTTAAAAGTTATACCGTTTTGTTCAATCAGAGGCCACAGCAGCGAACAAGAATTTGAAAAATGCTACTTAAAAAAAGTTTAATTTATTTTTTTGACTTTTTAAAATATTCATTCCAGCGATAAAATTAAGCATAGTTTCCCTCAATAAAAACTCGCACTGTATTTATTCAAAATTCATTTAATCTGTTCAAAGTAGACCGAGAATGAACACTTTTAGAACAACAGCCCTCAAAAACGCCCACCCTTCACCACTTTTTAGGGTTCCGTACCTCAAAAGGAAAAATCGGAACCCTTATAGGATCACTCGTGTGTCTGTCTGTCTGTCTGCCCATCTGTCACAGCCAATTTGCTCTGAATCTAAATATGAATTTCAGTGACCCAAACGCGGACGTGTAACGTAAATAAATGAATTTTGAATTTAAAAATAAATTAATTTTAAATAAAGAGGTCAATTTTGGGGGGTAAATAATAAAATAAAAAAAATAAAAAGTTTCGCAAACTGTACCGTATAATATAACAAATGAAAGGGCTTACTGTGAGGGTCTGAAAGATATTTTTTTATAATTTTAAAATAAATTGTTTTAAAGTTATTTAAGAAAGTAGACGAAAATTGACCATTCCCCTTTACCTCCGAAACTACTGAACCTAAAATTAAAAAAAAAATAAAATAAAGAAAATAGTTCTAATCCTATAGATTACAGGGAAACCTATAAGAAGTCTTAAATTAACATGATAAATCTGTCAATATTGTGCGTACAAACTTACATTTGCAGTCGGAATGTATGGGAGAACATGTTTTGCAACTACAATGTTAAGTTTATTTTTGGGATAAATTTATCCCAACTACGGAACCCTTCATTGTGCGTGGTCCGACACGCACTTGGCCAGTTTTTAGTTTATGAAGTCAGACCATTGTTAAGAGGTACCCGTATCAGTCTCTTCCTTTGCGACACATGTAGATCCGTCCTTTACCGGTGGAAGCGACAGACCACCCAAACGCAGGAGGCGTTTGATGACAAGCAGGTGCGTAAAAGAAAATAAGGGTGGAATCTCAACAAAACTTGTGAACATAGTACGTATGTTAGAAAATAAATTGTGCTGTTGTTAATGAGAGTACAATTTTTTTTTAAGACTACACCAAAACTGTTGTCTCTTTTGAATGAAAAGTAATTCTGAAACTGCAATTTCTAGGCTTTTCCATCTGTTTTACGCTGCCAGTATCAAGTGAATCAACTCAACTTGAAGCATTCACTTGTTTCTGTACCTATCACCCGACAAAGAAAAAAAAACTACATTTGAAACCACATCAATTACCTACGTAAGCTAAAGTTCAGAGCAAATAATGCAGAAGCCAGTCAAAACGAAGATTGGAAAAACCATTTGCAAACGTTTCTAATTAAGTTTCATGAAACTGCTTCGCGCGGTGATGCAGAAAAACCGCGGAGTTACGTCACAATTTATTTTTATACAAAACAGCGCTGTTTCGGAGCCAGGCATTATGCAATACCAACATTTTTATTATATTTTTTATTTGTTTTTGCTCTTTTATCAGAACATTCATAATTTCAACGGGAAGACGTCCATTGCTGGACATATTCCTCCCCTAAGCACCGCCACTTCGACCGGTTCTGTGCTTCCCGCATCCAGCGGATTCCTGTTGCCTTCACAAGATCGTCGGTCCACGTTGTGGAAGGCCTGCTTAAGAATGCATGTGACTAAAGGAGTGATGAATATAAATGTTGATGGATGGAGAGGGAGAGGAAGACCAAAGAAAATATGGATGAATTGTGTGAGGAATGATGTAGGAGTGAATGATAGTGTCATTGACAGGGGAGAATGGAAGAAAAAAAACGCGTTGCGCCGACCCCTTTTAACATACGACAAGGGCAGGAAGATGATGATGCTCTTTTCATCATCATCGCCTAGCGTTTTCTCAACTATGTTGAGGTTGACTTAAAACCAGTATTTTACATGGAGTGCCTATCTGACCTCCACAACCCAATGACAGATATCAAGTATAGACTATCACTGAATGTGCCGAATGTCACCTTTGCCACAGAGGAAGAATGGAGAAGAAAATACCCAATAGGACACAAGACGGGGAACAATATACACAGGAGTAACCGCTAGCAGTGCTTAGTCTACAAATCAAGGTAAAAATAAATGATCAATTTTCACTTGAAACCTTATTTCCTACGAATAATTTCATCCATCACTTTCAGAAGAAACGTTGGAGGTTATTTTTATGTATAAAGCGTTGGCTTTATACAACTTTTGATGTTGTTTTCCAGGGCCTTTGATTTTATTAATTAAATTAGAAGGGAGAACTTTAAATTGAAATAAAGCACAGAAAAATGTTTTCAATATCCATGAAATAGGCTTTGTTTGATAGATAATCTTATGGCGTTAATGTTTGAAAATACGCTTAACAAATAAAACATCTATTCCCTGTTGTTGGAAGAGATTTTAACACAACTTTTATAAACTAGGGGTACCAAACCAACTAGTATGTACCAAAAGAATTGAAGTATACAGGGTCAAGGCATACAGGAAGTTAACAGAAGACTTAAAAACAAATATGATTAAAAGTTAATTAATGAGAATGTCAGCTACAACCTACTATGTTTTCTCGTGCAAAGTTTTTATTTTATTTACATAAAAGTTGTTTTTGCACGTGTCGGCTATAATAGCTGTAGGTCCAACTTTTATTAATTGCTTGAAAGTCATTGGAAGTTTCTTTCATCAACAATCAACAATAAATAACGTGAGTATTTAATATACCATTTCATACCGTGTCATAATTACTAAATCTTTGTATCCAGCCTGTATACACACATCAAAAAAACTTTGCCATCAGTTTGAAAAATCGAAATCTTTTTTGTTACGGATATTGGGTCAGGACCAAATTTTTGACGGATACAGACACGTTGTGGTGTCCGACTCATAAGTGACAAAATATTGCGCACTTTACATGCCTTAAAATAATTTTGGATATTTTCTAATAATATCTTAATATGTTATAAACAGTCTCATTCATCAAGTAACTAAACTAGAAGCTTAATTTCTTCAAAATAAAATATATTACCAAGCTCGGTGTCTTTTTACGCCATGTAAAATACGCATGTCCTTGCTTGACTACCTAAGAATATTTTGCCGCTGTTTTTTTTTTAACGTAAGCTAGCATTTATAGTTTAATATTATTAAAGCCTTATAAACACCAGTAATCGTTTTTATAAACAATACCAAAATAACCATTGTTATTTTATTTATTAAAAGTAATTTTACATACATCCCAAAATTGTTTCCGTTGTAATACTCCTGTTGTGCGACTCCATAATTTCGAAAGCAATAAACGTGTGTGGATATTCCTTGATTATTTAGTACGGTAACATTGGCTTCAAGCTGGCAACAAAATTTCGGATACAAACCGCCATGTTTTTTTACTGTCATTTGAGATTGTGTTTGTGTCGTCAGCGCGTGTCGTTAAGATTTCCTGACTTTAGGTGAGTAAATTTGTAATATTTTTACGATTTTCTAGAAATTGATATGTATTTATAAATCCCCTTTAACTTTATTGTTAAAAGGGATGAAGAAGTGTTCGATTAATGGTTAAATTTGTGAATTGTTGTATCTTTAAGGTTAGGTCGTGAATAATTTTCACTCCGTTGTGCGATTTGTGACACGAAATTGTGCGACGTGTCACAATGGAAATTTATAAAGTTGTGTTTACAATCATTCTAATCTCATTAGCTACCTGTGTAAAGATAGTGCAATCCACGAAGACGCGCCCCACTACTCCTAACCGTTTACAGTATATGTGTGCAACGGTTAGGAGTAGTGGGGCGCGTCTTCGTAGATTGCACTATCTATATTATATGATTCTTAAATATTTAGATTATTGTTTAAATATTTATAAAATAGTTTTAATTTTCTACGCCAAAGCCTAAAAGGGTAATGTTTTAGTAGGTTTGTTTTGTATGCCTGTGTCTATATTATCTGCTTTTTTCCTTTTCTTTTTGCGTGACCTTTCGTGATGTTAGCTTGTCCAAGTTAGCAGTTAGTGTTTTTTTTTTTTTTATGTAGACCGTGTACCTTTTTTATTTTCAGATGCCTTTATCATCCGCAGAAAGATGCTTGCGACACCGCGAAAAACTAAAAAAAGAATTTTGTAATTTAATTTATTTGGATTGTACTACTTATTAAATATTTGTCGAAATATAATGGTTTTTTTTTGTACCTAAAATCTTACAACTATATACACACACCCTAATAATTCTATTGTGCTACATTTATTTTCCAGTGTGACACATTCCGTTGTGATTTCCGTTGTGCGATTACGTCAAAAATTTGGTCCTGACTATATTATCATTTTCTTCTTTTTAGACTATTTACTTAAAAATATACAATTAGAATATAAAACAATAAAACAAATGCAATTTTTTTTTCTTCAACAACGTAAATAACACAATGAATGTTGTTGAACGGTGAAATGAATGAATGTGTGAAATGTTGTGAATTGTCAAAATGAAACCCATTCCGATTGATAGTGTGTTACGCAATATTGCCCTGCAGGACCTGCCGTCCCGAAATACGTAGCGATCGCTTTACGAGCAAACTTCGGTCTCAAAATCCTAAGAGGCGGGGGGGGGGGGGGGGGGGGGGGGGCGACTAGGGAACGAAAAAAATCACGTGCTTGTCAAGCAATTTTGACCGTCAGTTGGTCAGTAGACCAATGAGGCATTTATGATTTCAATATACGGACGTAAATTATTATGAGGTTAAGTTGGTAGTCAACTTGCTACAAAATAATCTCCCTGACTAAACATGTACGTTGAACAAAATCATGGCATCATGCGCCTTAATACGATGTAGCAATAGACTCCTAACCATAATAAGGTCAGTGAGTCCTTTGGCACTAAGTATAATGACATGTAATTTTATGCGTGTCTATTGTGTAGCACAAAGACTAATTTGCAAACAAGTAGAGCTGCTAATGAATTGGCGTGGAGGGTAAAGACTGATTCATTTGGATTGGTGGAAGCGAGGGAACGAAGAGAGATAAAAGAATTAACACAGGTAAATCTATGCACCTTTCCAATTTTTTTAATTCTGTTGGGCGAACTGGAAATAAACCCCATGGTTACCTTAATATTGTGAGATTTTCATGCATTTCGTTTACAAACGTCTAATTTTTGGATTTAAGATTAATTTTTAATAGAATAAAAAGCTCTTATCGAACACCCAATGCAAAAATATTTTTTTAATGATTGCAAATGGCTTAGGTACCCATTTTTACACACACTCACATTAAAAAGCTATAAGAATAATTTGCCAGTGACAGACAGAAACACACCGAAGTTTTTTTGGTACATATTCCATTTCATCATACATATTTATGGAACGTTACACTAAAAATAAGACGAAATCATCATCATCTATTAAAGTCCACTGCTGGAGCTGGAGCTAAGCCTTATGTTGATGGGTAACTGTATAACGTTACCAAAAAAATTAAAACGATAAATGAACACCAGACATATGAAAGAGAATTCTGTTGAAGGAAACAGAATTCTCTTTTATTTCCATCATAATTTGCCTTTCGATCTGGCAGGTCAACAGCTGAAGCCGTCTGTGAACAGATCACATAGTCAACAATCTAGATAATAAAAAAAGACCTTAGCCATTTACCTACATTTAGCTAAAGCATTTGACACAGTATCTGCTCCCAGTTTGATAAAAAATAGTAGAGAATATGGGAGTAAGAAGTTTACCACTTCAACTATTCGTAGACTATTTGTCTGACAGAACACAGACTACTAAAGTACATAGTTGGATTAACGACGAACTTCCTATTCAGTACGGCGCTCCGCAGAACAGTATCCTTGGTCCAACATTATTTTTAGTTTATATAAATTGAAAAATAATTGAACTAAAACTAAAAAATAATTAAAATAAAATAATTGTCACTAATTTGTATATTTCTTTGAAATATATGTTTGATTTACTTTTCTTTGATTTTTGTTTTTATTTTTTTAATTACTTACTTAATTATCTGTAAGTACTGTTTTCAAAATTATTTTTACGCATCAGTGAAATTAGGTATCAGACAATATAATTTTCTTAATTTATTACTTAACAAACACAATAATATGTATTTTTTTATATTGTAGGTTCTGATTTTACCTAATTGAGGTATCAAATTTATATTATAGGTATACTATCTTGACTAACCATTTTGTAAATTAATAATTGCCTATCTAAAAGAGCCGGGTGATCTGTAACTCAGGACCCTCCTACCTCGGACACCGTTCCACTATGCATTATATTAACTAGTGCCTGTAGCTGTAATATGATGTTGAGATAAATAAATATTTATGATTATGATGATTTGATTATTATCGCTCTCGATCGTCATCAGTGTATTAACTTTCACCAATCATTTCAAGTGACTAAACCAATGAAATTCTGGCTACACAGTGGGCCCACGAGAATAGTGAGCGTTCCTACATAGGTACCATGGGAGAAACGAACATCTACACTTCGTGAAAAAAAAAAAACGCGTGCACACGATGACCACATCTGTTAGCAAGCATTACTATAGCGGCCGAGCGCTGCAAGGAAGTGTAGTCCTTACGGTGCATAGATGTTCGTTTCTTCGATAGTACCTACCAGTTGAGTACCAAAAGTGCAAGGCTTGCACTGTGAACTCATCGCACTAATCTAAACTGTGCTATTTACTTTTGTTTACTGTCTCAAAAGGGTATAGTAGTAGTAGGTAACTTGTTTGGCGGAGTTCTTTCTGGAATGTGTGAGATATGCTAAGAATGTTGGAGAGTAGACGTCTATAGATCACAATAAACACTTTTCCAAATCTATATAAATAAAAATCAATTGCCGAATATATGTAGGCGCATCACTTCAGAACGGTTGCACCTATTTGGATAATTGTTTTATGTTGTGTTTGTTACAGGACAAGGTATGTATGAAACAAAATGTTTGAAAAATTGTGCGGAAAAGTGAAAATTTTGGTTACTTAAAAAATCTTCATATAAAAAACTGAATGAGTGAGTAAGAGATGACAATGGAGCTCTTCAAAAATATTGACAGATTGACGTTCAGTTGTTCAGTTTCTTATAATGTTTTATCTGTTACTTCAGTAAAAAAAATTGTGGTTTTGGTTGTTTTGTGAAAATAGTAGTAAAAAAAGTTGTAGAACGAAACCTGCTATTTAAAAAAATAAAAGCAATAGTAGTTTATTAACCGACTTCAAAAAAGGGGAGGTTCTCAATTCATCGCG
Source organism: Dicycla oo (assembly GCA_948252095.1). Classification (NCBI taxonomy): domain Eukaryota; kingdom Metazoa; phylum Arthropoda; class Insecta; order Lepidoptera; family Noctuidae; genus Dicycla; species Dicycla oo. The sequence goes on from OX411714.1 coordinate 29,772,104, forward strand.
TATATATAGGTATATATATATTTTTGTACACCGATTTCTCTTTGAAATTTGTGCATTGACACTCGGAAAGCACCACACATGGCCATATGAACTACTCAATAATAAGTATTTCACGGGTTGCGATTCGATTAAGTACCTACTTTAATCATGGTTGCTAAGCAATTTATGCTCATCATAATGCATATGGTGAAGTGGAGCTAATGGTGACTTCACCATCAGCTCCAGTTCTCCTGGTTCTTACTAGGAGAACTCCTCAACTATAGACGTCCCTACATTGGGAAAAGCAATATTTTGTCAAAGGTTGCAGTTGACATTAGGCTATTTTAATTTAGAGAATTTATAGACTGACCCACTGAAAAGTGAAATATAAAAAACTTTTTTACAAAAAAAAAAAAACAACCGACTTCCAAAAATAAAAAATGCAAAGTGAAAAATAACTTTAATTTCAGAAGTCGGTGGCAAAAAGTAAAATACAGATCCAAAGACACCGACTTCCGAAATTAAAGTTATTTTTCACTTTGCAGTTTTTTCTTGGAAGTCGGTTGTATTTTTTTTTTATAGAACTCAGTGTGTTATCGTTGTGAACGTATTTGTCATTTTATTTTGTTACATGGTCGTACTAAAGGGAATACTGGTTCTTCATTAGTACACCCGTGCGAAGGCGGGGCGAGCACGTAGTACTTAATCTGGGTTCTATCTGTAGTACACCCTCATTTCACCAGTTATGTTTTAAAATTCAATAATATAGGTACTATACATTTTTTCTAAAATCCAAATCTATTCATCCAAATTTATACTGTACGACCTCTAAAGTCCACTATACTACAGAGATTCTAATCGTGACCAATCGTGATTCGTTTATAGGGGCCAAATTGGACCACTTATTTACTAGGAAATGACTCGTCACAAAAATCTTGGTATCTATCTAATAATACGGTTATACTCACTATATTTTTTTCAAATTGACTGAAGGTGTGAATCATAAAATACATTAAAAATAATAATAATTGCACACAGCTGTAGCGTCGCAATAACTTGAATGTGAATGTGACTGAATCTATGTAAAGCCGTCGAGACGAAATAAGTTTCATGCTTTGGGATTAAAAACTTTAACTTATTGCGTATGGTTCAGTTTCCATTATTATTATTATCATCTGTTTATTTATTTTCAAAACTTATTAAATATATATTTTTTATAAAAAACATTTAAAAATAGTGATCCGCCAGTAGCGGGAGCAAGGTTCAAGTTACCGGTGGTTAGGGCTGCAGAAACAGGAACCTCCTCACAATGCGAGCCGTATCGAGAAGAACTGCCTTCTGAATCTGGCCCTTGATCCAACCGCCTAACGAGAGCCTCGAGAGATGTTGATCGAGACTTTCGGCCATTATTATTATTATTATTATTTATTATCCATATCTATATTATTATTTATTACTCATTGGACACACAATTACAATACACAATATACAAATAAACACCGAGAAATTAATTAAATAAAAATAATAAAAAATAAAGACCTGGTTCTCATTTCTTTCTCCACATAGAATATGCATATTTTCATCTCAAACCGTACGTGTAAAATATTTAGTTAGCATTCTACAACACAAATTATTATTATTTCATTGCAACACAAATTATTTTATAACGTTTATCGATAGTTTTTTCATTCAAAAATCAAATTAGATTACTTGATTTATAGTTGATATTTGTATAAGTTTTAATTTTTACCCATTCAATTCAATAGTATGTATGTGTGTGTATACTTATCTACGTGGCTAGTGGGCTACCTAAAGTCCAAAAATATCGGGTTGGCTAATAAGTAATGAGCGTTTTATTTTATAATCTCTAGAATTTTCGGAAAGCAAGCAAGCAAGCAGAGGGTATATAAAGAACGAGTCGCGCTCATGCGCGTTATTGATAGTTTGGTTGTTAGCGCGTTAAAGTTCACAAAGAAATGAGTGATATTAAAACCCACGCACGACATTGTTTATTATATAAGTTTCAATCTGGGCATTCTGCTGCAGAAGCTACACGTAATATATGTCAAAGGATAGCTCAAGACACAGTCTCAACAGCAAAGCGCTGGTTCCAACGGTTCCGCAATAACGATTTTTCCTTAACCGATCAACCAAGTTCTGGGCGCCCCGTGGAAATAGATATCGATAAATTAAAACTATTAATCGAAGAAGATCCTCGAAGAACTACACGCGATTTGGCTGTTCAGCTCGAGTGCTCTCATGGCACCATAGAAAATCATTTACATGGTTTGGGAAAGACTTACAAATATAGTGTTTGGGTACCCCATCAATTAAGTAAAGATCAGCTGACCTACCGAGCTGAGATTTGAGTACAACTTTTATCTTTCCGCAGCACATTTAATTGGTTAGATCATCTTGTCACTGAAGATGAAAATTGGGTTCTCTATGTTAATCACACACGCAAGCGCCAGTGGTTGGGATGTAAAGAACAGGGAAAACCAACGTCAAAAGGTGATCTTCATCCTCGCAAGGTAATGCTTTCTGTCTGGTGATATACATGAAGTAATAAGCTGGGAATTCCTTCCTACTAATACTACGATTACAGCAACAGTATATTGTGATCAACTCGAAAAACTGAAGCTTGACATCCATCGCAAACGTCCACAACACGACAAAATATTTTTCCTGCACGACAATGCTCGGCCGCATATTACTAAGAGTACCAGGCTAAAACTATTGGAGCTTAATTGGGAAATAATACCCCACCCTCCATATTCGTCGGACTTAGCACCAACTGATTTCAACTTGTTCCGATCACTTAGTAATAATTTACGGGATAAAAGCTTTGACGATGAACCACACTTGAAACAATACATAGATGACTTCTTCAATTCAAAACCAACGAAGTTCTATGCGGACGCCATTCACTGTTTGCCAGATCGATGGCGAATGGTAGTAGAAAACGACGGTGAATATATTATTAATGATTAACAATTATTCATTTAATAAATAAATACAAATAAAATAGTTGTGTGTCGCTCATTACTTATTAGCCAACCCAATATATGAACAGTGATCTCACCGCTGTGACTTGAGAAAGTTGTCGTTAATTAGTGTACCTCGTGTGTGCTGTGTGTATTCAGTAGGTACATGCATAGAAGAGGAGGAAAGTAAATAAAATTGGGAGCAATGTTCAGACGTGTGACAATATCTCATTAAAATACGTTGGTTTCAGAGCAAACTACACAATGCAGTGATTTTCTACTGTATTATTATCTGTTGATCTGTTGGATAAATAGTGAGATGGATGAGTTAGTATGTGGTCTTAATTATTTATAATTTAACGGTGGGACTTTGGTCATGGTTGTATGTATGGTTTCAATTCTCGTACTTATTTGATATACGAGTCAGAATTTAGGATTGTTTATGGATGGTCTGTCAGTGTTCTAAAACTTTTTAATTTCATAAACAATAAGAATCTAGCTCAGCATACTAATGGTTGAATTCTCGTATAGAATTTAATGATACACGGGACAACGATATTCGTCTGAACTTGGCCTTGGAGGATCGTTCCCATTTTTTAATGGATTAATTAGAACAATAATTTTAATTAAATAGCCATAACTTTATAAACCCATAACATTTCTAGCTATAAACTATCCAAGTCCGCATAACTAATACTAGTACTAGAACTCTGCATAACATAAAATTTTGCACATACGTTAATGACCGAGATAAAAATACCAAAGCCAGATCGCAGCAGAACGACTTAACTTACCAGTGTACCTACATTAGTTTGGAATGCAGCCAATTTCTCGCTGCAGTGTCAACTTATCACAATTTATATTTTTCCTTTAGCCTAGAAACTTGCAGGAGGGTGCAGAAAGCAATGGCTGGATGCTGAGATCCCCGGAGTGAGAGCTAACATGTCGGATGTTGACACCTATCTTCTAAGCATAAGAAGATATTATTTCTTAAAGAGTTCTTCCTTAGATTTGACAGTTTGACTTTATACTGTTTTAAGGGAAATGGATTTGAAATTTGCTTCAAATTGATTCAGATTCCGATCGACAGTGTGTTACGCAATTAGGGTGCAGGTTGCGTGCCAAAATTGGCAAAATAGACAAATAATTTTAGTAGAACGTGTACAATAAAGCTGTCTTCTATAATTATAAATTACCACTAATTCAAAGTATAGTGAATCTAAAAGCCTTGTATGCTTACTAAAAGAAAAGACAATTAAAAGTTACTTTAAACTTGGCACTCAATACGATTTGTGAATTTATTTGCACAAAACCAAAACTCCGCATTGACGTTCACAAGACATCAGGATCTCCAAAAGTGCATTTAATCTTGGAAGAAAAATGTAAAGAAGAAATAAGAGTAAAAGAAATTACACAAAGAATACGTTGATAGTATTATTTCACACAAATAAAATATAAAGACCAAAAAACTATAATTACAACACATGACTTGTCACTAAATGTACAGTAAAGGAAGTACCTCAGTATGTCCTACACTACAGTATCAAACCAAATTTATCCTGCAAACGCTGTATTTTAATAATTTAATATTGTCACACGTATTGTAGTTCTCAATAATTGTATTAATTCCATTATGTATTCTGTGGATAATGGTGTTAAACATTTAAATTACTCTTATATCATTATTAGATAAGACACAATGTGTGAAAATGAAAATCAGGTGGCTGGGAAATCCATTGATCATTCATAAATAACAGGCGCAGATAGACAGGAAGGTACTGCACATTTCGCTAATGAAGTCATCCATATATCTTATTGTGTTCCTATATTTATGTATATACCTACCGAATTATACCTAATAGGACGTAACTCTAAAATGACGAATTTGTTGCATCCATCCGTCTCCTCTGACGTTTGCAAACAGTCGCCATCAAACTCCGGTCTACACGGATATTTGTATGATACTAGGATATTTGGATGTATACAAATATACATGAATACATATGTATGAGTGCCCTGAGACTCGAATGAATGTCTTACGGGAATGTTGAACTTGATCGGTTAGGTGGCAATTCTGAATAAGATATATCTTGGTGTCAAGTCGGTTCTGCGAAAATACAAGAGACGGGCGAATAAGTGTGGTTTTTGGAATGTATTCGAGTTTATTTCATAGGGCAATGCATTAATGAATTAAACTGATATTACAAGTATACTTGACGCTGGCTGACATAACTTTCAGGGTAATCAACTTGATGTGGCAGAGAGCTGGTAATGTCTGCCGAAGGACCACGGTCGTTGGAGCCGACAATACTTTGAGTGAAGATCACGAACCGGCAAACATTGTGGGAAATCTCCATGCTATACCTACATATAGAAGTATGGACGAGACTGGAGAAGACAGGCGGACAGAATGGATGTGGAAGGTGGAGAAGTATTAGCGTAATAGGTGCTAGTGCTGTGGCGCAAGTGACAGGGCCAAGTGAAGGGAAGGGTCAGGGGAAGTGGAGGCCTGCCACAGGGTGAATGAGAGAAGCTATTGTTAAAGTGGTTTCAAATTGATTATTAGTTATTAAATAGATATTATTATAAGTTTCTAGATTTATTTATGCAGGTATTCATATCGTTCATATATTTATAGTCAGTTTTATGAGTTAGTTCATATTGATTCAGAGATTAGCACGTTCAAACAAACAAACAAAAAAACATTCTTCAGCTTTATAATAGGTAGGTATAGATTAAGCTTTGCTTAAACCACCATCGAACTAAGCAGTTGTCAATAAGTGCAGTTGCTTAAACTGCCAATAAGGATGCAAAAATACAATCAAATTCAGGCGATATATGAACTGGTATTGGTATTAGAAGAAGAATACCAATGTAAGCTAATCTAAGGCAAATCTAAGGCTTTGAAATACTGCCCGTGACGACTGTCATTGGTATTCATTTGACAGCTAGAAAAAAATAAACTTTTTAAAGCATATTCGTAGTGCAACAGCATAGACCCTCACTTGGCTATGTGCAGTAAATAAATGCTTCAGGGAAAGCTCCCGGTGGCTACCGGGAGCTTTCCCTGAAGCATTTATTTCGCGAAATTCAAATTTTCTTACGTTTTTTGCCATTTGGAAGTCAGAATTAGGTTGTATTTTGATCAAAGAATGATTTTCGACCGTAAAATATGTGTATTTACAAAATTATAATCATTATAATCCTTAAGTGAGTATAATCCTAAATGTCAAGATTTCATGAAATAGTTATTCATAGTTATTAATAATAACTATGAATAACTATTTCATGACTGTAATAACTTATTACTTACATACCTAATTCATTTCATGAATTAGGTATGTAAGTATTTTTAAATAAAGTCTATCTATATAATAATTTTAAAATAATATTAATTTTAATCAGTTATCTGGTTTCCATAGTACAAGCTCTGCTTAGTTTGGGATTAGATGACCGTGTGTGAAATGTCCCAGGATATTATTATGTTATATTATATTATTAATATACAGTTATTCATTAGGATTATATGAACTTAGAGAGTTGTATTGATGATTTAAATTATTATAATTCTATAAATACCTATTTGTTACGGTCGCGAATCATATTCAGATCAACATACAACCTGATACTGACCTGCAAATTGCAAAAAAATTAAGAACATTTGAATTTCGCGGTCTACCCAGAGCTTTCGCCTTAGCTAATTTTTCTTTTACTTCAGAGTTTTCTTGGCTTCCCGCCAGTTTTCATTAGTACCTAAGTGCACGTCTATTCTTTATTATTCTTTCTGATTTTAAGCATATAACTACCTACTTACTGACCTTTTCTCTCGGGGAATTAGATTTTGCTGAATTACGTCAAGTTGTGTTATAATATCGTCGTACTGGGAGAAATCCTCCTGCTCTTTATTTAATTCAAATCGCAGTACCTACTTTGTAATATGTAACCCAAATTCTGATAATCATTCCTCGAGATCCCATGTCTATTTTAATTTCCAAGATAACATAACTTAAAAGCTAAATAATAATAATTAGTAGTTCTGCGAACAGTAGACATCGCGAGCACAAACTTTTTTGCTACAATTAATATACTTACCACTAAAGTTATCGCGATATTTACCATATTTTTTTTTTCATTAGAACTTCACCAAATTTTTATGTGACCAATTTAAAGTTGCTAATTTTCAAATAAAAACAGAACAATCGAAATCGGATCTCATGAGGCGGAGATATCCCCCTTTTTGTACGAATTCTACAAAGTCGTAAAACCTGTACCTATACCAAATTTAGTCCAGGTCGGTTGTAAAATACGACCTGTAGAGGAGTATCAAGAAACAGACAGAGTAAAGCAATTTTTCCAGACTTGAAGCAGAGACTCTTCGCTCGCTCGGTTAATAATATGTACAAGTATATTTATAAAGTTTTTTTTTTTTTCAATTAATAATTAAGTTAAAAATATAATATCCTAACATAACTAAAACTATTTTAAAAATGAAATACGGCGTCGAAAAATTCCTCCGCATCGCTGTCTACTGGTAATGTACCCTAGAGACTGGCGGCATTGCCGCGTTCTATGGCAATGCTTAGCCGCGGGCCTAGGTAAAAGCTAGCCCTTGGGGAAGTGTCAACCAGCCGTTTCATATACTTGTACATTATCTTCATAATCAGAGAATCATAGGGCATCAGAAAATTGATCCGCATCGCTCTCAACAGGAAATGGCAGCATTGCCACGTTGTATGGCAATGCTGATTCTTTGGCCAAAAAATTAATTAATCCTTATTTTCAGTAATATATTTACTAGAATGATCTATCATCAAAATTACTGATACCAAGCTATTTATACAAGCTTTTATTTAGTTTCATCTGTCGCGGTGTCTGTCTGTAATCTAATCTTGGAAGTTATAGAAGATTGGTGACTCAAAGTTTGAACATGTTAGAAGTCCGTGGCAAAAAACTAAAATCAAGATCCCAAGACACCGACTTCCGAAATTAAAGTTATTTCACAATTTTGAGTTAATTTCTTTTTGATGTCGATTCGCACCAAGCGTTTTCAAATGTCATTTATAATGCGCACAGCAAAAGAGTCTGTGTTTCCGAACGCATACAACCCTAATCTCTTCAAAGTGAGAGTGAACAGGCTTCTTCTTGGTAAGCTCACTCCATCGTCGACTTTGACTCTGTCACTTCCGACCTAGACTAAAGTCAAGACCAAACCCATCGCAAATAAAAAAAATAAATAAATAACTTTTGCCACAATTTTAATAGTCTACGTTAGTTGCTTTCATTTCTTTGTTACCTTTCGTTTTGGAAACCGCGCCGTAATTATAATATCTAAGGTCTTTTATACATACATCCTTGCCAATCAATCTGTAACATAACAAAAGCTAAGTATCATTGTTTACAACCACCTCACAGTCTAGCAAGCATCTTAAAATGGCGTCCAGGAACCAGCAACATCAGTCATGCATGAGTCAATTATCGTTAATTTGCGCACCCACTTGATCAGCCGTATTTGGACTCATCATCATTATTTTCGATTGTGTGAATCAGTCTTAATTATAATGTTTTGTTTTTAGTGAGTTTGTTTGTTTGTTTGGTACTCAAGTCTGCGGGGGGGGGGGGGGGGGTTATTTCCTTGTTTAAGGCTTTGCTACAGTAAGTAGTCGCATGTGTGTTAGTGTGCTTATGAGACATTTTTGCAACATCGTAGTGGGATGAAACCTCCCACTACTGTGAAACTAGCTTATTTGATATAATAAAATGTTTTGCACCAGTGTCCAGTGAATGGGTCGCTAAAGTTTATTTTTAATTGCTGAATGGGGCTGCTCTTGACCTCGTCTCTTAATTAACAAAAAAGTCGCGGAGTTTATAATATTGTTGGCGTGTAAAAATGCTTTAGTCAGAAATAATATTATTATATTGGCCAAGTATTTGCTCTAACCGACAATTTATCTCTACACGATTAATCGATCATCAGCTTATAACAGTAAATATCTACAACTGAACATGTGCCTTAAAATGACTGGCATTCTGTGCACGATTTCCAACTATGAACTCCTGCAATTGAGAGTTATTCTCCAAGAGTATATACTCAATTATATTTTACCTCGTGGCCATGTTTTCGACTACAGTATTCATCCCGCATACAATGTGAATAATGTTGAATACATTTGGAATACGTTAAAAAATGGCAGATGATAAAAAACTCTTGTAGTACATTCAAAATTAGCTACTTAAATTAAGAGCAAATTTCTTAGCACGACTATGTTATATTAATATACCTAGTACATGCTAATACCATGCTATTGACACAAAAGCACAGACAACACGAAATACAGCGTAATCACGACACGAACAAAAAAGAACGTTCCTTTTTCAAGAATCTGTTTTTTTTTTTAAATCGATGGTGTCAATAGTTATTGGTGCAACAAGAGAGCAAAGTTGGTTTTTGATTCGAGTGTTAATTTTGAATCCTGAGCAAGCGAAGGCTTCTATAATTGAATCACTAGCGTAGCGAGTGATTCTAGGTTAGAATCCTGAATGCAGCGAGGGATTCAGAGACATGAGATGCAAAACTTTGGTCTCGTGTAACACATACAACTTTTCACCTCAGCAGCGAGAACATATTAATAAGTAAATAAGTTTGGGATAGGTTTGGGATACATTCAAAATCAAAAGTCATTTATTCAAACTAGGCTGAGAATCAGCACTTTTTGAACGTCAACATTACACGACAAATTATAAATTATAAGACAGTCCACCAAAACGCCGCCCTCCACCACTTCCTAGTGCTTTAGCTGGGGAGAAGAAGTGGCGCAACAAACTCCCCAGCAGCACAGCTGTCTGTTCAGTTAAAAAAAAATTGCATCTATACAACACTGCGCATAATAATTTAGGTACATTATGCACTTAGAGCATTAAACCAACTACGCAACACAAAACATTAAATTAAATTATTTGATATATCAAATAATTTAATTTTGCTAGCACATGCCAATATACCAAAAAAAAAAAACTATTTATAACTTATTATATAATTATACAATACGAAAAGTTCAACAATAGATTATATAATTATACAATACGAAAAGTTCTACAAACAATAGCTATGAGCTTAGTCAGCTCGAAAGAGTCATCTTTTACAAGCAAAATCGTGTATTCATTTTGGGAGCCGATTAATGACGTATTATAAAAAAGGGTATCATTGGAGCTGATGTTGTCTTTTAATGCAAGATACACACTTTTTCTTTACAACAAATAAGTAGTATAGGAATTTTTAGGGTCCACGATACTAGGTTGCGCAAAGTTTTTGAAAAAATCTGCGCGTGCTGAAGGATTTCACTCCTATTTCTCGTAGCTCCATCTCACCATGAACGAAGATGAAAAAATAGTAGGTAGTTTAGAGTAATATAGATAAATGTAAATAGCACATAGTGTGTAGGGTACGTTGGGGGTTAAGCTCGGCGCTGGGATAAGCCATACGTATCAAAATCCCGGCTAATGTGGCAATATTTTTTAATGCCGACCAAATTGTGTTTTGCGCTATTATAATATAATATAAAGAGCAGTGGTGGCCCAGTGGTAAAGGACGCGACCTACGAGGGTCGTGGGTTCAATCCCAAGCCCTTTGTGTAAAAATTATTAACATCACCACTGCTCTCAAAACGGCGAAGGAAACCGGCATGTCCTAGAACCAAAAAATCAAAGACGTGACATCCGCCAATCCGCGCGGGGGCCACGTGGTGCCACAAGCTCGAGTTTTACCCATCTCCATACCTATGGTCGAGTTAAGGCATGAGTTCATATAATATGTCATGATATCTTTGGTACCTACAACTGACAACTCTGACTCTGGTTCATCCCACAAACATCCACAGGTTATGTAACCATTCATTGGTTGGTTTTTATACTATGTACATTGTACCCACATGTGTGGGAGCACAAGTGGATTATACCTGAATTCATAGTAAGCACCCGTGTTTATAAATTGGTGACACATTACATGACTGCAGTATACATAGGTAACAGAGAATTATGCGAAGAATAATTATGTTCAGTGCGACAACGTTCAAAGGTTTCATCGTTTATTTTCGGGAAAACCGAACTTTGCCGAAATAAATGTGACTGGTCCAATAAGGGAGTCACGGATTATCGACCAATTCCTCTTGATCGATAGTCACATTTTATTCGCTATATTTCAGTTTTTCCGAAGATAAACGATGGAACCTTTGAAGGTTGTTGTACTACACTTTATCTTCGCGTTGAAGTTTTTAAATGTCACTACCTAATAAAAGCGATATGCTCCATCGAGGTTATTATGGTACCGAATGTTCTCATATATAAACTCACGACTTCTTCCCATGGGGGTAGGCACAAACTACAGAATGCCACCTGTAAGGATCCTTACATACTCCTTTTCTTCAACGTTTAAACAAATGGATGCACACAAGGCACATTAAAGGACTTTTGGCATTCTTTGGTTGGACCAATAAAGGTATTGAGCACCACAATGACAAATACATAGGTATTCATTTTAAAATTACGCGATTGCTCTTTAAAGATTGACTCCACTTTTCCTATTTGTCAAACACCAATTATAGAATCTACTCACAAACTGCCAAACACTACTCCGAATTGGTTAATAAAAAAGGAACTACCATTCACCAAGTAAGGCCCGGCCCACACGTGTCCACTTTTTATCACCAAACATTCCTAACTCGACCATTATTTGTATAGTTGAGGTAACGAGCCTTCGCGACCAATTGGTCGCTTATTGGAAAATTGTCTGGAATGCGTCTGTGCACCTAAGTTGTCCATTAATGCTTGTCATATTCATTTTAAACACCTACAGTTAATTTAAAGATTGTTTGTGGCAACTCAAGTGATGCATTCCACAATTCTGATGCATTCCATAATTCAGGGTATTTGCTACTTGGGCACGCCACAATTGCGGCGATAAGTCCCCTCTTTGAGGAGTGGTTGGAGAGGCGTCACGGCGTCCTCACCTTCCGCCTCACGCAGGTCCTCACCGGACACGGTTGCTTCGGGAGGTTCCTGTTCCGGATAAGGCGGGAGGAAACGCCCGGGTGTTACCATTGTGTGGATCGCCCGGAGGACACGGTGGAACATACGGTGGAGCGGCGGTGCTCTCGTCCGGCCCTGGTACAGGCCATGGTACGGAGCGAGAGCGCATGGGAAGCCGTCACCTCCTTCTGCGAAGCAGTAATGCTCGCGAAGGAGGAGGCTGAACGAGTGAGGGAGAGGCAATCTTTGCGTCCTCACGCCCCTAATCACCGCAGGAGACGCCCTGGGCGTCGGGAATTGATAGCCGATTCCCGGCCACCGTTTGCGCGGGATTGCGAATGGCGAGCAATGGGTAGCTCGTCGTCCGGTAAGGACCAGACCCGGGTCGACGACGCGTTGTGTTCCACGCGCGCCTCAAAGAGATGTCAGCACTAGCGGAAGGGGTCTGCTAGGGCCGATGCCCGCGAGGGTTGCGGGTTGTTCGAAAGAGTTACCGTGGCCCTGGCACAGGCAATTGAAGGAACACGGGTGGGTTTTAGTCAGTAGAAGTCTGACACGCCCTCCCGCTCCACCCAGAGCGGGAGAAGTTATTTGATGAATTCCCATCCACAAAAAAAGGGTATTGGCTACTGATAGGGTTACTGCTTACTGCTATAGTAATTGGCCACTCATAAAAAAGAGATAGAAACAAGAAGAAGCAAGCTCATGAATGAAATGGATAAAAAATATAGTTTTCGTCTTTTTAATTCTTGAGCTTGCTTTGTTTCTACTTCTTTTTTTTAATGAGTGGCCAATTACTAAAGCGTGGACAATTAGGCCGGGTTCCCACTACGCCGGACCGGCAGATTTGCCGGGCCGGTAAAACAGCCGGAAGGGCTAGTGGCTGTACACTTTATACGAAGCTATTCACATTATCCCGGGTCCGGCAAAAATACCGAGCCCGGCATTTTTACCGAGCGTTTTGTCACTGCGAAGTGCCGGTAAAACCACCGGACCGGAGTAATGTGAACGAGTTTGCGCCGGATTCTGTCCCCCGCTCGCCCCGCCCGTGCTACCCTCGCGTCATTCCTACTATTAAGGTACCACCACAATACAACAATTTCGTCGTCCATTGTGCGCATAGGTCCAAATTCAACTGAGGTGAGTACTTGACTATCCGTTTTTCTTGTGGGATCCGGTGTAATGTGAACACCCCAGCGAACCTGCCGGTTCAGCGTAGTGGGAACCCGGCCTTCTATAGCAGTCACCCTAGTCCGCTTTAAAATGTGTGAAGACTGAAATTTTGTGACTTGCAAAGCGGGACTGTAAGATGGCGCGTGACGTTTTTTGAATTCCACTTAATTTTGACTGCTAAATGTGAGGATGAACAGGAACACATGCCATATACTGCATTGTTGTAAGGACCGCATTAATAAAGTACCGCTGGAACTATGATTTATCAGAGCAATAAGCTTGGGTTTAGTAAGTAATATTCGGTATTCTTATCCCAAAATACTTCGGTTCTTTTGAATAACTAATAGCAGCCACATTGCTATTAAACCTATTCAAAATGGTTGCCCTTGAAGCATTTTCGGCACCCACTGCAGTATTCAAGCAGAGGTGGTCGGGCAAAGTTGTCAGTAATTCAACAATGGGCGACCAAGTTGGAATACTGCCCGTTATGTAAACCCAGCCAGGGCAAATAGAAGAGGGGAGGAATAGGACATTTGGGAGGGACATGGCATGGGTATCGATATCTATACATGATAGATAAAACAAAAGATAAATTAATTTGATGATTGTTTTGGGGGTCATCGACCGCAGTTATTGTAGTCATTTGAATATGTTTTTTTATTATTTTTTTATTTGAGATGGGTTTGCTCTTGTCTTTAGTCTAGGTTAGAGGTGACAGAGACAAAGTCTACGATGGAGTGAGCTTGCCCAGAAGAAGCCTGTTCACTCTAACTTTGAAGAGATTCGGGTTGTATGCGTTCAAAAAAAGTTTTTTTTTTTTTGTAAACTTCACAGACGTGATAGGTTGTTGACACGATAAAACATAAGAAAACAGTTTTTCTCAACTCATACTTCAAGTAACAACACTAACAGCGGTTGTTGACCTCCCAAAGAAAACATGAACTCTTTTTATTTTTTATCTTATCGTATTTAGTTCAGGTACCGATACCCATCGCGTCTGCTGAGTTTAGTTAGCCAATTTAAAATAACCCCGTATTAAATAGAGCCCAGGTTATCTCAGCATATCCGTTAAGAAGGCTAATGACGAATCTATCCATCCATCCAACTCAAAAATTCCATATATTCTCTCAAAGCCAGAACTTTAATAAAATCCTCTCTAACAAAGAGTAATCCCTGATATTTTAGTCCGTTTCACTTTGATGCCTGCAAGCTCCATTTGCGACTTACTGCCATATGCACTTTGGAGAGGAAAAAAATATGAGGTACGTAGGTATATTTTTCTCACCTGTATGTATGAAGTAACGCCGTCAAGATATTAAAAGGAAAATTGCACGAGGAATTCTAAGGGGCTGACATAAGGTACTTTATGTGAAGAAGATACTTCAAAGACACATTTGTCAAGATATTTTTGTTACAATTGTACTAAAACAGTCAAGATGACGTCGGTAAAGTCAGATTTTGTAACCCCATGGACTTGCTCCATACTTAGCGACTTAACTTCTATGGAAAATAAAACAATCTACTGTACCAAAGTAAAGTCGTGCATTACAAGCGAAACTTGGCGTTGAATATATTACAACACACAGTAGAGTGGGTGTAACCTAAAAAAAAAAAAAAAACCGAGCGAGATTAACAGTAGTCGCATATGATGTGTAACATCTGACATCTGTTTGTGTTGCTGCCATCTGACGGACAACTCCAGCACCGCGCGCGCTCATTGGTCAAATCAAAGTGCGCGCTTCCTCGGCTTCCTGTTACACACTTCCGTCCCTTTTCAAGAAATCACTCCCACAGATTGCAGGAAAGCTAAAGGAAACATGTTACACATCAAAAAGTGGATGCACTGGGTGTACACACTTGTATTGCTTTTGTGTTGCGTTTTAAATAAATGAAAATCAAAGGCAGTAACTGAATACAAGATTTAAATATTAGGCATACATTCAAAGTATAAGTACGATAGATGTTCCTGGTGTTTTGAGTTTCTCAAATCAGTCCAAGAGTCCAAGCTTGCATTTTTAACGAGATGAAGAGCCCGACGATTGCATTAATTGTTGGCAAACCCTCTGCCGTCAAGGTTTGGCATTGTGCCCATGCTTATAATAACTAACTCAATCTTACATTGCACTTAACACCAACATCGATAAACTTGCATCTGCATTAAGCGAAAACCGATTTGATAGAAAGTCAAATTGATACAAAATCAATTTTTTTTTGTATGTTTGTTCGTAATGGAAACTCAAAAAAAAAAACTTAACTGAATTTAAAATTCTTTCACCTATAGAAAGCTACATTATCAGCGCGTAACATGGGCCGTATTTTTTCGACTTCTACGCAAACGAAGTCGTGAGCAGAAGCTAGTCAAGAATAAAACAAAAGTTCAACTGCATGATCACGTTTTCAAAAAACACTTTTCATTACGTTAAAAAAGTCAGATTAAATTGAAATAATTAAATTTAAAACAGAACTCATATTTACTATTCTTCCCAGATAATGACACAGATGAAATATTAAAATTAGGTTAACAAACAAAAAATGACCATCTTGAAGCAAGAAAGCCGTAACTACACAGTTACGCGTTCGACATACTACAGATACGACCTTATTCCTCCAGAATATAACATTCCAATAAAATATGAAAATGAGGTTTTAAGAACTAATATTTGCACGTCATTGGCCTTCATAATCGTAGTTTATAATGTATAATTATGTACCTACACCTACGTAAAGCTTTTTGTTGATTCGAGAGCATGAAGTCATCGGCTACATGTATTAAGTATGTTTATATACGCCAACACATCATTGTTACTTCAGTTATTTAATCAGATGCTCAACGAGCCTATTTATTAAAGAGTTATGTCGATCCATTCAATATTTTATTTCTTTTTTTATATCAAACATTGAGTCATCACATAACAGAAATGTCCTTCGTGTGATATGGTTGTATGTGTAAACGGGGTATTACTTGTAAGTGTACCTAAATGCAGTTGGCTCCCCAGATAAGAAACCGGTATTCTAAAACGCCCTTTTTTTACAAAAAAAAGTGTAGGAGCGTTATTTTTTTTTTTTTTTTGTTTATCATTCCAAAAAGTAACATACTTACTAAGGGCCGGTTTTTTAATCCGTAGTTAACCAATGGTTAAACATAGTAACTAATGGTCGAATTTTGGGTAAATGTGAAAGTCTAAACATGAATGTATTTATGTTAATTCAGAAGTACATGTTAAAAAATAGTAATTAATGGCATTGTAGCAAACACATTTTGCCAAAATTCAACCATAAGTTACTATGTTTAACCATTGGTTGAGTTAATTACGGATCAAAAAACCGGCTCTAAGTATTGTTTGTATGCTTCACGAAACATTTGCGTAAATTGCTAAAATACTTTTTATATGTGCTATGTTTACTCAACAACTTCACAACCATTCCATTCCTTCCTGCAGTTGGGAAAAGGAAATATTCGTTTTTCCCAGCTGGCAATCCCATTTGCCGTCCTTGCCAACCTTGTAGTCACTTCACTACACATCCGACCTACGCGCCGGAAATTTTGCATGTTTGTCATATCCCCCGCCTTCGTTTTAAATCATCTTCGTTGCATCTGTTCAAATTTCCTTCATGACCGTGGAATTATAAGAATAAGAAGAGAAGCGAAAAATAAGATCGTCATTTCATTTGCGAGTTTCATTTGGGAGACGAGATGTGCTGAAAATGATTTTGGCAGTCATTTTACTGGAAATAAGTAAGCGGCTTTTAGCAGTCGATTTAGTGCCATTTGCGATTTTTATGACGTAAAAGTAAGATGGAAGTGCCTGGGACAGGCTGAATGCTGAAGGTGGAGGACAGGGTGTTGTGGCGCCGCCTGGGAGAGGCCTATGTCCAGTAGCTGACTGCGATAGGCCGAGTTGATTGATTGATGACGTATCATGAGATGGGTTAATAAAGAGCTCTAAAATATTTGAACAAAAGTTGAATACTATTATGAAAGTTCAAGAATGAGTTGTACTGTTCCAAAGAGTTGGTCTTACGAAGAAGAGTCGGCGTGAACTCCCTGTTTTTGCTTGTTTTTCTTTCCTGGGATTTCCAGGAATAAAAACAAGCAACCGTTACCTTGCAAGGATACGATTAATCATCACAGTTAGCTTCATCGCCAATCGAAAACGTAAAAATCCCATAAAAAATCTTGTAACCTTGTAATAATATAGCAAATTATGTTCTACTACCCATAGTCTTCCATAAAGTGTACTGTAGAGGTTCCACGCAATGGACTGTAACCTTATGTTGTACTGGCTGACATTCGGAACTCGCGCCAATGTAATAATAATAATAATAATATCCTAGGACATTGTTCACACACGGTCATCTGATCCCAAACTAAGCAGAGCTTGTGCTATGGAAACCAGATAACTGATAAACTACATACACTATTTTTTTTTGTAAATACATACTTATATAGATAATTACACCCAGACTCAGGACAAACAGACATGTTCATGCACACAAATGTTTGTCCTGGATGGGAATCGAACCCACGACCAGCGGCATGGCAGGCGGTATCTTAACCAACCACGCCATCTGGCCTGTCTCTTTTAAATATTTTCAATGTTCAGATGTTTTCTGTCTGACGGACTTGATTCGTAGCTAGGGCGCGGGTCGGATAATTTTAAGAAGTGCGCGATCACAGGTAAATTTATCTGTTCTGTGTGCGCGATAGTATATTTATACTGTGGTTGAGGTACTGGTAGGTACTATCGGCCAAACTTCCGCATGCTCACCTTTAAGGCGATAATCGCATAGCACTACTCACGACTCGATCACCCGATGCATGCGTTTTGACCCATAGGATGCTCGTTTGGTTTTGATTTGTTTGTTGCTAATGTGTGTAGTCATTTTTTGTTACACGCCCTGTACTCACACAAATGCATAATGTCTGAAATTGGGCGAAACCAGGAAAGGGTATGGTCTGTCACTAGCTGCGCTTCCGTAGAAATAATTTCTAAACTGAGTTTTGCCGATTGTACCTACATAAGCAAATATCTCAGCAGCGGCTATCCAAACATTAGAGTAATAAGGATCGTGAAGTGTAAGTAATTTAGCGTTGATAGATTTTGTTATTTGATTTTAAGGAAATTTAATTCTGTTACGTATTTAAGTGTAATTTTAGATACCTAATTTATTGATATTTGTACGCCCGGTGTCAACGCCAAAGCAAAACATAGTGATCTTTATACATATTTTATTTACAATACTTCTTTTTACACCGACCCATTTTTTACAAATAAATACTTTAACTTCGTCTTAACAATTACCCAAAGTTTATATCACCCAGTAAGACTGCTCGTCCAAAAATAAACAGATTGGTGTGGGAACGGACCGCGGCGACTGTTGGGGTGATGCCTCGAATATACACGCTTCAATTAACATCAAATTTTGTGGGTACTAGACACTGGTAGATACAAGAAGATGTGAAGAACATGAAAGTAGTAGTAAGAAAACTCCTAATTGTTGTTGAAGAAAGAAGCCAGCAAAGACGCCCCCGGAGCATGCGAAGTTCATACAAACGAAATACCAAAATAATTTGTAAATCAAACATATTCTAAAGATAGTGTGTATTCATTCCGACTAGATTACAGAATATCTAGGTTCCCAAATATATATTAAATAAGAACACTGATTTAAACAGGAAATATGAGAAAAATAAGTTTTCTATAGAAATTTTAAATTCCTCATATTATTATCCTGTCTTCAAATCAGTGTCCTTTCAAAATATATATTTGGGAATAAATAATTAAGAATATGTTTGATTTACAAATTATTTTGGTATTTCATTTGTATGAACTACCTACGCATACTTCGTAGGGCTCTTAAGGCTTTTCCTCTGTAAAATACGGCGAAACTAAGTAACTTTGTGTCCATCTTTTACAGTAACTATATAGCATATTTTTGATACGAAACAATACACAGTAATCTACAAAACATAAGAAGTGATTTCATTTGTCCTGAAATATGTATATACTTTAGTTTATAGAACTAAAGAAAAAAAAATCATACGATACCATCTTCAATTCCCCAGTATGATCAGGTTTGCCTTTGCGAAATTACATCAGCCTTTACGAAGGGAATCCGTTTTAAACAGAGCGTTACGATACACTGTTAATCATAAACGAGTTTATTATGAGGCTTCTTTATAGCCTTTTTAAAGGACATGCATTGTTGGCCGGGTCCTCTAAAAAGGCTATTAAAAACTCAATAGGTTTGTATGAGAGTTGATGTCTTTTGTACACAAAGAGTTAAGTAGGATTGTGTTGCTCTGGATGGCAAACGACCACTAAATATAAATGTAAGTTTATATCGAGGGTTCACGGGCTATTTGTATTAAGCGACATCCTGGCCGATATTGAGTTATTAACATATCTACCTGCATTAAAAAGTGAAAAACGCAAAAAACGTAGATAGACACTATTGATTATTAACCGTCGATAGGCCACTTTTTCGTAAAAAATATTGATACTTTTTCGTATGTTCTTTTTTCCGAATAATGAAACTTTGAAATGCTCTCCTGTAAAGTTCCAAACATGTCGCTTAATACAAATAGCCCGTGAACCCTCGATATTATAAGAATACCTTATTGTACTATTACAATAATTAGGTGTATCTGCCAAAAGACTTCTTCGTTTGAAAATTTGAGCATAATCAAATTTGCAGATGGGCTCTGAATTTCTCAGGACATGATTACACTATTACTTGACACTTATCTACAACACGTGCGCGATGAGTTGAAACCTGCACGCGTAGCTCGACCACCATAGAAACGGGTTTGGTCGACGGAAGAATAGACAAAATGACAGATTGTAGAAATCTTTTTACGCATTCTACGCGTCTAAGCATGGCAATGTGTCATTTTGTCTATTCTTGCGTCGATACAAGAGAAAGGAAAGGACTATGTATTTATTTACTAGCTGACCCGTCA
Source organism: Dicycla oo (assembly GCA_948252095.1). Taxonomy (NCBI): domain Eukaryota; kingdom Metazoa; phylum Arthropoda; class Insecta; order Lepidoptera; family Noctuidae; genus Dicycla; species Dicycla oo. The sequence continues at coordinate 29,792,225 of OX411714.1, forward strand.
GACGATGTCCTGTCAACATTTCAATTTCTTTTTTTTTTTCCATTTTTTTTTTCTCTTTTAAACCCAGAGCAAACAAACCTAAGAAAAAAAAAATCAGACAAGCCGTTTTTGAATTTTAGCGAGACTAACGAACAGCAATTGATTTTAATATATAAGAAGATAGATTTTATTTATTAATTATTATTTAGACGCATATAAATAGCAGTTAAAAAGATGTTCCATTCTAAAAACCCAGAATACTCATTAGCTCGTGTCGAATTCTATATCCAAGAATACACAGTCATCGACAATAGTCGATAGACACTTCAGTTGCAATGTTAATTATTAATCTTAATTCTTTTTATTGATCTTACGACTGCTTCAGTGGGCGGAATTCGCGCAGCTGAATTTTGGGGCAAATATATTTGCCATCGATACGATAAGGATATCGAAATAAAAGTAAAATTAATAGAAAATTAACTCTTAACTATTATACCAGTAATATGAATTTATGGCATTTAGCTCTTATTGTAGCACTTTTCATTTGTGTCAATTTGGATGATGTGTAAGCCAAGTTGCATTCGACTTTAGTCCGTAATTGCCTTGGTTCACTTTTATTTTCTTCAAGTTTACCAAACTAGTACACTCTTTACAATAAAGTCTTATACACATCCGCAATCCGCGAGTCGTATATTTACGACCGATAAACTCCGGTGGTTAGCCACATGTGACGACGTATATCACACTTAAATGTTATAAAATGCAGCGAAGAACTTTCTGCCGGAGTTTTCATGTGACATTTATATCTAACAGCCGAAATATGTCCTGACGGTACATTGTTACGGATGAAGTTAGTTTGATACTGAAGCTTCGGAAATCTTGGGAGAACGGTTTATTGTTAGAGTTAGGGGAGAAAATCATAGGTACGAGTGGTCGCTTAGTGAAAAAAAATCGTGAAATTTTGTGTCAGAATTAGGTTAAAATAAAACTTTTCTTAACTGAGAGTTGAGCTAAACCCTTCAGTTGCGACTAATTTGGCCACTGACACTGCATCAGAGCAGAATAGTACATATAATAGATACACTCAAAAGAAGATTGAACAAACCACATTGATGACTTGCCAGGCTGGAAGAAGACAGTCTACATAATCTTTTTGTCTTCCTCCATCAAAAAGTATTTGTTTATTGATCGTATGAAAATAATATACATTATGTGAACAGTGAAATACAATATTACTACGAGTACTATAAATAAACTACTACTATAACAGGGAGTAAAAATACTATAAGGGTGCATCCGATACCGATACCGATGTCGATATATCGGCGATACTTCAGTTTTGCCGATATGTCGGCATCGGCGACCATCCAGTCTAACCGGATGCAGCTGAATACCAGTATTTTCTAGCGAGTGACTGCCTACCTGACCTCCACTACCTAGATACTGGGTAATAAGATACCCCTTGGTAAGACTGGTTGTCAGACTTTCGGGCTTCTGACGACCCGTAAGTATTGTCAAAGATCCACGAATCTGGGTGCTTGCAACGGACCTACCGTTACAGGGGTCACGGATAGGATAAGTTAGAACATTTAAAACACGTTTTTCAAGTTGGAACTTTGACTTTCAAAATCTTCGTAACCAGAAGTTACTTATGGTCTATTTCAATAAAAACATTGCATTGATGAGAAGAATAAGTGATTCTCAGCTTCGTTAAGCGTCTTTTTACACGCGTTGTCTATTCACACTAGGTCCTAAATTAAACAAAGTACTAACTACTCACATACATACATACTTACAAAAACAAATAGGACACTTATGCGTCAGTAGGCAGATAATTCCCAATTAATTATCGCCATCTATTGCGCAGCTCGTGTCCTTCGTCGTCAGTCAGTAATTAAATTCAGCAGGCCTTGAAGCTCGATCTAACCCACTTCCGACATCCGCTTGACCTTTCGCTTTATATAAAACTGGAAACACTTCACTTATTATTAGATTTCAAGCTATTTATAGTAAGTAATATGTGTATTATTAGAGCAGTAGATAATCTTTATTATTAAATAGTAATGAAACAAAGTCGCTTTTCGTGTGTGGGTTTAGTTCTTCTAAACTTCTTTTAGAGAATTTATTCAGGAAGCAGAACTTTTGATGTTTTGACGTGTCGCCACATCAGGAGATCGCACCTGTGCGTAGCATGGGCGGTTCGCTATAGTATGTTACAAAAGTACATGTTTGTATATTTTTCGTAAATAAAGAAGACCAATAATAATTTGCAGATGACAATTGATTTGCTAATAAATAATAAAGGTATAATAAAGGTCATAATATTACCTACATAACAAAAAAAAAGTGAAGTACAGATAGGTCAGCACTGGACGCCTTTTCTCTGAAGGGGTAGAAGTGGTAGAGACAGCAAGTTTCTAAACTGTCTGAAATACAAGGTGTAGACAGGTCATTTGCAACCAAATGAAGGGGTCATTTGGTTGCAAATGACCTGTCTCTATGACTAGATGCAGATGTCAATATTTTCTTTTTTTTTTTGCAGAAATCAACCATTTTAGTAAAAGCACCTGCACAAAATTCTGAAAATTGTAACGATGTGTACTTGATTTAAAAACTATTACTAACTATATAATAGATAATTATCATTTTATGGTTGATTATTATGTATTGATTGTGGTGTGTTAGCCAACAGATCATAATAATAAAAAAAATATTTCATGCATTGGTTCTTTTAAAATTAATTTCCAAAGTTGTTATCTTCACAAAAATATAAAATGTCAAATTACTCGAAAATGGTTAACATTTGCATAGGAGTCATAATGGGGTCATTTGGCTGCAAATAACCTGTCTCCTTAATGGATTTCCAACATATTACTAATAACCCTGTACCTTATCCAATGGTTCAGTCACTATAGATAGTCAAAGATAGGCAAAACCCATAGTCAGCCAATTTAGTGTGTTTGAAAAATCATTTGTACATACTCTCATGCATTAGTATTGCCAGTGTTTGCATTTATTGTCGTATGGTTTTCTCCACATTAACTAAGATTTGAAATTGACTATTTTTTTAAACGTACTCTTAGAACAATAATTAGGTGTGGGGAATAAGGCGCGGATGCATTATTTTTTATTTATGCCTTTAATTGGCTGATCATAGCGCAATTTTGAATTATATACTTGACCAACCATTGGCAGTTAGACATTTTTATTTGAAATAAAACTATTTATACATACTTAGAGAATGTTTGCAAAACCTATCTTGGACCGATATATACATGGAAAACGATGCAAATGCGGCATTCAACAGATTCCATGACCTAATATGTTTGTTTTACAACCTCTGTTTCCCAAAAGTAAGAGTAAAAGTAAATGCAAATAATAAAATTAAACAAACATGGATAACTAAAGGTCTTAAACTATGTTCTAAAACTAAACGTTCCTTACGATATCAATACTACAAAAACAAAAATAGAACCAACAAGACCAAATACATCACGTATTCTAAACTACTGCAAAAATGCATATATAATGCTAAACGGAATGCTAACATTAAGTATATTAGCAACAATAAAAACAAATGTAAAGCCACTTGGTCAGTTATAAAAAACGAAATGCACAGTATGGACCTTAAAGACAACATCGAATATTTACAGGTTGATAACACTATACTCACAAAATCAGCGGAAATAACAACTGCCTTCAACAATCATTTTATAAACGGTATCCCTACACAAGATCAAATAAATAGTTGTCTCAATGAGAATGTAATTGCTAACTCGATGTTCCTCACTCCTGTGTCTGAACGTGAGGTAAGGCAACATATATTATCTTTGAATAATACGAACTCTGAAGGTTATGATGAACTAAACACCAAAATTATTAAGGTATGTACCAATGAATTAAGTAAAGTGTTGACATATTTGATCAACTTGTCTTTTTCACAAGGTGTATTCCCAAAAGCGTTAAAATTATCCATTATTAAACCATTGTTCAAAAAGGGTGATAAGAGTGATATGGACAATTATCGCCCTATAACATTAATACCCATAATCTCAAAAATATACAAGAAATGTATGCATCACAGATTAATAAATTACTGCGAGAAATTTAACATTATAGGAAAACAGCAATTTGGATTTCAAAAAGGTAAATCCACAACGTTAGCCATATTTTCACTCCTAAGAACAATACTGAACAATTTAAACAACAACCGGTTGGTAACGGGACTATTCTTTGACTTATCGAAGGCGTTCGATCTAGTTACACACGCCAACTTATTACAAAAATTAGAAGCTCTCGGAATCAGAGGACTGCCACATCAATGGATATCGTCGTACCTAACTGACAGACAACAGTGTGTCGCTGTTACCAAACTGGACGCAAATAGAGACATGATACGGCATACGTCTGAATATCAATATGTAAAACGCGGTGTGCCCCAGGGTAGCATATTGGGCCCCATTTTATTTCTACTATATATAAATGATATAGTTGATATCACTCATCACAAATCCTTTCTCTTTGCGGATGACATTTCCATAATTGTAACTACTGACAAAAAATATAATTCAATTGCCGACCATGAAAGTGACATAAATAATACAATTGACATTCTAATTAATTGGCTAAATAATAATAATCTATCTATTAATCTTAATAAATCTGTATACTTACAATTTAACAAACATTATAATAATAAATTTAATTTTAAAATGGATATACCAAAAATCACGCAGGTGACACATACTAAGTTTTTGGGTGTAGTCATTGACGAACATCTAGACTGGAAGGCGCAGGTTGAGCATATATGCAATAAAGCAAATAAATTTGTATATGCCCTTAGACAAATAAAAAAGGTAACAAATATAAAGACGGCCGTAATGTCATATCGAGCATACGTTGAGTCCTCGTTGCGGTATGGACTAATAAAATGGGGAAATAGTACCGACCACAAAAGAGCATTTATCGCCCAGAAAAAATGTATAAGGGCCTTATACGGGATCCCGTCCGATGAATCATGTAAACCAATATTTAAAAAGCTTGGTTTGCTGCCATTACCATCATTATATATATATGAGGTGTGTATGTTTGTAAAGAAATACAAAGAATTGTTTAAAACAGCAGAAGAGGTATGTTCACGAAGTCGGCGTGACCAATACACACTTGTACTAGACGAGCTGCCTAGGTATGTAAAATATAATAAAAATTGTGTAGCTATGTGTGTACGTATATTTAATAAATTACCAAAGGCATTAAAACTATTGAATTGTAGACTTTTTAAAATTAAATTGTATAACTGGTTAAATGGAAATAATTTCTATAGTATTAAGGAGTTTTTAGAACACTAACGTTGATAGCACAATTTTGCATGCTTTAATTATAAGCGAAACATGTATGATCACACTTTATATTGTAACACCTTCTTATACCGTGTTTTAAGCAAATAAATATTATTATTATTATTATTATTAATATCATAAATTCAAAAGTAACTCTGTCTGTCTGTATGTATGTTACCTTTTCACGCTTAAACCACTGAACGGATTTTGATATACGGATTCTGACACCGATATTTGTTGGTTAAATTTTATTAATGAAACTTCTATTGAATAAATACATTTTTTTTTAGGAAAATGCCTTAATGTCTTAGATTCTACTTTTAAAACAACATTGTCTAGCATTAAATGGACGGTTTGATGCCCCCATAACACAGGATTTTCCTAGTATGGGGGTCATTAATCTATTTCTTGTTTATTGTTTTATAAGTGCTCAGTATGTGTCTTCTCCGGTATGTTTGTAATGGCAAATAAAGCTTTATTATTATTATTATTATTTGATAAAATTTGGCAAGGCTATAGGTGGTATCATGTGGAAGGACATAGGCTAATTTTTGTCTCAAAAATAATCCTAAGGGGGTAATATAGGGAATAAAAGTTTGTATGGGAAACCCGGCATTTCTTAAGTTAGGTATATGAAAATTCAAATTTATGCTTTTGGAAAAAATATAAAGAAATATATGTGGCTCGGCGTTTTTTTGTAGAATCGTCCCCTAAGGGGTTAAAATAGGGGTTGATTTTAAAATTCACCAAACTGCACGGATTTCGATAAAATTTGGCAAGGCAATTTGATAGTATCCAGGGGAAGGACATAGGCTACTTTTTGTCTCAAAAATAATCCTACGGGGCTAATATAGGGGATACAAGTTTGTATGGGAAACCCGGCATTTCTTAAGTTAGGTAATGAAAATCAAATTTATGCTTTTGGTAGGAAATAGATTTGTGATACAGCGTTTTTGAAATATGATCCCCTAAAATTCACAAATAATATTAAAAATTGTGTACCTCTTTTCAAGAGATTTAAGGGATTGGAAATGTAATTATAGTTAGTTCGTATCTTGAGGCTCGTTTAATTAAAATCGACGTTTTTACGATGAAATTACTTCATCAAATAACTTTTGAACGTGTGGACACTCGGTCAAAAGTTATTTGTTATTAGAGCGTGACCGGCATAATATATTATAACTAAACAAAGTCCCCCGCCGCGTCTGTCTGTCTGTTTAAATGCGATAAACTGAAAAACTACGAGCTTTAAGCCCAATATATCGTAGCGATTTGAGTTTGCGCAGTTATATCGGACGGCCCACATTACGTTCCCGCGGGATATTTTCCGACAATCACGCGGGCGAAGCCGCGGGCAAAAGCTAGTCTCAAATAAAAATGTCTGATTTCTGAACTCTGAACTGTGATAGGGTGAGTTATTTGAATGTTTCACTATAATGCTAGCGATAATGCTATGTTTAGCAAAATCACAGCACACGTCAATTGATAATACTTAAGTACTGACATAATTTACACATATTATTAGTTGATATCACCACAGAGGATAGTTAAAGAATGATGTCCACCTTTATTAAATTAGAATGCCAATAATATTTTGTTATACGAGGAAGCTCTTAGTGTCTGCGTTTTTAAAGCGCTATGTCATCAATTAGGAGTAAACTAAAATATAGTTTTGTGTATTTCTGGCGATTAACTGAGTTTGAATGAGACTGAGAATGAGTATCGAAATATCGCGTGTGTCAAAGTACGATGAGGAGTTTAGAAGCTATGAGGGAACAGATGGACATACATAGCCTGTTAAAATCATAATCCTCCTTAGGCTTTGCCGTTGTCGGCGAAAAACGCTAGAGTGTAGAACGGACATTGATTGAAAAATATGAAGGTGGCTTCTTGTCAATATTTGCAGAAACTTTTGAGAAGGCTATGTGGAAAATATTTACAATGGTTTAAATTAAAATTTAACTTTAGACTCCTTTAATCATAATGTCAACTGCAGAAAATAGCTCAGTACCTTGTTATTTATTTTAAAAAGCTATAAAAGTTACCACAGTAGGCGCTTATATAATGGGTAGCCAGAATTTAACGTCCAAGCGCTGTAAAAATACTCACAAATCTACATCATAACAATCAAAATCAATTTAAAGAAAATGTAGAACAAATCTTATGAAGCTAACGTATAAAGTTAATTTTAAACCATACTCCTTCACGCCTCAAAAACTCCAACGGAACTAACATTCGCTGATGCTTCAACCTCGCAAAGTAGCTCTTAACACTAATTAAATGCAATTAAACATATTTCAATTAGTACATGGCCTCTATCTGGTCATGTGTGAAAGTTATTTTAATTTTAAAAAGTTAGAACCTTGCGCACTTAAGTAATAAATTATTTCCTTCAACCAGCCCAAGCCGGATGGGCTCGCCACAATTGCGGCGATAAGTCCCCTCTTTGAGGAGTGGTTGGAGAGGCGTCACGGCGTCCTCACCTTTCGCCTGACGCAGGTCCTCACCGGACACGGTTGCTTCGGGAGGTTCCTGTTCCGGATAAGGCGGGAGGAAACGCCCGGGTGTTACTATTGTGTGGATCGCCCGGAGGACACGGTGAAACATACGGTGGAGGTCTGCCCGGCTTGGGCAGAGCACCGCCGCGTCCTCGTAGAGGCGATCGGCAGCGGCGATCTTCCGCGTCCGGCCCTGGTTCAGGCCATGGTACGGAGCGAGAGTGTATGGGAAGCCGTCACCTCCTTCAGCGAAGCAGTAATGCTCGCGAAGGAGGAGGCGGAACGCGGGAGGGAGAGGCAATCTTTGCGCCCTCACGCCACTAGTCGCCGCAGGAGACGCCCTGGGCGTCGGTAATCGATAGCCGACTCCCGGCCACCGTAGGCGCGGGCTTGCGGATGGCGAGCAATGGGTAGCTCGCCGTCCGGTAAGGACCGGGCCCGGGTCGACGGCGCGTTGTGTTCCACGTGCGCCTCAAAGAGATGTCAGCACTAGCTGATGGGGTCCGCTTGGGCCGATGCCCGCCAGGGTTGTGGGTTGTTCAAAAGAGTTACCGTGGCCCTGGCACAGGCAACTGAAGGAACACGGGTGGGTTTTAGTCAGTAGAAGTCTGACACGCCCTCCCGCTCCACCCATAGCGGGAGAAGTTCTTTGATGATTTCCCATCCACAAAAAAAAGCCCAAGCCAGATCGATGAAAGATTTGAGCGATCTGATAAGACACCCTTGTTGTTTGTTTATTACAAAGACGACTCACTACGGCCGAGGTTCTAAAATTAACCTCAATATTCAAATGAATAATACCTGATGATTTTAAATTAGAATTTCGGGTACGTATTCAAATAATCAAATCAAAACACTCAATTTGTAAGTGGTCTTAGAAATTGGCATCCACAGTTAGGTAAGTTTTCTGATCCATTTGTTTACATTGTCATCAGATACTTTTGGAACAAACTATAGGCCAACCTAAGGTCAAGGTCAATGTGTTACCTCCGACGTCCGGTCGACTGTATTCACTTAAACAGCCTGAAATAGCTTATAAACATGAAGTTGATAGAGCAGACTTACAAATTGTAAGATAAAACTAAAGCAATGTCACAAAAATAGTAATTTTCAGTATACCACGAAAATACTAGGGTATTTGGAAGCTGGGTGCAAAGCTTTAAGTTTGTGATAGTTGACACCATTTAGAGCATTTTGAGCCATACTTGTCTTACACGAAGTATATTTTTTATTTTTTACTGCAAACTTTTAATATTTTTTTTTTTTAATAACACATATGCTTGGAACTTGTTTTATTAGATTAGGTACACATCGGTCAAACCACGAAAATGAAATGAAAATGAAAAATAAAAATAACATACCAACTTTAACTAGGGCACTGTTGGCATATAAATAACTGTCAAAAATTGGGTTATTAAAAAAAAACTAAAAATAGCAATTAAAAAAATAAAAACCTTCTTCGTCTAAGACTTGTTTAGCTCAAAATGCTCTAAATGGTGTCAACTGTCACAGCCTTAAAGCTTGGCACCCACCCCTCTTCAAAACAACTTGTGTATAAACCTAAAATAAGTTATAAACCTACAATATTTAAGAGTTTATATTTTGCAGTTTATGCTTAGTAACTTGGGACAAAATAAGAGTAGTCAGCGTGCGCCAATCAAGTGATTCGCTGGGGTCACAGACTGTCCGGGAACTCTGTACGGGCCATAAACGACTGCAGAAATATCATATTTTGGTAAAAGAAGGATTTTATCATTTCATCATTAGTCCGTGGATGGGTGACCATCTTTACATACCGAGACTCCTCCGTGCCTCGGAAAGCTCGTTAAGCCGTTGATCCCGGCTGTCATTCGTGGATTTTTGACAGTCGTTACGGGTTGTCAGAAGCTCGAAAGTCTGACAACCAGTCTTACCAAGGGGTACCCAGTAACTAAGTTGTGGAGGCCAGATAGATGAAATACTGGTATTCAGTTGCATCCGGTTAGACTGGAAGCCGACTCCAACATAGTTGGGAAAAGGCTAGGCAGATTGATTGAAGGATTTTATCATTTAAATATTTTCATACAAAGGAGCAAGGAGCACTCGTAGTAGTAGTGGCCCAGTGGGAACGGCCTCAACTAACGAACAGTACTTAGGTCGTGGGTTCGAACCACGTCAGACACTTTACTTTGCTTTACATTGTGTAATTTATTTCATCAACACTGCTCTCATAAATGATGAAGGAAAACGTCGTGAGGAAACTGGCGACATCCACCAACCCGCACCGGTTGATTGAAGTGGTTGGATTATGGCCCACTCCCTCACTTTCCCACTCTCTCAGTGGGAACGGCTGAATATCCTTATTCTATATGGATAAAAAAAGAAAGTCGTACCTCGCATTATTTTGTCATGGCTTAACTATATAAAGACCATTTCAAAACGTACCAGTACATAGTGGTCGTAAGTCGTCACAAAGCTTACGCAAAGTACGTACGTCTTAAAGCTTGACACTTGTACACACCACCTCTAATCAGGGCACCTATTCAAAGAACGTGTCAGTCTGGGCCAAGCATAGTTTTACCACTAATTGTGGACCAACTCAAGGAACTGTCTATTGCACTAGAAGGCTTAATTTACTCAGTGAAGGGATAGCAGATCGATACATTTTGGCTAGCAAATGTCAAATCATCATGAAAGTCATCAAATAATAGTAGAATTATGTCTGTTTAAACCGAATCGATTACTTGTTTGACAAAATTGGGACAGCTGTAAAAAAAAAAAACATAGTCAAAATCTAGATATAGCGTAACGTATTAAATATGATAGGTAGTAATACTAATGTATTTAATATATTATCTAAAATTTGAGTACTTATAAATAGTCTTTAAAATTATACAACAGATGTTGATACAAAGAACACTTTGCATGTGGTGTTTACCCATAATTGGTTGTGCAGTTTGATTTAAGACACAAATACTTGTATTTTCCTATCTGTAGTAATTCTGAAACAACTGTTGCTGAACCTTAATTAAATAAATAAATAGTTTCAGTTTTCTGCTTGGCCGTAGCTTATGTCACCATATAATTATGAACTTCGTTAGTTTATAATCTGTGGGTTATATTAATACTAAATAGTCTGCCTAGCTGCGAGGAACATGGAAGTAGCGCTCGCTCGACTCGGGCGCGGTTGGGCACAGTTCTAACCTAACCTAACCCATTTCATCAGTTCACAATTTACCAATTTACAAATACGGTAATTACCGTCCATCTGGCATCGCTGGGTTCATGTCAAACTGTGCAGCGCGATACACACTGTTTTGAAAGGGTGAAGCAGAGAGAACTTATAAAAGGATAAAAACTCATTTTTATCCTTTGGATGAAATCATACTTGCACGTATACCTTTATTGCCCACTGCAATTTTAAACTTCAGTGCCTAATAATTTGACCATGAACAAAATTGCATTTTCCAAAAAACTTTTACAGGCATTGTCTGTCCGTTTTCCGGCGATGTTCCAAAACTATGCAACTGGCTCTCAGGGTTACTAACTTTCTCCACAAAAGGAGAAAGTTAGTACGCAACTGCTATAATTGGATCAAATTTGGATGCATGATGCGGTGCAGCTTTTTTGCGGGCAACATTGTTAAAACAGTTAATACCACTTTCAGCTCGACCAAGTGAGAAGTTTATAATGCGTTAAAAACAATATACAGAATTAACAAACATGAGATAAAACATTTGTGTACTATGTTCCCGGGCTGTTATTCTTTTTTACAAAAGAGAAAATATAAATAACAACACCACGCCTTGTTTCCCCGAAGGGTTGGGTAGAGGTATACCAACTGTACACCCACACTTCGGCAAAACAAAAATTTAAACAAGTAATACATTCGCTGAAAGTTTTTCTTGCAAATATTAGTATTAACAATCATAACAATGGGGTGCGTGGCTAAGTAATAACAGCTACACGGGTCAATCGATCAGGTTAAGCTACGCTTTCCGCAGTTGGTCCGTGGATGGTTGACTGTCTTTGCGTACCGAGACCCCTTAAGTTAGTATAATCCTCAAATGTCAAGATTTCATGAAATAGTCATTCATTAGGATTATATGAACTTAGAGAATTGTATTGATAACTTTAATGATTATAATTTTGTAAAAACACAGGTACTTGTTACGACCGCTAATTACATTTTGATCGATGTACAACCTAATACTGACTTGTAAATTGCAAAAAACGTAAGAAAAATTGAATTTCGCGGGCTACACTGACGCTTTCGCCTTAAGCCGTTGGTCCCAGCTGTCATTCATAGATGTTTGACAGCCGTTACGGGTCGTCAGAAGCCCGAAAGTCTGACAAGTCTTACCAAGGGGTATCGTATTACCCGCTACTGGGTTGTGGAGGTCAGATAGACAGTCGCTGCATGTAAAATACTGGTATTCAGCTGCATCCGGTTAGACTGAAAGCTGACCCCAACGTAGTTGAGAAAAGGCTAGGCTGATGATGAACAAAGTGCACTTGACCATCCCAAATACCTATCTACATAATAATGTACTGTTTATTCCCACACATTAGTGATATGACGTCACTCATTTGGATAACGTCCGCGACGTGTGGATTGTGCTAATCCCTTGGATAGTGGTGACAGGCAAAGCTACTGATAAGGTTGGGTAGATAATATTGAATCAGACAAGATAATAGAGAAACTAAAAAGTTTAGATGGTCTTCTTGGCTTTGAAAAAGAACCCAAGTTCCAGAATTGAGGGTTGGTTTTAGCACGCGAACTGATACCTGCCTACATTTTTTTTACACTGTAAGCATAAGCATGATCAGTGTAACGTACCGCTGGTCTGCTGGAAGACAAGCCTCCGGGGACGTAAAATAATATGTGACTGTTAGTCATAATCTTCGCCATTTTATATATTTAACAAAAACAAACTGTTTGCCATACATTGTTTAACCTGACATTTATCTGCAAACCGGCCAACTCCGTTTTATACAATTTTAGAGGAAGGCAAAAATACTTGACGTGTTGCTATGTCAGTGTTGGGATTGCCCAATTGTGCTCGCGATTTTCTCCGTAATTATGAAAGCTAGGAGTTGGTTCATTTTGCATATTATTATCGTAAGTGATAGCTCCGCGTATTCGACGACATCAAAACATTATTTTGGATCAAAAGTGGAGTTAGCCAGTTTGCAGGTTAAGCCGTCGATAGCTTAGCAGCCATTTTCTATTAAAATAGGTTTCAGGAACGTGGTCAGTATCAATATGAACGCAGTTACATATTGTACCAGTTTTGTGGTCACAAACTGGGTCGTTGGATGCCACAATTGGGCCTTCTACGATTGACCACGACTGACCATAATGCAATTTCGTCCTAAATGACTCTTTTCTGTGTCTTTTCTCTAAAGTTCTGGAGCGAGTGGTGCACACGGAAGTTTATTCGGCCTTGCAGCGCTATTTTGGTGACGAACAACATGGTTTCTTCAGAAAACGATCGACTGTCTCCAATTTGGTATTGTCCAATGAATTAGTAACCACTGGTATGGATAACCGATGCCCGGTTGATGCCCGGTTGGCTATATGGGCTATAGCAAGTGTTTCGACCGAATAGATCACCGTGTGCTTCTTCAGAAGCTTTTATCTGCAGGAATACACGGTGACTTGTTTCGTTGGTTTTCGTCATATATAGACGAACGCAGGCTGTGGTCTTACGTGGATATATATCCGACTGGAAAAAGTCCCTTCCGGAGTGCCTCAAGGCTCGATCTTAGGACCGTTATTGTTTACAATATTAATCTCGGACATAAAGCTTTACTAATTCACATATTTTACTACACGCAGATGATATGAAGGTTCTTAAGTCTGTACGTACAGTATCTGATACTGAGCTACTTCAATCAGACCTTGACAGATTCTTTTCATACTGCAAAACCAATAAGTTACAACTTAATATATTCAAATGTTTTCACGTAGTATACACGCGCCAGAAAACTACTATCGGTTCAGGATATGCACTAGATAGTACGTACATAAGTAAGACAAGCAGTATCTGAGATCTAGGTGTAGTACACGACAGCAAATTACTTTTCGACGATCACATAGAAACCATTGTCAAGAAAGCTTTCAAGGCCCTGGGCTTCGTTATTAGAGCTTGCTCTAGCTTTCGGTCTCTTAAACCAGTAAGTCCTCTACTGTTCCCTCGTGCGCAGCCATCTCGAGTACGTTTCCCAAGTCTGGAACCCTCAATACAAGATTTACAAATCTCGTATTGATTTTTTTTTTGCGTTATTTAGACTTTAAGGCAAAGTAATTGTCAGTGAATTATGAGCACCGTTACAAGCGATACCATTTCTTACCGTTGAAAATAAGACGTAATATTAGTGACATATGTTATTTGGCAGGCGTAGCAAATGGATCGATTGATTGTCCTGAACTACTCAGCAAAATACTTCTTCGCACTAATCAAAATAACCTACGGAGACGACGTCTCCTGCGGGTTTTTTGTCTCTTGCTTTGCAAGTCGCTGTTAACATTAAGTCAACGCAAGTTACTTGTAACTAGATGTATACATGTGGAAGCTTGTAATTAGCAATTTTTCCTACCTACGAATGATTTTAATTTTGTTATTAATCTGTAAGCTTTCTGTAAAATAAAATAAAAAATAAAATAAATTGTCTTTGATTTTCAATCGACCGTCGTCGATTGTTAATAGTGAGTAGAAATTGTATATTGTTGACGTAAAATGTTACAGATATTTAATGGTAATTCTTGGTGTGTATTTTGCACTTTTATGAAAAGTGTGTGTAAATACACCGACCTTCGATTTCATAGGGTGTTACTAAGCAGCTGCAAGTTTTGAAGACAACTGGCCACTGCATCCAAGTTGTGAATTATATTGTTATGTCTGCTGTAGATGCAAGAAAACTCACACTTTCTTGTGTACCAAACATTATTTTATTAATCGATCTAGATTAATAAAACAATTGTAATAAATTCTACTCTACTGCCCACATGTTTCATCTTCAAGGAAATACAACATAATGATGCGATTCAAAGACCACCATTCTAGCCCTAATCGCACGACAATCAATTCCAGACAACCTTTATGATCTAGAATATCTAGATCACTAGCACATACTGGCATTCAGAAAATAAATCGTCGCCGTATTGAATGGAACTCATTCCCTTATACAGCACATGTAAACTGTATGCCGCTGAGTAGCGTATCAAATCTGTAAACAATACACCAACCACCTTAACTTGAAACTACGGGGTGGCGCTGCTTCTCCAGGCGGAACGCGTCGATCTGTCAAATCCAGTACAATTTTGAGTTTTGGTTCCGTAAATGCCCGCAGTTCCAGTTATGTTGGTGATGCAAATGGGCTCGTTGATTGATGCGTTCCGTATCTACGCACATAGCGGTGGCCGTGATCACACGACAAACATGGATTAAATCCACGGATTAAATCATGCTTGATATTTTGTTTACGGTAATTTGTTGAGGGAGAAATAAGCTTGTCAGTCAGAGAGGTGGTTAGTTTTGGTATTGTTCGGTTACCTGCTTCACTTGCTTTAATTAAGGTGACACTGACGCTTAGTGCTGGTGACCTTGTGCAACTGAGTGGTGCGTTTTCGCCGCAAGCTGTTCCATTCGGCTTCATAGGGAATATTTATTTTTAGTAACGTATACAGGGTTATTGGTAAAACACCAACAAACTCAACAATAATTCATCAAAATGTACTGAACAGCTGACTTTTTTTTTGGGATTTCAGGTTTTGTCCCATAGTAAAAGTTGTTTATAATGATGAGTACAATGACCCCTTAAGAGGTTGTTGGTGTTTTACCAATAACCCTGTATATGAATAATTGAAAATAATCACAGATCAATCAATCTGCCTAGCCTTTTCCCAACTATGTTGGGGTCGGCTCTCAGTCTAACTGGATGCAGCTGAATACCAGTATTTTACATGGAACGACTGCCTATCTGACCTTCACAACCCAGTTACAGGATAATACGATACCCCTTGGTAAGACTAGTTGTCAGACTTTCGGGCTTCTGGCGACCCGTAACGACTGTCAAAGATCCATGAAAAACAGCCGGGACCAATGGCTTAACGTGCTGAAAATAATCATAGATATAGATAATGCAATATTCTGTTCATTCAAAAAAAGTAATTAAATGTCTTATGTAGTTTGAAAGTAATATCGTTTTTATGTTTTAGGTAGCCGGTGGGTTCCCGCATTGTCGAGGCGGAGGGGGCTCAGTAGCGGTGGCTTGGTCATCCACGGTGAAACGAAGAGGAACCCGAGGAGACCGCTCGGCTAACAAGTAGGTTGCGGTGCTGCTTGGACGACATCGCAACTGAGGCTGGCCGCGATGTCGTATGGGAGGCATCGCGGCTGAGGGTTGGAGGTCGCGGCGGGAGAGGAGTGCCGGTATTGCGGTGCGCCACTTCCCTACCTTCCGCGGCCTTGACGGAGTCGCCACCGTCTGATGGCGGACACGCTAGGGCCGCAGGGGAGGAGGAGTCGGTATTTCATTGGCCGCTCTCCCTATCCTCTGCGGCCAAAAAGTGGTAGGCGGCTGGGCCACTGACCTGACCGGTCGCAGAGGGACCAAGGCTGCCTAGACACGGGGTCGTCTAGCGGCCATGTGCTGGTTTGGTCCCTGGGGTGGTCACGTCGTGCAATGTGTTCTGGTGCGTTGGTGTTGGGGATTCCGGTGATGGAAGCCGCGGCGGGTTCGCGGTGAATGCTAACGCGTGCCCGTGTTCCCACCACAAGCGGAAGAGGAAGACACCTTGAAGTTTTAGTGGTTTCCACATAACTGCACTAT